>CM022302.1:196402813-197627954 GCA_011799875.1 Thinopyrum elongatum
GGCAGCCGCGCCGCGGCCGTCCCTGCCCCGTCGCCGTCCCCGCCCCATCCGGCCGCGGCCGTCCGGCCTCCCCCTCCACCGGGTCGCCGCCTCCTTCAGCGGCCGCCGCAGCCGTCCGGCCGCCCCCTCCACCAGGTGAGCTCCTCCCCTTTTTTTGTTTAATTAGTTTCTTTTTGTTTCTTTTAGTTTAGTTTCTGTTTTAGTTTAGTTTTAGTTTAGTTTATTTTAGATTAGTTTTAGTTTATTTTAGTTTTGTTTTGTTTATTTTAGATTAGTTTTAGTTTATTTTAGTTTAGTTTATTTTAGATTAGTTTTAGTTTTAGTTTAGAAGAAGAAGTAGAAGGAGGAGGGAGGAACAGGAGGAGGGAGAAGAAGAAAGAAGAAAAGAAGAAGTGGAGGAAATAGAAGAAGAAGAAGAAGAAGAAGAAGAAGAAGAAGAAGAAGACGAAAGAAGAAGAAGAAAAGAGGGAAGTGGAGGAAAGAAGAAGAAGAAAGAGAGGAGAGGAGGAGAAGAAAAGAAGAAGGAAAAAAGATAGCCCGACCCGACCCCCGACACCCCGAACACCTGGCACGACATACCGACCCCGACCCCCGACCAACGACACCCTGACACCACACCCCGACCCACACCCCGACCCCGACCCCGACCCTGACACCCTGACACCTCGACCCCGACACGACACCCCGCACGACACCCCGACCCCGACATGTAGTTATAGAAAAATTGGTTATATCATGTTACAATTATGAATAATTGACAATGCTGGATGATGTTTATGTGTAGTTCTACTAAAATTGGTTGTGATATATCTCGTTAAAACTTAGGAATATCTATCGGGTGCGGTATATAGAGCAGTCAGAAACGGTAATGACATGTTTTGATGTAGTTATGATCATTTGTCAGCTATTTGGTTTGTCACAATTATGATAATTTATTGGTTTACACTCATGAGATTTATTGACTGTGCCCTGCTATGAAAAGAGATCTATCAATTATTGATTCGATGTTATAATCATACAATGAAGTTGCGGTACCTTTGCTTCCACTTTCCCTTTAATCTAGATAGCTTAGCAAGGAGGAGGATTCTGTATTTCCATATTTGTCAAATGCTTCTGAATTTTTGATTAACTATCATCAAAATGGGGAAGAATTTAAGCATGCTATTACCATGTATAGTGTGGTATCTTGCCTTGGAGTATTCATATCTAGTAGCAGATCATTGCAGGCATGGATGTGAAGAACTTGGGCCAAATTTAGTTTAAGTTAAATTGTAGATGCCTATATTTCACCAAATTTCAAATAATTTTTCTACCAAAAATAAATGAAAAAATATTGGTTACACTTGAACCTTGTGTTATCTTTAAATATCACCATCAATATCGTTGGTAGTGGTAATGTTTTCTTATTGGTATCACTATCAATTTGGTTTACATTTTCAGTTTTCTTCATGTCTAAAGAAATCCCTAGTTTTGAAGGGTGCCAATTGCCATTGCGAACTAACCTACCAAATTAATTAAGTGTTGTTGATGTTGTTGAGCACAAGTGCATTGCTTTTTTTTTTCTCAGTTTTCTTTCATGTCTAAAAACTTGGCTCTGTTCCAACTATGTCCATTTATCAAATATGATAGAGTTGAATTAGAGCCAAGTTGGATTAGGGCCAAGTTTCTGTAGATATGCAAATGGTCCATTTATCAAATATGGTTCTAGCTGTGTTTATAGATATGGTCCATTTATAGTAGATATGATTCTAGTTGTTGCCATCATAAATGTCCACAAGTGCATTGCTTTTTGAATGTGAAATGATAACTTGGTGTAGTTGATTATCTTCTGCTCAAAACTTTTGCTGCTGTAATGTTGTATGATAATTTTGTAAGGGTAGTAATTGGTCTCTTCTGCTGCTTATCAGAGATGGGGGGAGGCCGCCACCGCAGGCTGCGCTCTGCCACACCGGAGTGCGACTTGGAAGGTTTCAAGTTCTTCACGATCATACTTGAGAATTCCTCCAGGAGGCAGGTATATAAAAGGAGAGATCTCCCCTTCACCCATCTCTTTATCATAACTCTGCTGTTTGCTACATCACTGCTTGACCCACGCTGCAGAGGCTGCCTGACACTTTTATGAAGATGCTGGACGGCCATCGGCCAAAGAATGTGAAGCTGCGACAGGCTGGCAGCGGGCTTCGCAGGCTGTGGGACGTGGAGGTGGTGTTCAGGTATGACCACATGTACCTGCGTCGTGGCTGGGAGCAGTTCATCCGTGCCTACGACCTGCGGCACGGGTACTTCCTTGTCCTCAGGTACGACGACAACGCCACGCTCACCGTGAAGGTGTTCAACACGACTATGTGCCGCATGCGCTATCAGGACGACGACGATGACAGTATGCTCTGCCGCTTCTTCCTCTCCATTTGGCTTTGTCTCACACGGATAGTTAAAAAAACTTTGTTGCATTTGGTCAGGCAATGGGAGCAGCAGCAGCGACTCGGGCTACAGCAAAAGCAGCAGCGACTCTAGCTACAGCAAAAGCAGCAGCGACTCTGGCTACAGCAAAAGCAGCATAGAGGATGAGGAGGAACGGAGTGGGGAAGAAGAGGAGCAGAGTAGGGATGAGGAGGTGCAGCCTATTCTGTCTGACAATGACCTCGCGATGGTGGTGGCTGACGATGGGCAAGCGATGGTGGTGGCTGACGATGACCTACCGATGGTGGTGGCTGACGACGGGCAAGCGATGGTGGTGGCTGACGATGACCTAGCGATGGTGGTGCCTGAAGATGGCCTCGTGATGGTGGTGGTGCCTGACAATGACCTCGTGATGGTGGTGGCGCCGGCGATCCCACAGCTGGGCGACAGGACCATGCCAATTGTGGTAGAAGAGTGCATCCCACTGCCTCGCCGCTCTAAGCGCATCAGGATGATGAAGGAGAAGGAGAAGAAGGAGGAGTGAAGATCCTTCACCTCCGTGATGACTGTAAGTTTTCTCTAGTGTTTTGCTTATGAAATGCATAAAGACCTAGACTTAGCTTTATTTCCTCCAAAATGCTTACATTAATGACCTAGACTTAGCTTATCTTCCTCCAAAATGGCATAATTAGCTTACTTAGGTTTGAAATGGCATAACAGTCTTGGTAACCTCATATATGTCATATAGTTAGCTTGTTTTCCTCGAAAATGACATAATAAGCCTAATTAGCTCCAAAATGATCAATTTTACCTAAGTTAGCTCCAAAATGACCTAAGTTAGCTCTAAGTTAGCTCTAAAATGCTAAATTAGCTCTAATATGCTTAGTTACCTGGGTTAGCTCAATAAAGAAACTATAATTAGCTTACTTATGTCAAAAATGGCATAAATATCTTAATTAACTAAAAAATGGCATAATTTGCTAGGTTAGCTCCAAAATGACCAAGTTTTCTCTATGTTTTGCTTTACAAATGGATACTTAGCTTATTTTCCTCCTAAATGGCATAATTACCTAAGTTAGATAAAAAATAAGCTATACTTAGCTTATTCAGTTCATTTATGACATACTTAGCATACTTAGGTAAAAAATGGCATGATAATCTTTGTTAGCTCCAAAATGATATAGACTTAGCTTATTTTCCTCAAAAATGACATAATAACCTTACTAAGCTCCAAAATGACCTATTTACCTACCTTAGCTCTAAAATGACCTACACTTAGCATTTTTACCTAGCTTAGCAATAAAATGACATTTTTACCTACCTTAGTTAGAGGAAGAAGAAGATAAAGAAGAGGAGAGGAGAAAAAGAAAGAGAAGAAAAAAAATCTTCTTCTTCTTCTAACTAGTCTTCTTCTTCTTTTAACTTTCATCTTTCCCAATTTGTAGATTTTCTTTACATGAGGAAGCTTGGATTCATGGAGTGTACTATTCTTGTGGTGCTTCCTTGTTGTTTATGAAAACTTGTTTGGATATGTATGTCTATATGGATATGTTGTTGGAAACTTGTTTCTGGTTATGTATATATGGATATGTTGGACTTTGTTGAACTATGTTGTTGGATTGGATGAAATATGTTGTTGGACATGCTGTTGGATATGTTGGATATGTATGCATGTATATCTATGTTTGAAACCATGTCTAATTAATGGGATTTAAATAAAAACAGGGGATATATAGCCTCTTTGTCGTCCGCTAGCGGACAGCAAAGAGCTTAGCCGTCCGCTAGCAGACGGCAAAGAGGACACATGGCAGTCACCCGTGCAAACTGGGAACACTGGCTGCCTATTTGCCGTCTGCCAGCAATGATTCAAACCTCTTTGCCGTCTGCTGGCGGACGGCATATCTGGACACGTGGCAGCTTCCCAGTGCTGCCTAGCTGGGCTCTTTGCCGTCCGCCAGCAGACGGCAAAGATCTTTGACTCTTTGCCGTTCGCTGGCAGACGGCAAAGAGCGCCTTAACCCCCTAACGGCTCTCACGCCACCGCACTGCCGTCAGCTGTCTTTGCCGTCTGCTGGCCTCGGATGGCGGACGGCGTAATCCTTTGCCGTCCGTTTCTAAGAAGCGGACGGCAAAGAAGGCCTTTGCTGGCAGGCTTTCATCCGGACAGTTTGCCGTCCGTGATCTATGCCTTTGCCGTCCGGCATGGCGGACGGCAAAGAAGCTGATTCCAGTAGTGTATGTTTGCAGGGAACACCTCAGTGTGGCCTATGTTTTGCCGGAGTATTGATTAATTTCCATTCCGGCAAATTTCAGGTGCTCGATATGTCCTTTTTAGCAAAGGTCATGCTTGATTTTTCCGTGAATTTTAGCATGGCTTGTGCTAGAATGTAGGAAATATCGAGTGCCTTGGATTTGCCGGAAAGCGCATTAAACGACATTTTGGGTTGACTTTAAGTCTGTTGGGACTCCATACATGATAGTGAAAAAACAGTGAGGGAGTGTCCACCATATATGAGAGAAGAAGAATGCCGACTATTGTCGTGGGGGTCGCTCTTCCTCTTCTTTCTCATGATAGACCTTTTGGTAATGCACGGGAAGGAAGAGAAGAGCGGCCATCACCGACGGTCGCAAATGTCAGAGATGAAGAAGAATCCCGACTGTTGTCATGGGGGTCGCTTCTCCTTCGTTCCCGTGTGCTAGACAATTTGGTGTAATGCACTCGGGGACGAAGGGAGGAGCGACCATCACCGATGATCGAATATATCAGAGAGGGAGTGCCCACCATATACACCACGTGAGATGAGAGTTTTCAACAAAAGTCTCGATAGACTGAAAGTCAACCCGTGATGAATATTAATGATCGAATTAAGTTTTTGCAGTACATATATTGAAATTCAGAAGTTTAATCTTTCAATTTTGAACACAGGAGATGTCTGATGATGATAGGATCCCGGAGTGTGATTACTGCTACGATGACCGGGGTTTGTGCAACAGGTATCCTCGCCTGCAAAATGATAGGTTTTTCACCGTGAAGCTGGACAAGACCTTTGATGTTTTTACGGTACGCAACGACAAGCATTTCATCGTAATTAACATCATCACTTGTGCTTCTTTTGGTCAACGTTTAATTCCTGGATTTTTTTCAATTCGATTAGTACATCATGTGCCATGCAAGACCATATGTATTGCAGAAGCTCGGTTTCAAAGACTTTGAGAATACGGAGACGAGGAGGGCTCACTTAAGAACTAAACATGGTTATGTGTTTCTGGTTAAGCTGTTCAATATGGACAATCACTCCCATTTCGGTTGCTCTAATTGGGGAGCTCTCTACAAGGCATATGGATTTGATGAGGGTATGCAAATAACATTTGATATTCGTCCCAAAGATGATGATGATGATAATATCGATATTTGGGTGGATGTGGATATGCCTCCAGTTTTGCCTAAATGTGAGTTTGTCAAACTAATTTGTTAAGTTAAGTAATTTATATTGTTAATTTTGAAATATTTGGTGTTCATCGGTACTAAACATCTTTATTTATAATTGTCAGCTTATTTCTTATCTTCCAACAATACTCGGAAGGCTGTAGACAGGACATACTACAGCTATGACTCCGAGCTTAATTGTGAGGAGAAAGGTTATCTTGTCTCATTCATAGATGATGTTGAGGCCTTTAAAACCAATCATTCTATCCTCCCAAATTTTACTGGATACGTGTCACTAGTGCATAAATTGCATGATGGTAACTTCATTGCCAAAAACTTGGTAAGATTTTGTTAATTATGTAACTTTATTGCATACATTCTTCTTAAGTATATAAACTACATTGCTAACTATATATGTTACTATTACATTTTTCAAAAGAGGCTCCCGAAGGAGGTTGTGCCTTACATGCTGTTTACCGAAGGTTATATGCATATGGTTAACTTACGACCAACTCCTTCGAAAGCTTTCTATACTACATACTCTATTTCTTCAAATGATGGAAGGCTCAAAATCAAAGAATAGAGCAAAGTGATGAATGCGCACACGCAACTAATTGGAGACAACATGATTGTGCGCAAGCCACAAGTTGGAGATAAGTTTATCTCCATTCTCCATTATGGAGATGGACCATTTTATCTCTTTTATGGTATTTTACCTAGGAGAGAGGAGTAGGTCCTAGGTATTAAGAACAATTAGTTAGTGTTTATCACTATGATGATGATGAGAAGTTGTTATTATGTGGTACAATGTGTTAGAGTTGATGATGTATTATGATGATAAGTTGTTAATGATATTATGATGATGATGATGATGATGATGAGTTATTATATCATTGGGTGAAAGAGCCGCGGATTAGTTTCAAGTGGATGGATCCAAAGTGACCAAGTCATGCTAATCCATGACTTGGTCACTTTGGATCCATCCACTTGAAACTAATCCACGGTTCTTTCACCCAATGATGTAATAACTCATTATGATGTAAAAACAATCTCTAAATTGGTACTACATGAAAACTTGTATAATGGTGTATGAATATGACATAAAACGGAAAATAAATAGAATAATAATAGTAGTAGCGCGTATAGAGAGGCGCGCTGCTAGTAACTACCAGTAGCGCGTTCTAGCAGAAGCGCTACTACTAAGTAGGTATATCAGTAGCGCGGGCAAACCCATGCTACTGCTACCCTTTAGCTGTAGCACCGTAGCAGTAGCGCGGTCCCCCGCGCTACTGCTATACCTAAAACCTGCGCTACTGCTAGGCTTTTCCCTAGTAGTGGAGCCTCACAAGGTGCCGTCTCCAAGTTGGAAGACGGGTATCTCCACGTCTTCGGTCCGGGCTGCAAGGTCCAGTGCCCGGGCTGCAAGTACCAAGGCGTCCAAGATGATGGACAAGGCGATGAATCTCAAGGTTGGCAAGTCACTCCCAGGTATAACTTCTAAACCCATTACACGGTCAATGTCCTCCTTTAAGGTTCTTGCGTTGGCCACTAATGCACACTTGTTGAGAGTGGCGAAAGATAGCAATGTGGTGTTGGGGTCGGAGGAGCGATCCCCTTTAGAGGTGTTGGACTTCCTTCCGGGTCAAGGAGGCAACCCAGGCAAGTATTGCAGAGGCCATCGCGCGGAGGGATATGGCTCGAGTGGTGGTGGCAGAAGCAGAGGCTGAGTCTCGGGGAACCGATATAGGTGGTAGTGCCAGGGAGGAGGCAGTACCATGATACGTCTCCGTCGTATCTACTTTTCCTAACGCTTCTCCTCTTGTTTTGGACTCTAATTTGCATGATTTGGATGAAACTAACCCGGACTAACACTGTTTTTAGCAGAACTACAATGGTGTTGTTTTTTGTGCAGAAATAAAAGTTCTCGGATTGGAACGAAACTTTGCGAGGATTTTTTATATAATAAAAGAGAATTACTGGAGCCAAGAACCACCGGAGGGGGGGCCCTGGGTGGGCACAACCCACCAGGGCGCCCCCCTCCTGGCGCGCCCAGGTGGGTTGTCCCCACCTGGTGGCCCCGCTGACCCTATCTCCGACGCTATAAATTCACATTTTTGAAAAAAATAGGAGAGGACGAATTATCGCATTTCACGAGACGGAGCCGTCGCTACATCCTATTCTTCATCGGGAGGCCAGATCAGGAGTTCGTTTGGGGCTCCGGAGTGGGGGATCTTCAATCTTCGTCATCACCAACCCTTATCCATCGCCAATTCCATGATGCTCCCCACCGGGAGTGAGTAATTCCTTCGTAGGCTCACTGGTCGGTGAGGAGTTGGATGAGATTCATCATGTAATCGAGTTAGTTTCGTTAGGGCTTGATCCCTAGTATCCATTATGTTCTGAGATTGATGTTGCTATGACTTTCCCATGCTTAATGCTTGTCACTTTGGGCCCGGGTGCCATGATTTCAGATATGAACCATTTACGTTATCACCATTATATCTATGTTCTAGATCCCATCTTGCAAGTTATAGTCACCTACTACGTGTTATGATCCACAAACCCCGGAGTGACAATAGTCGGGATACTTTCCGGTGATGACCGTAGTTTGAGGAGTTCATGTATTCACTATGTGTTAATGCTTTGTTCCGGTTCTCTATCAAAAGGAGGCCTTAATATCCCTTAGTTTCCTTATGGACCCCGCTGCCACGGGAGGGTAGGACAAAAGATGTCATGCAAGTTCTTTCCATAAGCACGTATGACTATTTACAGAATACATGCCTACATTATATTTATGAACTGGAGCTAGTGCCATATCGCCCTAGGTTATGACTGTTATATGATGAATATCATCCAACGAATTCACCGATCCAATGCCTACGATTTTCTCTTATATTGTTCTTGCTAAGTTACTACTGTTGTTACTACTGTTACACTCACTACAAAATCACTGCTATCATTGCTACCGTCACTATTACTGTTGCTACTACTATCAAAACTATCATACTACTTTGCTACTGATCACTTTGCTGCAGATAATTAATCTCCAGGTGTGGTTGAATTGACAACTCAGTTGCTAATACTTGCAAATATTCTTTGGCTCCCCTTGTGTCGAATCAATAAATTTGGGTTGAATACTCTACCCTCGAAAACTGTTGCGATCCCCTATACTTGTGGGTTATCAAGACCTTTTTCTGGCGTCGTTGCCGGGGAGCATAGCTATATTTGTTGAGTCACTTGGGATTATTATCAATTTATCACTATGAAGAATCTGAAGGATACAAAGACTAAGATTTTTCCCTCTAAGATGAGGGGAGGTAAGGAATTGCCATCTAGCTCTGCACTTGATTCACCTTCTATTTTGAGTAGACTTGCAACACCACCACATGCTATTAATCCTGGTATGTCGCAAGTTATTGATGAATCTACTTCTATGAATGCTATTCATGATGATGCTAGTACCTTGCTTGATGATGATGTGCCACTGGGTGATTTTCTTGATGAACAATTTGCTATAGCTAAAGTTTTTGAGAATGCTGAAATTGATGAAGCTGATGAAGTACCTGAAACTGAAATCTTGAAACACCTATTAGACCTAGTTCTCCTAGATATGAATTGCCTAAGGTACCTGAAGGCTATGTTATGGATGAGGAGACAACTAGATATTTTCTTGCTTGCAATGATAGAGATGATCTTAAGAAATTATTATGCAAACTGAAAGAGAAATCTTTGAATGCTAGAATGAAATGTGATCCTAAGTTTGCTACTTCACCTATCTTTGTTGATGATAAGGATTATGAATTCTCTGTCGACCCAGAGTTAATTACTTTGGTTGAATCTGATCCTTTCCATGGTTATGAAACTGAAACCGTTGTGGCACATCTCACTAAATTAAATGATATAGCCACCCTATTTGCTCATGATGAGATAATTTGCTATTATTATATTCTCAAATTATTTCCGTTCTCATTAAAGGGTGATGCTAAGACCTGGTATATTACTCTTGCTCCTGGTTGTGTGCGTAGTCCCCATGATATGATTTATTACTTTTCTGAAAAATATTTTCCTGCTCATAAGAAACAAGCTGCCTTATAGGAAATATTTAACTTTGTGCAAATTGAAGAAGAGAGTCTCCCACAAGCTTGGGGAGGCTTCTCCAATTGCTAAATGCTTTGCCTAATCATCCTCCTAAGAAAAATGAAATACTTGATATCTTCTATAATGGACTAACCGATGCTTCTAGGGACTTCCTAGATAGTTGTGCTGGTTGTGTTTTCAGGGAACGAACTGTTGAACAAGCTGAGGAATTAATGAATAATATATTGAAAAATTACGATGATTGGACTCTTCCTGAACCACCGCATAAACCCACTCCAAAGAAGAGGGGTATTTTATATCTCAGTCCTGAAGATATGCAAGAGGCAAAGAAATCCATGAAGGAAAAAGGTATTAAGGCAGAGGATTTTAAAAATTTACTATACATGGACTTGACACACCACCACCCAAGGTGGTAGAGGTAAATTCCTTAATGAAATTCAATGAAAAAGACAATCCCTATAATATGCATCCTAGTCAACGCCTTTATGAGTTTGATAATTACATTAGAAAGCAAGATCACTTCAATGAAAATGTTATGAAACAATTGAAATATAATTTTGATATGATTGCTCGCTTGAGTGACTTGTTATTTAGAATCACCAATGATGTTGGAGGTGTAGGAAAGCATGCCTCTATGGTTCAAACTCAACTAGAACAAGTTCCTAAATCTCAAAGAGAGTTGCTAGATGAAATGAATAATAATATAAATGACTTTGCTGTTAGAGTAGCAACTAGAGGAGGTAAAATGACTCAGGAACCACCTTATCCTGTAGGACACCCTAAAAGAATTGAAAAAGACTCTCAAAGAATTAGCACTGATGCACCTGGTCCTTCTAAGAAGAAGAAGAAAAAGAAAAATGATAGGACTTTGCATGCCTCTAGTGAACCTGAAATAGAAAAACATCCTGATAATGATAATGATCTTTCTATCTCTGATGCTGAAACTCAATCTTGTAATAAGAATTCACTTAGTGATAATGAAAAAGATAATGATGATGTTAATGAAGATACTCAACCAGACAATGATAAACAACCAGATAATGATGTTGAGATAGAACCAGTTGTTGATCTTGATAACCCACAACCCAAGAATAAAAGATATGATAAAAGACACTTTGTTGCTAGAAAACATGGTAAAGAAAGAGAACCATGGGTTCAAAAACCCATGCCCTTTCCACCTAAATCAACTAAGAAGAAAGATGATCAAGAATTTGAATGCTTTGCTGAAATGATTAGGCCAGTCTTTTTGCGTACTCGCTTGACTGATATTTTAAAGATGGCCCCTTATGCAAAGTACATGAAAGACATCATCACTAATAAGAGAAAAATACCGGAAGCTGAAATCTCCACCATTCTTGCTAATTATTCTTTTAAAGATGGAGTACCGAAAAAACTTGGAGATCCGGGAATACCAACTATACCTTGCTCCATCAAAAGAAACTATGTGAAAACTGCTTTATGTGATTTAGGAGCTGGTGTTAGTGTTATGCCTTTCTCTTTATACAAAAGACTTGATTTGAATAAATTCACACCTACTAAAATATCTTTGCAAATGGCTGATAAATCAACATCCATACCTATCGGTATTTGTGAGGATGTGCCCGTTGTTGTTGCAAATGTTACTATCTTGACTGACTTTGTTATACTTGAGATGCCCGAGGATGACAACATGTCGATTATCCTTGGTAGACACTTCTTGAATACTGCAAGGGCTGTTATTGATTGCAATAAAAGCAAGGTCACTTTTCATATCAATGGTAATGAACATACGGTGCACTTTCCGAAGAAACAATTCCAAGTGAATAGTATTAATGTTATTGAAAAATCTCCGACACTCACTATTGGAAGTTTTCAACTACCTCTACCTACTGCCAAAAAGAAATATGAAATGCTTATTGTGGGGTACATGCACATCCCCGTTGAGGTAACTTATTGTTTTACGAAAGTTCATTGATTTCATGCTAATCGAAAGTGGTTGTTAATAAGACTTGATCAACCTTATTAATGGATCATTTTTTAGAGGTATGAAGTGGACGAATTTAGTAGGCACTACCTTCTGCTCTCAACTTTTATTTTCTGTTTTTCTTGGTTAAATAAAATAAAATGCCTTCTTTTGTCTGTTTTCTGATTTTCCCGTGCAACAAAAAATGACCCAAAAATAAAAGTTCTCAGAATGCCCTAAAAATTTAATACGTTTTTTCTGAATATTTATGAATTTTTTATGCAAATAACATCAGAGGGGGGTGCACCAGGTGGGCGCAACCTACCTGGGCGCGCCAGCACCCCCAGGCGCGCCCTGGTGGGTTGTGTCCCCACGTGGCCCCCCTCACTTATCTCTTTAGTCCATATCACCACCTACCTCCAGAAAAAATTCACCATTGCTCTCTCTCTCGTGTTCTTGCTCTCAAACCCATGGATTTCGATCTCTTTGCTCGAAGCTCCGTTTCCGAAACTGTTTTGGGGGATTGCTACTTGGAATAAGATGAGTTTCTTTAGGAAGTTTGCTTCCAAGAAGAACTCCAAGGGAGTTGTGGGTGAATCATCGGATAGTGACCTCCAAACTCGGAGATTGGCGGAAGTGCGGCCATGAGAATGGCCACATAACCCCTTCATGGATGGAGCCGGAATCCATCAAGAATTCACACAATTTGCTGCTAATGCTGGGCTCACCGACTTCATCGCAGCTGAGTGTGAACAATACTATCTCCTTACAAATTCCTTTGTGCAAAGTTTTCATTTCATAAGTAGGAATAACCCCCCGAGGTGCGGTCTAATTTATATGCTGAAACCTGTCAGATACCACTTACTGAATTTTGTGATATATGCTAGTTTCCTTCTGACGGGGAAATTAGAGAACCTAGGCCTACGGAGTTTGAGGGCTTTTATTGCACTCTGTCAGTGGGAGATGAGAGAGGGGTGTCGAGTGTCACTGCCACTAGCTTGCAGTTTCCTTCAGTGCATTATTTTACTTTATTCATTGCGAAGTGTCTACTTGCTAGGGAGAAGGTTGGTGCACTTAGTGCCCCCGATTTCGCTGTCTTACGCCGTGCACTCTATGGCGATAACACTTATAGCTTGGGAGCTATAGTGGCACGTCGCCTTCACCTTAACAGATCCAAGGGTAAAATTCATGGTGGTATTTTTGCTACTTGCTTAGCGAGTCACTTCAATGTTCAAATACGCCAACACGACCACCGCTTGCCCAAGGTTTATTTAGATCGCAGGCAATGGCTGCTCATCACTTTATTGACGGCGATGGCGAGAACATTACTATTGATGTCCCTTATAACCTGGTTTTTAGTGAAAATACTCGTGATATTATTCCATTGCCTGCACCTGCTTTGTTTGATCAGATTGCCAGGGGCGGATACCGGATGATGCCAGATGATATCATTGCCTACCGGAACACCCAGGCAGTTGCAGAGGAGGAGTCTCGGGAGTGGGACGCTCAGGTGCCCGCTCCACAGCACTTCAACATAGGACCTGATGGCTACTACAAGTGGTGATTACCAAGTTAGGCCAAAGCCTAAGCTTGGGGGAGTACGTATTTCCACCGACATTACATTCATGTTCACACATTTCATTCCAGTTGTCGGTGTCCACACTTTTTCATTGTATTATCCATGTTAGATTTGAATTCTCGCCTTCTTCTTGTGTGTTTGAAAAACTTTGAGATAATCCAAAAATATTTCCTGCTTCTTTTCGGTTTTTCTTTCTAGTTTAAACTAGTTGTAGTATTAAAAGAAAACCCAAAAAGATTTCTTGATCCTTCTTCTTGCTTGTTGGGAGTTTTCCCGTGTAAATAGTTTTTCTCATTTTTTGTTTTTCCTTCTTTAATTTGCTTTCTTCTAGAAAAACTAAATACTCCAAAAATATTTCAGTGTGTTTCTCTGAATTTCTTTTTTGTTTATTGAGTCACGCCAAGGAGAAGACCACGATGAAAAAATTGAGTGGCTCTCATATGCATTATTACTGATCTAACGAAGAGCCCAAATTACCTTGTCTTCTCCTTTGAATAAAATGTTTGCAGATTCCAGCTTTGTCCACGGCACTCTTGCACTATTATTATTTCCATATCATTCGGTCGTGCAAGTGAAAGGCAATAATGACGATATTTGATGAACTGGTTGTGGCAGAGAGAAACGGGTATGAACTCAACTTGTTCTGTTTTTGTAAATATGTTTAACCTAGTTTCCATGATTCAGCCTATTATGATTAAAAATGTTTGCAATAAAAATTAGAGATTATAGTTTCTCATGCCATGCTTAAGTAGCTAGGAGTGGATCATGATTTATCTTGGATGTCAACATGCATTAAAACGATTATGATGTGGTATGATGATATGGTATCCTCCTCCGAATGTTCGAGTGGCTTGACTTGGCACATGTTCATGCATGTAGTTGAATCAAAACCAACATAGCCTCTATGATATTTATGTTCATGGTGTTCATATCCTACTCATGCAAGTATCCAATGTTACTTATGCATAATGCATGTTCATGAACGTTTTCGCTCTCTAGTTGGCCGCTTCTCAACCTATTTGCTAGCCTTCACCTGTACTAAGCGGGAATACTGCTTGTGCATCAAAATCCTGAAACCCAAGTTATTCCAGATGAGTCCACCATATATCTACCTATATGCGGTATTACCCTGCTGTTCCAAGTAAATTTGCATGTGCCACCTCTAAAAATTTCAATTAAACATCCATTTTTGTGTGTCTGGATTGTTCATAGAGTGACAGGAGGTAGTCAATATCTTCCATGCTAAGCGGGTTATTCTCATGATGAGTGTTTATTCACTCGTCCTTGCACGAGAGGGGCGGTAATAGGGATTCCCAGTCCCGAATTCAAAATTGCAAATAATTAAACAAAACTCCCCCAGGATTGTTGTTGGTATGGACGGTACTCGTGGATTCGGTTAGCCGTGGAGTGTGTTTATTGGTGGAGGGGTGAGTAAACCTTTACTTTTTATCGCTTGGGAACCGCCACTAATGTGTTTAGCATGGAAGATACCGATAACTAATGGTCGCGAAGTAAACAGGAAGGGTGCATTTCTCAAAATTTCATTTATCTCTGTTTTTAAAAATATGAGCTCTGACACCGCTGCAAATCACTTCTTCCCTCTGCGAAGGGACTATCTATTTACTTTTATGTTGTGTCATCACCTTCTCAAATAAGCGCCAGACCTAAGAGCACTATTGTCATTCTCATGCATTGTGTATAGCTAATGTTGGGTGCATCATGACTGGATCTTCCCTACCATGAATTACAATGTTTAGTCGCTGCTTGAACTTTGGAGGTTCTTTGCATTTATGTTTTGCGGTCTCACATAGGGCTAGCGAGATACCACTGTTGTCATATTGTATCATGATTGTTTTGACAAAGTGTTGCCATTTGAGATGCTTTATTATTGCTCGCTAGTTGTTTATGTCATTGATATGAGTTAATGTAATTTTTAAGAGTTATTGTTGGCATGGTTAGTCATGATCTTTGCTGAAAACCTGGGTGCTACTTAAGCTTATTTATGTAAACAAGAGCAAAAGAGTTAGTAAAAGTTTTCTTTTTCACTTTCAGTTTATCAACTGAATTGCTTGAGGACAAGCAAAGGTTTAAGCTTGGGGGAGTTGATACATCTCCATCGTATCTACTTTTCCTAACGCTTTTCCTCTTGTTTTGGACTCTAATTTGCATGATTTGGATGAAACTAACCCGGACTGACGCTGTTTCAGCAGAACTACCATGGTGTTGTTTTTTGTGCAGAAATAAAAGTTCTCGGATTGGAACGAAACTTTGCGATGATTTTTTATATAATAAAAGAGAATTAATGGAGCCAAGAACCACCGGAGGGGGGCCCCTGGGTGGGCACAACCCACCAGGGCACCCCCCCTCCTGGCGCGCCCAGGTGGGTTGTCCCCACCTGGTGGCCCCGCTGACCCTATCTCCGACGCTATAAATTCACATTTTCAGAAGAAAAAAAAGGAGAGGATGAATTATTGCGTTTCACGAGATGGAGCCACCGCCGCCTCCTGTTCTTCATCGGGAGGCTAGATCTGGAGTCCGTTTTGGGCTCCGGAGTGGGGGATCTTCGATCTTCGGCATCACCAACCCTTCTCCGTCACCAATTCCATGATGCTCCCCACCGGGAGTGAGTAATTCCTTCGTAGGCTCGCTGGTCGGTGAGGAGTTGGATGAGATTCATCATGTAATTGAGTTAGTTTTGGTAGGGCTTGATCCCTAGTATCCATTATGTTCTGAGATTGATGTTGCTATGACTTTTCCATGCTTATTGCTTGTCACTTTGGGCCCGGGTGCCATGATTTCAGATCTGAACCGTTTATGTTATCACCATTATATCTATGTTCTAGATCCCATCTTCCAGGTTATAGTCACCTACTACGTGTTATGATCCGCAAACCCCAGGGTGACAATAGTCGGGATAATTTCCGGTGATGACCGTAGTTTGAGGAGTTCATGTATTCACTATGTGTTAATGCTTTGTTCTGGTTCTCTATTAAAATGAGGCCTTAATATCCCTTAGTTTCCTTATGGACCCCGCTGCCACGGGAGGGTAGGACAAAAGATGTCATGCAAGTTCTTTCCATAAGCACGTATGACTATTTATGGAATACATGCCTACATTATATTTATGAAGTGGAGCTAGTGCCGTATCGCCCTAGGTTATGACTGTTATATGATGAATATCATCCAACGAATTCACCGATCCAATGCCTACGATTTTCTCTTATATTGTTCTTGCTAAGTTACTACTGTTGTTACTACTATTACACTCACTACAAAATCACTGCTATCATTGTTACCGTCACTATTACTGTTGCTACTACTATCAAAACTATCATACTACTTTGCTACTGATCACTTTGCTGCAGATAATTAATCTCCAGGTGTGGTTGAATTGACAACTCAGCTGCTAATACTTGCAAATATTCTTTGGCTCCCCTTGTGTCAAATCAATAAATTTGGGTTGAATACTCTACCCTCGAAAACTGTTGTGATCCCCTATACTTGTGGGTTATCATACCACTTACACGGGTGTCTGCCGGTCGAGGCCGGGGACGTGGGGGTGCTCGCGGCCGCTGCCGCGGGCGGGGCCGTGGCAGGAGTGCTCCTGGCGGCGAGCCGGAGGATCATGAAGGGGCGGGGGCCCGTTCCCCCTTAGTGGCACAATGAAAGGCATAATCTGGAATCTGTGAGGGTTCGGGCAGAGAGATCGTCGGCGACAACTTATCGAGTATATTAGAGAACAACGGCTAGACTTTGTGGGGTTGCAAGAAACGTTGTGACATACATTCTCGACATGGGAAGTCGATTCGCTTGCGGGCGCCACGGCATTTCAGTGGGAGTGGGTGCCGGTGGTGGGCCGCTCGGGGGGTATTCTTCTGGGCCTTAATAAAGAGACCTTCTACCGGATCTCATTCTCTAGGGGCGAATTGTTTTTGGGGGCCGAGATGGTGCAGAGAAACAATAACTTTAAATGGGAGCTACTCGTAGTATACGGCCCCGCATATCATGCTAGATCATTAGATTTCCTAAGGGAAATATATAGCAAAATTGTATCCTCACCAAATCCTATGGTCATCGGGGGGGGAGGGGGACTTCAATCTCATTAGATCATGCGAAGATAAGAGTAACCACAGGGTTAACAATCCAGGCTTGGTTGAGAGCTTCAATAATTGGGTGGCGGATCTCCAACTGCTTGAGCTACAGTGTGCGGGAGCTCACTTCACATGGATGAATAACCAAGACAACCCCGTTCGGTGTGTCCTAGACCGGATTTTTGTCTCCACGGAGTGGGAAGCCAAGTTTCCTGCATGCTTGCTCCTTGCTGAAACTCGCCTTGGCTCGGACCATTGCCCGCTCATCTTACACTTTGGGGAGGAGATCCGTAGACCGCTGAGGCGGTTCTTTTTCGAACGCCAGTGGCTAATGCAGCCAGGTTTTGTGGAGAGGATGACGTCAATTTGGGAAGCGGCGAGAGCAAACCGACCACATCGATATGGTCCTCTCTGTGATGCACTTGACTAATGGCAACATTGCATCCATAGATCGCGTCATCACCTGAGGGGATGGGGGGCTAATGTGGGAGGTCAGACGCGGGCATGAAAGGAGGCATTGATCGCCGAAATCAAAATTCTAGATGGCAAAGCGGACTCGGCGGGCTTGTCTCAGGAAGAATGGGCACGTAGATATGCGGCAGAGGATGAGATGGTTTTTGTTTTAACGTGTGAAGACATTTATTGGCAACAGAGAGGGCAACAGCGTTGGATCCTCAAAGGAGACGCGAGCACGAAATTTTTTCATGCCATCGCAAACGGCCATCGTCAGAGATGCACAATAAATCTTCTAAAAAGGGGGGATAACACTTTCTCTGAAATGAGCCAGCTGCGAGGGCATATAGATGGCTTCTACAGAGAGTTGTTGGGTTCCACATCCGGTGGAGCGACATCCCTAGGTCCTCGGTTATGGGAGGGAAACCGCCTAGTGTCGGAAAGCGACAATTTGGACCTCATCCAACCTTTCACCTTTGACGAGGTCACGAATAACCTAAGAGCGATGAGTGGGAACACAACCCCCGGCCCAGATGGATTTCCGGTTTCTTTTTACAAGAAATTTTGGAAATTAGTGGGGCCTCAATTCGTTAATCTGGTCCAGGAGTTCACGCTCGGTAGAATCGATATGAAACGACTAAATTATGGGGTTTTGGCCCTCCTCCCAAAGGTTCCGGGCGCCGACAACATTAGGCAATTTCGCCCAATTACACTCATCAATGTGAGCTTTAGGCTTCTTGCAAAAGGTTTTGCATCGTGTCTTGCCCTGGTGGCAAACAAAGTGGTTGACCCGTGCCAAACGGCCTTCATCCAGGGCCGTAGTATATTGGATGGGGTGGCAGTTTTTCATGAGGTTTTGCATGAGATTCGACGAACCAAGGAGGATGTGTTTATACTTAAGATTTTTGAGAAAGCATACGATCGGGTGAGGTGGGACTTCTTGGAAGAGGTGTTAAGGGCAAAAGGCTTTGACCCACTGTGGATAAGCTGGATGCGACAATTGGTGAGAGGGGGACAGACGACCATCAATATAAATGGCCACATCGGTCCATACTTTAGGAACAAGCGCGAGGTTAGACAAGGAGATCCTATCTCTCCACTTATATTTAACATCATTGTCGCTGCTCTGGCCGGCATTCTGGACCATGCCAAGGAGGCCGGTCACATATCTGGGGTGGCGTCCTCCATCATTCCAGGGGGGATTTCACACCTACAATACGCGGATGACACCCTTATCTTTATCCGAAACTCTGAACAGGAGATTGTTAATCTCAAATTTTTGCTCATGTACTTCGAGGAGATGTCAGGTCTTAAAATTAATTTTGAGAAGAGTGAGGCCTTTGTCACGGGTGGTGACTTGGAATCCCAATTGCGGGCGGCCCACATGATGAACTGTGAATTGGGATCTATCCCAATGAAATATTTGGGAATGCCGATATCCTCTAGGGCCCTCTCCATGGGGGACTTCCAACCGATGGTGGACAAGACTGCGAATAGGGTGGAACCGTGACAGGGAAAACTTCTGGCCTCAGGAGGTCGGCTGGTACTTGTCAACGATTGCCTCACAAACATCCCTATGTTTATCATGGGTTTTTACTTGTTGAGGGATGGAATTCATGATAAGTTGAATAAGATCCGTTCCCGTTTCTTTTGAGCAAAGGAGAACGGTAAACAAAAATATCACATCGTCAGTTGGGACAACATATGTCGGCCCAAGGAAGTGGGTGGTTTGGGGGTTATCAACACCAAGATCATGAATTGGTGTCTAATGGCAAAATGGGCATGGAAAATACTTACCGGACAGGGAGGGTTATGGTTAGATATATTCTGTTCCAAGTACTTCCAACCAGGGAGCGTCGAGTTCCGATCTAATATCAAGTTATCTCAGTTTGCGAGGGATATTAAAAAGGTCCAGCCACTACTCTGCCTTGGAACAAAATTCGAAGTCCATAATGGCAAAACGGCATGTTTCTGGAAAGACTTGTGGTGGGGGACGCAAACCTTCTGTGTTGCATTTCCGCTCCTGTTTGGTATCTCGGATAAGCCAGATGCAAAGGTGGCTGAAGTGTGGTGCTAGGGTAGGTGTGAGCCACGGTTCCGCCGATCTCTTGGGCCTCTAGAGGTATCTGAATGGGAGTGGATGCGTAATATCCTAGATGGTGCCCAGCCCTCGCCTGGCCAGGATGTGGTGAGATGGCGCCTTGAACCATCAGGGAGCTTTTCTATGGGCTCGTTATACAGAGAGATCTTCAAAAGCTCGACACCATGCGACTTATCGGGGATATGGAAAGCAAGGATTCCAGCAAAGATAAAAAAATTCCTCTGGCAGGCGACGCATAATCGTATCACTAGTGGGGATCAAATACAAAAATGGAGGGGCCCGGGTAATGGGAAATGTATTTGGTGCGGAGAGGAAGAGGACCGTGATCACATTCTATTCAGATGTGTGATGGCTAGATTTGTATGGAGTGCCATCCGGGAAGTTACGGGATGTTCTTGGAATCCTCGTGGCTTCTCGGATTTCTTCCGCCTAGTAAGCTCCACCGTGGGAAGGGATAGGAGGATGGCTTGGGTGGGATTCGGGGCCATCGCGTGGGCCCTTTCGACAACTAGAAATAAAGCCTTGATAGAGGGTCAATTCATTCATCACCCGGCTGATCTCCTATACAAAATGGTGTCTTTCTTGCAGCTATGGAAACTACTGATAAAAAACTCGAACAGAGGACGGGTGGAGGAGCTCGCAAACAAGGTGTGAGCAAAGTGCACTGATCTACGACGGGCCGCCTAAGCTACCTCGACAGCTCTTTGTGCCTTTTGCGCGTCTTAGCTTCCTTAGTCTAGTTTCGCGCTACGTCGCGTTTCAGACCTGTGGCCTTGTATCCCCAGTACTTCCTTCCCTGTTTTCACTGCACTTTATAAGGGCCTCATTCTAAGGCCGGGCAGATGCCTCCGCTCTAAAAAAACCTTAACTAATTTTAGATCGGAGGAAGTATAAAATTATGAGGATCAAACTCGTATTACTTACTCCCTTTGTAAACTAAAAGATCTTATAATTTATGGAGGGAGTGCTTGTTAGGATCGTATCCAGCGGATAATGTTCCTGAATACGTTCCTGGCAACATGATTATTGAGAAAAGTCTGAAATAAACCTTGAATTCGTACTCTAAGTCTGAATTGAACCCTAACCTCGAAATCCCTTAAATTGGCACCCCGTACTCTCTGACCCCAGTCTATCCCGGTTGATTTCTGCAAAATACTTGTTTGGTGTACCGGGAAAAGAATGATTCCGCTGGGGATTACACAATGCTCTCACGGACTACACTACTCCACATGTGAGATTCATCTTCTCCATTTTCTTTCTTTCTCTCTCACTCAAATATGTGGAGTAGAAGCTAACGTGCTAGCACACAACATATATCAGATCATGATCGGTTCGGTTGTTTCTGTCACTATCGCTTTCTTGTATTCTTGTATTATTGTATTCAGGTAAGTGAATCTCTTATAGAGGCGACATGCAATACAATCCAGTTGCTTAAGTGGATGGGGGAGAAGGAGAGGGCGACCGCGACGGCGGCCACGTCCTCGCCGCCGCATCCGCTTCTTGATCCGAAGGCCGCGTCCTCGCCGCCGCATCCACCTCTTGAGCCGTCACCTGGGACATCCACGGGATCGGGTTCGCGTGATGCGCCAGATGGGCGCTCGCCGCCGCCGGCGGAGATGCCATCGCAGAGATGGCAAGTCGTTTACATGCTCGTCGGAGGGGGAGGAGATCGGGCCGACGGTGTCCTCCACTACAACCCCCATCCGCGCTCCAGATGGGTTTCGTTGAGAGATCTCGAGGACGACATCCTAGCGGGTCGGTATCTTGGAGCAGATGAGGAGATCACGGAAGGTATGTGCCTCATCATGGATATTTTTGAAATTTTCGTTGGATGTCTCTTGCAGATGAAGAGGAGTGAGGATTCTCCGGTTGAATGCATTGATCTCACGTCGAACTCACCGGAGAGGGGTTTGGCCAAGGTGGGGGGCGGTTCTGGGTCCTCACAGATGGTGAAGATGACGATGACTCGACGACGACGGCCTCGGAGTTGGAGGTGGCGTCGCCGGACTCCTTGAGGGTGGCGGTGGTGCATGAGTCTGCTCCTCTGTGGACTGACGGATCAGACCGCACTGCCGCTCTCCCTCGTCGGACCGCGCCCAAGCGGTCGGCGGTGCCGCCGATTCGGCCTTGGATAGGGCCTCTACCGAAGGTATGTCCTACATCTATATCCTTGTCGGATTTTTACCGGAAGATTGGACGCTTGTAACGAGAAGGAGGAAGAAGAAGGGCCAGGCGGCTGTGCGGAAGCCGGCACCGCTGGTGCCGGCGGCGGCGATCGATCCGGTGATCCGGATCAGAGCGACCAGGGTGGCTTGTTTGAAAAACCTGTTGGGCTCGGGTGGGCCGCTGGAAGTGCCGGCTGTTGGGCTGCAGGGCGTGCGTTGTTAGAGTGGGCCGTTACTAGCTGGGTGTATGGCCCAAGCAAAACCGGACTCTTACTCTGTCACCGCGGAGGCTACATGCACGAGTACGTGCAATAGCGAGGCACGTTCGATCCTCTCCGCTGCTAGTTTTAGCCGCCGCTACCCTGTGCCGGGGTTCCCCGCTGCTAGGCCGGGTCGCGCCGCTCGTATCCCGCCCCTCATGATCATGGCGGGTCGGGGAGGCAGTGGACCGCCGGGGCAGAAGCCTGCCGCGCCGGCCGCTGCTACGGCGCCCCGGGCGCAGCCTTCTGTGGCTGCTAGCTCGCAGCAGCCGCAGCCCCGTGCTCTCGGTGGCCAGCCAGCACCGGCAAACTCGCAGCAGCAGCAGTTGCCGTGCACGGCCTCTGGTCAGCCGCGGGTGGCCGATGGTCAGGCTGCGCCGGTGAGGGCCGCCGCCAACAGACCCGGGTACCAGGCGGGCGATGGCAGCGTGCCGGATCCTCGTGGCTATGGGGCCGGCCCGGTCGATGCTAACCGGAACCCCCCGCGAGGACGGTGGGGAGACGATGGTTATGACGCGTACGGCGCGGGGCAGCACCGGGGATCTTCGTCGTCCAATGGTGGCCGTGGTTATGCTTGGGCCGGTGATGGTGGTCTGGGTCGCGACTACAATGGACCAACAGGGGACTACCGTGAAGCTGTCGGTGGTGGTTTTTACGGACCTCCTGGAGGGTTTGTGGAAGGGGCAACAGGCCCGAACTATCGTCACCGCGGGAAGAACCGTGGAGGCAGGGGAGGGGGTAGGCGACCTCCTCCTCTGCGTCCGCCTACTGTGGTGAACCCCGACATGCCTTCCGGGGGGACTACGGAGGAGGTTTCTGGAGAGCTCAATGTTGTGGCCATGGAGACAGTTAGGGCTCTTGCCACAGTGGAGGTACCCGAGCCGGCTGCTGATACGGCTAGGGCACCGGCGACTGACAGAGTGGACAAGCCTGCCGGTGATCGTGCATCCAAATGGGCTCGTAAGAAGGAGAAGATGACTTGTCGCCGCTGCGGTGTGGTGGGTCATTTTGTTGCTGAATGCACCACTGAGATATGTGACACGTGCCAGAAGCCCAGTCATGAGTCAGGGGAGTGTCCGGAGCTCATGGGGCCCATGCCGGTGGTCGCAATTTATGGTGTCTGTTCTGCCGATCTTATGTTCTTTGAGTCACCTTCTGTTGAAACAGAAGCACCTGCGATGGAGGTCTCCCTCACGGGTGTGGTTAAGGTGACACAGGGGACTCTCACTGAGGCTCAGATTGTGCAACAGCTTAGTGAGTTGGCTCCGGGCAATTTTCAGTGGAAGCTAGTGAAGCTTGAGGGTCAGTCGTATAAAGTTGACTTTCCATCGCTAGAGGATCTGAATCACACCCTCAAGTTTGGCATGTGTAGAGTGGCGATCACTAATTGTATCATGGAGTTTGCCCCTTGGAAGAAGCAGGAGCCTCAAGGAAAGGCTCTTCGTCAGATCTGGGTTCGTTTTAAGGGGGTTCCACCTAAGCCTCTGCAGAACACTCGGATCACTTGGAGCTTAGGTTCGCTCATTGGTAAGACTGAGAAGGTGGATATGCCCTTCACCCGCGCAAATGGCGTGGCACGATTACGGGTGAGCATCCTGGATGTTGCGCTTGTTCCAGATGCTATGAGATGGTACCATGCCGGTCTGATGTACGACCTGGAGATTGAGTTTGAGAGTCCAGAGTTATTCCAGTCAGCTGATGGGACCGCAGACATGGATATGACAGAGGGGGATGATGCCCACGGGTCGCGTGACTTGGGCGCCGATGGTTCGGCCCGCGGTGGAGATGATGCGACAAGGGGCCAGTCGACGCAGTCAACGGGGGGTTCTGGGGGAAAGGGGCGGCGCCTCCTGAGACCCCAATGAACTCTCTCAGATTTGGCTCTTTCGGGGCGGCGTCGGCTCCTAGCCGCTTGTGGGGACACAGGGCTGATACTGATGATCCGGTGGAACAGAAGCTGCCACCACCATTGTCACCGCTGACTGTGCCTCCTGTGCCAACTCAGGCTGAGGGGGGCGTGAGGGGGATGACTCTGTCTGCTTCGCCGCCATCTCGGCGTCTTATGTTTGGGGGTGTTTCTTCTCCGACGACATCTCTCGAGGAGCCCTCGATGGGTGTGGTGGCGACTCCGTGGGCGGCCTCACCCAAAGGCCTCTCACCCGTCGTGGGGGTGGCTCCGTCGGGGATTCCGGTGGGCAGTCCGCGTATGATTCCGCGGGGCTGACCGGCGCCCGTGTGCTCGCCTCCGAGGGTGCTTCCGGCGTGCGTGGCTGCGGGGTTGCTGGCGTCTTCTCCGATTGGGCACATGGCAGGGGGCCAAGGCTCAATTGGTCTGGTGGATGAGTGTCTGCTTGGGGGTACGGCGGGAGGCCTTACCCCGAGCGGGCCCTCGAGAGACGACATCGTCACCGTCGGAGGGATTCCGGATCCCAAGTCTGAGGGCCGTCGGATGAGCAGCCGTCTCCAGGTTCAGCCTGACGTTGACGACCTGCAGCTGTGGCGCGCCATGAGGCAGGCCAAGCTTCGGGACATTGAGGTCACTACAGGTATGTCAGTCAGTACTTCCAATTCCATTTTTTATTTTTCTGAGGATGAGATTATGAATAATGCAAACCAGTTGGGAGTTTCGCTAGGTAGTAATGGTAAGGAAGTTGCTAAATCTGTTAATGACTTACTGGATCTTGAGGCGGAGAGAGCTATCGAGATTATTAGAAACCTAGCGGCTGTTAAGCCTTTGAATGATTCGGAAATTGATGCTTTGGGTGTTAGGGTTCTAGATAGTCTTTGTGAAGACCTTCGACCCTCTCCCGAACGGTCTGAGGACGATGAGAGTGTGGACGTTCGGGAGGGGTCAGCTCACGACACCCCTCAGGCTTGTGAGCTCACTGAGCTTGGTTGTATGGACCGAGTTGGTAAGCAAAACAAGCCTAAGTGCAAGTGGAACCGGAAGATTTACCCGGACTCCGCTGTGCGCAGAAGTGTTAGGATTCGGACCGCTAAAAAATTTCATGATGAAAAATGAAAGGAATCTTTTGGAATAGCAGAGGTCTGACAGACTTGGCTAAACGACGGTTCCTGGCGGATGCTTCGATAGAGCACAAGTTAGATTTCATCGCCCTCTCTGAAACTGGTAGGGACAACTTTACCTCTCAGTTTCTTGGAACTTTATCGGGAGGAGTCGATTTTGATTGGCATTGCTTACCCCCAAGAGGAAGATCTGGTGGGATTTTACTTGGGGTTAAGTGTGAAACCCTAGAGGTTCGCAACGTTGTTCTAGGGGAATTTGCAGTTAAATTTCGGGTTAGGTCCAAGGTTGATGGCTTCCAATGGGCACTGGTGGCAGTGTATGGAGCCGCGCAACCTGAGCTAAAGCCAGAATTTTTGTCGGACCTAGTTCGGATTTGTGGTGATGAAAGACTCCCAATTTTGGTTGGGGGTGATTTCAACATTATTAGAAGGCGCGACGAAAAGAACAATGATAACTTTGACGGCAGATGGTCGTTCATGTTTAATACTATTATCGAAAGTTTGGATCTCAGGGAGATAGAGCTTTCCGGTAGAAAGTACACCTGGGCCAATTCGTTGCCAACTCCAACTTATGAGAAGTTGGATCGCATACTTACCAGTGTGGAATGGGAGCAGAAGTTCCCTCTGGTGAGAGTACAGGCATTGTCTCGATCGGTCTCGGATCATACCCCACTTCTTGTCGACTCTGGGGAGGCGACTCATGTGGGGAATAAAAATATCTTTTCTTTTGAACTAGCATGGTTTGAGAGAGAAGGTTTCTTGGATCTAGTTGCACGGGAGTGGGCAAAAGATTCAGGAGGGAGATCAAATGTTGAAAGATGGCAGAATAAGATTAGGCATTTAAGACAATTCTTGCGCGGTTGGGCCAAGCATTTGAGTGGCGTGTATAAGGCAGAGAAGGAAAGACTCCTTAACCTTATAGATGCATTAGATGTGAAGGCTAGGTCTTCTATTTTAGACACCAGGGAACAGGAGACTAAAGTGGAGGCGGAATTGAGACTGAAAGAACTGTTGCGTGAAGAAGAATTGAAGTGGGCACTTAGAGCTAAGGTGCGAAAAGTTGTCCAAGGAGATGATAACACGCAATTCTTTCATATGATTGCAAATGTCAAGCATCGCAAGAAAAAGATTTTGCAGCTAGAACAGGATGAGGGGACGATCTTAGGGCAGGAGAACCTAAAATTATACATCACAAACTATTATAAGCAGTTATTTGGGGCTCCTGAGGATAGTTTTGTGTCCTTAGACGAGTCGCGGGTTGAGGATGTTCCTCAACTTGCGTCAGATGAGAATGAGATCTTATCCGCCCCGTTTTCGGAGAAAGAGGTGTTTGAGGCGATTGCACAGATGAAGAATAATAAAGCGCCTAGACCGGATGGTTTTTCGGCTGAGTTTTATAAACGGTGCTGGCATATTATTAAGGGTGATTTGCTGCCAATATTCCATGATTTGTTTACTGGACATTTGCAGCTATTTCACTTAAAATTTGGAATGATTACTTTACTTCCTAAGACGTCAGAGGCGGTACGGATTGAGCAGTTCCGTCCCATATGTCTTCTTAACGTCAGTTTTAAAATCTTCACAAAGGTGGGGACGAACAGGCTGACGCAAATTGCGCACAGTGTGGTGCAGCCTTCTCAAACAGCTTTCATGCCGGACAGAAACATCTTTGAAGGGGTTGTGGTCCTTCATGAAACGCTCCATGAGATCCACACGAAAAAACTAGATGGGGTGGTTTTTAAGGTGGATTTTGAAAAAGCGTATGATAAGGTTAAGTGGCCTTTTCTTCAGCAAGCCTTGCGGATGAAAGGATTTGATCAATCCTGGAGAAAGCAGGTAGATTCTTTCATGCAAAAAGGCAGTGTCGGAATAGAGGTGAATGATGATATAGGGCACTATTTCCAGACACACAAGGGTTTAAGACAGGGAGACCCGATGTCACCTATCTTGTTCAACATAGTGGTAGATATGTTGACGATTCTGATAGGAAGAGCTAAAGAGAATGGCCAGGTAGGTGGGCTTGTTCCGCATCTAGTGGATGGTGGACTGTCTATTCTACAGTACGCTGATGATACTATCATCTTCATGGAGCATGATATGGCGAAAGCAAGAAATATGAAGCTTGTGTTATGCTTATTTGAATAGTTATCGGGGTTAAAGATTAACTTCCATAAAAGTGAATTGTTCTGCTTTGGGAGAGCTAAAGATGAACAAGAAGCTTATAAACAATTGTTTGGATGTGAGATAGGCTCGTTGCCTTTCACATACCTGGGCATACCGATTCACCATCGCAAGCTTTCTAACAAAGAATGGAAGTGCATTGAAGATCGATTTGAAAAGAAACTAAGCTGCTGGAAGGGCAAGCTTATGTCATACGGAGGCCGACTAATTCTCATTAATTCGGTGCTCACGAGTATGCCAATGTTTCTACTGTCCTTCTTTGAGATCCCAGTTGGGGTACGGAAAAGATTGGACTTCTATCGATCGCGTTTCTTTTGGCAGAGTGATGAGTTAAAGCGGAAATACCGACTCGCTAAGTGGGATATTATTTGTAGGCCAAAAGATCAAGGTGGTATTGGAATTGAAAATTTAGAGGTGAAGAACAGATGCTTACTCAGCAAGTGGCTGTATAAGTTATCTATAGAGACCCAGGCCACATGGGCCCAGATTCTGCGTAATAAGTACCTTCACACTAAAACCTTAGCACAGGTGACGGTCAGGCCAACTGATTCGCCTTTTTGGAAAGGACTAATGAGAGTGAAATTAGCCTTCTTCAATATGTCAAAGTTTATCGTTGGTAATGGTAACTCCACGAGATTCTGGGAGGATACGTGGCTCGGGGAGACGCCCCTCGCCATCCAATATCCTTCTCTTTATAATATTGTTCAGCGTAGAGATGCATATGTTGCACCAGTATTACAGTCAATCCCTCTAAATATTCAATTCAGAAGGACGCTAGCGGGAAACCGCTGGGAAGCGTGGCTCCATCTTGTGAGAAGATTGATGGATGTCCAAATTTCTCAACAGCCAGATCAGGTACATTGGAAACTAACCAAGAATGGAATGTTTTCGGTGAAATCTATGTACTTGGATTTGATCAATTCGGTTTCCCTTACTCGATCAGTGTATATTTGGAAGGTCAAAGTGCCCTTACGGATTAAAGTGTTCATGTGGTTTGTCCACAAACAAGTGATCCTTACTAAGGACAACTTGGCCAAACGTAACTGGACAGGATCTCGAAGATGTAGCTTCTGTGAGCATGATGAATCTATCAAACACCTCTTTCTCGATTGCCCGATGGCCAAAGTTTTATGGCGGTCTATCCATATAGCGTTTAACATTGCTCCTCCTACTAGTATCAACACGTTGTTTGGGACGTGGCTAAATGGAGTTGAGATAGAAACAGCGAGATACATCCGTGTAGGCGTATGTGCTTTATTATGGGCTATATGGAACTGCAGGAATGATATGGTTTTTAACAGAGCAACAAATGTTCATTTCTTGCAGGTTATCTTCCGGGCCACTACGCTGATCCGTATGTGGTCGCTACTCACTCCGATGGATGCCAGGGAGCGTATGGTTACTGGGTCTATCCGTTGGGAGACAGTAGGACGGGCTATCTTCAACCGGTTTGGATGGCGGTCATGTAATAGGATAGGTGGTTAGATTCCTATCTTCTTTTATACCGCCGGTTGTGGCTATCCCGCTTTCTTTCTTTTCAGCTCGTTATGAGCATTTTTTTTTATGAGACTTGGAGACTTTGTTGAACTATTTGCTTTTTAATAAGATGGCCATATGCATCACTTTAATGCAGAGGCCGGGGGACGACCTCATTTTCTAAAAAAAAAAGTGAATCTCTTATATATGATATAGCAGAAGTTATTTTTTTTAGTAAATAGACGGTTTAGGTTAGTTCAGTCCTCGCAAACAAATGCTCCTTTTTGCCATGTCAGGTTGATACTTCCACCATAGTATAAAAAAATGAATTTGGTATGAAAAAAGGGTGATACGTGGGGAACTTACTTTTAGGTATGTGCTATAGGGTGCGGCACAATGCATTTTTGTTTAACTTAACTAGCTGTTCGCTGCAGATAACTGCTTGGAGTGATTCTAATCTGTAGTCCCTATATTTCTTGTGCAGAATTGGCGATGCTGCAGAGCAAGTTCGAGCAGGAGAAGAAGAGGATACGCTATGGGCGCAAGGAAAATTAAGCCTCACGAGCGGGGGCGCAGCGGGAGGCCGCTGGTGGTCGTGCCCTGCTGCGTTGGCGCGAGCGAGCTCGGAGCGCGCCGCCTCCTCATGTCTCAGCTTAGAGCGGACGCAAGGCCTGGGCCGGGGATGATGACGCGCAACCATTGCAGATGCACAGGAAGATTGGCGAGTGCGCCGGCCGGCGCGGACGAGGGCACAACGAGTGGTCGCCGGTGATCGTGCCCTACTGCATGGCGTGAGCGAGCTCGGAGCGGACGCAGGCTCTGTGCCGGGAATGACGGCCGATGGGGTCGACGAGACGGGTCGAAGCGGTAGAGCAGGCACATGTGCCCACGACTGTGTTGTCGGGGACGAAGAGGACGAGGCTCATCGTCCGATGGAGAGGAACATGATGTGGCGGCTGGAAGATGAATATGACATGTGTAATCAGTCAGTGAGACTACTATATTAACCAGATCAGGATCGCTCTTTTTCCAGTGCACCAAACGAACACTTAGCAGAAATCCGCCGGGATTAGAGAGTATAGGGTGTCGGTTTCAAGGATTTGAAGGTTAGGGTTCAATTCAAAGTAAGAGTATGAATTCAAGGTTTATTTTGGACTTTTCTCATGATTATTCAAGTCAACCGACGGCTTCTTTTTACTTTTGGTAAACTATTCAACCGCACGCACGTAGTCGAGTTATACTCTAGAATTTTCAAAGCAATACGCCCGAGAGACGTCGGCCGAGGACCCGACGTCGACACGAGAAGCAGCATGGAAGCGAGGAGTGAGGAAGCCGGCCACGGGGTCAAGAATTAGGGAACGACGAGAACCCAGAATCGCTGTTGTGTCGTCAGTCGTCGGCTCAGTTAAGCACGTCCCCGGATCAATCGGCCCTGCTATCTCTGAATCTGATACACCCCGCTGCTAAATACTGACTGACGGGGTAGCTTAGACACTGATGCAGGGGCGTTTTGGTCCTGGCCCCGTCATCTCCATTAAGCTTATCTTTAGAGTTCATTAAGTGGAGTCGAGCACACGGCTCACTGCAAAAACAGACATACTAATAACTCAGTCTACTATGCTGTTCGTTGCAACTTTCTGAAAGGATAAAAAGCGCACGATCTTTGGGGAAAATGTGCACTGAACTGATTAATGGTGTTGTCTACCTAATTGATTCGATAACAGAATTTACAAAAGATGTACTGTATGTAGTTGATTCTTCTCTTCTTCTATCTAAGATAATTACAAAATCTGATGAATCATATGGAATCGTCCAGCCAGTAGAAACGGAATGAGCCAGGCATGATTGGCAATTAAAATTCTTTCTTTAGCAGCCATGCGTATCACTGTCCTGAGACCCCACGACAGACGGATCAAGAAAGGCAACGAAGCGACCACGACGACTCAGATCTCCGCAGAGACACCAATCTCTTACTAGTACCTACTTTGTCGGGCCGGAGACGTCGAGCAGTAATCGCCCGGCCACGGCCGGCCAATCTCATCTCTGCCGCTTCCACGCTGTTCCCTCGGAACATTCTCTGTTTGTCTTTGTCCCGTCGTAGCTGGCGATGGAAGCGCTGGCGAAGCCGCGGCGCCGACGCGTGCAGGAAAATTAAGCCCGTGGCGATTGTTTGGGCCGCACGGATGCGATCGATTCACCGGATGAGTCACTGTCACTGGTCAGTGTACGCCGAGGAATAAGCAGCTTCTGTCCGGCGGAGGAATAGTCGTCGCTGTCTGCATGCCTGGTTTCCAGATTAACGGTGAAGCAGTGGATATCTATCTGGCGTCAGTGCGCACAAACGCGGCAATGGCGTGCGTCAGCGCCCACGATAGCTCCCCCTGACTTTGCTTTGCTCTTCTTGCCTTGTGAATTTTGCATTACAATGCCTGTAAAGATTGAGTTTTGTAGTAGATTGGTAGATTATTTAACCAAGTTTTGTAGATGGCGGCGGGACTTCTCCCGCGCGCGCATGGTCCCCTCTCCACTTCTCGTCTTCCCCCCGTTGTTTGCCCAGATCTCGGCCGGTCCCTGCCTCCCCTGCTGCTCCCCTCCCTGCAGCGCTGTCCCATCTCCGAGGCGGGCTGTGGTGGTGCAGCAGGTGGCGATTTGGGCCTCCCTGCCCAGATCTGGCCCACGACCATGGGCGGCTACTCAGCTGCCATCTGCGAGGCTGTCGAGGTTGCGATGATTCCGTCGACGAGGTTGGCATGGTTGCCTGGGCCTGAAGCTTCCTGTGTGTGGCACCGACGATTCGTGGCTTCACTTGGGTGCTGGGGCGGCGGCCAGGCGATGGGCCTAGTGGTCTCCGCACGAAGTCATAGATCTATAGTCCCCTTTGATCTGGCCATCGCCGAGTTCCGGACTTCTCCTTCCAAGGAAAAGAAGGACTGGCGTATATGACGCTCTTTGGACATCTTGATTGGATAGGGGCAGGTCGTGTGCACTCGCTACATCAGCATAACCAGCTTCGCCGGGGAATCACGAAGCTCTGTTTTTGTTGACACCTTGGGACATGTCTGCACCAAGATTTCTAAGGGATGAACACATGCGGAGAATGCCATGGCGTGATTGGAGGACCTGTAAGTGGCGAAGGCGGGTCTTGGATGAGACGAAGACTTTGCTTCACAGGCAGTTGTTCAGATTTGGCTTGCCGGGTATGCTCCCGTCCAGACCGGACACGAGTCCCTGTGAGCCTGGTGGTAGCCTTTGCAAGTGGGGGCAGCAGCATTGGAGAACATTTTGTTGGTGGTGCTTCTTTGAGTACCGAGTCGTGATTTCCAGGGTGAAAACCCAATGTCTGGCCTTTATTGGTTGTGCCTAGCAGTGGTCTTGTCGAAGTCATTGTTTTGGGAACGCGGTCTTTCTTCAGGGTGAAAATCTACGATCTCTGATCGGGCAACGACAACGCTTGTGCATTGTTTCCTTTCTGGAGGCGTTTCTTTTGGAGAACCTTCTTTCTAGTACGGGTGTTGTTTTTGGTGGTGGTTAGAGTGTTGCTACTGCGGGTGGTTGTTCACCATGGCAGGGTCTTTTCTCCTTCTTTTTTTGCTGTATGCATCCTGGATGTTTTTAGGCATCTTGTTGGTGCAGAGGTTGGGTGTAATTGATATCTACTTAATATTAATATATTTCGCTTTAAAAAAACAAAATACTGTATTTCAGATTTAGTCTTAGTTGACTGTAATCCTATTATACTAGGGAATAAATTTTGAGTTTGCCCGCAAAAAAGAAAAAGGAGGAATTTCCAAGCAGTGCATGTGCTGTTATACAATTGGATAAGAAGCAAAGGATTGAAGTGATAAGTCATGTCTTCCTTTTCTTGTCGCTTCTCTGATCTCAGCACATAACCTCCATATATGCGCGACCATCCTTTAATCTCTCCGCACCAACGAACTTCAAAAACTATTCTCAACACTTGTGCACACGCAAAGATTCCATGGGAGCGAAGCTTTCCTGCTTTTCCAACCACCGAGGCAACCTCTCGCAGCAGCCACACCAGCCGGCGCCTGTCAGGGTCATTGCCGCCGACGGATCGCTGAAGGAGCTCCCGGCCAGCCCACGCGTCACCGTCTCCGACGTCCTCGGCGACAGCGCCGCGTCCTTCTTCGTGTGCAGCTCCGACGCGCTCTACTTCGACCAGAGCCCTCCGGCGCTGGCATCCGGCGAGGTCCTCCGGCCGGGCCAGATATACTTCGTGCTCCCTGCGGCGTTGCTCGGGCGGCCGCTATCCAGCGCCGAGATGGCCTCGCTTGCGGTGCGCGCGAGCTCGGCGATCGCGGCCAAGAAGCCGCAGCAGAGGCGCGGGCGCCGCAGCGGCGGGAGGAAGAAGGTGCGCGTCATGCCGGTGCGCGAGGAGGTGGAATACGGCGAGGACGTTGTGCTGAACGAGAAGCTTAACGAGCGGACGCTCGGGGAGTTCGCGGTGTCGCCGATGAGCCAAGAGAAGATGGCCGCCGTGGCGTCGCGGTCGCGGCTGAAGATGAAGCTGAAGCGCGCTCTGAGTATCATTCAAGAGGTTGCTGAGTGAAGCATCTCTCTAAAAGATAAATACTAGTAGTGTTTTTTTTTTTTTTTGGTTTTGCTTGAAGCCATATTTTAGGTTTAAGGCCAAATATTTAATTGGTTTAGCAGATTTACGATATCAAGAACATGTATTCTGGGAAAGGGTATGTGAATATGTCCCATAGTGTATGTGATTCACTAGAATACTAGATGCAAAACTGCAAGAATGCAAAACTCGGGTTCTTGAGTTGTTAAATTTTCAGCCGATTCTATTTCTTCTACACATTTGCTAATCCTCAGGCAACTAAAAATTTCCAAAGCGTAAGTCCATATCAGTAGGGAGAACAACAGAGTCCAAAGCGCAATTTTCTCGGAGCGTAAAGCAATGTTGACGGATAACGATCCTGACAACTATCACTATCGATGCCATCCCAGCTTGCCGAGTCAACCAAGCGGTTAAACAAGTCGCAAAGGGATTCGCAGACCACTCACGGTCGATTCTTACCCCAGAATTGTCAAATGCACCGGATACAAGGCAACGAACGAGCGAGCGAGAGGAGACGTCAACACGAGAAGTAGAGAGGAAGGAAGCTGTGGCCTGTGGGGATCAACGATACGGTCAAGACGGGGTGCGTTCCTGGGCTGGTAAACTACGCCAGCAGATCGGCCTCCTGAGCCCGATAAACATTGCATTCCGGCCAAACCTCTCAAACCAGCATAGCTTACAGGAACTTGGAACAAAACTTGCGTCTCAAGCTCTCAACACAGCAACATATAACTCGCTTCCTTCCCGCCGACAGATTAGGATCAATCATCTAGTGCACGAATTCTTGTGCAGACATTGTTATCTGGTTGTTTTTCCTTTATTGGGGAAAATGCGTTCTCAGGTTAATAATAGTAGCATCAAACTCCCTGTTCTTCTAAGAGTTTCACCTGAAGATAAGTCCTACAGTACTAACCTAATCTCTTCTCTCCTTGCTCCTTTGATGAATCCCCTGGAGAAGAGTTGTCAGATCGACACTGCAACAAGGCACCTGCCCCATAACAGAGATGTAGCCGGACCATGTCCAGTAGTTCAACTTCCAAGATATATCAAGTAAATAGCCAGCAGATGAAGTTGTTTATCAAGTAGAGAGGGTTACAGTACAATTACTTCTCAAATACAGTATTATAACTGAATTGTTGCTGGCAATCATAAAGTACGAGGGAGCTTAGCTAGCACGAAGATGAAGTACGAGAAATTTCTAACCAGTTCAGCGGAATGATTTGTGATTGGTGCTACTGATTATTTGAGATGCTCTTTAGTACTAGCACCGAAGGGTCTCTGTTGACATGTAAGAGCATAGAGATAGATACCCTATTCTAAGAGCATCTCCGACAGCCGCGCTACACGCGACGCGCTAAAAACCCTTTTGCAGCGCGCGGATCGCCTGTTTTTGCGCGGCGCGGTGCGCTTGCTCCAGCGAACGCTGCAAAGTTTAGCGCGCGCGAGCCGCTCCAGCAGGCGCTGCAAACCTGGACAGCGCGCGCTCTCGCACAAACAACATATGCACTCCAAACAAATATATAACATAGGCATAGAAATACATTAAAAAAACGATACATAGATAGTTCACATAGCGTACATACTTCATCATAGCATAGATAGATAACAAAAAACTAGTCCAATACGATAAAATAGATAAAAACTACGGTGCAACTAGAACCTACTCCGAGTCGTCCTCATCATTCTCGCTGGTGTCGTCCGAGGTATCGAGCCACGCGTCTTCCCAACGAGGATCGTCCTCGTCAAAGAACGACTCCTGTCCTGCGGACACGAGATCGCACTGCGCCTCCGCGAGTGCCTTCCGCCGACGCCTGTCGGCCCGCTCCGCGCGGCGCTTTGCCGTCCTCTCCGCCCAGAAGGCGTTCTCGTCGGCGACGTCCTGCGGGTAGCGCTGGCGCCACTGCGCCATGGCTAGCTCGCCCACCTCGGCGATGAGGAGGCGGCGCTGGCGTCTGCGGTGTTCCTCACGGTCCTTGTCTGTTACAAGACGGGGCGGCGGCGCGAGGTCTTGCGCCTGCTGGCATGTCTGCGCGTCGTGGAAGTTCATCTGCGAGCGTGGCCTGCTGAGACGCCACGCCGCAGCGTCGTAGGCACGGGCGGCCTCGTGCGCGCTCTCGAATGTCCCGAGACTGAGACGCACGTTGCGGAGCGGATCTCCGCGTAGAACCAGCCGGAAGGGCGGACGCGGACGCGGACGCCGCGGTAGCCCGAGCTGCTTCGGCGACGCGGCGGCATGTCGGCGGGGCGCCGGATGCGAAGAAGAGAGTGGCGACGAGGGGAAGAAAGGGCCGACGGGAGCGGTCGAGTGTGCGGCTGGCGGCATCGAACGCGCGCGCTTTATAGAGCGCGCCGGACGCCACGCGCCAAATCTAGCGCGCGAAGGGCCGCCTTTTCCCGCGTGCGCGATCTTTTGCCGCGCGCCGGAATTTCCCGCGCCCGCTGGAGCGCGCGAACCCGCTCCGCGCGCGCGCGATATTTGCCGCCGCTGTTGGAGATGCTCTAAAAGTGCAAAACAGAGGCACCAAGAGGATAGCTTGCGCTTCCTCACGGGCGCCCTCGCCTACCTCACCTACCACATTCACCGCCGCCACCCCCACCTTCGTCGATGTTCTGGGTGGGTGCTTCCGTGCGTCTCCTTGCATGATCCAACAGGGGAGACCATTGTAAGCAACTTCATTGACCAGATCTCCAGGCGGATCTTGCCATGTGTGGCATTGAAGGAGGGTGTGGTGCGCGCAGCTGGCAAGTTCCCCTGAGCCCGCTCCTCCTCCTTCATGTTGTTCTTGAAGTTGTGTAGCCACCCCCTTCCTTCAGTCTGCCATGCGCCGGTTGGGGAAACTGCTGCCCCTATGCTGGAGGGGTGTGCCCTGCTCGCCAGTCCTGTGACGAGGTCCCGTCTGCGCACGGTGGTTATTGCGATCCGGACATAACAAGGTCGACTAGGAAATTGCCAGCTCTCGCCGGTCGCGTTACCATAGACACCCAGCTTAGGATCCCCTACCTCGAGATCTGCCAGTTTAGGTTCTGTCATATCGTGTCCTCGATTAATCCGACTGATCGTTGACCGACTGATGGAATCCTCCTTACGGGTGCCCACACCGACTGATAACCCCCCTGTTACTAGCATTGCCTTGGGCTGTAAAGATAATGAGCTTGGGCCTCCATGGGCCTTAGCTGGGTAATATGTCGCCATGGGCCTACCCGGTGGGAGGTAACCTCATCAGAACAGAGGTCATCATATGGTAACGTTTCAGGAAATACAAACATGCAATAACTGGAACCAACTACTGCAAATCATCATGCCCGGGATAGCATGTTCAGAATGCCAATTACGACTGACTTGGACGTGCCTGGATTGAGCGATTGGTGGTTCATACTTCACTAGCAAAAGGGGCCGTGCGTTGCAACGGGAGAAAAAAAATTATAATCTCCAATGACAATGACCACATTTTGCTGCATCATCGAGACACACTGTCACTCTCAATTTCGTGAAATCGTGAATAATTTTTGAAATTATGAACATTTTTTAAAACTTGGGCACATATTTAAAATCATAAACATTTTTCAAATTCGTGAACACTATAACATTTTTCTGCGTACCAAGAGTGTGGTAGTGCTTGAGTCCGTAGTCAGTGTCAATGTTCAGAGTCGAACATTGGGCTGGGCACTGCCTCCAATTTTTAGAACACATCAAAGATACTCACCACAAAGTGGCTGTGAGCGTGGCGATCGGGTTGCCCAGGGTGCAGCAATGAGCTGTGGACCACCACCACCTCGCTGCCTCCAGCGGAGAGGCAGTGCCCAGGGGCTCACTATGGAAGCATTATCTGGATGAGTAGCGTGCCGCTCCCAACGCCGGAAGGAACGTACACGAAAATCTTGCTGCTACTGAAGAATTGTATGAATCAAGCTATATGTTTTGAAGACCTATCTCACACACACAAAAATACCGAGCCTTCACGCCAAAAACATTGTGAAGTGAGCAGATTTGAGAAAAATAAGAGGAACCAGGTCAAATAGGGTGGCACCTTCTTTTGTTCTGCAGCGGAATCCCTTTTAATTAGAAGGCGTGTGGTATTACACTTAGAACTCCTTCCTTATTTTTTTTGCGGGTGAACTCCTTCCTTATTTGGACTGATTTCCCTCCTTATTTTCAAGACTGAATTTCAGTGCTTCCGTATGTAGCTTTCCTTCCGTCGGCTCCTTCCTTATATTTTCTTTCCTTATTTTCCTGTCACATAGACTCAAATTCCTTTTATTTCCTTATATCTTTTGCATGTCTATTGGAATCCTCTTATTTCTTGTCAAGTCCCCCTTGATACACAGAAAGATCAACGACGTATATAAATTGGGATGATATCGTGTAAGCGGGCGAGGTGGTATTATTTAATAGCTGAAGCAACCTAATTTCTTCAAAACTTTGAGCTAGTTCAATTGGCTGAGGCAATGTATATGCGATGGCAATTTTTCTGTTGGCCTGGTCTTATGTGGGCCGGTTTAATTAGGCCACAGGGCAGGTCAGCAATTGTTTCGCCCTCTTAGATGGGCCGCCTTACTTCTTTGGGGTTGCTAGCAGTGAGGGGGATAGTATTGATTAAAAGTGAAACCCTCTAATTTTACGTAAGGGAGAGCTAGCTCGACTGGTTACGCCCTTTGGTGGGAGCACTTGAGGCTCTGTGTTCGATCCTTCACAACAACAATGTATTTTCTGGTCGAACCTTTTTTTCTATAAAAAAAATAGTACTGCGGGTTGAATAAAAAAACCACATGGGCTTTATTATTACTAGCAAAAATGCCCGTGCGTTGCAACGGGTGAAAAAAATAGCATACGTCAAGACGATGCGGTTGCGCACACCGAAGGTCGCAACCGAGACATTTATCCCAAATAAATTGATATAGTTGAACGATGTTAGTTTCAGATAATTAGTTAACACTGTTTTTTTTTTTCGGTTGTTCACACTAAAATCTAAAGTAGAACAATATAGAGTAACAAGAGCAGCAGTAAACCAACTTGGTAGTAGGGACGTTTGTGGCTGAAGAAAAAAATCTTACTGGGCACAAACGGCACTCTTGATCCATCAAACACAAACACGCAATTCCCCAGAAAAAACATGCAATTAACTATGTACAAATATGCGTGTGTGCGTGTTAAGCAACGACGTCGCGTCACAGCATGACGCTCAGTCCATTCGTACTCCGGCCGTCTTAGAGTCGTTTTTTTTCCGTCGACTGCTTCATTCTGCAGAATATCGGCCTGCCCGTCTTGTTCTCGCTTGCTGCCATTGACCTCGTCCTCTCTCTCTGGTGGTCGTCAACGCCGTCGGGCGACGGCTGGTAAGTGTCGAGCTCGTCTACCCCGTCCATGCATCTCAACTTCTGGTCTAGGCAGCGTGCGTGTATTCAAGCTTGTCTACCCCGTCCATGCATCTCAACTTCTGGTCTAGGCAGCGGCAGCATTGAGAGATCGTCTCCCCCGTCCATGCATCTCAACTTCTGGTCCAGGCAGCGTGTGTATCCTTCATCTAGTCTAGAAATTTGTTCAAGCAGCAGCATGCCATAGAGATGCATGGCTTCCGCATAGTGTATGCACTCATGAAATTAGCTGTCTCCTTCATCATGTCGAGGGCATTTCCTTCTTATCATTCTCTTCTTAATTCCTCAGATGCTTCCTTGTTACCCAAGAACTTTAAAAAGGCGAGGTGGGACTATTTTAATAGTCCAATCATCCTTTTCTTCAAACCGAAAGACTGAGCCATCTCGGTTGGTTGTGATAATAGCTACTCAACACTAAGGTTGTGTGTTCAATTCCTGGCACCAACGTATATTTTTGCTGGGACGTCTTTGTTTTTAGACGGGCTGAGGCCATCAAGCCCAACACAGCCCAGGTGACTTTCTACCGGGTGACGCCCAAGTGGGCTGCTGCGGACAGAATTTTAGACGCCAGCCGTTAATTAGTACCACATCGCGTATATGTTTTAAATTCAAACTGAAAGCGTAAATTCATGGGAAGAAGCGTATTGTGACGGTAAACCCACGGAGTCAATCCGTGCTTTATTATTAGGGATAGATTATTATTATTATTAGGGATAGATAGTCCATAGCTTTTTTAGCTCAAGTGTTACGTCGAGACATTACAGAACCTATCTTAAATTAATAAAAAGGGCAAGAAGAATAGATGTAAGTTAATCTACTATGATGCTCAATTTACAGAAGGGCAGTGAGTTCAGACCTTGGTGCAGTAGGCAGGTCACTTGAGATAGTTATAGTTAGCACAAATCATCACACTCGGCAGGTCATCATCTTTCCTACTTCTAAAGTTCTGAGTTGGTGGTCGTCCCGTTCACTTTCAATGCCCCACCTCTTCCCTACCTACCTCTACTCTGACAAATGGGCCATCCAAATTTCACGTACTAGCCAGGCAAGGAACCAGACCCTTTTTTTTTTAAATAAAAAAATGAAGCCGTCCCCTTCCTATCGAGATCCTTCTCGCCTCCTACCGCCTGCTCATGGCCTCCACCAATCCCGCGTCTCGCCGCCGCTGATTTCCACCAATCCCGCATCTCGCCGCCGCCAGTCTCCACCAATCTCTCCCCCCCCGTGCACCACAATAGGCAATCCCAGTTCAAAATTAAAATCGTCGTGTACGCGGGACGACTCCCTACTGCTCCTCCATCTCCCCTTGCTCCATCTTTCTTCCATACACGCTTTGTTTCCGCCCCCCTGCTCGGTCGCTGTCGCCCGGCCACTCCGGCTGCCGGTGCCGCTCGATCCCCGTCGTGGTTACGCTGAAGCCGCAACCCCTGCCCGGGTTCTCGCTCGCCGTCGCTGGGAGCCTGGGACTACGTGGAGGCCGCACACCCTGACGGCACGCCTGCCCGCTGTCGCCGGACTCACGAGCGCAGCGCCGCCACGTCGACCAACACGAGGACTATCCGTCCCACTCTGCGTTGCCTCTGATTTTCCATCTGAGCACATCGCCGGCTCTTCGGTTCTGTTGAGCATATGTGTTGCGTGCATATTGTGTATTGGGTCCGCCTCCTAGTTCCTTGTACAGTTGAGGTCCGTGGCCTACCTTTGTACATCATATATACGTGCCTATACACGAAGAGCAATACATTGTGCAATTCTCACAACATACATGGTATCAGTTTCCGGGTTCTAACCCTAGCTTCCGCCCCCGCCGCCGCCTCCGCCACACGACTCCCACGCGCCGCCGCCGCCGCCGCCGCTGCCCGCGCGTCTCCCGCGCCAGCCGCCGCCATCCTGCGATCCGTCGAACCGCAGTTTCCGCCGAAGTCGCCGCCCGTGTCCGAGATCGACAGGGAGTCGGTCTGCTGTACGTACGCGTTCAAGCGTACAGATCGCGGTTGCAGCCGGATCCGTGAGTTGCCGCAGTCCCGAGACGATCAGCGACGCAGCAGCTCACGAGGATATATCCGCCGAGATATCCATTGCCGCTGCTACATCTCCATGTGAAAATCAAGTCAATCAATCACTTGTCCTCCGTGGTACTACTGCTGCTGTCCATCACGTGCAGGCCGCCCGCCAAGCCGCGTCGCTGCTGATCGCTACGTACTGCCGCTGCTGGATCGCTACACGCTGCTGGATCGCTAACGCTGATTCTAATTACTACATCCACCTTTTTGGCTTCTCCGCTGCTGCTCTCCCTGGCCTGCGCCTCCATGGCTGCCACTGCCCAGGTCTCCGCCGCGTCACCGTCGCCGGTCTTCGGCGACTCCGCTGCTCAGCCGCCGGTGGGCTCCTACGACGCCGCCGTCCCGTCTGCGCCGTACGGCGCCACTCCAGCCACCAGTCATCAGGGCGCTGTCCCGCTTCCGTATGGAGTCCCGCCTGCAGGCTTCTATGGCGCCGCTCCGTATACGCATCACCAGGGTGTCCCGTCTGTGCCCTACGGAGCAGCGCATCCACATCAGGGCGCTTCGTCCCTTCAACAGCCGCCGGTGGCCGGCTCCTACGGCGCCGCGCCGGCTAGCCAGTGGCCGGCTCCCTCTGCGCTGCAGCAGTCCTATGGCCACGCTGCCCCGTTGGCCTACGCCTACCCGCCAACCTCGGTGCCTGCGTCTCCTTACGGTGCGCCCGCTTCGTACGGAGCGCCCTACGGCGGTGCATCGACGGAGCAGGTGGCTTCGTCCGTGGTGCCGAGTGGTCCTTACACCATGGCGTCTTCGTCCCCCTCGCCGGCCTTGCCGCCAGCGCCCTGGGACCCGGTGCTCTTCGCCGCGCTGCCCGCCGCTCCTACGCCGAACAACTCCACTGGAGGTGATGATTGGTACATGGACACCGGGGTTACGGCTCACATGTTTGCTCATCCTGGTAATCTTGTAGGGTAACGTAGTATTTCAAAAAAATTCCTACGATCACGCAAGATCTATCTAGGAGAAGCATAGCAACGAGCGGGGAGAGTGTGTCTACGTACCCTCGTAGACCGAAAGCGGAAGCGTTTAGTAACGCGGTTGATGTAGTCGAACGTCTTCGCGATCCAACCGATCAAGTACCGAACGCACGGCACCTCCGCGATCTGCACACGTTTAGCTCGGTGACGTCCCTCGTACTCTTGATCCAGCTGAGGCCGAGGGAGAGTTTCGTCAGCATGACGGCGTGGTGACGGTGATGATGAAGTGATTTCGGCAGGGCTTCGCCTAAGCTCTCCGAAAATATGACCGAGGTGGAAATCTGTGGAGGGGGACACCGCACACGGTTAAACAATCAACTTGTGTGTTCTAGGGTGCCCCCCTTGCCCTCGTATATAAAGAAGCAAGGGGAAGGCCGGCCGGCCCTCCTAGGGCGCGCCCCACAAGGGGAGTCCTACTAGGACTACTAGTCCTAGTAGGATTCCACCAAGAGGGAGAGAGGGGGAAGGAAGGAGAGGGAGAGGGAGAAGGAAAGGGGGCGCCGCCCCCCTTCCCTAGTCCAATTCGGACCCAAGGGGGAGGGGACACGCGGCCTGCCCTGGCCGCCCCTCTCTCTCTCCACTAAGGCCCATGAGGCCCATTAGTTCCCCCGGGGGGTTCCGGTAACCCCTCCGGCACTCAGTTTTTACCCGAAACCATCCGGAACACTTCCGGTGTCCGAATAACATGATCCAATATATCGATCTTTATGTCTCGACCATTTCGAGACTCCTCGTCATGTCCGTGATCACATCCGGGACTCCGAACTACCTTCGGTACATCAAAACACATAAACTCATAATACCGATCGTCATCGAACGTTAAGCGTGCGGACCCTACGGGTTCGAGAACTATGTAGACATGACCGAGACTTATGTCCGGTCAATAACCAATAGTGGAACCTGGATGCTCATATTGGCTCCCACATATTCTACGATGATCTTTATCGATCAAACCGCATAACAACATACGTTGTTCCCTTTGTCATCGGTATGTTACTTACCCGAGATTCAATCGTCGGTATCATCATACCTAGTTCAATATCGTTACCGGCAAGTCCCTTTACTCGTTCCGTAATGCATCATCCCATAACTAACTCATTAGTCACATTGCTTGCAAGGCTTCATATGATGTGCATTACCGAAAGGGCCCAGAGACACCTCTCCGATAATCGGAGTGACAAATCCTAATCTCGGTCTATGCCAACTCAACAAACACCATCGGAGACACCTGTAGAGCATCTTTATAATCACCCAGTTACGTTGTGACGTTTGATAGCACACTAAGTGTTCCTTCGATATTCGGGAGTTGCATAGTCTCATAGTCATAGGAACATGTATAAGTCATGAAGAAAGCAATAGCAATAAACTTAACGATCATTATGCTAAGCTAACGGATGGGTCTTGTCCATCACATCATTTTCCTAATGATGTGATCCCGTTCATCAAATGACAACACATGTCCATGGCTAGGAAACTTAACCATCTTTGATTAACGAGCTAGTCAAGTAGAGGCATACTAGGGACACTCTGTTTGTCTATGTATTCACACATGTACTAAGTTTCCGGTTAATACAATTCTAGCATGAATAATAAACATTTATCATGAAATAAGGAAATAAATAATAACTTTATTATTGCCTCTAGGGCATATTTCCTTCAGTCTCCCACTTGCACTAGAGTCAATAATCTAGTTCACATCGCCATGTGATTTAACACCAATAGTTCACATCACCATGTGATTAACACCCATAGTTCACATCGCTTATGTGACCAACACTCAAAGGGTTTACTAGAGTCAATAATCTAGTTCACATCGCCATGTGATTAACACCCAAAGAGTACTAAGGTGTGATCAAGTTTTGCTTGTGAGAGAAGTTTAGTCAACGGGTCTGCCAAATTCAGATCCGTATGTATTTCGCAAATTTCTATGTCTACAATGCTCTGCACGGAGCTACTCTAGCTAATTGCTCCCACTTTCAATATGTATCCAGATTGAGACTTTGAGTCATCTGGATCGGTGTAAAAGCTTGCATCGACGTAACCTTTTACGACAAACTCTTTTATCACCTCCATAACCGAGAAATATTTCCTTAGTCCTCTTAGGTAACTAAGGATAACTTTGACCGCTATCCAGTGATCTATCCCTGGATCACTATCGTACCTCCTTGCTAAACTCATAGCAAGGCACACAACTGGTCTGGTACATAGCATGGCATACTTTATAGAACCTATGACTGAGGCATAGGGAATGACTTTCATTCTCTTTCTATCTTCTGCCGGGGTCGGGTTTTTAGTCTTACTCAATTTTACACCTTGTAACACAGGCAAGAACTCCTTCTTTGACTGATCCATTTTGAACTTCTTCAAAATCTTGTCAAGGTATGTGCTTTGTGAAAGTCCTATTAAGCGTCTCGATCTATCCCTATAGATCTTGATGCTCAATACTTAAGCAGCTTCACCGAGGTCCTTTTTATTGAAAAATTCTTATTCAAGTATCCTTTTATGCTATCCAGAAATTCTATATCATTTCCAATCAATAATATGGCATCCACATATAATATCAGAAATGCTACAGAGCTCCCACTCACTTTCTTGTAAATACAGGCTTCACCGTAAATCTGTATAAAACCATATGCTTTGATCACTTCATCAAAGCGTATATTCCAACTCCGAGATGCTTGTACCAGTCCATAGATGGATCGCTGGAGCTTGCACATTTTGTTAGCACCTTTAGGATTGACAAAACCTTCTGGTTGCATCATATACAACTTCTTCTTTAAAAATTCCATTAAGGAATGTAGTTTTGACATCCATTTGCCAGATTTCATAAAATGCGGCAATTGCTAACATGATTCGGACAGACTTTAAGCATCGATACGAGTGAGAAAATCTCATCGTAGTCAACACCTTGAACTTGTCAAAAAACTTTTGCGACAATTCGAGCTTTGTAGATAGTAACACTACTATCAGCGTCTATCTTCCTCTTGAAGATCCATTTTTTCTCAATGGCTCGCCGATCATCGGGGAAGTCAGTCAAAGTCCATACTTTGTTCTCATACATGGATCCTATCTCAGATTTCATGGCCTCAAGCCATTTATCGGAATCTGGGCTCATCATCGCTTCCTCATAGTTCGTAGGTTCGTCATGGTCTAGTAACATGATTTCCAGATCAGGATTACCGTACCACTCTGGTGCGGAACGTACTCTGGTTGACCTACGAGGTTCTGTAGTAACTTGATCTGAAGTTTCATGATCATCATCATTAGTTTCCTCACTAATTGGTGTAGGAATCACGGGAACTGATTTCTGTGATAAACTACTTTCCAATTCGGGAGAAGGTACAATTACCTCATCAAGTTCTACTTTCCTCCCACTCACTTCTTTCGAGAGAAACTCCTTCTCTAGAAAGGATCCATTCTTAGCAACGAATATCTTGCCTTCGGATCTGTGATAGAAGGTGTACCCAACAGTCTCCTTTGGGTATCCTATGAAGACACATTTCTTTGATTTGGGTTTGAGCTTATCAGGTTGAAACTTTTCACATAAGCATTGCAACCCCAAACTTTAAGAAACGACAGCTTAGGTTTCTTGCCAAACCACAGTTCATATGGTGTCGTCTCAACGGATTTAGATGGTGCCCTATTTAACGTGAATGCAACTGTCTCTAATGCATAACCCCAAAACTATAGTGGTAAGTCGGTAAGAGACATCATAGATTGCACTATATCCAATAAAGTACGGTTATGACGTTCGGACACACCATTATGCTGTGGTGTTCCAGGTGGCATGAGTTTGTGAAACTATTCCACATTGTTTTAATTGAAGGCCAAACTCGTAACTCAAATATTTACCTCTGCAATCAGATCGTAGAAACTTTATTTTCTTGTTACGATGATTCTCTACTTCACTCTGAAATTCTTTTGAACTTTTCAAATGTTTCAGACTTATGTTTCATCAAGTAGATATACCCATATCTGCTCAAATCATCTGTGAAGGTCAGAAAATAACGATACCCGCCGCGAGCCTCAATACTCATCGGACCGCATACATCGGTATGTATTATTTCCAATAAGTTCGTAGCTCGCTCCATTGTTCCGGAGAACGGAGTTTTAGTCATCTTGCCCATGAGGCATGGTTCGCAAGTATCAAATGATTCATAATCAAGTGATTCCAAAAGTCCATCAGTATGGAGTTTCTTCATGCGCTTTACACCAATATGACCTAAACGGCAGTGCCACAAATAAGTTGCACTATCATTACTAACTTTGCATCTTTTGGCTTTAATATTATGAATATGTGTATCACTACGATCGAGATTCAATAAACCATTTACATTGGGTGTATGACCATAGAAGGTTTTTATTCATGTAAACAGAACAACAATTATTCTCTGACTTAAATGAATAACCGTATTGCAATAAACATGATCCAATCATATTCATGCTCAACGCAAACACCAAATAACATTTATTTAGGTTCAACACTAATCCCGAAAATAGAGGGAGTGTGCGATGGTGATCTTATCAACCTTGGAATCACTTCCAACACACATCGTCACCTCGTCATTAACTAGTCTCTGTTCATTTTGCAACTCCTGTTTTGAGTTACTAATGTTAGCAACTGAACCAGTATCAAATACCCAGGGGCTACTATGAACACTAGTAAAATACACATCAATAACATGTATATCAAATATACTTTTGTTCACTTTGCCATCATTCTTATCCGCCAAATACTTGGGGCAGTTCCGCTTCCAGTGACCAGTCCTTTTGCAGTAGAAGCACTCAGTTTCAGGCTTAGGTCCAGACTTGGGCTTCTTCCCGGGAGTAGCAACTTGCTTGCTATTCTTATTGAAGTTCCCCTTCTTCCCTTTGCCCTTTTCTTGAAACTAGTGGTCTTGTTAACCATCAACACTTGATGCTCTTTCTTGATTTCTACCTTTGTTGATTTCAGCATCATGAAGAGCTCGGGAATCGTTTTTGTCATCCCTTGCATATTATAGTTCATCACGAAGTTCCAGTAACTTGGTGATAGTGACTAGAGAATTCTGTCAATTACTATCTTATCCGGAAGATTAACTCCCACTTGATTCAAGCAACTGTAGTACTCAGACATTCTGAGCACATGCTCACTGGTTGAGCTATTCTCCTCCATCTTGTAGGCAAAGTACTTGTCAGAGGTCTCATACCTCTCGACATGGGCATGAGTCTGAAATACCAATTTCATCTCTTTGGAACATCTCATATGCTCCGTGGCGTTCAAAATGTTTTTGAAGTCCCGATTGTAAGCCGTAAAGCATGGTGCACTAAACTATCAAGTAGTCATCATATCAAGCTTGCCAAACGTTCATAACGTCTGCATCTGCTCCTGCAATAGGTCTGTCATTTAGCGGTGCATCAAGGACATAATTCTTCTGTGTAGCAATGAGGATAATCCTCAGATCACGGAACCAGTCCGCATCATTGCTACTATCATCTTTCAACTTAGTTTTCTCTAGGAACATATCAAAAATAAAACAGGGGAGCTATACACGAGCTATTGATCTACAACATAATTTGCAAATACTACCAAAACTAAGTTCATGATAAATTAAAGTTCAATTAATCATATTACTTAAGAACTCCCACTTAGATAGACATCCCTCTAATCATCTAAGTGATCACGTGATCCAAATCAACTAAACCATGTCCGATCATCACGTGAGATGGAGTAGTTTTCAATGGTGAACATCACTATGTTGATCATATCTACTATATTATTCACGTTCGACCTTTCGGTCTCAGTGTACCGAGGCCATATCTGCATATGCTAGGCTCGTCAAGTTTAATCCGAGTATTCTGCGTGTGCAAAACTGGCTTGCACCCGTTGTATGTGAACGTAGAGCTTATCACACCCGATCATCACGTGGTGTCTCGGCACGACGAACTGTAGCAACGGTGCATACTCAGGGAGAACACTTGTACCTTGAAATTTAGTGAGAGATCATCTTATAATGCTACCGCCGTACTAAGCAAAATAAGATGCATAATAGGATTAACATCACATGCAATTCAATATGTGACATGATATGGCCATCATCATCTTGTGCTCTTGATCTCCATCATCGAAGCACCGTCATGATCTTCATCGTCACCGGCGCCCCAGCTTGATCTCCATCGTCACCGGCGCCTCAGCATGATCTCCATCGTAGCATCGTTGTCGTCTCGCCAACTATTGCTTCTACGACTATCGCTACCGCTTAGTGATAAAGTAAAAACAATTACATGGCGATTGCATTGCATACAATAAAGCGACAATCATATGGCTCCTGCCGGTTGCCGATAACTTTGTTACAAAACATGATCATCTCATGCAACAAATTATATCACATCATGTCTTGACCATATCACATCACAGCAAGCCCTGCAAAAACAAGTTAGACGTCCTCTACTTTGTTGTTGCAAGTTTTACATGGCTGCTACAGGCTTCTAGCAAGAACCGTTCTTACCTACGCATCAAAACCACAACGTGGTGTAGTGATTGCTTTTTGATCTTCTAAAAGAACCCTCTTCATTGAAACCGATTCAACTAAAGTGAGAGAGACAAACACCCGCCAGTCACCTTTAAGCAACGAGTGCTCGCAGCGGTGAAACCAGTCTCGCGTAAGCGTACGCGTAATGTCGGTCCGGACAGCTTCATCTCACAATACCGCTGAACTAAGTAACAACTAGTAACGGCAAGTAATATGTATACACCCACGCCCACAACTCCTTTGTGTTCTACTCGTGCAAATAACATCTACGCATAGACCTGGCTCGGATGCCACTGTTGGGTAACGTAGTATTTCAAAAAAATTCCTACGATCACGCAAGATCTATCTAGGAGAAGCATAGCAACGAGCGGGGAGAGTGTGTCTACGTACCCTCGTAGACCGAAAGCGGAAGCATTTAGTAACGCGGTTGATGTAGTCGAACGTCTTCGCGATCCAACCGATCAAGTACTGAACGCACGGCACCTCCGCGATCTGCACACGTTCAGCTCGGTGACGTCCCTCGTACTCTTGATCCAGCTGAGGCCGAGGGAGAGTTTCGTCAGCACGACAGCATGGTGACGGTGATGATGAAGTGATTCTGGCAGGGCTTCGCCTAAGCTCTCCGAAAATATGACCGAGGTGGAAATCTGTGGAGGGGGGCACCGCACACGGTTAAACAATCAACTTGTGTGTTCTAGGGTGCCCCCCTGCCCCCGTATATAAAGAAGCAAGGGGGAGGCCGGCCGGCCCTCCTAGGGCGCGCCCCACAAGGGGAGTCCTACTAGGACTACTAGTCCTAGTAGGATTCCACCAAGAGGGAGAGAGGGGGAAGGAAGGAGAGGGAGAGGGAGAAGGAAAGGGGGTGCCGCCCCCCATTCCCTAGTCCAATTCGGACCCAAGGGGGAGGGGGCGCGTGGCCTGCCCTGGTCGCCCCTCTCTCTCTCCACTAAGGCCCATGAGGCCCATTAGTTTCCCCGGGGGGTTCCGGTAACCCCTTCGGCACTCAGTTTTTACCCGAAACCATCCGGAACACTTCCAGTGTCCGAATAACATGATCCAATATATCAATCTTTATGTCTCGACCATTTCGAGACTCCTCGTCATGTACGTGATCACATCCGGGACTCCGAACTACCTTCGGTACATCAAAACACATAAACTCATAATACCGATCGTCATCGAACGTTAAGCGTGTGGACCCTACGGGTTCGAGAACTATGTAGACATGACCGAGACTTATCTCCGGTCAATAACCAATAGCGGAACCTGGATGCTCATATTGGCTCCCACATATTCTACGAAGATCTTTATCGGTCAAACCGCATAACAACATACGTTGTTCCCTTTGTCATCGGTATGTTACTTGCCCGAGATTCAATCGTCGGTATCATCATACCTAGTTCAATCTCGTTATCGGCAAGTCTCTTTACTCGTTCCGTAATGCATCATCCCATAACTAACTCATTAGTCACATTGCTTGCAAGGCTTCATATGATGTGCATTACCGAGAGGGCCCAGAGATACCTCTCCGACAATCGGAGTGACAAATCCTAATCTCGATGTATGCCAACTCAACAAACACCATCGGAGACACCTGTAGAGCATCTTTATAATCACCCAGTTACGTTGTGACGTTTGATAGCACACTAAGTGTTCCTCCGATATTCGGGAGTTGCATAGTCTCATAGTCATAGGAACATGTATAAGTCATGAAGAAAGCAATAGCAATAAACTTAACGATCATTATGCTAAGCTAACGGATGGGTCTTGTCCATCACATCATTCTCCTAATGATGTGATCCCGTTCATCAAATGACAACACATGTCCATGGCTAGGAAACTTAACCATCTTTGATTAACGAGCTAGTCAAGTAGAGGCATACTAGGGACACTCTATTTGTCTATGTATTCACGCATGTACTAAGTTTCCGGTTAATACAAATCTAGCATGAATAATAAACATTTATCATGAAATAAGGAAATAAATAATAACTTTATTATTGCCTCTAGGGCATATTTCCTTCAAATCTTGCCTCCTTCACTCCCGTCACCACCGACCGCCGCATCATTGTCGGCGACGGTTCCACACTCCCTATCACACATGTCGGGCACACTTCTTTTCCTTCTAATTCCATGCCTATTACTTTCCCTAACATACTTGTGTCACCTCATCTTATTAAGAACCTTGTTTCTGTTCGTTGTTTAACTTGTGAAAATCTTGTTACTGTTGAATTTGACGAGCTTGGGTTTTGTGTCAAGGACGCTCGAACCAGGATGGTACTTCACCGATGTGACAGCCTCGACGAGCTCTATCCGGTGCATTCGCCATCCTCCTCCACCACCGCACCGGTTGCTCTCTCCGCCGGCGTCGATCTCTGGCACGCTCGTTTGGGTCATCCCAACCCCGTCACACTTCGTCATATTCTTAAGAGTTTCAGTTTCAGTTGTCATAAGATAGAGGATCACACCTTTCATGCCTGTCGTGTCGGCAAACATGTTCGCCTCCCGTTTAATAACTCCACCACCATAGCTTCTTTTCCTTTTCAGCTGATTCATAGCGATGTGTGGACCTCTCTGGTTCCTAGTAATTCGGGCTATTTATATTATCTGGTTATCCTTGATGATTATTCTCATTATGTGTGGACTTTTCCTTTGCGCAGAAAGTCGGATGCACTCTCCACTTTGACGGTTTTTTACTCCTATGTCAGCACGTAGTTTGGGCGTCCCATCCTTGCTCTTCAGACTGACAATGGAAAAGAGTTCGACAACCTTGCTTTCCGCACTTTTCTGTCGCATCACGGCACAATTTTTCGTCTCACATGCCCGTATACTTCCCAGCAGAACGGTCGAGCCGAACGCGTCCTTCGCACTCTGAACGACTGCGTTCGCACGCTCCTGTTCCATGCTAACGTGCCGCCTCGTTTCTAGCCGGACGCACTCGCTACTGCTTCTCTTCTCCTTAACCTTCGCCCTTGCCACCCACGGTGGAACTATGGACCTCACCATCTTCTCTTCGGTACGCCCCCATCTTATGATGGCTTGCGTATTCTCGGATGCCTTTGCTATCCTAGCACTGTCGACTCCGCTCCTCACAAACTCGCACCTCGTTCTGTCGCTTGCATCTTCATCGGCTATCCCTCCAACTCCAAGGGCTATCGGTGCTACGATCCCGTCTCCCACCGTGTGTTCACTTCCCGACACGTTTACTTTGATGAGCATGTGTTTCCGTTTCACCAGGTACCCCCGCATGCGGCGCCTCCTCCAGCCGCGGTGCTGGCGCCCCCGGCACCCCCGACGTTGGCACCCGCGGCCCCCGCGGCCCCCTCGGCGCACGCGGCCCCCCCGGCGCCCGCGGTCCCCCCGGCGCCCCCGGCGCCTGTGGCCGGTCCGGTCACCCACGCCCGTACGGGCGTTTTTCGCCTGAGCTCGCGCTACGCCTCGGATGACTACGTCCATGCGGCGTCCACCTCTGAACCGTCGCCGTTGCCGTCCTTCGTTCGAGCCGCTCTTCATGACCCGCTCTGGATGGCTGCGATGCAAGAGGAGTTTGACGCCCTGTTGCGCAACCGGACGTGGCAGCTTGTTCCCCGTCCCCGGCACGCCAACGTGATTACCGGGAAGTGGGTCTTTAAACACAAGCTCCGTCCTGATGGTACCCTTGATCGCTACAAAGCGCGCTGGGTCGTTCGTGGCTTCCGACAGTGTGCTGGCATCGACTTCACCGACACCTTCGCTCCGGTCGTCAAGCCCGGCACGATACGCACGGTTCTCCACCTTGCGGTCTCCCGTGCTTGGCCGGTGCATCAGATGGACGTCTCCAACGCCTTCCTCCATGGTCACCTCGAGGAGCAGGTCTTCTGCCAGCAGCCCACCGGGTTTGTGGACCCGGCGCTTCCCGACCATGTGTGCCTGCTTTCGTGGTCCTTGTACGGACTCAAGCAGGCTCCGCGCGCTTGGTACCAGCGCATCGCGGCGTTTCTCCACCATCTTGGGTTCCGCTCTACCCGCTCGGACGCCTCGCTCTTCATCTATCATCAGGGCTCTGACACGGCCTACTTGCTGCTCTATGTCGACGACATCATCCTGACGGCATGTACGGCTGGTCTCCTCAGTCAGCTCACGGCTCGTCTTCGCGCTGAGTTCGCCATCAAGGACTTGGGTCCTTTGCACTACTTCCTCGGTGTCGAGGTGGTGCGCCGTCCGGATGGCTTCTTCCTTCATCAGCGGAAGTACGCTCACGAGCTCCTGGAGCGCGCCAGCATGCTTAACTGCAAGCCCGCCGCTACGCCTGTTGATACGAAGGCCAAGCTTTCTGCCACGGATGGTTCTCCTGTTTCGGATGCTGCTTTCTATCGGTCTATTGTTGGTGCTCTCCAGTACCTCACTCTGACTCGACCGGAGATCCAGTATGCCGTGCAGCAGGTGTGTCTTCATATGCATGCTCCTCGAGACGTTCACTGGGCTGCCGTCAAGCGGATTCTCCGCTATATCTGTGGCACTATGGATCTTGGCGTCACGCTTCACGCCTCCGCCGACACCGCCCTCACCGCCTACTCCGATGCAGACTGGGCGGGCTGCCCTGACACTCGTCGCTCCACTTCGGGCTATTGTGTCTACCTTGGACCCTCACTTATCTCGTGGTCGTCCAAGCGGCAGCCTACGGTCTCTCGTTCCAGTGCTGAGGCTGAGTATCGTGCGGTGGCCAACGCCGTCGCCGAGTGTTCGTGGCTTCGCCAGCTGCTTCAGGAGCTCTCTTGTCCTGTTGACCGTGCCACGGTGGTCTACTACGACAACGTCTCGGCGGTCTACCTCTCCGCTAACCCGGTGCATCATCGACGGACCAAGCATATTGAGTTGGATATTCATTTTGTTCGGGAACAGGTGGCCCTTGGCCATAATCGTGTTTTACACGTCCCTACTTCCCAACAATTTGCCGATATCATGACCAAGGGCTTGCCTACGGCGTCATTTGAGGAGTTCCGGTCCAGTCTTTGCGTCAGCCGCGGTGCCGCTTCGAATATATGTGTTATGTGCATATTGTGTATTGGGCCCGCCTCCTAGTTCCTTGTATAGTTGAGGTCCGTGGCCCACCTTTGTACATCATATATACGTGCCTATGCACGAAGAGCAATACATCGTGCAATTCTCACAACATACAGGTTCTATTCGTGCTTTCTAGGGTCTCCAAGAGGTACACACCATTGCTCCTGATTGAGACCTGAGTCAGTTACATTGTAGTTTAATGAACTGCATTACTGTTGTGGTTCATGTCTTTCTGCTTGCTGTAGGTGTCAATTAATATGGGATTCTAAGTTTCTTCCCTGATGTTTGTATTTCCTGCTTGCTGTAGGTGTCAATTAATTGAAACTTTCTCTGTTTTTGATCTGTTCTAGAAAAAATGATTCATCTCCCCAGTGTTGTATCTCTCTGAATATGAGCAATTTGTACTTCTTAGTGCTTACTTCAGACAGTTCGTATACAGATACTCCCTCCGTCCCAAAATTCTTGTCTTAGCCGTATTTAGACAAATCTAAGACAAGAATTTTGGGACGGAGGGAGTATAATAAAAATAAGGGTGGGCAATTCAGATCAGACTTGAATATGAGAAATCCATTCACCTTCAAACTATATACACCTGATTCAGTGCACACCTGAATATGAAAAATTAATTCAGCCTGAAACACTATTTGTTCTATGGGAAAAATTGCCAAATATAATCATAATATAGTTAACGGCAAGAGATTAATGAGTGCAAAAGGCACTTTTAGGCTACTGAAAATTTGTGTCGGGCTGTACAAAGGGTTCATATATACAACTAACTGGGTAGATAGTAGGAAACAAAGGATGTGCTCAATTTGGAGATGTGGTCTGTTCCTCAAACCAGTCTGTAGTTCTAATCATAGTTCACATCTTATTAATCATCATGTGATTACACTGGAGTGTGGTTAATCTCTCGAAGCAGTACACATGAGGAAAAAAGGATTAAAAATGGGAGGAAGCCATGGTTGTATCTTTGAAAGGTTAGATACTTAGATCATGCACCAGATCCAGTTGCATCAATATTATATCAGTATATAGCTATGCCTCTGTAGTCTGTAATGTGGTGCTGCCCAATTTTGTTGGTATCCAGCCCCTCTTCTACAACATTTCTATGACTCTATTTATGTCCAGTAACTCTTCCACAAAAACTCTGTTCCAACATAGAAACTATTGGAATGGAAGGTGAGTTAGTAAATAATTGAATCTTGGCATTTCAGGTATAAAAAAAGTGTGACAGTAGCGTAATAAGATCATATTGGTTCATGTCATGTCAGATCTTACTTTTTTGGCATGCTGAGTAGTACCAAATATTGACAGTACAATGTAGAAAGCTTCATATGAATGTATGCTTAATATGAAAACTGAACATTGCTCAATATTTCTCTAGGCAATCATTGGTAACTACTTTTCTAAAGTAAAGGCTCGTTTGGGCAATGTCGCGTCGTCCAAGTGATTGCTCTATTAAAGGAAAGCAAGGTCCTTATCTCAGCCCTTGAAATTATGTATATAGAACTATATATTATCATAATTCTCGAAAATAAGATAGGCTTTCATAGTTCACTTTGGAATAAGCAGTGCTACACGAACATGATAAAGCAAAGAAATTGTGTCCCAGCGGTGTGCGCCATAGTTCAACAAGTTTATCCAGAAGGGAGCCATTGAACGCAGCACACTTAAGTGATTTCTCCTCGGACGATGAAGCTTATTTAGCCAATTAGCTACAACATTTCCTGCCTTCAGTACTCTAACATCAGTTCCTATGTTGGAACAAGGAGAAAGTTCAAAGAGTATTATTCTCTAACAATATGACATTTTATACGTGAATATATTTGTATATTTGTACAAGTACGCTAATTATGAAAACTATTTATCCTGGGAATATTTTAGGAAAAAAAGGCTCCTATGATTCTGCTCGCTATGCTAGCCTTACATCAGAGTAGAGAAAAGCCAGACAGGACCGTGACAGAGCCCGCAGGCAAAGTTTAACACCGGAGGCTAGGGAAGAGGTCAATGTTCGCTGAAGAAGTCGCATGCAAAGTTTAACACATGAAGAAAGACAAGAAAAGAGCGCGGCGGCAGAGTTTACCACCTGAGCAGAGGCAAGCATTGCTAGATCGGCGCAAGGCAAACTATATTGTTAGGCGAGACACGATATGTGTTGAATCCATCGCAATGTGATGCCCCAAGCTAGGTTCTTCATCGTCAAGCAACCCATTATTGAGCACACCAACATCAACTGTTGAGATAGTACTAATGTTCCGTTCAGTATTAACCATCTTCTCTTCAAGGATTTATCCCATCATACTTACATGCTCACCCCAAATACAGGTGCTCGAGAAATGCTCCATAAGGATATCATGGATATTATTTTCATAAACGTTAGATTGTCACTTTCTATCTATTTAATTTGTAATAGGACAAAAAAATTGTTGCTATTGTATATGATGATGAGGTCGATTGATTTGAGCCTTTACTTGTAGAGGGGCGAGTATATTATGTATGAGAGATGGTCACGAAAACAGTTATGAGAAATGCGGGCTATATGCTTGCAGATAATCACTTTGTGTGCCGTTTCACCTCAGAGACTGTAGTTAATGAGATAAGAAATGTGAATGAGCAGTTGGTCCCATTGTTCCCGCCATTTATGCCTTTTGACAAAGTTTGGGAGTTCACCCTAGATAATGACATGTATGTTGGTAAGTGCTTCAGTTTCCTTTTATAGGTTGAAAATGTTCTTTTGGTCACAGATGATCTACTAAATATTCTTTTCCCTTCAAATCTTTAGATATCATTGGCAACAATGTTATGTGCAAAAACACATTGGAAGTCTATAAGTGAACGTGCTGTCCTATTTCACAGAATAATAATGCAAAATCAAATTTGCTAATACATTGATGTCCCGTCTGTAATTAACTAGATTGTGGTCTGCACACTACGGGCTTTAGTAGGATACACTTTGATCCGAATATCGCAGCTGTACGTGAAACTTTGGTTGAATTCATTAAGGCAAAGGTAATCTGTGCAGCCACACATGAATTAAATTCTTGCAAAAAAAAAAAATTGTGTGGGATCAATAATGAGCTCCTTGTACCAATCTCTCCTTGATCAAAAGGAGATAGTCGTGGAGTGACCATGCCTTTTGTGCTGATATAATTTTAAAATATGTGATGATGTTGTCGACTGGGGCACAATTGGAGGCTGTTTTCCATTGAAGGTTCATTTGAGTCTCTTGTCTCTTATGCTTAGGCTAGCATGCATGTCTTGCGGATTTTGTTGTGGAGCTACTTTTGGATTGTGTTACTTTGCTTTTGCTTAGTTTGTGTGTACATGAACAATGATGACAAGTGCTTGTGTGATTCATGTTGTAACTACAACTGAGTTTCACTTATGAAATAAAATCTTAAGGTGGTGTAATGCCGAGAACACTTCCATGACATATCAAGTTGGTCTTTTTTGCGGCCATGCATGAGCATCCTACTATTTTATCATTTTACTCACCATGACAATAATTATGGAACTTCTCCGCAAAAAAAAGAGAATAATTATGGAACATGGGAGTAACATTCAGACATCAATGATCATGGAGGTAAGACTGGTTGAGGTTAAACGTAAGCTACTATCTCCTCAGCTAGATAGATTGATGTGTGCATCACCATGCTGGACGTCAAGGGAAGATGCAACAGGTTCGAAGCGTGTTGCGTTGTTTGGGTGCTCGCACGTAGAACTCCAAATAGTTTGTTCACATGAACTAACGAAGCTAGATGTTCGGTTCCATGTAACTCGGGTAGTATTGATTGTGTCATTGTATAAAGACTCTTGTCTTATGTGAGTAAAGCCTAACCTTCTTTCTAGAAAAACCAAGTACTAATTTATCTTTGTCCTCTTATTATTCCACCTCATTTCAAGCGGTTCCGTAGCGTAGCACGGGCACCTTACTAGTCAGACAGAGAGAATGATTGCAGGACTGCTGGAGGTGCGTAGCCATGATCAAATTTTATGTAATTCACAAGTTCCACAAAATTATCAGAAGCAAGGGGTCAGTAACGAAAATTGAATGGTTACAAAAAAAAAATCCAACAAAAGACAAGCATATACATCCCAATTATCTTGTTCTCCGCAGAGTCATTTCTCCAGCTCATCCTCCGAGAATACCTGAAGTGTGCTTAGTAGAAATACCTGCAATACCCAGTGTCAGTGGACAACAACAAAATGATTTTTCGACTGTGCGGGCAGTAAGAAACAACACCAGAGAAGAGTGAAATATATAAAATGAGAAGTGAACATCGAGTGCATGTCACCCTATAGGGCCCATGTAAGGCTCATAAGTTACAGAGCAAATTACAGAAAGCAACCTAACATCTAAATACACCTGAACGGACAGATGTAGTAAAAGGACAGAGGGAGTCATTACTATCAGAAACAAGTATAAGTTTATACATATTGGATTAAGATTGCTTAAGAAATACACAGGGCAGCCCGATGCATGAAGCTCCCGCTTGCGCAGGGTCCGGGGAAGGGTCCGACCGCTTTGGGTCTATTGTACGCAGCCTTTCCCTAAATTTCTGTAAGAGGCTGTTTCCAGGACTTGAACCCGTGACCTACATTTCTGTAAGAGGCTTAAGAAATACACAGGGTTAAAAAAATAAGGAAATGTTTTTGCATTGTCTAATTAAAGCATTACTGCCAAGTTCGTCTAAAGATAAAATGCTAGTAGGAAAAAGCAACCTAATAACTTTGTCAAAGGGAGTCGAACTTGTATAAACTACAAAATGTGGAGCCCTGATAGCTTCTAAGTAACAATACATCCTACTCACACTCCCCATTTTGTGAACTGGGGCCAACCTAGCCATAGTGTAATTCAAAAGCTTCTTTCAGACGGTGTAACTGAAAAGCTGTCCCAAGTTACCCAAGTACTCCCTCTGTAAAGAAATATAAGAGCGTTTAGATCTAAACGCTCTTATATTTCTTTACGGAGGGAGTATAAAAGAAAAGAGCAGCACCATGATACAGCATACCTGACTGAATCCTGACTTAAAAGCCTCCAGTTGTCTTGAGATTCCACTTTTAACCGTAGTGTCGACAACAAAATAAACATATTCTTCCAAACTCTCATCAGTTACCTGAAAATAACATGAGTAATTTAGAGAATACTTTAATCTGCTGATAAGCCAGCAACTGAGAGTGCAGAGTCAAATCAGTTACATTATCTGAGGTACCCTCTGAAGAAAGCACATATTCTATACACTGGGACAACAGAGTCAATAGCAAGATCCTCAATTTTACAACCTCGTTAAGACAAATCAGATGTGCTCTGGTATCCCCCATTGAAGATGATTACCGAAAAAGGCTTCCGCCCCACTTTATATATACAGCAAAGATCAACGATCAACCACAAACCACCGCATACAACACACACCCACACACACCCGAGGCAGGATACAGAGGTGCTGGAGAACAGCTACAAACTCCAAGCAGAACCTAGCACACTATAGGTTGGAAGATAAATCATCACTAGATTCCGAAGAAGCCCTCGAACCTATGTTTTTAAGGCGACGCTTCGCTTTAAGGCGCTGGGGGGGCGCCTCGACGCCTAGGCGCCTAAAGCGGGCATATTTGCAAAGCGCTGGGGGGGGGGGGGGGGGGCGCCTCGACGCCTAGGCGTCGCCTTACAGACGCCTTAAAAACATAGCCTCGAACGTGACACCACGAAGAGGAGCAGCCGAACATCGGCGGATCAGGGCCTCCAAAGCGGCGTCTTCAGGAAGATCACGATGCCGTAGCGCCGCCACCGCCCGATCCAAAGGATCAGGGTCTTCACCCGGAGCGTCCCGGAGCATCAAGAGCAGCCACGACGGAGCCTTCAGGAAGGTTACGACGCCCACAGACGCCGCCACCGTCGGTCGGCCGAAGGCAGACAAAGTTTTCACCCCGGCAAGCACCATCGACCACCGGAACAGGGTATGCGCAACTAAAACAGGCCGGCCACCCCCACCATCGAACGCCGAAAGCTAGCCGCCACGCCGCCCTCACGGCCATGGCCGCCAGCCAGCACCCGAGCCGCGCGCCCCGCCCACGGGCACCGCAGCTCCCACCACCGAGGCCGCCGCCCCGGCGTCCAGGACCATCTCCACCTAGCACCACAGCCCATAGCCACCACCGACCGGTGAGGCGGCAGAAGGCCCCTCCTTCCACCCCCAAAGTGAGCCCCTTGACGAGATCAGGGACGAGCCGGCCAGATCAGGGGGGGCACTACCGTCAGCGGCGACGAGCCAGGCTGCACACCGGGGACCAGGGCCACCGTCGTGCACGACGGCAAGGCCGGGAAGCACCCCTACCTCCCTCCCCGGAGCACCCCAGCCACCACTGGCCGGCCACGCACTCGCCACCAGTCGCTGAGCACGGACCCATGAGCAGGAGGGGGAGAGGGTCGCACCACCACCACTGCGCCGCCCCCTCCACCAACCAAGATGGCCATGGCGGAGGAGGCCGCCCGCAGCCCAAGCCGCCCATGGCCCGCACCGCTCGGAGGGCCAGATCCGGCGGAGCCGAAACCGCATCCAGCCCCCAAGCGCGCATCACCGCACGCCGCCCGCCACGCCGCCGTCGCGCACTACTCGGCACGCCACCGCGCTGTCGCGCCCGCCGTCTAGCGCGACACCCCAGCCCAGCCGCCTCGGCCCGTGCCGAGCCCGCTGCGCGAGAGGGCGAGATCTCCCCGCCGCCGCCGACGCCGACCAGGCTTCGCCTGGCCGCGCCCTCTGGCGGCGGCGAGGAGGAGGAGGAGAAGGAGGGGGGCCCCGCCGGCGGCGGCTAGGGTTTCCTCCCGGTCGCGCGCCGGGCGACCCGGGAGGAGGGAGGGAACTCCTTGAAGATGATTCTAAGTATTTCTTTTGACAAGTGCTTTGAACTCCATAAGGGTTGTTGCCAGCTCAGGATCAAATGAACTGATATCATATATATTAAGCTCCTAACAAAGAAAAGCTCATTAGATCGACTAACAAAAGTAAGAAAGCGTAACAAACATGGTATATATTTCAAGAATGTAAGGTCCAAAATACCTGTCCTAGGATAAGCTTGTAAAATGCTTTGGAAAATGGAATGTCAAGAATTCTGCCATCCTTGATTGCCTTTGTGATGAGTCCTTTCAGATGCTCATCTATATTCATTGCATCAATGTAATTTTTCTTCTTCTATCTCCTTTGATCTGTACATTCCAACTAAACTGAAACCTATTCAATTGTATTCATTTTTCTTATTTCTTTAACTCCGTATGCACATCTGCACATCAGTTCTAATTTTATAGATGCTGTAAGCTCAAACTTAGATACTTACCGATGTTATCATGGTTCTATCATATTTGTGGTGGCACCCTGGTGACCCTGACAATGACCAAGATTAGAGTATTTGGCGGGTAGGCAAGTAGCAATTATCTCAAAATGACTGAAGACATCAGCTCTGCAAACCCGGACTTAAAATTATTGACCAGGGTGATGCCTACCCAGCTTCAGCTGAATCACCACCAAGCTATCAATATATTGGTCAAGAATCAAGATACTAGCCAATTAGTATGATATACAAGTTGACACAACTTTGGGTGCCACCGATGTAGCAATGTTGCTGGAAAGAATGCTGATATATCTACTGTGGCCTGGCTTCCTTCAAAAGAAGGGGATCAGTCAGGCATACACTTCTTAAGAGAGAATAAAAACATCAACCTCTGTCACATTGTTGTCTGCTCCAAGCCTTTGTGCAATGCTGCAAATATGCATTAATTGATAGAGCAAGGAGTTGTCTTCTTCAATGCAATTCTGATGCAGATATCAGAACTTTTGTTCCTCTAATCCATGGTACACACAGATCTGCTACTTTTGGCACCTGCCTGAGCGCTGAAGCTTCAACAAAGAACTCTTGCCTCATACATATATGCTGCAGGCAATCAACCATCTTATCAAAAGTGTACACAGATGACTCCTTCAGATGATATCTATATTCCTTTCATAGATGTAATTTTTTTTCTACATTCCTTTGATTTGTAGTACATTCTAACTAAACTGAAACTTATTCAATTATATTCATTTTTCTTATTTCTTTAACTCTGTATGCGCATCAGCACATGTGCACATCAGTTCTAATTTTATAGATGTTATTAGCTCGAACTTAGATACTTGCTGATAGTTATCCTGTTTCTATCATACTCCCTCCGTCCCAAAATTCTTGTCTTAGATTTGTCTAGATACAGATGTATCTAACACTAAAACGTAACTAGATACATGCGGTATTTAGACAAATCTAAGACAAGAATTTTGGGACGGAGGGAGTATTTGTGGTGGCACCCTGGTGATCCGGACACGAGATTAGAGTATTTGGCAGGTAGGCAAGTACTACCTCCGTTCCAAATTATAAGATGTTTTGGATATTTCAATATGGACTACATACGGACTAAAATGAGTGAACAAACACACTAAAAACACGTTTATATACATCCGATTCAGAAAAAGTTAAAACATCTTATAATTCGTAGCAATTATCTCAAAATGACTGAAGGCATCAGCTCTGCAAACCCGGACTCAAAATTATCGGCCAGATTGATGTCTACCCAGCTTCAGCTGAATCACCACCCAGCTATCAATATTTTGGTGAAGAATCAAGATACTAACCAATTAGTATGATATACAAGTTGACACGGCTTTGGGTGCCACCGGTGCCGCAATGTTGCTGGAAAGAATGCTGATATATCTATGTGGCCTGGCTTCCTTCAAAAGAAGGGATCAGTGAGGCACACACTTCGTCACATCAATGTCAGGTTCAAGCCTTTGTGCAATGTCGCAAACATGTATTAGTTCATAGAGCAAGGAGTGATCTTCAATGCGATTCTGATGCAGATATCAGAACTTTATTGCTCTGATCTGTGGTAGACACAGAACTGCTACTTTTGGCACCAGCCTGAGCGCTAAAGCTTCAACAGAGAACTCTTGCCTCATACATATATGCTGCAGCAGTCACCATCTTATCAAAAGCGTACCAAGATCAAAGCCCCAGTGGTATTACCAAAGAACTACTCCCTCCGTTCCAAATTACTTATCGTGGTTTTAGTTCAAATTTGGAACAGAGGGAGTATCAAATCAGGACTTCAGCACAGCAGCAGAACTTTTAAGTCGCATGGCTGCATTAGTGCTCATCGTGCCAAGGACTTGTGTATTTTTTTCTTTTCAAGCCTATCTCCTTCTGAAATTACTCAGTTAACTACTAAGTGTTAACCATTAGCTCCACCTCAGATGCTAAATTCATCTGATCGGGTACATACCGAGCCATTCCAACTCCATAGTAAATCAAGTCAAGCATCTCATAGATCACATTGTCTTGGGGATGTGTACGGTCACCTGCAACAAACACCCCAACTCCCCTCTCCTCCCCTCCAACTGTGACTGATGACCATCCTACTCCTTTCACAACCCCTTTCTGCTTCATCATATGTCTCTCTTGTGCTGCCTCACACCATTGTCCCTTGCTGGCGTATAGATTTGCCATTGCCACATGTGCTCCTGCACCCCATGGCTCTGCCTCCATTGCCCTCTCTGCAGCTTTCTTTCCGGTTTCCTCTTCCCCTCGAGCTGCACATGCCCTAAGCAAAGATGTCCAAACAACACCATCTCTTTCATTAGCTGCCATACCACCAATTAACTCCTCAGCCTCATCTATTCTACCAGCTCTGCCCAACAAATCCACGACACAGCCATAGTGCTCCTTTGCGGGCTCCAGTCCATAGCTTTTGCTCATTGCATTGAGGTACCTCAATCCAAGCTCAACTGCCCCAGCATGACAGCAAGCACTGAGCACACCTATGAACGCAACATGGTCCGGCTTTAGCCCAACACGGCACATTTCCTCAAACAATTCAAGTGCCCTTTCACTGTGGCCATGCTCAGCATTCCCGACGATCATCGCAGTCCATGAAACCACATCATCTTTCGTGCGATTGGAAAATACAACATCAGCATCCGACATGTTGCCACTCTTTCCATACATGTCAATGAGCGCACTCCTGACCATGGCATGGTGTTCAAGTCCAGCAGCGACAGCAAGTGCATGGAGTTGGCGACCAGCATCGAGTGTCGCAGCAGTTGCGCACGCACTGAGGAGACTAGCAAGAGTAAACTCATTCGGACGAGGACAATGGTGCCGTCGCATTTCAGTAAACAGGGCGAAAGCCTCCCCGGCAAGCCCTTCCTGCGCATAGCCCGATATCATTGCACTCCAAGAGACAACATCCTTGGCAGCACTTTCCTGGAACATAGCATCGGCTGCTGACAAACGACCGGCGGCGCGGGCATAGAGTGTGACGAGTGAATTGGCCACCGAGCGCGCACTGGCGAACCCTCTTTGTGCAGCTTGCGCGTGCAACTGCTCTCCAAGATATACACACGAAATATGTGCACACGCAGCAATAACTGCAGCGTATGTGTATTCGTTGGGCCTTGCCGCTTTTGATGCTCCATCACGAAGCATCGCGACGAATGCCAGGATGGCTTCCTTGGCACGACCAGTCTGCGCGTAGGAGGATATCACCGTTGTCCACGCGGCAACATCTCGCGAGCCCATGCGGCCAACCGCAGCCAGTGCGCGGTGGACGTCCCCGCAGCGCGCGTACAGCGTGGCGAGTGTGTTGGCGACGTAGGGCGTGGCGTCGAAGCCGAGCTTGGCGCAGAGCGCGTGCACCTCGCGGCCGCGCGTCAGCAGCCCGGTGTCGGCGCACGCGGTGAGCGCGGCCGCAAAGGCGTGCGAGTCGCAGGGCACGCCAGAGGCACGCATTTCGGCGAAGCAGCGGACCGCGTCATGGCGGCGGCCAGACCGTGCCAGCGCGGAGACGAGCGTGGTCCAGGAGACGACGTTCTTGCGCGGCATTTCGTCGAACACCCTGAGCGCCAGCGCGAGGCGGCCGGCCTTGGCGTAGGCGTCGGCCAGCGCGGTGGCGACGAAGACGGAGGAGACGGCCGAGGACCTGATGGCGAAGGCGTGCAGTGACGCGGCGTGGCTAGCGTCGGCGGCCGCGGCGCAGGCCTTGAACGCGAGGCTGAGCACGAAGGGGTCAGCGGCCGGGAGCGAGGATGCGCGGATGCGGGAGAAGAGCGCCATGGCGCCGGCGACATCCCCCGCCGCCGCATGTCCAGCGAGGAGGGCGGAGTAGGAGGCCTCGTCGCGGTGGGGCGCTCCGTCAAACAGGGCCTGCGCGTCCAGGAGCCGGCCCGACTGGACCAGGCGCTTCAGCCGGGCGTTGAGGTCTTGCAGTGGCGGCACGGAGAAGACGGGCGGTGGGTGTGGTTCAGGACGAAGAGGAGCAGCTTCCGCCCACATGGAGCGACCGAGATGGGGAGATTTCACGCGGGGAGCGAAGCGCGACACCATTTGAGTCCCCTCGGCGGCCTGGAACTCCTCCCCGGCAGGGGCTGCTCCAGCGTGGGGTCTTCTAGGGGCGGCCGCGCCGAGTAAAATTTTGAAACCTAGGGTACCACCTAGTACTTTGGCCAGTCCTGGCCACCATTGGAGCCGAGAGGAGCTTTTTGTTCGTATGCTACAGGAAGACGAAAGGAAACGGGGAATTTCCTATACGACGCACTCTTCGTCAAAATGTCTGGCAATCGCACAGTCTTCCTCGCGATCGACCCAGACACGCCGGCCCATTAGAAGCGTTCCAGCGATCCCGGTTTTGGGAACCTGCTGGAAGGTTCCAGCCGGTTTTCCCCGGTTTTGGGAACCTTCTAGTGGTTCCTGAACCGGTTTTCCCCTTTTTTTTCGTTTTTCTTTCTTTCATTTTTCCTGTTTGTTTTATCTTTTCTCTCCTTTTTCGTGTTCTTTTCTCTTTCTTCTTTCCTTTTTTGTGTTTTTCGAAAAATGTTCATAATTTCAAAAAATGTTTGCATTTATCATATATTGTTCAAAAAATTTAAAAAATGTTTCCATTTCCAAATTTATTCAGAAATTCAGAAAATGTTCGCTTTTTCGAAAAAATGTTTGTGCTTTTCAAAATTTGTTCATAAATTCAAAATTTGTTCAAAATTTCACTACTTCTCAAATTTTGTTCAGTATTTAAAAAATTGTCTCAAATTTTATTTAAAAATTGGGTTTTAAAAATTTGTTTTGGAGTTTAAAAAATGTTCCTGTTTCAAAATTGTTCATGCTTTTTTTTTAAATGTTCATGTTTTCAAATTTTGTTCTAGGATTTTAAAAATTGCTTGCAAATTTCTAAAAATGTTCGTGTTTCTAATTTTGTTCTGGAGTTTCGAATTTTTTTGGTGTTTTCAAATTTTGTTCGGGAGTTTCAATTTTTTTAGTGTTTTCAAATTTTGTTCGGGAGTTTAAAAAAAATTCACATTTTTCAAAAATGTTCGCGTATCCATAAACTGTTTTGCCATTCAAAAAATGTTCTAGTTTTCTAAAAAATGTTTGTTTTTTCAATTTTTTGGGGGAGTTTAAAAATTGTTTCCGTTTCCAGAAATTGTTTGTGTTTTTCGAAATGTTTGAGTTTTTCCAAATATATAAATTTTGAAAAGTGTTCGCGGTTTCATACGGAATTCACTTTTTTTCCAAAAAAATATTTCGTGTTCAAAATTTGAAAAACGTTCGTATCGGCGCTTGATTCGGTTCTTAAGTATTTGCGCTGTCTATTAAAACACCTAGCTCGCCAGCGCAAGTGGTACGAGTACTCATCGTGAAGCAGTTGGTCTTGCGATCGAATCCTGCTTGGCGCATTATTTTTTGCGATCGCTGTAGTTTCTTCGCAGCCATATGGGCCGGCCCAGTCAGGGCACCGCCCTGTGCGTGCCCTAGACATTCTGCCGCAGTTAACGGCAGATAGGAGCTCCCAGGAAACGGTTCGAGAGGAAGAGATTACAGAAGAAAACGATTCACTAAGATGGGCCAACGAGAAAGGCCCACTAGAATATGAGAGGACTATTCTTTCATGTACGCAGCCCATTCTTTCTCTGTACGACGTTCCCAATTCATGTCGACTGAAACAGATCACACGATCACGTGCCGTCGCCCTACGTCGCCGCCACGTCTCCAGGCCGCCTTGATCTCGACGACATCCTCCACTGACGCCTCCTTGCGGTTCGTCCAGACCAAATCGATGTTGTTGGATGGAGAAGGGAGTACACCACGTCGTCTAGTGCCGTTCGTGCGGGAGGCAACATCTGCATCGCCACGGTCATGCGTACAGCTCAAAACTGCAAGTGATCAGCAAACAGAGGCAGTAAAGAGCAGGTTCTTTTTCTCTCCCCTAATTTTCTCCTCTTGCGTTCGATTATTTTTAATTTGTTGTCACATTGGCATAATTCTTGCAAGTTGAATACTGAAATTAATTACCAATTCGGTGTTATAGTGACCTAAGAATATGAAGCAGATTGATTCTTTTTTCAGAGCTTACCCCGGTAAATCAGTCCAGACCCCAAGTTTGTGAAAATGCAACCATTCCAGAAGCTAGTGTTCGTGAAGTACCAATTCAAGAGACGGATACAGATTGTTTGCAAGCTGATGTTCCTCCAAGATTTAATCAAGCTGACATTGAATGTTTTGTTTTATCTTTTGTTTGAACAAGTGTCGTATTATCATTTGTTTGAACTAGTGTCATATTATGCTATGGTTCAAATTAATCTAATTTTTGTACATGTTTCAGGTGCCCAATGGACTTGAAGATTAGGCATTCTGGGATAAAGCATGGAAGATTCAGTCAGCATCAGGAGTCCAAGTTAGACTTTATATAATTTTTTGCATTATATGTTTTTTGCCTAGTTCTTGAGAATGAACCTACTTTGAATTTTTTTCTGTGTTCAACATCTTGCCTGAATGCACTCTTGGTCAATTTTTTTTTGGTTGTCTTCTTTGATTGTATCGGGGCTTTGATTTTTTTTTTTGCTCTTTTAAAAGTCCGTCCCAGGTAACTTCAAATCCTAGATCCGCCACTGCTCCCCGGCCCGCAGCGGTGCTCCTGCCCAGTCCCCACGGCTGCACGGCATGGTTTCTCCTCTGCAGTACGACGCTCGACCGGCCGGAGCTGGCTCTCCGCGGCGAAGTGCGCGAGAGCACGAGACGGCCCGCGCAAACCCTCCTTTTCCCCGCCTGGATTTTACCTTTTTTATTGGGGACAATGGATTTCACTTCTGCTGCGCTGGAAGCCTGGGAGTCTGGAACGGCCAAGTAGGATCGCACAGAATTGATATACTCCCTTCATTCCATAATGTAGTGCGCACACGTTTTTTGAGATTTAAGTTTGACCATAAATTAGACTAATGATACATAAATGAAGTTACTGAAGAATTATACCATGAAAAACTTCTTTTGACTACGAATTCAATTGAATCATTTTTATGACACATCACCCGCATTTCATTGATTAACTTTATGGTCAAACTTAAATTTCAAAAAGCATGTGTGCACTCCATTATGGAATGGAGGGAGTATTTCGCTGGAAGTTGCACTCTTCTCGTGTTTTCATCAGGGTTTTCATCCTTTCCAATCTCATGTGAAGAATCTTACATTTTTTCTGCGCACAATCAAGCACTTATACTAATCCTGTAGTATTCAAGATGACATGCCACTCTGTCCCATGTTTTTTATATTCCCGCGTTTTACAATCCTGTAGATATATGAAAAACATATAAGTTGAGGTGTGATCCTAACAAGTACTACCTTGGTCCTAAATTATAAGATGTTTGTAGGCTATTTAGCCTACCAGAAAGGTCTCATATCTGGCAGAGCAGATGATAGGGTTGTAAAAAGTGTTGTTTATGTGATCAAATTAAACAATTTATTATATATATGTTTGCTTACCCCCTATTTGGTGTATGATCCAAGTAGTGTTTAATCTTCCTCCACCTACTAGCGCAACGAATCTGTTCGGTAAGTGATTGGTGCATAAATGATTGGTGTATTTAATAGAATGAAGCTTCCATTTTTTTTATTGGTGATCTGCATGATGGATTTGTATGTGTTGCTCTCTGCCACGTGTGAAAGATCATGCGTCTATGGCCTTTGGGTGACACAGTTGAGAGACGAAAGCGCGGGATACGTTCAACTGATTTCGGTGGTGGTCGAGTAATAGATTATGTGTGTAAGTCAACGAGTCGTATAATCCATGTTATCGATCGGCTGTATTTGGGTCTTGTATTTACTTACTAAATTGTGGTTTAATAAATATGGTGAAAGGGTCGAGATGGACCTAGAGGGGGGGGGGGGGGGGTGAATAGATATGATTACAAATTTTAATCGTATTAGCAAGTTTAGGCAATGCCGAATGTAAAGGTGGGACTAAACGATTGCTACAGTGAGATATGCAATACAATATGATGTGTTCAGCAAGTTATAGTGAATGCAGGTTCAAGTGATCAGAGTAAACCACAGAGCTAGAGTTAGTGTTGTAGGGTTGAACCCTAATTGGAGATCTTTTCACACTTGGAGGGGAAAACGAAATGAACAACAAGAACACAAGGGGAAATTCACTCAAACAAAACCCAATTACACATCCACTAGGATAACATAGTTGAGATCCACAAGCATACAAGATCAATCAAAGGAAAAGAAGCACAAAGGTAAAGTTCTTCCCAAATCCAAGAGGAGATGAGGTCTTGATGATCTATATAGATCCTTCCCTTGAACGGGTTATCCACTAGGGATCTTCTCCTAGGAGGTCTTGATCTCCTAGAGGAGTGATACAAGGAGAAAAGCTCTCTCTAATGTCTCATAATACTTTGCTAACCCTAACAAATGAGCAAGACACGAGTTATATATGTAGTTGGAGGTTGGGGACGAGCGGTGGGGCGAAAAGGGCAAAACACGGCCGGGCCCCTGTTGAACTCGTGGCACGGGGTAAGTGAGGCCCGTGTGCACGGTACACGCCCGTGCGCACGGGCTAGCAGTGGCTACAGCGAGGGGCCCCGTGCGCACAAGGTCTTTGGGGCCCATGTGCATGGGGTGTCCAGTGACTTTCTAGACAGGTCGTGCGCACGGGGTCCAGAAGGCTCGTGGGCACGGGGTCGCCTGGGCAGCTCTCCTTCCTGCTGCTGGCTCCCATCTTCTTTGCACCCTTCGTGTCCTTCTTGGACTTGGTGAAGCTCCTTACCTCCCTCATGAGGGTCATCCTCGTACCTAATGATGCACATGGTTTCGTGGTGAGGTAGCACCCAAGTTCCATCCGTATCCATATCAATCTCGTAGAGGAGTGAGTTCACCTCGGTTTCGATGGCGCGTGCTCGAGCTCTTGTCATAGGTCCCCGTGGTGCTTGAGGAGTTGATGTAGTGTCCATGGGGATGACCGTGGGATGCTCCGCATCATCTCCCCCCTCCACCCCCTTGGGAGAAATCCGTCCTCGGATCATTAACTTCATCATCATGGTGTGGAGATAAGTCCTTGACGTTGAAGATGTCGCTCACGTTGTACTTGTCACGTGGGATGTCGCGTTGTCGTCGTAACATGCTAGCACCTTGAAAGGTCCATCGGCTCGCGATAGTAGCTTGGACTTGCGCGGAAACGGTCCTTGAGAAGGTGTAACCAAACGAGATCTCCGGGGTTGAACACCATCGGGCGCTTGTTGATGTTGAGCTCGATGGTGAGCCGGTGTACTTGACACTCGATGTCGTGCCTTGTATCTTCATGCATCTTCTTGAAATAACTTGCTCTTGCGATCGCGTCTATGTTGATGCGCTCTTATAGAGGTAGTGGTAGGATGTCCAATGGGGACAACTGGTTGAAACCGTAGACGACCTCGAAGGGGGACTTGCCGGTTGTAGAGTGTCGTGCTCGATTATAGGCATACTCGGCGATGGGCAAGCATTCCTCCCACTCCTTGATGTTCTTCTTGATCAACACGCGGAGTAGTGTAGAGAGCGTCCGGTTGGTGACTTCCGTTTGGCCGTCAGTTTGTGGATGATATGGCGAGGAAAAGAGTAGCTTGACTCCGAGCTTGGCGCATAGTGTCTACCAAAAGTAGCTGAGGAACTTGACGTCGCGGTCCGACACAATTGTCTTGGGCACTCCATGCAATCTCAAGATTTCCCTAAGATTTGCAGCATGTGAAGCATCTCTATCTTATTGCATGGGATTAAATGTGCCATTTTAGAGAGTCGGTCCACCACAACAAATACATAATCTTTTCCATTTTGAGTTCTAGGCAATCCAAGTGCAAAATCCATGCTAATATCTTCCCATGTTTGATATGGAATAGGAAGTGGCATATGTAATCCATGAGATTGAGCTTGTGACTTAGCTTCGCGGCATGTAGAGCACCGGTTTGTGTAGCGTGCGACGTCACGAAACATCTTAGGCCAATAGTACTTGGAGGAGAGTGTGGCAAATGTCTTGTCACGTCCAAAATGACCCATAAGTCCTCCGCGCGAGCCTCTTGCAAAAGCAACAAACGAAGAGAAGACTCGGGTACACAAAGTTTGTTAGCACGCATAAGGGCCATCCTTGAGATAATATCGCTCCCAATAAGTATTAGCAAGACATTTGGCATAAGGAATCACAAACGAAGGATCATGCTCATATAATTCTTTAATGTGATCGAAGCCAATAATATTTAATTCAAGTTGAGTAAGTGACATGCATTTGCGGGAAAGAGCGTCTGCCACAACATTTTCTTTACCCTTAATGTACTTGATGACATAAGGAAAAGACTCAATGAATTCACTCCATTTAGCATGCCGTTTATTCAACTTAGTTTGACCTTTACGATATTTAAGCGTCTCATGATCGGTATGTATGACAAACTCACGTGGACGGAGATAATGCTCCCAAACATGCAAGACTCGCACTAAAGCATATAATTCTTTGTCATAGATGGGATAGTTAAGTTGTGTGCCAGAAAGTTTCTCGCTAAAATATGCAATGGGGCTCTTCTCTTGCATTAACACACCACCTATACCATTGCCACTAACGTCACAATGCACTTCAAAGGTTTTGTCAAAATTAGGCAAAGCAGGTATTGGAGCATGTGTACGCAAAGATTTAAGCTCGTCAAATGTAGTCTCTTCTTACTCAAAGCATGCAACGGTGAAGCAATAGTGCTAAAATCCTTAACAAAGCGGCGATAAAAACCCGCTAGACCAAGGAAGCTACGCACTTGAGCAAGATTGGTTGGTTGTGGCCAAGTTTTAATAGCGTCAATTTTAGATTCATCAACTTGAACACCCTTAGAAGAGACTACAAAACACAAGAAAACAAGCTTGTCAACACCAAAAGTGCATTTTTCCATGTTTGCATAAAGGCGCTCGTTTCTAAGAGCTTGTAAGACGTATTGAAGGTGTGTGACATGATCTTCAAGAGATTGACTAAACACAAGAATGTCATCAAAATAGACCACACCACAAATGTCAATGTATTTTCGGAGAACATAATGCATGACTCTCATAAAAGTGCTAGGCTCTTAGGATAAACCCATGGGCATGACTAACCACTCATATAAGCTAAATTTGGTTTTGAAGGCCGTTTTCCATTCATCACCCTCTTGAATACGAATTTGATAATAGCCACTTTTAAGATCAATTTTTGAGAAGATGGTGGCTCCACTAAGTTCATCTAGCATGTCATCTAAGCGTGGAATGGGGTGATGATACCGAACGGTGGTAACATTAATTGGATGATGATCGGAACACATGCGAAACTACCATCTTTCTTAGGCACAAGTATGACCGAAAGGGCACATGGACTTAAGCTCTCGCGTACATACCCATTTTCCATGAGGTGTTGTACTTGCCTTTGTATCTCTTTCCTCTCGTAGGGGTTGACACGGTAAGGAGCCTTGTTTGGTAGAGGGGCGTCGGGGATGAGGTTGATGTGGTGCTCCATTCCGCGCAAAGGAGGTAGTCCAGGGGGTAGCTCATCGGGAAACACATCCGCAAATTCCTGCAAGAGATGAGACAAAACCAAAGGAAGATGTTATGAAGTATTAGTTCGCACCGCTTCATCTTTGCACACAAGTACAAAGTGAAGAACACTCGATGGGCTCTCACTCACGCCCCTCAAATCTCTTTCGGTGGCTAAAAGCACTAAGTTTTTCTTGTCACTCCTCGTGGAGTCACTCAATTTTGGCTTGTGGCGCTCACTCTCTTTTTGGTGGTTCACTCTCTCACTAGTCTCTCCATGATGTTTTGAAACTTGCTTGTCAGCGATCACTTGACTTGGCGACATGGGTCATAGCACGTACTCCTTGCCCTTCATCTTAAAGCTATAGTGATTGTCCACCCACTGTGGAGGACGCCGCGATCAAATCGCCAAGGTCTCCCCAAGAGGAGATGGCATACGGACATGGGAACCACATCACACTCCAAGGTGTCTGTTGGGGAACGTTGCATGGAAAACAAAAAAATTCTACGCACACACAAGATCTATCTATGGAGATGCATAGCTACGAGAGGGGAGAGTATGTCTACGTACCCTCGTAGACCATTTAGCGGAAGCGTTTATCAACACGGTTGATGTAGTCGTACACCTTCATGATCCGTCCAATCATGTACCGAATGTATGGCACCTCCGCGTTCAGAACACGTTCAGCTCGATGACGTCCTTGCCTTCTTGATCCAGCAAGACAGGCGAAGTAGTAGATGAGTTCTGGCAACACGACGGCGTGGTGACGGTGGTGATGCAACTATCTCCGCAGGGCTTCGCCGAGCACTACGAAAATATGACCGAGGATGAACTAGAGGGAGAGGGGCGCCGCACACGGCTTGGGGATCGTGGTGTGTGTTGCCCCTCTCCCTCCTCTCATATATATAGGTGGAGGGGAGGAGGAGGCAGCCCTAGGGCACCCCAAAAGGGGACGGCGGCCAGCCCTGGCGCCTGCCCTGGCCGCGCCCTCCCCTTTCCTTCCTGGCACTTGGGGGGAAAGGCAAGAGGGGAGGCGCCCCCCTTTTCCTTTCTCTGCATGTGGAAGAGAAGGAAAGAGGGGGCTAGCCCTCTCCCTTCCTTCCCTAGGGCTGCCTGCCATGAGGTGGGGGCGCGCCAACCCTATATGGGCTGGTGTGCTCTCCCTCGTTGGCCCGTTTGGCCCAATATGCTCCCGTGGCCTCCCGGAACCCCTTCCGGTGATCCGATGATTACCCGGTACATTCTGAAACCTTTCTGGTGACCAAATAGCATCGTCCTATATATCAATCTCTACCTCCGGACCATTCCGGAGCACCTCATAACTCATATAATACTATATCGTCAATGAACATTAAGCATTCGGACCCTACGGGTTCGAGAATGATGTAGACATCATCGAGACGCCTCTCCGATCAATAACCAATAGCGGGACCTGGATGCCCATATTGGTTCCTACATATTCTACGAAGATCTTTATCGGTCGAACCTTTATGACAACCTACATAATTCCCTTTGTCTGTCGGTATGTTACTTGCCCGAAATTCGATCGTCGGTATCTCTATACCTAGTTCAATCTCGTTACTGGCAAGTCTCTTTACTCGTTCCATAATACATCATCTTATGCTTGTGAGAGAGGTTTTAGTCAATGGGTCTGCAACATTCAAATCCATATATACTTCGCAAATCTCTATGTCATATTGTAGATGCTGCTACCATGCTCCACTTGGAGCTATTCCAAATGGTTGCTCCACTATACGTATCCGGTTTGCTACTCAGAGTCATCCGGATAGGTGTTAAAGCTTGCATCGACATAACCCTTTACGCCGAACTCTTTATCACCTCCATAACCGAGAAACATTTCCTTATTCCTCAAAGGACAATTTTGACCGCTCTCCAGTGATCCACTCCTGGGTCACTTTTGTACCCCCTTGCCAGACACGTGGCAAGGCACACGGTAGGTGCGGTACACATCATGGCATGCCATATAGAGCCTATGGCTAAGGCATAGGGGATGACCTTCGTCCTTTCTCTTCTTCTGCCATGGTCGAGCTTTGAGTCTCACTCAACTTCACACCTTACCACTCAGGCAAGAACTCCTTCTTTGACTGATCCATTTTGAACTCCTTCAAAATCATGTCAAGGTATGTGCTCTGTGAAAGTCTTATCAGGCGTCTTAATCTATTTCTATAGATCTTGATGCCCAATATGTAAGCAGTTTTACCCAGGTCTTCCTTTGAAAAACACCTTTCAAACAACCCTTTATGCTTTCCAGAAATTCTACATCATTTCCGATCAACAATATGTCATCCACATATACTTATCAGAAATGTTGTAGTGCTCCCACTCACTTTCTTGTAAATACAAGTTTCTTGCAAACTTTGTATAAACCCACAAGCTTCGATCACCTCATCAAAGCATATATTCCAACTCCGAGATGCTTGCTACAGTCCATAGAAGGATCGCTAGAGCTTGCATACCTTTTACCATCCTTAGGATCGACAAAACCTTCTGGTTGTATCACATACAACCTTTCCTCACGGAAACCGTTAAGGAAACTCTGTTTTGACATCCATCTACCAGATTTGTAATCAAAAAATGCAGCAACTGCTAACATAATTCTGACGGACTCAAGCATCGCTACGGGTGAGAAAGTCTCATCGTAGTCAACTCCTTGAACTTGTGAACGCCCCTTTATCACTAGTCGAGCTTTACAGACGGTGACATTACCGTCTGCGTCCGTCTTCTTCTTGAAGATCCATTTATTCTGAATGGCCTTTCGCCCTTCAGGTAATACTTCCAAAGTCCACACTTTCTTTCATACATGGTGTCAGCGTGCAACACCTATGGGACCCTCAAGGAATCCCTTTACGATTCGGCAGGGGGAGAGATATGCGCAAAGAGCAGAACCAATGATCGACGCGGGGCGATTTTACCCAGGTTCGGGCTGCTCATCAGCGTAAAACCCTACTCCTGCATTGTTTTATTATCGATGTTCTTGAGCCCAGGCTCGAGGAGCGCTCGCAGTGAACAGTACATTCAAAGAGCAGCTACGCATGCAGAATGGGCCAGAAAATCCTCCTTCCCCTGTAGCAGTTGCCTTGGGCCTCCTTTTATACCACAAAGGGGTCACCACAGTGGAAAAATGTACATACATTGAGGTGTAAAGTAGCTACAGGGTCATCATACCTAACCCCTGACGGATTAGGATGAACGCATTTAATGCACTGTGAGGTGTCCGTTTAGGTGTCCTCACTTTCTTGGGGATGGAAAAAGGGGCCATCCCATCAGCACCGCTTAAGCTCTCCACCACTGGCGCGTCACCACGCATCCAAAGAAGGACCCAGAATGTCCGGTTTGTTGCTGTGCCAAAGCGGTGGCACAGCAACAAAACCTTGTCGGGTGCTGAACCTTGCCGGGCGCCGAGCCTTGCCGGGCGCCGAACCTTGCCGGGCTTCGAATCTTGCCGGGCTTCGCAGGCCACCCCGGCAAGATCTTGCCGGGGAAACTGGCCTGCAGGTTCCAGCTCTTCTTATCTGCTGATCCTCAGATCTTTGACTTGAGAATTTCCTTGGTGGCCTGAGTCAACCTCGAACTGTTCCCCGACAAGCCTTGCCGCGAGTATGGCTACAACTGCCCGTGCACAAGTACAGGGTACTAATGGCCCAATACTTAGTACACCGACAGGAGCCCCCGGGCCTAGGCCACACACGAGTGCGAGGCGTTGTTGGGCTAGGCCCAAACAGTGCACGGGCACACGTGGCAGGGGATTAACTGCTCGTAAATATCCCGTTTACTGTGCCCCCCACTACGCGCGCCGAACACGTGACGTGGGAAGCGTGCCTCAAAAGCTGCAACTGCAATGCGCCCGCAGAGGCGCATTCACATTGGGGAGTAAAAGAGGCGGCCCCGCTCCTTCCCCATAAAAAGGAGAAACCGCAGAGGCACAAGCCTATTTACCCCCCTTTTCTTCTCAATCTGGCCGTCGCCATTGCTTTCCTTCTCTCGAGCCCAGAGCAAAACTTTCCCTCATCCGCTCGTCGCCTCCACGCCCGCTTCATCCCCGGCTTCCGCCCTTGCAGTCGCCATGCCTCCCAAGACCAGCAAAGGCAAGGGCAAGGAGATGAAAGCCGATGTCCGGGAGAGCGAGATGGTGAAGATGCAGAAGAAATATGTCGTCTTCGCCCCATCGCTCGATGCGGAAGCTTTGAAGAGGCAGTACCAGTGCATGTGGGCGAGGGAGACGCAGGCTCACCCCGCCACTCGCGTGATTCCAGGTTCTTGCTCCAAGAGTGGGTCAGACAGATACCCCTTTTTCGTCACATACTTCTATTGCGGGCTCTGTCCTCCATTTTCTGACTTCTTCAACGACATTATGTACACATACGGCTTCCATCTTCTCGATTTCACGCCGAATGTGGTATTGTGCATGTCCATCTTTGCTCACCTTTGTGAAAACTTTGCCGGAGTGGTTCCCAGTACTGCCCTTTTCCACCACTACTTTTTCCCTCGTATCCAAAAAGGAGAGGCCCTCTCTGGTTCTATCGCCTGGATTCCAAGGGCTTGGAATAAGGAAATATACCCAGAAGGGGTTTACCACGAGAAGTGGGACGAATGGCGGGCTGAGTGGTGCTGGATCAAGGAAATAGATCCCCATCCGTTCTGTCTGCCTCGACAGCAGAAAGCGGTCCGCAGCAGTGGCTGGAGCACTCTTGCTGCTGAAGATGAAAAACTCACAATCGCCACCACCAGGATTCTTCGCCTGAAAGCTGCCGGGCTGACAATGGAGATGATTGGCTTTGATTTTCCCGGCAAGCCAACCTTCCTCGAGCAACGAGGCTCCCGGCAAGAAAGCGGCCGGCAAGACTGCGCCGCGGCAAGGGGTCCGACAGCAACCTGCGCGGCGTGCGAGACCCACATCAGCGGCAACTGCTGAGGCGGCAGAGGTGTCTCGCACTACCGCACTGGAAACTGAGGTGACAGAAACACGCCAGCCCCCGGCGCCCGCTACAGCCAAGCGACCTAGGACCCCTCCTCCTCCTTCCCACACAGACACTGCAACGGAGGTCGATTTCGACATCTCTGGCTTCAGTCCGGAGCGAGAAGAGGAAGAGTGAGTACCTTGCCACAGCCTTTATCTCCCAATCCTGAATCAATCTTATTGACTTGCTTGTATTGTCTCTACAGTGATGCAGAAACCCTGATGGAGAGGATGGCGAAGAGGACAAAGACTTCTACAGGCGACGAGCCTCCGGCAGGCTCTGTGAGCGTGCCGGAAACTACTACCATCAGCCCGGATCTTAGTCCTCGACGCAGCCCCCAGCGCAGCCCCCAGCGTAAGTTCATTATTCTTTTCGGTTGGGGAATGCTGAGGTCCCTATCCTTGCCGCTGATATCTTTGGGCTTGCAGGAGAAGGACGACAACAAAGGGAGTTATCAGGAGATACCCTCGTCGCGCCACCTCTGTCAACCACATCGCCCACAAGCGCGTCCCCGGCAAGTGATCACACCGACGAGCTTGTCTTGGTTGAGGAGGAGCCAACAACCATGGATGCTGGCATCTTACCCCCGGCAACCGAGGTTTCCGAGAGGGGCGAGGCCACCTCTCAACAGCCCAATGCAGGTAACCAATTGCCTCAGCGTGCTTGCTATTCTTTCCTTTATCTCTCTTTCTTTTGTCTTCTTGAACTTCGATCTTGATCTCATTCTGTTTCTCCCCCTTGTCCTTTAGAACTCCCTGAGATGGAAGACATGGACATCGACGCTGTCATCAAGGAGACCGCCAGGGATGTTGCCGCCGAAGTCGACAAGATCGCTGCCAGCGAGGCTGCCACGGATGCCACCGTAGAAGCCGGCGGTGCTTTTGCCAAAGAGGCCGCTAAGACTGCACAGGAGGAACCCGCCAAGGAGTCTACTGAAGAGGGCGGCAAGGAGGCTGGTGACCGTACTGACGGCATTCCTGCCGCAGGAGCGCCAGGCGCTGCGCCGGCCACGGAGCCCCCTGCTACTGGTGAGGCGGTTGTTGAGGATCAACCATCAACACCTGAAGGCCCCTCATCCAGCAAATATCTTAAAGTTGGCGAGAACCTATTTGTCAACTTGCCGGGGACAGCAAGCATTGGGGCACCGACCGAAGGGGAAGTCTTTGATGAAGAAATCATTGCTGCTGCCGGGCTCGAGGTTGTTGATGATCCAAGCACTAGCAGCGGCAAGTCTGAAGAGGATCAGCTCCTTCAGGCCATGGGCGAAAATTTCTGCAAGCTCCAGGCTCTCCACCACGCCCGGAAAGAGAAAGCGGATTCCAGAATGGCAGTTGTCGAGGCGGCCGAAGCAGATTTTCAGAGGCGCGTCGAACAAATGCAAGTCTGGTACGCCGAGGCCCTCTAGGAGTTGACTGCCGGCCAGGAACAAGTGAGCCAACAGTGGACAGAAATCCTCCTGAAACAATCGGACATGGAGAAGGCGCAAGATGAAGCTACGCAAAGAATTGCTGCTGAAGATGCTCTCCTGACGGGGCGTCGCGTTGCGCTTGATGCTCACGAGGAAGATCTCACCGCACGTGAGCATGCGCTCGCCGCCAAGCTTCGCAGCAAAGATGAAGATATCGAGAAGCTTGTCACGCGGCGGACCCAGGAGTTGGAGCAGAAACACAAAGAGGCGCTCGAAGCTCTAACTGTAGATCACGCCGGCAAGCTCAAGGAGGCCGTCGATGCTGCCGAGGCTGCAGAGGCCGCCAAGAATGAGCTGAGCGACAAAGTAAAGAAGCTGGAAGTGGATCTCGAAGAACACGGCAAGGAGCTCTCGACGCTCAAAGGTGATAGGGAAAAAACCCTCCACACCCTGGCGGAGATGCAAGTTGCCATGTCTAACAAGACCAAGCAGCTATCCTCAGCAAATGATGCTATTGCCATTCTAGAATTGATGCTGACCATGTTGCAGAAGGCCCTACTCAAAGATCTCCAGGGAGAGAGGAACCTGCTCAAGAGCGCTGCCGCCGCCCAAATTGATTACGAAATGGGGGTGAAGATCTGGACTGGACGTCTCATCAACGCTGTGGAGAAGCTTACGGCAGAACTGTCAACCATGGGCCTGTCAAACTTCAGGTATTCTTCCGAGGACAGGATATCTTCGAGTGCCAGGTTGATGATGTTCTTCGAGAGCATCATTGATGCCCTGAAGTTGCTTCAGTCTAACCGGGCGACCCAATTGGCCAACGAGTCGCGCCGGCTTTGCCGGGCCGTCCTCCGCAAGGTACTTATCAAGGTGGCGCATAACAATCCTGGCATCGACCTCTCCAACGTGCTTGGCCACCTGCCAAAGGACGCAAATCTCGAGGCGCTTGAAGAGCTTGTCGCGCCTATCCTCGAGAAGGTGGATTCAATCAAAAGGATCGAAGGCCAGCGCAGAGATTAACTGCTCCACCTCTTCTTGCCGTCGTCATTCCATGCCAAAGACAATTAAGCCTTAAGTTAGAACTGTGGCAACTTATTAATGTAATATAACTTGCTTATGTTTGGGTACATGCATGCTATCTCCCTTGTCTGATTCCTTTATGTATGGAGTTCACCCTACGCTTACTGAAAAACTTGCCGGCGCGCAACCTGCCGCGAGCGCTGGGTGCGGGACTTCAACAGCCTGCTGGAGGCGCAGCGGTCGGCAAGACCCCTTGGCGTTCTCAGTGCAGCCACTTAAATCGTTGAGCGGACTCAAAACAAAATAAGGGCGCAACCGATTACAGCAAGGGTTCCTTCGCGTGCAGATTTTCCATACAAAAGTCGAAATCGTCCAAGGAAATAACTTTGCAATAAAGGAAACTTGTTCTAAGTTTTAGAACTTAGCTTTCTGTCACTGTCCTTCCTCCGGCAAGCGTCGATTCTAAACGTCGCAAACTGGTACTCATATCTCCCTTCCCCCCCGGCAAATGTGCACGCGAGGAATCCTTCTGTCTTTTAAGAAAAAGAAAGAAGAGAAAATAAAGATATGAAACCTTGGCGGTTCGTTAGAACTTACCGGGAGTAGGTGCCATACAACATCTTAGACACACATGCATATATATATGAACATGGAAATCAATAAGGGAATGCACAACACTTAAATTTATTCATCTGTGCTCAGGGTCTGTGCCTGGCTTTGTACAAAGGATTATATGCCTTGCCGGCAAGACTTGTACAAAAGGGTGGTTGCCGGGGGCCCCCGGCAACCACGCCTTATGGGTAGAACTTGCGAAGATGTTCGATATTCCAGGAATTCCTCACTGGAACGCCATCTTCGGTCTCCAGGCGGACAGTGCCGGGCCTGGTGACCCGTACTACCCGATAAGGGCCTTCCCACTTCGGCGTCAACTTGTTTGAATTCTTGGCGGACTGAATCCGTCGAAGAACAAGGTCGCCTTCCTCAAGGCTTCGGGCATGAACTTTGCGGCTATGGTAGCGACGCAAAGCTTGCTGGTAGCGTGCAGCTCGCACAGTAGCCTGAAGACGATTCTCCTCAAGGAGCACATCGTCATCTTGCCACAGTTGCTCTTGCTCAAGCTCATCATAAGCGAGCACTCGAGGTGATCCGTATGTGAGTTCCATGGGGAGAATTTCTTCCGCTCTGTAGACCAGAGCGAAGGGTGTCTGGCCGGTGGCTCGATTTGGTGTCGTTCTGATTGACCAAAGAACCGCCGGCAACTCATCAATCCAGCGTCTTCCGCACTTTTTTAGCCTGTCAAAGGTTCTGGTCCTGAGACCGCGCAACACTTCAGCATTGGCCCTCTCCGCTTGGCCAATGCTTCTCGGGTGAGCAACAGAGGCAAAACAAATTTTGCCGCCAAGGTCTTGGACGTACTGCATGAAGGTGCGACTTGTGAATTGCGTGCCGTTGTCGGTGATGATCCTGTTGGGCACACCGAAACGGCAAACTATCCCTTTAAAGAACTTGATGGCTGATTGTGCTATCACCTTCCTCACTGCTTCCACCTTCAGCCACTTTGTGAACTTGTCGATAGCAACATACAAGTACTCAAAGCCCCCGGTAGCACGGGGGAAACGGCCCAGTATGTCGAGCCCCCAGACCGAAAATGGCCAGGAGAGAGGGATTGTGTGAAGAGCTTGAGCTAGTTGATGCGATTTCTTCGAATGAAACTGGCACGCTTCACAATTAGTTACTAGTGCAGTTGCATCTTGGAGAGCGGTGGGCCAAAAGAAACCTTGCTGGAATGCTTTCCCGGCAAGTGCTCTTGATCCTATGTGAGAGCCACATATGCCTCCATGTATTTCTGCCAACAGCTCTAGTCCATCCTCCTGAGGAATGCACTTCAATTTCACACCGTTTGGCCTCTTTCTGTATAGGACGTCATCGACGAACTTGTACATAACAGACCGACAGGCTACTCTTTCCGCTTCTTCCTATTCCTCCGGGAGTTCTCCTATTTGAAGGAAATGGACAATGTGCTGTGCCCATGCTGGAGCCTGGGGCTCGACAGCTAGGACTAAAGGCATCTCCTCTGCCGGGGGAACGTTTGTCTCGACGAAAAGGGCCTGAGCCCCTGCTAGAGCCTGTTGTTCCCCGGCAGTCATGTTGTTGATCCCGGCAACTTCCTTGCCGGCGGCTCCCGGGAGCTCTGCCGGGAAGTACTGACCAGAATTCAACTTTCTTCTCTTTTCTTGCCGCATTGATGGCGCCACGGATGGTTGAGTCAAATGGAGCACAAAAGTTCCTGGTTCCACAGGCAACTTGAGGGCAGCACGCTTTGACAGGTCGTCAGCAACACTGTTCTCGGCACGAGGGATGTGCTCCATTTGCAGACCGTCAAAGTGCTCTTCCATTTTTCTCACTTCATCAACGTAGGCTTGCATCAATGGACTCTGATAACTCTTGTTAACTTGCCTGACGACAAGCTGTGAATCACCTCTGATGACGAGCTTCTTGATACCAAGGTCTGCCGCGATCCTGAGACCGGCAAGCAAGCCCTCGTACTCCGCAGTGTTGTTCGTCGAACTCTCCCGGGGAAAATGCATTTGGACTACGTACTTGAGGTGCTCTCCGGTGGGTGCGACAAGCAGCACGCCAGCACCGGCACCTTGCAGCGAAAAAGCCCCATCAAAATACATAACCCATTGCTGGTCAATTTCCTTGCCGGGGAGAATTGTTTCTTGAACCTCTTCGTCTGGCGTTGGGGTCCATTCCGCAACGAACTCCGCCAAGGCCCTGCTCTGAATTGTCGAAGTGCTTTCAAACTTGAGGCCAAAGCTCGACAACTCCAACGCCCACTCCACGATCCCGCCGGTTGCTTCTGGATTTCGCCAAATCCGTTGCAATGGAAAGCGAGTGACGACAGTGATTTCATGTGCTTGAAAATAATGGCGCAGCTTCCTCGAGGCCATAAGGAGGCCGAAAAGCAACTTCTGCACGACAGAATATCTTGACCTAGCTCCTTGTAAAAGAGAGCTAACAAAATAAACTGGGCGCTGCACCACCTTTTTCTTCTGCAATGGTTCTTCTGACTGCACAGATCTTGTCTTGTCGGGATCAATCCTTGCCGGGGAAGATCCTGCCGCGTCACCTGACGGTCATGCCACTGGTGTTGCTTCCTCATCAGCTTCTCTCTGCACCACTAACGCAGCACTAACCACTTGATTTGTCGCTGCCAGATACAGCAGCAACGGCTCTTGTGGTTTAGGCGCGACTAGCGTCGGCGGAGAAGAAAGGTATTTCTTCAAATCTTGCAACGCAGCCTCCGCCTCCGGAGGCCATTTCATTGGACCTGCCTTCTTCAAAATTTTGAAAAAGGGCAGGGCACGCTCAGCAGATTTGGAAATAAACCTGCTTAGAGCAGCAACACAGCCGGCAAGATGACGCACATCCTTGACGCGTCTTGGTGCTTCAATCTGCTCAATAGCTTTGATCTTGTCGGGGTTCGCTTCGATTCCCCGACAAGATACAAAGAATCCGAGGAGCTTGCTGGAAGGAACACCGAACACACACTTCTCAGGATTGAGCTTTAAATTGATCTTGCGCAGATTTGCAAATGTTTCTTCTAAATGTTGTATGAGCGTCGCTTTGTCCTTGGTTTTGACCACTATGTCATCCATGTATGCCTCCATATTTCTATGGAGTTGAGGCTCAAAACCGATTTGGACCGCTCTCGCAAATGTAAAACCAGCACTTTTCAACCCGAAAGGCATTCGTATAAAACAATATGTACCACATGGGGTGATAAATGCGGTCTTTTCCTCATCTTCCTTCGCCATGAAGATCTGATGATACCCTGAGTAGGCATCAAGGAAGGACAGGAGATCACAACCAGTGGTGGAATCCACAATTTGGTCGATGCGCGACAAGGGAAAGGGATCTTTTGGACAGGCTTTATTGATATCTGTATAATCGATACAAAGCCTCCATTTCCCATTCGCCTTGCGCACTACAACCAGATTGGCCAACCAGGTTGGATGAAGCACTCCTCTGACCAATCCTGCCGCCTCCAGCTTTCTGATTTCCTCGGCAATGAATTCTTGCCGCTCCAAGGCTTGCTTCCTGACCCTCTACTTGACGGGCCGCACGTGAGGACAGACAGCAAGGTGGTGCTCAATTACCTCCCTGGGAACACCGGGGATGTCAGACAGTTGCCATGCGAACACGTCGACATTCGCCCGCAGGAAGGCAACGAGCGCGCTTTCCTATTTGTCATCTAGGGTGGAACTTATGGTGAAAGTTCCTCCCGTTCCGTCCTCCCTGACGGGCACCTTCTTGGTTTCTAGCGGAGCAGCCTTGGATTTCTTGTTCTTGCTGGTGGAACTCTCTGGTGCATCCTCGACGGAAGCGCAGCACTCCGAGGAGGCGCGCTTACCGGAGTTCGTGCCAAGATTCTCGCCGGTCTTCTTCTTTCCCCCGGGAGTTCCAGCGGCAGGAGCAGATGCCTTGACGGCAGGTGCTGCAACTGCTTCCCGATAGAGTTGGTCGGCACAGATGAGCGCATCCTTCTTATCGGAATGGATAGTAATGACACTCAACGGCCCGGGCATCTTCAAAACATTATACGCGTAGTGTGATGCCGCCATGAACTTAGCCAGCGCTGGCCGACCAAGGATCCCATTGTATGACATAGGTATCTTGGCGACGTCAAACACTACCTTCTCGGTCCTGTAGTTGAGCTCGCTACCAAATGTCACCGGTAGCATAATCTTGCCCTTTGGCTGAGTTCTTCCTGGATTGACCCCTTGAAACGTGCCCGTTTCTTCGAGATCTTCATCAGGAATTTGGAGCCTCTTGAGCACATCCGGTGAAATTAGGTTCAGCCCGGCCCCACCGTCAACTAGCATTTTCGTCACCCTGAGGTTGCGAATTGTTGGTGAGACCAACAATGGCAAGCACCCGACCGCGGTCGTGCGATCAGGGTGATCCTCGGTGTCGAAAATGATAGGCGTGTTGGACCACTTCAGGGGCTTACATGCATCTGGTGACGGCTCTGTTGCATTGACTTCTCGCACCCACTGTTTGAGTCGACGGTGGGAAGAATGCAGTGAGGCGCCCCCATCGATACACATAGCCTCTGTAGCTTTCTGGAATTCTTGCTCACTTGACTCATCGTCTTCTTCGTCATCATCTTCTTCCTTGTCCCGGCCTCGAGCGAGCCTCTCCCTCTGTTGCTTGGCCTTGCCGCGGCGACCCCCTCGGCCACCGCGCTTCTTGCCGGATCCATCAGCACCGTCATGGGCCTTCTCCTTATCCCGCCTTTCATACTCAGCCCTCTGTTTCTCGGCAAGCTGTTCAACTTGCCGGCAGTTTTGGAGATCGTGGCCCTTGGTGTGATGGATCTTGCAATACTGCTTGCTGGAGCTTTCCGACTTGTCGGCCACCGCCAAGGCCTGACAGGAAGGGCACTCGGCAAGTTCCTTGCCGGGGTCGTCAACCTTGGCCATCTTGGCGCCGCTGGGGTTGCCGGATTCCTCGACAGCAAGCACGGCCTTGCCTCTGCGTTTCTTGTTCCGCCGTCGGCCTTTCCTTGACGGGGTCGTAGCGTCTTCATCTTCCGATTCGCCCCCCGTGCCAATAGCCTCGCCAGGGAGTTTCCTCCCCTCTTCAGCTCGAGCGCATTTGTCGGCCAAAGCGTAAAGCTCGGCGATACTCCTGAATTTGTTCATTGCCAACTCTTCCCGCATTTTGTGGTTACGCATGTTCTGATGAAACGCGCTGACAACAGCAGCAGGGTGAACGTCAGGAATATTGTACTGCACTCAGCTGAATCTCTGGATAAACTTGCGCAGGGATTCGCCCTCCTTCTGAGGGATGATATGCAAATCACTCTCTTGACTAGGAGCTTGGTGGCCTCCAACAAAGGCGCCAACAAACTGATGGCACAGATCTGACCAAGAAGAAATAGAATTCTCCGGCAGATGCATCAACCACGACCTAACGTTGGGTTTGAGCACCAACGGGAAGTAGTTGGCAAGTATCTTGTCATCTCGGCCCCCGGCAGCCTGCACCGCAATGGTGTAAATGCTCAGGAACTCCGAGGGGTGAGTCTTGCAGTCATATTTCTCCGGGACCTCTGGCTTGAAGGTTCGGGAATTGGGCCACTGGACTTGCTGCAGCTCATGGGTAAACGTTGGAGTCCCTACCTCGTAAGGCAAGTCTCCCGCGTCCCCCGGCGCAGGCTCGTCGATAGCCGGCCCTGCGCACTTATCAGACTGATAGCACGCTTCCTGTCGTCGCTCGATGGTAGTTCGAGCGTCCTCTTTGCCTCGCTCCTGGAGAACTTGACGCTGGTCGCGGCGCATCCATGGATCGGACGACACCGTGGAACCATCATCACAGCGATCGACCTGCTGGGTTGTCGCCCGCCGCTGGTGTCGCGGAGGGGAGTGCACCGTGGTTGCACTACCTCTGGTTTTCTCCACATCGGCTCGCGCCGGATCGACGGGCCTTCGCTGTGAGGGCCCTGCCTCTTGTGGTCCATCTTTGTTGGCGAAGCCGATAAGGCTCTGGATAGTAGCTCGCCACTCCTCCATCTTCTCTGGAGCAGGAGGGAAATCGAGAAGCAGCTGCGGACGTGCCAAGGCTTCCGCTGGTGTAGGCGGAGGTGACAGGTGTGAGGTACGCGAGGTGCTTTGACTCCTAGCCATGTTAGAAGGAGCACCGTCACGGTCACGTGACCGCGCGCCACCTCTGTCGGCAGCTCGGTGTGCATGCTGGGCCCGCACATCTTGGGATCGATGCACAGAAATCTTTTCATGGGGACGCCCTGAACCACCAGTGCCATGACGTCGCTCGTCGTGCACGACCTGGGTAGGCCGTGACGCTTGCGCCGGCGCGGGAGCTCCAGCAGGCGTCCTCCGATTTCTGGAATTCGTTGTGCCACCCGTAGGCAACGCAACTCCGTCTCTGGATCCAGCGGCGTGTGGGTTGCCGCTGCCACTGTGAACGACGGCGCTCGCCTGGCTTGGATCACCGGAACGCCGTGGAAGCTCTAATCCTCTTCCTTCTGCACCCACGCCATCGCCCGTATGCGAAGGCACAGGCAAAACGGACATGGATGGTTGCGCCGTCGCAGTGCTCTTCTTCTTGGGTGGCATGATGATGAAGATGATGAAGAAACTAAGGCGCCGATCACTGGATCAGGTTCACACAACCTACAATCCCGCTACCTGGCGCGCCAAAGATGTCAGCGTGTGACACCTATGGGACCCTCAAGGAATCCCTTTACGATTCGGCAGGGGGGGAGGTAGGCTCAAAGAGCAGAACCAACAATCAACGCGGGGCGATTTTACCCAGGTTCAGGCCGCTGATCAGCGTAAAACCCTACTCCTGCCTTGTTTTATTATCAATGTTCTTGAGCCCAGGCTCGAGGAGCGCTCGCAGTGAACAGTACGTTCAAAGAGCAGCTACGCATGCAGAATGGGCCAGAAAATCCTCCTTCCCCTGTAGCAGTTGCCTTGGGCCTCCTTTTATACCACAAAGGGGTCACCACAGTGGCAAAATGTACATACATTGAGGTGTAAAGTAGCTACAGGGTCATCATACCTAACCCCTGACGGATTAGGACAAACGCATTTAATGCACCGTGAGGTGTCCGTTTAGGTGTCCTCACTTTCTTGGGGATGAAAAAAGGGGCCATCCCATCAGCACCGCTTAAGCTCTCCTCCACTGGCGCGTCGCCACGCATCCAAAGAAGGACCCAGAATGTCAGGTTTGTTGCTGTGCCAAAGCGGTGGCACAGCAACAAAACCTTGCCGGGTGCTGAACCTTGCCGGGCGCCGAGCCTTGCCAGGCGCCGAACCTTGCCGGGCTTCGAATCTTGCCGGGCTTCGCAGGCCACCCCGGCAAGATCTTGCCGGGGAAACTGGCCTGTGGATTCCAGCTCTTCTTATCTGCTGATCCTCAGATCTTTGACTTGAGAATTTCCTTGGTGGCCTGAGTCAACCTCGAACTGTTCCCCGACAAGCCTTGCCGCGAGTATGGCTACAACTGCCCGTGCACAAGTACGGGTACTAATGGCCCAATACTTAGTACACCAACACATGGATCCCATCTTGGATTTCATGGCCTCTAACCATTTGTCAGAATCCGGGCCCACCATCCCTTCTCCATAGCTCGTAGGTTCATCGTTGTCCAACAACATGACCTCTAAGACAGGGTTACCGTACCACTCAGGAGTACGTATCCTTGTCGACCTACGAGGTTTGATAGTAACTTGATCCAAAACCTCATGATCACTATCATCAGCTTCCTCTTGAACTGTCGTAGGTGCCACAGAAACAAATTTTTGTGCTGTGCTACTTTCTGGTTGAAGTAAATGTTCAATAACCTCATCAAGTTCTATCTTCCTCCCACTCAATTCTTTCGAGAGAAACTCTTTCTCGAGAAAGGACCCATTCTTAGCGACAAACACTTTGCCCCTCGGATCTGAGATAGAAGGTATACCCAGCCATCTCTTTTGGGTATCCTATGAAGATGCATTTGTCCGCTTTGGGTTCGAGCTTTTCTGGCTGAAGCCTTTTGACATAAGCATCGTAGCCCCAAACCTTAAGAAACGACAACTTAGGTTTCTTGCCAAACCATAGTTCATACGGTGTCATCTCCACGGACTTAGATGGTGCCCTATTTAAAGTGAATGTAGTTGTCTCTAATGCATAACCCCAAAACGATAGTGGCAGATCGGCAAGAGACATCATAGAATGCACCACATCCAATAAGGTATGATTACGACGTTCGGACACACCATTACGCTGTGGTGTTCCAGGTGGCATCAACTGTGAAACAATTCCACATTGTCTTGAGTGATTGCCAAACTCATAACTCAGATATTCTCCCCCTCGATTGGATCGTAGGAATTTAATCTTCTTGTTACGATGATTCTCAACTTCACCCTGAAATTGCTTGAACTTTTCAAATGTTTCAGACTTATGCTTTATTAAGTAAATATACCCATATCTACTCAAATCATCGGTGAAGGTGAGGAAATAACGATATCCACTGCATGCGTCAACACTCATCGGACCGCACACATCAGAATGTATGATTTCCAACAAGTCACTTGCCCGTTCCACTGTTCCGGAAAATGGGGTTTTAGTCATCTTGCCTATAAGGCATGGTTCACATGTGTCAAGTGATTCAAAATCAAGTGACTCCAAAAGTCCATCAGCATGGAGTTTCTTCATGCGCTTTACACCAATATGACTTAAGCAGCAGTGCCAAAAGTATGTGGTACTATCATTATTAACTTCACATCTTTTGGCATAAGTATTATGAACATGTGTATCACTACGATCGAGATTTAATAAACCATTCACATTGGGTGCATGACCATAGAAGGTATTATTCATGTAAATAGAATAACCATTATTCTCTGACTTAAATGAATAACCACATTACAATAAACACGATCTCATCATGTTCATGCTCAACACAGACACCAAATAACATTTATCTAGGTTTAACACTAATCCCGAAGGTAGAGGGAGCGTGCGATGGTGATCACATCAACCTTGGAAACACTTCTAACACACATCGTCACCTCGCCCTTAGCTAGTCACTGTTTATTCCGCAGCTTTTGTTTCGAGTTACCAATATTAGCAACTGAACCGGTATCTTATACCCAGGTGCTACTAGGAGTACTAGTAAGGTACACATCAATAACACGTATATTAAATATACTTTTGGTGAAGTTGCCAGCCTTCTTATCTACCAAGTATTTGGGGCAGTTCTGCTACCAGTGACCGTTCCCCTTACAATATAGGCACTTAGTCTCGGGTTTGGGTTCAACCTTGGGTTTCTTCACTGGAGCGGCAACTGGCTTGCCATTCATGAAGTTTCCCTTCTTGCCCTTGCCCTTCTTGAAACCAGTGGTCTTGTTAGCCATCAACACTTGATGCTCCTTCTTGATTTCTACCTTCGCAGCCTTAAGCACCTGCGAACAGCTCCGGGATCATCTCCATCCCTTGCATGTTATAGTTCATCACGAAGCTCTAGTAGCTTGGTGATAGTGACCGGAGAACTCTGCCAATTACTATCTTATCTGGAAGATTAACTCCCACTTGATTCAGGCGATTAAAGCACCCAGACATTCTGAGCACTTGCTCACTGGCTGAGCTATTCTCCTCCATCTTGTAGGCAAAGAACTTGTCAGAGGTCTCATACCTCTGAACACGGGCATGAGCCTAAAATACCAATTTCAACTCTTGGAACATCTCATATGTTCCATGGCATTCAAAACACTTTGGAGCCCCAATTCTAAGCCATAAAGCATGGCGCACTAAACTATCAAAGTAGTCATCAGAACGTGTCTGCCAGATGTTCACAACATCCACAGACGACGCTAGAGGGGTTGGCACACCGAGCGGTGCATCAAGGACATAAGCCTTCTGTGTAGCAGTGAGGACAATCCTCAGACTACGGCCCTACTCTGCATAAATGCTTACAATATCTTTCAACTTAGTCTTTCTGTAGGAACGTATTAAAACAAGGAGCTACAACGCGAGCTATTGATCTACAACATAATTTGCAAAGCTTGGACTATTGTTCATGATAAATGAGTTCAATTAATCATATTACCTAAGAACTCCCACTCAAATCGACATCCCTCCGGTCGTCCGAGTGTAACATGATCCAAATTCACCAACCCAAGTCCGATCATCATGTGAGATGAGGTGATTTCAATGGTGAACATCTCCATGTTGATCATATCTACTATATGACTCTTGTTCGACCTTTCGGTCTCTTGTGTTCTGAGGCCATGTCTGTACATGCTAGGCTCGTCAAGTTTAACCCAAGTGTTTCGCATGTGCAAAACTGGCTTGCACCCATTGTATGTGAACGTAGAGTCTATCACACCCGATCATCACGTGGTGCTTCGAAACGATGAACTTTCGCAATGGTGCACACTTGGGGAGAACACAATTTTATCTTGAAATTTTAGTGAGGGATCACCTTATAATGCTACCGTCGTCCTAAGCAAAATAAGATGCATAAAAGGATTAACATCACATGCAAATCATAAGTGACATGATATGGCCATCAACTTGTGCTTTTGATCTCCATCTCCAAAGCACCGGCATGATCTCCATCGTCACTGGCATGACACCATGATCTCCATCATCGTGTCGTCATCGGGGTTGTCACGCCAACCATGCTTCCACTACTATTGCTACCGCTTAGGATAAAGTAAAGCATTACGTAGCGCTTAATGAATGACACGCAGGTCATACAATAATTAAAGACAACCCTATGGCTCCTGCCGGTTGCCGTATGCATCGACATGCAAGTCGATATAAACTATTACAAACATGATCATCTCATACATCAAATATATTTCATCATGTCTTTGGCCATATCATATCACAACATACCGTGCAAAAACAAGTTAGACATCCTCTAATTGTTGTGGCATGTTTTACGTGGCTGCTATGGGTATCTAGCAAGAACGATTCTTACCTACGCAAAGCCACAACGGTGATATGCAAGTTGCTATTTAACCTTCTACAAGGACCGCCTTTGTCGAATCCGATTCAACTAAGGTGGGAGAGACAGACACCCGCCAGCCATCTTTATGCAACAAAGTCACATGTCTGTCGATGGAACCGGTCTCAAGTACGTGGACATGTAAACTTGGTCTGGGCCGCTTCATCCCACAATACCGCCGAATCAAGAAAGGACCAAGGAAGGAAGCAATCTGAATATCAACGCCCACAAACTCCTTTGTGTTTTACTCGTGATGTCATCTACGCATAGACCTAGCTCATGATGCCACTGGTGTGGAACATTGCATGGGAAACAAAAATTTTCCTACGCTCACCAAGATCCAATCTAGGAGATGACCATCTACGAGAGGGGGGATTGCATCTACATGCCCTTGTAGATCACTAAGCGGAAGCATTAAGAAACACGGTTGATGTAGTCGAACGTCTTCGCGATCCAATCACGACCCGTCCCGCGAACTCCGATCTAGTGCCGAACGGACAGCACCTCCGCGTTCAACACACGTACGGCTTGATGACGCCTTCGCCTCCTCAATCCAGAGAGCGATGGTGAAGTAGTAGCTCGAGTCCTCCGTAAGCACGTGGCGTGGTGGCGGTGGTGGTGGATAAATCTCAGCAGAGCTTTGCTAAGCACTACGAAGAAGAAGATGGCTATGAGGGAGAGGAAGGGCAGCGTCGTGGCACGATTAGATCTGTATGGGTGTGGCTGCCCTCTCTCCCCTCCTCTATATATAGGGGGAAGGGTGGAGGGAGGAGGCGCCCCTAGATCCAATCTAGGGGGCGGTGGCCTACAAGGGGAAACCCTAGATGGGTTTCGGCCCCCCCACCCCTTAGGAGACTTGGCCCCCAAGGCAAAGGGTTGGGAAACCCTAGGGAGGCGCCCCACCTCCTCCGGCAATGTGGGAAGGGGGCTTGGGGGGGTGCACAACCCCTTAGTGGGCTGGTGTGCCCCCTCCCCTTGGCCCATGAGGCCCCCAACACTTGCCGGGGCCCCCCGAAACCCCTTTCGGTCATGCTGGTCATCACCCGATACCCCCAAAACACATCCGGACTCCAATACCCTTCGTCCAATATATCAATCTTCACCTCCGAACCATTTTGGAGTTCCTCGTCACGTTCGGGATCTCATCCGGGACTCCGAACAACCTTCGGTAACCACCATAATGACTCAACTATACTTATATCGTCACCAAACGTTAAGTGTGTAGACCCTGCGGGTTTGAGAACTATGCAGACATGATCGAGACACCTCTACGGTCAATAACCAATAGCTGGACCTGGATGCCCATAATGGTTCCTGTCGTGGGAACGATTCCGGCAATAGAGAGGGGGTAGTGTAAGGGAGCATGATCTATCGAGATGCATATGGGTGACACGGTGGTTTTAGTGAGTTCGGGCCTCTCGCGGTGGAGATAATGACCCTACGTCTCGTGCTCCGGAGAGGCTTTCTTTATCTGTCATGAACACGAAGTTACATGGTGTATTTGAGAGAGAGAGGGGGAGAACGGATCTCCATCCCTGAGCTAAGTCCCCAAGTCTAGTGGTGGGGGGTGGCTTATATAGAGTGCGCCACCCCCTCACCTCCTATGTTACAAAGTGGGGCATGAATGCCATAATGCCAGCTCACTACCAAGCCTTCACTATGAGAATGATGCTTTGACTGCTTTGCTGCCTGCTGGTCTTCGTATACCCGAGTGAGTTGTACGGTCGAGTGGTGAACTGTCATCCGAGTGGATGATACGTTGCTTGTCCGAGTGGATAGTATGCTGCTTGTCCGAGTGGAATGAGTTCATCGAGTGGAGTGCTATGCTCCGAGTGGTCTGTTGCCTTCCGAGTGAATGTCACTCTGCAGAAAATCTGACTGCTGATCTGGCCCTGGGGCCCAGTATAAGGTGTGTGGTGTCCTAGGGTAGGGTCTTTAGGCCAGGCCTATTACCCTACCCCCAATACATGTCCTCGTCATTAGCCCCCGAATCGGTCGAGGTTGAACGGGTTGAGTCGAGGTGAATTCCCAGATGAGTCGAGTGCTACATAGGCGCTCATGAACTCCCTCTGGTCACCCGGCGGTCTCATCTCCGCGTGTTGCCTTGACGGATTCCGGACTACATGGTGTCCGAGTGAAATGAGCTCAAAACGGGTCCGCGGAGGAGCGTTAAACTCACCTTATAGCAATTTTTTTGAGTGATTTGGAGCAGGTCCTGCATCGAGTAACTGATTACTCGGAATTTCTTCACGCCTGGAACATGTCTTTTTTTGTTGTTTGGCCGTCACTTGGACCGGGCGGACCGTTCTGAATGGATACCATTCCAGTGGTGGCACGCTGAGTGCACCCACTGGGTGTAGTCCCCGAGACTGCCGTTGATTGCGGGCAGTCGGCGGGAGTCTTAGAGCCTGTCTTTTTTGTTGTTATTTGGCCGTCACTCGGACCGGGCGGACCATTCCGAGTGGATACCATTCCAGTGGGGGCACGCTGGGTGCACCCACTGGGTGTAGTCCCCGAAACTGCCATCGACTGCGGGCAATCGGCGGGAGTCTTAGAGCCTGTCTTCTGGTTTGGAACTGAATTAAACAGGTGAACCCTCATGCGCTCGGCACGGTAAATGACTTCAACCTAGAACTATGGCGGGTCTTCATGCATTCGGAATGGATCTTCACGCGCTTGGCACAGTGAATAAGCTCAGTCTGGAGTTGAATCAGTCGGACTGATGTTCATGTACTCGGCACGGTAAATAAGTTCAGCCTGGAACTGGGTCAAGCAGGCGAATCTTTGTGCCCTCGGCACGATGAATGAATTCGGCCTCGAAACTGCCGACTGTAGAAAAGAGCTGGACACTCCAGGGAGTAATCGTTCCAGTAGTACTTCTTACATTGACCGTTAGCTTCTTGTTTTCGCCCTTTTGCATGAAAGGGGTATTTGTCCAAGTGGACGTGCTTCCTGACTGATCGGGGTATGTTGACTGCAAGAAAAACTTGGTGGCACTCGTATGTCTCCTGGAGGAGATAGACTAGTGGTCCGATGTGGACGTGCCATGAAACCCGAGTGGCAAGGCTAGCGCATGGACTGACTGTCCAGAGAGAGGCCACTCATTATCCCGGGGGAACACCAGCACATGCCATCTCCGAGTCCAAGTTTGTGAAACTGATGCCTTGGAGCCTAGAAGAAGGGCCAAGTATATCCGTAGAGGAGCATCGTTTTCACCCTTTTACAGCCCTGAAGATGACTCTAGGTAATGATTTGGGCGATCGTCCGAGTGGACAGTGCGACCCTTATAGATCTTCGGCGGACCGAGCGTGTATGGTCAGAAAAATGATCCTGATGTGATCAACAGTTTGAACAAATGGGCGTAACCCCTGAGGGCGGCATGGCCCACGGCTGTGGCATAGCCCCCGAGTGATGCTCGAAAGAGGTAAGCTCGCTACAGAGTGCGGTACGAGGTTTGTTCATATAAGTAACTTAGTTGTTCCCGTGCTGGGGGTGTAGTGGTGAAGACATGTCCAACCAATGATGACGCGCGGGGTGACCGAGGGGCGAGTATGTGTACAACCGAGTGACGAGACGCGGGGCGGCCGAGTGGTGAACACGTGCACAACCGAGTGGCGACGCGCGGAGCGACCGAGTGGTGACGTGCGGGGTGGCCGAATGGTGAAGACGTGCACAACCGAGTGGGGACGCGCGGGGCGGCCGAGTGGTGAAGACGTGCACAACCGAGTGGCGACGCGCGGAGCGACTGAGTGGTGACGTGCGGGGTGGCTGAATGGTGAAGACGTGCACAACCGAGTGGGGACGCGCGGGGCGGCTGAGTGGTGAAGACGTGCACAACCGAGTGGGGACGCGCGGGGCGGCCGAGTGGTGAACACGTGCACAGCCGAGTGGCGACGCGTGGAACGACCGAGTGGTGACGTGCGGGGTGGCCAAATGGTGAAGACGTGCACAACCGAGTGGGGACGCGCGGGGCGGCCGAGTGGTGAAGACGTGCACAACCGAGTGGCGACGCGCGGTGCGGCCGAGTGATGACGTGTAAGGCAGTCGAGTGGCAAAAAATGGTCCTCGAAGGAGTTAGCCATATGCTTTCGAAGCTGATGTAGCGACGAGGTCGGTGTAGTGTGGTTGCGACGCAACAAGACCGGCGTGACAATTGAGTCTGAGTAGGAATGAAGATGGCGCGCAGAGTGTCTGAGTGATTATGAAACTTGTCGAAGTAGTGGATCTGACTGCACTCGTTGAAGTGAAGGATCCGACTGGTGATGAAGTACTCGACCACTCAGGAGAATGTGATTCTGAATGAGCTGCAGCCCCCGAGTGCAGCGTAGCCCCCGAGCGTACTACAGACTTTGACGATGGAACTGTCGGAATATGAGAAATATAGTTTTGAATGGATAAATTGTAATTCATCGAGTCGGACTCGGGTAAAGATGAGGAGAATCTTCCGAGTGATGCTCGAAAGAGGCAAACTCGCAAAGGAGTGAAGTGTGCTGTTTGATTACAAAAGTGACTTATCTGTCTCATGTCTGACGAGGTCTATATCATTGATACGATGAAGAGGATCCCATAGAGGGGTTGGCCGGATGTGTTTGAAGTGAACAGAGTGACAAGGTCGGTGTTGTGGTGCGCTAGGACCGGTACGGTGACCTAGTCTGAGTAGCGATGAAGTTGGCGCATAGGACCGTCGAGTGGTCGCGAAACTTGTGTAAGAAAAATAGCACAAGCCAACGTAACAATTTCTCGAGGAAATTTGATGTGTGCTGAAATAATTTGTGTGAATAACACCCATAGACACCCGCTGGGAGTGCAAGGGGCTTGCTGGTTAACCACTAAGAGTCTGGAAGAGCAAAGGACCCGTTAGAACTTGTCGAAGTCAAGGATCCAACTGAACTCGTTGGAATACTGGCTCAAATAAAATGGAAGTGTCGTGTTTCGACTGAGTTGCAGCCCCGGAGGACCGATGCAAACTCGACATGAAGAACACATGGTGTTTGTGAATGATGTATGCGAAAAAATGGAAGTTGGACTCGGGAGTCACATAACCAGTACTAAGCAAGTATGTGAAAATAAGCAACCGAGCGTAGAGGTACACTCGGTGGCGTGGCCTCCGAGTGCACGTGATGTGTGAATTACGAGATACTCGGGAATGCGGAAATAACAGAATGTAGTGCATGTAGAATGACTTAGCTGTCTGAGGGCATGCGAGTGGCCGAATGGTGATGAGGTGACCAACCAAGTGGTGACGCGCGGGGCGGCCGAGCGGTGATGAGGAGACCAATCAAGAGGCAACGCGCGGGGCGGCCGAGTGGTGATGAGGTGACCAACCAAGTCGCGACGCGCGGGGCGGCTGAGTGGTGTTGAGGTGACCAACCAAGAGGCGACGCGCGGGGCGGCCGAGTGGTGATGAGGTGATCAACCAAGAGGCGACGCGCGGGGTGGCCGAGTGGTGATGAGGTGACCAACCAAATGGTGACGCGCGGGGCGGACGAGTGGTGATGAGGTGACCAACCAAGTGGCGACGCGTGGGGCAGCCGAGTGGTGATGAGGTGACCAACCAAGTGGCGACGCGCAGGGCGGCCGAGTGGTGATCGTTGACCAACCGAGTGGCGACCCGGGGCGGCCGAGTGGTGATGAGGTGACCAACCGAGTGGCGACGTGTGGGGCGGCCGAGTGGTGATGATGTGACCAACCGTGGCGACGCGCGGGACGGCCGAGTGGTGATGAGTGACCAACCGAGTGGCGACGCGCGGGGCGGGCCGAGTGGTGATGAGGTGACCCAACCGAGTGGCGACGCGAGTGGCGACGCGGGGCGGGGCCGGAGTGGTGAAGAGTGACCAACCAAGTGGCGACGCGCGTGGCGGCCGAGTGGTGTTGAGGTCCAACCGAGTGGCGACGGCGCGGGCGACCGGAGGGTGATGAGGTGACCAATCGAATGGCGACGCGCGGGGCGGCCGAGTGGTGATGAGGTGACCAACCAGTGGCGACGCGCGGGGGCGGCCGAGTGGTGATGAGGTGACCAACCAAGTGGCGACACGTGGGGCGGCCGAGTGGTGTTGAGGTGACCAACCGAGAGGCGACGGCGCGGGCGACCGAGTGGTGATGAGGTGACCAACCGAGTGGCGACGCGCTGGGCAGCTGAGTGGTGATGAGGTGACCAACCGAGTGGCGACGCGCGGGGGGCCGAGTGGTGATGAGGTGACCAACCGAGTGGCGACGCGCGGGGCGGCCGAGTGGTGATGAGGTGACCAACCGAGTGGCGACGCGCGGGGGCGGCCGAGTGTGATGAGGTGACCAACCAATGTGCGACGCGCGGGGCGGCCGAGTGGTGATGAGGTGACCAACCAAGTGGGCGACGCGCGGGGCGGCCGAGCGGTGATGAGGTACCAACCGAGTGGCGACGCGGGGCGGCCGAGCGGTGATGAGGTGACCAACCGAGTGGCGACGCGCGGGGGCGGCCGAATGGTGATGAGGTGACCAACCAAGAGACGACGCGCGGGGCGGCCGAGTGGTGATGAGGTGACCAACCAAGAGGCGCCGCGCAGGGCGGCCGATGGTGATGAGGTGACCAACCAAGAGGCGACGCGCGGGCGGCCGAGTGGTGATGAGGTGACCAACCAAGAGGTGACGCGCGCGGCCGAGTGGGGATGAGGTGACCAACCAAAGGCGACGCGCGGGGCGGCCGAGTGGTGATGAGGTGACCAACCGAGAGGCGACGCGCGGGGCGGCCGAGCTGCGCGGTCGAGTGGTGATGAGGTGACCAACCGAGAGGCGACGCGCGGGGCGTCCGAGTGGTGATGAGGTGACCAACCGAGTGGCGACGCGCGGAGGCGGCTGAGTGAAGAAGACGTGTCTCGCCGAGTGGTGATGCGCGGAGCTGCCGAGTGATGACGACGCGTCCAGTAGAGTGACGGCGCGCGGGGCGGCCGAGTGACGATGGAGTGTCTCGCCGAGTGGCGATGCGCGGAGCTGCCGAGTGATGATGACGCGTCCAGTAGAGTGACGGCGCGCGGGGCGGCCGAGTGACGATGGAGCGTCCGACTGAGTGGCGATGTCTCGTTCTTGGCTTCCAATTTCAGCAATACTTTTCTCCCGATTGCGAGCCGCGGAGCTGCCGAGTGATGACGACGCGTCCAGTAGAGTGACGGCGCGCGGGGCGGCCGAGTGACGATGGAGCGTCCGGCTGAGTGGCGATGCGCGGGGCGGCCAAGTGAAGAAGACGTGTCTCGCCGAGTGATGACGACGCGTCCAGTAAAGTGACGACGCGCGGGGCGGCCGAGTGACGATGAAGCGTCCGACTGAGTGAATCTTGTCCGAGTTAACGCTGGTGGGAGTAGTGGTCGAGCACGCAGGACGTGACCATCGTCTGACTTCCGAACATGTCGGGCCCCAAGTCGAGCAGTCGGTGCCGGAGTGAGGATTTGCCGAGTGCCCGCGCCACGTCAGGTAGTCGGAGCCGGTGGGAGGATTTGCCGAGTGCCCGCGCAACGTTAGGTAGTCGGAGCCGGTGGGAGGAGCGGCATTGCCAGTTGATTCGAGCAAGACGCCCCCAAGCGCCCGCATTGTCCGCTCCAACGCAGCGAGAGCGCTAGAGACAAAGCGATCATCTTCAAGCTGCACGAAGACGAGGCGGTTGACTTGCCGCTGAACCGTGCGTTCACGGAGCAACAAACCACCCAGTAACGAGGCATGATCGTTTGGCTAATCAAAGCATTGAAGGAGTTGCCCACGTCCAGGCTCCGCATGCATGACCTGCATGCAAGAGGCATTAATGCTAATTAGCAAGAGTTAAAACCCGGTTGGGCATGCAATGGACGTTTCCCTTTTGCCATGGGCTATTCACTGCACGTTGTTTATCACTGCGCCGTGGGTCTTGCCGGACTCAATCTTGAGGCCGTCGAACTCGCTGGGGACGGGGCTGTCGAGGACACCGGAGAACAGCTCGGGAGCTTGATGTGGACGCTGCCGACATCGCGGTCGGGCTGCGGCTGCCGGAGCAGCATGTCGGCGGACACGACAACGCCGCCGGGCACGACCGACAGCTTGAGCTCGGGCTGCGGCTGCCGGAGTAGAATGCCGGCGGACACGATGACGCTGGCAGGCTCGACTGATCGCTTGAGGGCATGCTCCTCACGGAGCATCAATGTGACGGACACGACACCGTTGGCGGGGACGATGAACAGCTCGAGGACGTGCTCGGTGCAGAGCAGTACGCCGGCGGACACGATGAACCTGACTATGGCATTCCAGGTCGGGCTGTGTTCGCCGGAGTCGTGTGCGTGGGGTGCAGACTTCCCTCGGCATGTACCCGTCGATGGATCCGCGCCTTCAGCGCCGAAGACGTCGCAGCGCAGTTGACCGGATGAAGAGGGTCGGAGACGACGGGCGGACCGGGTCGACGATCCTACATGAGTAAAAGATCAACTCATTGTTAAATAATTTATTGTAAATAGACTAGATAGAATGGATATGTCGGTGTACTAAGTATTGAGACTTTAGTACCCCATACTTATGCACGGGCAGTCGTAGCCAAGCCCGCGGCAAGGCTTGCCGGGGGAATAATGGGAGATTAGTGCAAGATTGTCAAGGAGACACACAAACCAAGAATCGATGGATCAGGAGTCAACAAGATCTGAAGACCGAAGACCAGGCCCCGGCAAGATCTTGCCGGGATGGCTCACGAAACCCGGCAAGATTTGGGCCCGACAAGATTTGCACCCCGGCAAGATTCTATCACTGTGCCACCGCTTCAGTACAGCGATCAGCCTGGCATTCTGGATCCTTCTCCGGATGCGTGGCAAGGCGCCAGTGGAGGAGAGCTTAAGCGGTGCTGATGGGATGGCCACTTTTTCCATCCCCAAGAAAGTGAGGACACCTAAACGGACACCTCACGGTGCATTAAATGCGTTCATCTTAATCCGTCAGTGGTTAGGTATGATGACCCTATAGCTACTTTACACCTCAATGTATGTACATTTTGCCACTGTGGTGACCCCTTTGAGCGTATAAAAGGAGGCCCAAGGCAACTGCTACAGGAGGAGGATCTTCTGGCCCATTCTGCATGCTTAGCGGATGGCCCCTTTTTCCATCCCCAAGAAAGTGAGGACACCTAAACGGACACCTCACGGTGCATTAAATGCGTTCGTCCTAATCCGTCAGTGGTTAGGTATGATGACCCTATAGCTACTTTACACCTCAATGTATGTATATTTTGTCACTGTGGTGACCCCTTTGAGCGTATAAAAGGAGGCCCAAGGCAACTGCTATAGGAGGAGGATCTTCTGGCCCATTCTGCATGTGTAGCTGCTCTTTGAACGTACTGTTCATTGCAAGCGCTCCTGGAGCCTGGGCTTAAGAACACTCATAATAAAACAAAGCAGGAGTAGGGTTTTACGCTGATTAGCGGGCCGAACCTGGGTAAAATCGCCCCGCGTCGATCGTTGGTTCTGCTCTTTGTGCATATCTGTCTGCCTGCCGAACCGTAAAGGGGTCCTTCAGGATCCCATAGGTGTCGTACGTCTCTAGGAATCCCCCTATCCAATTCCTTGGCCGAAGTTGAGTCTAGTCGTCAAAAACTATTTTACTAACTTGGCTGTGTGGCTTACGGGCCCACGTCGCCAACTGGGTGGTATTAGGATCTTTTATTCCTCAATCTTTACTCTGGGACTCTAATCTCTCTTCTATTCGGGTTTAATAAATTTACTAACACCGACACTTAGGATCTCGTTAATTCCATCCACCCGGAGAGCTGCATTCTGTGCGATTTCCCTGCCATTGATCTGATTAGTCTGATAATCATTTTTTCCTTTCCATTGTTTTGTTTAACCTTTCAATTCGAGATCTTCTATATGTCTCGTCATCGAATGACAATCCTGAATCTTCTCTATTTCAGATGGACCGTCTGTTTCCACCTCGCCCTACGATGCAGCTTGTGCTTCGCACCTGTGCTCGAGACATCCCTGGGTTTCCAGCTGTTCTGATCGCCCTCTTGATCAGGCTGGGATACCGCTGGTGCCCCGAGTACATGGTCTACGAGGTTTATCGTGAGTTCAACCAGGAGCAGTACTATGCTGATGTTCGCATCTACGATCAGCAGGATGACTCCGACACTGAGCTACACCTTTTCCACGGTATCGGCGTGACGATTGAGATGGCAGTCCATGATGCCGCCTACTCTGCCGTCGCACGTCTCCGAGGAGAGCACAGCGTCAGCTTGGATGCTTCTGAGTATTGATATATTCCGTATGCCCCTGCTGGAGATGCTACTGGATACTACACAACTGTCTGTGCCCCGTACGAGCCTCATCGCTACGATCAGCGAGTTCTGATTCACTGTACTCAGGCTCTGGATCGCACCGTTCGAGCTCTTGCTGTCGAGTTGTTTGCCACTCGAGCACGACTCTACGAGGATATGACGCAGTTGCTACCAGCTGTTCGTGCAGGGATACATCCGGAGCATGTTCTTTACCCGAGCAGAACCGAGATGCCTTCAGGGATCGATTGGCCTGCTGTGGGAGGTCACACGCCTGCACGTGGACCTCTTCTTTCAGCTCGAGACCGGGTTCTGCATCAGAGTGCACATGGAGCACAGGATCCTTCTGCGACGAACGTCCATCGTCCGCACTTGCAGCTACCCCGTTTCAGTGGTTTTCTCCGACGTTGATGTAGCCTTTGCTATGTCTCGTTGTGTACTTCCTTACCGCAAGCCTGCGTGCCGCCTAGCATGTCTAGCTTTTGAATTTGCGCCGTTATGCTGCCCGAATGTAAACCGACTCTGTATGGATATGTATGACTTAATGACTATTATTAAGCATCTGCTGTACTACTTAAATTTCGTTGTGTTACATCTTGTTTGTTACTAAACACTCGCCGTGGCTTCAGCTAAACTACCCCTGTTGATTTAGCAGGATGGCAGATAACAATCCACCTCCGCCGCCACCACCTGACTATATGGCAGCAATGATGCAACAATTTGAACTCAACCGTCAGTTCATGACGGGGATTATGCAACAATTCCCCCGTCCCAATGCCGACCAGCCGCCACCTTCCATCACCTTGCCAGAATTTATGCGACTCAACCCGTCGTTCTTTCGCAACACATTCAACCCACTGGATGCCGATGACTGGCTGCGTGACATCTCCTATGAGATGGAGTCTGCTGATGTCGCCCCGGCCAATTATGTCACCTTTGCGACATACCTTCTGAAAGGTCCCGCATCACAATGGTGGGCCACTCACCGACAGACCCTACCACATGGTACCGTCATCACTTGGGCAGAATTCAATATTGCTTTCCGTGCCTGCTACATTCCTCAAGCTGTCATAGCCCGGAAGAAGGCCGAGTTCCGTAGTCTCGTTCAGGGCAACAAATCTGTGGAAGTTTATCAGCGCGAGTTTCTTGACTTGTCTCGCTACACTGAAGAGGACGTTCCCACTGATGACCGAAGGCAGGAGAAATTCCGTGAAGGGCTGCATCATGATATTCAGTTAGCTCTGCTTGTCCAAGACTATCCTGATTTCGCCACCTTGGTGAATAAGGCTATCATGGTTGAAACTGGTCTGAAGAAGCATAAGGAAGCAACCAGACGCACCCGTGAGGCGGGCTCATCTTCGGGCTCGTCATCCCAGAAGCGCTGCCTCTGGATACCTCAGAGCATGTACGGTCCAGCAGCTCCAGTGTACAGGCCTTCATATGGTGCACCTCGTCTGCCTCCTCCACCACCAAGGCAGCCTCTGCAAGCTCCAGCACCTTGAGCTCCTGCACCTCGTCTTGACAATGGACTATGCTTCAAGTGTGGCCAGCCAGGTCACCATGCTAGAGATTGTTCTCAGAAGCAGAATCAGTTGGCTCTTCCTCCTGCTGGCCATGGTAATGGCCGTGGGAATTCTCAGCCTCGCTACAACAATGCCAGACCTTCTTATGGTCGTGGGCAGGCCTTCCATGTCAACATGAATGAAGACCCCGAACAACCAGCAATAGTGATGGGTACACTTCTTGTTAATTCAGTACCTGCAACTGTTTTATTTGATTCAGGAGAATCGCATTCATTCATGTCAGAACATTTTGCACTCTTGCATGACGTTAAGTGTGAAACACTACACCATCCGTTAGTTGTAAACACTCCCGCGGGTCGGTGCCAAGCCACCATATTCAGCCCTGAAGTCACTGTAGTGATTGAAGAGAGAAAGTTTCAGGCCTTCCCCATAATTCTGAATAATTCCAACATTGACCTTATACTGGGAATGGATTGGTTGAAGGCTCACTACGCCTCAATCAATTGTGCCACTAAAGTTGTACACCCCCTTCATCCATCAGATGAGTTAGTGAACTACCGAGCTCATATCACTCAGAACGCCGAGGCTCAGATTTATGCCTTGAACACGTTGAATGCTTCTCCACTTGAAGGGATTGAGAACATCCCAGTTGTCTGTGACTTCCCGGATGTTTTTCCAGAAGAACTTCTAGGGATACCCCCTGCTAGAGCTGTCGAGTTTGTCATTGACTTGAAGCCTGGCACCACTCCTATCGCGAAGCGTCCTTACAAGATGCCACCGCACCACCTTATTGAGCTTAAGGAAGAAATCGAAAAATCACTTAGGAAGGGCTTCATCCGTCCCAGTTCCTCTACCTGGGGAGCACCGTCTCTCTTTGTCAAAAAGAAAGATGGTACGAATAGGTTGGTTCAAGATTACCGTCCTATCAACCAGGCAACCATTCAGAATAAATATCCGCTTCCCCGGATCAATGACTTATATGATCAACTTGCTGGATCATCGGTGTTCTCTAAACTCGACTTGAGGTTGGGTTATCACCAGATCCGTGTCCGTGAAGAGGATATTCCCAAGACTGCATTCGTCACTCGTTATGGCTCCTATGAATACACCGTCATGTCATTTGGTCTGACGAATGCTCCAGCTACATTCTCCCGCTTGATGAATTACATATTCATGGATTACCTCGACAAGTTCGTCATGGTATATCTAGATGATATCCTAGTATATTCGAAGAATAAGGAAGAACATGCCAAACATCTTCGCCTTGTTCTAGAGAGGCTTCGAGAGCACAAGTTATATGCCAAGTACTCCAAATGTGAATTCTGGCTTTCTGAAGTGACCTACCTTGGACATGTGATTTCCAAGGACGGTATTGCCGTTAACCCGGAGCGTGTTCAGGCTATCCTTGACTGGACTCCTCCGAAGAATGCCAAGCAAGTCCGAAGCTTTCTCGGTCTAGCCAGTTTTTGCCGTCGATTCATCGAGAACTTCTCCAAGATTGCCAAGCCCCTGACTAGTCTGCCCCACAAAGGCGTTAAGTTTGAGTGGACAGATAAATGTCAGGAAAGTTTCCAGACCCTCAAGGACAAGCTTACTTCTGCTCCAGTGCTTGCTCCTCCTGATTCTCGCAAGGACTTTGTCATATACTGCAATGCCTCTCGTTAGGGACTAGGCTATGTCCTAATGCAAGAACGAAGAGTAATTGCGTATGCTTCACATCAATTGCGTCCACATGAAGAAAATTATCCAGTGCATGATCTTGAACTTGCTGCAGTGATCTATGCATTAAAGTTATGGCGACATTACCTTCTTGGTAACCTGTGTGAGATTTATACCGATCAACAGAGTCTGAAATACTTGTTCACTCAACAGGATCTTAACCTCCATCAGCAACGATGGTTGGAAACAATTACGGACTACGACTGTGGTATTTCTTATACCCCGGGCAAGGCTAATATAATGGCCGATGCCCTGAGCCGCAAGTCATATTGCAACAACCTCATGGTTAGGCGAGCTCAACCTCGTCTTTATGCAGAACTGACTCAGCTAAATCTGCGAATTGTTCCTCAGGGTTCTCTTAATAACCTTGTGGTACAGCCAGACCTTCAAAAGGCTGTTAAGGAAGCGCAAGCCAAAGATGCTGAAATTGACATGATGAAGAAAGAGCTTCACCTTGATAAGTACCGGGATTTCTCAGTTGCTGAAGATGGAACATTATATTTCAGAGACCGCATCGTAGTACCTCGCTTCGAGCTTATGACTGACAAGGTCATGAAGGAGGCTCATGATACACCACTGTCTATCCATCCGGGTAGTACCAAGATGTATCGCGATCTTCGACAGAGGTACTGGTGGTAAAAAATGAAGCAGGACGTTGCTCGATTTGTTGCTGAATGTGACATATTTCATCGCGTGAAAGCAGAACACCAGAAGCCTGCTGGAATTCTTCAACCACTCCCTATTCCTGTGTGGAAGTGGGATAAAGTGCAAATGGATTTCATTACTGGTCTACCCAAGTCTCAGAAAGGTCAAGACGCTATTCTTGTCGTCATCGATCAACTTTCCAAGGTTGCTCATTTCCTGCCAGTCAAGGAGACTATCACTGCTAGCCAGCTAGCAGAGCTGTATATCTCCAGAATCGTTTCACTCCATGGTATTCCGAAAGAGATCAGTTCGGACCGTGGTGGTCTTTTCACGTCCAAGTTCTGGGAAAGCTTCCAAGAAGCTATGGGGACTCACATTACATGGAGTTCAGCTTATCATCCCCAATCCCAAGGCCAGGTTGAGCGAGTTAACCAAGTACTTGAAGATATGCTTCGCGCTTGTGTTATATCATTCGGTAAGAAGTGGGAAGAATCTCTCCCGTTTGCCGAATTCTCCTATAATAACAGTTATCAAGCCAGTTTGAAGATGGCTCCATTCAAAGTTCTATATGGACGAAAATGTCGAACCCCTCTGAATTGGTCAGAAACTGGGGAACGACCTCTTGTTGGACCGGATATTATCCAACACGCTGAAGAACAAGTCAGAATTGTTCAAGAAAATCTCAAGGCGGCTCAGGACCGCCAGAAGAGCAATTACGATCGCAAGCGATGGGGTCTGACTTATCAACCAGGTGATCAAGCTTATCTTTGTGTCACTCCTATGAAGGGCACCCGTCGATTCGGAATCAAGGGCAAGCTAGCTCCTCGCTATATTGGTCCTTTTCGCATAGTTGCCAGACATGGACAGGTGGCCTATAAATTGGAGTTGCCACCATAATTCTCTCATATTCATGATGTCTTCCACGTGTCGCAACTTCGCAAATGCTTCAAGGAATCTCCGCACCGCGCAGTGGATCACGAGATGCTTGAGTTGCAAGATGACTTATCTTATAAGGAGCATCCGATCCGCATCCTTGATGAAGCTGAACGTCGAACCCGTCAGAAGACGACCAAGTTCCTGAAAGTGCAGTGGTCAAATCACACTGAAGATGAAGCCACTTGGGAACGCGAGGATCATCTTTGGGAAGAATATCCCGACCTCTTTTCGTCTACCTCCTAAATTCTCGGGACGAGAATTTCTTTTAGAGGAGGAGAACTTGTAACACCCCTATGTAATTGCCACTATGATCAGCTGATGATGATGCCAAGTCATGACCATTTGCAGTGCCAAGTCACCTGGATTAATGAACAATTCAAATTCAATTCTGAAAATCAACTCAAATTTATAAGTGAAATATGAAGTTGATCAAACACTTTGGAAAAATGTTCATTAATTGGCAAATAATCCAGGAACATTTATAAATCCATGATCAATATAATTTGAGCAAGATAAGTGACTCAAACAAATTGAAACAGCACCAAAATAGCAATATTAAATCCATTTAAAATCATATTAAATTCAAATGAAATTCAAATTCACCCAAACCAATTTTTGGTGACAGGTAATATTGCATTGCAATATTTGAGCCAAGTCCCATATTTTACAAAATTGCATAAGTGACCTAGCTATTTCGAAACAGGAAGAAAACAAAAGAAAATAAAAACAGGAAGTAAAAAAAAAGAGAAGAGACACTGTGCACAGGCCTAAGTGCACAGTGCCAGGAGGTCAGCCCACTAGGCCCAATCCCTTCTCCCTCCTCCTCGTGTCGCCGGCGCCATTGCTGAGCGCGCGCGCAGCGCTCGCGCGGTGACACGCCTGCGCCACCGACGGAACAGGGAGGCGGAGGGGATAAGGAGGAGCCGAGCACCCCACCTGGACCTCCTCCATCACTTTCCCTCTCTCTCCCCTCGCTAGCGCGCTCTCTCTCCCTCTCTGCTCGCAAGCGCCGAGCGCCATCGCCGCCGTTTGCCCCGCGCCACCGCGGCCACCGTCTCCCATCCTCCTCGCCGAGACGTCCTGCGGCTTTGCCTCGCTCCTCTGCTTCGGCTACACATCGACATCGAGCTCGGGGAGGACCGCATGGACGGGATCGACCTCGGCCTGTTCTTCTCTGTCGCCGGCGATCCCCGTCGACCCCGAGCCCCCTGCTGCTACTAAGCTAACGAAGGCTTTTCATAGCCGCTAGGTGAGATCCGCCTCTTCCCCTGCTTCCTTCCCCGCGTACTTGGGCGCCTCCTACGAGCTGCCAACGTTGCCGTGCTCTGGCCGCCGCTGCCGCTACCATTAGCGCGCTCCCGAGCACCTATGGCTCGAGCCAGTGGCTCAGGTGAGCTCCTGGAGTGCTACTGCTGCTGCCTAGATAATCAGCTCGAGCTCTTGCGCTATTTTTCACCGAATCCGCGAGGTCCCGAACTCCGGTGTCCGCCTCCGCTCATCGCCGGCCACTTTCCGGCGGCCATTCGGTCCGGCACAGCCGCTAGTCGACGCGGATCGTTGCGGCTATTCGAACGCAAGCTACCGCGCGCAATTTGGTGAAGTGTAGAGCAAATCCGACGCACTCCGGCGATGCGCCGCCGCGTTTGAGATCGCCAAAGCTATCTCCGGCCGGCGCCGACGTGGCCAGGCGTGGGGTCCACCCTGGGTCACTGCCGGTGGCCCCGGTGGGTCCTGTTGACCCCGCTGACTCAGGTCAACTGATACCAACATGTGACGACCCCGGCTTAATCGTGCACTAACCATACACGCAAATGCACACGATCAAGCCTAAGGACTCACTTGAAGATATCACAACACAACTCTAAAACATAAATAAAGCCATACAAGCTTTATATTACAAGCCAGGGCCTCGAGGGCTCGAATACATTGCTCGATGGCACACAAGTGTCAGCGGAAGCATCAAATATCTGGGTACAGATATATTACAGAACAGAGAGATAAGCCTTCACAGAGGCGGGGCAAAGCAAAATACTACGATCGAAAGGCGTAGGCCTCCTGCTAGGACCCTCCGAATCCTACTCCTGGTCGTCGGTCGGCTCCTCATAGTAGTACTCGCCGGGAGGGTATTAGTAGTAGTAGCCGTAGTCGTCGACGGGGGCAACTACCTCAGGGGCTCCGTCATCTGGTGGCGACATATGGATATGGGGAGAAAAAGAAAATAAAGCAAATGTGAGTACTCATCCGAAGTACTCAGCAAGCAAGGATCTACACTACATATGCAACATTTTCAAAGGAGGGCTGTATAAGTGGACTAGGCTGTAGAAATGCCAGAATAGAGGGGGAAAGCCTAGTCCTATCGAAGACTAGCAATGTCAGCATCTTCATTAGTCTTGCAGCATTAGAAGAGAGCAGAATAACATAAAGTAAAGTAGAAGTAGTATCATCAACCTCGGCCAGAGATTCTTCCTCGACTCCCTGCGAGAAAGCAATCCCAGAGCCATACTATCCATTTCATCTCAAGTCATGTTCTAGTTGTACCGATCGGGATACAACTCCGAGTGTCCCTTACCATAGGACAGGCTATCGATAGAAGTTTCTTCCCTGCAGGGGTGCACCAAGTTACCCACCACGCTCGCTTAACTCCGGCCGGACACACTTTTCTGAGTCATGCCCGGCCTCGGCTAAGCAACAAGCCGCAACCTGACCAAATACTTAACAGAGAGGTCAGCACGCCGGACTAACCTATGCCCCCAGGGGTCTTGGGCCATCGCCCCGGACGCTCCTGCACGTTGCGTACACCGCCGGTGAGCAGACCTAGCAACCCTTTATACAAGTGCGGTTGCATTCCCAGTCCAACCTAGCGTGTGCCGCTCAGTTGCTGACGTCTATTAAGCTTCGACTGAAGTATACGACGCAGAACACCCATACTATGCCCACGTGATGGTTAGTGCTATCAGGCCAGAGGCCCCTTGGATCAAATATCCAAACCGTTAGTGTGTTGGCAGTGCGGTAACGAGCAGAGACTCACGAAAGATGTGACCCCGTCGCCCCATCTCGAGGACTTGCGGCAAGGGCTAAGAATGCCCGGCCATGCCTTGTAGTTATCTCGCGGGCACCTCTCAGGTCAAACCCGACTCCACATCACTTCGCATTCATGCTCGCGCGGGTACCCCTCAGGGCCGACCCATCTTTAGTAACATGGTACAGTGTAAGTCTTAGTATCAATAGTAACCGTGTGTCCAACATCAAGGGGAACCCTGAGGAATCACCCTCGATAGAATTCCCACTGATGTTACCGTCAAGGTGAACGAAGGAGGAATCACCCTCGAGGTCCACACTTGAGAAGTTGCACAACGACACTGTTATCGGGGGTGGTGAAGGAGGAATCACCCTCGCTTACCACGACCGATTAACTAACCTACAAGGTTATCATCAGAAGTGCTGACGAGGTATCACCCTCGGCACTCGATAGTAACCCAGTAGTGTCGGCAACTAAGGGGGAAGTGATGTGCGGTGCCTGGTCTTGAATCCCGTTGATCGGGTCTTCTGATAATCCAGCGGGGCAGTCGGGATAAAGTGGGGGCCTCTGTCGGGTCTCTGCCCATCCTATTCTAAACAGTTTAGGATAGCAGGAAGTATTAACAACAGATTACAAGTAAACAGGCTATGCAGTAGATATAGGACAACAGTGGCAGCAGTAACTTCTAATGCAAGCATAAGAGAGAAGAGAGTGGGCGATATCGAAATGCTCAAAATGGGGGTGCTTGCCTTTCTGCTCGACGGCAAGGGTCTGATCGTCGGGGACATAGTCGTACTCCGGAGCGGCGTCTGCCTCAGGAGCTACGGCAATGTCGGGGTCTACCGAAAGAGAAGAGGGGGAGGAAACAAGTAAATATAATGCAATCAAATGCAACACGAGGCATGCCATTTTATGATGCAGTGCAGGGTTGCCTGACGTATGTCTAAGTCATTTTAGTTATTTTAGGATTAGTGTTGGATTTATTAACCAGTGATTACGCACTATTCAGCTACCGGATACGGGCTAAAAGTTATGGGTTCTCCTACGTAGGAGGTTCCGACAAGGAAACAGACGGCACGATCAGACTCGTCTCGTCGTTCTGAGCAACTTTCATGTTTTAACTTTTTCAATCTGAGCTACGGTTTAAAAGTTATTAATTTTCAAAGTTTAAATTGATTTTCTGGAATTATTTTTATTTACAGAAAATGATTTATGACGTCAGCATGACATCACTGTGACGTCAGCAGTCAACAGCGGCTAACCAGAGTCAAACCTGACATGTGGGGTCCAGTGGGACCCACATGTCAACCTCTGTTATCCTAACAGTGAATTAAATTAATTAACAGGGTTAATTAGGGGTGTGGGCCCACATGTCAGTGAGTGATTAGTATAACTAATTTGTTTTTATATAATTAATCATTTATTAGTTAATTAACAAAGGGGGTCCCACACGTCAGCGACTGGACTCGGCCCAGTCAGCACGTTGACCCGAGTCAGCGGGGTCAACGGGACCCATCGGGGCCACTGGTAGCGACCCAGGGTGGACCCCACGCCTGGCCACATTGGCGCCGGCCGGAGACAGCTCTGGCGACCTTAAACGCGGCGGCGCGTCGCCGGAGTGCGTCGGATTTGCTCTACCCTTCACCAAATCGCGCGCGGTAGCTTGCGTTTGAACGGTCGGAATGATCCGCGTCGACTGGCGGCTGTGCCGGACCGAATGGCCGCTGGAAAGTGGCCGGCGATGAGCGGAGGCAGACGCCGGAGTTCGGGACCTCGCGGATTCGGCGAAAAACAGTGCAAGAGCTCGAGCTGATTATCTAGGCAGCAACAGTAGCACTCCAGGAGCTCAGCTGAGCCACTGGCTCGAGCCACAGGGGCTCGGGAGCGCGCTAATGGTAGCGGCGGCGGCGGCCAGAGCACGGCAACGTTGGCAGCTCGTCGGAGGCGCCCAAGTACGCGGGGAAGGAAGCAGGGGAAGAGGCGGATCTCACCTAGCGGCTATGAAAAGCCTTCGTTAGCTTAGTAGCAGCAGGGGGCTCGGGGTCGACGGGGATCACCGGCGACAGAGAAGAAGAGGCCGAGGTCGATCCCGTCGATGCGGTCCTCCCCGAGCTCGATGTCGATGTGTAGCCGAAGCAGAGGAGCGAGGCGAAGCCGCAGGACGTCTCGGCGAGGAGAATGGGAGACGGTGGCCGCGGTGGCGCGGGATGAACGGCGGCGATGGAGCTCGGCGCTTGCAAGCAGAGAGGAAGCGAGAGCGCGCTAGCAAGGGGAGAGGGAGGGAAAGTGATGGAGGAGGTCCAGGTGGGGTGCTCGGCTCCTCCTTATCCCCTCTGCCTCCCTGTTCCATCGGTGGCGCCGGCGTGTTACCGCGCGAGCGGCGCGCGCGCGCTTGGCCAAGGCACCGGCGACACGGGGAGGAGGGAGAAGGGATTGGGCCTAGTGGGCTGGCCTCCTGGCACTGTGCACTTAGGCCTGTGCACAGTGTCTCTTCTCTTTTTTTTACTTCCTGTTTTTATTTTCTTCCTGTTTCAAAATAGCTAGGTCACTTATGCACTTTTGTAAAATATGGGACTTGGCTCAAATATTGCAATGCAATATTACCTTTCACCAAAAATTGGTTTGGGTGAATTTGAATTTCATTTGAATTTAATATGATTTTAAATGGATTTAATATTGCTATTTTGGTGATGTTTCAATTTGTTTGAGTCACCTATCTTGCTCCAATTATATTGATCATGGATTTATAAATGTTCCTGGATTATTTGCCAATTAATGAACATTTTTTCAACAGTGTTTGATCAACTTCATATTTCACTTATAAATTTGAGTTGATTTTCAGAATTGAATTTGAATTGTTCATTAATCCAGGTGACTTGGCACTGCAAATGGTCATGACTTGGCATCATCATCAGCTGATCATAGTGGCAATTACATAGGGGTGTTACAAGTTCTCCTCCTCTAAAGGAAATTCTCATCCCGAGAATTTAGGAGGTAGAGGAAAAGAGGTCGGGATATTCTTCCCGAAGATGATCCTCGCGTTCCCAAGTGGCTTCATCTACAGTGTGATTCGACCACTGCACTTTCAGGAACTTGGTCGTCTTCTGACGGGTTCGACGTTCAGCTTCATCAAGGATGCGGATCGGATGCTCCTTATAAGATAAGTCATCTTGCAACTGAAGCATCTCGTGATCCACTACGCGGCGCGGAGATTCCTTGAAGCATTTGCGAAGTTGCGACACGTGGAAGACATCATGAATATGAGAGAATTGTGGTGGCAACTCCAATTTATAAGCCACCTGTCCACGTGTGGCAACTATGCGAAAAGGACCAATATAGCGAGGAGCTAGCTTGCCCTTGATTCCGAATCGATGGGTGCCCTTCATAGGAGTGACACGAAGATAAGCTTGATCACCTGGTTGATAAGTCAGACCCCATCGCTTGCGATCGTAATTGCTCTTCTGGCGGTCCTGAGCTGCTTTCAGATTTTCTCGAACAATTCTGACTTGTTCTTCAGCGTGTTGGATAATATCCGGTCCAACAAGAGGTCATTCCCCAGTTTCTGACCAATTCAGAGGGGTTCGACACTTACGTCCGTATAACACTTCAAATGGAGCCATCTTCAAACTGGCTTGATAACTATTATTATAGGAGAATTTGGCAAATGGGAGAGATTCTTCCCACTTCTTACCGAATGATATAACACAAGCGCGAAGCATATCTTCAAGTACTTGGTTAACTCGCTCAACCTGGCCTTGGGATTGGGGATGATAAGCTGAACTCCATGTAATGTGAGTCCCCATAGCTTCTTGGAAGCTTTCCCAGAACTTGGACGTGAAAAGACCGCCACGGTCCGAACTGATCTCCTTCGGAATACCGTGGAGTGAAACGATTCTGGAGATATACAGCTCTGCTAGCTGGCTAGCAGTGATAGTCTCCTTGACTGGCAGGAAATGAGCAACCTTGGAAAGTTGATCGATGACGACAAGAATAGCGTCGTGACCTTTCTGAGACTTGGGTATACCAGTAATGAAATCCATTTGCACTTTATCCCACTTCCACAAAGGAATAGGGAGTGGTTGAAGAATTCCAGCAGGCTTCTGGTGTTCTGCTTTCACGCGACGACATACGTCACACTCAGCAACAAATCGAGCAATGTCCTGCTTCATTTTTGACCAGTACCTCTGTCCAAGATCGCGATACATCTTGGTACTACCCGGATGGATAGACAGCGGTGTATCATGAGCCTCCTTGATGACCTTGTCAGTCATAAGCTCGAAGCGAGGTACTATGATGCGGTCTCTGAAATATAATGTTCCATCTTCAGCAACTGAGAAATCCCGGTACTTATCAAGGTGAAGCTCTTTCTTCATCAAGTCAATTTCAGCATCTTTGGCTTGCGCTTCCTTAACAGCCTTTTGAAGGTCTGGCTGTACCACAAGGTTATTAAGAGAACCTTGAGGAACAATTCGCAGATTCAGCTGAGTCAGTTCTGCATAAAGATCAACTTAAAGCTCAATCCTGAGAAGTGCGTGTTTGGTGTTCCTTTCGGCAAGCTTCTCGGATTCTTTGTATCTCAACGGGGGATCGAAGCGAACCCTGACAAGATCAAAGCTATTGAGCAGATTGAAGCACCAAGACGCGTTAAGGATGTGCGTCGTCTTGCCAGCTGTGTTGCTGCCCTAAGCAGGTTTATTTCCAAATCTGCTGAGCCCGCCCTGCCCTTTTTCAAAATTTTGAAGAAGGCAGGTCCAATGAAATGGACTCCGGAAGCGGAGGCTGCGCTGCAAGATTTGAAGAGATACCTTTCTTCTCCGCCGACACTAGTTGCGCCTAAACCACAAGAGCCGTTGCTGCTGTATCTAGCAGCAACAAATCAAGTGGTTAGTGCTGCATTAGTGGCGCAGAGAGAAGCTGATGAGGAAGCAACACCAGTGGCAGGACCGCCAAGCGACGCGGCAGGATCTTCCCCGGCAAAGGTTGATCCCGGCAAGACAGGATCTGCGCAGTCAGAAGAACCAGTGCAAAAGAAAAAGATGGTGCAGCGCCCAGTTTATTTTGTTAGCTCTCTTTTGCAAGGAGCCAGGTCAAGATATTCTGGCGTGTAGAAGTTGCTCTTCGGCCTCCTTATGGCCTCAAGGAAGCTGCACCATTATTTTCAAGCACATGAAATCACCGTCGTCACTCGCTTTCCGTTGCAACGGATTTTGCGAAATCCAGAAGCAACCGGCAGGATTGTGGAGTGGGCATTGGAATTGTCAAGCTTTGGCCTCAAGTTCGAAAGCATTTCGACAATTCAGAGCAGGGCCTTGGCAGAGTTCATTGCGGAATGGACCCCAACGCCAGACGAAGAGGTTCAAGAAATAACTCTCCCCGGCAAGGAAGTTGATCAAGAATGGGTTATGTACTTTGACGGGGCTTTTTCGCTGCAAGGCGCCGGTGCTGGCGTGCTGCTTGTCGCACCCACCGGAGAGCACCTCAAGTATGTAATCCATATGCATTTTCCCCGGGAGAATTCGACAAACAACACTGTAGAATACGAGGGCCTGCTTGCCGGTCTCAGGATCGCGGCAGACCTTGGTATCAAGAAGCTCGTCATCAGAGGTGATTCACAGCTTGTTGTCAGGCAAGTTAACAAGAATTATCAGAGTCCATTGATGGAAGCTTACGTGGATGAAGTGAGAAAAATGGAAGAGCGCTTTGACGGTCTGCAAATGAAGCACATTCCTCGTGCCGAAAACAGTATTGCTGACGACCTGTCGAAGCGCGCTGCGCTCAAGTTACCTGTGGAACCAGGAACTTTTGTGCTCCATTTGACTCAACCATCTGTGGCACCATCAATGCGGCAAGAAAAGAGAAGAAAGTTGAATTCTGGACAGTACTTTCCGGCAGAGCTCCCTGGAGCCGCCGGCAAGGATTTTGCCGGGATCAACGACAAGCCTGCCGGGGAACGACAGGCTCCGGTGGAACCTCATGCTTTCGCTGTCGAGACAAATGTTCCCCTGGCGGAGAAAATGCCTTTAGTCTTGGCTCTCGAGCCCCAGGCTCCAGCATGGGCGCAGCACATTGTCCATTTCCTTCAGACAGGAGAACTCCCTGAGGAACAGGAAGAGGCGGAAAAAGTAGCCCGTCGGTCTGTTATGTACAAGTTCGTCGATGACGTCCTGTACAGAAAGAGACCAAACGGTGTGAAATTGAAGTGTATACCTCGGGAGGATGGACTAGAGCTGTTGGCAGAGATACATGGAGGCATATGTGGCTCTCACATAGGATCAAGAGCACTTGTCAGGAAAGCATTCCGGCAAGGTTTCTTTTGGCCCACCGCTCTCCAGGATGCAACTGCACTAGTAACCAAGTGTGAAGCGTGCCAGTTTCATTCAAAGAAATCACATCAGCCAGCTCAAGCTCTTCAGACAATTCCTCTCTCTTGGCCATTTTCGGTCTGGGGGCTCGACATACTGGGCCCTTTCCCCCGTTCTACCGGGGGCTTTGATTACTTGTACGTTGCAATCGAAAAGTTCACAAAGTGGCCGGAGGTGGAAGCGGTGAGGAAGGTGACAGCACAATCAGCCGTCAAGTTCTTCAAAGGAATAGTTTGCCGTTTTGGTGTGCCCAACAGGATCATCACCGACAATGGCACGCAATTCACAAGTCGCACCTTCATGCAGTACGTCCAAGACCTTGGCGGCAAAATTTGTTTTGCCTCTGTTGCTCACCCGAGAAGCAACGGCCAAGCGGAGAGGGCTAATGCTGAAGTGTTGCGCGGTCTCAGGACCAGAACCTTTGACAGGCTGAGAAAGTGCGGAAGACGCTGGATTGATGAGTTGCCGGCGGTTCTTTGGTCAATCATAATGACACCAAATCGAGCCACCGGCCAGACACCCTTTGGTCTGGTCTACGGAGCGGAAGTAGTTCTCCCCACGGAACTCATATACGGATCACCTCGAGTGCTCGCTTATGATGAGCTTGAGCAAGAGCAACTGCGGCAAGATGACGCTGTGCTCCTTGAGGAGAATCGTCTTCAGGCTGCTGTGCGAGCTGCACGCTACCAGCAAGCTTTGCGCCGCTACCATAGCCGCAAAGTTCATGCCCCAAGCCTTGAGGAAGGCGACCTTGTTCTTCGACGGATTCATTCCGCCAAGAATTCAAACAAGTTGACGCCGAAGTGGGAAGGCCCTTATCGGGTAGTACGAGTCACCAGGCCTGGCGCTGTCCGCCTGGAGACCGAAGATGGCATTCCAGTGAGCAATTCCTGGAATATCGAACATCTTCGTAAGTTCTACCCATAAGGCGCGGTTGCCGGGGGCCCCCGGCAACCACTTTTTTGTACAAGTCTTGCCGGTAAGGCATGTAATCCTTTGTACAAAGCCAGGCGCAGACCCTGAGCCTAGATGAATAAGTTTAAGTGTTGTGCATTTTCTTATTGATTTCCATGTTCATATATATATATGCATGTTTGTCTAAGATGTTGTATGACACTTGTTCCCGGTAAGTTCTAATGAACCACCAAGGTTCCATATCTTTATTTTCTCTTCTTTCTTTTTCTCAAAAGACAGAAGGATTCCTCGCGTGCACGTTTGCCGGGGTTGGGGGGGGGGAAGGAAGATATGAGTACCAGTTGGCGACGTTCAGAATTGGCACCTTACCGGAGGAAGAACAGTGACAGAAAGCTAAGTTCTAAAACTTAGAGCAAGTTTCCTTTATTACAAAATTATTTTCCTTAGACGATTTCGACTTTTGTATGGAAAACCTGCACGCGAAGGAACCCTTGTCGTAATCGGTTGCGCCCTTATTTTGTTTGGAGTCCGCTCAATGATTTAAGTGGCTGCACTGAGAACGCCAAGGAGTCTTGCCGGCCGCTGCACCTCCAGCAGGCTGCTGAAGTCCCGCACCCAGCGCTCGCGGCAGGTTGCGTGCCGGCAAGTTTTTCAGTAAGCGTAGGGTGAAATCCATACATAAAGGAATCAGACAAGGGAAATAGCATGCATGTACCCAAACATAAGCAAGTTATATTACATTAATAAGTTGCCGCAGTTCTAACTTAAGACTTAATTGTCTTTGACATGGAATGGCGACGGCAAGAAGAGGTGGAGCAGCTAATCTCTGCGCTGGCCTTCGACCCTTTTGATTGAATCAACCTTCTCAAGGATAGGCGCGACAAGCTCCTCAAGTGCCTTGAGATTTGCTTCCTTTGGCAGACGGCCGAGCACGTTGGTGAGGTTGATACCAGGATTATTATACACCACCTTGATGAGTACCTTGTGGAGGACGGCCCGGCAAAGCTGGCGGGATTCATTGGCCAGATGGGTCGCTCGGTTGGACTGTAGCAGCTTCAGAGCATCAATGATGCTTTCAAAGAACATGGTCAACCTGGCACTCGAGGATATTCTTTCTTCAGAGGAATACTTGAAGTTTGACAGGCCCATGGTTGACAGCTGTGCCGTGAGCTTCTCCGTAGCATCGACGAGGCGTTCAGTCCAGATTTCCACCCCTTTTTCGTAATCAACTTGGGCGGCGGCGGTGCTCTTGAGCAGGTTCTTCTCGTCTTGGAGATCCTTGCTCAGGGCCTTTTCGCGGGCCCTGCTGTCCTCAAGTGACTTCTCCAGCGTGGTCAATTTCAGCCTCAGATCGGCAATAGCGTCATTAGCTGAAGAGAGCTGCCTGGTCTTGTCGGACATGGCAACTTGCATCTCCGCCAGGGTGTGGAGGGTTTTTTCCCTGTCGCCTTTGAGCGTCGAGAGCTCCCTGCCGTGTTCTTCAAGATCCACTTCCAGCTTCTTCACTCTGTCGCTCAGCTCATTCTTGGCGGCCTCTGCAGCCCCGGCAGCATCGACGGCCTCCTTGAGCTTGCCGGCGTGATCTGCAGTTAGAGCTTCGAGCGCCTTCTTGTGCTTCTACTCTAGCTCGTGGGTCCGCCGCGTGACAAGCTTCTCGATTTCTTCATCTTTGCTACGAAGCTTGGCGGCGAGCGCCTGCTCACGTGTGGCAAGGTCTTCTTTGTGAGCATCCAGCGCAATGCGATGCTCCGTCAGAAGGGCATCTTCGGCAGCAATTCTTTGCGTAGCTTCCTCTTGAGCCTTCTCCATGTCAGATTGCTTCAAGAGGAGCTCCGTCCAGCTTTGGCTCACTTGCTCCTGATTGACAGTCAACTCTTGATAGGCCTCGGCGTACCAGATTTGCGTTTGCTTAACGCGCTTTTGGAAATCTGCTTCAGTCGCTTCAACAACTACGGCTCTGGAATCTACCTTCTCTTTCTGGGCGCGGTGGAGTGCTTGGAGCTTGCGGAAGTTATCGCCCATGGCCTGAAGGAGTTGATCTTCCTCAGATTTGCTACTACTGACGCTTGGTTCATTGATGATCTCGAGCCCAGCAACAGTGATGATTTCTTCGTTAAAAGTTTTCCCTTCGGTCGGTGCCCCAATGCTTGCCATCCCCGGCAAGTTGACAAACAGGTTCTCGCCAACTTTCAGATATTTGCTTGATGAGGTGACTTGGGATGTTGACGGTTGATCATCAGCAACCGCCTCATCGGTTGCTGGGGGCTCCGTGGCCGGCGTAGCGCCTGGCGCTCCTGCGACAGGAATGCCGTCAGTACGGTCACCAGCCCCCTTGCCGTCCTCTTCAGCAGATTCCTTGGCGAGTTCCTCCTGTGCAGTCTTGGCGGCCTCATCGGCAAAGGCACCGCCGGCCTCGACGGTGGCATCCATGGCGGCCTCGTTGGCAGCGATCTTGTCGACTTCGGCGGCAACATCCCTGGCGGTGTCCTCGATGACGGCGTCGATGTCCATGTGTTCCATCACAGGGAATTCTAAAGGACAAAGGAGAGAAACAGAATGAGATCAAGATTGAAGCTCAAGAAGACAAAAGAAAGAGAGATAAAGGAAAGAACTGCAAGCGCTCTGAGGCAATTGGTTACCTGCATCGAGCTGTTGAGAGATGGCCCCGCCCCTCCCGGCAACCTCGGTTGCCGGGGGTAGGATGCCAGTGCCCATGGTTGTCGGCTCCTCCTCAACCAAGATAAGCTCGTCGGTGTGATCTCTTGCCAGGGATGCGCTTGTGGGCGGCGTGGTTGACGGAGGTGGCATGCCGGGGATATCTCCTGATACCTCCCCTTGTTGCCGTCCTTCTCCTGCAAGCCCAAAGATATCAGCGGCAAGGATAGAAACTTCAGCATTCGCCAACGAAAAAAAGAGAGTAATAAACTCACGCTGGGGGCTGTACTGGGGGCTGCGTTGAGGGCTAAGCTCCAGGCTGATGGTAATAGTTTTCGGCACGCTTATGAAGCCTGCCGGGGGCTCGTCGCCTGTGGTAGTCTTTGTCCTCTTCGCCATCCTTTCCGCCAAGGTTTCTGCATCACTGTAGAGACAAAACAAGCAAGTCAATAAGATTGATACAGAGTTTGGAAGATAAAGGCTGTGACAGGATACTCACTCTTCCTCTTCTCGCTCCGGACTGAAGCCGGAGATGTCGAAGTCGACCTCCGTTGCAGTGTCTGTGTGGGGAGGCGGAGAAGGGGTCCTGTGTCGCTTGGCTGTAGCAGGTGCAGGGGGTTGGCGTGATTCCGCCACCTCAACCTCCGGTGCGGTAGTGCGGGACGCCCCTTCCGCCTCAGCGGTTGCCGCTGGTGCGGGTCTCGCGCGACGCGCAGGTTGCTGTCGAACTCCTTGCTGCGGCGCAGCCTTGTCGGCCGCCTTCTTGCCGGGAGCCTCGCTGCTCGAGGAAGGTTGGCCTGCCGGGGTGCCAGATGTGGCCTTTCGAAGGACACGCTTCGTCTTCTTCGGGGCTGGGAGCTCTTCTTGCGGTTCTTCCTCAGCCGCGTCTTCATCGGACGAGCTCTCAGCGGCTGTGCCGCTTTGTTCCCCGACAGCCTTGTCCTCCCCGGCAGGATTTTCTTCCACCACTACTTCTGCGTCACTAGTTTCCCATTCCGTGAAGCCAACGCTACCAGCCTCCGCAGCAAGATTTGCCTCCTCCGCCCTAGTGGCGATGTACGCCACTTCTTCGTCGGTGGTGGCTCGGATGAGGTCTGCTTCTTCCCGGACGGCTCTCTCCGTCAAGTTATCAAAGAACTTTTGTGCTTCCTCCTCGGTTGGCTCGGCCCAAGTCGCGTCAAGACCGTGGGCGTTGAACATTGGCATGAAGGCAATGATTGACCCCAGGGCAGAGTTGTTGCACAAAGGGACAATTCTTGCCGGCAACCGATGCTTGTCGTCGCACTGGAATAGCCTTTGACGGAGAGCGCCAAGCTGCATAGCAGTCAAATTGTTGTTCAGTCCGGGGTGTAGCCTCATGATATCCACTGCATTCCGGTACTCCCAAGCTGGTCTTCCCCTGCTCTGTAGAGGGGCGATGCGGCGATGGAGGAAATCGAAGCCGATCATCTCCATTGTAAGCCCGGCAGCTTTAGGCGAAGGATCCTGGTGGTGGCGATTGTGAGCCTCTTGTCCTCCGAGGCAAGGTCGCTCCAATCGCTGCCGTGGACCACCTTCTGCCGTCGTGGCGAATAGAACGGATGGGGATCTGCTTCCTTGATCCAGCACCACTCAGACCGCCATTCATCCCACTTCTCCCGGTAAACTCCCTCTGGGTATATCTCCTTATTCCAAGCTCGTGGAATCCAGGCGATAGAACCGGAAAGGGCCTCCCCCTTTTGGATGCGAGGGATAAAGTAATGGTGGAAGAGGGCGGTACTGGGGATTACTCCGACAAAATTTTCGCAAAGATGAGCGAAGACAGACATGCACATTATGGCGTTCGGCGTGAAATCAAGAAGGCGGAAGCCGTATGTGTACATGATATCATTGAAGAAATCGGAGAAAGGAGGACAGAGTCCACAATAGAAATAAGCAACGAAGAAGTGGTATCTGTCAGGACCGCTCTTGGAACAAGAACCTGGAATCACGCGAGTGGCGGGGTGAGCTTGCGTATCCCTCACCCACATACACTGGTACAGGCTCTTCAAAGCTCTCGCATCAAGCGATGGGGCGAAGACGACGTACTTCTTCCGCATCTTCACCAGCTTGCTCTCCGGGACATCGGCTTTCGTCTACTTGCCTTTGCCTTTGCTGGTCTTGGGCGGCATGACTGCTGCAGGGGCGGAAGCCGGGGATGGAGCGGATGTGGAGGCGACGAGCGGATGAGGGAAAGCTTTGCTCTGAGCTCGAGAGAAGGAAGGCAATGGCGGATTTCAGATTGAGAAGAAGGAAAAGGGGGTAAATAGGCAGCGCCTCTGCAGTTTCCTTTTTATGGGGAAGGAGCGAGGCCGCCTCCTTTACTGCCCAATGTGAATACGCCTCTACAAGCGCGCTGCGGCCGCGGCCGTTCAGCGCACGCGCCCCATGTCGCGCATTCAATGCGCATAGTGGGGGGATGCAGTAAGCGAAATCATCACAAGCAGTTAATCCCCTGCCACGCGTGCCCATGCACTGTTTGGGCCTAGCCCAACAACGCCTTGCATTCGTGTATGGCCTAGGCCCGGGGGCTCCTGTCGGTGTACTAAGTATTGGGACTTTAGTACCCCGTACTTGTGCACGGGCAGTCGTAGCCAAGCCCGCGGCAAGGCTTGCCAGGGGAATAATTGGAGATTAGTGCAAGATTGTCAAGGAGACACACAAACCAACAATCGATGGATCAGGAGTCAACAAGATCTGAAGACCAAAGACCAGGCCCCCGGCAAGATCTTGCCAGGATGGCTCACGAAACCCGGCAAGATTTGGGCCCGGCAAGATTTGCACCCCGGCAAGATTCTATCACTGTGCCACCGCTTCGGTACAGCGATCAGCCTGGCATTCTGGGTCCTTCTCTAGATGCGTGGCAAGGCGCCAATAGAGGAGAGCTTAAGCGGTGCTGATGGGATGGCCCATTTTTCCATCCCCAAGAAAGTGAGGACACCGAAACGGACACCTCACGGTGCATTAAATGCGTTCGTCCTAATCCGTCAGTGGTTTGGTATGATGACCCTGTAGCTACTTTACACCTCAATGTATGTACATTTTGCCACTGTGGTGACCCCTTTGAGCGTATAAAAGGAGGCCCAAGGCAACTGCTGCAGGAGGAGGATCTTCTAGCCCATTCTGCATGCGTAGCTGCTCTTTGAACGTACTGTTCATTGCAAGCGCTCCTGGAGCCTGGGCTCAAGAACACTCATAATAAAACAAAGCAGGAGTAGGGTTTTACACGGATTAGCGGCCCGAACCTGGGTAAAATCGCCCCGCGTCGATCGTTGGTTCTGCTCTTTGTGCATATCTCTCTCCCTACCGAACCGTAAAGGGGTCCTTCAGGATCCCATAGTTGTCGTACGCTTACAGGATACTTCCCTGATCCTTTTGTTTGTGCGAATGGCGTGATGGCCAAAACTCAAGCCGCAAATTTCTCTGGCGATGGTCGATGATCCACTGTTGAAGATTGAAGAAAAAACCATTTGCACCATAGCTCAATAGATGCCATGCCCCACGGTGGGCGCCAACTGTCGTGGGAACGATTCCGACAATAGAGAGGGGGTAGTGTAAGGGAGCATGATCTATCGAGATGCATATGGGTGACACGGTGGTTTTAGTGAGTTCGGGCCTCTCGCGGTGAAGATAATTACCCTACATCTCATGCTCCGGAGAGGCTTTCTTTATCTGTCATGAACACGGAGTTACATGGTGTATTTGAGAGAGAGAGAGAGGGAGAACGAATCTCCATCCCTGAGCTAAGTCCCCAAGTCTAGTGGTGGGGGATGGCTTATATAGAGTGCGCCACCCCCTCACCTCCTATGTTACAAAGTGGGGCATGAATGCCATAATGCCAGCTCACTACCAAGCCTTCACTATGAGAATGATGCTTTGACTACTTTGCTGCCTGCTGGTCTTCGTATACCCGAGTGAGTCGTACGGTCGAGTGGTGAACTGTCATCCGAGTGGATGGTACGTTGCTTGTCCGAGTGGATAGTATGCTGCTTGTCCGAGTGGAATGAGTTCGTCGAGTGGAGTGCTATGCTCCGAGTGGTCTGTTGCCTTCCAAGTGAATGTCACTCTGCAGAAAATCTGACTGCTGATCTGGCGCTGGGGCCCAGTATAAGGTGTGTGGTGTCCTAGGGTAGGGTCTTTAGATCAGGCCTATTACCCTACCCCCAATACATGTCCTCGTCAGTTCTTACATATTCTACGAAGATCTTATCGGTTGAACCTCGATGTCAAGGATTCAACTAATCCCGTATGTAGTTCCCTTTGTCTATCGGTATGTTACTTGCCCGAGATTTGATCGTCAGTATCTCCATACCTAGTTCAATCTTGTTACTGGCAAGTCTCTTTACTCGTTCCGTAATACAAGATCCCGTGGCTAAACCATTAGTCACATTGCTTGCAAGCTTCTGGTGATGTTGTATTACCGAGTGGGCCCTGAGATACCTCTCCGTCATACGGAGTGACAAATCCCAGTCTTGATCCATGCCAACTCAACAGACACCCTCGGAGATACCTGTAGAGCACCTTTATAGTCGCCCAGTTACGTTGCAACGTTTGGTACACACAAGGTACTCCTCTGGTGTCAGTGAGTTGCATGATCTCATGGTCATAGGAACATATACTTGACATGCAGAAAACGATAGCAATAAACTTGACATGATCATATGCTACGTTTATAGTTTGGGTCTTGTCCATCACATCATTCTCCTAATGATGTGATCCCATTATCAAATGATAACTCATGTCCATGGCTAGCAAACCATAGCCATCTTTGATCAACGAGCTAGTCCGGTAGAGGCTTACTAGGGACATGTTGTTGTCTATGTATCCACACATGTATCTGAGTTTCTGTTCAATACAATTCTAGCATGGATAATAAACGATTATCATGAACAAGGAAATATGATAATAACCAATTTATTATTGCCTCCAGGGCATATTTCCAACACCCCTCTCCCGATCCCATCTGGGTCGGGCCAACTGCCCCCTACGCCGGCACCACCTCGCCGCGACGCCGCCCGCTGCCCGGAGACCCGTCCCCTCGCCGGACGCCTCGTCCTCCTCCTCGGACCCCCCACTCGACTGGTTGTGGATCGGGTCGGGGAGGGGCTCGATCCCGCGCCGTCTCCGTCGCCTCCTCGCCCCTCCTTCTCCGTCGCGGGTTGCCTGCCTGAGGCCTCTGCCTCGCCTCGCCGATCAACGTCGCCGTTGCCGACCTCCTCCACATCCCCTCCCCCAAGCCGACTTTTGCACAACTACAGGGCCCCGGTGAGGCCTCGTTCGCCCTCGCTCCGTTCCCCTGTGCTCCGGTCGCCGTAGGTCGCCTCACCGCATCACATGCCGTTCTCGCCGTGCCTTCCCCTTCCCTGCACAGCCCTGTTACAGCTGCTACCGCAGTCACCCGCCACGCCCGCGCGCCCGCTGGCCTCGCGCGCTCTTGCCATGCCCCGCATGCCCCCCGTTCGCGCCCCTGCCGCGCCGTGGTCGCGCCCGGTTGTGCCTGGGCCGCGCCCTGGCTGCGTGCCCGACGCTCGCCGCACCGCGCGCTCGTCTGCGCCTCTCCTAGCGCTCACCGCTGCCCTGCCCTCGTCCCCCTTGCCGCCGCTCGCGCGCCCCCGTCCACCACCGCCTGTAGCCGCTCCGCCCCTGACCTCGCTCGCCTCTGCCGCCTGCAGCCGCGATCACCGCACGCCGTGGCCGCCGTCCCCGCCCCTGGCCGTGCTCTGTCGGGCCTCCCACGATCGGCGCTGGCGCCCACTGCCGTGGCCGGCGCCCTCCCCAGGCGGCCTGGGCGTGCGCCCGTTCTGGTGGCACTTGCGCCCGCACCCGTTAAGCGCCTAGTCCCGCTATGGCCCCCTGAGCCAATGACAGTGGGGCCCGCCCCTAGAAAACAATAAAAAATTTAATAGAAGTAATAAAATTAATTAATTAATTAACTCTGTTTAGTTTACCTAATTAACTTGATTAGTTAATTAAAACTGTTAATTAGTTACTAGTCTATGACAGAACGGCCCCACACGTCAGGGTTGACCCTGGTCAACTATGTTGACTGCTGATGTCATGCTACATCATGCTGATGTAATAATGTTGTTTTTTGAATTAATTTAAATAATAATAATATTAGAAATCAATTAAAACTTTAATAATTCATAGAAAAATAACCGTAGCTCGGATGAAAATACTTTGTACATGAAAGTTGCTCAGAAAAGCGAGGTGAATCCGAATACGCACTCCGTTCATCCGTCACGTGCGCCTAGCATAGCGAACATGCAACAGTCCCCCTCCGTTTCATCTGTCCGAAAATGCCTAACACTGGGGAAACATTCCCAGATGTTTTTCCCCTTCGCCGGTATCACGTAGTACCGCATTAGAACACCCTAGCTTTGCGTGTTGTCATGTCATGCATCTGTGTGCTTTGTATTTACTGTTTCTTCTCCCTCTTCTTCTCCGGTAGACCCCGAGACCGCTGCTGATGCCACTGTGATCGACAACGTCACCGACGACCCTCCTTCCTTTTCAGCAGAGCTTCCAGGCAAGCAAACCCTCCTTGTCATTCTGATATCGCCCATTCCTTTCTCTCTCATGCTTGCATTAGATTTTGCTACTGTTATTGTTTGCTCCTATTCTGATGCATAGCCTGCTTTTGTAACCGCTCATTGTACCTTACCTGCTTATCCTAAACTGCTTAGTATAGGTTGGTTAGTGATCCATCAGTGACCACCACCTTGTCCTTGTTGCCCCTGCTTCATCATCGACGACTCGATCATCATGATCGACGACCAGAGCCCGTGTAACATCCCGATTCTCGAAATGTTTAAGAAAAAGTTTTTCAAAAACCAGGGCGAGAAAATTTCGTTTGCTTTATTGTTAATAAAAGCTTAAATTGAATTTATTTAAAATTTGTAAGATTTAATTTGAACTAATGCGTACCTAAATTAAATTTGAGTTTTGTTCTTTTCATTTAGTCGGACTTTATTTTCTCATCTTAAGCGTATTTTAATATGAGCCTTGAATTTCTTTTGGGTTTCTGAAATTCGTTGATTTCTCGAGCTTCTTTTCCTTCTCTAGATTTTCCTAAAACGGAAATCAGATTCTTTTCCTTTTCTCAATCTCGGGCCAAATTCCGTCGGATGATTAGATACGTTCTACCACTTGAATTGTTCACCTATCTTACTCATACTTCCATCCACGCGTACATTGTTTCTGAGACAAATCCACCAATACATGCATCTGTACATCTCTTCTCTTCCCTGGATTCATTCCTTTGTTCTTTTTCTTTCTCATGTCACATGGGCCTAGCCCATCTATTTTTCCCACTCTCATTTTCCTCCTCCCCTCCTTCCTCATGGGCCTTGCCAACCTGGGCCATCTCTTCCGGTGAGCGAGCGCCTCCTCTCCCTCTTCGCTATAAGTACACGAGAGAACCTAGATGAGAGAAAACGTACAGGAAGAGAAACGGCCAACAACCAAGCGTTCTGCCTCATGCCCTCCTCCTTGAATTCCATCTCTTTGACTTCTTCCTTACCCTATTTCTCCTCACTTGCCATCTCTCGCATCTAGATAAACCTCTTCTCCTTCCCAGCAAGCGCTTCTTCTTCCTCCACAACTCCACCCACCTGTAGACGTACATGCGCACACCAGCAGAGGAAAGGAAACGTACAGGTACAGTTTCCATATCCAAATATATGAGGATGTGTTCCTCGATCTCCTCTTCCAGGTCCGTCAGTTCTCCTGCATATTCCTATCCTCCTCTGTCTAAGACACCTCCATGAACAATTGAAACTCCATAGACGCCGGTGCTCCATCCCGTTGATGCAGGCCATCCCCATCCATGCCCTTGCGCCCGAAAATTCTCCTCCATGCCGCAGCTCCATTCAGAGAAGAAGGAACTCATTCCGTTGACCACACGTGAACAATTTTGCATGTCCGTGTACACTGTTCGTCGAGTTAATCGCATCGTATCTTCATGCTCGGTGAGCACCTATCCAATTCCTTTTGTGAGCCTTCTAAACATCACTCCTAGTTTCTTCTAGACATCTCTTTATGTCCTATCTCGATAGTTGGTCACGTCGATGCCACCGTGGTCATGAACCGAATATTTTTTTCTATGGCATGGTCATGTTTCCGTCGTTTTTGTTCACCGGGTGATATCCATCCTCATAGATGAAATGTTTCTTATAATTGTAGTAACTTCATGGTGGAGTTAGATCGCTAGTGCCGTTTGTAAAATTTTAGTATATTTTATTATAGTCATTTTCCTGTCAAGATTGAAGTGGGTTTGTTCATCGGTTAAATTTTGTGTAAATATTTGTGCTCGTGATATGCCTAGGAGTGCATGATATTTGACCCATAATTTTTGTGTGTCATATGACTTGCTTGATTTATTTATTTTACCTATTATAATTATGTGATATTTTTCTTTCGTGTGGTACGTAGTCATATGATATAGCTATGTACAGGTTTATGCGAATTATTATCATGGGTTGTAGTTGATCGGTGAACTTTTGGTTGGTTTCTTTATGTCATGTCTACATATTTATTGCTACATATAGTTTATTCTTGTAGATTAGAGCATAGTTTATTTTACCTATTGGTAATTATCATATATGTTTTATTTACATATGATAATATCTATGGATGCTTAGTTGTTTCCATGTTATCACTTGCTCAAGTTGAATGCATGTTTTGGTTGTTATATCTTGTTAGCACTTTTCTCAAAGTCATGCAATTCTACTGTATGTTCCACATGTGTCATATGATTACTAGTTTGTACTTTATGATCGGACATATGATTATACTTTACTTGGTAGTTTTACATGATAGTAGTTTGTCGGTATCATTCGTTATTTTTTTAATAACTTTTTACTTGATTAATGTTATGCCATGTTATTGTGATTGTATAACTAGAATGCATAGTGTGGATGTACCGATTCATATCGTGTATCATGCGTAGTTGTGTATCCTATGGCATTACAAGTCTAAGTTGTACTAGATAGGAATGCAAGTCATCTTTGTTATTCTTACTATGATATTTCATTGCTTGATATTAGGTTAGCTGATATCAACTGAATAGGTATAGCTTGAGTTGCATTGTGTTGATAGCAAAGTGGTATAACTCATGGGATATATGACTTCCATCCTCAGCATCATGTCTAGTTTATTTTATTATTTCATTTGTGGTATGCCTAACCTATACATCTTGTCATGATAGTGATCTTTCATGTCTTATTGTGCTCCGTATGTTATAGTTGAGTATTTATTCCTCGTGCTTCTTATAGATGATTACACTTGTCTCATGTTAGTATTATGCGTGTTCCATACTTATTGCAATAGGTTATCACATGCATAGGATAATTTACCTTTCATGTTAGTTGAGTTGTATCTTCCTCATATGCTTAGTGTGCATAGTTTGATCTGTTATTTAGGCATGAAGTGGTAATCTTATTGCTTGTGATTACTTGAGTATTAGTTGTTCTTTAGTAGTAAGACCATATCCTAGTTTAGTATCTTCTCAGGATAACTCATAAGTGTGATGCTTGTGTTACTAGATCATGCCTCTTTGTGATTTTCTACTCATATGCCTTGTATGTGATGTGTCTTATTATTCAGTTGTTTAATTAGCTTTCACCATAGTAATGGTTTAGCTCTTGTTATAGATATGCTTACTAATAGTTGTTATGATTGGGGTTTAGTCTTTGCTTGTTGTTAACCATTATAAATATTTGGATTCATCCAAATATTTACTTGTGGTTGATTATTAATCTTAATCATATCATGTCTAGGATAGTTTTTCATCCATTCGTTCCATGTGTTGTATTGTTTGTTGTTAATTGTTTGACAAACGAATTGATTTGATGTAGTGGAGTTGGTCCTATTTTATTTTGATTGTGTTTTAGGGCTAGGCCTAGATCAATTCAATTCATGTTGTTGAATATTGCTTAACTAGTATGGTTTGTAATGCTGGTTTGCTTGTCTTTTGGAACATTTGTATTTTGAATTATTATATAGTTGATGTATATGCTTGGTTGCTATTAACCATTCTAAATATTTAGATTATACCTAAATATTTATCTATGGTTAACTTTTACCTTTATCATGCCATGATTATGATTGTGTAGTATGCAAAGGACGGTTCCTTTTCATGTGTGTTGATGCCATTGCTTTGTTATATAGTTAGGTGAGATGTGTAGTGGGTACTACTAGTGGTTAGTACCATAGTTCGTATTAGAACGTTAGTATTGTTGGCAAGCCTTGATTATCCATCATCAACCTAAACCCTGTCAATTCATCGAGTCCTCTACTTACCTTCCAGTCATGTTATCTCCTTTTGGAATCTCCATCTTGATCAGTATCTTGCTATCCATCCACTCTTAATTTGTTTTGGATGTTATTTGGATTTTCTATTGCTTTGGTATTTATTGTTTGTCTTTTGCTATTGTTACGACGAGTAGGGAGTGACGATGATGTTGGACATGGACAAAAACAGGTTACCGAAGAAGGACTCAACAACGAAGGCATGCCTCCTTCTTGATCATACTTATCCTATGGTTTACAAAATTGCATTGAGTTTTATTGTTACTATATGCATGCTATTTTTAATTCTCGTAGCTAGCGTGTCGATTGACACATTAACCTGATCCGCTTGTCGCCTATTTACTTGACACCTGAGTAGAAGTATATAATTCTGGTAGAGTAGAAATGCTTGGCCATGCTTGTCACCCTATAGGTGCCTTGTTGAATGACCTCTAAGTCATTGACAGTTGAAACTTAACGTTGAGCTAGGCCCGTTGGCCCTTGTTGACCTTCTCTATCCTCTTCTACTCTGGGTGAAACTTACCATCTGAATACTGGCACGGGTGATAGCTGAATCAAGGATTGAAGGAGCGATTGGCCTCCCTTCACGAGTTGAAGGGGGCAATCAGTCGTCCGTGCCGCGTGAGGCCTAATAAGTCTTGGATTTGAAGATTGTGATAACAGTACAGCCACATGCTATATGGGCACTGGCTTGGTTAATTAGTTAGTTCACTCTTATTGTCTTCATCGCCGTACCGCAGATGGGATAGCTGCCTTGCGAGGAGTATCCTCGGCACAAAAGGGGGGCCCAGACTGTGAACTGCGGTTACTTCCGTGTTGAAACCTAGTGGGCTTGGCATAGTAAGTTTGGTCTAACGAAAGACCTCGTCACAATCTCCCTGCCGGTATACCAAATGGTGTACTACGCCAGTGGCCACTGGTGGCAACAAGTCGGGATTGTGTCGTGTCGGTAAAGTGTACAACCTCTGCAGAGTGTAAAACTATTCGAATAGCCGTGTCCACGGTCATAGACGACACATGAATCTTTCTTGACGTACAGGACCTGTCTTGCTTATTCCCTCTTTGCCCCTATTCTTGAAACCTATGAAGGACGTGAGTTGATCGAGGATCCTCACTTGATGAAAGTTATTCTGGAGATAAAACATGTTTTCATCTAAAACTGCTTTTATCCAACTACTTTATTTGCCAAACAAAATTAGCTTTATGCAAATGAGCCATACAACCTTCCTTTGAAGCCACATGTAGCTATTAGGTCCTTCCCCGTGGGAGGCATGTTGAGTACGTAATGTACTCATGGCAATAATTTAGTTGACAACAGAGTTCCATCAAGACGAAGGTGATGACTATGACAACTATGACGATCCATAGGAGTGAGGTCACGTGGACTACATCGACTGCCTGTGGCTGAGATGGAGTCACTACGCATTGTACTTTCCGCTGTTTTCCTGAATGTAATAAATGTCATGAGACATTTCTCTAGGTATGCCTTGTGGCAAGATATATTTAAAATTGTAATACCTTTTATGTATTGTGCAATGATATCATTTTGCTGTGTTGTCAACAATGATCCTGGGGTTGACAAATATACACAGGAGGGTCTGGAAGTTAATTCCGGGTTCCCACAGTCCGACACCTCACATCACATCACGCCCCTTTTGTTGCTCGATTCTGCAGAGCTACTATCGAGTGCCGAGGGTGATACCTCGTAACACACTCCTGATGTTAACTCTATAGTGTAGCTATTCGGTCGTGGTCATCAAGGGTGATTCCTCCCTCACCACTCCCGGTACGACTCTGTCGTGCAACACCTCAAGTGTGAACCTCGAGGGTGATTCCTCCTAAGTTCACCTTGATGATTACATCAAGTGGATTCCATCGAGGGTGATTCCTCAGATCCCCCCTTGATGTTATGGACACACAGTTACCTGGATTTTACTTGAGACCATTGTTGAAGTCGGGTCGGCCCTGAGGGGTACCCACGAGTTCATGTGAAAGTCGGGCGGGCCCGAAGAGCACCCGCGAGATAATTACGAGGCACGACCGGGTAGGCAGGCCGCCCCCGATTGGGCTGGGCTAGCCCTTGCCGTATTTCCTCGAGACGGGCGACGGGGTCACATTATCGTGAGTCTCTGCTCGTCTCCGCGAGCTCCTAATACACTAAAGGTTTGGGTATTTGTTCTGAGTTGGCCACTGGCCTTTACGCACTAACCACCACGCGGGAACAGTTATGGGCACTCGGCGTTGTAGTATCAGCCGAAGCTTTGTCAGACGTCCAGTTCAACATTGTGGCCGGGCCAGATCACGCCATCCAGGCAGAGGTGGTGCTAGTATCTCCCTGCGCACAATGACCCGGAGTGCAACGGGCGATGGGCCCAAGACCCTAGAGTGCTTAGGATGTAGACCTGCGGGGACCTCTCTGCTGAGCCTAGGTAGGGCTGCGACGTGTTGATCTTCCGAGGCCGGGCATTGACCCAAAAAAGTGTGTCCGGCCAGAGTAATCAAGCGTGTTGGGTAATGTGGTGCACCCCTGCAGGGAAGATTATCTATTCGAATAACCGTGTCCACGGTAACAGGCGTTCAGACTTGTATCCTGATCTATTACAACTAGAAATGGATACTTGATACATGAGATGGAAATGTTGGCTCTGGGATTTCTTTCTCGCAGGGAGTCGAGGAAGGATCTCTGGGCGTTAATGCTACAACATGCTTGTTAAATATAAACTGCTATTCTATACTCTTCCGAATGCTGCAAGATGCTTGGAGCTGCTTGAAGATGCTAGTCTTTGATAGGCTAGGCCTTCCCCTCTATTCTGGCATTCTGTAGTTCAGTCCACAGATACAACCCTTCCATTTGATACCAATGCATACTTAGTATAGATCTGATGCTTGCGAGTACTTTGGATGAGTACTCACGGTTGCTTTGCTACCCCTTTCCCCCCTTCTTTCTTCTTTCCGGTTGTTGCAACCAGATGGTGGATCCCATGAGCCAGATGCCACCCTCGTCGACTACTACTACTACTACTACCCCGAGGGTGCCTACTACTACGTGGAGACCGCCGACGACCAGGAGTAGTTAGGAGGTTCCAGGCAGGAGGCCTTGCCTCTTCGATCGTGCTACTTTTGTGCTAGCCTTCTTAAGGCAAACTTGTTTAACTTATGTCTGTACTTAGATATTGTTGCTTCCACTGACTCTTGTGTATCGAGCTATGTATTCGAGCCCTCGAGGCCCCTGGCTTGTAATATAAAGCTTGTATTATTTCAATTTGTGTCTAGAGTTGTGTTGTGATATCTTCCCATGAGTCCCTGATCTTGATCATACATATTTGCGTGTATGATTAGTGTACGGTCGAGTCGGGGGTGTCACAATGGTGAACTTGAGCTTGCCGTAGCATTGTTCTTCATCATGGTGACGATGGTAATATTGCTCTTGGCGTGGAGGAGGATCCTTGAATTCGTGCTCATCTTGATGCACTTGATATTGAGGCCGAGGGATTTGTGTCCGGGTCCTTCTTTCTTGTTGCTCTTCAAGGCGAGCGGCTTCATCTTGTCGTTCTTGACGAAGTGCTTCTTCTTGTTCACGCACTTGGCGGTTGCGCTCTTCGACGACATGAGTGGCTTCTCGGAGTGCGTGTTATGCTTCAAGCGCTCATTCCTCACAGCGTTGTTGCTCTTGTCGGAGTGCGTCACCGTCTGGAGTTGATGGACGCTGTGGTTGTTGAGGTTGCTCTTGGTCCATGGCATCTTATGCTTGACGACGATGTCGTTCGCGTCGTATTCGGTCTTGCAACCCATTGCCATGTAATGGATTGTGATTGTCGTCGCGGAGATGTGAACGAGTTCGAGGAGGACTTGCGTCGGACGAAGAGTCTGAATCATGTCAACTTGAGTGGCGTCGTCTTGAAGAAGATGTAGTAGAGGACGCGCGGCTCATTATCATGTGACAAAAATCTTCTATTTGAGTGGTGAGCTTGGCATCAAGATAGTCCTGGTTTCGTGCTTCCGATTGACGAAGGTCAGTGGTGAGTTGCTCGATGCGGTCGCCCAAAGCTTCACTCTCTTGATGTAGAGCTCGTTGAACACCGAAGAGATGGGTGACGTAGTCGTTCACTTCATCTTGATGCTCGAAGAGTGGGTTTGATGAAGTGCTTGGCCTATCCATCATAGTCAAGTGGTGGTGAGTAGGAAAATGAGAGAACAATACCAAAGTTACCTTTTCCGGAGATTGATGAAGTATCAAGTATCACTCAATGGAATGTTATAATAGTAGAATTGGTACCGGGTTTTGTTTCTCACACCTACAAGTAAAGGCCTTTGGAGGAGCTTGGTTAGGATGAGTGTCACAAAATTTCCAACAAGTGTTAGGCAAGATATTGATAATGTTGAAAATATGGACAAATTGCAAGTAAGACAAATAGATCAAACCCAAGAGTATCACTAGGAACACACACACGGAAGATAAGTGGGATCCGTTCAACCAAGGAATGAGCTCAAAATGTGAAACCACGGAAAATGCTCTTGTGCGGATACTAGAGAGACAATAGCTCGATTGCTCAAATGGGCTAGATATGCTTGTGCGCCAACCTATGAGAGAAACGTGCCATCTTCAATCCTAATTATGCTATGTATGTATGACCGAATATGATGTAACTATGCAAAATGGCTCAGTGCTATTGCTTAAAAGCTTTGTCTTATATATTTTTTGACTATGCCAAAATGCTTGATGTTCGAGCAGATATATGAAACTAGGATGTTTGATATGCACGGGAGAAACTTATGCCACAATGATGATAGCAAGATGATTGCACGCTAAATGTAGCTATGCGGAATAAGCATATCACTAAGGTGCACAAAGAGCGTGGCCCGACAATTCTCAACTCTCTAGTCTCGATGGGTAAGTGACACAAAATGGCTCAAGGCTATCAATGCAATGGCAAGGAATGCGTACAAGATGTCGTCGAGGTTACCGTCCTTGCATTTGGTTGGTATGAAAATGAAGTAGTCGTTATCGATGTCGAGTCCATGGCGATGATGATTAGCGGTGACGTTGATGTCGAACCATTCCTAATTAGCCGAAACACCTTAGAAAATGGAAACCGCAACTCAAAATCTCAAACAAAGAGTGTGGTAGCGGAAATCTGTGTATGTATGAGTGGACAAGTGCATGAAATGGGCGCTAGCCAACCTCTCTGGTTAGCCAGTGCGTGCAGAGTAAGTAATGCCCATGTGCACAAGGTCCCATGGACACGGGGTCCCTAGGGCCCGTGCGCATGGGGTGCTCCGCCTGCGCAAGAACACAACCAAATCCATGGCAAAACCCCATAATTTGGCGGAATTTATCAGTGCAGATTGTTGGGGATGGTGGGTACGGGTTAGATCCAGTTTCCAAACACAAAATTCGTGAGTCAAATCAACAATATCTCACAAGATCCAGCAAATGCAAAAAATGGTGGGGCTATTTTTATGGGGATTTTTGAATTGGGACAAAAAGCAACAAAATCAGGCTAGAATATGGGGGGTAGGGACTCCAAGATGTGAATCAATCTTGCCCATGATACCAAGATGTTGTAGGGTGGAACCCTAATTGGAGATCTTTTCATACTTGGAGGGGAAAAAGAGATGAACAACAAGAACACAAGGGGAAATTCACTCAAACAAAACCCAATTACACATCCACTAGGATAACATAGTTGAGAACCACAAGCATACAAGATCAATCAAAGGAAAACATGCACAATTATAAATTTCTTGCCACATCCAAGAGGATATGAGGTCTTGATGATCTAGATAGATCCTTCTCTTGAAGGGGTCTTGATATTGCTACTTGTGAGTTGCGTTGGGATTTCCTCGAAGAGGAGAGGATGATGCATTACAGTAGAGATAAGTATTTCCCTCAATTAAGAACCAAGGTTATCAATCTAGTAGGAGAACCATGCAACACCTCATTAACAACACCTACACACAAAATAACAAATACTTGCACCCAATGCAAACAAGGGGTTGTCAATCCCTTGGCGGTTAATTGTAAGGATCAAATCTCGTAGTGATAGATAGATAAAAAACACAAAATAAAACAAATGTAAATAAATTACAGCAAGGTATTTTTGGATTTTAATATATGATTAAAATAGACCTGGGGGCCATAGTTTTCACTAGAGACTTCCCTTTTGAACATAGCATACGGTGGATAAACAAATTACTGTTGGTCAATTGATAGAAAAGCGCATAGTTATGACGATATCCAAGGCAATGATCATGTATATAGGCATCACGTCCGAGACAAGTAGACCGACTCCTGCCTGCATCTACTACTATTACTCCACACATCGACCGCTATCCAGCATGCATCTAGAGTATTAAGTTCATAAAGAACGGAGTAACGCCTTAAGAAAGATGACATGATGTAGACAAAGTAAACCCAATTAATATGAATAAACCCCATCTTTTTTATCCTTAATGGCAACAATACAAGTACATGTCATGTCCCTTTCTGTCACTGGGATTGAGCAACGCAAGATTGAACCCATCACAAAGCACCTCTCCCATTGCAAGATAAATCAATCTAGTTGGCAAAACCAAACGGATAGACCGGAGAGAAATACAAAGCTATAACAATCATGCATAAAAGAGTTCAGAGAAGACTCAAATATTATTCATGGATAATCTAATCATAAACCCACAATTCATAGGATCCCAACAAACACACCGCAAAAAAGGATTACATCGAATAGATCTCCAAGAACATTGAGGAGAACATTGTATTGATGATCAAAGAGAGAGAAGAAGCATTCTAGCTACTAGCTATGGACCTGTAGGTCTATGGTAAACTACTCACACATCATCGGAAGAGCAGAAGGGTTGATGTAGTGGCCCTCCATGATCAATTCCCCCTCCGGCGGAGTATCGGAAAAGGTCTCCAGATGGGATCTCCGAAGAATAGAAACTTGTGGCGGAAAAAGTATTTGGGGTGGCTCTCTTATGTATGGGAAATATTTGAAAATTTATACAGTTGGAATTAGGTCAGGACGTGCCACGAGGGGCCTACAAGCCTAGGGGGCGCGCCCCTGCTACTTGTGAGCTACGTTGGGATTTCCTCGAAGAGGAGAGGATGATGCAGTACAGTAGAGATATGTATTTCCCTCAGTTAAGAACCAAGGTTATCAATCCAGTAGGAGAACAACGCAAACCTCGTTAACAGTACCTACACACAAGATAAAAAATCCTTGCACCCAACACGAACAAGGGGTTGTCAATCCCTTGGCGATTACTTGCAAGATTAAATTGTATGGTGATAGATAGATAGATTGAACAAAAATACAAAATAAAATAAATAAAGAAAAATTGTAGCAAGGTATTTTTGGTTTTAATATATGATAGAAAATAAACCCGGGGCCCATAGTTTCACTAGAGGCTTCTCTCTTGAAAATAGCATACGGTGGGTAGACAAATTACTGTTGGGCAATTGATAGAAAAGCAAATAATTATGATGATATCCAAGGCAATGATCATGTATATAGGCATCACGTCCGAGATAAGTAGACTGAAATGATTCTGCATCTACTACTATTACTCCGCACATCGACCGCTATCCAGCATGCATCTAGAGTATTAAGTTCGTAAAGAAAGGAGTAATGCCTTAAGCAAGATGACATGATGTAGACAAAGAAAAGTCACGTATGAATAAACCCCATCTTTTTACCCTTAATAGCAACGATACAATACGTGTCATGTCCCCTTCTGTCAATGGGATTGAGCACCGCAAGATCGAACCCATTACAAAGGACCTGTCCCGTTGCAAGAAAAATCAATCTAGTTGGCCAAACCAAATCAATAGATTGGAAAGAAATACAAAGCTATAATAATCATGCATAAAAGAGTTCAGAGAAAACTCAAATAATATTCATGGATAGATCTGATCATAAACTCACAATTCATCGGATCCCAACAAACACACCGTAAAAAGTCATTATATCGAATAGATCTCCAAGAACATCAAGGAGAACATTGTATTGAAGATCAAGGAGAGACAAGAAGTCATCTAGCTACTAGCTATGGTAGGTCTGAGGTAAACTACTCACGCATCATCGATATGGTAACAAGGTTAATGCAGAGCCCCTCCGTGATCGATTCCCCCTCCGGCAGAGTACCGGGGAAGGCCTCCAGATGGGATATCGTGGGAGCAGAAACTTGCGGCGGCGGAAAAAGTATTTCGGGTGGCTCTCTGATGTCAGGGGAATATTTGAGAATTTATAGAGGCAGAATTAGGTCAAGAGGTGCCACGAGGGGCCCACAAGCCTGGGGGGCATGCCTCCCGAGCTTGTCGCTCCCTCATGGCTCTTTAGGTCTTCTCCCGAACCTTTTGGGGTCTCTTCTGGTCCAGAAAAAATTAATCCAAAGTTTTTTCTCCGTTTGGACTCTTTTTTATATTGATTTTCTGAAAAACCAAAAACGGGCAAAAAACAGCAACTGGCACTGGGCACTAGGTTAATAGGTTAGTCCCAAAAAATGATATATAATTTCTTGTAAATGTATATAAAACATCCAAGATTGATACTATAATAGCATCGAACAATAAAAAATTATAGATACGTTGGAGGCGTATGAAGCATCCCTAAGCTTAATTCCTGCTCGTCCTCGAGTAGGCAAATGATAAAACAGATTTTTTATGTGGAATGCTACCCATCACATTCATCATATAATTTTCTTCTTTGTAGCATGGATATTTGGACTTGAGTGATTCAAAGCAATAGTCTATAGTTTGACATGAAAATATAAATACTCAAGCATACCAACAAGCAACCATGTCTTTCAAAATATCAACGCTAAAGAAAGTTATCCCTAGCCCATTATGCTTAGTCATTGATCCATTCATGAAACACACTCAATATTAACTACACCCAATGCACAAGTATGACAATAGTGTTCTCCAATTGCTGCTTTATAAGAGAAGATGGAGACTCAAAATAAAAATAAAAATTACATAAAAGTAAAATAGACAGGCCCTTCGCAGAGGGAAGCAGAGATTTGCATAGGTGCGAGAGCTCAAAGTTTAAAATAGAGAGGTGAAAATTATTTTGAGAGGCATGCTTTTCCTGTCAATGATACGACCGAAAGTTCCCAACATCTTCCATGCTATACACATTATAGGCGGTTCCCAAACAGAAAATAAAGTTCATTTCCTTTCCACCATTCTTTCACAAACCATGGCTAGCTATATCCAGAAATGCCCTCCATACCAACAACTTTCCAAGGAATTTATTATATATATTTTTCATTTTGATTCATTTTGGGACTGAGCATCCCTATACCTTGCCATTTTCTCGTGCAATGACAAGTGAAAAAACACTCATCGTGAGAATAACCCACCTAACATGGTAGATATTGGCCACCCCATGCTGCATCATGAGTGGTACAGGCACACAAAACAGAAAATTATTTTGAATTATTTGAGTTGGCACATGCAAATTTACTTGGAACGGCATGTAAATACCGCTTATAGGTAGATATGGTGGACTCATTTGGCACAACTTTAGGTTTAAGGTGTTGGATGCACAAGTAGTATTTCCGCTTAGTAGAAATGAAGGCAAGCAAATAGATTGAGAAGCAACCAACCAAAAAATGAAAACGGTCATAAACATGCATTGAGAATAACTAACACTGAATAATGCACCATAAGTAGGATGTAACTTCATTTCATAACTATTGACTTTACGTGCATGCATAGGGAATCACAAACCTTAACACCAATATTCTTACTAAACCGCAATTACTCACTAGCATGACCCACATATTATCATCTTCATATTGCAAAACTATTCCAAGGAATCAATATTATCATATCCAATGATCTATATGAAAGTTTTTATTATATCCCTCTTGAATATTGATCATATTGGGACCAAATTCATATCTTGTGCAAATTACCATAATATTATCAACTCTCAAAAAGATATAAGTGAAGCATGAGAGTTCTTCTATTTCTTTAATATATATTCACCGTCGTGCTAAAAAAGATATAAGTGAAGTACTAGAGCAACTTCCTAGCTCAAAAGATTTAAGTGAAGCACATAGAGTATTCTAACAAATCACGAATAATGCGTGTCCCTCTCAAAAAGATGTGTCCAGCAAAGATGACTGTGACAAACTAAAAAGAAAACAAAGCAAAGATTCATATAATACATGACGCTCCAAGAAAAACTCATATCATGTGATGAATAAAAAATATAGCTCCAAGTAAAATTTCCGATAGTTGGTAGAAGAAAGAGGGGATGCCTTCCGGGGCATCCCCAAGCCTAGATGCTTGTGAGTCCTTGAATATTACCTTGGGGTGCCTTGGGCATCCCCAAGCTTAGGCTCTTGCCACTCCTTATTCCTTCATCCATCGTGATCTCACCCAAAACTTGAAAACATCAGCACACAAAACTCAAGAAAACCTTCGTGAGATCCGTTAGTATAACAAAGCAAATCAATGCTTTAAGTACTGTTGTAAACCCATTCATATTTTATTATTGCATTATACCTACTGTATTCTAACTTCACCATGGCTTACACCCCCCGATACAATCCATAGATTCATCAAAACAAGCAAACAATGCAACGAAAACAGAATCTATCAACAACAGAACAGTATGCAATAATTCAAACCATGACCATACTTTTGTAACTCCAAACTTTCTGAAAAAATAGGAAAACATGGGAAATTTGTGTATCAATCATGTGTAAAAATCACGCTCCAGCAGATCTCAACAATTCTGCTACTGGATGCAAAAGTTTATGTTTTTGCACAGAATCAAAGAAACTATCAACCAAAGCATCCCAAAGGCTTTACTTGGCACAAACACTAATTAAAACAGAAAAACACAATCACAACAGTAGCATAATTGTGTGCACACAAGAAAATAAAATAGGAAAAGGTAACTGTTGGGTTATCTCCCAATAAGCTCTTTCTTTATAGCCATTAAGATAGGCTGGAGATTTGAACGATGCTCACATGAAAGATAATAATTGAAGCACAAAGAGAGCATCATGAAATATGTGACAAACACATTTAATTCTAACTTTATTCCTATGCATAGGAATTTTATAAGCAAACAAATTATCAAGACAAGCAATTTATAGCATATGCAAAGGAGAAGAATAAAACATTGATGATTTCAACATAACGAGAGGTAATTTAGTAACATGAAGATTTCTACAACCATATTTTCCTCCATCATAATAATTACATGCAAGATCATAATCAAATTCAATAATATAGCTATCATATAAATTTTTTTGTTCATGGTCCACATGCATAAAAGTTTTATAATTTTCCAAGATAGTGGGATTAATATCAACTAAAGTCATGACCTCTCCAAACCCACCTTCATCAAAAAATTCATAAGATTGAACACTCTCCAAATATGTGGGATTATTTTTACCTAAGGTTGACACTCTTCCAAACCCACTTTCAATATTATCGCAAACATATTCATCATGAGGTTTAAATAAATTTTCAAGATCATAAGGATCATGATCACCCCAATCATGATCATTACAATAAGTAGTGGACATAACAAAATTATCATCCCCAAGCTTATAGCTTTGTATATCATTAGCACAATTGTCATTAGTAGAATTTTTAATAACATTATTGCAATCATACTTTTCATTCAAGGGGCTATCAAGTGTGTGTACGTTAGCAATAATTTCATGTTTAACACAAGGAACTATAGCAAGTTCGTCTCCATAAGCATCATTAATATTTGCATCATGGCCATAAGAATAGCAAGCATCATGTTCATCAAGGGGAGATATTTCAATAAAATCAACGGAATCATAATTATCTATAGATTCATGCATATCATTACTCTCTTCCAAAGCAGCAGACATTTTCCTAATGAATTCACTAACATAGGCATTAGAAGCATAGTTTTCATAACAATATTTAAGTATGACAAAATTTTCAGATTTGTAGAGTAATATCATACTTTTCAATCAAAGAAGTAACTTCATAAGCACCCTCAAAGGCAACAAATTCTTCGATTTGTTCAATATCATAGTAACTATAAACACCTTTGGCATAAGAAGATAAGATTTCATTATCATTAAACTCACATAGGTAGGGAAGGTGTTTTTTAGGGTTCTCCGAGCAACAAGTAAACTCATAAATTTCACATAGATTCCAAGCATAGCATAGCAAACAATTTATTTGATTCCATAAGAGTCTCCCTTTTTGGGACAAACGGCGACGCACAAAATGAGCATGCTCATCTAATGATTTTCCCTCAACTAAACTAGTTGGGGTTTCAGCACGAGCACATATGGATTGAAGATGATCCAAGTAGAAAAATTTAAGTGGATCCATAGTCATCTTAATTTTTTGCTTCCATTTAATGTTTTTAAGTGTGCACAAGGAGGCAAAGAAAACAAGCAAGCAAGCAAACTAGCAAAGAAGCAAAAAGGCAAACGGAAATTATTTTTGTATTTTTGTGAAAAAGTTTTAGAAGTGGGGGAGATGAAAACGAGAGGAAAATGGCAAATAATGTAAATGCAAGGAGATGAAAGTTTATGTGATGGTACTTGATAGATGTTGATGATGTCTCCCCGGCAACGATGCCATAAATTCTTCCTGCTACTTATGAGCTGCGTTGGGATTTCCTCGAAGAGGAGAGGATGATGCAGTACAATAGAGATAAGTATTTCCCTCAGTTAAGAACCAAGGTTATTAATCCATTAGGAGAACCACGCAACACCTCATTAACAGTACCTACACACAACATAACAAATCCTTGCACCCAACATGAACAAGGGGTTGTCAATCCCTCGGCGGTTACTTGCAAGATTAAATTGTATGGTGATAGATAGATAGATAGATTGAACAAAAATACAAAATAAAATAAATAAAGAAAAATTGCAGCAAGGTAAGTGAGGCCCGTGCGCACGGGGGTCCCGTGTGCATGGTACACGCCCATGTGCATGGGATAACAACGGCTATAGCGAGGGGTTCGCACGGGGTGTCCAGAGACTTTCTGGACAGGCCGTGAGCACGGGGTCCAGAAGGCCCGTGGGCACGGGGTCGCCTAGGCAGCTGTCCTTCTTCCTGCTGCTGGCTCCCGTCTTCTTTGCGCCCTTCATGTCCTTCTTCTTGGACTTGGTGAAGCTCCTTAGCTCCCTCATGGGGGTTATCCTCTGATACGTCGCCAAGGTATCCATAATTTTTTATTGTTCCATGCTATTATAGTATCAATCTTGGATGTTTCATATGCAATTATATATCATTTTTTTGGGACTAACCTATTAACTTAGTGCCAAGTGCCAGTTGTTTTTTTTGCCTATTTTTGGTTTTCCAGGAAATCAGTGCCAAACGAAGTCCAAATGCCACGAAACCTTTTGATGATTTTTTCTGGACATAAGAGACCCTAGAAGCTTCGGGAGGAGGCCGTAAGGTGAAGGAGTAGGCCACAAGGCATATTGGCGCCCCCAGGGGGTAGGCGCACCCATGTGGCTTGTGGGCCCCTTGTTCCTCCGTTTGACCTAATTCCAACTGTATAAATTCTCTTAAATTAGGAAACCAACAGAGAGCCACCCAAAATACTTTTTCTGCCGCAGCAAGCCTCTGTTCTTGCGAGATTCCATCTGGAGGCCTTTTTCGGTACTCTGTCGGAGGGAGAATAGACCATGGAGGGCTTCTACATCAACCTTGCCGCCCTTCCGATGATGTGTGAGTAGTTTACCACAGACCTACGGGTTCATAGCTAGTAGCTAGATGAATTCTTCTCTCTCTTTGATCTTCAATACAATGTTCTCCTTGATGTTCTTGGAGATCTATTCGATGTAATCTTATTTTGCGGTGTGTTTGTTGGGATCCGATGAATTGTGGGTTTATGATCAGATTATCCATGAATATTATTTGAGTCTTCTATGAACTCTTTTATGCATGATTATTACAGCTTTGTATTTCTCTCCGATCTATCCATTTGGTTTGGCCAACTAGATTGATTTATCTTGCAATGGGAGAGGTGCTTTGTGATGGGTTCGATCTTGCGGTGCTCAATATCAGTAACAGGAAGGGACATGACACGTATTTGTATCGTTGCCATTAAGGATAAAACGATGGGGTTTATTCATATTGATTGGATTTACTTTGTCTACATCATGTCATCTTGCTTAAGGCGTTACCCCGTTCTTTATGAACTTAGTACTCTAGATGCATGCTGGATAGCGGACGATGTGTGGAGTAATAGTAGTTGATGCAGGCAGGAGTCAGTCTACTTGTCTCAGATGTGATGCCTATATACATGATTATTGCCTTGGATATCGTCATAACTATGCGCTTTTCTATCAATTGCCCAACAGTAATTTGTTTACCCACCGTATGCTATGTTCAAGAGAGAAGACTCTATTGATAACTATGGCCCCCGGGTCTATCTTTATCATATATTAAAATCCAAAAATACCTTGCTGCAATTTATTTACTTTTATTTTATTTTGTGGTTTTGTTTATCTATCTATCACTACGAGATTTGATCCTTGCAATTAACCGCCAAGGGATTGATAACCCCTTGTTTGCGTTGGGTGCAAGTATTTGTTATTTTGTGTGTAGGTGTTGTTCATGAGGTATTGCATGGTTCTCCTACTGGATTGATAACCTTGGTTCTTAACTGAGGGAAATATTTATCTCTACTATACTGCATCATCCTCTCCTCTTAGGGGAAATCCCAACGCAACTCACAAGTAGCATCCTCGTACCTAATGATGCACATGGTTTCATGGTGAGATAGCACCCAAGTTCCATCCATACCCATATCAATATCGTAGAGGAGTGAGTTCACCTTAGTTTTGATGGCGCGTGCTCGAGCTCTTGTCATAGGTCCACATGGCGCTTGAGGAGTCGGTGTAGTGTCCATGGGGATTACCATAGGATGCTCCGCATCAGTTAGGGATAACTGAAGACACCTCAGACGAGGATGTATCCCTATGTCACTTCCTTGGAGAGAAGCTAGTCGCCGTTGGAGGTGTTGGTGTTACCACAAAGGCGCACAAACAGCAGGAAGATCTCCAAGAATTTGAGCTAGAGCAATGAAGGAGAGATAATGGAGTTGTCACCTTATTCGTGGGAAGAAGGAGGCTATTCATATATGTAGATCCCAAATTCAACTGTTACCACACATTAAGGTTCCGGGGTTTACAAAAGGTTTGCACCAACTATGTGTAGGATCGAAAGTATGTGTAGAGGGGGGGGGGGTGATTAGACTACTTGACCAAACAAAAATCTATCCTTTTCCCAATTTTAGTTGTGGGCAGATTTAACAATTATCACAAGTCAAGCAATCAACCTACACATGCAATTCTAAGAGTATAGCAGTGGAATGTAAAACATTGCATATGAAGGTAAAGGGAAGGGTTTGGAGAAGGCAAACGCAATGGAGACACGGAGATTTTTGGCGTGGTTCCGATAGGTGGTGCTATCGTACGTCCATGTTGACGGAGACTTCAACCCACAAAGGTAACGGCTGCGCGAGTCCACGGAGGGCTCCACCCACAAAGGGTCCACGAAGAAGCAACCTTGTCTATCCCACCATGGCCATCGCCCATGAAGGACTTGCTCACTCAGGTATATCTTCACGAAGTAGGCAATCTCCTTGCCCTTACAAACTTCTTGGTTCAAGTCCATATCAGGATGGAGGCTCCCAAGCGACACCTAACCAATCTAGGAGACACCACTCTCTAAAAGGTAATAGACGGTGTGTTGATGATGAACTCCTTGCTCTTGTGCTTCAAATGATAGTCTCCCCAACACTCAACTCTCTCTCACAGATTAGGCTATGGTGGAAGAGGGATTTGAGTGGAAAGCAACTTGGGGAAGGCTAGAAATCAAGGTTCAAATGGTAGGAATGGAATCTCTTGATCTCAACACATGAGTAGGTGGTTCTCTCTCAAAAAATGAATGCTGAAGTGTAGGCACATTCTGATGGCCCTCTCACAACTAGAGAAGTGGGTGGATGGGTATATATAGCCTCAACACAAAAATCCAACCACTACACACTTTTGACTCATCTCGATGGCACCGATTAGTTGAACTAGGTGTGGCACCAATCTGTTAAAAAAATATGAACATTAGGAATCTCAGTGGGACCGACTAGAACAACTCGGTGGGACTGATGTGCTAGGGCTTAGGGCAAACCTCGTCTCCGTTGCACCGATTGCATCAACTTGGTGAGACCGAAGTGAAGCAATAAGGCAACAGAGAGTTGGCAAGCCATCTCGGTGAGACCGATTGCAAATCTCGGTGAGACCGAAATAATTGCAACAAGTAACAGAGAGTTGGCAAGGCCATCTCGGTGAGACCGAGATCCATATCGGTGTGACCGAATCATTAGGGTTTCTAGCAGTGGCTATGTCAGACGAACTCGGTGGCTCCGGATAGAAAGAATCGGTGGGGCCGAATTGGAGTTTAGGGTTTGGACATATTTGTAGGAAAATGTTGCATGGAAAACAAATTTTTTTCCACACACATGCAAGATCTATCCATGGAGATGCATAGCAATGATAGGGGAGAGTGTTTCTATGTACCCTCGTAGACCGTAAGCGGAAGCGTTTGTTAACGCGGTTGATGTAGTCGAACTTCTTCGCGCTCCAACCGATCAAGTACCAAACGTACGACACCTTCGCATTCTGCAAACGTTCAGCTCGGTGACGTCCTCCGCCTTCTTGATCTAGCAAGACGGCAAGGTAGTGGATGAGTTCCGGCAGCATGATGGTGTGGTGACGGTGATGGTGAAGTGATCTCCGCAGGGCTTCGCCTAAGCACTACGAAAATATGACCGAGGGTGTAAATGGTGGAGGGGGGCGCCGCACACGGCTAAGCAATTGTTCTGGGTGTGCTAGGCGTCCCCATCCCACATATATATAGGTGGGAGCGAGAGGGGATAGGCCAAGGGGCGCCCCAAGTAGGTCCGAACCCTACTTGGGATCCTGCCCTTGGCCGCGCCCCCCTGCCATATTTGTCGGAGGGGGGAAGGAAAGGGGGAAGAGGGAAGGAAGGGGGAGGCCGAATCCCCCCTTTCCTTTCCCCCACTTGGGCGGCTGCCATGGGGGGTGCGCCAGCCCCTTATGGGCTGGTGTTCTCCCCTCTTGTGGCCCAATAGGCCCACTATCCTCCCGGGGGTGTCCGGTACCCCCTCCGGTACTCCGATGACTATTCGGTACACTCCGAAACACTTTCGGTGTCCGAATACCATTGTTTCATTATATCAATCTTTACCTCTCGACCATTTCGAGACTCCACGTCATGTTCGTGATCTCATCCGGGACTCCGAACAACATTCGGTCACCAAATCATATAACTCATATAACACTATATCGTCAACGAAAGTTAAGCGTGCGGACCCTACGGGTTCGACAACTATGTAGACATGACCGAGACACCTCTCCGGTCAATAACCAATAGCGGAACCTGGATGCCCATATTGGCTCCTACATATTCTATGAAGATCTTTATTGGTCGAACTGTTATGACATACGTAATTCCCTTTGTCCATCGGTATGTTACTTGCCCGAGATTCGATCGTCGGTATCTTCATACCTAGTTCAATCTCGTTACAGGAAAGTCTCTTTACTCGTTCCATAATACATCATCTCGTAACTAACTCCTTAATTATTTTCTTCCAAGCTTATGATGTGTATTACTGAGAGGGCCCAAATATACCTCTCCGATACTCGGAGTGACAAATCCTAATCTCGATCTATGCCAACTCAACAAACACCTTCGGAGATACCTGTAGAGCATCTTCATGATCACCCAGTTACGTTGTGATGTTTGATAGCACACAAGGTGTCGGTGTCAAAACCGGCAGACCTCGGGGTAGGGGGTCCCGAGCTGTAGATCTAGGATCGATGGGTAACAAGGGACGACGAACACAGTGTTTACCCAGGTTCGGGCCCTCTCGAAGAGGTAAAACCCTACGTCCTGCTTGATTGTATTGAATGTATAACATGGTTTACAGAGTAGATCTACCTCGAGATTAGCATGAGCTAAACCTGAAGGCTATGAGGTGATGAATGTAGCTCTAGCCCTAAAGACTAAAAAACCTCGGTTTATATAGACACCGGTAGGGTTAGGGTTACCGAAGATAGATTACAACAAGGGTTTAAAGAGATCCTGCGCCTTCTTGACTTGGAGGGCACACCACGGCTTCATAGATCTCCTGTCAATATACGGCTCCACCTGTCCGGCCCATGTACAATGGGCCGTCGCCTCGAGGACCCCTTAGTCCATGACTCCCTCAGTAGCCCTCGAACTTGCCTCCAATGCCGGGGATCGTCTTCTGGAATCTTCACATGATCGGCTTGCGAGACGAGTTCCTTTATTCCGTTTGAAGCCGTGTTAATTTTGCCGAACATTATCCGGAACCCGCTCTAATGTACTCGGGTCCGGACAGTCTCAAGATTCTAAGATCCGAAGACATCTCGAGATCGAGGTGGGACCATTAGAGTTTAATGCTGTTCCTCGGGGCAAGGGCTTCGCACACCTTTCCAGAGGGCGTGCGGCCCAATGCCGTCCTTCCACGCACCCGTCCTTTCGGCTTCACGATAAGATGCTTATTTATAGATCCAAAGGTGTTGAGAACAGTTATCTTCCCCTTCACCAAGAACGACACCGAAAAAATTCTCCAAAGCCATGGCCGACATCCCAGGTTCTTCCTCGCGCCCTCACGGGCCGCTCCCAGGCGATTGGTTGAGCTGTTTTGTCTCGCATCTCCAGCTGAGTCGCTTGCAGATGCAGTGCTTTCTCCCTTCGGCCGATCTAGTCCCAGTTCGCGCCGATCTCATCTCTGCTGATGGCCGTGCCCTTGCCGAGAACTCCCCCGCCCCAAGCAAGGAGGAGAGGGTATGTCTCATGCCCTTCCTTCTAAGAGGTTTGGGTTTTCCTATTCATCCCTTTCTACGTGGTCTGCTAGAGTTCTATGGGATCTAGCTCCACAACCTCACCCCAGGTCCATATTGCACATTTCTGGCTTTGTAGCCTTGTGCGAGATATTTCTGAGTTGCGAGCCCCACTTTGACCTGTGGAGGAAGTATTTCTGTCTTGTCCCCCGCCTTCGGGAGGGATCTATATTTGAGGTAGGAGGCGCCGAAGTATGGCGAATAGCCGGGACAGGGTACCCAATCGGGACCCCACAGAAAGATCCCAAAGGATGGACTTCGGAGTGGTTTTATATTGAAGACATTCCCCTCACTGATCCAATTCGGCAAGGGCTACCCGAATATTCAAATGACCCGCCTATAAAGCGGTACAACTGGCGGCCTAGAGGCCCTTCTCAACAGGACAGCGAAGAAGTGCGTGCACTGTCGGCCAAGATCAAGCTGCTAACTAGCAGCAAGCTGACCATGATCGAAGTTTATGGCCATCGCCATTACCCGATGCGTGCAACCCCTCCAACAGCGGGGTCACCCTTTATGGTGCTATAATGGGACCAACGATGTGACACGTCACCAGCGGCAAGGGCCAGACAACAAGGCGGCCCTGGCCAAAATACTGGCCGATCTCTTCAAGGGAGACGAAGCAGAGTTCACTCGCATGAGTATTCGAGAAGGCTGCTCCGGATACAATCCAGCGGACAGGGTAAGTCACAATCCATTACTTTGAGCCCACAGATCACGCCGAATTCTTACTGATCGCCACTTGAACAGGGATGGAGGCGTCAGGTTGCGTCCATTAGTTGTCCTCCTCCTCAACCAGAGAATCACTCTCGTGATGGCGATCTGGGGTATCATGACGACCCAGAGATGTCAATCGAATTTGAAGATGGGGTGTTCTATCAGGAGGGCCTTGATGGCGGCAAAGTGGCTATAACAGCCGATCACCCCGGGGCTCTTCCCTCTTCCACAGTAAGTGAAAAGAAGACCCTCTCCCGAACAGGGCGCTCGTCTCGTGCTACCCCCCACGTGCTGACTTCTACTCCCAAGGGTCGCCGCATGATACGTCTCCATCGTATCTACTTTTCCAAACTCTTTTGCCCTTGTTTTGAACTCTAATTTGCATGATTTGAATGGAACTAACCTGGACTGACGATGTTTTTAGCAGAACTGCCATGGTGTTATTTTTGTGTAGAAATAATAGTTCTCGGATTGACCTGAAAATTTACGGAGAATATTTTTGGAATATATAAAAATACTGGCGAAAGAATCAACCAGAGGGGGTCCACCCATTGGCCACAAGCCTGGGGGGCGCGCCCCTCAATGGGGCGCACCCTGGTGGCTTGTAGGCCCCCTGGACCTCCTCCGACCCTAACTCCAACTCTATATATTCACATCCGGAGAGAAAAAAAATCAGAGAGACGGATTCATCACATTTTACAATACGGAGCCGCCGCCGCCTCCTGTTCTTCATCGGGAGGGCTGATCTGGAGTCCGTTCGGGGCTCCGGAGAGGGGGATTCGTCACCATCATCATCATCACCAACCTTCCTCCATCACCAATTTCATGATGCTCATCGCCGTGCGTGAGTAATTCCATCGTTGGCTTGCTGGACGGTGATGGGTTGGATGAGATTTATCATGTAATCAAGTTAGTTTTGTTAGGGTTTGACCCTAGTATCCACTATGTTCTGAGATTGATGTTGCTATGACTTTGCTATGCTTAATGCTTGTCACTAGGGCCCGAGTGCCATGATTTCAGATCTGAACCTATTATGTTTTCATGAATATATTTCTGTTCTTGATCCTATCCTGCAAGTTGTAGACACCTATTATGAGTTATGATCCGCATACCCCAAGGTGACAATAATTGGGATTCTTTCCGGTGATTACCGTAGTTTGAGGAGTTCATGTATTCACCAAGTGCTAATGCTTTGTTCCGGTTCTCTATTAAAAGGAGACCTTAATATCCCTTAGTTTCCATTAGGATCCCGCTGCCACGGGAGGGTAGGACAAAAGATGTCATGCAAGTTCTTTTCCATAAGCACGTATGACTATACGGAATACATGCCTACATTATATTGATGAATTGGAGCTAGTTCTGTGTCACCCTAGGTTATAACTGCTACATGATGAATATCATCCAACACAATTATCATTGCCGATCCATTGCCTACAAGCTTTTCACATATTGATCTTTGCTAAGTTACTTTGCCGTTGCCACTGTTACAATTGCTACAAAACTGCTACTATTACTTTTGCCACCATTACCGTTACTTCCATACTACTTTGCTACTAAATATTTTGCTGTAGATATTAAGTCTTTCATGTGTGGTTGAATTGACAACTCAACTGCTAATACTTGAGAATATTCTTTGGCTCCCCTTGTGTCGAATCAATAAATTTGGGTTGAATCCTCTACCCTTGAAAACTGTTGTGATCCCCTATACTTGTGGGTTATCAAGACCTTTTTCTGGCGCAGTTTCCGGGGAGCATAGCTCTATTCTCTGAGTCACTTGGGATTATATCTGTTGATCACTATGAGGAATTTGAAAGATACTAGAACCAAGATTTTTCCCTCTACTACGAGGGGAGGTAAGGAACTGCCATCTGGCTCTGCACTTGATTCACCTTCTGTTTTGAGTAAACTTGTGACAGCTACACCTGCTACTGATTATGACATGTCGCATGTTATTGATGATGCTACTTCTGCTATGCATGATGCTTATGATGATACTTTGCTTGATAAAACTATGCCACTGGGTGAATTACTTGATGAACACCTTGCTAGAGCTAGAACTATTGATTATGCTGAGTATGATGATATCTCTGAAACTGATGAAATTATTGAAACTGAACACCTTGAGACACCTGCTAGACCTTGCTCTCCTAGATATGAATTGCCTGATATACCTGAGGGTTATGTTATGGATGGAGAGGTAGCTAGGGACTTTCTTGCTTGTAAGGATAGAGTTGATCTTAAGAAATTACTATGCAAATGGAAAGAAAAATCTTTGAATGCTAGAATGCAATATGATCCTAAATTTGCTACTTCACCTATCTTTGTTACTGATAAGGATTATGAATTCTCTGTCGATCCTGAGCTAATTACTTTGGTTGAATCCAATCCTTTCCATGGTTATGAATCTGAAACTATTGTGGCACACCTTACCAAATTGAATGATATAGCCACCCTATTTGCTCATGAGGAAAAAATTCGCTATTACTATATTCTTAAGTTGTTTCCTTTCTCATTAAAGGGTGATGCTAAGATATGGTTTAATTCTCTTGCTCCTGGTTGTGTGCGTAGTCCCTAGGATATGATTTACTATTTCTCTGAAAAGTATTTTCCTACTCATAAGAAACAAGTTGCCTTACAGGAAATATTTAAATTTGTGCAAATTGAAGAAGAGAGTCTCCCACAAGCTAGGGGGAGGCTTCTCCAATTGCTTAATGCTTTGCCTGATCATCCGCTCAAGAAAAATGAAGTACTTGATATCTTTTATAATGGACTAACCAATGCTTCTAGGGACCACCTAGATAGTTATGCTGGCTGTGTTTTCAGGGAATGAACTGTTGAACAAGCTGAAGTGCTATTGAATAATATATTGAGCAATGATAATGATTGGACTCTTCCCGAACCATATCCTTAGGCAACTCCGAAGAAAAGAGGTATTCTATTTCTCAGTCCTGAAGGTATGCAAGAGGCAAAGAAATCTATGAAAGAAAAAGGTATTAAAGCTGAAGATGTTAAGAATTTACCACCTATTGAAGAAATACATGGTCTTAATTCCCCGACACAGGTAGTAGAGGTAAATTCTCTCTATAGATTTGATGAAGGTGATATTCCTTATAATAATTCTACCAGTCAATGCTTGGATGAATTTGATAATTTTACTATTAAACAAGAAATTTTCAATGCTTATGTTAGTAGACAATTGAAACGTAATGCTTATATGCTTGAACGCTTGGGTGATTATATGTGTTGAACAATTAATGATCTTAAGCTTATTAGTAAGCATGCTTCAATGGTGAAAACTCAAGTAGAACAAGTTCTCAAGGCTCAGAATGATTTGTTGAATGAGTTGAATAGTAAGAACAATGATCATGCTGTCAGAGTTATGACTAGAGGTGGTAAAATGACTCAGGAACCTTTGTATCCTGAGGGCCATCCTAGGAGAATTGAACAAGATTCTAAGGGAATTAATACTGATGCACCTAGCCCTAGTAAGAAAAAGAAAAAGAAAAATGATAGGACTTTGCATGCTTCTAGTGAACCTGTTGTAGACACACCTAAGAATCCTAATGATATTTCTATTTCTAATGCTGAGACACAATCTGGTGATGAACATGAACCTAGTGATAATGTTAATAATGATGTTCATGTTGATGCTCAACCTAGTAATGATAATGATGTGGAGATCGAACCTACGGTTGATCTTGATAACCCACAACCTAAGAATAAATGTTATGATAAGAGAGACTTTGTTGCTAGGAAGCATGGTAAAGAAAGAGAACCATGGGTTCAGAAACCCATGCCCTTTCCTCTTAAGCCATCCAAGAAAAAGGATGATGAGGATTTTGAGCGTTTTGTTGAAATGCTTAGACCTGTCTTTTTGCGTATGCGTTTGACTGATATTCTGAAAATGTCTCCTTATGCTAAGTATATGAAAGATATTGTTACTAACAAAATAAATATACCGAAAGCCAAAATTTCCACCATGCTTGCTAATTACACTTTTAAGGGTGGAATACCAAAGAAATTTGGAGATCCAGGAATACCAACTATACCATGCTCCATTAAAAGAAACTATGTTAAAACTGCTTTATGTGATCTTGGAGCCGGTGTTAGTGTTATGCCTTTCTCTTTGTATCATAGACTTGAATTGAATAAGTTGACACCTAGTGAAATCTCTTTGCAAATGGCTGATAAATCAACTGCTCTACCCATCGGTATTTGCGAGGATGCGCCTGTTGTGGTTGCAAACGTTTCTATCGTAACGGACTTTGTTATTCTTGATATTCCCGAGGACGACAGTATGTTAATCATCCTTGGTAGACCTTTTTTGAATACTGCAGGGGCTGTTATTGATTGCAACAAGGGCAATGTCACTTTTCATGTTAATGGTAATGAGCATACGGTACACTTTCCGAAGAAACAACCTCAAGTTAATAGCATCAATTCTATTGGAAAAATTTCAACAATTGCTATTGGAGGTTTTGAATTCCCTCTTCCTACTGTCAAAAAGAAATATGATATTCTTATTGTTGGGGACATGCATATCCCCGTTGAGGTAACCTAGTGTTATATGAAAATTCTCCGGTTTCATGTCACTTGGAAGAAGTTTGTTAATAAGACTTGATCAACCTTGTTAATGGATTCCTTTTGATGAGCATGAGGTGGATGAATTTAGTAAACACAACTTTTTGTACCCACCTTTTACTTTCTGTTATTTAGATTAAATAAAGCAAAAAATACTATTGTTTGTTTGTTTTCTGAATTATTCGTGCAATAAAAAAATGTCCCAAAAATAAAAGTTCTCCAAATGCCCTGAAAATTTAGTATGATTTTTTATAGAATATTTGAGAATTTTTGGCACTGAGAACACACCAGGGGGCTGCACCAGTGGGCCACAAGCCCTGGGGGCGTGCCCACCCCTTGGGTGCGCCCTAGTGGCTTGTGGGTCCCACATGGGTCCCCTCACTTATTCCAGCACCCATTCACTTCGTCTTCCTCCAAAAAAAATCATCCCGTTGCTCAAACCCGTGTTCTTGCTCATCTTGCTGCCATTTTCGATCTCCTTGTGCAAAGCTCCATTTGCAAAACTGTTTTGGGGGATTGTTCTTTGGTATGTATCTCCTCCAATGGTCCAATTAGTTTTTGTTCTAGTACTTTATATATTGCAAATTTTTGCTGCTGTGGAGACCTTGTTCTTGAGCTTGCATGTCAAATTTATATGGTCCAAAGTAGTTTTGATGCATGATATAGCCTCTAGACACTTGTAGGAGTAGTTGCTATTAATTTTGTTGAGTTTGGTTCACTTTTATTTTGAGTCACTAAAAATTTCAGAAATTTTTAGAGAAAAGAAATGATGAAGAGATGGTTGAGAGGCTATTCAAGCCGGGTTCTAAAGAAATTGAGAATGAGGAGAAGAAGAAGCCCAAGTACAACCTTCCTCGCACCGCGGAGGTTCGACCGTGTGAATGGCCAAGTGATGCATTCTTGAGCGCGGCCGGAATTTATGAGGATTTCTATTATTTGGTGGAGAATGCAGGCATCACCGACGTCCTCCACGATAAGTGTGACCAATACCTCCTACTCACTAATACCTTCGTGCAAAATTTTCACTTTCATGCTAGGAAGTCACCACCCACGGTAGAGTTTTATTTATATGATGAGCATAAGGAGATGACGCTTTATGATTTTTGCAATGTTTGCAAATTACCTTATGAGGGCAGTGTCAGTGAACCATGTCCTAGAGATGTGGAAGATTTTATTGATGAAGTTACCGTAGGGGAAGAGAGAGGGGTGTCGGAAGCGAGAGTGGCTAGTTTACATTTTCCCGTTTTACGCTATTATTCATTATTTGCGGGGAGGTGTTTGATTGGTCGTGGGGAGAGTGGAGGCCTTAGTGCCCCTAACCTTGCTATTTTGCGCCATGCTTTATATCGTGATAGAACTTTTAGTTTGGGTGCCATAGTTGCTCAACGGTTGAGTTTAAACTGTTCGAGGGGTCCTAGCTTTGGAGGTATCTATGCCTCCCGCCTTGCTAGACGCTTTGAGATACCCATTAGGCACGATGAGGAGGAGGAGATGCTGTTACCTATTAGATACTTAGACTATAACAGTATGGTAGCGCATGATTTTATTAAGAAGGATAAGGACAAGAGACTCCTCTATAACTTAGTATTTAGTCAGGGTACTTGTGAGACTATTGCTTTGCCTGCTTCTTCTTTGTTCGATATTTATTTAGGCAGGTACACTATTATGCCTGAGGACATCTACCGATTTTGGGGTCTTTCACAACCCCCAGCACCAGAGCTAGCGCCAGTTCCTGATCCATATCAGGAGCCTATTTTTCAGTGGGAGCCACAAGATCTCGTCAACCAGTGGACCCCTCAGGACCCTCCGGAGTATCGAGGAGAGGGTTATTTCGAGCCATGGCCCTAGACCAACTTAGGCCAAAAGCCTAAGCTTGGGGGAGTACGTATCTCTCACCGACATTACATTCATGTTCGCACACTCATTCCAGTTGTCGGTGTTCATACTTTTTCATTGTATTATCCATGTTAGTTATTTCTTTTTCTTTTTCTCTTCTTGTGTGTTTGAAAAACTTTGAGAAAATCCAAAAAAATTAGTTGTAGCTTCTTTTTAGTTTTTCTTTCTATGTTTGTTTAGTAGTAGCATTAAAAGAAAACCCAAAAAGATTTCTCGTTCTTCTTTTGCTTGTTGGGAGTTTTCCCGTGTAAATAGTTTTTCTCGTTCCTGTTTTTGCTTTCTTCAGAAAAACAAAAACTCCAAAAATATTTCAGTGCATTTCTTTGAAATTCTTTTCTTTTCTTTGGGTCAAGAGGAGAAGACCACGATGAAAATGTTGAGTGGCTCTCATATGCATTATTGTTGATCTAACAGAGAGCCCACATTACCTTGTTTTCTCCTTTGAATAAATGTTTGCAGATTCCAGCTTAGTCCAATGCCCATGCACTCTTATTATTATTCACACCATTCGGTCGTGCAAGTGAAAGGCAATAATGACGACATATGATGAAATGATTGAGATGAGGAAAAGCTGGTATGAACTTGACCTATTTTGTTTTTGTAAATATGATTAGTTCATCGTTCTTGATTCAGCTCATTATGAATGGAACATGTTTGCAATGACAATTAGAGATTATAGTTACTCATGCCATACTTAATTAGCAAGGAGTTTATAATGGTTTGTCTTGAGTGCTAACATGCAAATTAAAATGGTTATGATGTAGTATGATAGGATGGTATCCTCCTTTGAATGATTCAAGTGGCTTGACTTGGCACATGTTCATGCATGTAGTTGAATCAAAATCAACATAGCCTTCACGATATTTATGTTCATGGTGATTTATATCCTACTCATGCTTGCATTCAATGTTGGTTAATCTCAATGCATGTTCATGACCGTTGTTGCTCTCTAGTTGGTCGCTCCTCAATCTTTTGCTAGCCTTCACTTGTACTAAGCGGGAATACTGCTTGTGCATCCACTTCCATAAACCCAAATTGTTCCATATGAGTCTACCATACCTACCTATATGTGGTATTTACCTGCCGTTCCAAGTAAATTTGCATGTGCCAAACTCTAAACCTTCAAATAATAATCTATTTTGTATGCCCGAATCGCTCATGTAGCGACTAGGGGCTGTCAGTATCTTCCATGCTAGGTGGGTTATTCTCACGATGAGTGTTTATTCACTTGTCATTCACGAGAAAGTGGCTGGTAATCGGGATGCCCAGTTCCATGCTCTAAATCAAATCAAAATATAAATATCAAACAAAACTCCCCCAGGACTGTTGTTGGTATGGACGGTACCCGTTGTTTCGGATCAGCCGTGGAGCGTGATTGTTGGTGGAGGGGGAGTAAAAACTTTACCATTCTATTTGGGAACCGCCTATAATGTATCTAGTATGGAAGATACCGAGATCTCTTGGTTGTTATGTTGACAATGAAAGCATACCGCTCAAAATTATATTCATCTCTATTTTAAAAGCTCGAGCTCTGGCACCTCTGCAAATCCCTGCTTCCCTCTGTGAAGGGCCTATCTATTTACTTTTATGTTGAGTCATCATCCTCTTATAAAAAGCACCAAATAGAGAGCACTACTGTCATTTGTATGCATTGTTATTAATTGATATTGAATATGACTCTGACTGGATCTCTTTTACCATGAATTACAATGTCTAGTCAGTCCTTAATCTTCAAGGGTGCTCTGCATTTATGTTTTGCGGTCTCAGAAAGGGCTAGCGAGATACCATTTTATTATATCATATCATGATTGGTTTGATAAAGTGTTGTCATCTGAGATTTATTATTATTGCTCGCTAGTTGATTATGCCATTGATATGAGTAAATGTGAGACCTAAATGTTATTGTGAATATGGCTAGTTCATAATCTTTGCTGAAAACCTGAATGCTAGCTATACATATTTGCAACAACAAGATCAAACATAGTTTGTAAAAGTTTTTCTTTCTCACTTTCAGTTTGTCAACTGAATTGCTTGAGGACAAGCAATGGGTTAAGCTTGGGGGAGTTGATACGTCTCCATCATATCTACTTTTCCAAACTCTTTTGCCCTTGTTTTGGACTCTAATTTGCATGATTTGAATGGAACTAGCCAGGACTGACGATGTTTTTAGCAGAATTGCCATGGTGTTATTTTTGTGCAGAAATAATAGTTCTCGGATTGACCTGAAAATTTACGGAGAATATTTTTAGAATATATAAAAATACTGGCGAAAGAATCAACCAGAGGGGGTCCACCCATTGGCCACGAGCCTGGGACGCCCCCCCGGGGCGTGCCCTGGTAGCTTGTGGCCCCCCTGGACCTCCTCCGACCCTAACTCCAACTCTATATAGTCACATCCGGAGAGAAAAAAATCAGAGAGAAGGATTCATCGCGTTTTACGATACGGAGCCGCCGCCGCCTCCTATTCTTCATTGGGAGGGCTGATGTGGAGTCCGTTTGGGGCTCTGGAGAGGGGGATTCGTCGCCAGCATCATCACCAACCTTCCTCCATCACCAATTTCATGATGCTCACCACCGTGTGTGAGTAATTCCGTCGTTGGGTTGCTGGACGGTGATGGGTTGGATGAGATTTATCATGCAATCAAGTTAGTTTTGTTAGGGTTTGATCCCTAGTATCCACTATGTTCTGAGATAGATGTTGCTATGACTTTGCTATGCTTAATGCTTGTCACTAGGGCCCGAGTGCCATGATTTCAGATCTGAACCTATTATGTTTTCATGAATATATTTGTGTTCTTTATTCTATCTTGCAAGTTGTAGACACCTATTACGAGTTAAGATCCGCATACCCCAATGTGACAATAATTGGGATTCTTTCCGGTGATTACCGTAGTTTGAGGAGTTCATGTATTCACTAAGTGCTAATGCTTTGTTCCGGTTCTCTATTAAAAGGAGGCCTTAATATCCCTTAGTTTCCATTAGGACCCCACTCCCACGAGAGGGTAGGACAAAAGATGTCATGCAAGTTCTTTTCCATAAGCACGTATGACTATATACGGAATACATGCCTACATTATATTGATGAATTGGAGCTAGTTCTGTGTCATCCTAGGTTATAACTACTACATGATGAATATCATCCAACACAATTATCATTGCCGATCCATTGCCTACGAGCTTTTCACATGTTGATCTTTGGTAAGTTAATTTGCCGTTGCCACTGTTACAATTGCTACAAAACTGCTACTATTACTTTTGCCACCGTTACCGTTACTTCCATACTACTTTGCTACTAAATATTTTGCTGTAGATATTAAGTCTTTCAGGTGTGGTTGAATTGACAACTCAGCTGCTAATACTTGAGAATATTCTTTGGCTCCCCTTGTGTCGAATCAATAAATTTGGGTTGAATACCCTACCCTCAAAAACTGTTGTGATTCCCTATACTTGTGGGTTGGAGCTGTAAGCAAGCTGCGGAGGGAGCTGGAGGCTGGTAAACGAGTACTGACGCAAATTCAAGAGGAGAAAAATGAGCTGAAGGCAGAAAATCAACTGCAAGCTGAGAAAATTAAGGGTTTGAGAGCTCAGCTGGCCCAAACCGCGGAGGAAAACCAGAAGCTGAAAGGTGGCATATTCGGTAAGTGCTGATCGTACCGTGCTGTTGGCAAGTGTCATTGATGTGTTAATGATGATGTGCAACACCTGCTTGTTAGGTCTCCTGACTAGGTGGCCTGAGAAAGAAGTAAACACTTATGATGGGAACCTTCTAAAGGAACTGTCGAAGACCTATGACAAGGCCCGAAAAGCCATGAAGAGCATGGCGAACACATTATGGCCGTCAGATGCGCCACCAGAGAGTATGACCGAACTAGCTAGTCGCTTTAAAGGGGCTCGGCGAAGGTTTGAGTTATGGAAGATCTCGGCCTACCGAGAAGGAGAGCGTGAGGCGTGGGCTATGGTAAAGACCCGCTTCACCAAGCTAGACCCGGTGCATATGGCCCCGGTTGGTCCCGTGGGCCCTGATGGTCAAGAGATACCACTAAGCTTGGTGTATGATGAAGTGATGCAACCCGCTCGCTATTATCAAAAGGATTGTGCTTTAGAACAATTGATAGACAATGTCGAGAATGAGTAGTCTTATCAATTCTATGTATCTATGTACTTTATGTTGACCATGCTCAATCCGCGTTCTTATTGTTATTTTTGAAAGAATGTTGTCTTGACCGGCCATCGACTTCTGCCTCTCTGATCAGAGATCGGGGAGTGTTCCTTACTGTGTGCCGTGGGAAACAAGGCAATAATTTGGGAACCAGGCAATCCGGCCTTCTGGTTTAAACAGACGAAACATATGCGGAGAGCGATGTTATATTACTGTTTAACGTAAGAAACATCTTCCGATGAAAATAGTTCCTCCAAGAGTTCCTTTCATCGGGGTAAAATTATAGTCCGAACACGTAGGGTCAACGGACTCCAATGGCTTTAAAAAAGAACCCTGGTATTAAGGTCGAGGCCATATTCACTTCCCTTAGGCCGACTTGTTATATTCTGTAAGAACGCTAGCTTTCGGCTTCTCCTGTCTGAGGTACGGTCCCGGGTGACCCAGTCGTAACAATCACAGAGGTGCTCCCTTTACGCCCTAGCCGAACAATCGGGAATGTAGGGGTAAGCCCAGGAGCCAGGCAACCCAGCTTGGCAAAGATCTTAAGGCAAACAAGTGCATATGTTGGCTTAACATGTATGAGAAGGATGCAATCAGTACGAATGCGATTTATACATTTATACGGCTCTTCTGAGGGAGCCCCTAGGCAAAGCTGGGTGTTACATTCAATGATGTGTATAATGCGAGCTTGGTATGGTTCGGTTTAGCCGGACTAGCACCATGTCGAAGAGAAAAAAGGAAAATAAAAGAAGGGAAAGGTGGAGATGTATATCAAACTCAAGCGTAAAAATGCCGCAGCCTTGCTGCGTTCCACGGGTTAGGCTCTAGGCCGTCATCGGACGGGCGGCGAAGACGATATGCTCCTCCTATGAGTATTTCATTTTTGATGTATGGTCCCTCCCATTTAGGCGACAGTTTATTCTTCTATTTCTCGGGGAGTCAGAGGACGAGGTCTCCCACGTTTTATGTATTCGCCCGGACCTCACGGTTGTGGTAACGCCGCGCTTGCTGTTGATAGAACGCAGATCGAGCTCGAGCTATGTCCCGTTCTTCTTCTAGAGCGTCCAGATCATCCTGCCGATCGAGCTCGGCTTCCTTTTCTTCGTACATGCGCACTCTAGGCACATCATGGATAAGGTCGCATGTGAGGACTGCTTCCGCACCATATACCGTAAAAAATGGTGTGTATCCGGTTGACTGATTAGGGGTGGTGCGCAGCCCCCATAGCACGGAATCGAGTTCCTCGACCCAATGGCAGTCTGATTGTTCAAGGGATCAAACTAGTCGAGGCTTAATGCCGCTCATAATGAGTTCGTTGGCTCGTTCGACATGTCCGTTGTTCTGTGGGTGGTATACTGAGGCATAATTGAGCTTAATGCCCATTTTACCGCACTAGTCTTTAACTTCCTGGGCGGTGAAGTTGGTACCATTATCGGTAATTATGCTATGGGGGACACCATAATGGTGTACGACATCGGATAAGAAGTCGATGACTGGTCCGGATTCTGCCGAAGTGACGGGTCTTGCCTCGATCCACTTGGTGAATTTGTCGACCATGACCAAGAGGTACTTCTTTTTGTTTGTCCTCCGTTTGAGTGGCCCGACCATGTCGAGACCCCAGACCGCAAAAGGCCACGTGATTGGTATCGTCCGAAGAGCTGTGGGGGGCATGTAGCTTTGATTTGCGAACAGCTGGCATCCGACGCAGTGTTGGACTAATGTCCGGGCATCTTCACGGGTGGTAGGCCAGAAAAACCCTGCTCAGAAAGCTTTGCTGGCCAGAGCCCGAGCTGCCGCGTGGTGTCCGCCCATGCCCGCGTGTATATCTACCAAAAGCTGCTGCCCCTCTTCTTCGGAGATGCACATTTGTAAAACTCCTGTGGTACTCTTCTTATAGAGTTCACCCTCATGGACCTTGTATGCTTTAGAGCGGCGAACTATGCGTCGTGCTTTGGTTTGATCCTCAGGAAGCTGATGTTGTGTGAGGTAGGCTAGCAGGGTTTCTGTCTAGGGTGGGATTACGGCCATTACCTTGTGTGCGGAAGGTGTTTCCTCGAGTGCGGAGCCGCTGATGACGTGATCGTCTTGTTCATTTTTGGGCAAGGCATTGTGAGCGGGCTCGTTGGATGGTGCACCGGTGAAGTCGTCCTGCCATACCATGGAGGGCTTAAAGAGCCGCTCGAGGAAGGTGTTTTTGGGAACCGGGTCGCACTTGGCGCCCATGCGGGCGAGGATGTCGGCTGCTTGATTGCTGTCTCTAGCGACATGGTGAAATTCTAGGCCCTCAAATCGAGCAGATATCCGGAGGACCGCGTTTCTATACGCCGCCATCTTGGGGTCTTTGGCATCGAATTCGCCATTGACTTGAGAGATCGCCAAATTTGAATCACCCCTTACCTCAAGGCGCTGCGCGCCCATTGATGTGGCCATACGAAGACCATGTAGTAGTGCTTCGTACTCGGCTGCGTTGTTCGAGTCCGTATACATTATTTTGAGGACATACCGAACAATGTTGCCTGTGGGGGAGATGAGGATGACCCCAGCCCCCAGTCCGGCTAACATCTTTGAGCCATCGAAGTACATTGTCCAGTGCGAGTATGTAGAGTACTCCCGGGGTAGTTCGGCCTTGGTCCATTCGGCTATGAAATCGGCCAGCACCTGAGATTTAATGGCTCAGCATGGCTTGTATGTTATCTCAAAGGGGAGAAGCTCGATGGCCCATTTGGCGATGCGGCCTGTGGCGTCCCTGTTATTGATTATATCATTCAAGGGGACCTCTGACGCTACTATGACCGAACATTCTTGAAAGTAATGACGTAGCTTTCGAGATGCCATGAAGACCGTGTAGGCTATCTTTTGGTAGTGCGGGTATTGTGATTTGCATGGCGTAAGCACCTTGGACACGTAGTAGACCGGCTTCTGGACTTGGAACTTGTGGCCCTTGGATTCCCATTCTACCCGTGCTGACCACCTGATTTGTGGCCGAAATGTATAGTAGCATGGGTTCGCCGATGCCGGGTGCGGCCAGGATAGGGTTGCCGGCGAGGAGTGTTTTAATCTCCTCGAGTGCCATGGTTGCTTCATCTGTCCACTGGAAGTTCTTGGTATTTTTATGTAGTTTGTAGAGTGGCAATGCCATTTCTCCGAGGCGTGATATGAAGCGGCTCAAGGCGGCCACGCATCCTGCCAGCTTCTGGACATGCTTAAGCTCCGTTGGTATTGCGAGCTGAGATAGCGCTCTAATTTTGGCCGGATTCGCTTCGATTCCTCTATGGGAAACTATGAATCCGAGTAGCTTTCCGGCAGGGACCCCGAAGACACATTTCTCCGGGTTGAGCCATATGTCGTAGGCCCATAGGTTGTCGAAGGTTTGACGTAGGTCATCTATCAGTTGGTCGATGTGTTTGGTTTTGACAACCACGTTGTCCATGTATGCCTCGACTGTTTTGCCAATTTGGTTTTTGAGGCATGTTTGAATCATGCGCTGGTATGTGGCTCCCACTTTTTTAGTCCGAACGGCATGGTGTTGAAGCAGAAGGGCCCGTAGGGGGTGATGAATGCGGTTGCTGCCTGAGCAGACTCCTTCATCTTGATCTGATGGTATCCGGAGTATGCATCGAGGAAGCATAACGAGTTGTGTTCGGCGGTGGCGTCGATGATCTGGTCTATCCTTGGCAGAGGGAATGGATCCTTAGGGCAAGCTTTGTTGAGGTTTTTGAAGTCGACGTAGAGCCGCCAGGACTTATCCTTCTTGGGAACCATAACCAGATTTGCTAACCACTCGGGGTGCTTGATCTCGCGGATGAATCCGGCCTCTAGCAGTTTTGCAAGCTCTTCGCTCATGGCCTGCCGTTTGGGTTCGGAAAATCGGCGCAGGGTTTGTTTCACTGGCTTCAAGCCTTTTAAAATGTTGAGGTTGTGCTCTGCTAGTCTTCGTGGGATTCCTGGCATATCTGATGGGTGCCAGGCGAATATTTCCCAATTTTCACGCAGGAATGTCCTTAGTGCCTCGTCGACTGCAGGGTCCAACTATGCTCCTATGGATGCCGTTTTATTGGGATCTGTTGGGTGCACTTGAAATTTGACTATTTTGTCCACTGGCTTGAATGATGTGGGCTTTTGTCTTTTACTGAGAACCACGTCATCCCTGTCGATAGTAGTGCGTAGCGTTGTCAACTCTTCGGCCGCGAGGGCTTCGGATAGTGCCTCTAGGGCGAGGGATGACATCTTATTTTTGGCTCGCAAGGCTTTGCTCAGGTCGCTTCTAAGAGAGATCACCCCGTTGGGCCCTGGCATCTTGAGTTTCATTGATACGTCTCCGTCGTATCTTTAATTTTATTGTTCCATGCCAATATTATACAACTTTCATATACTTTTGGCAACTTTTTATACTATTTTTGGGACTAACATATTGATCCAGTGCCCAGTGCCAGTTCCTGTTTGTTGCATGTTTTTTGTTTTGCAGAAAATCCATATCAAACAAAGTCCAAACGTGATAAAAACTTACGGAGATTTTTTTGGAATATATGTGATTTTTGGAAAAAAGAATTGATGCGAGAAAATGCCCGAGGAGTCCACAAGGCAGGGGGGCGCGCCCTAGGGGGTAGGGCGCGCCCTGGGCCCTTGTGGCCACTCCGTAAGGAGATTGGTGCCCTTCTTCGGCCGCAAGAAAGCTAATATCCGGATAAAAATCGTGTTAAAATTTCAGCCCAATCGGAGTTACGGATCTACGGGAATTTAAGAAACGGTGAAAGGCCAGAATCTGGAACGCAGAAACAGAAGGAAACAGAGAGAGAGAGAGAGATCCAATCTCGGAGGGGCTCTCGCCCCTCCGCCGCCATGGAGGCTGTTGGGGATATAACTATTGAGTATAAACCGCCCAGGAGGGGCCGGGTTATGCTCATAGTTATTTACCTGTATTGAAGCCCATGAAGACATAGAAGATGGCGACTTACGAAGGAGACTTAATAAGAAGGCCCAAAGCCCAAAGGCGAGTTAGGGCCCATAGATGTAAACCGCCATAAGTATATGACTTGTATTGTAAGATAGGAAAGAGTGGATACCGAGCCGGACACGTTCATGAGCCGGCCGGGATTCTGTGAACCGCCGAGCGTCAACCTGTGTATATAAAGGGACGACCCGGCAGCGGTTTAGGGACGAGGGACAACAGATCGAGAGCCAGGTTAAGCGTATTCGCCCCCTGGTCATCGAAACCCTAGCAATACCACCTCAAACTGGATTAGGCTTTCACCTTCACCGCAAGGGGCCGAACCAGTATAAACTCCCCATGTCCTTTGTCCTGATTAACCCCTTTAAGCTAACCTCATTGCGATGGCTCCATGACTAAGTCCTCACACTAGGACATCTGTCGTGCCGATTCCACGACAGTTGGCGCCCACCGTGGGGCCAGCGCACGGTGGTTTTGAGTTCTTGAAGGGCAACTTCGAAGGGATCAAGGGATACGCTGTGGGCCGGATGACCAAGAGTCATCACGGCAAGCTCTACATCGACAACGAAGGCTGGTGCCCCGAGGCCGGCTCAATTGAGTACGGGTACCGGGTCCCCTTCGGTGGAATTCATGTCTTCATTGGCAAGATCGGCGAACCGGGCCCTGAGCTGGACACCTGCACCGACATCGTCGAGACGGCTCAGCGTGCAAAACCCGCCCGAGTTCAGCCCGCCATGAGTCGTGCCTTAGTCGGATTCATCAATGGTGCGGAATCTGAGGATAAATCGGTATCTGATAGTGAGACAGTTGTCTATTCTGATGGCGAGTCATCCACCGGTGAAACCGAGTCATTGTACCAACTGCAAGACGGTCGGCTTGGGGGTTGTTCCGATGGCGATTGTATTCCGGACCCCTACGAGCCGCCGAACCGGGTTGCAATCTTCATGGCCGGTACGCAGCCAGTGTAGCACTCTTCAACTGCAGCGGCATTGATTTCTGGGTCAACAGCGGCGACGGCAGCCGGGGCAGGAGGCCCTGCGCGCCCGCCGGCTCAAGTCTTGTCCGGTTTACTAGATGCCTTGGCAACACTGCTGACGACGGAGGTTAACCCGGATAATTAAGATCAGCATAACGCGGAAGTCGTGAAATTGCGGGATCAGATAGCTCAAGCTAAGGAAGACCTGGCAGCTGAAGATGCCAGGATGGCTGCGGAGCGGGTTACGTTGGATGCTCAAGCGCAGCGGATTCAGTCGGAGTCTTACCGACTCATGCTAGATCAGAACGCTTCAAACGAAGTCATGAGGAGGAGGCATCAGTCTCGCCTGCCACCGATTTACGAGGCGAGGAACCTCTTTAACACGCCAGGAGCAGGAACGAGTAACCCGCCAGTGGCGGACCGGGTTGAAGCGCCTGGGACGGGAGCGCCGGTTCAGCCGCGCACCACGGATCCGCCTCGTCAAAACAATATCCCGCCGCAACACATGCCAACACCACCGGGTCATTACTCTAACCCTTTGGATAACATGATCGCTGCGGCATCACGATTGGCGGCTAGCCCGGTTGAAGGCGAGTCTCCAACGGCGGTTGAGATGCGGAGGGCTAGAGAGCTCCTTCAGACAGCATTGGTTCAGCAGCAGGCTTATTCTTACAGTCGAAGCAGGATTCATTCCACCCCTCGCCCAAGCCGGAGTTACAGTAGGCATATTGATGAACCAGCTGTGTCAAGCAGTGGGCCGAACCATAACCAGCCTCGTGGACATAACCTGGCGGGCGGTGGTGCTGATGCTCAGAACTTGGTGGATCAAGGTAGAGCACGTTGAGAGGCTGAGCTGGCGGCACAATATGCGGCCCGTCAACCTTCTCCGGTTCGTCCGACAACTTCGGTGGAGCCAGGTGTAACCTTTAGGAATTTGGGCGTGCCATGTTTAGTGTCGGCCATACGTAATGAGCGTCTGCCCAAGGATTTTAAGGGCCCTCGCAAGGTGCCTAACTATACAGCCGATTTACCTCCTGAAGCATGGATCGAGAGTTATGAGATGGCCATGGAATTGTTAGATGTTAGCGATGCGGCATGTGCTAAATATTTCCCCCTGATGTTGGATGGAACGGCTCGCACTTGGTTGAAGGGGCTCCCTGCCAACTCCATTGGGTCATGGGCCGAGTTAAAGGCACGGTTTATCCAGAATTTCAAAGATACGTGCAAGCAGCCTATGTCAATCATGGATCTGGATGCCTGTGTCCAAGAAGAGGGTGAGTCCACAACCCATTGGGTGCGCCGGGTTTCGACCATCTTACATTCATCGGATCGCATCAATGCCGGTTCAGCGGTCATAATGTTGGAGAAGAATTGCCGGTTTACGCCTCTTAAGCAGAAGTTGGGTCGGCTCAAGCGCCACTGCAATGACATGGGAGAGCTGATGACGGCTCTGGTTAAGTACGCTGACTCTGATGGTACCAAGGACCCCGAGTCTGATGATGACAAGCCGGGAAAGGGAAAGAAGAGCAGCAGCACCAGAGGACAACAACATAATCCGGTGAATCAGGGAGGCAATGGTAAGCACAAAGCTGATAATAGTTTGGACTTTGTGGCTAACACCAATGCACAGAATAATGGCCAGCGTCGTAAAGGTAAACCGCCCCCATGGGCCGGAGGGTCCGGCTTTAATCTTGAACAGATGCTAAATCAGCCCTGCCCAAGGCATGGGACGCGAGAAAGACCGTCTGGCCACCTCTGGAAGGATTGCTACATCATGAAGGGGTATAAAAATTCCAATCTTTTTCAAGACAATCATGGACCGGGTGGTGGTTCAGGGTCCGGTTCTCATGGGTTGGGTTACGGCGGTGGCGGTTCTAGTTCTGGATTCCAAGGTAATCAGGGCAATCAAGGCAATCAGGGTGGCTACCATCAACAGTCAGGTCAGGGGAATCAGCAGCAGCAATTTGGGTATCAGAGTAACCCAAAGTAGTTGAATAGTGGGCAGTACCACGTCTTCACCACAAATTTATGCAAACGGGATCAGAAGCTTCACAAAAGGGCAGTGAATGCCGTTGAACCGGCGGTTCCCCGTTACTTGCGCTGGTCTGAGCAGCCCATCGTGTGGAGTCGGGAAGATCACCCACCCCGGGTTGATAATCCGGGTCACCTAGCATTGGTGGTTGCACCCCAGGTTGGAGGGTATAAGTTTACCAAGGTACTCATGGACGGAGGGAGCAGCATCAATATCCTTTATTACGAAACTTTCCGTCGCATGGGGTTGACAGATAAAAATCTTAAACCGTCGAATACAGTTTTCCATGGTGTGGTGCCTGGTAAGTCGGCGTACCCTGTTGGTAAGATAGCTCTGGAAGTTGCCTTTGGAGATGATCATGACTCTAGGTCAGAGACATTGACCTTTGAAGTAGTCAAAATTCACAGCCCGTATCACGCTCTGTTTGGACGGCCGGCTTATGCCAAGTTCATGGCACGGCCTTGTTATGTTTATCTGCAGCTCAAGATGCCGGGTTACAAGGGGACCATCACAGTACATGGGAGCCGAAGGATAGCCTTGCAATGTGAAGAGGGTGATGTGGCTTATGCTGAGTCGGTTTGTGCAACGAAGGAGTTAAAATTTTACAAGGACAATGTTGATCCGGCGGATATGACGTCTTTGAAAAAGCCAACTACAGAGCATGATCCGGTTTTGAAGTTTAAATTGGCAGATGACACTAAGATGGTTGATTTTGTTCCTGGCGATTCATCCAAGCAGTTCAGCATCAGTGCTAATATGGATCCGAAATAGGAAAGCGCACTCATCGAGTTCATCCGTGAGAACCGGGACATCTTTGCATGAAAACCTTCTGACGTGCCAGGTGTACCGAGGGAACTCGCTGAGCACACTCTCAATATTGATCCCAAGTTTAAACCGGTCAAGCAGTTTCTTCGTTGTTTTAATGAAGAAAGGCGTAAGGCCATTGGTGAGGAGGTAGCCCGGCTCTTGGCGGCTGGGTTTATTGTTGAAGTTTTTCATCCTGAGTGGTTGGCTAACCCGGTGCTGGTACTTAAGAAGAACGGCACTTGGCGCATGTGTGTGGACTACACGGATTTAAACAAGGCTTATCTGGCTGATCCTTTTGCTCTCCCTCGTATTGATCAGATTATTGATGCTACGGCGGGTTGTGAGCGTTTGAGTGTTTTGGATGCTTATTCTGGTTATCATCAGATCAAGATGGCAGTTAAGGACCAGGAGAAGATAGCTTTCATAACTCCCTTTGGAGCCTTCTGCTATGTGTCTATGCCTTTTGGGCTCAAGAGTGCCCAGGCGACTTACCAGCGATGTGTGCAGAATTGTCTTCATAATCAGATTGGACGCAATGTTCATGCTTATGTGGATGATATTGTGGTGAAATCCAAAAAGAAGGAGACGTTGATAGATGACTTGAAGGAAACCTTTGATAATCTCCGAGTTTATAAAATGATGCTTAATCCGGCCAAGTGTGTTTTTGGTGTGCCGGCGGGCAAGCTTTTGGGCTTTCTGGTGTCTAACAGGGGCATTGAAGCTAATCCGGAGAAGATCAAAGCCATTACTTCTCTGGCTAAACCGACATGTATCAATGATGTTCAACGTCTGGCGGGTCGTATTGCGGCGCTAAGCCGGTTCATAAGCCGCCTCGGTGAGAAGGCCATCCCTTTGTATTAGATGATGAAAAAGACAGATGACTTCGTCTGGAGTGACGCTGCTAATGAGGCATTTGAGGCGCTTAAGAAGCAGCTGGCTGAGCCGCCGGTCCTAGCTGCACCCGTTGATAAGGAGCCACTGTTGTTATATGTGGCTGCTAATAGCCGGGCTGTCAGTGTGGCTATTGTGGTTGAAAGGAAAGAGGCAGGCAAGGAATATCCGGTTCAACGACCAGTTTATTATATCAGCGAAGTGCTTATTGAGTCCAAACAGAGATACCCACATTGGCAGAAACTTGTATATGGGGTTTTCATGGCAAGCCGGAAGCTTAAGCAATATTTTTAGGGTCACCCCATTACTGTGGTTAGCCCTGCTCCTTTAGGAGATATCATACAAAACAGGGAAGCAACAGGCCGGGTTGCCAAATGGGCCATTGAACTTGGGCCTCATGGTTTGAAGTATATGCCTCGCACGGCCATCAAGTCTCAAGCACTGGTGGATTTCATCAATGACTAGACAGAGCTGCAGATGCCTAAGGAAAAACCAGATAACACATATTGGACTATTCACTTTGATGGGTCCAGGCAATTGGAGGGCTCAGGGGCTGGAGTTGTGCTTGCTTCCCCTCGAGGTGATAAATTTTGTTATGTTCTCCGTTTGATGTTCCCTTGTACTAACAATGCAGCTGAATATGAGGCCTTGCTCCATGGTCTTCGGATGGCTAAGGAGATGAACCTAAGCCGGGTAAGGTGCTTTGGTGACTCAGATTTGGTGGCTCAACAAGTCTCTGGTACTTGGGATTCTAAGGATCCCCTCATGGCGGCTTATCGACGAGAGGTGAATTTTATTGCTGGTCACTTGAAGGGTTTTCAAGTTGAGCATGTTGATCGGAGGAAAAATGAAGCGGCTGATGCCTTAAGCCGGTTAGGTTCTCAATGTAAAACGGTGCCACCTAATGTCTTTCTTGACGTTTTGCATAACCCGTCGGTCAAGTTACCTAAAGAGGAGGATTTGGCTATTCCTGACCCGGAAGCTTAGTTGGTGGCGGCTCTTCATGTTATTCCTGATTGGACAGTTCCATATTTGGCATATATGACCCGGGGCGAGTTACCTGAGGATGAAACAGGCAAATAACCCGGTGGTCCAAGTCAATGACAATTGTCAATGGAGAGCTGCACCATTGCAGTGTTACCGGGGCGTTTCAGCGTTGTGTTTCTCCTGAAGAAGGCTGTGAGATTCTGCGTGAGATCCATGAAGGAGATTGTGGTCATCACGCCGGCTCTAAATCTCTTGTAGCCAAGGCTTTTCGTCACGGTTTTTATTGGCTGACGGCTCATGCTGATGCTGAGGACTTGGTCAAAAAATGTGATGGTTGTCAGAAGTTTTCACGTCGAGCTCATGTTCTGGCTCAGGAGTTGAGAATGATTCCAATCACTTGGCCGTTTGCAGTTTGGGTGCTTGATATGGTTGGACCTTTTAAGAGGTCCAAGGATAAGAAGACCCACCTCTTGGTGGCGGTTGATAAATTCACTAAGTGGGTAGAGGCAGAGCCAGTGTAACACCCCGAGGATCATGCTACAGTAATCTCCCTCTAACGATGGCCATGTCATCATAATTACTTTGCAAGTTGCCACTTGTCAAAAATCAAATTCAAAATTCACTTTGTAATGCAAGTAAAATTTTACATTTTCAAAAGTGCAAACAAAATTGTTCATAATTTTGCAAATAATCCCTAAGTATTTATCATGTAGAAGCCAACCTCATTTGGATTTCCAAAATGCCCCTAAGAGTTATTTAAGTGGATCAACAGCAAATTACTTGAACTTTCTTTTTGTCTTTGTCTTTGATTTCCTTTTCTGCTTTGCAATTTAATTTAGCCACCAAATAAGTTTTGCAAAATATGTAACTTAGTCCAATATTTGCAGTGCAATATTTGTCACTGCTAGAAATTGGTCTGGTGTCCATATCTTTTTGTTTGGATTTTATTTAATTGAAAACGGCATTTAATTAATTGGTTTTGCCACGGTTTTATTTATTTTAGGACAATCAAACAATTTTAAAGATGTTGGTTTCAATTTTAGAATTGTCTCTGATTTACTTGCTATTTAATGAGCAATTTAGTTTCTGATTTTGGACAACTTTTATTTTTACTTTAAGTTTGAATTTCCATTTGAATTTGAATTTGAAAAGAGATATGATACTAATGATGATTAAGCACTGTTGATCATGATGACTTGGCATAATCAAAAGGGGATTACTGTAGTTATCCACTGGGGGTGTTACAAGTCTCCTCCACTAACAAGAATTCTCGTCCCGAGAATTAAGAGGTAGAAGGAAAAAGTTCGGGGTATTCCGCACGAAGATTATCCTCGCGTTCCCAAGTGGCTTCATCTTCAGTATGATTTGACCACTGCACTTTGAGGAACTTGGTAACCTTCTGACGGGTCCGACATTTAGATTCATCGAGAATGCGGATCAAATGCTCCTTATAAGATAGGTCATCTTGCAATTCGAGCACCTCGTGATCTACTGCTTGGTGCGGAGATTCCTTGAAGCATTTACTAAGTTGTGACACATGGAAGACGTCATGGATATGAGAGAATTGCGGCGGCAACTCCAATTTATATGCCACCTGACCACGTCTAGCAATAATGCCAAAAGGACCAATGTAGCGTGGAGCTAACTTGCCCTTGATTCCGAAACGGTGATTGCCCTTCATAAGAGTGACACGAAGATAAGCTTGATCACCAGGTTGACAAGTCAAACCCCATCGTTTGCGATCATAGTTGCTCTTCTGGCGGTCCTGAGCTGCCTTGAGATTTTCCCGGACAATACGGACTTGTTCTTCGGCGTGTTGAATAATATCCGGACCCACGAGCGGTCGTTCCCCAGTTTTTGACCAATTCAAAGGGGTTCGACACTTACGTCCATATAGAACTTCGAAGGGGGCCATTTTCAAGCTGGCTTGATAGCTGTTATTATACGAGAACTCAGCATACGGGAGAGATTCTTCCCACTTCTTGCCGAAAGAAATAACACAAGCCCGAAGCATGTCTTCAAGCACTTGATTGACTCGTTTGACTTGGCCTTGGGATTGTGGATGATAAGCTGAACTCCAGGTAATATGAGTTCCCATAGCTGTTTGGAAACTTTCCCAGAACTTTGAGGTGAAAAGACCGCCACGGTCCGAACTGATCTCCTTCGGAATACCGTGGAGTGAAACAATTCTGGAGATATATAACTCTGCTAGCTGACTAGAAGTGATCGTCTCCTTGACAGGCAGAAAGTGTGCAACTTTAGAGAGTTGGTCGACGACTACAAGAATAGCATCGTGACCCTTCTGTGACCTGGGAAGGCCAGTAATGAAATCCATCTGAACCTTATCCCATTTCCATAGAGGAATAGGAAGTGGTTGCAGAATTCCAGCAGGCTTCTGATGTTCTGCTTTAACGCGACGACACACATCACATTCAGTAACATATCGAGCAATGTCCTGCTTCATTTTAGACCACCAATACCTTTGACGGAGATCACGATACATCTTGGTGCTACCCGGATGAATAGACAGCGGGGTATCATGTGCCTCCTTCATGACTTTGTCAGTCATAAGCTCGAAGCGAGGTACGACAATGCGGTTTCTGAAATACAAGGTTCCATCTTCAGACAGCGAGAAATCCCTGTACTTTACAAGGTGAAGGTCTTTCTTCATCAGATCAATTTCAGCATCTTTAGCTCCGTTTTTTTTCCTGGGGAAGGATATACCCTCAATTCATGTGCTCAAACACATTTTCCTTTCCATTGTTCTGTTTAATCTGATAATCGCATTTTCCTTTCCATTGTTTTGTTTAACCTTTCTTGTAATCTGACTTAACTGAGTAGCGATAATTCCCTGCTTAGGTAAGCACCTCGTTGTACCACTCTGTGAGTAAGACCCTGTTACTATTGTTGATGACATTCCGGTAACCACCGATCGACGAGAACTTTGACTATTGGTCCGCCTTGTTTTAACGAGCAGGAAAATGGTTCTCTTCGTCCCCCGCCCTTGGTACCGATGTTGTCACCGACATAACTGACAGACTACCCTCTGACCTACATTGTTGCCGTGACCGGTAAGATGTCACCGTTCTCCCTACTTTTGAACGACACCCCCCCCCCCCGACAGTTCCACAGGATCGGAACCTAACTCTCCTGTATATCCTTGATTCCGAAGTATCATATGCTCTTGGTTTCGAGTGTTATCATGAGCCACCCTCCGAGAGTTGATCTATTTCCGATGCTCTGAACCCCCTTCTCACACTCTGTTCAGGTATCGATCGTTTGTCCATTCTCTTGAAACCTCTTAGTGTACCTTCATATTTAACTCTCGATGTTTTCTTAAGTTTCAACTCGAGAGATACTTCTGCCACATTCCCTGGATAGTCCGCCAGATAATCGACCCTATAAGGGTCAGTTCTCCTGAAGTTATCCTTTACCTCCCCACTTAAATCTCGGGACGAGATTTCTTGTAGTGGAGGAGATTTGTAACACCCCGAGGATCATGCTACAGTAATCTCCCTCTAACGGTGGCCATGTCATCATAATTACTTTGCAAGTTGCCACTTGTCAAAAATCAAATTCAAAATTCACTTTGTAATGCAAGTCAAATTTTACATTTTCAAAAGTGCAAACAAAATTGTTCATAATTTTGCAAATAAGCCCTAAGTATTTATCATGTAGAAGCCAACCTCATTTGGATTTCCAAAATGCCCCTAAGAGTTATTTAAGTGGATCAACAGCAAATTACTTGAATTTCTTTTTCTAAAGATGTTTAAAGTTTCCAAATGTCCCCAAACTTTACGAGCCACTCCAGAATATTGCCTTTGTTTTATTTGCCAAATATCATTGGCAAAAGAATTGTTTTGCTATCTAATTTAAAAAGCAAACCAAGGAAAAAAAAGCAGAAAAGAAATAGAAAAGGGACCTAAAACTACTTTGCAACTGGGCCTTAAGTGGCCACGCGGCCGAGCCCACCTCCGCAGCTCCTTCTTCCTGTTCAAAGTAGCCTCGTGGACAGAGGGGGCGCGTCCATGGCACCAATGGCCACATGCCGGCCATCGGGCGACGCCCCGGCGACCTAAACGACCGTCCACACACCCCCCCTCAAACCCTAGCAACACCATTCTTTCCCCCTCGCGCCACTTCACTCGCTGTAGCTGTCGCCCGAGACCATCGTCGTCGCGCCACCGTCGATGTCATGCTCTAGAGCCACCCCGCCTCGCCCATGGAGGTCCAGGAGCTGCACTACGTCCTTCTACATCGACTACGTCAATGGATCGGACGGGATTGGCAGTACACCATCGCCATCGAGCCCCTTCCTCTGTTTTAGCCGCCGCCTCGAACCGCTGCTCCGGCAAGCCCCTGACCCATCTCAAGCTCGCTGTTGACCTCCCCTTGGTGAGCCTCGTCTGACCCCCTCGTTTGCCCACTCGATTTGTCATCGTAAGCCGCCCCCACTGCCAAGAACGGAGGCCCCCCTCCGCGAGCTCCTGACTTCGCTCGCGCGCCCTGCTGCGCGCCGACCCCGACGCCTCCAGCCACAAGCACTACTGCACCGCTGCTCCCCTGCTCCACCCGCCACTCCCGCGCGTCGCCCCAGCTGTGCACTCCCGCTAGCCGTGGTCGTTGAGCCCCGCCGGCCGCGCCCCGCACCTGGCCATGCCCGCAGCCGACCGCTGCCGCTCCCCTGCGCCGCTCGCACCCGCCGAGGCCCCGACTCCTCCTGCTGTTGCTCGCTGGCGGTTGCCCAGGTTCGCCACCACTGGCGGCTGCTGTCGCCCACGGCCGACGCGGCCGCCATGCGCCCGCGCGCGTGCGTGTCCTGCCTGCGTGGCCGACCCCTGTTTAGCTTAGGGACAAACCCCCCTATGTTAGGCTAACCCCCCTGCTAATTACACACTAACTAGTAGGCCCCTTAGATAAAATAGCTCACTAAAACCCTCTGTTAAAGTGTACACCCAATGACATGTGGGTCCCTCTTATTTTAGATTAAAGAAAAATCATTTCATAAGTCATTAAGACACTTACATGTGGGACTCCCCTGTACTATTCATCTGTTGACCAGTCAAAGTTGACTGGGCCAACTGGGACCCCCTGGACCCACTGTCATCCTTTGGTGCACTGCTGGGTGCACTGCACCGGGTGCACCTAGCAATTTCCTGTTTATTTTCGATTTAATAATAATTTCAGAAATGTTTAACTCTTTGAAAAAACGTAGAAATTAAACCATAGCTTAGATCAAAAAACTTTGTACATGAAAGTTGATCAGAACGACGAGATGAAGCTGACCGTGCTGTCTGTTTCCGTGACGGGACCATGTATGGAGGTGAACTCGTAACTTTTTGCCCATTTCCCTTATGTGAATAGTGCATATACACCGGTTAATAAATCCAACTTAAATCCTAAAATAGCTAATATGACTTAGACATGCTTTTAGGCAACCCTGCACTGCACGTTAGTGTCGGTGTACTAAGTATTGGGCCACTAGTACCCCGTACTTGTGCATGGGCAGTTGTAGCCATCCTCGCGGCAAGGCTTGCCGGGGAACAGTTCGAGGTTGATTCAAGCCACCAAAGAAATCATCAAGTCAGAGATCTGAGGATTAGCAGATAAGAAGAGCTGGAATCCGAAGGCCAGCTTCCCCGGCAAGATCTTGCTGGGGTGGCCTGCGGAGCCCGGCAAGGATTGGCGCCCATCAAGGCTTGGTGCCCGGCAAGGCTTGGCGCCCAGGCTTGGTGCCCGGCAAGCTTCGGCGCCCGGCCTGGTTTTGTTGCTGTGCCACTACTCTAGCACAGCGAAAAACCCGACATTCTGGGTCCTTCCTTGGACGCGTGGCGACGCGCCAATGGAAGAGAGCTTAAGCGGTGCTGATGGGATGGCCCCTTTTTCCATCCCCAAGAAAGTGAGGACACCTAAACGGACACCTCACGGTGCATTAAATGCGTTTGTCCTAATCCGTCAAGGGTTAGGTATGATACCCTGTAGCTACTTTACACCTCAATGTATGTACATTTTGCCACTGTGGTGACCCCTTTGAGCGTATAAAAGGAGGCCCAAGGCAACTGCTACAGGGGATGAGGCCTTCTGGCCCATTCTGCATGCGTAGCTGCTCTTTGAACGTACTGTTCACAGCGAGCGATCCTGAAGGCTGGGCTCAAGAACATTAATAAGAACACATGGCAGGAGTAGGGTTTTACGCTGATCAGCGGCCCGAACCTGGGTAAAAACCTCCCGCGTCGATCGTTGGTTCTGCTCTTTGCGTATACCTCTTCCCCCGCCGAATTGTAAAGGGGTCTCTCGGGATCCCATAGGTGTCATACCCCGACATCTTTGGCGCACCAGGTAGGGGGATTGAAGGTTGCGTGAACCTGATCTAGTGATCGGCGCCTCAGTTCCTTCATCATCATGCCGCCCAAGAAGAAGAGTGCCGCGACGGCACAACCGTCCACATCCTTTTTGCCTACGCCTTCGCGTACGGGCGACGGCGTGGGTGCAGAAGGAAGATGATTAGAACCCCCACGGCGTTCTGGTGATCCGAGCCAGGCGAGCGGCATCGTTCGTAGTGGCAGTGGTAACCTGCACGCCGCTGGATCTAGAGACAGCGCTGTGTTGCCTACGGGTGGCACAACGAACTCCAGAGATCGGAGGGCGCCTGCTGGAGCTCCCGCGCCGGCGCAAGCCTCACGACCTACCCAGGTCGTGCACGATGAGCGACGTCATGGCGCTGGTGGTTCAGGGCATCCCCATGAAAAGATTTCAATGCATCGATCCCAAGATGCGCGGGACCAGCATGCACACCGAGCTGCTGGCGGGGGTGGCGCGCGGTCGCGTGACCGTGGTGGTGCTCCTTCTAATATGGTTAGGAGTCAGAGCACCTCACGTACCTCGCACCTGTCGCCGCCGCCTATGCCAGTGGAAGCCTTGGCATGTGCGCAGCTGCTCCTCGATTTTCCTCCTGCCCCGGAGAAGATGGAGGAGTGGCGAGCTACTATCCAGAGCCTTATCGGCTTCACCAACAAAGATGGACCGCAAGAGGCAGGGCCCTCGCAGCGAAGGCCCATCGATCCGGCGCGAGCCGACGTGGAGAAAACCGGAGGTGGTGCAACCACGGTGCACTCCCCTCCACGGCACCAGCGGCGGCCGACAACCCAGCAGGTCGACCGCCGTGAAGAAGTTTCCATGGCGTCATCCGATCCACAGATGCGCCGCGATTAGCGTCAAGTTCTCCAGGAACGAGGCAAGGAGGACGCTCGAACTACCATCAAGCGGTGACGGGAAGCGCGCTATCAATCTGATAAGCGCGCGAGGCTGGCTGTCAACGAGCTTGCGCCAGGGGACGTAGGAGACTTGCCTTATGAGGTAGGGACTCCAGCATTTACCCGTGAGCTGCGGCAAGTCCAGTGGCCCAATTCCCGAACCTTTAAGCCGGAGGTCCCGGAGAAATATGACGCTAAGACCCATCCCTCGGAGTTCCTGAGCATCTACACCATTGCGGTGCAGGCTGCCGGGGGCCGAGATGACGAGATACTTGCCAACTACTTCCCGTTGGTGCTCAAACCCAATGTCAGGTCGTGGTTGATGCATCTGCCGGAGAATTCTATTTCTTCCTGGTCAGATCTGTGCCATCAGTTTGTTGGCGCCTTTGTCGGAGGCCACCAAGCTCCTGGCCAAGAGAGTGATTTGCATATCATCCCTCAGAAGGAGGGCGAGTCCCTGCGCAAGTTTATGCAGAGGTTCAGCCGGGTGCAGTACAATATTCCTGACATTCACCCTGCCGCTGTCATTAGCGCGTTTCACCAGAACGTGTGTAACCGCAGAATGCGGGAAGAGCTGGCAATGAACAAAATCAGGAGTATTGCCGAGCTTTACGCTCTAGCTGATAAATGCGCTCGAGCTGAATAGGGGAGGAAACTCCCTGGCGAGGCTGTTGGCGCGGCAGGCGAATCCGAAGAAGAAGATGCCACGGCCCCGTCAAGGAAAGGCCGGCGGCGGAACAGGAAACGCGGAGGCAAGGCCGTGCTTGCTGTCAAGAAATCCAACAACCCCGGTGCCGCCAAGAAGGCCAAGGTTGGTGACCCCGGCAAGGATCTTGCCGGGTGCCCTTCTTGTCAGGCCTTGGCGGCTACCGACAAGTCGGAAAACTCCGGCAAGCAGTATTGCAAGATCCATCGCACCAAGGGCCATGATCTCCAGAACTGCCGGCAAGTTGAACAGCTTGCCGAGAAACAGAGGGCCGAATATGAGAGGCGAGACAAGGAGAAGGCCCAAGATGGTGCTGACGGATCCGGCAAGAAGCGCGGTGGCCGAGGGGGGCGCCGCGGCAAGGCCAAGCAACAAAAGGATAGGCCCGCTCGGGGCCGAGACAAAGAAGAAGATGATGGTGAAGAAGATGATGAGTCCAGTGAGCAAGAATTCCAGAAAGCTACAGAGGCCATGTGTATCGATGGAGGTGACTCGCTGCATTCTTCTCACCGTCAACTCAAACAATGGGTGCGGGAAGTCAATGCAGCAGAGCCATCCCCAGATGCATGTAGGCCCCTGAAGTGGTCCAACACACCTATCATTTTCGACGAGGAGGATCACCCTGATCGCACAATTGCGGTCGGGTGCTTGCCATTGTTGGTCTCGCCAACGATTCGCAACCTCAAGGTGACGAAAATGCTAGTTGACGGTGGGGCCGGCCTAAACTTAATCTCACCGGATGTGCTCAAGAGGCTGCAAATTCCTGATGAAGACCTCAAGGAAACAGGCACGTTTCAAGGGGTCAATCCGGGAAGAACCCAGCCCAAGGGCAAGATTACGCTGCCGGTGACATTTGGTAGCGAGCTCAACTTCAGGACCGAGAAGGTGGTGTTTGATGTCGCCAAGATCCCCATGTCATATAATGGGATCCTTGGTCGGCCGGCGCTGGCTAAGTTCATGGCGGCATCACACTACGCGTACAACGTTTGGAAGATGCCTGGGCCGTTGGGCGTCATCACTATCCATTCTGATAAGAAGGATGCGCTCATCTGTGCCGACCAACTTTACCGGGAAGCAGTTGCAGCACCTGCCGTCAAGGCATCTGCTCCTGCCGCTGGAACGCCCCCGGGGGGGGGGGGGAGAAGAAGACCGGCAAGAATCTTGGCGCGAACTCCGGCAAGCGCACCTCCTCGGAGTGCTGTGCTTCCGTCAAGGACGCACCAGAGAGTTCCACCGGCAAGAACAAGAAATCCAAGGCTGCTCCGCCGGAGACCAAGAGGGTGCCCGTCAGGGAGGACGGAACGGGGGGAACTTTCACCATAAGTTCCACCCTAGATGACAAATAGGAAAGCGCGCTCGTTGCTTTCCTGCGGGCGAATGTCGACGTGTTTGCATGGCAACCGTCTGACATCCCCGGTGTTCCCAGGAAGGTAATTGAGCACCACCTTGCTGTCTATCCTCATGCACAGCCGGTCAAGCAAAGGGTCAGGAAGCAAGCCTTGGAGCGGCAAGAATTCATCGCCGAAGAAATCAGAAAGCTGGAGGCGGCAGGATTGGTCAAAGGAGTGCTTCATCCAACCTGGTTGGCCAATCCGGTTGTAGTGCGGAAAGCGAATGGGAAATGGAGGCTTTGTATCGATTATACAGATATCAATAAATCTTGTCCAAAAGATCCCTTTCCCTTGCCACGCATCGACCAGATTGTGGATTCCACCGCTGGTTGTGATCTCCTGTCCTTCCTTGATGGCTATTCAGGGTATCATCAGATTTTTATGGCAAAAGAAGATGAAGAGAAGACCGCATTTATCACCCCATGTGGTACGTATTGTTTTATACGAATGCCTTTCGGATTGAAAAGTGATGGTTCGACATTTGCAAGAGCAATACAAATTGGTTTTGAGCCTCAACTCCATAGAAATATGGAGGCGTATATGGATGATATAGTGGTCAAAACCAAAGTCAAAGCGACACTCATTCAAGATTTAGAAGAAACATTTGTAAATCTGCGCAAGATCAACTTGAAGCTCAATCCTGAGAAGTGCGTGTTTGGTGTTCCTTCCGGCAAGCTCCTCGGATTCTTTGTATCTTGCCGGGGAATCGAAGCGAACCCCGACAAGATCAAAGCTATAGAGCAAATTGAAGCGCTGAGACGCGTCAAAGATGTGCGTCATCTTGCCGGCTGTGTTGCTGCTCTAAGCATGTTTATTTCCAAATCTGCTGAGCGCGCCCTGCCCTTCTTCAAAATTTTGAAGAAGGCAGGTCCAATGAAATGGACTCCGGAGGCGGAGGCTGCGCTGCAAGATTTGAAGAAATACCTTTCCTCTCCGCCGACGCTAGTCGCGCCTAAACCACAAGAGCCATTGCTGCTGTATCTGGCAGCAACAAATCAAGTGGTTAGCGCTGCGCTAGTGGCGCAGAGAGAGGCTGATGAGGAAGCAACACCAGCGGCAGGACTGCCAGGTGACGCGGCAAGATCTTCCCCGGCAAGGGTTGATCCCGGCAAGACAGGATCTGCGCAAACAGAAGAACCAGTGCAGAAGAAGAAGGTGGTGCAGCGCCCAGTTTATTTTGTTAGCTCTCTTTTACAAGGAGCTAGGTCGAGATATTCTGGTGTGCAGAAGTTGCTTTTCGGTCTTCTTATGGCCTCGAGGAAGCTGCGCCATTATTTTCAAGCACATGAAATCACCGTCGTCACTCGCTTTCCGTTGCAACGGATTTTGCAAAATCCAGAAGCAACCGGCAGGATCGTGGAGTGGGCGTTGGAGTTGTCGAGCTTTGGCCTCAAGTTTGAAAGCACTTCGACGATTCAGAGCAGGGCCTTGGCGGAGTTCATTTCGTAGTGGACCCCAATGCCAGACGAAGAGGCTTAGGAAACAACTCTTCCCGGCAAGGAAATCGATCAGCAATGGGTTATGTACTTTGACGGGGCTTTCTCGCTGCAAGGCGCCGGTGCTGGTGTGCTGCTTGTCGCACCCACCGGAGAACACCTCAAGTACGTAGTCCAAATGCATTTTCCCCAGGAGAGTTCGACCAACAACACTGCAGAATACGAGGGTTTGCTTGCCGGTCTCAGGATCGCGGCAGACCTTGGTATCAAAAAGCTCGTCATCAAAGGCGATTCACAACTTGTCGTCAGGCAAGTTAACAAGAGTTATCAAAGTCCATTGATACAAGGCTACGTGGATGAAGTGAGGAAAATGGAAGAGCGCTTTGACGGTCTGCAAATGGAGCACGTTCCTCGTGCCGAGAACAGTGTTACTGATGACCTGTCAAAGCGTGCCGCCCTCAAGTTGCCTGTGGAACCAGGAACTTTTGTGCTCCAATTAACTCAACCATCCGTGGCGCCGTCGATGCGGCAAGAAAAGAGAAGAAAGTTGAACTCTGGCCAGTTCCTCCCGGCAGAGCTCCCCGGAGCCGCCGGCAAGGAAGTTGCCGGGATCGACATGCCTGCCGGGGAACAACAAGCTCCGGCAGGGCCTCAGGCCCTTGCTGTCGAGACAAACGTTCCCCCGGCGGAGGAGATGCCTTTAGTCCTAGCTGTCGAGCCTCAGGCTCCAGCATGGGCGCAGTACATTGTCCATTTCCTCCTGACAGGAGAACTCCCTGAGGAACAGGAAGAAGCAGAGAGAGTAGCCCGTCGGTCTGTTATGTACAAGTTCATCGATGACGTCCTGTACAGAAAGAGACCAAACGGTGTGAAATTGAAGTGCATTCCGCGGGAGGATGGGCTAGAGCTGTTGGCAGAGATACATGGAGGCATATGTGGTTGTCACATAGGATCAAGAGCACTTGCTGGGAAAGCATTCCGGCAAGGTTTCTTTTGGCCCACCGCTCTCCAGGATGCAACTGCACTAGTCACCAAGTGTGAAGCGTGCCAGTTTCATTCGAAGAAATCACATCAACCAGCTCAAGCTCTTCATACAATCCCTCTCTCCTGGCCATTTTCGGTCTGGGGGCTCGACATACTGGGCCCTTTCCCCCGTGCTACCGGGGGCTTTGAGTACTTGTACGTTGCTATCGACAAGTTCACAAAGTGGCCGGAGGTGGAAGCAGTGAGGAAGGTGACAGCATAATCAGCCGTCAAGTTCTTTAAAGGGATAGTTTGCCGTTTCGGTGTACCCAGCAGGATCATCACCGACAACGGCACACAATTCACAAGTCGCACCTTCATGCAGTACGTCCAAAACCTTGGCGGAAAAAATTGTTTTGCCTCCGTTGCTCATCCAAGAAGCAACGGCCAAGCGGAGAGGGCTAATGCTGAAGTGCTGCGCGGTCTCAGGACCAGGACTTTTGACAGACTGAGAAAGTGCGGAAGACGCTGGATTGATGAGTTGCCGGCGGTTCTTTGGTCAATCAGAACGACACCAAATCGAGCCACCGGCCAGACGCCCTTTGCTCTGGTCTACGGAGCGGAAGCAGTTCTCCCCACGGAACTCACGTACGGATCACCTTGAGTGCTCGCTTATGATGAGCTTGAGCAAGAGCAACTGCGGCAAGATGACGCTGTGCTCCTTGAGGAGAATCGTCTTCAGGCTGCTGTGCAAGCTACACGCTACCAGCAAGCTTTGCGCCGCTACCATAGCCGCAAAGTTCATGCCCGAAGCCTTGAGGAAGCCGACCTTGTTCTTCGGCGGATTCAGTCCGCCAAGAATTCAAACAAGTTGATGCCAAAGTGGGAAGGCCCTTATCGGGTAGTACGAGTCACCAGGCCCGGTGCTGTCCGCCTGGAGACCGAAGATGGAGTTCCAGTGAGCAATTCCTGGAATATCGAACATCTTCGCAAGTTCTACCCATAAGGCGCGGTTGCCGGGGGCTCCCGGTAACCACTCTTTTGTACAAGTCTTGCCGGCAAGGCATGTGATCCTTTGTACAAAGCCAGGCGCAGACCCTGAGAGCAGATGAATAAATTTAAGTGTTGTACATTCCCTTATTTGATTCCCATGTTCATATTTATATATGCATGTTTGTCTAAGATGTTGTATAATACCTACTCCCGGTAAGTTTTAACGAACCGCCAAGGTTTCATGTCTTTATTTTCTCTTCTTTCTTTTTAAAAAGACAGAAGGATTCCTCGCGTGCACATTTTGCGGGGGGGGGGGGGGAAGGGAGATATGAGTACCAGTTGGCGACGTTCAGAATCGATGCTTGCCGGAGGGAGGATAGCGACAGAAAGCTAAGTTCTAAAAACTTAGAGCAAGTTTCTTTTATTATAAAGTTATTTCCTTGGACGATTCCGACTCTTGTATGGAAAATCTGCACGCGAAGGAACCCTTGTTGTAACCAGTTGCGCCCTTATTTTGTTTTGAGCCCGCTCAACGATTTAAGTGGCTGCACTGAGAACGCCAAGGAGTCTTGCCGGCCGCTGCGCCTCCAGCAGGCTGCTGAAGTCCCGCACCCAGCGCTCGCGGCAGGTTGCGCGCCGGCAAGTTTTTCAGTAAGCGTAGGGTGAACCCCATACATAAAGGAATCAGACAAGGAAAATAGCAAGCTTGAACTTAAACATAGGCGAGTTATATTACATTCATGAGTTGGCGCAATTCTAACTTGAGACTTAATTGTCTTTTACATGGAATGATGACGGCAAGAAAAAACGTAGCACTTAATCCCTGCGCTGGCCTTCAATTCTTTTGATGGAGTCCACCTTCTCAAGGATAGGCGTGATGCATTCTTCAAGCGCCTCAACATTTGCGTCCCTTGGCAGATGGCCGAGCGCATTGGAGAGGTCGATGCCGGGATTGCTGTGTACCACCTTGATAAGCACCTTGCGAAGGACGGCCCGGCAAAGCCGGCGAGTCTCGTTGGCCAATTGGGTCGCCCGGCTAGACTGGAGCACCCTCAAGGCGTCGATGATGCTTTCAAAGAACATCGTCAACCTGGCGCTTGAAGATATCCTTTCCTCGGAAGAATACTTGAAGTTCGACAGGCCTATGGTTGACAGTTCTGCCGTAAGCTTCTCCGCAGTGGTGATGAGATGTCCGGTCCAGATCTCCACCCCCTTCTCGTAATCGATTTGGGCGGCGGCAGCGCTCTTGAGCAGGTTCCTCTCTCCTTGGAGATCCTTGAGTAGAGCTTTCTCACGGGCCTTGCCGGCCTCGAGAGACTTCTACAACGTGGTCAGCTTCAATTCCAGAACTGCAATATCATCAGCCGCAGAGGAGAGCTGCTTGGTTTTGTTGGACAGGGCAACTTGCATCTTCGCCAAGGAGTGGAGGGTTTTTTCCCTATCACCTTTGAGCGTCGAGAGCTCCTTGCCGTGCTCTTCGAGATCTGTTTCCAGTTTCTTCACCTTGTCGCTCAGCTTGTTCTTGGCGACCTGTGCAGCTTCGGCAGCATCGACGGCCTCCTTGAGCTTGTCGGCGTGACTTGCAGTCAGAGCTTCGAGCGCCTCTTTATGTTTTTGCTCCAGCTCCTGGGTCCGCCGCGCGACAAGCTTCTCGATATCTTCATCTTTGCTGCGAAGCTTGGCAGCGAGCACCTGCTCACGTGCGGTGAGATCTTCCTCATGAGCATCAAGAGCAACGCGGCGCCCCGTCAGGAGGGCATCTTCAGCGGCAATCCTTTGAGTAGCTTCATCCTGCGCCTTCTCCATATCAGATTGCTTTAGGAGGATCTCTGTCCACTGTTAGCTCACCTGTTCCCGGCCAGCAGTCAGCTCTTGGAGGGCCTCGGCATACCAGGTTTGCATTTGTTCGACGCGCCTCTGGAAATCTGGCTCGGCTGCCTCGACGACTGCCATTCTAGAGTCCGCCTTATCTTTCCGGGGGTGATGGAGAACCTGGAGCTTGCGGAAATTCTCGCCCATGGCCTGAAGGAGCTGATCCTCTTCAGATTTGCCGCTGCTAGCGCTGGGATCGTCAACAACCTCGAGCCCAGCGGCAGCGATGATTTCTTCGTAAAAAACTTCTCCTTCGGCTGGTGCCCCGATGCTTGCCGTCCCCGACAAGTTGACGAACAAGTTCTCGCCAACCTTGAGGTATTTGCTGGATGAGGGGCCTTCAGATGTTGACGGTTGGTCTTCAGCGACCGCCTCACCAGTGGCCGGGGGCTCTGTGGCCGGTGCAGCGCCTGGCGCTCCTGCGGCAGGAATGCCGTCAGTATGGTCATCAGCCTCCTTGTCGCCCCCTTCAGTATGTTCCTTGGCGGGTTCCTCTTGTGCAGTCTTGGCGGCCTCCCCGTCAAGAGCACCACCAGCCTCGACAGTGTCATCCTTGGTGGCCTCGCTGGCAGCGATCCTGTCTGCTTCGGCAGCAGCGTCCCTCGCGGTCTCCTCGATGACAACGTCGACATCCATGTGTTCTGTCACAGGGAACTCTGAAGGACGAAGGAGGAGAACAGAATAAGATCGAGATTGAAGTTTGAAGCGACTAAAGACAGAGAGATAAGGGAAAGAGTAATAAGCGTTCTGAGGCAATCAGTTACCTGCGTCGAGCCGTTGGGAGGTGGCCTCGCCCCTCCCGGCAACTTCGGTTGCCGGGGGTGGGTTGCCGGTGTCCATGCTTGCCGGCTCCTCCTTAGTTAGGATGGGCTCGTCGGTAGGATCTCTTGCCGGAGACGTGCTTGTGGGCGGCGTGGTCGATGAAGGTGGCACGACGGGGATGTCTTCCGACAACTCCCCTTGTTGCCGTTCTTCTCCTGCGGGCCCAAGGATATCAGCGGCAAGAATGGAAGCCTCAGCACCCGCCAGCGGAAAAAGAACGGTGAACTTACGCTGGGGGCTGCGTTGGGGGCTGTGCTGGGGGCTGTGCTGGGGGCTGCGTTGAGGACTGGGCTCCGGGCTGACGACGACGGTTTCTGGCACGCTCGTGGAGCCTGCCGGGGGCTCGTCGCCCGTGGAAGTCTTTGTCCTCTTCGCCATCCTCTCCAGCAAGGTTTCTGCATCACTGCAGAGACAATACGAGCAAGTCAGTAAGATCAATCCAAGATTGGAATATAAAGGCTGTGGCAAAGTACTCACTCTTCTTCTTCTCGGTCCGGACTAAAGCCGGAGATGTCGAAATCGGCCTCCACTGCGATATCTGAGTGGGGAGGCGGAGGAGGGGTCCTAGGCCGCTTGGTTGTGGCAGGCGCCGGGGCAGCTTCCGGTATGGTAGTGCGAGACACCCCTGCCGCCCCAGCAGTGGCCGCTGGTGTGGGTCTCGCGCGCCGCGCAGGTTGTTGACGAGCCCCTCGCCGCGGTACAGTCTTGCCGCCACTTTCTTGCCGGGAGCCTCGCTGCTCGAAGAAGGCTGGCTTGCCGGGATGCCAGATGCAGCCTTCCAAAGAACACGCTTTGTCTTCTTCGGGGCTGGGAGCTCTTCTTGCGGTTTGTCTTCAGCCGTGTCCTCATCGGACGAGCTCTCAGCGGCTGTGCTGCTCTGTTCCCCGGCAGCTTTGTCCTTCCCGGCAGGTTTTACTTCCACTACTACCTCTGCGTTGCTGGCTTCCCATTCTGTGAAGCCAACACTGCCAGCCTCCGCGGCAAGATTTGCCTCCTCCACCCTGGTAGCAATGTAAGCTACTTCTTGGTCGGTGGTGGCTCGGATAGAATCTGTCTCTTGCCGGACGGGTCTCTCCGTCAAGTTGTCAAAAAACTTCTGTGCTTCCTCCTCGGTTGGCTCGGCCCAAGTCGCGTCAAGACCGTGGGCGTTGAACATCAGCATGAAGGCGATGATTGACCCCAAGGCGGAGTTGTTGCACAAAGGGACGATCCTTGCCGGCAGCCGATGCTTGTCATCGCGCTGGAATAGTTTTTGATGGAGAGCGCCAAGCTGCATAGTGGTCAGATTATTATTCAACCCGGGGCGCAATCTCATGATATCTGCCGCGTTTCGGTATTCCCAAGCTGGCCTTCCCCTGTTCTGCAAGGGGGCTATGCGGCGGCAGAGAAAGTTGAAGCCAATCATCTCCATTGTCAGCCCGACAGCTTTCAGGTGAAGGATCCTGGTGGTGGCGATTGTGAGCCTCTCGTCCTCCGCGGCGAGATTGCTCCAGTCCTTGCCGCGGACCACCTTTTGTTGACAGGGGAGACAAAACGGATGGGGATCTGCTTCCTTGATCCAGCACCATTCAGCCCGCCATTCGTCCCACTTTTCACGGTAAACTCCTTCTGGGTATATTTCCTTATTCCAAGCTCTTGGAATCCAGGCAATAGAACCAGAGAGGGCCTCTCCTTTTTGGATGCGGGGGAAGAAGTAATGGCGAAAAAGAGTAGAGTTGGGAATCACGCCGGCAAAGTTTTCACAAAGATGGGCAAAAATGGACATGCATAGTACCGCATTCGGCGTGAAATCAAGAAGATGAAAGCCTTATGTGTACATGATGTCATTGAAGAAGTCGGAAAATGGGGGGCAGAGCCCGCAATAGAAATACGCAGCGAAGAAAGGATATCTATCCGATCCACTTTTGGAACAAGAACCTGGAATCACGCGTGTGGCAGGGTGAGCTTGCATCTCCTTCGCCCACATGCACTGGTATCGCCCCTTCAGAGCTTCAGCATCGAGCGATGTGGGGAAGACGACACACTTCTTCCGCATCTTCACCAGTTCGCTCTCCGGGACGTCGGCTTTCGCTTCCTTGCCCTTGCCTTTGCTGGCCTTGGGCGGCATTGTGGCTGTGAGGGCGGAAGCCGGGGGTGAAACGAGCGTGGAAGCGGCGGGCGGAAGAGGAAAAGCTTCGCTCTGAGCTCGAGAGGAGGAAGGCGATTGCGACGGCCAGATTGAGAAGAAGAGGGGGGTAAATAGGCTTGTGCCTCTGCGGCATCTCCTTTTTATGGGGAAGGAGCGGGGCCGCCTCTTTTATTCCCCAATGTGAATGCGCCTCTATAGGCGCATTGCAGTTGCAGCCTTTGAGGCACGCTTCCCATGTCGCGCGCTCGGTGCGTGTAGTGGGGGGGCACAGTAAACAAGATATTTACGAGCAGTTAATCCCCTGCCACGCGTGCCCGTGCACTGTTTGGGCCTAGCCCAACAACGCCTCGCACTCGTGTATGGCCTAGGCCCGGGGGCTCCTGTCTATGTACTAAGTATTGGGCCACTAGTACCCCGTACTTGTGCATGGGCAGTTGTAGCCATCCTCGCGGCAAGGCTTGCCGGGGAACAGTTCGAGGTTGATTCAAGCCACCAAAGAAATCATCAAGTCAGAGATCTGAGGATCAGCAGATAAGAAGAGCTGGAATCCGAAGGCCAGCTTCCCCGGCAAGATCTTGCTGGGGTGGCCTGCAGAGCCCGACAAGGCTTGGCGCCCGGCAAGGTTTGGCGCCCGGCAAGGCTTGGCGCCCGACAAGCTTCGGCGCCCGGCCAGGTTTTGTTGCTGTGCCACTGCTCTAGCACAGTGACAAACCTGACATTCTGGGTCCTTCCTTGGACGCGTGGCTACGCACCAATGGAAGAGAGCTTAAGCGGTGCTGATGGGATGGCCCCTTTTTCCATCCCCAAGAAAGTGAGGACACCTAAACGGACACCTCACGGTGCATTAAATGCGTTTGTCCTAATCCGTCAGGGGTTAGGTATGATACCCTGTAGCTACTTTACACCTTAATGTATGTACATTTTGCCACTGTGGTGACCCCTTTGAGCATATAAAAGGAGGCCCAAGGCAACTGCTACAGGGGAGGAGGACTTCTGGCCCATTCTGCATGCGTAGCTGCTCTTTGAACGTACTGTTCACAGCGAGCGCTCCTGAAGGCTGGGCTCAAGAACATTAATAAGAACACAAGGCAGGAGTAGGATTTTACGCTAATCAGCGGCCCGAACCTGGGTAAAAACCTCCCGCGTCGATCGTTGGTTCTGCTCTTTGCGTATACTTCTTCCCCCGCCGAATTGTAAAGGGGTCTCTCGGGATCCCATAGGTGTCGTACCCCGACAGTTAGCGTAGCCTGCTCTGTGTTGCATATGTCTGTTGTATATTTATCTGTTTCCTCCCCCTCTTCTCTCTCGATAGAGCCCGGTACCAACGCAGCTCCGGAGATCGACGACCCTGACGACCCTGCCTTTGCCGCCGGGCAACCAGGCAAGCCCCCCCCCCTTTTGATCATCCCAATATCGCCCATTCTATTTTCTCATGCTTGCATTAGAATTGCTACTGCTACTGCTTTACCTATTCTGATGCATAGCCTGTTTATTGTAACCTGCTATTGATAATTACCTGCATATCCTAAACTGCTTAGTGTAGGCTGGGTAGAGACCTATCGGTGACCCCACTTATCCCGATTGCCCCGCTGGATTATCCGAAGACCCGATCAACGGGATTGAAGACCAGGCCCCGGCACCGCACATCACCCCCCCTAGTTGTAACGACACTGCAGCGTTACTATCGAGTGCCGAGGGTGAAACCTCTTGTAGCACTTCTGATGTTAACTCTGTAGAGTAGCTATCCGGTCGTGGTCATCGAGGGTGATTCCTCCTTCACCGCTTCCGATAACGACACCGTCGTACAACACCTCAAGTGTGAACCCAGCGAGGGTGATTCCTCCGAGTTCACCTTGACGGATACATCGAGTAGGAATCCAACGAGGGTGATACCTCAGATTCCCCTGATGTTATGGACACACGGATACTTGGACTATACTGTTGTTACTTGGAAAGGCGGGTCGACCCTGAGGGGTACCCGCGTGCGCCTAAGTGGCGAGTGTTGTGAAGACGGGTGCCTGTATGGTGTCCGAGTGATGAATACGAGGCGCGGCTAGGCATTCTTAACCCTTGCAGCAAGTCCTCGAGACGGGGCGACGGGGTCACATCTTTCGTGAGTCTCTGCTTGTTACCGCAAGCCCAAGGTACTAACGATTTGGATATTTGATCCGAGCATGCCTCTGGCCTGATAGCACTAACCATCACGTGGGCATAGTATGGGCGTTCTGCATCGTATGCATCAGCCGAAAGCTCTGTCAGACGTCCAGTTCAGCATGGCGGCATGGTCGGATCGTGTCGGCCACCCGAGGCGATGCTGGTATCCACCCTGTGCGCAACGACCCGGAGGGCGAGGGGCGATGGCCAAGACCCCCTTGCGCTTAGGATGTAGACTGGCAGGGACCTCTCTGCTGAGCTGTAGGTAGGGTTGCGATGTGTCGTTTGGCCGAGGCCGGACATGACCCAGGAAAGTGTGTCCGGCCAGAGTTAATCGAGCATGTTGGGTAAGTTGGTGCACCCCTGCAGGGAAGAACACATCTATCGATAGCCGGTCCTACGGTAAAGGACACTCGGAGTTGTATCCTGATTGATACAATTAGAACTGGATACTTGGATACTATGGCTCTGGGATTGCTTCTCGCAGGGAGTCAAGAAGGGATCTCAGGACGAGGTTGATGACTGTATGGCTCTGGGATTGCTTTCTCGCAGGGAGTCGAGAAAGGATCTCTGGGTGAGGTTGATATCATTACTGCTACCTTATATTGTACTGTGCTACTCTCTTCTATTGCTGCAAGACCGCTGAGGATGCTAGTCTTCGATAGGACTAGGCTTTCCTCTCTATTCTGGCATTTCTGCAGCCCAGTCCACATATACAGCCTCTCTTTGAAAATGTTGCATATGTAGTGTAGATCCTTGCTTGCTGAGTACTTTTGAGTACTCACAGTTGCTTGGTTTTCCTTTTCTCCCCACATCAGTTTGTCGTGACCAGAGGACAGAGCCCCCTGAGACAGATGCCCCGTCGATCGACTACTACTACTACCCCGAGGATGATTACTACTATGAGCTGACTAACGACCAGGAGTAGGTTCGGAGGGTCCCAGGCAGGAGGCCTGCGCCTTTCGATCGTAGTGTTTTATTTTGCCCCGCCTTTCTAAAGGCCTTTCTGTGTTTTCTTTTATATCTGTACTCAGATATCTGATGCTTTCGCTGACGCTTGTACGCAAGATTATGTATTCGAGCCCTCGAGGCCCCTGGCTTGTAATATAAAGCTTGTATGACTTTATTTATGTTTTAGAGTTGTGTTGTGATATCTTCCCGTGAGTCCTTAGGCTTGATCGTGTGCATTTGCGTGTATGATTAGTGCACGATTGAGCCGGGGGCGTCACAGCCAGTCAGTAAGTGTGATGCAGCAATGGCGGTTCAATTCATGAAGAAGGTGATCTTCCATTTTGGCTTTCCACACAGCATTGTAATAGACAATGGCACTAATCTCTCCAAGGGTGCTATGAAAGAATTTTGTCAACGTGAGCATATCCGGCTTGATGTATCATCGGTGGCTCACCCCCAATCTAATGATCAAGCTGAGAGAGCCAATCAAGAGATCCTGAGAGGCATCAAGCCCCGGCTTATGGTTCCCTTACAGAGGACGCCGGGTTGTTGGGTAGAGGAGTTACCCTCGGCCCTATCGAGCATCAACACAATGCCCAACAGATCTACGGGTTACACGCCTTTTTTCATGGTTTATGGAGCAGAGGCGGTTCTCCCCAGTGACATCCGTCACGACTCACCCCGGGTGGCGGCTTACGTTGAAGCTGATAATGAAAAGGCACGACAGGATGCACTTGACCTGTTAGATGAGCCGCGTGATCTCGCAGCGGCTCGTTTGGTGATTTACCAGCAAGATCTACGTCGTTATCACAGCCGCCGGGTCCAGACCAGAACCTTTCAAGAAGGCGACTTAGTGCTCCGGCTTATCCAGGATCAGACTGATATGCACAAGTTATCCCCACCTTGGGAAGGACCCTTTGTGGTCAGTAAGAATCTGAACAACGGGTCATACTACCTTATTGATGTTCGAGACCACAAGGACTCACGCACGTTGGAGGAAGAGACTCGCCGGCCGTGGAATATTGCTCATCTTCGGCCTTACTACACCTAAGCCATTAGCTCTTCTGATGTACATATTTTTGACAATGCATATATTAAACCGGCACCCCTACTAAAGTAGGGCCTCTATCGTCTTTTCTTAATGAGTTTTTGGTTACTTGGGGGCTTCCGACTTATGAGCGAAGTTATGATTACCCTTTGAACCAGCTTATAAGCCAACTAAAAAAAAACTTGGGGGCTTGCTACCCAGGTTAAAGGTACCAAAGAGAGTCTGTTGCAAAATCACAGCTCAAACATAGGTGCCCCTTGAGCACAGCTCAAAAATATTACTTGGGGGCTCCTTGATTCTAAAGAACAAAGAGTTTGTATAACCCTTGTAATAGGCTTAAAAGCCAGGCTTGGAAGCCTGGTGTATTCACCTAAAACCCCGGGTTATCCTGCCTTTTTAAGTAAGCCACTCCGCCCAGGTATTCCTGGAATGACCCGCCGAACGTTTGACAAGTCAATCTTATACAGACCCTGAACTTGTCAAAGTTAAAACGATGATTGGTTATGTGAGGTCCATCTTATAAGGTTTGTATATAGGTTTAACTCAGTGGCTGTGCGGCCCGTGAAAGCACTCGATTTTCGGCCTGGCAGCCCATGAAAAGCCTCATTTTTTTTATTCCATAGTTTTTTTTTTAGGTTTATTTGATGAGGCTTATAATGCTTTATGATCATAATTCATCCGGTGTTTATTAACCCGGCCTGGTTTTTGACTATAAGTCGCTAGTATTAGATAAGATAACATTCGGTGTTTATTAACCCGGCCTGGCTTTTGACTATAAGTCGCCAGTATGAGATAAGATAATATCCGGTGTTTATTAACCCGGCCTGGTTTTGTTCATAAGCCAAGCAATCTATGATAATTACCAGTGCTCAAAGTTTGGGTTCTCCCCCTTACTACACCGGTTTGGTAAACCAACAGTGTGATCAAATATCATAGGTATGATATATTTCAAATTTGGTTATTCTTAAAGTCCAGCCTTGGGTATAAGCTATGTTAGTTTCCATGGTTTTATATTGGGTGTTATGACCCTCCAGCGGTAAACCGCCAGGACACTTTTAATCCGTTGCATGCAGGAGCAGATTCCATAGTGTTAATATTATAAGCATAAGTGGCATATCTTAACATGGTGGATTAGCAGTGTCATGCAAAGTGAATATGCACGATGGCATAGCAGAACGAGAGTTTAAGCTAGCCTATTACAAGGCGTTTGGGGCCCAAAAGAATAATTGTTTTAACAAGTCTTAAAGAAAGCAGCTACTAAACCGGCCCCCAGCTTACGAGTCCTGGCCTGGCTGACTTGAAGGTTGCGGATCGTCCAGCGCCGGTTCATCTTCCTCCTCTCTACCCAGTGGCTGGAAATCAATGGTGGTCCAATCGATCCCAGTGAAGGCCTTGAATATAGCTTCATCACTTATAAGTGTGGAGGGGTCAACATCAGGGGCATAGGTATGCTTACGGATTGGAGGAATAAGATTTGGAGCATCATAAGTTGGCGCGTTAACTCTCTTGTTGTTGGCATCATAAATCGACTGATAATGTGAAAGATCGGTTTCTTCAGCCAATTTGCTGGCCAATGGGCGCATTTCCCTCGTCAAGGCTCTGAGGTCGTCGTTATTAAACTCTGACCCGTCCTCCTTTATGCTCGGGTAGCCGTTTCCCACATCGGCCGGATCAAGATCAGATATCCAAGCTTTGGCCCGAGTCAGTGCAGTAAGAGCACCCGCCCTGGCAGCTGACTTCTTTAGCTCCTCAAACTGTGCAGGCATCATTGCCAGCCTTTCCAACGTCTCCTTGATCAAGGTTGGGGGCGGTTTATTATGGGAAGCTGTGCAGATAACCCGTTGTACGCAGGTATATAATTGCTCTATAAGTGTATAGGCGGCTTTCAATTTTTGCCGCATATCTGAGCCAAGATGAGCAATGCGAGTTCCTGCATTATCAAAAACATCTGTAAACCGGCAGTCTCTTTCATAATACATGTTCAAAGCTTATGAAGAAGTTATTTACCAAATACGGCAGCGGTCATGGCATTTATTTGCTGTTTCAAGCCAGTCAGCTCCTCAGCTACCGGATTAAGGGCAGCCTCAGCATCCTCAGCCCTCTTCAGCAGAGTTGACTTTTCTGTATCCCAACCTGCCCGCTTGTTCTTGAAGCTCTCCTTCAGTTTCTCCATTGCTGTTAAGGCACTGGTCAGTTCCTCCTTGGCTTTGGAGGTCTCGGCTTGTTGCGACTTGATATTTTCTTGAAGGTCGGCGATTTGAGATTCCTTCTTGTTAAGATCAGCCTGCAAGAGACATGTAATTAATTATATAGCAGTGCATATTCAAAGTCCCAAGCACATAACAAGTAATATACTTGGCACTTGGGGGCTAATGTCTATTGCTTCTTATCAAAAAAAAATTACAAGTCCCAAGCACATAACAACTATCAGCTTGATGGTCAACCGGATTATAAAGGTCCTAAGTAAGAATTTTGAGCCTTACAGCATAATTAGTCTCAACTTAACATATTTATTAAGTCGACCCTTGGGGGCTACACAGGCGAAATTGAAGATTTATTATTCTAAAGTCCCGGTTCATATTGACATTATAAACCGGCCCTTGCGGGCTAGTGGAGTTGATCTATATGGCTCTTGAAAGTTTGCAGAACATTCTATTCTTTTATGTCCAGTAAACTTGGCGGCTAAGGGAAGAATATTTATGCAGAGTTAACAGCATTTACCTCATATCGCTCCTTCATCATGTTCAGTAAACCGGCTTCATAATCACGGCTTGTGTACAAACGGTTTAAAAACCCAGAATGAATATCTTGGGCGCTGAGGTGGGCATAGCTTTCCAAGTCCGCCTTCCACTTGCCCTTGTCAACAGCAGAAAATTCTTCTTTGGCACTATGTTTTGATAGAGCAGTGGGGTTGTCTGGGGCTGTATACCTGACACCGGTAACTACAACATCGTCGGCTTTATCATCAGCAGCCTTAGTTGGGCTTGGCGTGTTATCAGCATGCTCCATCGGATCAATTTCCATCTGTTCAACAAAGGTTTCATGATCTTGCGGTGGTGGATCATCAAGAATAGCTTCAGTATTTGGTTCAAACTGTTCTGGGTTCTTTTCCGGATCAGTTGGCGCGCTGTCATCAGCCGGTTTGTTCAATTTGGCCTTTTTACTGGGTATGTCCTTGGCTCTGACAGAGACGTAAATAACAGGTTAGTATAATGATCAAGCATAAGGTATAAGGGGTTAGTTAAAAATGCTCACCCAGGAATAGTTTTGAGGGTTGGGATTTGTGTCCCTGTGGACTCGCCAGGGGTTGAATGGGAAGTTCCCTGATAGTTTGAATCAGACGGATTAAGAGGTTGTCAGAAATAACCCGCCTTGGGAAAAGATGTGTCAGAAATAGAAGAGACCTCTGGGCGGCGTTTACGAACTGGCGAGTTCGGTAAACCGGAAGAAGTTACCACATGGCTGTTATGCCGGGTTGTGCGGCGAGCTTCGTGTTGCTGCTTCTTCAAAAGAAAGTTTGGATCCAAGTAAGCTAGGGGGTGAGAAAATCTTACTTTCCGGCTTGCTTGTCGGGTTTTCTGTGTGGGCAGAGGTTCTGAACCGGATGAGAGAATAGTTACCTCTACGTCATTTGCGCGGCTAGCTTCTGCGTCATCCTGATAAAAATCATCGTCAATGAGATGTAAGAAAAAAGAGCCAAGTGAATCAAGTTCTACCTCTGACTCCGGATTATCATCGTCAATGTTTAACTCGGTAGGCTTGGTGTTTTTCTTCTTAGCGGGCTTATTGTTGACCTTGGTCTTGACACGAAGTGTTTTGGCCAGTTTATCCTGTGGTTTCTTCTTCCAGAATGGATCATCACCCTGTTTAAAGATTGAAAAGATCATAAAGGAGTGTTAAGAATATGGATTAAAGCAGGAGTGGGGCAATTCTTACAGCTGGCGGTTTATTTGAAGCACAGAAAGGACTAAGTCCTGTTTTGCTACAGTCGGTCACCGGTTCATCCAACATCTTCTTGACAGATTCAGTAATTTCAGTATCAGTCAGCTGAATATCAGTGTGGCGTTGAATGTCTTTCACATCCCGTGTGTACTCACACATTAAACCGGGGCGACGGTTTAAAGGCAAAATGCTCCAAGATACCCAAGAATGGACAAAATCAATGCCTGTCAAACCGTTTACCATAAAGTCTCTGAGCTTTGAAAGTTGTGGTGCATATTTGGACCGTTCCTTTGCATTGAGTCTTTGGGGGAATGGATGTGCATCGTTAAGCCGGTGAGCACGGTAACCCGGCAAAGGATTCTCGCCAGCTGGAGATGTATCTTGGCAATAGAACCAAGTTTGATTCCAATCTTTGGGATGGCTATGATGCCTAGCATGAGGGAAGCTGGCGTCTTTTCTCTTCTGAATTGAAACCCCGCCAAGTTCAGTATTGGGCCCATCCATAAATTCAGTACAGCGGTTTAAATAGAAGAAATCTATGAACAGGTCGACTATGGGCTCTTCTTGCAGGTAGGCTTCACAAAACACTTGAAAATTGCAAATATTGGACACGGAGTTAGGCCCAATATCTTGAGGGTGAAGTTGGAAGAAGTGAAGCACATCACGGAATTTTTTTGATCCGGGAGGGCTGAACCCTCGACTCAGATGATCAACGAAAACGATCACTTCCCCATCCTTGGGCTCAGGAGGATTTTCTGGACTGGGGGCTCTCCAGTGGATGTCTTCCTTTTTCACTAAAGCGTCGGTTGCAACACACCCGTTCAGTTCTTCTTCTGTAACCCGGGATGGAACCCAGTTATAGGAATAAAAGGATTTGGCCATTTATATGATAACCTGGAAAAGATTTGTGCCGGTTTAAGGTTCATGGTTAACAGGCAGAAAGTGTTGAAGCATGCATAAATGTTAAACCGGACAGTGACGTTATTAAATTACAAAGACGAGCACTTGGCGGTTTAAGAGGGGACTAATGGTACCTGGCAGGTTATTATTTTCTGAGGTTAAACCACCTACACGGATATTGAAAGTATAGAACTGAAGTTGGAAAATGGCCAAGTGTTGGAAAAACAGGTTTCACAGATTAATGCTATAATTGTGGATCTACGGCAGTTCAGATAATGGAAAAATCTAGAACTAAAAAGTTTCAGTACCTGAGCAGTTCATGTATTCAGATTGGATTTCTTATGCAAAAGGAGATGTTCTAATAAGCAAAAGTAAGTACCACGACCACCGCCGCACAGGAGGAGTGCCAAGTTTGAATCAAAAATTACAAGCTACAGCGAAGAACGAGGATGAACTCTGATGAACTCGTGGAAACCCTAATGGGATCTAGGGGAAAAGGAAGCAAGAGGACTCACCAGAACTGTTGAGTAGCGGAGCCGCGCGAATGAACTCTGGTCGATTCAGGTTGATGCAGCGGCCATTGTTGAGGCAGTGGCAAAGGTCGACGACGGCGGCGGAGCTCGGGCGCTGAGGCGATGCGAGGTGGAAGACAGAGATGAGGGGGCAAGGGGGGAAAGTGAAAAGGACCCATGGCCCTATTTATAAGGTGAATGGATAAGTGGCATGCGTGGGAATCAAGGAGCTCCAAATTGGATTTGTGACAGGACTGACGCCTTGATTTTCGGAGGTTCATTAAAAAGGGGGTGCATATATGATTTCTGGATGTTTATAAAATTAATGATAGGTGACATCATGGCGGGTTATCATGATCTCGGAAGATGACGTCACGGCGAGTTACAAATTTTTGCGAAGGTAATGAAGAAGGAATTTTCCTAAGTGTTGAAGATTGACATGAACAAGTTCAAATCAACCTGGGGCCTAATGTTGGGGATATAACTATTGAGTATAAACCGCCCAGGAGGGGCCGGGTTATGCTCATAGTTATTTACCTGTATTGAAGCTCATGAAGACATAGAAGAGGGCGACTTACGAAGGAGACTTAATAAGAAGGCCCAAAGCCCAAAGGCGAGTTAGGGCCCATAGATGTAAACTGCCATAAGTATATGACTTGTATTGTAAGATAGGAAAGAGTGGATACCGAGCCGGACATGTTTATGAGCAGGCCGGGATTCTGTGAACCGCCGGGCGTCAACCTGTGTATATAAAGGGACGACCCGGCGGCGGTTTAGGGATGAGGGACAACAGATCGAGAGCCAGGTTAAGCATATTCGCTCCCTAGTCATCGAAACCCTAGCAATACCACCTCAAACTGGATTAGGCTTTCACCTTCACCGCAAGGGGCCGAACCAGTATAAACTCCCCATGTCCTTTGTCCTGATTAACCCCTTTAAGCTAACCTCATTGCGATGGCTCCACGACTAAGTCCTCACACTAGGACATCTGCCGTGATGATTCCATGACAGAGGCCTTGGACCAGAGGGGAAACCCTTCTCCCATCTAGGGAGAAGGTCATGGAAGAAGAAGAAGGTGGGGGGCTCTCTCCCCCTCTCTCCCGGTGGCGCCGGAACGCCGCCGGGGCCATCATCGTGACGGCGATCCACACTAACAACTTCGCCACCGTCATCACCAACTCTCTCCCCCTCTATGCAGCGGTGTAACACCTCTTCTCCCCATTGTAATCTCTACTTAAACATGGTGCTCAACGCTATATATTATTTTCCAATGATGTATGACTATCCTATGATGTTTGAGTAGATCCGTTTTGTCCTATGGGTTCATTGATGATCGTGATTGGTTTGATTTGCATGTTTTATTATTGGTGCTATCTTATGGTGCTCTCTGTGTCGCGCAAGCATGAGGGATCCCCACTGTAGGGTTTGCAATATGTTCATGGTTTGCTTATTGTCTGTGTTGCATGAGTGATAGAAACACAAACACGGATAAGTGGGTTATGGCGTATGGGAATAAAGAGGACTTGATACTTTAATGCTATGGTTGGTTTTTACCTTAATGATCTTTAGCAGTTGCGGATGCTTGCTAGAGTTCCAATCATAAGTGCATATGATCCAAGAAGAGAAAGTATGTCAGCTAATGCCTCTCCCTCATATAAAATTGCACTAGTGATTACCGGTCTAGTTATCGATTGCCTAGGGACAAATAACTTTGTTGTGACAAAAAGCTCTCTACTAAAACTAACTCAGTTGTTTCTTTATCTAAACAGCCCCTAGTTTTTATTTACGTGCTCTTTATTATCTTGCAAACCTATTCTACAACACGTACAAAGTACTTCTAGTTTCATACTTGTTCTAGGTAAAGCGAACGTTAAGTGCGCGTAGAGTTGTATCGGTGGTCGATAGAACTTGAAGGGAATACAAATCCTACCTTTAGCTCCTCGTTGGGTTCGACACTCTTATTTATCGAGAAAGGCTACAACTGATCACCTATACTTGTGGGTTATCAAGACCTTTTCTGGTGCCGTTGCAGGGGAGCAATAGCGTGGGGTGAATATTCTCGTGTGTGCTTGTTTGCTTTATCACTAAGTAGATTTTATTTGCTGTTCTAAGTTGTTCTCTATCTTTAGTTATGGATATGGAACATGAAATACCAAAAAAATTAGGTGTACTTGCTAATCATGGAGATGGGGAACCTCCTAAAACCCTCGATGCTCATTATGTGAAAGATATTATGCACTACTTTAATAATCCTGAGAAAACCCCATTCAATTATATAATGGGAGACACGTTGGATCAACATGAATACTTTAGGGATTATCGCTTGACTCAAAAAGGGAAACTCTTATGGGATCAAATTCATATGTTGCATTGGTATGCTTGGAATTTATGCCAGAGATATGATTTTACTTGTTGCTCTAGGATGAAGGCTCCACACCTTCCCTTTTCATGCAAATTTAATGATAATGAAACCTTAGCTTCTTATGCTAATGGTAGATATGATTACTATGATGTGGAACATATAGAAGAATTTGTTGCTTTTAAGGGTGCTTATGAAATTGAATCTTTGTTTGAAAAGTATGAAGCTTTTGATGATGATGTTTATAGGCCTGAAAATTTTGCTATACTTAAATATTGCTATGAGAATTATGAATACAATTCCGCTCCGCTGTCCAAGAAGAGACTAATATTTTGCAGGAATCTATGGAAGAAGAAATTGCTGAAACTGTGAGCTCATTAGATGAAAAAGATGACGAGGAGAGCGAAGAACAAAAGGAGGAAGAGCGGATTGATCACCCGTGCCCACCTTCTAATGAGAGTAACTCTTCAACTCATACATTGTTTAATTTCCCTTCGTGCTTACCGAAGGATGATTGCTATGATAATTGCTATGATCCCTTTGATTCGTTAGAAATATCCCTTTTTGATGAACTTGATGCTTGCTATGCTTGTGGCCAAGATGCCAATTTGAATGATGATTATGGAGATGCACTTGCTATAGTTCCTTATGTTAAGAATGAAATTGTTGCCATTGCACCCACGCATGATAGTCCTATTATCTTTTTGAATTCTCCCAACTACACTATATCGGAGAAGTTTGCGCTTAATAAGGATTATATTGATGGGTTGCATTTTACTACTACACATGATGATTTTGATAGATATAATATGCATGTGCTTGCTGCTCCTACTTGCAATTATTATGAGAGAGGAACTACATCTCCGCCTCTCTATGTTTCCAATACAATAAAATTGCAAGAAATTGTTTATACTATGCATTGGCCTTTACTTGGTGTGCATGAATTGTTCTTTTATGACATGCCGATGCATAGGAAGAGAGTTAGACTTTGTTGTTGCATGATATATATTAATTTGTGCTCACTACTAAATTACAAATCATTGTTAATTAAAATTGGCATTGATATACCTTGGGATCCGGGTGGATCCATTACTTGAGCACTATATGCCTAGCTTAATGGCTATAAAGAAAGCGCTGCACGGGAGACAACCCGGAAGTTTTAGAGAGTCATTTTATTCTATTGTGTGCTTTTATAAAGTTTAAAAACAAAAAAAATAAAGTGGGGAACCTAAAACTTTTCAAAAAGAAAAGTGAAAGTAAGAAGGACGAGCACCGTTGAAGTGGGGGAGCTCCTTGAACTTTGTTCATGCCCATGGAAACTATGCAAATCTTGAACTACAGAAACTTTTTAACAAAAATAATTATTCCCTTGTATAAATACATTGTATTATAAAAATAATGTGCCAAGATTTGCCTTTAGGATGATTAGATTGCTTGTTTGGCATGTGCGGTGCAAAAATAGAAACTTTGGCTGTAGTGCGTGATTTTACATTTTTTACTGGAAAGTCAAATGCTTTTGAAACTTTATGCAAAGTACTTAAATACAATTTTTTTATTTTGTCCTAAATTTTCAGAATTGTTGGAGTTATATAAGTATGGTAGATTTTCAGATTTCTACAGACTGTCCTGTTTTTGACAGATTCTGTTTTTGATCCATTGTTTTGCTCGCTTTGATGAAACTATCAATTGTATCGGTGGTATAAGCCATGGAAAAGTTATAATACAGTAGCTACAATGCAAAAATAAAATATGAATGGGTTTGCAACAGTACTTAAAGTGGTAATTTGCTTTACTGTACTAACGGATCTCACGAGGGTTTTTGTTAAGTTTTGTGTGATTGAAGTTTTCAAGTTTTGGGTGAGATCATGATGGATGAAGGAATACTGAGTGGCAAGAGCCTAAGCTAGGGGATGCCCGAGGCACCCCAAGGTAATATTCAAGGACTCCCAATCAGCAAAGCTTGGGGATGCCCCGGAAGGCATCCCTTCTTTCTTCTAACGATCATCGGTAATTTTACTTGGAGCTATATTTTTATTCGTCACATGATATGCGTAAATCTTGGAGCATCGTGTGCTTTTTATTTTTCTTTTAGTAATGCACCATGATGGTATGAGATAGTCCTTGGTTAATTTATAGAATGCTTCATGCACTTCACTTATATCTTTTGAGTATGGCTTTATAGAATGCTTCATGTGCTTCACTTATATCATTTGAAGTTTGGATTGCCTATTTCTCTACACCTAGAAAACCGCCATTTGTAGAATGCTCTTTTGCTTCACTTATATTTGTTAGAGCGTGGGCATATCTTTTGTAGAAAGAATTAAACTTTCATGCTTCGCTTATATCTATTTAGAGAGTTGACAGGAATTGGTCATTCACATGGTTAGTCATAAAATCCTACATAAAACTTGTAGAACACTGAATATGATATGTTTGATTCCTTGCAATAGTTTTGCGATATAAGGATGGTGATATTAGAGTCATGCTAGTGAGTAATTGTGGATTGGTAAGAATACTTGTGTTAAAGTTTGTGATTCCCGTAGCATGCACGTATGGTGAACCGTTAAGTAACGAAGTCGGAGCATGATTTATTTTTGATTGTCTTCCTTATGAGTGGCGGTCGAGGATGAGCGATGGTCTTTTCCTACCAATCTATCCCCCTAGGAGCATGCGTGTAGTACTTTGTTTCGATAGCTAATAGACTTTTGCAATAAGTATGTGAGTTCTTTATGACTAATGTTGAGTCCATGGATTATAAGCACTCTCACCCTTCCATCATTGCTAGCCTCTTCGGTACCATGCATTGCCCTTTCTCACCTCGAGAGTCAGTGCAAACTTCGCCGGTGCATCCAAACCCCGTGATATGATACGCTCTGTCACACATAAGCCTCCTTATATCTTCCTCAAAACAGCCACCATACCTACCTATCATGGCATTTCCATAGCCATTCCGAGATATATTGCCAAGCAACTTCCATCATCATCATATACATGACTTGAGCATTCATTGTCATATTGCTTTGCATGATCATAAGATAGCTAGCATGATGTTTTCATGGCTTGTCCATTTTTTGATGTCATTGCTACGCTAGATCATTTCACATCCCGGTACACCGACGGAGGCATTCATATAGAGTCATATTTTTGTTCTAGTATCGAGTTGTAATATTGAGTTGTAAGTAAATAAAAGTGTGATGATCATCATTATTAGAGCATTGTCCTAGTGAGGAAAGGATGATGGAGACTATGATTCCCCCACAAGTCGGCATGAGACTCCGGACGAAAAAAATAAAAAAATAAAAAAGGAGGCAAAAAAAGAGAGCCAAAAAAAAGAGAAAAAAAAAAGAGAAGGGGCAATGCTACTATCCTTTTACCACACTTATGCTTCAGAGTAGCACCATGTTCTTCATATAGAGAGTCTCCTATGTTGTCACTTTCATATACTAGTGGGAATTTTTCATTATAGAACTTGGCTTGTATATTCCGATGATGGGCTTCCTAAAATGCCCGAGGTCTTCATGAGCAAGTAAGTTGGATGCACACCCACTTAGTTTTCAGTTTCAGCTTTCATACACTTATAGCTCTAGTGCATCCGTTGCATGGCAATCCCTACTCACTTGCATTGACATCAATTGATGGGCATCTCCATAGCCCATTGATTAGCCGCGTTGATGTGAGACTTTCTCCTTTTTTGTCTTCTCCACACAACCTCCACCATCATATTCTATTCCACCTATAGTGCTATATCCATGGATCACGCTCATGTATTGAGTGAAAGTTGAAAAAGCTTGAGAACATTAAAAGTATGAAACAATTGCTTGGCTTGTCATCGGGGTTGTGCATGATGAAATACTTTGTGTGATGAAGATGGAGAATAGCCAGACTATATGATTTTGTAGGGATAACTTTCTTTGGCCATGTTATTTTGAGAAGATATGATTGCTTTATTAGTATGCTTGAAGTATTATTGTCTTAATGTCAAATGATAGACTATTGCTTTGAATCATTAGTGTCTTAATATTCATACCATGATTAGATTATGTGATCAAGTTTATGCTAGGTAGCATTCCACATCAAAAAAATTCTTTTTTTATCATTTACCTACTCGAGGACGAGCAGGAATTAAGCTTGGGGATGCTGACATGTCTCCGTCGTATCTATAATTTTTTATTGTTCCATGCCAATATTATACAACTTTCATATACTTTTGGCAACTTTTTATACTATTTTTGGGACTAACATATTGATCCAGTGCCCAGTGCCAGTTCATGTTTGTTGCATGTTTTTTGTTTTTTCATAAAATCCATATCAAACGAAGTCCAAACGCGATAAAAACTTACAGAGATTTTTTTGGAATATATGTGATTTTTGGGAAAAAGAATCAATGCGAGACGATGCCCGAGGAGTCCACAAGGCAGGGGGCGCTCCCTAGGGGGTAGGGCGCGCCCTGGGCCCTTGTGGCCACCCGTAAGGCGGTTGGCGCCCTTCTTCGGCTGCAAGAAAGCTAATATCCGGATAAAAATCTTGTTAAATTTTTAGCCCAATCGGATTTACGGATCTCTGGGAATTTAAGAAACGGTGAAAGGCCAGAATCTGGAATGCATAAACAGAAGGAAACAGAGAGAGAGATCCAATCTCGGATGGGCTTTCGCCCCTCCGCAGCCATGGAGGCCATGGACCAAAGGGGAAACCCTTCTCCCATCTAGGGGGAAGGTCAAGGAAGAATAAGAAGGAGGGGGGCTCTCTCCCCCTCTCTCTCGGTGGCACCGGAACGCCGCCGGGTCCATCATCGTGACGGCAATCTACACCAACAAACTTCGCCGCCATCATCACCAACTCTCTCCCCCTCTATGCAGCGGTGTAACACCTCTTCTCCCCGCTGTAATCTCTACTTAAACATGGTACTCAATGTTATATATTATTTTCCAATGATGTATGGCTATCCTATGATGTTTGAGTAGATCCGTTTTGTCCTATGGGTTCATTGATGATCATGATTGGTTTGAGTTACATGTTTTATTATTGGTGCTGTCCTATGGTGCTCTTTGTGTCACGCAAGCATGAGGATCCCTGCTGTAGGGTTTGCAATATGTTCATGGTTTGCTTACTGTATGCGTTGCGTGAGTGATAGAAACACAAACACGGATAAGTGGGTTATGGCGTATGGGAATAAAGAGGACTTGATACTTTAATGCTACGGTTGGGTTTTACCTTAATGATCTTTAGTAGTTGTGGATGCTTGCTAGAGTTCCAATCATAAGTGCATATGATCCAAGAAGAGAAAGTATGTTAGCTTATGCCTCTCCCTACAAAATTGCAATAGTGATTACCGATCTAGTTATCGATTGCCTAGGGACAAATAACTTTCTTGTGACAAAAAGCTCTCTACTAAAACTAACTTAGTTGTTTCTTTATCTAAATAGCCCCTAGTTTTTAACCTATCCTACAACACCTACAAAGTACTTCTACTTTCATACTTGTTCTAGGTAAAGCGACCGTTAAGTGCGCGTAGAGTTGTATCGGTGGTCGATAGAACTTGAAGGGAATACAAATCCTACCTTTAGCTCCTCGTTGGGTTCGAAACTCTTATTTATCGAGAAAGGCTACAACTGATCCCCTATACTTGTGGGTTATCATTCATATACCCGTAATGTGGTATGGCCTGAAATCTTGAGAATGCCTCATGTCCTAGAAGGGTGTGGTATCCGCTATGTAAGGGCACAATGTGAAATAGTAAGGGTTCGGATCTGTAGTTGTCGGGTGTACCGAACACAATGTCCAGGGTTACGTGTCCCGAGCAGTGTGCCTCCCTTCCGGGTATTATACCTCGGAATGTGCTATGACTGCATTCGATGCGAGACCTGTTGAACTACATCTTGTCTAGAGTATCCTCATAAATGAGGTTGAGGCCGCTGCCTCCGTCCATCAGCACTTTAGTCAGCCGAAAACCGTCGACAATGGGGTCGAGGACCAGTGCGGCCGGTGCGTGGTTATTGCGGGGGCTTGGCTCATCCTTCTTGCTGAAGGTGATAGGCGTGGTCGCCCATGGTTGTGCGGCCGTCACTTGATATATTTGATTGAGCTCTCGAAGAGCCTTTTTCCTTTTATTGTTCGAGGCAAACGTCTCGTATACCGTAAGGACATTGTGGTCCTGCGGTGAAGCCGAGGACTGTTTATCTGGGGGTGTAAGGCCCAAGATTGGCTCGCCATATTTGGCCACTTGTCTTACCACCCAACGGGCTCGAAGTCTGTGGTTTGGGTTTGCGTCTAGCAAGACCGAATGTATTGGGCATGGTTTATCCATCAACTCGTCTAACACCGATCTGGGCCTAGTTTTCCTTTCATTAGGCTCGCGCTCCGGTGACCGATTTGTGTAAGCCCGTTTAAGGCGGGGCCTTCCGTGACGCGCGGCGGGCTGTGGCCCCATGTTCAGCTATTGCACCCTCCACGTGTTCTCCATGGCGCAATATTTGCGTACCATGTCTGATAGTTCGGTGAAGCTTTGAATTCGGCGATGCGCGAGGGCGTTTAAAAGGCCCTCGTCCCTACAGTTAAACTGGAAGGCTTTAATTATTTCTTTGTCACAGCAAGGTGCCATCCTGTTCTTTACCAGGAGAAATCTAGCCCAATAATGGTGGACTGTCTCGTTTGGCAGCTGTTTGCCATACATGAGGTCCCATATGTCTGGGTTTCCCAAGTCCGGATTATATTCCATGTGGTGGGCGGGCGGGAAAATTTCGAGAATTCCCTCCTGCCGCGGATCCGGACTATCCTTGATGGGTGGTTGAGTCATGTCTGGTTCTGACCGCACAGGGCTCGGATCCGAACTGGTGTGCGGCCGGATAGGCTCGAGGCCGGGACTTGTGCTGGGGGTTATGTCCGGACGTACATCCGGGCTGGTGTCTGACTCCGAGCTGGGGATTCGAGTGTACACCATCCTTAGCTTGCAAGGCTGTGGCCCCTCCTAGGCCTCTTCGACTGTGGCAACGAGGTGCGTGACCGGAGGGGTGTTGATTTCTTAGTCATCGGGTTTAAGCCCGATCCGATCGTAGGCCTTGGGCCTGATAACCGAGATTCCGATTGCATGGAACAGATCTGCCAACTGATCTGCTGGCTGGGCACATGGGGGTGCCGGGCATTCCGGCGATTCGGCGGGAGACCTTGCGGGCGGTCTGTCGGAGTCGGGCTTCAGGGCCGGATTCTGAGAGATGCTGGATTTCTGTGAGTTCGCTGGCCCTGGGGTCGATGCCCCTGAACCAATGAGTCCCTCAATGGGGGTGAAAGCTTCGATCTAGTCGAGGTGATTAGTGTGATCGGTGCGCACTAATATGCCACCGAAGATGAGGAGGTGATCAGGGGCAATGAAGCCCTCGGTACGGGTGTGGTCTCCATCGACCGGTTGTGCCATCGACTCTTCTAGCTATCCCACAACGGAACTCTCAATGAAAGCACCAATGTCGGTGTCAAAACCGGCAGGCCTCGGGGTAGGGGGTCCCGAGCTGTGGATCTAGGATCAATGGGTAACAAGGGATGACGAACACAGTGTTTACCCAGGTTCGAGCCCTCTCGAAGAGGTAAAACCCTACGTCCTGCTTGATTGTATTGAATGTATAATGTGGTTTACATAGTAGATCTACCTCGAGATCAGCATGAGCTAAAACCTAATGCTATGAGGTGATGAATGTAGCTCTAGCCCTAAAGACTAAAACCCTAGGTTTATATAGACACCAGTAGGGTTAGGGTTACAGAAGATAGATTACAACAAGGGTTTAAAGAGATCATGTGCCTTCTTGACTTGGAGGGCACACCACGGCTTCATAGATCTCCTGTCAATATACGGATCCACCAGTCCGGCCCATGTACAATGGGCCATCGCCCCGAGGACCCCATAGTCCATGACTCCCTCACAAGGTATTCCTCTGGTATCCGGGAGTTGCATAATCTCATAGTCGGAGGAATATGTAATTGACATGAAGAAAGCAATAGCAATAAACTGAACGATCAATATGCTAAGCTAACGGATGGGTCTTGTCCATCACATCATTCTCCTAATGATGTGATCCCGTTATCAAATGACAACACATGTCTATGGTTAGGAAACCTTAACCATCTTTGATCAACGAGCTAGTCTAGTAGAGGCTTACTAGGGACACGGTATTTGTTTATGTATCCACACATGTATTTCATTTTCCAATCAATACAATTCTAGCATGAATAATAAACCTTTATCATGAATATAGAAATATAAAATAACAACTTTATTATTGCCTCTAGGGCATATTTCCTTCAGTCTCCCACTTGCACTAGAGTCAATAATCTAGATTACATAGTAATGATTCTAACACCCATGGAGTCTTGGTATTGATCATGTTTTGCTCGCGGAAGAGGCTTAGTCAACGGGTCTGCTACATTCAGATCCGTATGTATTTTGCAAATCTCTATGTCTCCATCCTTGACCTTTTCATGAATGGAGTTGAAGCGTCTTTTGATGTGTTTGGTTCTCTTGTGAAACCTGGATTCCTTCGCCAAGGCAATTGCTCCAGTGTTGTCACAAAAGATTTTCATTAGACCCGATGCACTAGGTATTACACCTAAATCGGATATGAACTCCTTCATCCAGACTCCTTCATGCGCTGCTTCCGAATCACACGTAGATCCTGCCATGACACTCTGCTTGGAACTGCACCAACTGACAGCTCCACCATTCAATATAAACACATATCCGGTTTGTGACTTAGAGTCATCCGGATCAGTGTCGAAGATAGCATCGACGTAACCATTTACGACAAGCTCTTCGTCACCTCCATAAATGAGAAACATATCCTTGGTCCTTTTCAGGTACTTCAGGATGTTCTTGACCGCTGTCCAGTGATCCACTCCTGGATTACTTTGGTACATCCCTGCCAGACTTATGGCAAGGCACACATCAGGTCTGGTACACAACATATAGCATACATGATAGAACCTATGGCTGAGGCATAGGGAATGACTTTCATTTTCTCTCTATCTTCTGTAGTGGTCGGGCTTTGAGTCTGACTCAACTTCTCACCTTGTAACACAGGCAAGAACCCTTTCTTTGACTGATCCATTTTGAACTTCTTCAAAACTTTATCAAGGTATGTGCTTTGTGAAAGTCCTATTAAGCGTCTGATCTATCTCTATAGATCTTGATGCCCAATATATAAGCAGCTTCACCGAGGTCTTTCATTGAAAAATTCTTATTCAAGTATCCTTTTATGCTATCCAGAAATTCTCTATCATTTCCAATCAACAATATGTCATCCACATATAATATCAGAAATGCTACAGAGCTCCCACTCACTTCCTTGTACATACAGGCTTCACCGTAAGTCTGTATAAAACCATATGCTTTAATCACCTCATCAAAGCGTATATTCCAACTCCGAGATGCTTGCACCAGTCCATAGATGGATCGCTGGAGCTTGCACACTTCGTTAGCACCTTTAGGATCGACAAAACCTTCTGGTTGCATCATATACAACTCTTCTTTAAGAAATCCATTAAGGAATGCAGTTTTGACGTCCATTTGCCAGATTTCATAATCATAAAATGCGGCAATTGCTAACATGATTCGAATAGACTTAAGCATCGCTACGGGTGAAAAAGTCTCATCGTAGTCAACTCCTTGAACTTCTCGAAAACCTTTCGCGACAAGTCGAGCTTTGTAGACAGTAACATTACCATCAGCGTCAGTCTTCTTCTTGAAGATCCATTTATTCTCAGTGGCTTGCCGATCATCGGGAAAGTCCACCAAAGTCCATACTTTGTTCTCATACATGGATCCTATCTCAGATTTCATGGCCTCAAGCCATTTATCAGAATCTGGGCTCATCATAGCTTCTTCATAGTTCGTAGGTTCGCCTTGGTCTAGTAACATGACTTCCAGGACAGGATTACCGTACCACTCTGGTGCGGATCGTGCTCTGGTCGACCTACGAGGTTCAGTAGCAACTTGATCTGAAGTTTCATGATCATTTTCTTCCTCTCTAGTTGGTGTAGGCATCACGGGAACGGATTTCCTTGAAGTGCTACTTTCCAATTCGAGAGGAGGTACAATTACCTCATCAAGTTCTACTTTCCTCCCACTCACTTCTTTCGAGAGAAACTCCTTCTCTAGAAAGGTTCCATTCTTGGCAACAAAGATCTTGCCTTCGGATCTGTGGTAGAAGGTGTACCCAATTGTTTCCTTAGGGTATCCTATGAAGACGCACTTCTCCGATTTGGGTTCGAGCTTATCAGGCTGAAGCCTTTTGACATAAGTGTCGCAACCCCAAACTTTAAGAAATGTCAGCTTAGGTTTCTTGCCAAACCACAGTTCATACGGTGTCGTCTCAACGGATTTAGATGGTGCCCTATTTAACGTGAATGCGGCTGTCTCTAATGCATAACCCCAAAACGACAGTGGTAAATCGGTAAGAGACATCATAGCTCACACCATATCTAATAAAGTACAGTTACGACGTTCGGACACACCATTACGCTGTGGTGTTCCAGGTGGCGTGAGTTGTGAAACAATTCCACATTGTTTTAAATGAAGGCCAAACTCGTAACTCAAATATTCGCCTCCGCGATCAGATCATAGGAACTTTATTTTCTTGTTACGATGATTCTCCACTTCACTCTGAAATTCTTTGAACTTTTCAAATGTTTCAGACATGTGTTTCGTCAAGTAGATATACCCATACCTACTTAAATCATATGTGAAGGTCAGAAAATAACGATACCCGCCGCGTGCTTCAACACTCATCAGACCGCATACATCAGTATGTATTATTTCCAATAAGTCATTAGCTCGCTCCATTGTTCCGGAGAATGGAGTTTTAGTCATCTTGCCCATGACGCATGGTTCGCAAGTATCAAATGATTCATAATCAAGTGATTCCAAAAGTCCATCTGCATGGAGTTTCTTCATGCGCTTAACACCAATATGACCTAAAAGGCAGTGCCACAAGTATGTTGCACTATCATTATCAACTTTGCATCATTTGGTATCAATATTATGAATATGTGTATCACTACGATCGAGATTCAACAAGAATAGACCACTCATCAAGGGTGCATGACCATAAAAGATAATACTCATATAAATAGAACAGCCATTATTCTCCGATTTAAATGAATAACCGTCTCTCAATAAACAAGATCCAGATATAATGTTCATGCTCAACGCTGGCACCAAATAACAATTATTGAGGTCTAAAACTAATCTCGAAGGTAGATGTAGAGGTAGCGTGCCGACGGCGATCACATCGACCTTGGAACCATTTCGGACGCGCATCGTCACCTCGTCCTTAGCCAATCTTCGTTTATTCCGCAGCTCCTGTTTCGAGTTGCAAATATGAGCAACTGAACCAGTTTCAAATACCCAAGCGCTGCTACGAGCATTAGTAAGGTACACATCAATAACATGTATATCAAATATACCTTTGTTCACTTTGCCATCCTTCTTATCCGCCAAGTGTTTGTGGCAGTTCCGCTTCTAGTGACCATTCCCTTTGTAGTAGAAGCACTCAGTTTCAGGCTTGGGTCTAGCTTTGGGCTTCTTCCCGGGAGTGGCAACTTGCTTTCCATTCTTCTTGAAGTTCCCTTTCTTTTCCTTGCCCTTTTTCTTGAAACTAGTGGTCTTGTTAACCATCAACACTTGATGCTCCTTCTTGATCTCTACCTCCGCAGCCTTAAGCATTGTGAAGAGCTCTGGAATCGTTTTATTCATCCCTTGCATATTATAGTTCATCATGAAGCCTTTGTAGCTTGGTGGCAGTGATTGAAGAACTCTATCAATAACACTATCAACTGGAAGATCAACTCCCAACTGAGTCAAGTGGTTATGATACCCAGACATTTTGAGTATGTGTTCACTTACAGAACTGTTCTCCTCCATCTTGCAGCTATAGAACTTGTTGCAGACTTCATATCTCTCAACCCGGGCATTTGCTTGAAATATTAACTTCAACTCTTGGAACATTTCATATGCTTCATGACGTTCAAAATGTCTTTGAAGTCCCGGTTCTAAGCCGTAAAGCATGGCACACTGAACTATCGAGTAGTCATCAGATCGAGCTTGCCAGATGTTCATAACATCTGCTTCAGCTCCTGCAGCAGGCCTATCACCTAGCGGTGCATCAAGGACATTATTCTTCTGTGCAGCAATGAGGATAATCCTCAAGTTACAGACCCAGTCTGTGTAGTTGCTACCATCATCTTTCAACTTAGCTTTCTCTAGGAACGCATTAAAATTTAGGGGAACGGTAGCTCGGGCCATTGATCTATAGATATGCAAAACTATAAGACTAAGTTCATGATAAATTAAGTTCAATTAATCAAATTACTAATGAACTCCCACTTAAATAAACATCCCTCAAGTTATCTAAGTGATACGTGATCCAAATCAACTAACCCATGTCCGATCATCACGTGAGATGGGGTAGTCATCAATGGTGAACATCTCTATGTTGATCATATCTACTATATGACTCATGTTCGACCTTTCGGTCCCCAGTGTTCTGAGACCATGTCTGTACATGCTAGGCTCGTCAAGTTTAACCCAAGTATTCTGCATGTGCAAAACTGTTTTACACCTGTTGTATGTGAACGTAGAGTCTATCACACCCGATCATCACGTGGTGCTTCGAAATGACGAACTTTGGCAATGGTGCAAACTCGGGGAGAACACTTTTATCTTGAAATTTAGTGAAGGGATCATCTTATAATGCTACCGCCGTTCTAAGCAAAATAAGATGCATAAAGGATAAACATCACATGCAAAAATATGTGACATGATATGGCCATCATCATCTTGTGCTTTTGATCTCCATCTCCAAAGCATCGTCATGATCTCCATCGTCACTGGCTCGACACCTTAATCTCCATCGTTGCGTCGGGGTCATCTCGCCAACTATTGCTTCTATAACTATTGCTAACGCATAGCGATAAAGTAAAGCCATTACATGGCGCTTGCATTTCATACAATAAAGAGACAACCCTAAGGCTCCTGCCGGTTGTCGATATTACAAAACATGATCATCTCATACATCAACATATATAACATCATATCTTGACCATATCACATCACAACATGCCCTGCAAAAACAAGTTAGACGCCCTCTACTTTGTTGTTGCAAGTTTTACGTGGCTGCTATGGGCTTCTAGCAAGAACCGTTCTTACCTACGCAAAAACCACAATGGTGTTTCATCAAGTTTGCTGTTTTAACCTTCTTCAAGGACCGGCCGTAGTCAAATTCGATTCAACTAAAGTAGGAGAAACAGACACCCGCCAGCCACCTTTATGCAAAACTAGTTGCATGTCTGTCGATGGAACCGGTCTCATGTGTGTGGACATGTAAGGTTGGTCCGGGCCGCTTCATCCCACAATACCGCCGAATCAAAATAAGACGTTGGTGGTAAGCAGTATGATTATCACCGCCCACAACTCTTTGTGTTCTACTTGTGCATATCATCTACGCATAAACCTGGCTCGGATGCCATTGTAGGAAAACATTGCATGGAAAACAAAAAAAATTCCACGCACATGCAAGATCTATCCATGGAGATGCATAGCAGTGAGAGGGGAGAGTGTGTCTATGTACCCTCGTAGACCGTAAACGGAAGCGTTTGTTAACGCGGTTGATGTAGTCGAACTTCTTCGCGCTCCAACTGATCAAGTACCGAACGTACGACACCTCTGCATTCTGCACACGTTCAACTCGGTGACGTCCTCCGACTTCTTGATCCAGCAAGGTGGCAAGGTAGTGGATGAGTTCTGGCAGCACGACGGCATGGTGACGGTGAGGGTGAAGTGATCTCCGCAGGGCTTTGCCTAAGCACTATGAAAATATGACCGAGGGTGTAAACGGTGGAGGGGCGCGCCGCACACGGCTAAGCAATTGTTCTAGGTGTGCTAGGCGTCCCCCCTCTCACATATATATAGGTGGGAGGGAGAGGGGAGAAGCCATGGGGCGCCCCAACTAAGTTTGAATCCTACTTGGGCTCATGTCCTTGGCGCGCCCCCTGCCATATTTGTCGGAGGGGGGGAAGGAAAGGGGGAAGAGGGAAGGAAGGGGGAGGCCGAATCCCCCTCTTTCCTTTCCCCCACTTGGGAGGCTGCCATGGGGGTGCGCCAGGCCCTTGTGGGCTGGTGTTCTCCCCTCTTGTGGCCCAATAGGCCCACTATCCTCCCGGGGGTGTCCGGTACCCCCTCCGGTACTCCGATGACTATCCGGTACACTCCGAAACACTTCCGGTGTCCGAATACCATCGTCCTATATATCAATCTTTACCTCTCGACCATTTCGAGACTCCTCGTGATGTCCATGATCTCATCCGGGACTCCGAACAACATTTGGTCACCAAATCATATAACTCATATAACACTATATCGTCAATGAACGTTAAGCGTGCGGACCCTACGGGTTCGAGAACTATGTTGACATGATCGAGACACCTCTCCGGTCAATAACCAATAACGTAACCTAGATGCCCAAATTGGCTCCTACATATTCTATGAAGATCTTTATCGGTCGAACCGTTATGACAACATACGTAATTCCCTTTGTCCATCGGTATGTTACTTGCCCGAGATTCGATCGTCGGTATCTTCATACCTAGTTCAATCTCGTTACCGGCAAGTCTCTTTACTCCTTCCGTAATACATCATCTCGTAACTAACTCCTTAGTCATTTGCTTGCAAGCTTATGATGTGTATTACCGAGAGGGCCTAGATATACCTCTCCGATACTCGGAGTGACAAATCCTAATCTCGATCTATGCCAACTCAACAAACACCTTCGGAGATACCTGTAGAGGATCTTTATGATCACCCAGTTACGTTGTGACGTTTGATAGCACACGAGGTATTCTTTCGGTATCCGGGAGTTGCATAATCTCATAGTTGAAGGAATATGTATTTGACATGAAGAAAGCAATAGCAATAAACTGAACGATCAATATGCTAAGCTAACGGATGGGTCTTGTCCATCACATCATTCTCCTAATGATGTGATCCCGTTATCAAATGACAACACATGTCTATGATTAGGAAACCATAACCATCTTTGATCAACGAGCTAGTCTAGTAGAGGCTTACTAGGGACAGGGTATTTGTTTATGTATTCACACATGTATTTAAGTTTCCGATCAATACAATTCTATCATGAATAATAAACCTTTATCATGAATAAGGAAACATAAAATAACAACTTTATTATTGCCTCTAGGGCATATTTCCTTCAATATTTGGATAGAGAAAGTGGCTGAGGGATTTGGAGCAATATCACTAAGCACTTTGAGCAAGTAGACCATTAAGTAACACCTCATCCCCTTTTAATAGTATTGGCTTTCCTATGGACTCAATGTGATCTTGGATCACTAAAATAGAAATGAAGAGTCTTGAGCTTTTGCCAATCTTTGTCCTTAGCATTTTGAGGGGTCCACATCTCTATCGCATGCCATGCCAATCATTGAACATCCTGAAATATTTATCTTGAACGGATATTAGTTCAATGAGCTGTATGTTGTTATGAATTACCAAAACCACCCGGGGATTAGTTGCACTTTCAATCTCCCCCTTTTTGGTAATTGATGACAACATATAGATCAAAGCTTCGACAAATGATTAAATGAATGAAATACATCATCGCTTTGAGAAGTATGTGATAAGCAAGAGCTCCCCCTAAATTTGTGTATTATTAAAAATTTGCGTTTGAATGCAAATGCACAATAGATTAGGATCATGGGTCACTCTTCCATGTCACATACATCTTGGTGGAGCGCGCAAAATGATAAGAGTGAAATAACATGCACACATCACCAAAGACATAAGTGAATGATCATACACAAATAATTGTAGGGATAAGCATTAAGCACACATTAAGAAAAGTATGATCAACCACATGGGAACAAACGTAGTATCACACAAGCATCAACCAAAGAAGTAGCATGGATCAAACGAACATAGTAGCAAAAACTCAATAAAGCCAAATAGCAAAAAGCGAGACTCTCTCTCTCTCTCACTATTGGAATTAGCTTATTTGCCGTCTGCCAATTCTTTGCCGTCTGCTGGCTGACGGCAAAGAAGGTCTTTGCCATCCGCTTACATAAAATGGACGGCAAAGAAATGGCTGATGGCAAAGACCTTCTTTGCCATCAGCCATTTCTTTGCCGTGTGCTAGCGGACGGCAAAGAATCTTTGCCGTCAGCTGGCGGACGGCAAAGAGAGAGGTGGGCCCACTAACTAGCTGCTTAGGAAAAACCTAATGGCCCCCCTCTTTGCCGTCTGCTAGCAGACGGTAAAGAGAATAAAGCGGACGACAAAGGAGCGCGGACGGCAAAGAGTTGACCTAACTAACGGCCGAGCCCCACCCCGCCCCCCCTCTCTCTCTCTCTCTCTCTCTCTCTCTCTCGGTTTCTGCCTTCTCTCCCCCCGACGACCACTGCCACCGCCGCCCCCCCTCACCAGCCACCCGCCGCCGCCCCTTGCCCCGCCACCCGCACCGCCCTCGCCCGTCGCCCCGACCACACCGCCGCCCCCCCCTTTCCCCACCCACCCACCACCCGCCACCGCCCCCTTGCCCGTCGCCCCTCGCCCCGCCCCGCACCCCTCCCTGCGGTGCCCGACCTCCACCGCGCCCCCGCCGCCCTTCCACGTCGGCCAGCGCGCCCGGCCGTCCAGCCGCCCCGCCCCATCCCCTACTTCACCGTCCCCGCCCTGTCCCGCTGCGGCCGTCCGGCCTACCCCTCCACCGGGCCGCCGCCTCCTCCAGCGGCCGCCGTCCCATCCACCGGCCGCCCCACGCCTCCTCCACCGGCGATCCCCTGCAGGTGAGTTCTTCCCCTCCCCTTTTTTTAGTTTATTTTTTTAGTTTCTTTTAGTTTAGTTATAGTTATAGTTATAGTTTTAGTTTTAGTTTATTTTAGTTTAGTTTATTTTAGATTAGTACGCATGTATATCTGTGTGTGAAATCCTGTCAAATTAAATTGATTCAAATAAAAACAGGGGATATATAGCCTCTTTGCCGTCCGCTAGCAGACGGCAAAGAGGCTATATTGGTTACCTGTAGAAACTAGGAACACTGGTTGCCTATTTTGGTCACTTTGCTGTCTGCCAGCGGACGACAAAGAGGTTTGAATCTTTGCCGTTCGCTGGCGGACGGCAAAGTGACCAAATAGGACAGGCAAACAGGGCCAGCTATGCCGTCCACCAGCAGACGGCAAAGATTCAAACATCTTTGCCGTCTGCTGGTGGACGGCATAGCTGGCCACGTGGCAGCTTCTCAGTGCTGGCCGAGCTGAGCTCTTTGCCGAGCTGAGCTCTTTGCCGTCTGCTGGCGAATGGCAAAGAGCGTCGTTAACCCCCTAACGGCTCTCACCCCACCTCACTGCCGTCCATGATCTTTGCCGTCTGCTGGCCTCCGACGGCGGACGGCACAATACTTTGCCGTCCGTTTCCAAGAAGCAGACGGCAAAGTAGGCCTTTGCTGGCACTCGTTCAGCCGAACTGTTTGCTGTCCGCTGGCTGACGGCAAATCATTTTGCCGTCCGGCATGTATGCCTTTGCCGTCCGCCATGGTAGACAGCAAAGAAGCTGATCCCAGTAGTGTCTCTCTCGAAGCCTAATGATCTATACAATTTCTCCCCCTTTGGCAAGAAGTACCAAAAAGCTTGAAAAGGTATAGAGCTATGCGTCTCTCTAAGCACGATCATCCGGAGCTCCTGAGGGGGTCTTCTAGCTTGTGTCTCCTGTGTGCGTAGATGGCGTTGAGAGAACTGCTTCTACAAATGCCTCTACTAATGTCTGCTGAACTGGTGGTTTAGACACTGGAGGTGGAACTATAGCAGTAGTGGGAGGTGCAGAGTGAGTGGTCCTCGTGTCTGCAACTGGCACAGCTGAAGACCTGGGTGCCCTTACATAGTCTGAAACCTCTCAGTAGTAGGGTGCTCATCTCCATCCTCAGCATCATCTCTAAGCTTCTCCACAATCGACTGAATCTCTGTGCTCTTAACAACGAGATTGTATATCTTGTCCTCCACAATCCGCTCTAAGCTCTCCTGGTTCTTGGCTAAGTTGGCCAGACTTCGCTCAATCCTCAGTGTTGCTTCCAGCAGATATGTCATCTGGTCATTCTTCGTGTTGAGCTTTGCAATGGGTGCGTTGGTAGCTATAGCTTCTTTTGCTGCTACTGCCTAAGCCTCCTCTTGAGCTGCAACAGATGTGGGGTGTGAGGCATTCGTCACCACCACATTATCCTTGAACTCTGGCTGAAGAGGGAGGTGCTCACGATCTAGTAGATATGTGTCTGTACCAACTTTGGAGTTGATAAGCATCTGAATGTGTGGGGCATATCCACAAGACCTATTTGGGTCAACAACTGTCCTCTTGACCGTCTCTACAGTAAAACTCATAACTTTGAACTTCTGGGGAGGTGAGTCAAACAAATGGAGCAAATTGATGGAGTGGCCACATATCATCTTGTCATCTCCAGACTTGGGCAAGAGAGTATGCCTCAAGATAGTGTTGGTTGTGGCCAACCCTGGTAGCAAGTGCTTGACTGACCCAAGCTTACGTATACCAAGATCTTTCTTGGGAATTTCCTTGTACATATTTGCCATTGAGTTGTGGTCCATTGATACGTCTCCAACGTATCTATAATTTTTGCTTGTTCCATGCTGTTATATTATCATTCTTGGATGTTTTACAATCATTTTATAGCAACTTTATATCATTTTTTTGGGACTAACCTATTGACATAGTGCCCAGTGCCAGTTCCTGTTTTTTCCATGTTTTTTACTTCATAGAAAATCAATACCAAATGGAGTCCAAACGCAGCGAAACTTTTTGGAGATTTTTTATGGATCAGAAGGAACAACTTGGGCCGAAGAAGTACCAGAGGGGTGCCACAAGGGGGGCACAACCCACCTGGGCGCGCCTGGGGGCCCAGGCGCGCCCTGGTGGGTTGTGCCCACCTCGGTGGCCTCCCGCACCGCCTCTTTGCTCTATAAATACCCCAATATTCCAAAAACCCTAGGGGAGTCGATGAAACACAATTCCAGCCGCCGCAAGTTCCAGAAACACCAGATCCAATCTAGACACCATCATGGAGGGGTTCATCATCCTCATTGGCGCCTCTCTGATGATGCATGAGTAGTTCATTGTAGACCTTTGGGTCCGTAGTTAGTAGCTAGATGGCTTCCTCTCTCTCTTGTGATTCTCAATACAATGGTCTCTTGGAGATCTATTTGATGTAACTCTTTTTGCGGTGTGTTTGTTGGGATTCGATGAACTTTGAGTTTATGAAGATCTATTTTTTATCCATGAAAGTTATTTGAGTTTCTTTGATCTCTTATATGCATGATTACTTATAGCCTCGTATTTCTTCTTCGAATCTTTGGTTTAGTTGGGCCTACTAGATCGATTTTTCTTGCCATGGGAAGAGGTGCTTTGTGATGGGTTCGATCTTACGGTGCTCAATCCCAGTGATAGAAGGGGACATGACACGTATGTATCGTTGCTATTAAGGATAACAAGAGGGGGTCTATTCCTACATGAATAGATCTTGTCTACATCATGTCATCGTTCTTATTGCATTACTCCGTTTCTCCATGAACTTAATACACTAGATGCATGCTGGATAGCGGTCGATGTGTGGAGTAATAGTAGTAGATGCAGGCAGGAGTCGGTCTACTAATCTTGTACGTGTTGCCTATATAATGATCATTGCCTGGATATCTTCATGATTATTTGAAGTTCTATCAATTGCCCAACAATAATTTGTTTACCCACCATATGCTATTTTTCTTGAGAGAAGCCACTAGTGAAATATACGGCCCCCGGGTCTATTCTTCATCATATTTGCTTTCCGATCTATTATTTGCCACTTTTATTTTCAGATCTATTATTCCGAAAACCCAAAAATACCTTGCTGCACTTTTTTGTTACTTCTTTTATTCCATGTTTATTCGAGATCAATTTATCCAATCTATCATAATTTTTATCCCGTCAACTTGACATTTTCTGGCACCGTTACCCGCTGAGGAATTGACAACCCCTCCTAATCGTCAGGTTGCAAGTATTTGTTATTTGTGTGCAGGTACCATTTACATAGTGTTGCTTGGTTCTCCTGCTGGATTAATACCTTGGTTTCATAACTGAGCGAAATACCTACCATAGTTGTGCTGCATCATCCCTTCCTCTTTGGGGAAATACCGACGTAGTTCAAGCGACATCAAAAGGAATTTCTGGCGCCGTTGCCGGGGAGACATCATCAACATCTATCAGGTTCCCAATCACAAATCCCATCTCCTTGCAATTTACATTATTTGCCATTTGCCTCTCATTTTCATCTCCCCCACTTCACAAAAATTTGCCGTTTTATTCGCCCTCTTTTTCGTTCGCCGTTTTCTCGTCAGATCTATTTTTGTGTGCAATCTTGTTTGCTTAGTCACGATGACTCAAGAGAACACCAAGTTGTGTGATTTTTTGAATACCAACAATAATGATTTTATTAGCACTCTGATTGCTCCTCCCGCCACTAGTGCGAAATCTTGTGATATTAATGCTGTTTTGTTGAATCTTGTTATGAAATATCAGTTTTCCGGTACTCCTAATGAGGATGTCGCGTCCCATCTTAACACATTCATAGAATTATGCGATATGCAAAAGAAAAAAGATGTGGACAATGATATTGTGAAGTTGAAATTATTTTTGTTTTCTTTGCGAGATCGTGCAAAAATTTGGTTTTCTTCTTTGCCTCGCTATAGTATCGATTCTTGGGATAAGTGCAAGGATGCTTTTATTACTAAGTATTTTTCCGCCCGCAAAAATTATTTCCCTTAGAACTCAGATCATGGATTTTAAGCAACTTGAGCATGAACATGTTGCACAATCTTGGAAAAGAATGAAATTGATGCTTAGAAATTGTCCTACTCATGGTTTAAATCTTTGGATGATCATACAAAAATTTTATGCGGGATTGAATTTTGTCTCTAGAAATCTTTTAGATTCCGCCACGGGTGGTACTTTTATGGAAATTACTTTGGGTGAAGCTACTAAATTACTTGATAATATTATGGCAAATTATTCACAATGGCATACCAAAAGGGCTCCTAGTAGTAAAAAAGTTAATTCGGTTGAAGAAATAAATTCTTTGAGTGAAAAAGTTGATGCTCTTATGAAATTGGTTGCTAATAAAAGTGCTCCTATTGATCTTAATGATGTGCCTTTGTCTACTTTGATTGTTCAAAATAGTGATGCCGTAGATGTGAATTTTGTCTCGCGAAACAATTTTAATAACAATGCTTATAGAGGTAATTTTAATCCTAGACCTTTTCATGAAAATTCCTCTAATAACTATGGTGGTTCCTATCGTAATCCTTCTTATAATAATAATAGGAACACCTCTGATCTTGAGAATAATATTAAAGAATTTATCAATGCTCAAAAAGTTTTCAATAATACGATAGAAGAAAAGTTGAATAAGATTGATATGTCTAGAAGCATCGATAGAATTTCTCATGATGTAGAAATCTCAAGTTCAAAGCTTTTGTGCCTAAGCTTGAAGAATCAATTAAAGCTTTATATGTTTCTATGGATGAAAGCAAGAAAAGAACTGCTATGCTTAGAGCTAAAAGAGAATTTTTAGAAAGAGCGCTTTCTAGTGATTGCTTTCATAAAAATGATGAAGATCTTAAAGTGATCGGTGTTTCTTCTGTTGATTCCTCGTTTAGTAAAATAAAATTGATGATAAAGGGACTGAAGAAGAGTCAACTTTAGCTAGAAGGCGTCCCGATAATTTGGAGAGTGAAAATCTTGTTGAAAAAATTGATAAAAGTGGGTTTGGAGAGGTCAAAACTTTAACTAGCGATGTGCCCACTCTTTTGGATTACAAAGACTTTAATTATGATAGTTGTTCTTTGATTGATTGTATTTATTTGTTGCAATCCATGATAAATTCACCCCATGCCTATGAACAAAATAAAGCTTTTACTAAACAAATTGTTGATGCGATGATGAAAGCTTTTGAAGAAAAATTGGAATTAGAGATCTCAATTCCTAGAAAATTACATGATGAATGGGAACCCCCCATCAAAGTCAAGATAAAAAATTATGAGTGTTTTGCTTTATGTGATTTGGGTGCTAGCATTTTGAGAAAACCATAAACTGTAGAAATAAACAAGGTGTAATGCAAACAACAAAATGTAGCAATAAATACTGGACAGGTTCTCACTACAAAAAGGGGTTCGAGAAAACAAATCATGGGTTTCCTCACTTGTCACAGATTGGCTCCTCCTCGTGGTCGCCATCGATAAGGTCTGACTTGCTAGCTGAGGATCCCAAGTCAGCGTCACAGAACGTGTCCTTCAGAAATGACAAATGGGGCTCCATGGCGATGAAGGATGGCAAATTGTTCATAACGAGCCGCAGGAGATCAGCGGCAGGGCCATCGATGAGATCGACGGCTGTCGAACCCGAAGGGTTGGGGGTGGGCAACTTAACCTATGACATAAGCCGCGTCAAGCCATCGGTGTCGACGACCTCGATGTCGTAGCCGGCGGCCACGACCTCGATGTCGTAGCCGGCGGCCGCGACATGCCAGAATACTCTAGCCTGCTGATTGAAAGGCTCAATCCAGGTCCAGTCATCATCGTCAGCTTCCTCGGTGGCCACCTCACCGACGTCGGGCGAAGAGGCCGCGGTAAAGCTCTTTTGGTCCATTCGCTCCTCGAGCTCCCCGGGAAGCGAAGCCGGGCTTAGGCTGCGACGCTCTGGAGTGGGGGAGGGGGTGGGGATGGGGATCTCTGGGAAAGGGGCATTTTGCAGGCGTCATCTAAGAAACTCAGGGCGGCGAGGGTATGTATATCGGTGGGTAAACTGCACGGGCAGACAGGTAGAGGTTGACGATGGAGGCAGCACGGCGGTGGCGGCGGTGACGACCTAGCTAGGTTTGGAGCGAGGGAGGGGTGGTGTGTATGTGTGTGAGCGAGGGGGATTTGGGGTGAGCGAAGGATTTGGGGTGTGTGTGTGGAGGGGCTCCAAGGAGGAGTTTGAGGAAATGCCGCGGGTACTGGAAATTTGACTAGGCAGGAGTAAAATGGCGGGGCTACCAAAAATTTGGATCATGGGATCGAAGCAGATCGGGGCGGGAGTAACGAACATCACACATGGTTAAAACATAATAGTCGTGTGCTATCAAACAGAAAACCACTCAAGCTGAGCAGATATTTTTGAGATTGTGAGGGATGCAGGCGGGAGTAAAATGCCAGGGCTCCAGTTCAAAAAAAATCTGGGGCTACTGAAAATTTGTATCAACTGATTGAAGCAGAGCGGGAGTAACAGACATCGCACAGGGTCCACACATACGAATCGTGTGCTATCAAACAGAAAAACCCTCTACGCGGGTAGATATTTTTGAGATTACAAGGCAGTAGATATTTTCGAGAGTGGTAGGCAAGCCTCGTGGAGCCCAATCTACTGTGCTCATGTGAGTGACTGCAGGGGCACGGGAGTGGCACACGGGTAGTCTGACCGAACCGTGTCTGTTGCGTACCCAATCGCAGACGGTATCTGCATCCAACTCGTGTGCTGTTTATAAATTTGGAAAAAAGAATAATGTGGGAAAGGGTCAGAACATGAACACACTTGCATGTGGACCAAATATATGTATGAAAAGGGTGGTTTGATGTTCGAATACCCAATGCACAACTTTGATGTGGCACCTGTCGCACAAAGCGCACAATATTGCTAGTCAGCCACCCCCTACAAACCCCACTTCATGTCGGCGGTAAGGGAATCCTAGCTACGAATGCATGCCCCCAGATAGTTAGGCTTGAAATCTCACCCTACCTTAACATAAAACCTATAGGAGTCCATCATATATATGGTCAAACTTCCCCTTTCGCTTCCGGACAAAGGTGGACCGTGTCCCGACCCACAAATGTGTGCTTGTGGCAGGAGTTGGGTGAGACCACATACGAACCACCTGCGGGTGGCCCTATACTATATGTATGAAAAGGGTGTGGTGTCCTATATAACTATACCATTCACAACTTTGATGTGGCACGTATGCCTCACAAAATAAACGGACTTCCCCGACCCCATGGAGGTTGCGCGTAGTGCGAAGTACCCCCCCCCCCCACACACACACATGTCGGGGGCATGGCATCTCACCAATACGTACTGTAACACGGACCAAATAGAATCCAACTTGATCGTACAACCTCTCTCGCTCCTTGTTGGTCAAAGTGATGGACGTCCACATGGCCCCGCGAAATGGGCTAGCTTGTCGCCGATAAACTCACGAGGGAGTACTGTCTGAAGACAAAAACCACTCTGTGCATGTGGCCCAATTATGTATGGAAGTGGTGTGTGTGGTACTGGTGTTTGAATACGCAATGCGCAAATTTTATGTGGCACCATGCTTTGGAACCATAAAATCCTCACATTGATCGAGGGTTCACGATGCGTAGCATGCATGCGCTCAAACTTAATTAGGCATAGAATGATCGACCTACTACTATATGGTAACACGAACCAAAGAAGAAGAATCCACCCTGGTAACCTTTCTCGTCGTTGATCGAAATGATGGACGTCCACATGGGCCCACAAATATATATAGGCTTGCCGCCCATATATAACCAAGCGAGTGAGAGTGTGCAAAGATAACCATTGCATGCATGTGTCCCAAACATATTTATGGAGGTGCGTGATGCATGCATATGTGTTGAATTAATACCTAATGCACAACATTGATGTGGTTCATGCGTTCAAAATCTCATAGCTCCGCACACAGAGCAAGAGGTTCATGACGTATCGTGTGCTCGCCCCCCCTCGATCCAGCAGGATGGATTCATGTGTACACATGTGCTATTATATATGTAATCTCACCTATATCGCGAGACAAGCAGAAAATTAATCCCCTCCTAAGTCAAAATAATTAACCTCTCTCGTTGCCGATGAAAGTTATGGACCAAGCGGGCCGACAGATGGAAGCATCGTCGATAACCACGCGAGTTAGTGCCACAGGACAACCACCATCGCTTGCATGTGTGCGAAAACATATATATGGAGAGGTGTGTGGTTGTGATGTTTTGAATACTTAATGCACAACCTTTGATGTGGCATGTGCCTCAAAAACCGCAAAGTCCCCACACAGAGTGAGGTTCATGTGTGACACCTAGTATATGTTGGTCCCATCTCCCCTTCGACACGTACTATATATATATACTCCTACCCTAACACATCCCTAAAAGAATTAATCCACCTTGTTCGTCAAATGTGCCTCTCTCTCTCGTTGGGTCAAAGTGATGGAGGACGACCTCTCGCGGGCCCACAGATGGAAGCGCCGCACGTGAGTGAGTTCCTATAGGGCAACCACCGCCTACATGGTATTGCATGATGTTTGAATACCAATGCACAACTTTGATGTGGCACCTGCCTCGAGAACCGGAAAGTCCCCACATGGAGCGAGGTTGTGACACACACACACACACACACACACCACTACAAAAAAAATACACTTCCGTGATGATACGTGTTTGTCATAGTAGGTCAGGTTTTCTGTCATGCATGTACATCCATGACGATTTTATGACAGAATCAAGATAGTCATACCTGTGCTGTCATAGAAGTGTTCCATGACATTTCCAAAATTATCATCACGGAAGTGTCCACTTCCATGACGATAAATCGTGCGTCATAGAATTGCTTTCGTCAAGGGTAACCGACACGTGGCATCCACCGTAACGGGTCACCGTTAAGCTATCGGGTTCCGGTTTAGATCCGATAACCCATTAACAGCCCCGACCAATGGGGATTTTCCACGTGTAAAATTATCATTGGCTATAGCAACCACTTGTCAGCACCCGAAAAGGACAGATGTCAACCGCCCAATGGACAGGAGGTGCCTATGATACGTCGACACGTGCCAAGGCCCAACAGCGACCCATTTAGGTTAAAAAGGCTGGCCTAGTCAAAATTAGCGGGCTGGCCCATTAACGGCCGGCTTGCAGATGGCCCATTCGCAGTTAAGGCCCGTACGCCTATTGTCAAATCGGCCCGTCAACGGCCCGTTCTAAACTTGACATCATCGCAGCCCATGGTCACTTCTGGCCCGTTAACAGTCCGCTAAGTATTTGGGCGGAATTACGGCCCGGTGTGTTTCCGGCCTGTTAAAGGTCCTGCTTCATTTGGGCCCATTTTTTGGCCATTGAAACTTTTGGCCCATAAACGACCATGAAGGATTTGGGTCATATTCGGCCATGTCTGACATTCGGCCTGTTAGAGGCCCACTATAGATTTGGGCCACTTCCAGCCTGTTGTGATTTTTGGCCTGTTAATGTCGGACGAAATTCATGGGCCATATGTGGCCCAACGTCACATCGGGCCTATTAATGGCCCATGTAAAACTGATACTAATCAAGCCCGATCGAACTTCCGGCCTGTTAAAGGCCCGTGTAGTAGGTCGGCGCATTTACGGCCCGTCTGAATTTTGGCTTGCGAACGATCCGCATTGTAAATGGGCCACCATGAGCTGAGATACATTTCGGCCTGCTAATGACCAGTGGGTTATTTGGCACAATCAGGGCCCAATCTCACTTTCGGCCTATTAAAGGCCCATGTTATTTATGGGCTCGAGATATTTACACATGTTAACGGCCTATTGTTACTGAGGGCCCAAATTATGTTTAGGCCTGTTAAAGGCCCACTAGGGGCACAGGCCTACCAAAAATATGAAAGCTTATGCTGATTTAGGCCCAGATATTTTTAGTGGGCTACATGGAAATTACGGCCCATAATCGTTTTTAGCCCAATTGGAATGGGCCTAACGAATGTTGGCACGTTGGGCTCCTACGAAGCTTTTAGCCGAATACATTACTAAGATAAACCTACACTATACAAAAATAGCATCGTAATTTCTACAGCCTTTGGCAGCACGATAAATGATGTATCACAACAAAATAAATTCCAGCCATACAACAAAAGGCCTGTTGGCATAAAGTTTACAGTCCTTGCAGATAAAAGCACCATCAGATGTATAGAAGCATAAATCATTTGACCTGAGTGCTAATGTTTCAGGCTGTAGAATCTGATGGAGCAGCATGATCATCCCCTTTTTCCGCCATTGCTCTTGTACAACGAAGCAAATGTCTGATAGTCTGGTTTCAAAACCATTCATATCTTGACGACATTTGTCAACCACTATTCTTGTTTCCGAAACAACGTCCATTAGGGATTGGACTTGTGTCTGGAGCACAGATATATCACTCTGTCTAGCCGGAAGATTTTGGTCAGTAGGCGATTTGGATGAGGTTACCTTGACAACCAACCCAGAATTACGCAGGAAGGTGCTTTTTGCACTGTTAGTGGAGAGATACTGACGCACTGCAGCAAGAGGTGACATTGTGCCTGTGGTAGCCTCATCACCTTCAGGTGGTTGTGGCTGTTCAATCATTTGTTCCAGAGCTTGCTGAAAGTTTGAACTTGTAGATTAGTGTACCAGATAAGTTACTAATGAGACAAAAACAAACAAAGTAGGTTTCACGTTTATACATAACTTATTTTGGTGAACTCCTGTAATACATTAGCATGTATTGTAGTGCCAACTACATAATAAAATCACTTTCGGAACATATGTCCATGTAGCATGCCTACTGTATTATCTATTTCCTCACATTCATTGACATGTAAGGATAAACAGACATGGTTTAAAGTAGAATGAACATAGTATGACATCATTCATATCATGGGCAAACAGATATAAAACAAACAGGCTATTGTATCATTGTGTGGGCACATGAACATCACAACTAGATTACAGATCAAGACCAAAAGAATATCCTTCATCTCTTTTAAACCGTGTAAGGTGAAATGATACGTTAAGACAACTGTGTATAAAAGTGAACAGAGTAACTGACATTTGCTGCAAACCAAGCAGTTAAATGAACACGTCACAGTAACAAGCAGTTCAAAGGCAGGAGGACTAAGGACTTACAATAGCGGCTTGAACTGGTGTGCTCATGCCCTTCATCTTGCTGGTGTGGCAATCCTTGAAGAGTTGCACTGCATTCAGTTCAGGTTCTTTTTGGTACGCATGGGCTTTCCTCTGTATTTGGAACAAGTCAATATAGATACGATAATATGGCATAGAAAAAAGAAGGAAGTAGCAGCTATTTACAAGAGCCTCGCAGTGTGCAATATAGCTACGAGATCCTGTTGTCTATTGGAATTTCACTTTAGAACGGTTGGTCTTGTTCTTCAAACAGTTAGCCTAGAAGCAGATACACTTGTAAGGCACATACGTAAATACAAGTTCAATATGTGATCTGATCAAATACATATACCCTACCTGATACTTTGGATCAAACCAGTGTTTAACAAGGGCTGTCCAGTCTTCATCTATAATATATTCCACTGGAGATGTTTGGGCGATTTCATTGTTAGCCTTGCCTTCAAAGTGAGTTTTTCTAAGGTGATACCGATACTATCGCATAGCAGAATGAAAAACATGAGTGCATGCTTGTTTAGTTGCATCATCTTTCGGATCCAATTTGAACCTCATCTGTTGAAAAAAGAATGTGAGTCTTATTAGGAGGAAGCTAGAAAGTATGGGATAGAGCAAGACAATATTACAAATTGCGATGAATAACATTACTTACGGATAAATGGTCAAGCAAGGTGTTAAACTCGGTATCGTCTTTCTCATTCCTGTACTGGATCCACATTGGGAGGATACGTGCATGACACCTAACGGCAATGGCTGCCTCTGATACTAACTTGGCTGACTCTGTAGCATCACGTGGCCTTTTTAAACCTGCCTCAAAATGGATCTCCATTCTTCCTCCTTTAGATTTTGTTAATCTATCAAGCATTATCCCTGATGTCTGTTTCCGCATGCGCCGTGGTGCTAGTTCAACAACGAATATGGAAAGTGTTAGTGCACATCAAACTGTGAGAGTACATATAAAGGAGCATGCAACTGCAACTTGACTCGGTCAGGTACCATCTTGGTGTTGATGCTCATGAGGTTCATCTGATCTTGCCAAGTCCTGTTGTGTCAGCAGTGCTTCGGAAGTAGTGTGAGGTGTGAAGGCAGCTTGGGAACTTGCTAGTTGCAAAGCAAACGAACGAGTAACTGCAGCTGGTGGAGCAAGTGATACTGTGTTTGTATATTTAGCCGGTGGACTTGGACCTTCTACTGCACTATAAGTACCAGCAGAATATCGAGGGCAGATCCTTTTCACTTGCACTCGACGAGTAACACCATTCCCTACTATATTCTTTTCCTTGCTCTTTTTTGACTTTGCCATGTCAAGCCGTACCCACAACACAAAAGAATAAAATCGCTCTTCAGAACTCATTGATGCATGATACAGACAAGCAATACTTTGATGTAAGACAACCGTATGAGGATGGAATATGTAAGAAAAACAAGACAGCGTGACATATTCATAGCTACGATGTGTAAACTAAGCAGAAGGATTTTCAAGAAAATAGAAGTAATGCAAGCTAGACACCATATGAAAGATGCAACCAATATCACTCTGCCAAGTTAAAAGTGTCTTGTCATAAGTGGCATTTCAAAAAATTAGAAGCAGTACAACCTAGAAATCAATGCAAGATGCAACCACTATCAAACTGCCATGTTAAAAGCGTCCAATCATGAGTGACTGATGCGGGATACACAATAGCAGTACTTTGATGTAAGAGCATGGTATGATAGATAGATGAAGTGTATTCTAGACACAGAAAGGCATGTCATATGCACATGTATAACGTATATACTCAGCAGTGCAATTTAATCAAAATAGAAGAAATACAGGCTAGACAACATATGCAACATGAAACCAATTATCACACTGTCAACTTAGAGCAAGCACCTGCGATGGTGGAGTATGGGAGATGAACTCATCATGTAGACTTGGGACTTCAACTGCATTAGCAGTAGCAGTGGCAAATCTAGAGAGTCTCAGTTTACGTCGGTCCAGAGGACCACCAACATGCCCTAACTTACTCTTTTCCTTCCTCTTTTCTGATATTACCTTATGAAGTCAAAACCACAAGAAGATGAATAAAATTAGCTCTGCATAACTGGTTGATGCATGATACAGACGAACACTACTTTGATGTAAGGCAAGCGCAGGATAGGAGGATGGAATATATACAAAAAAAAAGACAGTGTTGCATATTCACACGTACGATAGGAGGATGGAATATGTATGAAAAACAGTAAGCAGAAGGCATTTCAACAAAATTAGAAGAAATGAAAGCTAGGCACCATATGAACATGCAATCAATATCACTCTATCAGGTAAAAGTGTCTCGTCGTAAGTGCCATTTCAAGAAATTAGAAGCAGTACAAGCTAGAAGACAATGCAAGATGCAATCTACATCACACTCCCAAGTTAAATGTGTCTTATGGGTAAGTGATTGTTGCAGGTGTAAGTTGTAAGCTACGCAGATGCAATTCAACAAAATTAGAAGAATACAAACTAGACATCATATGGAACACGCAACCACATATAACAGTTCCAAGTTAGAGCAAGCACCTGTGATGGTGGAGTAGGGGATATGTGCTCATCATCTACACAGCTACATTGACTGTCCAGCCTTGTGTTGTCTTGTGAATCTTGTTGGGAGGATGGCGGAGTAGAATCTGTAGAGACCCTCTGTTTGAGTTGCTCCGAAGGACCACCATCATCCACTGCCGTACTAATTTCCTTCAGCTATATTGATTTTGCATTGTGAAGTCAAACTAATAATAAAAAGGAATAAAATTCGCTCTTCAGAACTCATTCATGCATGATACTGATGAACACTACTCGGATGAAAGGCAAACACATGATATGAGGATGGAATATGTACGAAATACAGGACGGCGTGACATATTCACACCTATGATGTGGTAACTAAGCAGAAGGCATTTCAACAAATTAGAAGCACTACAAGCTGGACACCATATGAAAGATGTAACCAATATCACTCTGCCAAGTTCAAACTGTCTGGTGTTTCAACAAATTAGAAGTAGTACATGCTAGAAATCATATGCAAGACGCAACTAATATCACAGTGGCGACTTAAAGGTGCCTTATCATAAGTGACTGATGCGGGATATGCAAGAACAGTAGTCTGATGTAAGAACATGGTGTGATCTGATATAGTATGTTCTAGAAACAGGAACATGTTTCATATTCACAGGCATTATTTGTAAAGTAAGCAGATGCAATTCAACAAAGTTAGAAGCAATACAAGCTAGACATCATACGCAACATGCAACCACATATAATAGTGCCAAGTAAGAGCAAACACCTGTGATGGTGGAGTAGGGGAGATGTGCTCATCATCTACACAGCTATGTTGACAGTCTAGCCTTGCGTTGTCTTGCGAATCTTGTTGGGAGGATGGCGGAGTAGAATCTGTAGAGACCCTCTGTTTCAGTTGCTCGGAAGGACCACCATCATCCAATACCTTACCAATCTCCTTCCGCTTTATTGATTTTGCATTGTGAGGTCAAAACGACAAGAAAAAGGAATAAAATTCGCTCTTTAGAACTCATTCATGCATGATACTGACGAACACTACTCTGATGAAAGGCAAAGTCATGATACGAGGATGGAATATGTACGAAAAACTGGATGGCTTGACATATTCACACCTATTATGTGGTAACTAAGTAGAAGGCATTTCAACAAATTAGAAGCACTGCAAGCTAGACACCATATGGAAGGTGCAATCAATATCACTCTGCCAAGTTAAAACCATCTCGTCATAGGTGGCGTTCATCAAACTAGATGCACTACATGCTAGAAATCATATTCAAGACGCAAACCAATATCACACTGCCAACTTAAAGGTGTCCCATCATAAGTGACTGATGCAGGATACACAAGAAGAGTAGTTTCATGTAAGAACATGGTGTGATAGACAGATATAGTATGTACCAAAAACAGGAAGGCGTGTCATATTCACACGTATCATGTGTAAGCTAAGCAGATGCAGTTTACACTAATTAGAAGCAATACAAGCTAGACACCATATGCAACATGCAACCAGATATCACACTGCCAAGTTAGAGCAAGCACCTTGGATGGTGGAGTAGGGGAGCGGAGACTTGGAACTTGTAATGCACTAGTAGTACGAGGAGAATCCGTACAGATGCTCCGTTTATGTTGCTGTAGAGGACCACCATCATTGCCTTCCTTACTCTTTTCCTTCCTCTTTTTTGATTTTGCCTTGTCAAGTCAAACCCACAAGAAAAAGGAATAAAATTTGCTCTTCAGAACTCATTGATGCATGATACTGACGATCACTACTTTCATGTAAGGCAGCCGCATGATAGGAGGATGGAATATGTATGAAAAACAGGACGGCATGACATATTGACATGTATGATGTATAAAGTGTAAACTAAGCACAAGGTGTTTGAACTAGTTAGAAGCAATGCAAGCTAGAAAGCATATGAAAGATGAAACCAATATCACTTTGCCAAATTAAAAGGGTGGCCTCATAAATGTTTTTGACCAAATTAGAAGCAATACATGGCAACAGGCTAGAAATAATATGCAATATGCAACGAATAAAGGTGTCTCATTGTAAGTGATTGATGGAGGATACAGAAGAGAGGTAGTTTGATGTAAGAACATGGTTAACAGATAGATGTAGTATGTACTAAACATAGGAAGGCATGTCATATTCACAGGTATAATGTGTAAACTAAGCAGATGCAATTTACCCTAATTAGAAGCATTACAAGCTAGACACCGCATGCAACATGCAACCACATATCACACTGCGAAGTTAGAGCAAGAACCTGCGATGGTGGTGTAGGGGAAATGCGGTCTTCAAGTACAGAGCTACGTTCAATATCTTCATTTAGGCTTGTTGTTTCTTGAGAATCATGTGGGGAGGATGAAACTGCACTCTTTATAAGAGTAGCGCGTCTCATACTAACCCACGGGCATGACTGTCTCATCATAAGTGATAGATGCAGGATACACAAGAACAGTAGTTTGATGTAAGAACATGGTGTGATAGGCAGATGTAGTATGTACCAAAAACAGGAAGGCGTGTCATATTCACATGTATAATGTGTAGGCTAAGGAGATGCAATTTAACAAATTAGGAGGAATACAAGCTAGGCACCATATGCAACATGCAACCAGATATCACACTGCCATGTTAGAGCAAGCACCTGGGGTTGTGGAGTAGGGGAGGTGAGATTTGGAACTTGCACTGCAGTAGGAGTAGCAGGAGAATCTGTAGAGATCATCTGTTTCGGTTGCTCCAGAGGACCACCATCATTCCGTGCATTCGTTCTTTTAGATTTTGCCATGTCAAGTAAACACACAAGAAAAAGGAATGAAATTCACACTTCCAAATTCGTTGATGCATGATACTAACGAACACAACTTTTATGTAAGGCAACCACATTGTAGGAGGATGGAATATGTACGAAAAACGCTAAGCAGAAGACATTTCAACAAATTAGAAGCAATGCAATCTAGACACCATATGAAAGATCCAACCAAAATCACTCTACCAAGTTAGATGTGTCTCATTATAAGTGGTACTTCAACAAATTAGAGGCAATACATGTTTGAAATGATATGCAAGATGCAAGCAATATTACACTGTCAACTTGAAGGTGTCTCGTCAGAAGTGATTGATGAGGGATACACAAGATTAGTTTGATCTAAGAACATGGTTAATAGAAAGACGTAGTATGTACCAAAAACAGGAAGGCATGTCATATTCACAGGTATAATGTGTTAAATAAGCAGATGCAATTTACCCTAATTAGAAGCATTACAAGGTAGACACAGTATGCAACATGCAACCACATATCACATTGCCAAGTAAGAGCAAGCAGCTGCGATGGTGGTGTAGGGGAATTGCGGTCATCAACTAGACAGCTACATTGATTATCTTCATTTAGCCTTGTTGTTTCTTGAGAATCATGTGGGGAGGATGACACTGCACTTTTTAAATGAGTAGCGCGTCTCACATTAACCCACTAGGGTGACTGTCTCATCATAAGTTTTTGATGAGGGATACAAAAGATCATTAGTTTGATGTACGAACATGGTTAATAGACATATGTAGTATGTATCAAAAACAGGAAGGCATGTCATTATCAAAGGTATAGTGTGTAAAGTAAGCAGATGCAATTTAACCAAATTGAAAGCAATACAAGCTAGACACCATATGCAACATGCAACCACATTTGACAGCGCGAAGTTAAAGCAAGCACCTGGGATGGTTGTCTGTGGCAATTGAGATCATCAACTGCAGAGCTACGTACTGTCTCCATCTGCTGACACTACACCCTTTAGAGCGCTGAAACGCTTAGTGCTTATCTTCGAATTACACTGGAGCAACTTCTGTCTTTTCTTTTGTGTATTCATCAACACCGCGTCAGAGTCTGAAATACCCATGCATAAAAAAACAATAGTGTGAGTATGGGTGAAGTGTGTGCACAAGTAGTACAGTGTAAAAGTAGCAGATAGCATGTCGGTGAGAAATAAATGATGGGAGACATATGATAGCTCTACAACATGGATGGCACACGAAATTACTAGATTCTAGGATTTTGAAATATGAGCACAGGGATGGCTGGGAAATGTAGATGTTCCTCCAGCACACCACAAGGTGTGGTCCTATGAAAATAACAGTCGACTGAAAACAAATAGGTCCGTCGATTTTTTCTGCACCGTCCGATGTACAAAGAACGGGCAGATCGCCTTCATCTACCTCCAGCCAGTCAGTGTTGATGATCTTCCTCGAAACGCCAGCGACCACCGGCCCAGTCCCCTGCCTCCACCCTCCCCTCGACCTCACCGCACCGCCGTGCTTGGAACCACCCCCCGGCCATCCCTTCAAGCCCCGCCGACCTCCAGATCGGGTGCAAGCAGCTCCTGCGCCCCACACCCCTATGATAGACACCGATGCGCCGCTTCCCCGGCGAACAGACGGACTAGGTGCTCCGTGCGCCTAAGCTGGTGCTGCTTCTTTTAATTGCGAATCAACTGACCCTGAATTGAAATCCAGGCGGGCTACTGACCTCTAGCCAAGGTGAAATAGTAAATGGGAGGAAACCTTGTGCATTTAGTATCACAAAGAAGATGCAGTAAGAAGTGCTCAACTAGTTTCTTTCGTGGGATGAATATGGTGTGAACAGAGACGTAAGATGTGCACGAATAAGGGAAGAGGAGTACCTCTTTCTGCTGGTAGTGATGTGTCCTCCTTCTATTTTTCCAACGATCTTCTTGTGGTTCACTGGAAACGAGAAGTTGTGGAGGATGGTGGAGCCCTAGACGAACCCATGGCCAAGTTGTTGAGTGTGGTGCGGTGGCCATCTATCGGTGGCGGGGAACCAGATCCGAGGCGGTGAACGACGACGTAGCGGGAACAGCTCTGGTGCGGTGGATGGTTGCGACAGTGGAGCGGTAGCGGTGAGGCGCAGGACGGCATGGTCGAAGAGGTTCTGGTACGGTGCACGTCGGCGTCGGTGTCGTGGAGTCAGCTCAGCCTCGGCTTCAGCTGCTAAGTCCTTGCGGGCATTGCGGTTGCAGTTGCGTTGGACGACGATGTTGGGGTACCGGCTCCGGCGTGATGGAGGAGGGCGGTGGTGGATTGGGCACGATGGGGTGGAGGACGGAGGAGGCTGGGGTCTCGCGGCTGGTGGAAAGGGCGTTTTGGCGCCCACGGAGTATGAATGGGGAAACGGAGGGAGGGGGAACTAAGGGGGAACAATGTTTCGGTTTGGGACGCGCTTGTTTGAAATTTGGGGAAAGTTACAAACTTTGCCCCCATCTAAAATTTCGGACATATTGCAGGTGGAGGGTAGGATAGTAATCTCAGGTGTCCCAAATGGTGGGCGGGATAGATTTCGGCCAAGCGCATGGGTGTTTAGGCGCCCACGGCGTATGAATGCTTCTCGGAGGCGGTTGAGACTGGCGTCTTGGTGAAGTTACAAACCTACCCCAGTTTAGACCTTTGGACATCTGGCCTATAGGCTACACGGGCCAGAGTCAGGACAGTAATTTCCTACCACCAAACATTAGTCTCGCGCGGTTTCGGGTGACCAGAGACTTATTTGGTGCTTCGTTCAATATTTGGGAGCAGAAGCATTAACGTTTTCGGTTCTCTTGAATTGAACTTTCAGGATTTATCAAACTACACAAATCTTGACTCTTGAAAATCCTAAAACTACGATTATTTTGGAATGGAGGTGGTACATTTGAATATACATTGTACATGAGTATATATTAAAAAATATGCAACTTACCTCAGTTCATGCATGGTTCCAGATATAATCTCCTTGGTTGCAAAAAAATAGTTAGACATGCGTATGAATATATAGCATGTTCAAACGCAAAACAAAGATTGATGCCCCCTTTTAGATCTGATTTACAAATGCCATTCTCTCGGATTCAAATAGATGAATGCAGTTCCTATGAATTCGAATCTTTGAAACCCCCTTTATGTTGAATTCAACATGTATTCTATTTCGTAGCTAGCAATTTGGAATGTATCCATGTAAGTGACAAATGTATAAAGTGCTTCACACTAACAACATGGAGTGCACTAATTAATGTTTATATATGAATTGCAAAAGCAATTCATTGTCTGGATTTCAAACCACTCTCACTCTATGGATAGATAATATGAAATAAACACATGCACATGCTAGAATTCAATAGAGTATGGGTATCTAATAGACCGATGTTCGTTCATACGCAAATTGCAAAATTCATGATCTCATCCAAAAATAATAATGCCATTTATATTTGAATTTAATGCGTAGAACCGCCTTTTACACGTAGATGCACTATGCCTCGGCCCGTTCTCACACACGCGCTATATATCTTTCTATCTAACGCATAAGTGCACACACTTTATGTACATCGGCATTTCTCTCTCACACATGCTCACAATCTCTCCCGGGGTGTCTCACGCACACAATATATATCTCCCTCTCTCTTTCTTACTACTATGTACTACTCTTTTCACTAATCTCAGTTGGAAAACACTATTTCTCTCACATGCATATATACACACGCACGGTCTCTACTAGCCCTCTATAGGCACATATATGTGCCTACATGTCTCCCGCACACACATTATCTCTAGGCCTCTCTCGCACACATTGCCCCCCCCCCCCACACCTCTCTCTTAGTAGTTGGCAGATATGATTCCATCAGATCATTCGGTAGGATATCCCTGACTGTTAGGCTGGATGGTAATACGAGGCATAGTTTTACCCACGTCCGGGGCCTTGCAGTCGAGGAACAAGCCTATTCCTGGTATTGTATATTTGTGATAGGGGTGTGTACAAAGTACACGTGAATACCAGGCATTGTGCGTGTGTGTATACTATCGACGAACTAGCCCCCGAGCTTTATAACATACTCAGGGCCTAGGGTTACAAATCATATATAGTCGGCTTATCTTCAGTGGGGATAGAGTCCTCCACGACTCTGGTAGCTTCGTCTTGTGCGCCGAGTCCTCCACATGGGTCTTCGTATAATGTGTCTCGGTCCAACCTATGTGGCGCAGGATGGAACTGGCCCATGAGTCCTCACGTTGATCCACCACAACTAGAAATGATGTTCCCACCACACCCAACACGCAATCGGCCACTAAGAAAATAAGCATATACAATAGTACAATGTTATACATGAAAGTTAATTGCATGGTGCATACAATAATATTTGTTCTGCATTGTGAATGTTTATATTTTCTCCTAAAATATTAGTCACGAGAAAGAGAAACGAAGGGCATATCTCTCCTTGTCTCCATCGGACACCCCCTCTTTCTACACCACTTTCACGTACGCACACAAACTATCTCTCGGACCTCTAAAAGTATGCATGCCCCTGACACATTCACCGTGACGGTCACTGTATTTCAAGCGAAAGCACTATACGGTCACCGGACTTTAGAATATGCTCATTACGGTCACCGTATACATTCTCGTGGTGATCATACGGTATCTAGCTCACGACACGTCTCCGTATTTTGCTGATGACACTGACAGACATTGTATTTGATGCGTGCTCCGTATTTTGTTGACGACACTTACGGTCATTGTATTTGAAGCGAAAGCATGATATGGTCACTGGACTTCAGAATAAGCTCATCACGGTCACCATATACATTTTGTGGTGCTAACCAACCTGTGATTGGATGGTTAGGAGGACAGTGGTTTCCCCAGCCCACCAGGGTTAAAGTCCTAGTGCTCGCATTTATCCTGGATTAATTTCAGTATTTTCTGGCGATGTGCATTCAGTGGGAGGAGACGTTCCCCTCGACTACGAGGCACCTATGGTGACTTCATAAAATCTCAAGATCATATGTTGGCTCACTCTCTCGAAGGTGCTCATAGGGGTAGGGTCTGCGTGTGTGCGCTTATAGCGGTGAGTGTTTGCGCGTATATATGAGCGCTTGCTTCTATATTGTGTTAAAAAAATACATGTCGTGATTATACGGTCACTGGCTCACCCGTACAACTCTGTAATTTGTTGATGACATGATCAATTGACCAGTCAAACGTTCCATGTGGCGCATTGCACCATCAGTGCACGTAACCATGGGGCCCACCTGTCAGCGCGTATATGAAAGAAAGAAATGGTAGTTTGAATCTATACTGTGTTAATAAAATACATTTTATGGTGATCATACGGTCACTGGCTCACCATACAACTCCGTAATTTGTTGATGAGACGATCAATTGACCTGTCAAACGGTCCACATTCACCAGCGCACATTACCATAGGGCCCACCCATCAGCGCGTATATGAAAGACAGAAATGGTAATAAATTAGTGGTTGGTGGGGATTCGAAGTCATGAGACCTCTGGTTGGCAGCCCGCGCCCCCTAACCATAGCAGACAAGGATTCCCTTGTGATGATATGCTGAGCCGGCCGTTTTAATTGCACGCACGCATGAGTCACTATGGTGAATACAAACTCATCACACATGTGCACAAACACGCCCGCAATGCCAGCATGCATGCATGCAATACTCACACGTACCGATTTAGCTACACTTCAGTCGACTGAATCAACTTTTGGGTCAGTCGATTTTCAGAAGGTGGGGGGCTCGCCGGAGTTAAGGAAGAACCAACCGCAACGGGGAGGGGGGCTCGCCGGAGTTAAGGAAGAACCAACCACAACGGGGAGGGGGGCTCGCCGGAGAGGTACCCCACTATCTATCTTAGGGTTCAGGGTCGGGGCGGTGGTCGCCGGCGGTGGGGGGGGGGCGTGGTGGTGGGGCGGTGGCGTGGGGATCGCCGGAGAAAACGCTCGGCGTGGGGGGGCCTAGAGGGATGGCCGGGGCGGCGGCGGACCGGCGGTGGGGAGTGGTTTCGAGGAGGGCGGGGCGGCTGTTAGGCCGGTGGTGGCTGGTGGCTCAGGGGGGAGGTTGAAGATGAACTGCAGGCCCTTGATTTCGTATCCAACGGCTGGAAAATAGACTGACCAGAGATAAAAAAGTCAGTCGACTGACGTGTAGCCTCACCCCACACGTACACATGCACACACGCAACACTCGCGCGAACACACGCACGCATGCAGGCGTGCAACACTGACACGTACATATGCACTCATGAACACACGCACGCACGCACACATGCATGCAACACTGAAACATACACATGCACGCACGCAACACTCGCACGCCTGCATGCACACAGAACACGACGCAAGACACACGCTCAACCTATACGTGCATGCACCCTTTGTTAAGGACATGGATTGTTATGGGTATTAATCAATCTTATCTGTGATAAGTAGAACATTGATGTTTGCAGCGGTCTTTATGAATCACAATGTATCGAATGGGCTATCAACGTATATATGAAAATTTTAAAATTCTCTTACATTATATAGTAGGCTTATCTACATGAAATAGATGACGTCACACTTAATGAACAATCATCGGTTTATGAAATGCCCGCTTTTGACCACCCTGGCCCACCAAAAGCTCCTCTGCCGTGCGCTGCCTGCCTTGGGTCACTGACATGCAGGCCAGGTACCCAACGAGCCCACACGTCAGTGGAATAACGGCGCGGTGTCGTACGTCAGAGTCAAGGGCGCTGCTCGCTGCATGCCCGGCTGAACACGCCTCCTTGCCGTATACAAATGCCTCCATGAAATCCGTGTGGAAGCCGAGATACCCACTCTGGACACACGTCCGTTCATGACCGGGCCGGCATTAAATGCAACGCTGGCCGAGCTCCTCCCGTCCGTCGTCTATTTATTCTCCTGTTTAAACGAGGCCAGACGCTGGCCAAGAATCGCACACCTCCGCCGCTCCCCTATCTCCTCCTTCACCATTTTCTCCAATCTTACAATGGCTTATGAAGAGTAGTTATCCGGCATCCAAGCCGGCTGGGTGGCCCACCGAGCCCGCCGGATACAAGCTGTGCAGCTCGCTGATCCACCTCCCTCCCCTCGCCCGACGGAGCTAGTTGCCGCCCCAAGCCGGCGCGTGGTTCAGCAACTCGCCGCTCCAGGCCAGCTCGACGAGGAGCCGTGAGCTGCTCCACGCCGGCACGGCAGGGAGCACGGGCGTCATCGCTGCCGTCCATGCCGCCGCCTCGTACCGCGCCTCCCATGTCTGCGACCGCGTCTCCCGTTTCTGTGGCCGAGACTCCCATGCCTGTGACCACTACAGTGCTTGGCCTGTAAGAACCTTGTTGAAATCTGTGACCACTACAGGGTCTGGGGCAGCACGAAGAAGGACTCCTTGGTTGAACTCGCCTCGGCCATCATCGACCCCTACTACGAAAAGATGAAGCAGGATGCCAAGAGAACAAATCTCGTATCCTGGCACGGGGCCTAGACGCGGCAACTGGATGAACCTCGCCTCAGGTTCTCGGCGAAGAGCGTATACACATGCTACAAGATGCACAGGCGGATAGTTGACATGAGGAACTACCTCGTTACCAAAATCGACGAGGCCAGATCGAGCCACAAGCAGAGCAGTAAAGGCAAGCGTCCCAAGAAGTAGATGGTGATCAGATGATCATTTATCCTAGTTAATTATGCATGTAATATATAGTTAACTTTGGTGTGTGGAAATGTCATGTGTGTAGTAGCCACCTATGTAATTATGCATGTAATAGTTTAATTTGGTGTGTGCAAATGTCATGTGTGTAGTAGCCACCTATGTAATTGGATGTTTAATTTGGTTATGCAACCATGTCCTTATAAGTGTATATATATATTGTTGTTCTGTATGCAATCCCAACGCACAACACACATGTCTTATTAGTAGCAATCGTCTGTGTTATTATCAGTCTTCGCACACATTTCTAATTACAGACCTATTTGCCGCGTATCACATCCATCTTGTTAAATTGAACCGTTTCTATTATCTTGGCTCAATGCAAACAATTCATATGAGTGAGCTGTTTGCCCTCTATCGCACACACCTTGATCTGGCTAACCGTTTCTTTTGTTCCGCCTAATCACAAACAGTTCATCCGAGTGAATCGTATGCCGTATATCGCACACACCTTCATCTGGCTACCCATTTCTGTTCTTCTGCCTCATCGCAAACAATTCACTGAACTGAACCGTATGCCCCACATCGTACACGCAACTAAATTCTGAACCATGTTTGATGTATCCGCCATCGCAAATGGTTTGCATCTTTTTTGACGGTTTTTTACATCACCGTTTACGATTAATGCATCACACATAGTTTCGTCGAAGGGTCTCTGATAATAGTGTCGCGTTAGCAGTATCCTGCAGTAGTGATGTAGATCATTTGGAGCAATCATTTGGAATTATGCACTTTCAATACCTACATGGGTTAGTCCCACAAGGAACATACAAGGATATCCATAGACATAGAGTGAATTGCACATATGATGATGTCAATGAAAGCATTAGGTTACCTTGTACCTTGTATTACCAACAAGAGGGTTTGTGACTCCATGAACTAGTGCAAGATATGAAAGTTGACCGCACAAGTCCTTGCCAATATGAATGTGAGTGAAGTATGTTGGCGGAGACACCTTCAAGAACACTCTAGTTCTTCTTCTTTTGGACCCACATCAACTTGATGGGAATCCTTGGAGTTGTAGTTGAACTTGATGAAGTACAGCTTGACGTAGTCTTGGGAACCCACTTGACCATGGCCTTAGGAGCTTCTTCAAATGAGTCAATCTCTTCTTGAAGCTTGTCCTTGCCCTTTAGCTTGTAGTCTTGTGGTGGAAGATATCTTGAGCTTGTGTTGCCTCAAAAGAAGTGGGGTCATACTTCCCTTGTTGAGTAACAAACTTCGTCTTGGGGTATTGATCTTCTTCCCATTCAACTCCATTGGCATTGAACTTTCATTCAAAACCAACACCTTGATTCTTCCGGTGCCTTCCTTGCTTGCGAAAATTTTCCTCAAATTGCTTACTCCCGTCAAGGCTCTTGTAAACACCTTTCTCGATAATTTCCTTCAATAAGCTATTTTCTTGCTCAAGTGTAACTTGGCTAAGAGAATCATTAGTGGAATCAATAGAACTACTAGAAGCAACAATATTTGATTTAGCATGGTTATTGTTACTACTAGAAGAAGAATCTTTCTTGCTCTTGCTGCTAGATTTTACTTGTGGCATATAAGTAGACAAGAGGAGATGTTTGGCAATGTAAGAAGAACTCTTCTTTCGAAGATCATCATTGATAGCTTTTAGGAACTTATGCTCTTGCTCTAAATTTAGCTTCTTGAAGCGTAGCTTCTCATGAGTTCTTAGGAGCTGTCTATGATCCTCTTGAGTTGTTTCATGAGCTAACTTAAGAGTGTTTAGTTCTTTAGTTAGACACTCGATTTCCTTCTTATCATTGTCATTCGTTTCATCTTGATTAGCATGATTACTATCAAGTTCATCATTGTTTTCACTAGTATTGTCAACAAGTAAATCATTATCACCTAGCAAATCATCTTCATCACTATCAAAATCAAGATACTCGGCGTGTGATACCTTGGGGCCTTTAGCCATGAAGCATCTTCCAATTCCTTCATTTGGTGAATCAAATATGTCGTGGGAGTTGGATGACACTAGTGCAAGACCGGCAACACCTTCATCTTGAGTATATTTGGAGTCAGAGTGATAGCTTCTCTCGGAGTAGTTGTCGTAGTCGGAACCGGATACCCATTCACCAACGTGAGCTTGATGTCTTTGTCTTGTGTAGCTCTTTGATGACTTGTCCTTCCTTTCTGAATCCTTGCTTCTTGGAGAGGGTGTTCATTCATAATGATCATCTCTACTACTTCTCTCTCTTGGAGGTGATTCATCTCTTCTACTTCTCCTTTTTGCTGAGTCTTCTCTTTTCTTGTAGGGACCCCTACACTCATTGGAATAGTGTCTGGGTCTTTGATACGTCCATTTTACATCATGTTTTCCTACTGTTATTTATAATGTTTTTATGCATAATAATGCTTTTGGGAGTAATTATAATGCCTTTTCTCTCATAATATGCAAGGTTTACACAAAGAGGGAGAATATCGGCAGCTGGAATTCTGGACCTGAAAAAGCTACGACAGTATTACCTATTCTGCACATCTCCAAATGAGCTGAAAATTTACAGAGAATTGTTTTGCAATATATGAAATATATTGGAGCAAATAAATACCAGAGGGGGCCCAACAGAAGGGCACAACCCACCTGGGCGCGCTAGGGAGCCCAGGCGCGCCCTGGTGGGTTGTGCCCTCCTCGGCCCACCTCCTGTGCCCCTCTTCTGGTATATAAGTCATTTTGACCTAGAAAAAAAATAAGGGGAGGACTTTCGGGATGAAGTGCCGCCGTCTCGAGGCAGAACTTGGGTAGGAGCACTTTTGCCCTCCGGCGGAGCGATTCTGCGGGGGGAACTTCCCTACCGGAGGTTGAAATCATCGCCATCGTCATCACCAACAACTCTCCCATCTTTGGAAGGGCCATCTCCATCAACATCTTCAATAGTACCATCTCCTCTCAAACCCTAGTTCATCTCTTGTGATCAATCTTTGTACCAGAACCTTAGATTGGTACTTGTGGGTGACTAGTAGTGTTGATTACATCTTGTAGTTTATTACTATATGGTTTATTTGGTGGAATATTATATGTTCAGATCCATTATGCTATTTAATACCCCTCTGATCTTGAGCATGATTATTATTTGTGAGTAGTTACTTTTGTTCTTGATGTCAGGGGAGAAGTCATGTTGCAAGTAATCATGTGAACTTGATATGTGTTTGATATTTTGATGATATGTATATTGTGATTCCCTTGTGGTGTCATGTGAACGTCGACTACATGACACTTCACCATATTTGGGCCTAAGGGAATGCATTGTGGAGTAGTTATTAGATGATGGGTTGCTAGAGTGACAGAAACTTAAACCCTAGTTTAGGCGCTACTTCGTAAGGGACTGATTTGGATCCAAAAGTTTCATGCTATGGTTAGACTTTATCTTAATACTTTGCTCGTAGTTGCGGATGTTTGCGAGGGGGTTAATCATATGTAGGTGGTTTGTTCAAGTAAGAACAACACCTAAGCATTGGTCCACCCACATATCAAATTATCAAAGTAGCGAACACGAATCAAACCAACATGATGAAAGTGATATGATGAAAATCCTGTGTACCCTCAAGAACGCTTTGCTTATCATAAGAGATCGTCTTGGCTTGTACTTTGCCTCAAAAGGATTGGGCTACCTTGCTGCACTTTATTTACCGTTACCATTACTTGCTCGTTACAAATTATCTTGCAATCAAACTACCTGTTACCGACTATTTCAGTGCTTGCAGAAAACACCTTGCTGAGAACCACTTGTCATTTCCTTCTGCTCCTCGTTGGGTTTGACACTCTTATTATCGAAAGGACTATGATTGATCCCCTATACTTGTGGGTCATCAAGGCTCTTTTCGGGTGCCGTTGCCGGGGAGTGAAGCGCTCTTGGTAAGTGGAAATTGGTAAGGAAAAATTATTACTACGCGCTGAAATTTATTGTCACTTGTTACTATGGAGAATCATCCTTTAAGGGGTTTGTTTGGGGTATCTTCACCTCGACCGGAACCACAATTAGCTACCCCTTGACCTAATGCACCTACTGAAAATATTGGTTATGAAATTCCTTCGGGTATGATAGAACAACTGCTAGCTAATCCTTATGCAGGAGATAGAACCAAACATCCTGATATGCACTTGATATATGTGGATGAAATTTGTGGATTATTTAAGCTTGCAGGTTTGCCCGGAGATGAATCTAAGAAGAAGGTTTTCCCTTTATCTTTGAAGAGAAAAGCATTGGCATTGTATATGATATGCGATGATATTGGATCTGGAATCGATTGAAATTGGGATTTCACCAAAAAAATTATCCTATGCAACTAGTTCATCGTGATCGGAATTATATATATAATTTTTGGCCTTGTGAAGGAGAAAGTATCGCTCTAGCTTGGGGGAGGCTCAAGTCAATGTTATATTCATGCCCCAATCATGAGCTCTTGAGAGAAATTATCATTCATAATTTTTATGCTCGGCTTTCTCGTGATGATCAATCCATGCTCGATACTTCTTGTACTGGTTCTTTTTTGAAGAAGACTATTGAATTCAGGTGATATCTTTAGAAAGAATTAAACTCAACTCTGAAGATTGGGAACTCGATGAAGGTAAAGAGTCAGGTATTAAGTTTGAATTTGATTGTATTAAATCTTTTATGAATACCGATGCTTTTCACAAGTTTAGCACTAAATATGGACTTGACTCTGAGATAGTAGCCTCTTTCTGTGAATCATTTGCTACTCATGTTTATCTTCTAAGGAGAAGTGGTTCAAATATCACCCACCTATTAAAGAAGAGATTAAAGAACCGGTCATAGCTAAAGATGAAACTATTATTTACAATGTTGTCCCAGTTGTTCCTACTGCTTATATTGAAAAACCACCTTTTCCTGTTACGATAAAGGAACATGCTAAGGTTTCAACTGTGGTTCGCAAAAGTAATATTAGAGCAACTAAACCTGTTGAACAAATTAAAGTAGAACCTAGTGTTGCTATGGTTAAAGATCTCTTGGTAGAAAATATTGATGGGCATGTTATTTACTTCTGTGATGAAGCTTCTAGAATTGCCAAACCTGATGAAAAAGATAAACATAGACCTGTTGTTGGCATGCCTGTTGTCTCTGTTAAAATAGGAGATCATTGTTATCATGGTTTATGTGAATTAGGTGCTAGCGTGAGTGCTATTCCCTTTACCTTATACCAAAAAATTATGAATGACATAGCACCCGCTGAAATAGAAGACATAGATGTCACTATTAAACTTGCTAATGGAGACACCATCACACCACTTGGGATTGTTAGAGGTGTTGAAGTCTTGTGTGGGAAAATAAAATACCTCACTGATTTTCTAGTTCTTGGTTCCCCACAAGATGACTTCTATCCCATTATCTTTGGTAGACCTTTCTTGAACACTGTCAATGCCACTATAGATTGTCAAAAACAAACTGTTAGTGTTAGCTTTGGCGATGAGTCTCATGAATTTATTTTTTCCATGTTTAATAGACAACCTCATAAGAAAGAATTACCTAGTAAGGATGAAATAATTGGTCTTGCTTCTATTGCCGTGCCTCCTACGGATCCACTAGAACAATATTTGCTAGACCATGAAAATGATATGCACATGCATGAAAGAAATGAAATAGATAAGATTTTCGTTGAACAACGACCTCTCTTAAAACACAATTTGCTTATTGGAACTCTAGGAGGTCCTCCACCTAAAGGTTATCCTGTGTTTGAATTAAAACAATTGCCTGGCACGTTGAAATATGCTTATCTTGATGAGAAAAAGATATATCCTATTATTATTAGTGCTAACATTTCAGAACATGAAGAAGAAAGATTATTGAAAATTCTGAAGAAGCACCGTGCTGCTATTGGATATACTCTTGATGATCTTAAGGGCATTAGTCCCACTCTCTGTCAGCACAAGATTAATATGGAACCCGATGCTAAACCCGTTGTAGATCATCAACCACGTTTGAATCCTAAGATGAAAGAAGTGGTAAGAACTGAAATATTAAAGCTTCTGGAAGCAGGTATAATTTATCCCATAGCTGATAGTAGATGGGTAAGTCCTGTTCTTGTGTCCCTAAGAAGGAAGGTATTACCGTTGTTCCTAATGATAAAAATGAACTCATTCCACAAAGAATTGTTACTGGCTATAGAGTTGTAATTGATTTTAGAAAATTAAATAAAGCACCTAGAATAGATCATTACCCTTTGCCTTTTATTGATAAAATGCTAGAAAGATCATCAAAGGACATGCACACTTTTTGTTTTCTTGATGGATATTCTGGTTTTTCTCAAATACCTGTTTCACAACCTGATCAAGAGAAAACCACCTTTACTTGCCATTTTGGAACTTATGCTTATAGATGTATGCCTTTTGGTTTATGTAATGCACCTGCTACTTTTCAAAGATGTATGACTGCTATATTCTTTGATTTTTGTGAAAAGATTGTTGAGGCTTTCATGGATGATTTTTCTGTTTATGGAACTTCTTTTGATGATTGCTTGAGCAACCTTGATCGAGTTTTGCAGAGATGTGAGCAAACTAATCTTGTCTTGAATTGGGAGAAGTGACACTTTATGGTTAATGAAGGTATTGTTTTGGGGAATAAAATTTATGAATGAGGTATTGAGGTGGACCAAGCTAAAGTTGATGCAATTGAGAAAATGCCATGTCCTAGAGATATTTAAAGGTATTCATAGTTTCCTTGGTCATGCTGGTTTCTATAGGAGGTTTATTAAAGACTTCTCTAAAATTTCTAGGCCTCTTACAAATATTTTACAAAAGGGTGTTCCATTTGTTTTTGATGATGATTGTGTAGAAGCCTTTGAAACACTTAAGAAAGCCTTAACTTCTGCACCTATTGTTCAACCACCTGATTGGAACTTGCCTTTTGAAATTATGTGTGATGCTAGTGATTATGTTGTTGGTGTTGTTCTAGGACAAAGAGTTGATAAGAAATTAAATGTTATCCATTATGCTAGCAAAACTCTAGACAGTGCCCAAAGAGATTATGCTACTACTGAAAAAGAATTTTTAGCAGTTGTGTTTGCTTGTGATAAATTCCGGTCTTACATTGTTGATTCCAAAGTAATTGTTCACACCGATCATGCTGCTATTAAATACCTTATGGAAAAGAAACATGCTAAACCTAGACTCATTAGGTGGGTTCTCTTGCTACAAGAATTTGATTTACATATCACTGATAGAAAAGGAGCTAAGAATCCCATAGCTGATAACTTATCTAGGTTAGAGAATATCCTTGATGACCCACTACCTATTGATGATAGCTTTCCTGATGAACAACTAGCTGCAAAAATGTTTCTCACAACACTCCTTGGTATGCTGACTATGCTAATTATATTGTTGCTAAATATATACCACCTAGTTTCACATACCAACAAAAGAAAAAAAATTCTTCTATGATTTAAGACATTACTTTTGGGATGACCCCCATCTTTGTAAAGGAGTAGATGGTATTATTAGACATTATGTACCTGAGCATGAACAGGAACAAATCCTATGGAAATGTCACTCCGAAGTTTATGGAGGGCATCATGCGGGAGATAGAACTGCTCACAAGGTATTGCAATCTGATTTTTATTGGCCTACTCTCTTCAAGGATTCCCGTAAGTTTGTTTTATCTTGTGATGAATGTCAACGAATTGCTAATATCGGTAAGCGTCAAGAACCATTTGATGTTTGGGGTTTTGATTATATGGGACCTTTTCCTTCCTCTAATGGCTATACACATATTTTAGTTGCTGTTGATTATGTTACTAAGTGGGTAGAAGCTAATTCAACTAGTAGTGCTGATCATAACACTTCCATTAAAATGCTTAAAGAAGTTATTTTCCAGAGGTTTGGAGTCCCTAGATATTTAATTACTGATGGTGGTTCACACTTTATTCATGGTGCTTTCCGTAAAATGCTTGCTAAATACGATGTTAACCATAGAATTGTATCACCCTATCATCCTCAATCTAGTGGTCAAGTTGAACTTAGCAATAGAGAAATAAAATCAATATTACAGAAAACTGTTAATAGGCCCCGAAAGAATTGGTCTAAGAAATTGGGTGATGCACTTTGGGCCTACAGAACAGCATATAAAAATCCTATGGGTATGTCTCCCTATAAAATGTTTTATGGAAAAGCTTGTCATTTGCCTCTTGAGTTAGAACATAAAGCATATTGGACAATTAAAGAACTCAACTATGATTTTAAACTTGCCAGTGAAAAGAGGTTATTTGATATTAGCTCATTAGATGAATGGAGAACACAAGCCTATGAAAATGCCAAATCACTACAAAAAAAAGACACATCGGTGACATTTTGGGCCGAACGAATTTTTTTCCTGTCATGCTTATGACACTTCTATGATGATAATTATGACAAAACCCGGTATCATCATAGATGTGGTGGGCTCCTACTTCTATGACAAAAAATCATGACAGAAAATGGGCTTTTCGTCCTGGGCGGGCCGGAGACGCACCTGCATGACATTCTTTGGACCGTCCACGACGGAAAAATCATGGTAGAAGCGAGGGCGAGGAAAATTTCAGGGAGTTCCCGGTTACGGTGGGTGGTCGGGGCCAAGCGATGCATGGAGGGATTGCGCGTTTCTCTCGTACGCGTGTGTGCGAGGCATTGGGCTCTAACTGAACCCGAGCGAGGTGTTCGCTTACTGAACCCGAGCGATTGCACTAGCTACGTTACTGAACCCGCGCGATTGATCCCTTGCTATTAACTGTACCCGAGCGATTCCTTCGCTACTGCTACTAACTGAAGCCGATCGTAGCTGCCTCTTGATGAATAGTCCACGGTGGGGGTTGGATGAACAGTTCCCGGTGGGGGTTGGATGAACAGGATCCCGTGGTAGTAGAAGCCGTTGCCGCTGGATGAACAGGACCCCGATTGAGGAGGTAGGGGTGGATGAACAGTAGCCGATGGAGGGACCCCGTGGAGGGTTGGTTGAACAGGACCCCGTGGAGGGCTGGTTGAACAGGAGCCAGTGGAGGCTGGATGAACAGGACCCCGTGGAGGGCCGGTTGAACAGTAGCTGGTGGAGGCTGGATGAACAGGACCCCGTGGATGAACAGTATCTGGTGGAGGTAGGAGGAAGTCGACGGTGGATGAACAGTGGCAAGTGGAGGCTGGAGGAAGTCGACGGTGGATGAATAGTAGCCCGTGGAGTCCCGTTTTGTGGTACGCCACACCCGTCCCGATGAACAGGACCCTGTTTCGACCGTAGGCGTTCCAACACAAGTCCGTTTCCTTCGTTTTGCGGTACGCCACACCCCTCCCGATCAAAAGCACCCCGTTTCGACTGTAGGAGCTCGAACAAAAGTCCGTTTCGTCCGTTTTGCGGTATGCCAGACCCCGTTTCGGCTGTTTCGTCCAAGCCGGTTGGCTCCCGATGAACACGATGCATTCCGACCCAGTCTGTTGCCTCCCGATGAACACGACACTGTTTCTCCGTTCCGATCCAGTCGGTTGGCTGCCGATGAACAGGACGCCGTCGTTGTACGCGTTCGAGACCCCGCCCATATGTACATACGTAGCCGTATTTACTTTCTTGTAGCGTGGCTTTACGTACATGTACACGATATAGACGGGACTACCTGAACAACTACCACTCCTTACTGGGCCACGGTTCATCGTGGCAGAAAGACTGATGGACCAGTATGTTCGTACACGTTTGCGACCAGAATGACAACGCTACGTACGCTTCGACCGGGTGGGTCCCGGCTATCAGGGAGGATAAGGAGGCACTTCCTTGCGTGCGAAGATACTGATGGTGGGTCCGAACTGATAGGGGGAGGATTCTTTTTTTTGCTCGTAATAAGGAGGCACTTCCTTGCGTGCGAAGATGTAGCTAGTGGGTCCATCTGTCAGCCTCACCGCGTACAGTCCTATTTCGATGGCTGTCGTTCGTTGACCACGTTGACCACACCGCGCGGATAGCACCAGGCGGTGGATGACGGTGAGGTAAGGAACGACGCGGAGCCGGGGAACACGCGGAGGGTGGTATGAGGGTTGACTGGTTCGGCTGCGGTGTGAGGCTGCCGTCGCCGCAGAATAACAGGGGGTGTGGGTGAGGTGAGTGATGGCCTGGCTAGCGGTGGGAGTAGTAGGGGGCAGTGAGGCCTGCGCGGCAGCACAGCCGGCCACGGGAGGCAGGAACACGCGGTGGTTTGGATGGCTGGAGCAAGAAAATCAGAGGTTGAAGAAGCAGAACGACCGTTGGATGTTAACAATCCAACGGTCACTGGTGATAGAATCGTTTGTTGACAAAGCCCTGCGTACGCGTCAACTTTGTAGGGCCACAAGTCAGCCTCCATATCTGGTGGGCCCCAGCTGTCATGGGGAGCACTCGTTATTTTTCGCTTAATAAGGAGGCACTTCCTTCCGTGCCAAGATATAGCTGGTGGGTCCCAGCTGTCATTGGGAGGATTCATTGTTTTGGCGTAATAAGGAGGTACTTGCTTGCGTGCGGCCATGGACCATGTGGGTCCCAACTGTCAGCCTCTCCATGTACATCCCTCTTCCGATGTTGTCGTTTGTTGAAAACGTTGACCACGCTGTGCCGAGAACACCAACGCGATGGACAACGGCGAGACCTAGGAAGGGCATGACCCGGAGGCGGCGAAGCCACAACAGTGGAGGGATGTGGGTGAGTAGAGGGATGGCCTGGCCAGCGGTGGGAGTAGTAGGGGGCGGTGAGGCCTGCGCGGCAGCACAGCCGGCCACGGGGGGCGGGAGCAGGCGGTCCCGTCGGCGCTGGATTTGGCGGCTGGAGCAAGAAGATCAGAGATTGAAGAAGCACGACGGCCGTTGGATTGACATCCAACGGTCACGTCTGCTAGAATCATTTGTTGACGTATATAATAAGTAAAAAAAATCTTGCATACGCGTCAACTTAATAGGCCCACAAGTCAGACCATTACCTATTTTATTAATAATTTACAGCTCATTGCAACTTCTTACGCAATTTATTGCAGTCGGTTTTTTTTTTGCCAGGGCCAGGGTTAAAAATTTAAACGAAATTTCGAATATTTCGGTGGGGTCCAAACTATTCTTAATACCGAAATGTCAAGCCAGATTTAAAGTACTTTGAAGATATATTTAAATTAGGTTAAAGCCCAGTGAAATTGGAATATGAAAATGTGAAAAAATTCAGAAATTTGAAAGTAATTGCCAATTTGTCGTCTGTTTTTTATATTTACAGCACATTTCATATTACTTTCAAGATTTGCAGCCGTCTTGAAAGAGTTGCAGCCCAGCAGGGCATAGAAAAATAAGTAGGCCTGGATTGGGTATTCTTCAGAAAAAATAAACTGGGCTCATTTTCACAAAGAAAAAATAGCTGGGCTGGTCATGTGGTGAACATAAAATAGAAGCCTGGGCTAGACGGGCCACAGCCCAGTTGAAACCCTGCTCCGTCTCAACAATAACAAAAAAAATACTGCTCGAGCAGCTACGTCCCAGGTGTCAGCCGATCTTGTGCTGTTCTCTTGTCTATTGACTATACGCTGACAATGTCGTGGGTCCCAGATGTTAGCAAACCACTAGGAGGAAGCATTTTCTTTTCCTATACGCTGACAATGGAGTATATAACAAAAAATGAGGAACTTGCTTGCGTACGGCCATGGACATGGTGGGCCCCTACTGTCATCCTCTCCACGTACAGTCGTCTCCCGATTCCTCTTATTTGTTGACCATGTTGACAACGCAAGAGGGCGCCCCCACGGCGAGCGCACCAAAGCGCGCGGAGGACGACGGCGAGGCCTCGGACATCAGCTTTAACGATTTAGGAGACGGTGGGGCGGCGATCCATGTGCTGAGGCGCAGGCGGCCCCACCGGCGCTGGTTTGGTTTTGGCGGCTGGTGGAAGACAGGACTGAAGAAACACGACAGACTGTAAAAGCAGCAGTAGTACTTAACAGCCTTAACCAAAACCAGCAAGGGCACTTAACAACCATAGCTGAAAGCAGTATGAGTACTTATACAGGTTCAACCATACAAAGCACACCTTGAACAGTGCTACTTTGCCTACAGTTAACCAAGGGTGAGGCCACCAAGCCCCAGGACAAGGCCCAGGCGCCACCCCGCGCATCCACAACCTTCTGAAAGCTGCTTCATCTCGTAATGTGGTCAATAAACAGGATATTCACTTTAGAGCCATGGAAAAGCATGAGCATAACCTTCTATCCTATTCTCCAAGATGGATGGGCCTTCATTATTTGAGACCACCAATGAATAAGTATCTTTTCACCTCCAAGGGAAATGTAGTAGGTCGACATAAACATCATGTTGTGACCAAGCGCAAGTCTGACCCGACCATGGTCAGGCATCTGTATAGGAACAATAGAACTGGGAAGTTTCTGTTTCAAGAAGATCACAACTGTAAAACTGTGTATAAGCAAGAGTTTATGAACAACATATATAACAGAAAACAGCTCATACCATAAGTTTCTCGACACAGTTGGACCTGTTCAACATGTGCAGCAGTGGCACACATATCCCACGTGGCCTTCCACCATTGAAACGCCCCACAATGACCTCACTACGATCAATAAAGTGTAGGAACTGGTGGATGTCGTCCCAGTCAACTTCAGTGCCATCAGTAATAGTCGAGTTCTTATAGAATAACAAATGAGTAGCATGCTTAACTTTGAAATAACCTACACGTGCCACCAATTATAAGAAATATTAGTTAGAAGTAGCATCTTTGTGAGAGAAGGGAATCACAAATCGTTGCTACTTCTAAAGTTAAATTGTGATTAGTTAGACATAATAGGTGGATTAAGAAGTAATCGAGGCAACATGCAAGAACCAGATACAAAACTAACATGGATGAACTACTGGAACGACGTCGGGGTGGAAGATCACAGTGAAGATGAGGCCGTGTTCTGCTATTTCCATCAACATTCGTGCGCCAACTTTCAGTCCGTAACACTTGAGAAAGTTTATCCATGTTTGGCCATAAAAAAAGCAGTGATCTTCTTGGTTCATGAACCAAACTCGGAACTTATATCCATGGCTTGTCTTCAATGTGACCATTAAACTGGTATATTCAGTTATGGCAAGGCCGACCATCTTGAGTACATGTGTTCTGGCAGAGCAAGGAATGCACTGCAGGAAAAATAATATGAGAACACAATGTATTCGCTATCCAAATCTAGAAATAATTTCCTCCTTCACATCAGTGTTGACCATGGTACTAGAACCTTTTATCCAAATATAGCAATCCAAATTTCCAAATTAGTTGACAGCATGTTCAAAAATCCCCACCCTCCCGGATAGAAAAGAGGATTCTAGGAACATACTGTGCGCGTTTTAAAATCCTGTGTTAGGATAAGAAGGAACAAGTGTGGCGTCTCGCCGAGGGCGCAGAAACCTGTAGGGTCCTCGCACTTTGGGCACTGCAAATGAAACACACTAGATTCAGTATGAAGAAAAATGCATCAACGGCGGCGGCTGCCATCCTAGGATTACCCGCGACCAAGGGACTAGGATTTATCAGGGATGGATGAAGAATTCGTACCTGGTTCTCCATGAGAAAACCCTGCGCAATCACCGAGAGGGGGTATTCTCTGAACAAGCAGACGAGGGAGAAGAGGATTTAGGCCTACTGAAATATTACTGCTTCATCCGTCCAGCTTACTGCTAAAGCTGGAAAGGTGGGGGTTTTCGTGATTTGACAGCTCATTGGGCATTACTGCAGTGCTACGGCCGGGGTGAGCCTGCCATGCAGTTGTGCACTCTAATTTGGTGCATGGCACGTGGACCCCGTTGCCGGATGCCCCACATATCAGCGAAAGGAAGTAGAAAGGCAGGAGTAACTAGTTACACATAAATATATTTTTGACAGAGAGATACTCCCTCTGTAAAGAAATATAAAAATCTTTTATATCACAACTTTATACATAAGAAAAATCAAGGGGAATATATATAACATAATATGGGGGTTCAGCTGAGAATATAATACTCAGAGAGGCTCACGGTTCTTGACTTTGGGCCACAGGCCGGTGGGCCTGCATGTTTGGGTCCCATGTGTTCTAACTCAGCGCATTTCATATTACAAGCGATCGGTACGGCGCTGGTTTTAGATGCTGTCGCAAGGCGAATACAGAAAATTAAATAAAGCATGGCAGATGTTTGAATGAAATCAAACGACAGTTCCTAACCAGCAATCAGAGTTGCAATTCTTTCACGATATCCTACGTGATAAATAATACTGTCGTACAACTTATACACACAAGACACTTGTTTCACCATGCCATATTATTACATCAAACGCTCTCGGAGGATAGATCAGTTCGGCAGTTGCGTGCTGCTACTGAAGAATTTCAAAGTTGATTTGGACCAGCTCTCCTTGCCGAGAAAGTACAATTTTGACATCATCCCCTACCGCAAGATTTGATAGAGTTTTCAACCTTGACCATCCTTTAGCATCAATCATCATGCGACCATCCTTTGTACTTACGATATATTGAGCAGGTTCATTCACACCAAGGCTGCGCATGGTAAGAGAAACTTGGCCACGGTCGCCCGGACTATTGAACGACTCCCTCGTTGCTCTAGGAATTCTCTGTTTGCAAACAAGAAGACATACACAAACAGTTAGATTAACATAGTGAATCATGTGAAACAACATGGAAAGAAAAAAGAACGAAGCACTTGGGCGGCCAATGCTTACCAAGGAGGAGATGTCGGTTTTTGTAAGGACTTTGGTATATGCAGTGCGAACTTAGCCCAGTCTGTTGCCGGCGCAATTGCTAGTTCTGTTGCTGCTGCATGGGCCGGAGCAGATGCAAGCACTGGTACAACAAGGTGCTATACAAACGATTTTTAACCCCTTTCCACGACGGCGTTCGGAACCATTGATACGTCTCCAACGTATCTATAATTTTTGATTTCATGCTATTATATTATCTGTTTTGGATGTTTTATATGCATTAATATGCTATTTTATATTATTTTTGGGACTAACTTATTAACCTAGAGCCCAATGCCAATTTCTATTTTTTCCTTGTTTTTGAGCCTCGCAGAAAAGGAATACCAAACGGAGTCCAAACGGAATAAAACTTCACGATGATTTTTCTTGGACCAGAAGACACCCAGGAGACTTGGAGTTCAAGTCAGAAGAGCCGCGAGGCGGCGACAAGGGTGGAGGGAGCGCCCTAGGGGGGGGGGGGGCGCCCCCCTACCTTGTGGGCCCCACGGGACTCCTCTGACCTAGATCTTTGTCCTATAAATTCACATATTTCCAGAACCACCAGAGGCATCCACAAAAACACTTTTCCACCGCCGCAACCTTTTGTTCCCGTGAGATCCCATCTTGGGGCCTTTTCCGGCATCCTGCCGGAGGGGGAATTGATCACGGAGGGCTTCTACATCAACACCATTGCCCTTCCGATGAAGCATGAGTAGTTTACCTCAGACCTATGGGCACATAGCTAGTAGCTAGATGGCTTCTTCTCTCTCTTTGATCATCAATACAACATTCTCCTTGATGTTCTTGGAGATCTATCCGATGTAATCTTCTTTTGTGGTGAGTTTTGTCAAGATCCGATGAATTGTGGATTTATGATCAGCTTATCCATGAATATTATTTGAATCTTCTCTGAATTCTTTTATGCATGATTTACTATCTTTGTATTTCTCTTCGAATTATCGGTTTGGTTTAGCCAACTAGATTGGTTTTTTTTTTTGCAATGGGAGAGGTGCTTAGATTTGGGTTCAATCTTGCGTGATTTCACCTAGTGACAAAGTAGGGGTAGCGAGACACGTATTGCATTGTTGCCATCGAGGATAAAAAGATGGGGTTTTCATCATATTGCTTGAGTTAATTCCTCTACATCATGTCATCTTACTTAAGGCGTTACTCCGTTCTTTATGAACTTAATACTCTAGATGCATGCTGGATAGCGGTCGATGTGTGGAGTAATAGTAGTAGATGCAGGCAGGAGTCGGTCTACTTGACACGGACGTGATGCCTACATGCATAATCATTGCCTTGGATATCATCATAACTTTGCGCTTTTCTATCAATTGCTCGACAGTAATTTGTTCACCCACCGTATTATTTGCCTTCAAGAGAGAAGCCTCTAGTGAAACATATGGCCCCCGGGTCTATTTTCCATCATATTAGTTTTCGATCTACTATTTTGCAATCTTTTACTTTCAGATCTATAAACCAAAAAACCCAAAAATATTTTATCTTTTGTTTAGTTTTATTTATCTATCTCTATCAGATCTCACCTTTGCAAGTGACCGTGAAGGGATTGACAACCCCTTTATCGTGTTGGGTGCAAGTGTTTGATTGTTTGTTCAGGTATTGGTGATTTGCGCGTTCTTCTCCTACTGGATTGATACCTTGGTTCTTAACTGAGGGAAATACTTATCTCTACTTTGCTACATCACCCTTTCCTGTTCAAGGGGAAAACCAATGCAAGCTCAAGAATTAGCAGGAAGAATTTCTAGCGCCGTTCCCAGGGAGATCTACGCCAAGTCAAGACATACCAAGTACCCATCATAAAACTCTCATCTCCTGCATTACATTATTCGGCATTTGCCTCTCGTTTTCCTCTCCCCCACCTCTAAAACGATTTTTGAAAAGATTTGCCTTTTTATTCGCCTTCTTTCCGTTGCCTTTTCGTTTGCCCTTATATCTTACTTGGTTTGTTTGCCTGTTTGCTTGCCATAATTGTGTATTTTATTCAAAATCAGGAAGCATAGAGTTTATGGATTCTCATCCACTTGCTAATCTTTTTAAGAGATCCAATTATGATGAACCTATTGCTAGTGAGTTGAGTGCACTAGATTATCTTTATAAAGTTTTGCTTGCAATTCGTGAATCTAAAAATTGTGATGAAGTGTTAAAAGAAGAAATTTATAAAGTGATTGATGATAGCTCCTTGGATGAAAAGCATGATTGCAATGATGTTATTATAAATTCTATTAATGTCAATTGTGCTAATAATATGCAAAACCCTAAGCTTGGGGATGCTAGTTTTGCTATGTCCACTACTTATTGCAATGGTCATGATTGGGGTGATTCTTCTTATGATCTTGAAAATTTATTTAAGCCTCATGATAATAATGTTTGCAATATATTGAAACTCGGTTTGGAAGAGTGTCAACTCTAGGTAATAATGATCCCACTACTTTGGAGTATGATCAATCTTATGAAATTTTTGATAAAAGTGGGCTTGGAGAGGTCTTGACTTTATTTGATAACCCCACTATTTTGGAAGAGTGTCAACTTTGTATGCATGTGGATCATGAAGAGAATATTTTATGTGATAGTTATATTGTTGAATTTGATTATGATCCTACATGTAATTATTATGAGAGAGGAAAATATGGTCGTAGAAATTTTCATGTTACTAAATTACCTCTCGTTATGTTGAGATTGCTATTGTTTCTTTCTTCTTCCTTGCATATGCTAGATCTTTCTTGTCTTGCTAATTTGTTTTCACATAAAATGCCTATGCATAGGAAGTATGTTATACTTAGATGTGTTTTCAAATATTTTATGATGCTCTCTTTGTGCTTCAATTCTTTTCTTTCATATGAGCATCATCAAAATTATCAATGCCTAGCTAAAAGGCTTTAAAGAAAAGCGCTTGTTGGGGGACAACCCAATATTTTTATTTTCTATTTTTATGAAATTACACATTATTACCTCTATAGTAATTGTGTTTTGGTGTTTTAATTAGTGTTTGTGCCAAGTAAAACCTTTGGGATGGCTTACGGTGATAGTTGATTTGATCTTGCTGAAAAACAGAAACTTTTGCGTCCAGTCACAGAATTGTTTAAATTCACTGGAGCGTGGAAAAACTCTGAATGTTTTACACAGGATTGATATACAAATTGCCTCTGTTTTCCTAATTTTTAAGAATGTTGGAGTTATATAAGTATTAGGACAATTCAGATCTTCGCAGACTGTTCTATTTTTGACAGATTCTGTTTTTTCTTTGTGTTGTTTGCTTATTTTGAAGAATCTATGGGTAGTATCGGGGGGTATCAACCATGGAGAAGTTGGAATACAGTAGATATTACATCAATATAAATAAAGAATGAGTTCACAACAGTACCAAAAGTGGTGATTTTATTTTCTTATACTAACGGATCTCATGGGTTTTCTGTTGAGTTTTGTGTTGTGAAGTTTTCAAGTTTTTGGTAAAGATTTGATGGAATATGGAATAAGGAGTGGCAAGAGCCTAAGCTTGGGGATGCCCAAGGCACCCCAAGGTAATATTCAAGGACAACCAAGAGCCTAAGCTTGGGGATGCCCCGGAAGGCATCCCCTCTTTCGTCTTCGTCTATCGGTAAATTTACTTGAGGCGATATTTTTATTCACCACATGATATGTGTTTTGCTTGGAGCGTCTTGTATGCTATGAGTCTTTGATTTTTAAGTTTGCCACAATCATCCTTTCTGTATACACCTTTTGAGAGGGACACGCATGAATCGTGATTTATTAGAATACTCTATGTGCTTCACTTATATCCTTTGAGCTAGGCAATTTTCCTCTAGTGCTTCACTTATATCTTTTTAGAGCACGGCGATGGTTTTATTTTATAGAAATTGTTGAACTCTCATTCTTAACTTATATTATTTTGAGAGTCTTTTTAAACAGCATGGTAATTTTCTTTGGTTATGAATTTAGTCCTAATATGATAGACATCCAATAGAGATATAATAAAAACTTTCATATAAAGTGCATTAAATACTATGAGAAGTTTGATTCCTTATTATTGTTTTGAGATATGAGGATGATAATATTAGAGTCATGCTAGTGAGTAATTGTGGATTGTAGAAATACTTGTGTTAAAGTTTGTGATTCCCGTAGCATGCACGTATGGTGAACCGTTATGTCACGAAGTTGGAGCATGATTTATTTATTGATTGTCTTCCTTATGAGTGGAGGTCGGGGATGAGCGATGGTCTTTTCCTACCAATTTATCCCCCTAGGAGCATGCGTGTAGTACTTTGTTTTGATGACTAATAGATTTTTGCAATAAGTATGTGAGTTCTTTATGACTAATGTTGAGTCCATGGATTATATGCACTCTCACCCTTCCACTATTGCTAGCCTCTCTAGTACCGCGCAACTTTCGCTGGTACCATACACCCACCATATACCTTTTTCAAAACAGCCACCATACCTACCTATTATGGCATTTCCATAGCCATTCCGAGATATATTGCCATGCAACTTTCCACCGTTCCGTTTATTATGACACGCTTCATCATTGTCATATTGCTTTGCATGATCATGTAGTTGACATAGTATTTGTGGCAAAGCCACCGTTCATAATTTTTATACATGTCACTCTTGAGTCATTGCACATCCCGGTACACCGCTGGAGGCATTCATATAGAGTCATATTTTGTTCTAAGTATCGAGTTGTAATTCTTGAGTTGTAAGTAAATAAAAGTGTGATGATCTTCATTATTAGAGCATTATCCCATGTGAGTAAAAAAATAAAAGAGGCCAAAGAAGCCAACAAAAAAGAGAGGCCAAAGAAGCCAAACAAACAAGAAAGAGAGAAAAGAGGGAAGGGGCAATGTTACTATCCTTTTTTCCACACTTGTGCTTCAAAGTAGCACCATGATCTTCATGATAGAGAGTCTCCTATGTTATCACTTTCATATACTAGTTGGAATTTTTCATTATAGAACTTGGCTTGTATATTCCAATGATGGGCGTCTTCAAAGTGCCCTAGGTCTTCGTGAGCAAGCAAGTTGGATGCACACCCACTTAGTTTCTTTTTGAGCTTTCATAAACTTATAGCTCTAGTGCATCCGTTGCATGGCAATCCCTACTCACTCACATTGATATCTATTGATGGGCATCTCCATAGCCCGTTGATATGCCTAGTTGATGTGAGACTATCTCCTTCTTTTTGTCTTCTCCACAACCACCATATTCTATTCCACCTATAGTGCTATGTCCATGACTCACGCTCATGTATTGCGTGAAAGTTGAAAAAGTTTGAGAACATCAAAAGTATGAAACAATTGCTTGGCTTGTCATCGGGGTTGTGCATGATTTAATACTTTGTGTGATGAAGATGGAGCATAGCCAGACTATATGATTTGTAGGGATAACTTTCTTTGGCCATGTTATTTTGAGAAGACATGATTGCTTTATTAGTATGCTTGAAGTATTATTGTTTTTATGTCAATATTAAACTTTTGTTTTGAATCTTATGGATCTGAACATTCATGCCACAATAAAAAAAATTACATGGATAAGTATGTTAGGTAGCATTCCACATCAAAAATTCTATTTTTATCATTTACCTACTCGAGGACGAGCAGGAATTAAGATTGGGGATGCTTGATACGTCTCCAACGTATCTATAATTTTTGATTGTTCCATGCTATTATATTATCTGTTTTGGATGTATTATTTGCATTAATATGATATTTTATATTTTTTTGGGACTAACTTATTAACCTAGAGCCCAGTGCCAATTTCTGTTTTTTCCTTGTTTTTGAGCCTCGCAGAAAAGGAATACCAAACGGAGTCCAAACGGAATAAAACTTCACGATGATTTTTCTTGGACCAGAAGACACCCAGGAGACTTGGAGTTCAAGTCAGAAGAGCCACGAGGCGGCGACAAGGGTGGAGGGCGCGCCCTAGGGGGGGCGCCCCCTACCTTGTGGGCCCCACGGGACTCCTCTGACCTAGATCTTTGTCCTATAAATTCACATGTATTCCAGAACCACCAGAGGCATCCACGAAAACACTTTTCCACCGCCGCAACCTTCTGTTCCTATGAGATCCCATCTTGGGGCCTTTTCCGGCATCCTGCCGAAGGGGGAATCGATCACGGAGGGCTTCTACATCAACACCATTGCCCTTCCGATGAAGCGTGAGTAGTTTACCTCAGACCTACGGGTCCATAGCTGGTAGCTAGATGGCTTTTTCTCTATCTTTGATCCTCAATACAACATTCTCCTTGATGTTCTTGGAGATCTATCTAATGTAATCTTCTTTTGCGGTGTGTTTGTCGAGATCTGATGAATTGTGGATTTATGATCAGCTTATCTATGAATATTATTTGAATCTTCTCTGAATTCTTTTATGCATGATTTACTATCTTGGTATTTATCTTCGAATTATCGGTTTGGTTTGGCCAACTAGATTGGTTTTTCTTGCCATGGGAAAGGTGCTTAGTTTTGGGTTCAATCTTGCGTGATTTCACCCAGTGACAAAGTAGGGGTAGCGAGACACGTATTGCATTGTTGCCATCGAGGATAAAAAGATGGGGTTTTCATCATATTGCATGAGTTAATTCCTCTACATCATGTCATCTTACTTAAGGCGTTACTCCGTTCTTTATGAACTTAATACTCTAGATGCATGCTGGATAGTGGTCGATGTGTGGAGTAATAGTAGTAGATGCAGGCAGGAGTTTGTCTACTTGACACGGACGTGATGCCTATATGCATAATCATTGCCTTGGATATCGTCATAACTTTGCACTTTTCTATCAATTGCTCGACAGTAATTTGTTCACCCACCGTATTATTTGCCTTCAAGAGAGAAGCCTCTAGTGAAACCTATGGCCGCCGGGTCTATTTTCTATCATATTAGTTTCCGATCTACTATTTTGCAATCTTTTGCTTTCAGATCTATAAACCAAAAAAACCAAAAATATTTTATCTTTTGTTTAGTTTTATTTATCTATGTCTATCAGATCTCACCTTTGCAAGTGACCGTGAAGGGATTGACAACCCCTTTATCGCGTTGGGTGCAAGTGTTTGATTGTTTGTGCAGGTATTGGTGATTTGCGTGTTCTTCTCCTACTGGATTGATACCTTGGTTCTTAACTGAGGGAAATACTTATCTCTACTTTGCTGCATCACCCTTTCCTCTTCAAGGGAAAAACCAACGCAAGCTCAAGAAGTAGCAACCGTCGCCTAGTGAGTGACTGCAATAGGGGGGTCCTTCCCATACGACCCAGAAACCGTCGGGGATATGCCCTCCTGGCACACACGCTCGGCAAAATGAGGTCGTGTGCGACCGTCGAGCGATCAAATACGGTTATATGTACAATAGTGCTAAAAAAATACAACTATACAGGCGAAATCATTTCCGGTCGTAAGTACATCCCACACAGTCAGTCCCCGCTAAACGTTTCCGTTCGTATATACATCCCACACAGTCGCTCCAAGGAAAACGTTTCCGTTCGCAGGTACATCACACACAATTTTCCCCGTTAAATCGTTTGTGATATCGTTGCCATTACACACGATATTAACAATTTTATCATTTGCGTTATTGAATGCATCACACACGGTGCGTAGAAGAAACTGTGTGGCAAAGGCTGTCCATCACACACAGTTTTTATGTGGTAAACATTTGCGCAAAGTGGCCTAACACAAACAATTTTCAAGAGGATGTCGTGTGTGATTGTTCCATGATCCAACATGGTTTATTTCTAGAAACTGTGTGCGTTGCCTGGGGTAATCACCCATGGTGTTTTCTCAATAACCGTTTGCAATAGAAAAACCAATTAGCAGGCTAATTGGCCATCAGCAGGCTAATTTCCCTATTATTAATAATCCATTTATTAATCTAATTGACATTTCATATTAAGCACACAATATATTTCATTTCCATATTAAGGAAGCAGGATTTCATAATTGAAATACATCAGAGTACAACATCATATAGCTTCAGCACTTAGCTACCCCATTACACAACTGCACCAGCACCAAGTTTCACAGGCAACATCTACAACCTTTCGAAATTAGCATCATAGACAGAACATTGACAGATGAATCTCATCTGAAAAACTGCTGAAGCGGAACGCGAATATTGAGCCTTCATTGATGTTGAAGGTCTTTGCAACTTTAGGCCAGTGCGTGTGGATGATTGACCTTCCATCCTTCATCCTCTTCAGGAACACTTCAATATTGAACCGTGGGTGTTGTATGAAAACCTTCCTCGCCTCCTGACCATACAGGTGGTTTGAGAGGTAATCATCAGTGAACTGCTTTTGAAAGGCCTGAAAACAAGGATATGCATAAATATCTTCTCCAGATTTGAAATGGCGCAAAAGAATTAAAAAGACAAGGTATAACAGTTAGTACCATCCCGTAGTGAACTGATGTCTTCTTCATTGTGCAGACAAAGATCTTGTTGTTTTTTGTCGCTAATTTCTTTATCGTAACAATCTTTCTGAGTGTCTTGACTTGACTGATATTAATGGACAACTCATTTCCACAAATGCCAAAAGGGTCAAACAGTGGGTCAAAACCTCTGACAGCAGGACCTACATGTGCAAGACCAAATTGTTAAAAACCTAATATTTAAAAACAAGAAGTGGAAAGGTGTGTTATTAACTGCAACATGCCTAAGATTTAAAAACAAGCAAACGTAGTCATTCAAACTTGTATTGTGAAGGTCTAAGTACACTAGTTATTGGCCCTATTTGGATCCATGGGTTAGAGTTAGTTTGAGCTAATTTGGGCTATTGAGCCCTAAAGTATCCAAACATGAGGGCTAGTTTGAGTTAGTTGCGTCAAACCCACCCAAAACAACTATCCCACCCAAGAGGTGTTGATTGGGGCTAGTTCTCCTAGTGCATTTATTGTCAATCTAACACTGTCATCCAAACACCTCTTTGGCTAGAGTTAGTTCAGGGTTAGTCATTGTTGAGTATCATTGTTATTTAGGAAACGTAGGATAGCGTAGGATTTATTCTACCTTGACTTGTACTCCAAGATGACCATGTACTCCTATATATATGCCCACGAGGCTCAAGCAATACAATCAACTATTCCACCAATCTCTCTCTCTCTCCCTTTTAACTATCATGTGCTAGAAACTAACTCTAACCTCTAGCTAAGTTAGAGTATCCAAACAGTGCCATTGTTAAATCAAATGGAAAGGCGTGTTCAATACTCCCTCCGGTCCTTTTTACTCTACATATAAGAATTGTCTAAAGACAAACTTCATAAAGTTTGACCTTATTTATATTAAAAAATATCAACATCTAGCATGCTAAAGTTATACAATATGAAAATTTAAGTCATGACACATGTACTGATATTTATTTCATATTGTGAATGTTGGTATTTGGTTCTATAAAGTTGGTCAAACTTTAAGAGGCCTGACTTTAGACAAATCTTATATGCGAACTAAAAAGATTCGGAGGGAGTACAACATGCTAAACAACAATCAAATATAGTCATTCATAGAGCTATTGTTAAATTTGGTATTGATGAAATTGAACTGCACAGTTCATACTAGCACATATAGAACATCACACTGTTAATAGCTGAAATAAACAAGGCATAATACGAACAACCAAAGATGGCAATTGAAACTGGACATATGCTAACTACAAACAACCGAACAACCATAAACCATAGAAATAAACAAGGCGTAATGCAAACAACCTAATATAGCAATAAATACTGGACATGTTCTCACTACAAAAGGGGTTCGAGAAAACAAATCATGAGTTTCCTCACTTGTCATAGATTGGCTCCTCCTCGTGGTCACCGTCGATGAGGTCTGACTTGCCAGCTGAGGATCCTAGGCCAGCATCGCAAAACGTGTCCTTCAAAAATGACAAAAGGGGCTCCATGGCGATGAAGGATGGCAAATTGTTCATAACGAGCCGCAGGAGATCAGTGGCAGGGCCATCGATGAGATCGACGGCTGCTGAACCCGAAGGGTTGGGGGTGGGCAACTTAACCTGTGACATAACCTACGTCAAGCCATCGGTGTCAACGACCTCGATGTCGTAGCCGGCGTCCACGACATGCCAGAATACTCTATCCCACTGATTGAAAGGCTCAATCTAGGTCCAGTCATTTTCGTCGGCTTCCTCGGCGGCCACCTCGCCGACGTCGGGCGAAGAGGCCGCGGTAAAGCTCTTTTGCGCCATTCGCTCCTCGAGCTCCTCGGGAAGTGTAGCCGGGCTTAGGCTGCGACGCTCTAGAGTGGGGGAGGGGGTGGGGATGAGGATCTCTGGGAAAGGGGGCGTTTCACAGGCGTCATCTAAGAAACTCAGGGTGGCGAGGGTATGTATATCGGTGAGTAAACTACACGGGCAGACCGGCAGAGGTTGACGATGGAGGCGGCGCGGCGGCGGCCGCGGTGACCTAGCTAGGTTTGGAGCGAGGGAGGGGTGGTGTGTATGTGTGTGAGCGGGGGATTTGGGGTGAGGGAAGGATGTGGGGTGTGTGTGTGGAGGGGGTCCAAGGTGGTGTTTGAGGAAATGCCGCGAGTACTGAAAATTTTACTAGGCGGGAGTAAAATGGCGGGGCTACCAAAAATTTGGATCAAGGGATTAAAGCAGAGCGGGGCGGGAGTAAAATGCCGGGGCTACTGAAAATTTGGATCTACCGATTGAAGCAGAGCGGGAATAACAGACATCGCACACGGTCCAAACATAGTAATCGTGTGCTATAAAACAGAAAAACCATCTACGCGGACGCGGGTAGATATTTTCGAGATTGCGAGGGAGTAGATATTTTTGAGAGGGGGAGGGAAGCCTCGTGGAGCCCAATCTACTGTGATTATGTGGGTGACAGGGGCAGGGGAGCGGCACACGGGTAGTCCTAGGGTACCGTGTCTGTTTCGTACCCGATCGCAGATGGTTGCTGCGTCCGACTCGTCTTCTGTTTATAAATTTGGCCAAAAAACGCGGGAAAGGGTCAGAACACGAACACACTTGCATGTGGACCAAATATATGTATGAAAAGGGTGGCTTTATGTTCAAATACCCAATGAACAACTTTGATGTGGCACCTGTCGCACAAAGTGCACGTTATTATTGCTAGCCCCCCCCCCCAAACACACACACACACACACACTTCGTGTTGCCAGGAGGGGAATCCTAGCTATGAACGCATGCCCCCAAATAGCGAGGTCTGACATCTCACCGTACCCTAACACAAAACCGAAAGGAGTACATCAACCCCCCACCCCCCTTTGCTTCCGATCAAATGTGGACCGTGTGCGGGCCCACAGATGTGTTCTTCTGGCGTTACCAAATCACAAATTTGATGTGGCACATGTGCATCACAAATTAACCAGGCATCCCTGACCCCACGGAGGTTCATCTAGTATGAAGTAGTACTGTGCCCCCCCCCACACACACCTTGAGTCGGTGGGAGGGGGCATTTCACCAAGGCGTATTGTAAGACTGGCCAAGAAGAATCACCACATTGGTCATATAACCTCTCTTGTTTGTTGGGTCAAAGTCATGCATTGAGGTTCCACACGCAGCCCCACAAAATAGGCTAGCTTGTCGCCAAAAACCATGCAAGGGAGGGCCTGAAGACAACCACTTCGTGCATGTGGCCCAAACATATGTATGAAGTGTCATGTGGTGTTTGAATATACCCAATGCACAACTTTGATGTGGCCACGTGCTTTTGGAACCGGAAAGTCCCCACACGGATCGAGAGTACACGACGCATAGTATACTATATATATATAGGGATTCATGTGTATGTGATCCCTCGAACTTAGGTCTCGAATCTCACCATGTCGACATACGACTATACGGTAACGCGAACCAAGGGAAGAAGAATCCACCCTGGTAATCTCTCTCGCATTGTTGGTCGAAGTGATGGACGTCCACATGGGCCCACGAATATATATGCCGTCGATGATAACCAAGCGAGGGAGAGTGTCCAAAGACATCCACTACATGTATATATGTTCCCCAAACATATGTATGGACATGCGTGATGCATGCATATATGTTTGAATACCAAAAGCACAACATTTTGATGTGGCGCATGCATGCGTCGAAAAACGCACAATCCCCACACAGATCTGGTTCATGATGCGTCGCGTGCTCGCCCCGCCCCCCACTTCGACCCGGTGGGAGGGATTCATGCGTACACATGCGCGCGAAGTATATAGTTGCATGTACCGAACCGTATAAGACGAACCAAAATTTAATCCCGTCCTAATTATAAGTCAAATTAACCTCTATCGCTGTCGGTTGAAGTGATTGACCAAGCGGGCACACAGAGATGGACAAAGCATCTCGCTGATAACCCCATGAGTGAGTTCTAGAAGACAACCGCCATCGCTTGCTTGTGGGCCAAACACATGCATATATGGAGATGTGTGGTTGTGATGTTTGAATACCTAATATATATGCAGAACTTTGATGTGGCACCTGCCTCAGAAACCTTTAAGTCCCCCACATGAACCGAGGTTCATGACACGTAGTATATATATGTTGGCCCCCTCCCCTCTTCGACACGTAATATATACTCCTACGTACCGTAACACAACCTGAAAATAATCCTCCTTGTTCGTCAAATTACCTTTCTCGTTGTGTCATATATTAGATGGACGACGACCTCGCGGGCCCATGGAGGGAAGAGTCACAGGCGAACGAGTGAAAACCATCGTTTGCACGTGACCCAATGCATTGGTGATGTTTTTAATACCCAATATGCACAACTTCTTTGTGGCACCTGCCTCGGAAACCGAAAAGCCCCACACGGAGCGAGATCGATTCATGACGTGTGTGTAGTATATATGTGCTGCCCCGGCCCCCTCCTCCCCTCTTCGACGCGTACTATATACTCCTACCGCAACACAACCCAAAAAGAAACCTCCTTGTTGGGTCAAAGTGATGGAGGACAACCTCGCGGGCCCACGGATGGAAGTATCGCATGCGAGTGAGTGTCCTATATGACGCGTAGTATTGCCCCCGGCCACCCTCTTCAACGCGTACTATATATATACTCCTATCGTACGTATAACAAAAACCAAAAAATGACCATCCTTGTTGGTCAAATTAACCTCTCTCATCACATGTCATAGTGCTGGACGGCGACCTCGCGGGCCCACACGAGTGAGTGTCCTAGGACCACAGCGTGCATGTCGCCCAAAGATGCATGTGAAACTTTTTCCGCAGCGAACATGCGACCAAAGGAGTTTAGTGTTGAAAATTGAAAAAAAATAGATAACATCTATCCGTTTTTTATACATTGATTGATTTCACAGGGATTTAAATGTGCAAAAATCAAATTTGATTTACATGAGATCCGTGATAGTGCATGAAAATGGATTGCAAAATCATATGTGTACGTGTCCCTGGGTGCATGTTTAGTCCCCATGCAAGAAACTTCTAACATCTAGAATCTTGATTTTAAAATCCAATAAATCCAAAATAAGTTGAAATTCATGAAACTTATCATGGTGTCATATGGACACCAATAGACTGTGATATTTTTTTTCTTCAAATTTGAGACAAGTTTCGATATAATCTTCTTACATACAGGAAATTATAATAATTATCAACCAATATCACAAACGAACTCTTTATTCGAACCGTGTGCTTTAGACCAACAATGTAAGTGCAGGGCTTCGGTTAAGCAATAAAGCGGCAGAATTAATCATCAAAATGAAAAATCAATATAATACGTGCCACACACATGTCCCGTGTGCCGTACGAGCATGCGTGAGTTGATGAGACGCATGCTAGCAGGCAGACCGGGAGGCTGAGGCATGCGCGTGTTCTCTACGCACTCACCGTGGGGCGTGCTAGTAGCTGTGTGAAATGACGGTAGGTGTGCCAGCAGTCCGTTGCATAGGCTCACCAGGATGCGAGCCAGCCCTTTAACCGCCGCCCACCTCGCTCCCACTGCTCCATATTAATGGCGCGCCTGATCCGCGGCCGCACACCCCGTCCACAATTGTCACCGCCGCATGGAGTGTATTAGGATTTTGCCGAAGCGCACCATCCATGGGAGTGGCGACGCCGGGGCTGGTGAAGCACCAATGCAACGCATGAAGCTGGGCGCAGAGGTTGCTATCGCCGCCGAGGAGGTCTCGCGCAGGCAGCAGCGCGACCTTGACTTCATCGTCATCGTCGTGCCTCCCAAGCTGGAGCCGAAGGTCCACAGCTACTCCGGCAATGACTCTGACTCCGACAGAAAACCAGTTAGTCCCCCCCCCCTTGTTGGGAACAGAAACCCTTGGTTATGTTCACTCAGTGCATGAAATTAGAGTAAGATTCGTTAGATCCGTGTGGTGTATTGATTGTTTGAATGGTATCTATGGTTAGTGATTAATTGTTTGTTCTGTACAAACGATTTTTTTGCTAATAATCCAACTAGGGTTAGCATGCATGCTAATAATTCATAGCCAGATCTTGAGAATTGATTTTGAATGTCCTACATATATGTTTGTGCCCTTTTTTTCTTTCGGATCTTGAGAATTGATTTTGAATGTCCTACATGCATGTTTCTGCCCGTTTTTTCCTTCCAGATTGCTATGTACAGAGATGAGGCTCTGGCCAGCGGTGCCACCGGCTGTAGATCCTGCACCTGGCAGTGCGGGCAGAAGCGGCCTCGCCCCCTGGATCTGAGGAACCCGTAGAATATTGAGCGGACCGCATCAGCGATCTCCCGGACGCCATCCTTGGGGAGATCATCTTCCTTCTCCCCACCAAGGATGGCTGCCGCACACAGGTCCTCGCATCTCGGTGGTGCACTCTGTGGCGCGCCGCACCTCTTAATCTCGACTGTCGCTGGCTATCTGTCCACGAAGCCATCATCTGCTCCCAATAGGGCTCCGTTCAATGCCTATGCATCCCGGAATGCTGCCTGCTGCACATACCCTTCACGATGAATGCCTGGCTGACATCCCGTCAATTCAAAAAACTCCAACATCTTGAGTTCTACCATTACTATGCAAATAGCTATCCACCAAGCGTTGTAGCTGTGCCCTCACCACCAGTGTCCATCTCATGGTTCTCCTCCTCTCTCCACACCACCACCCTGGCCCGGTGTCATCTACCAGACAATATGGTACAAATGCTTCAACTCCCACTACTAAAAAAACTCGCGCTTGGGGTGATCGATTTGTCGGAGGCCTCACTGCACAGCATCATCCACTCCTGCTGCCCTGCCCTGGAGCGTTTGCTGCTTGTTTTTGGAAAAGAAATCCGTATCCGTTGTCTCCAAATAAAGTCGCCTCACCTTGTAAGCATTGGAATTTGCTTTAAAGGAGAGGAGCTCATCATCAAAGACGCCCCTTCACTCCAAAGTCAACCCGGCAATCTGACCCATGGGTGGCCGCGCCCATGGGCACCCGACCCGAATGGGTAGGGTATGGGTTGTCATCTTCACCCATGGGTAAGCCCGATGCGTAACCGATTAGTCATGGGTAGGGTATGGGCATAAGGTCGTGCCCGTGGGTTGCCCGATGGGTCACCCGATTAACATTAGTAACTAAATATTTTTTTTTTGTATGTTATGATGGCCCCTAGTGAATACGTACAAGGTTGGCAGGACAATATAACCCCTACTATTGCAGCACATTGCTTTTCCTTTTAATTAAGAAACTTATAGTCTGTACTCTAGATAGTTGTGGAATGCTTCAACGTGTGGCATGGTCCGGCCCATCAACAATAAACATGCCACTGCCAGCCTAGTAGATTTCGAATACTACAATGTGCAGTGTGTTAGCCTTTTTTTGCAGCACATTGCTGGCCTTTTTAGCCCATATAAAAGCTGAAGCTGCCATACAGGTGCTCATACACTGTGCTATTCTTTAGTACCACCTCGCCCAGGATATCGTATGGGTGGGTGAGCTCTACCTATAAAAGAGAGGATCATGGAGTGGACAACTTGGTTGAGTTACTAGCTAACTCCACATGCTGTACATGACCTGGCATTAAAATTAAATTAAATTTATGTCAGACCCGATGGGTGCCCGATAGGGTCAGGTTACCCATGGGTTTGGGCATGGGTCAGCTTCTATGCCCATGGGTAGGGATGTGGGCGGACAGTAGACCCGATAAGCTATTAGGGTATGGGTGTGAGAGTAGTCGACCCGGTCAAACCCGACCCGACTGCCAGGTTGACTCCAAAGGCTGCTCCTTGATTATCGTTATGCACCTTCGCAAATAAATGTGGTCGCGAAACGACATACGCTGTATCTTCCCGCCTTGATTTATTTTACAGAGGCAACATGCAACTGTGCTAAACATATGAAATTATTCAGGGTTCATTTCGACTTTTTATACATTGATTTTCCTAGTCATTTTTAATAAGTAGCCACCATGTTATTATCGCAAACGGTCGTATTAGTCAAACCGTGGGCATTCAACTAACCATTTACTACCGCGGGCAGCTGGTTGATTAGACGGGACGACTATGAGCAGTCCGCTGCGCACACCACGAGCGCTGCAATTTATTGCTGGTTTTGGATTTTTGTTTCGGCCACCTCGGGAAGGCACGTAGAACAGTTCTCCGTTCTCATCTACAAGCACCGCCGCCGAGGATCGCCGCCTGCTGTGAGATGGAGGACGAGCCGGCCAACAAGCGGGGGCGGGTCGAGCCAGAACCGCAAGAGCCTCCGGCGAACGTGGACTTCATCAGCAGTGTCCCCGACGAGATGTTGGTAACCATCATATCCCACCTCTTCGTCAAATATGGCGTGCGGACCATTGTCCTCTCACGGCGGTGGCGCCCTCTCTAGCGCTGCACCCCCCTGGACCACATCGTCGACCACGAGTTCTGCAGCGGGGAGCAGCAACGCCTGGACGCATTGTCCCACGTCCTCGACACGCACCCTAGGCCGGTCAGACGCCTTGCTATCGGCAGGCTCAATCCCCACAACAAGACCGAACCCAGGTTGCACTACTGGTTCCTATCCCCAGCCCTGGATCGGCTCGAGGAGCTCAGCCTCCATGCTAGACGTCCTTGCTCGCTACCGCCGTCCGTGTTCTACCTCGCGCCCACGGTGCACCGCGCTACATTTAGGCGGTGCATTTTCCCCCGGATCGATGCCGCGCGCGCTCTTCATCTCCCTAAACTTAAGCATCTCGAGCTCATTGTCGTCCGCATCTCGAAGGAGGATTTGGAGCGCCTGCTCGTCAGCTGTACAGTGCTCGAGTACCTTCGTCTTCATGCGATGGATGGGTTCAGTAGCTTCCACATCACCTCGACGAATGTCCATGCGATTTATGTGCATTGCTGGCGCCGCCCAAGGCTGTCAGTTGAGGTGTTTCACGATATTGTCATTGAGAATGCGCCTTTACTTGAGAGATTGTATGTACATGATAAATTAGGTCCAGCAAGAATCAGGGTCATTCACGCACCGAAATTGACAGTGTTGGGCTATTCGTGTGCTGAATTCAACGAACTTGTTACTGGATCATTATCCATTCAGGTACAATAGTCTTCTTCTTCTCCTTCTTATATATTATCGGACAACACATTTTATCTAATTATTGTTGATCTATATGTTCGCCTGTCATCCAGAAAATGATTCCCACAAGTTTTACCCAGCCTCTGCGCACAGTGAAGATCTTGGCACTACAATCTGTCGGCCCCGATGTGGATGAAGTTGTTAGATTCCTTAGATGCTTTCCTTGCACAGAGAAGCTATACATCAAGGTGATGCTCCTTTCTTGTTGATTGTTAACCACAACAGAGCTCACTTTTTTGATACTTTTACCCATGATTACAATGACAAATGTAGAATGATTTCTAAAGGAAATTTGGAGGATTTCAATACATATATTTTTTGAGATGCTAGTGTTGTACGCGTTTTATTCCTTCGCCCGACATGCTTTCGTGATAACAGTTTATCATGAAAGATTGAAGGTGGCATTTCACTCTTTTCATGTATTTTATAAATCCTGCAAATCAAAGAGGCCCGAAGTGTTCAAATCTGCAGCTATGCACTAATATGTTGTCTTCGTTTGCAGATACTAGCAGGCCCGAAAGTAGAATATGTTGGGGAATATAACAATCCCATTGAATCCCTTGATCTTCATCTCACAGAAATTACTTTTAACGAGTACCGAGGCACCACACTAGAAATTAAATTCACCAGGTTCTTTGTTGAGAAAGCAAGGTTGCTCAAGGTAATGAGGTTTGCCCTATGTTTACTGCGCAGAAGTGAAGGGATTGCTAAAGAGCGTACAGCTGAATGGAAAAGGCTCTGCACAAGCTGAATTTCAGTTTGTAACTTCATATGACAGATTATTCGAAAGTCACTGTATCGAGCCGCTATATGACTTCTCGATGGTTGATCCTTTCGCAGAAATAATGCATGAAAAAGATTCTGAAGAAGATAAATTTTATATGTCTGAATAGTTTGAACCTTGTAATCTTTGAATTTGGTCCTTGTAATGCTGGAATTTGAATCTTGCAATATTTATGGTATTTGTTATATAACGTAATTGGATGTTTAATTTGGTCTTGGAATCATGTCCTGTTACAAGTATATATATGTTGTTCTTTTGTACATAGGGCATAGATGTTCTCCAGACAGAGCATATCACATCGCACACGGACCACACTAGGTAACCCGTCGGTGATGAATTCATGAATCGTAGATGGTTGTATACTAGCAAGCGTTTGCCCACAACACACACGGCTTATTCCATCACAAACAGCTCAGATGGATCAACTGTATGCCACGTATCGCACACGCAACTCTAATCTGATTCGTGCTTGATGTCTCCGCCATGGCTCGCACAGTTCTTCTTATTTGCCACGTATCACTGTGCCGGCCTCTGCTCGCGTCCCTCGGCGCGCTCTGCTCGCCGTTAGGCGCCGCGGCGCGCTCTGCTCGCGTCCATCGGCGCACTCTGCTCGCGTACCTCCACGCGCTCGGCTTGTGGACAGCTTTTCCTTGCGTGTTCAACTGCTATATGCATATATATGGTTGCTCGCCGTTGATGCGACCATGAAGCACTCTGCTCGCGTCCATCCACACACGCTCTGCCAGCGGTTGGGCCTGCGCACGATCACGTCGGGGGCCCCATATGCATGCGGTTGCGCCGCGCGCGTTGCCACAACGCAGTTACGTGCGGCACGATGGAGTTACGCGCTGCAAATTAGAACTGCCATCCGGGCGTGCCCATATTCCAGGCCGTCCGGCTTCCCCTTTAATCCCCGCGGCCATTATAATAACCTTAGTCTCTTCAACCTTTCGATCGCGCCCGATAACACAACAAGTACACCCACGATGACACATAGAGAGGAGATGTCTAGCGGTGCTCCAATGGAGTTTGGTGAGCATAAAGTGGAGACCCACGCGAGGAAGACGGATCTCTCGATGGTGTACACCATCGACCCAGCTGTGGTGGACGACTACATCAACACCGTTGAGCAGTTGCTTGCTCTAGACAAGTACAAGGTGGTCGGCATCGTCCTCCAGTACACTGGCGGTCGTCCCAACATAGATCAGAAGGTTGCCGTCGCCCAGTTGTGCATGCGCCATCTTGTCCTCATCTACCACTACTGCATGGCCACAGAGCCTTGCGACCATTTCGCCAGGTTTGTCAATAGCACCGACTACAAGTTCGCTATGGTGGAAACCACCAATGATGTAAAAGCGCTAAGTGTTACGGGCTTGGCCTGCATGAACCTTGTCGAAATCCGTGAGTACTACAGGGTCTGGGGCAGCACGAAAAAGGACTCCCTGGTTGAGCTTGCCTCGGCCATCATCGACCCATACTACGAAAAGATGAAGCAGGATGCCAACAAAACATGTCCCGTATCCTAGCACGGGGCCTGGATGCGGCAACTGGATGAACCTCACCTCAGGTTCGCGGCCAAGAGCATGTACACATGCTACGAGATGCACAGGCGGATCGTTGGCATGAGGAAGTGCAAGCGTCACAAGAAGTAGATGATGATCAGATGATCATTTATCCTAGTTAATTATGCATGTAATATATAGTTGACTTTGGTGTGTGGAAATGTCATGTGTGTAGTAGCCACCTATGTAATTATGCATATAATAGTTTACTTTGGTGTGTGCAAATGTCATGTGTGTAGTAGCCACCTATGTAATTGGATGTTTAATTTGGTTATGCAACCATGTCCTTATAAGTGTGTATATATATATATATATGTTGTTGTTCTGTATGCAATCCCAACGCACAACACACATGTCTTATTAGTAGCAATTGTCTGTGTTATTATCTGTCTTCGCACACATTTCTGATTACAGACCTGTTTGCCGCGTATCACACACATCTTGTTAAATTGAACCGTTTCTGTTATCTTGGCTCAATGCAAACAGTTCATCTGAGTGAACTGTTTGCCCTCTATCACACACACCTTGATCTGGTTGCCCGTTTCTTTTGTTCCGCCTCATCACAAACAGTTTATCTGAGTGAACCGTATGCCGCATATCACACACGCCTTCATCTGGCTGCCCGTTTCTTTTGTTCTGCCTCATCACAAACAGTTTATTTAACTGAACTGTATGCCCCGCATCACACACGCAACTAAATTCTGAACCGTGTTTGATGTATCCTTCATCGCAAATATTTTGCACCTTTTTTGACGGTTGTTTTACATCACCGATTGCGATTATTGCATCGCACACTGTTTGGTCGAAGGGTCTCTGATCATAGTGTCGTGTTAGGAGCATCCTGCAGTAGTGAAGTGCAACTTCAAGTGTTGGTGCAGGTGCCAGAGCCGTTGCTGGTGCCCGTGCGACTAGTAGTGCCGCTGCTGCTGCAGGAGACGGTGCTCCTTGTGGAGCTGGTGCTCCTTGTGGAGCTGGTGCCGGTGTCGGAGCAGGTGCCTATGTCGGTGCCCGATCCTCCGGTAGATCAGCCTGATCCGCTGACGCGGTTGGTGCCCAATCCTCTGGTGGATCAGATTGAGCTGCTGCCGCTGTCAGTGCTTGAGCCAGTGCCGTCTGAGAAGGTGTCGGTGCTCGATCCGATGCTAAAGGTGGTACCGATGTGCGAGACAGCAGCGATCGTCTCTGGTCTGCTATGATTTCATACTTCAGCTTTCTAACTTAACTAGGCTCCATGACCTTGATCCAGTCTTTTTATTCATTTCTTTTAAACGCGAGAAGGACTAATTGTGGCGTGTTTGTTAAACCAAACTGCAGTTCATCATAGGGCTTCAGATTGTACTCAGACAATAGACTGATCCAATTGTGTCCAGTAATATAAGTGATGGACAGTGCCTTCATTACTGACACGACATAAGAAGTGAAACCTGCAAAAATAACCATCATAGAGCAAACCAAACGGTTTATTCTGTAACGAATGTCACATGGCAAAACCTACATCGTAAAATTGCAGCAAAAGTAAGAAAACATGGCATTAAATCAATAAGATTTAGACAGTAAATCAATAAGATTTACTTGATGTGACACGAGTGAATCCTTACCAGGAAATCACTATGTTCAAGTTCTAAATAGAAGGTTGATCATCCAATTATGGGTGGCAAGCAGGGCCCCCGCTTACTCCCACAAGCAGGACAGTCTAAAGGTCGTGACAAATCGTATGGACTGAACATCCATGGGACTGGAAATCCTGGTGGGTGAGATAAACCCTGCAATGCATATAGATACTGGAGTGTAACCATAATTGATAAACTGTCCTCACAAAAAAGATGGTCTGGATACTTCAAAATATACAGACTGAATTGAGTGGACAGACATTAACATAGACTGTTCTCAGGACTCACCACACAACAAAAGCGGCAGTACTAAACAATATAGGGTTCACACACACAAATCAAGTACTGAACAATAGTACTTACTACAGACAAGCAAAGTTGCACTAATTAAACTCTGCAGACTATTTCTGGCCACCGACCTACGGGATGTACCCCACATAACTGACTAGGCCATGGACTTCGTGAGAGATGTTTACCAGAACCATCGCCATATCATCAACCTTGGAGAACCTAACAGAGTGGTCTTTCCACTCATAAACATGGCGATGAAGACAGTCCGCATCAGATTTGTCGGGAAGCTTTACAAGAACCACACCCTTCGTAATCGAAGGCACAACTAGGAAATTGTTGTGGTGAAGTACACCCTCGAGAACACGCCTGACAACAATGCTACAGGAAAACACTAGTTCACGACATGTGGCGACAAGGAAACAGGAGCTGGATAGTTTAGTAGTAGAACTCATCCTCAGGTCTTCTAGTTCACACTGCATGACTTTGAGAACTTCATCTCCACCGCGGACCTAGTTCTAATTCAAACAGAAACCAAATATTTTATTACTACCTCTGTTCAGAAATATAAGATGATTTTCGATATTTTACTCAATATAAGACTACATATACGCACAGAAATGAGTGAACAAAGACACTAGAACATGTCTTCAAAGGCATGAGAGCAGAGGGATTACTTGCAATATCGATAACACAAGTTACTGAGGCTAATATACTCTCTTCAAAGGCATGAGAGCTAAAATCTTGCATTTCCTATAGCTAGCATTGATGTTCACAAAGTAGTTGAAAATAATCTATAAGAAATCAGTGTCAACCTCTCGCATGTTTTGGTCAAAAGAGCAATTTAGAACCGTCATTTGGCACACAAAAATCACATGCAAGATCACCCAGAAAGTTGTACTACTAGTACTAGTACTGCGTGTTAGATGAAAAAAACATGATCAAGATCGCCAACAAGATCGTTAAGAAGAGATATTACCTGGACTTACTTAATGAGGGATCCCGGAGATGGGGGCTTGGACAGGGCGATGGCCTTGAGCTTATCTGTGGTAGTCTCGGCGGGGTGCTTGCGCTTCTTCATACCCTGAGCCACGACGGTTTTGGCCAAAGCCACAGACATCACTTCGGCCGGTGCTCCAGGGTCCATCAAGAAACAGTCAAATAGAAATAAAAGAAAAGAAACCATAATCACAAACCCAAAAGAAGAACAGAGAGGGAGTTATAGGATCAGTCTCGGGGTTGCAAGACCGGGCCTTGGCCAGAATCAACACCATTGATGCGCTCACCTTTCCTTCTTTGGGAGAGAAGAACAATGGCAGAAGCGCGTCGGGGTTTTCTTGAAGAAATGAGGCACAAGATGAGGGAGAAGCGAGTTGGGGTTTTCTTCAAGAGAGGATGCTGAGGGAGAAGAGTGAAATGATGGTTGCTTCGTCCGTCCAACTTACTGCTGGAAAGGTTGGGGTTTTGTGGTTTGACGGCTCATTGGGCATTACTGCGGCGCTTCGACCGGGGTAGTCTACCGTGCAGTTGTGCACTCTAGTACGGAGTAATTTCATGCATGGCAAGTGGACCCCGATGCTGGCTGTCCCACACGTCGGTGAAAGTGAGTAGCAAGGTTCCCGACGATCGTTGAGGAGGATCCGCACGGTGGAGCGTGTCCACTGTTTCTGAAGAAAAAAATGATTACAGCAAGTGTTTCCACTCTTACGATGGAGGAGTGCGAAACACGGCAGCCACTTGTGAAGGAAATATGCCCTAGAGGCAATAATAGAGTTGTTATTTTATATTTCCTTATTCATGATAAAGGTTTATTATTCATGCTAGAATTGTATTGATCAGAAACTTAAATACATGTGTGAATACTTAAACAAATACTGTGTCCCTAGTAAGCCTCTACTAGACTAGCTCGTTGATCAAAGATGGTTAAGGTTTCCTAACCATGGACATGAGTTGTCATTTGATAACGGGTTCACATCATTAGGAGAATGATGTGATGGACAAGACCCATCCGTTAGCTTAGCATAATGATCGTTCAGTTTTATTGCTATTGCTTTCTTCATGTCAAATACATATTCCTTCGACTATGAGATTATGCAACTCTCGGATACCGGAGGAATGCCTTGTGTGCTATCAAACATCACAACGTAACTGGGTGATCATAAGGATGCTCTACAGGTATCTCCGAAGGTGTTTGTTGAGTTGGCATAGATCGGGATTAGGATTTGTCACTCTGAGTATCGGAGAGGTATCTATGGGCCCTCTCGGTAATACACATCATAAGCTTGCAAGCAAATGACTAAGGAGTTGGTCATGAGGTGATGTATTACGGAACGAGTAAAGAGACTTGCCGGTAATGAGATTGAACTAGGTATAGAGATACCAACGATCGAATCTCGGGCAAGTAACATACCGATGGACAAAGGGAATTACGTATGTTGTCATAACAGTTCGACCGATAAAGACTTCGTAGAATATGTAGGAGCCAATATGGGCATCCAGGTTCCGCTATTGGTTATTGACGAGAGAGGTGTCTCGGTCATGTCTACATAGTTCTCGAACCCGTAGGGTCCGCATGCTTAACGTTCGATGACGATATAGTATTATATGAGTTATGTGATTTGGTGACCGAATGTTGTTTGGAATCCTGGATGAGATAACAGACATGACAAGGTGTCTCGAAATGGTCGAGAGGTAAAGATTGATATATAGGACGATGGTATTCGGACACCGGAAGTGTTCCGGAGGGTACCGGGTACATATCGGGTCACCGGAAGGGGTTTCGGGCATCCCCAGCAAAAGATATGGGCCTTATGGGCCAGGAGGGGAAACCCACCAGCCACAAGGGGCTGGTGTCCCCCCATTTGGACCGACCAAGAAGGAGAAGGAAATAGGGGAAGGGAAATGAAAGAGAGGGAATAGGATTCCCCCTTCCTTCCCTCTCCTCCTCTCTTTCCTTCCCCTCCAGCAAATAAGGAAGGGGGGCGCCACTTGGGAGGACCCCAAGTAGGATTCGGCTTAGTTGGGGCGCCCTCCTGGCTGCTCCCTCCTCCCTCCCACCTATATATATATGTGGGAGGGGGCACATAGCACACCCCAGACAATTGCCTAGCCGTGTGCGGCGCCCCCCTCCACCGTTTACACCCTCGGTCATATTTTCGTAGTGCTTAGGTGAAGCCCTGCGAGGATCACTTCACCATCACCGTCACCATGCCGTCATGCTGACAGAACTCATCTACTTCCTCGACGTCTTGCTGGATCAAGATGGCGATGGACGTCACCGAGCTGAACATGTGCAGAACGCGGAGGTGCCGTGCGTTCGGTACTTGATCGGTTGAAGCGCGAAGAAGTTCGACTACACCAACCGCGTTGTGAAATGCTTCCGCTTACGGTCTATGAGGGTACGTAGACAGACTATCCCCCTCGTTGCTATGCATCTCCATGGATAGATCATTGCATGTTCATAGATTTTTTTTTGTTTTCCATGCAACGATTCCCAACAGTGGCATCATGAGCCAGGTCTATGCGTAGATGATATGCACGAGTAGAACAAAGAGTTGTGGGTGGTGATAGTCATACTGCTTACCACCAACGTCTTATTTTGATTCGGCGGTATTGTGGGATGAAGCGGCCCGGACCAACCTTACATGTCCACGCACATGAGACCGGTTCCACCGACAGACATGCAACTAGTTTTGCATAAAGGTGGCTGGCGGGTGTCTGTTTCTCCTACTTTAGTTGAATTGAATTTGACTATGGCTGGTCCTTGAAGAAGGTTAAAATAGCAAACTTGACGAAACACCATTGTGGTTTTGTGTGTAGGTAAGAACGGTTCTTGCTAGAAGCCCATAGCAGCCACGTAGAACTTGCAACAACAAAGTAGAGGACGTCTAACTTGTTTTTGCAGGGCATGTTGTGATGTGATATGGACAAGACATGATGTGATATACATTATTGTATGAGATGATCATGTTTTGTAAGTTATCGGTAACTGGCAGGAGCCTTATGGTTGTCGCTTTATTGTATGAAATGCAAATGCCATGTAATTGCTTTACTTTATCACTATGCATTAGCAATAGTTATAGAAGCAATAGTTGGTGATACGACCATGACGCAACGATGGAGATCAAGGTGTCGAGCCGGTGACGATGGAGATCATGATGATGCTTTGGAGATGGAGATCAAAAGCACAAGATGATGATGGCCATATCATGTCACATATTTTGATTGCATGTGATGTTTATCTTTTATGCATCTTATTTTGCATAGTACGGCGGTAGCATTATAAGATGATCCCTTAACTAAATTTCAAGGTAAAAGTGTTCTCCCTGAGTATGCACCGTTGCTACAGTTTGTCGTGTTGAGACACCACGTGATGATCGGGTGTGATAGACTCTACGTTCACATAAAACGGGTGCAAGACAGTTTTGCACATGCGGAATACTTGTGTTAAACTTGACGAGCCTAGCATGTACAGACATGGCCTCGGAACACTTGAGACCAAAAGGTCGAACGTGAATGATATAGTAGATATGATCAACATAGAGATGTTCACCATTGATGACTACTCCATCTCACGTGATGATCGGACATGGATTACTTGATTTGGATCACGTATCATTTAGATGACTTGAGGGATGTCTATCTAAGTGGGAGTTCTTAAGTAATTTGATTAATTGAACTTAATTTATCATGAACTTAGTCCTGATAGTATTTGCATATCTATGTTGTAGATCAATGGCATGTGCTACCGTTCCCCTGAATTTTAATGCGTTCCTAGGGAAAGCTAAGTTGAAAGATGATGGTAGCAACTACACGGACTGAGTCCGTAACTTGAGGATTATCCTCATTGCTGCACAAAAGAATTATGTCCTTGATGCACTGCTAGGTGAAAGGCCTGCTGCAGAAGCAGATGCTGATGTTTTGAACGTCTGGCAAGCTCGATCTGATGACTACTCAATAGTTCAGTGTGCCATGCTTTACGTCTTAGAATCGGGACTTCAAAGACGTTTTGAACGTCATGGAGCATATGAGATGTTCCAGGAGTTGAAGTTAATATTTCAAGCAAATGCCCGAGTTTAGAGATATGAAGTCTCCAACAAGTTCTATAGCTACAAGATGGAGGAGAACAGTTCTGTCAGTGAACACATACTCAAAATGTCTGGGTATCAAAATCACTTGACTCAGCTGGGAGTTAATCTTCCAGATGATAGTGTTATTGACAGAGTTCTTCAATCATTGCCACCAAGCTACAAAGGCTTCGTGATGAACTATAATATGCAAGGGATGGAGAAGACAATTCCTGAGCTCTTCGCAATGCTCAAAGGTGCGGAGGTAGAAATCAAGAAGGAGCATCAAGTGTTGATGGTTAACAAGACCACTAGTTTCAAGAAAAAGGGCAATGGAAAGAAAGGGAACTTCAAGAAGAATGGCAAGCAAGTTGCCTTTCCTGGGAAGAAGCCCAAAGCTAGACCCAAGCCTGAAACTGAGTGCTTCTACTGCAAAGGGACTGGTCACTGGAAGCGGAACTGCCCGAAATACTTGGCGGATAAGAAGGATGGCAAAGTGAACAAAGGTATATTTGATATATATGTTATTGATGTGTACTTTACTAGTGTTCATAGTAGCCCCTGGGTATTTGATACCGGTTCAGTTGCTAAGATTAGTATCTCGAAACAGGAGTTGCAAAATGAACATAGACTAGTTAAAGGCGAGGTGACAATGTGTGTTGGAAGTGATTCCAAGGTTGATAAGATCACCATCGCACACTCCCTCTACCTTCGGGATTAGTGTTGGACCTAAATAAATGTTATTTGGTGTTTGCGTTGAGCATGAATATGATTGGATCATATTTATTGCGATACGGTTATTCATTTAGTCAGAGAATAATTGTTGTTCTGTTTACATGAATAAAATCTTCTATGGTCATACACCCAATGTAAATTGTTTATTGAATCTCGATCGTAGTGATACACATATTCATAATATTGATGCCAAAAGATGCAAAGTTGATAATGATTGTGCAACATATTTGTGGCACTGCTGTTTAGGTCATATTGGTGTAAAACGCATGAAGAAACTCCATACAGACTGACTTTTGGAATCACTTGATTATGAATCATTTGATACTTGTGAACCATGCCTCATGGGCAAGATGACTAAAACTCCGTTCTCCGGAACAACGGAGCGAGCTAATGACTTATTGGAAATAATACATACCGATGTATGCGTTCCGATGAGTGTTGAAGCACGCGGCGGGCATCGTTATTTTCTCACCTTCACTGATGATTTGAGTAGATATGGGTATATCTACTTGATGAAACACAAGTCTAAAACATTTGAAAAGTTTAAAGTATTTCAGAGTGAAGTTGAGAATCATTGTAACAAGAAAATAAAGTTTCTACGATCTGATTTTAGAGGTGAATATTTGAGTTACGAGTTTGGCCTTCATTTAAAACAATGCGGAATTGTTTCACAACTCACGCCACCTGGAACACCACAGCGTAATGGTGTGTCCAAACGTCGTAACCGTACTTTATTAGATATGGTGCGTTCTATGATGTCTCGTACCGATTTGCCTTTATCATTTTAGGCTTATGCATTAGAGACAGGCGCATTCACGTTAAATAGGGCATCGTCTAAATCCTTTGAGATGACACCGTATGAACTATGGTTTGGCAAGAAACCTAAGTTGTCGTTTCTTAAAAGTTTGGGGATGCAACGCTTATGTCAAAAGGCTTCAGCCTAAAAAGCTCGAACCCAAATCGGAGAAGTGCGTCTTCATAGGATACCCTAAGGAAACAATTGGGTACACCTTCTACCATAGATCCGAATGCAAGATCATTGTTGCTAAGAATGGAACCTTTCTAGAGAAGGAGTTTCTCTCGAAAGAAGTGAGTGGGAGGAAAGTAGAACTTGATGAGGTAATTGTACCTTCTCTCGAATTGGAAAGTAGTACATCACAGAAATCCGTTCCCGTGATGCCTACACCAACTAGAGAGGAAGCTAATGATGATGATCATGAAACTTCAGATCAAGTTACTACTGAACCTCGTAGGTCAACCAGAGCATGATCCGCACTAGAGTGGTACGGTAATCCTGTCCTGGAAGTTATGTTATTAGACCATGGTGAACCTACGAACTATGAAGAAGCTATGATGAGCCCAGATTCTGATAAATGGCTTGATGCCATGAAATCTGAGATAGGATCCATGTATGAGAACAAAGTGTGCACTTTGGTGGACTTGCCCGATGATCGGCAAGCCATAGAGAATAAATGGATCTTCAAGAAGAAGACTGACGCTGATGGTAATGTTACTGCCTACAAAGCTTGACTTGTCGCGAAATGTTTTTCGACAAGTTCAAGGGGTTGACTATGATGAGACTTTCTCACCCGTAGCGATGCTTAAGTCCGTCCGAATCATCTTAGCAAATGCCACATTTTATGATTATGAAATCTGGCAAATGGACGTCAAAACTGCATTCCTTAATGGATTTCTTAAAGGAGAGTTGTATATGATGCAACCAGAAGGTTTTGTCGATCCTAAAGGTGCTAGCAAAGTGTGCAAACTCCAGTGATCCATCTATGGACCGGTGCAAGCATCTCGGAGTTGGAATATACGCTTTGATGAGGTGATCAAAGCATATGGTTTTATACAGACTTTCGGTGAAGCCTGTATTTACAAGAAAGTGAGTGGGAGCTCTGTAGCATTTCTGATATTATATGTAGGTGACATATTGTTAATTGGAAATGATATAGAATTTCTGGATAGCATAAAAGGATACTTGAATAAGAATTTTTCAATGAAAGACCTCAGTGAAGCTACTTATTGGGCATCAAGATCTATTGGGATAGATCGAGGCGCTTAATAGGACTTTCAGAAAGTACATACCTTGGCAAAAAAATTAAGAAGTTCAAAATAGATCAGTCAAAGAGAGGGTTCTTGCTTGTGTTGAAAGGTGTGAAGTTGAGTAAGACTCAAAACCCGACCACGGCAGAAGATAGAGAGAGAATGAAAGTCATTTCCTATGCCTCAGCCATAGGTTCTATAAAGTATGCCATGCTGTGTACCAAACCTGTTGTGTACCTTGCCATGAGTTTGGCAAGGGGGTACAATAGTGATCCATGAGTAGATCACTGGACATCGGTCAAAATTTATCCTTAGTTACCTAAGAGGACTAAGGAAATATTTCTCGGTTATGGAGGTGATAAAGAGTTCGTCGTAAAGGGTTACGCCGATGCAAGCTTTGACATCAATTCGGATGACTCGGAGTCTCAATCTGGATACATATTGATAGTGGGAGCAATTAGCTAGAGTAGCACCATGCAGAACATTGTAGACATAGAAATTTGCAAATATACATACGGATCTGAATGTGACAGACCCGTTGACTAAACTTCTCTCACAAGAAAACATGATCACACCTTAGTACTCTTTGGGTGTTAATCACATGGCAATGTGAACTTGATTATTGAGTCTAGTAAACCCTTTGGGTGTTGGTCACATGGTGATGTGAACTATGGGTGTTAATCACATGACGATGTGAACTATTGGTTTTAAATCACATGGCGATGTGAACAAGATTATTGACTCTAGTGCAAGCGGGAGACTGAAGGAAATATGCCCTAGAGTCAATAATAGAGTTGTTATTTTATATTTCCTTATTCATGATAAAGGTTTATTATTCATGCTAGAATTGTATTGACCGGAAACTTAAATACATGTGTGAATACATAAACAAATACCGTGTCCCTAGTAAACCTCTACTAGACTAGCTTGTTGATCAAAGATGGTTAAGGTTTCCTAACCATGGACATGAGTTGTCATTTGATAATGGGATCACATCATTAGGAGAATGATGTGATGGACAAGACCCATCCGTTAGCTTAGCATAATGATCATTCAGTTTTATTGCTATTGCTTTCTTCATGTCAAATACATATTCCTTCGACTATGAGATTATGCAACTCCTGGATACCGGAGGAATGCCTTGTGTGCTATCAAACATTACAACATAACTGGGTGATCATAAAGATGCTCTACAGGTATCTCCAAAGGTGTTTGTTGAGTTGGCATAGATCGAGATTAGGATTTGCCACTCCGTGTATCGGAGAGGTATCTCTGGGCCCTCTCGGTAATACACATCATAAGCTTGCAAGCAAATGACTAAGGAGTTGGTCACGAGGTGATGTATTACGGAACGAGTAAAGAGACTTGCCGGTAATGAGATTGAACTAGGTATAGAGATACCGACGATCGAATCTCGGGCAAGTAACATTCCGATGGACAAAGGGAATTACGTATGTTGTCATAACGGTTCGGCCGATAAAGATCTTCGTAGAATATGTAGGAGCCAATATGGGCATCCAGGTTCCGCTATTGGTTATTGACCGGAGAGGTGTCTCGGTCATGTCTACATAGTTCTCGAACCCATACGGTCCGCACGCTTAACGTTCGATGACGATATAGTATTATATGAGTTATGCGATTTGATGACCGAATGTTGTTCAGAGTCCCGGATGAGATCACGGACATGACGAGGAGTCTCGAAATGGTCAAGAGGTAAAGATTGATATATAGGACGATGGTATTCGGACACCGGAAGTGTTCCGGAGGGTACCGGGTACATATCGGGTCACCGGAAGGGGTTCCGGGCACCCCCAGCAAAAGATATGGGCCTTATGGGCCAAGAGGGGAAACGCACCAGCCACAAGGGGCTGGTGCGCCCCCCATATGGGCCGGCCAAGAAGGAGAAGGAAAGAGGGGAAGGGAAAGGAAAGAGAGGGAATAGGATTCCCCCTTCCTTCCCTCTCCTCCTCTCTTTCCTTGCCCCTCCGGCAAATAAGGAAGGGGGGGGCACTTGGGAGGACCCCAAGTTGGATTCGACCTACTTGCGGTGCCCTCCTGGCTTCTCCCTCCTCCCTCCCACCTATATATATGTGGGAGGGGGCGCCTAGCACACCCCAGACAATTGCCTAGCCATGTGCGGTGCCCCCCTCCACCGTTTACACCCTCGGTCATATTTTCGTAGTGCTTAGGCGAAGCTCTGCGAGTATCACTTCACCATCACCGTCACCATGCTGTCGTGCTGACGGAACTCATCTACTACCTCGATGTCTTGCTGGATCAAGAAGGCGAGGGATGTCACCGAGCTAAACGTGTGCAGAACGCGGAGGTGCCGTGCATTCGGTACTTGATCGGTTGAAGCGCGAAGAAGTTCGACTACATCAACCGCGTTGTGAAACGCTTTCTCTTACGGTCTACGAGGGTACGTAGACACACTATCCCCCTCGTTGCTATGCATCTCCATGGATAGATCATTGCGTGTGCGTAGAATTTTTTTTGTTTTCCATGCAACGATTCCCAACAACTTGAACTTACACAGTACTCCTACTACTAGGCATGTGCAGTGGTTCATATGTCAGTACTACATAATCTTGTTGCTAGTGTAGTAAGATATGATGATTGAGGGAGTCCTCGATTAAGGGGTCCTCGGGCGTCCAGGCTACGTAACATGGGCCGGACTGATGGGCCATGAAGATACAAGACAGAAGACTCTCTCCCGTGTCCGGATGGGACTCTCGCTGGCGTGGATGGCAAGCTTGGCGTTCGGATATGAAGATTCCTTTCTCTGTAACCGACTTTGTACAACCCTAGTCCCCTCCGGTGTCTATATAAACCGGAGGGCTTAGTCCATAGGGACAATCATAATCAGACAGGCTAGACTTCTAGGGTTTTAGCCATTACGATCTCGTGGTAGATCAACTCTTGTAATTCTCATATTCATCAAGATCAATCAAGCAGGACGTAGGGTATTACCTCCATAGAGAGGGCCCGAACCTGGGTAAACATCGCGTCCCCCGTCTCCTGTTACCATCGACCTTAGACGCACAGTTCGGGACCCCCTACCCGAGATCCGCCGGTTTTGACACCGACATTGGTGCTTTCATTGAGAGTTCCACTGTGTCGTCGCTAGAAGACTCGATGGCTCCATCAATCATGCACAACGATGCGGCCTTGAGGGAGGTTTTTCTCCCCGGCCAGATCTTCGTATTCGGCGGCTTCACACTGTGGGCCAACTCGCTTGGCCACCTAGAGCGATCGACAGCTACGCCCCAGGCCATCAGGTCAGGTTTGGAAGCTTGAACTATGTTGCTGATATCCGCGGAGACTTGATCTTCGACGGATTCGAGCCCATGGCTGCCGCTCCCTACCACCGCGATGAACATGACCAAAATTTGTCATCAGACCATACCCGGGAGATAGCGCTTGTAACTGCCCTGGCCTTAGATCTGGAGCAGATGGCACCATCCGAGGACGGGAAGCTCAACCCCGCCATGGAAGCCGCAGACTCAGCGTCGTTGGAGCCGCACACAGACCCAACTTCGAACGAATCTGTGTCACCAGAACCTCGGATTCATCTCCGGCCACGGGTTTCGAACCGCGTGCGTCCGCGCCCATCGAGCTCTATCGGGCGCCGATCGTCGAGTTCAGCTCCGCGGACATCTTCTGACACTCACATTTGGGTGATGTGTTAAAATCATTAAAAACCCTCTCCTTAGCGGGGGACTCACAGCCGAATTATATCCGGTTTGAACTGGAGGCTGATGACGGAGAATTTCGCTTCCCACCCACCGCCCACTTCATTGCCACTGTCGAAGACTTAACCGACATGCTCGATTACGACTCCGAAGACATCGACGGTATGGACGACGATGCCGGAGAGGAGCAGGCCCAAAACCCGCCGTTTACTGGGCGCTGGACAGCCACCTCCTCATATGATGTGTACATGATGGATACTCCCAAAGAGAATAACGGCAATAACGAGAAAGATCCAGTCGAGAATAAACCTCCTGAGACACAGCCAAGGCGCCGACGTCAGCGGCACCGCTCTAAATCACGCCGTGGAAAATACAGCAATACCGGTACCAGAGAAAACAATACTCCAGACGATGCCGAAGACAAAGAAGATCCCGCCGAGCCGACTTCCGAACAGGACGGTAGGGAAGATGGGCAAGTCAGCCCTGACAAACAGGCCATAAACGAAGACTCGGAGGACAGCAACTATCTTCCACTCTCCGAAGATGAGGTGAGCCTCGGCGACGAAGACTTTATCGTGCCTGAGGAACCCGTCGAGCAGGAGCGCTTTAAGCGCCGGCTAATAGCCACTGCGAGGAGCCTGAAAAAGAAACAACAGCAGCTTCAAGCTAATCAAGATCTTCTCAACGACAGATGGACTGATGTCCTGGCAGCCGAGGAATACGGACTCGAGCGCCCCATTAAAAGTTACCCGAAGCGCAAATTGCTACCCCAATTCGACGACGAGGCACTTGAGCCCATGCCATCAACACGTAATGCGGCTGACCGACCACCACGTGGCCGAGACAAAGAGGCAACTCAAGCTGAACACCTGCCCGTACTACCTCACCGTAAAGGCAAAGACACCACAGCTCGGGAACACACATATGACCTGCGGCAAAAACTGGAGAACAGAGCAGGTCAGTCCAGATCGATCTACGGATCGCAGGGGGATGCCCTGGCGCGCGACGACGGCTATCAAGCCAGACGTACCGAGCATAACCACGTCCGGGCCAAAAACCGCAGACGGACTACATCCGCACTACGTCGTGACTTGGCCCGATACAGAGGCGCCGCACATCCCCTCTGCTTCACTGATGAAGTAATGGAGCATGAATTCCCATAAGGGTTTAAACCTGTAAATATCGAATCATATGATGGAACAATAGATCCCGCGGTATGGATTGAGGATTTTCTTCTCCATATTCATATGGCCCGCGGTGATGACCTTCACGCCATCAAATACCTCCCGCTAAAACTCAAGGGGCCAGCTCGGCACTGGTTAAACAGTCTGCCTGAAAACACTATTGGCAGCTGGGAGGACTTGGAAGACGCCTTCCGCGACAACTTCCAAGGCACATATGTACGACCTCCAGATGCCGATGACTTAAGTCACATAGTTCAACAGCCTGGAGGGTCGGCCAGGAAATTCTGGACTAGGTTCCTAACTAAAAAGAACCAGATCGTCGACTTCCCGGATGCCGAAGCCCTAGCGGCCTTTAAGCATAGCATCCACGATGAATGGCTCGCTCGTCACCTCGACCAAGAAAAGCCGAAGTCCATGGCAGCCCTCACGGCACTCATGACCTGCTTTTGTGCGGGCGAGGATAGTTGGCTAGCCCGTAGCAATAACACTGCAAGTGATGCCGGTACATCTGAAGCCAAGAATAGCAATGACAAGCCCCGACGCAACAGGCACAAGCGCCGAAGCAATGGTGGCACTACAGATGACACGGCGGTCAACGCCGGTTTCAGCGGCTCCAAGTACGGCCAGCAGAAGAAGCCATACAAAAGAAGCAATCCGGGCTCATCCAGCTTGGATTGCATACTCGATTGTCCATGTCAGATCCACGACACCCCTGATAAACCAGCCAATCATACCAACAGAGACTGTTGGGTTTTTAAACAGGCCGGCAAGTTAAATCACTACAACAAAATTGACATACTGTGACGAAAATCCTCGTGACGATGGTGGACAACGTCACCGAAATGCCTAATGTGTGATGTTCTCATAGGTGGCGTCACTAATTACCGCAAATCGGTGACGTTAGACATCACTGGAATGCCTCGGCCTTTCAGCACACCTGGTTGCCAATTTCTGTGACGGTTTTGTATTTTGCATGACGAACTAGCTAGTGTCACCGAATACTACAAATGTGTGATGGTCATTTTTTGTCATGTAGCGTCTAGCAGTGGGACCCATCATAGCTAGTTCACGGGTTATTGAGAGGTAGGAGCAATGCGTCGGTTTTGGCAGTGGGACCCACCATCATTTTTTCAAAGCCTATTGAGCGTTGTAATTATTTTGTTCTATCTAATATAAGTAGGTAGTGGCCATGGAAATACTTATGACTATTATATTCTTAAAAAGGGAAAACCTTGTTTTGTCCTTTTTTAGATGGTTATTTTGTTCTTTCTAATATAAATATGTAGTGGCTCGACAAAAAAATTAATCGGGCATTAAAAATATAAATTTTACACAATTATTTTTATTCTGCAGTGTCTATGCTGAAAACTTCAATTGGGAGCTCATGAGCTAATTTTGTTTTGTTCTATCTCATAAGTTAAAATGGAAATAGGAAAGTCGATGACATCTTACTTTTTTTTATTCTTATCTATAAACAAACTAGGCAAAAAAAACTTGAATGGGGCGCTCGTGAGGTCATGTTGTTTCGTTCTATCTATAAAAACTTAAAATTAAAACAGGAGAGTCGATGCAAAAAAGATTGGTACAGGAGTTTGAACCGGCATTAGGAAAGAGTTTGGACGCTATACAAATCGTGCCATCATATTCTTGGACTATACGTTGCCATTAGGAAAGAGTTCAGACGCTATACAAATCATGGTATCATATTCTTGGACTATACGCCTTGGCGTGTGTGACTATATCTGTAGGTTTTTTTTAGGGAGACTTTATATGTAGGTTAGGTATTTCTTCCCGGGGCATATGTGATTCGATCTGATCGTCTTCTCGGCTCAAGTTGGCGGCGCTTCGCGGCGGGGAGAAGCAGGACGGTGATAGCCGAAGCACGACACAGATCGGTTCCGGCTGGCTGTTGCCAATTCCAAGTAAGTGCATCCACTCCCCTGTACCACCTCATGCGGATCCATCCGGTCACCATATCGTATGAGGCGTTACAGCACCGCCGCATCGCACCGGCGGTGTGTACCACACCGCGCCTCCGCCTCTCCCTCTTATCTTCGCTCTTCCACCATAGGCATCGCATTTGCTCGTCGACGACGGGGACAACATCACTCGTCCCCAACCTGTCCCCAACTGGCCACCGTCCCGTCACCAACTGTGCTCAGACTTTGCAGTCTATCCATCACCTGACGAAGGTGCAGAGTTTAGACTTGCCAGTGCTCCCGGCTTGGCCCCAACTCCCAAAGCATCAGTCCAGCCGACCCCTGCAAGATAAATTGTGTGAACGATTGAACTATTACTTCTGCTGTTGTATTGTGTACACGAATGTTACTATGATGTAGCATAGATAGATGCATGGTTTTGCAATGACAGTGAGCATATATATGTTTGTGTACAAGACATGCACAAGTCCGTGGCGTTTGGAAACCAAGCATATATGCTGTACTTAGGAAAGACAATGTGAAGGAGGTTTTGTTTTACTAAATTCATTGCTTGAGTAGATGTTCTCATCAATCTTGAAAGGGTTAAATTTGTGCCCGTTTTGTTGTTTCAGTTTAGTAGTGGGTTCACTAGTTGTGTTAGTAGTAGATTTTGCTTCAATGCGGTGTAAGCATAATTTTACTAACGGTAAACTATTTTGTTTTAGTGCAATGGATCGAAGCTGGATACAAGGAACACGTTTCACACCACCATACATGAAAGGTGTCGAAGAGTTTATGGGTTTCGTTCACCAAAATTTCAGGGAAAATCAAGACATATTGTGCCCATGCAAGGACTGTCTGAATGTGGAACACCGCAGCCAGGCTGAAGTAGAGGAGCACATACTATGCAATGGTATGTCCGTTACATATACAAGGTGGGTCTTTCACGGTGAAGCGGTGAGTGATGATGAAGGTGATAATACAGAAGGTGCTGCATATCAATCAGATGATGATGATGACCGTGATGTAGCCAACAGAGGTGATGTTGCGTATATGGTAAATGATATGTTCATGTCTGGAAGGCAAGGCAAGGGTAAGCCTAACCTGTTTTCCAAGCTAATGGATGAAGCGAAGAAAGATCTTTATGAAGGATGTAGTGATTTCAGACGGCTTTCGTTCATTATTAAGCTCCTCCATATCAAATCATACAACCGGATTACAAATAGAGCATTTAATCAGTTTGTTGAGCTGATTAGTGTGGTGTTTCCACATGCTGATATACCTAAGTCATACACTGAAGCTAAGAATGTTCTTAGTGAAGTCGGGCTGGGTTACGAGACAATTCATGTTTGCAAGTTTGATTGTGCATTTTTTTGGGGCCAACATGCCAACAAGAGCCATTGTCCTGAATGTGGGACATCAAGATGGAAAGACGAGGTGGGGAGGAAAAAGATACCTCACAAGGTACTTAGGTACTTTCCTATCATCCCAAGGCTTCAAAGATTTTTTGTGTCAAAGGAACAATTAGCAGATGCAAGGTGGCATAAGGAGAAGAGGGTTGCTGAGGCAAATGTTATGAGACACCCTGCTGATGGTGAAGCATGGAAGCATTTTGATAGTGTGTTCAGTTGGTTTGCTAAGGATGCCCGTAGTATGAAGCTTGGTATTGCCACGGATGGATTCAATCCCTTTGGAAACATGACGAGTTCATATAGTATGTGGCCTGTTTTTATCATCCCCTACAACTTCCCACCCTAGATGTGCATGGACCAATCTAATTTCATGATGTCTTTGCTTATTCCTGGGAGAAAAGCACCTGGAAAGGAGTTCCATGTATTTATGCAACCGCTGATTGCAGATATGATGAAGCTTTGGGTAACTGGTGTGGAAACATATGATGCATTGACGGGGGAACCATTTAATTTGCATGCGGCATTCTTGTGGTCGATTCATGATTACCCTGGACTAGCCACTTTATCGGGCCGTAGCACAAGAGGTTATCATGCATGTGTGCACTGTGATGTGGAGCCTTGCTCTGAGCCATTGAAAAATAAAATTGGGTTTGTTGGGCACCGAAGATTTCTGCCTACTAATCATCCTTACAGAAGAAGCAAACTTTTCAATGGGAAGACTGAGAATAGAGGGAAACCCCGGAAGTTCACAAATAAAGAAGTGGTGGACAAGTTAGAAAAACTTGTTTTCATACCAGGCAAGTATCCAGGAAATAAGAGGAAGCGCCCTGAAAAAGGCGAACCAAACTGGAGTCAAAAGGTGAGTTTGTATGATCTGCCATATTGGTTAAAACTGAAATTAGCGTACAACCTTGATGTAATGCACATTGAGAAGAACATATGTGAGAATATACTTGGGGTTCTACTAGAGAGTGATGGAAAGAATAAGGATACAGTAAGTGCAAGAGTGGATCTACAAAAACTTGGAATAAGGACAGACCTGCATATGAAACCTGATGGGAAGGGTGGATTTACGAAGCCAAAAGCAGAGTATAATCTTAAGAGGGAAAACAAGAAAAAAATCTGCGAGTATCTAGCTAATGTGAAATTCCCAGATGGATATGCTAGTAATTTAGCAAGATGCGTGGATCTTGAATCATGTAAAGTGCATGGGTTGAAGACCCATGACTGCCACATACTTCTGCAACAAGTAATGTCAGCTGCGCTAAGAGGACTTGTCAGAAATGATATATATGAAGCCATTACTGAATTGGGTAACTTTTTCAGGCACTTGTGCTCAAAAACTCTTAGACTTGATGTGCTTCATCAGATGAAGGAAGATATTCCTATAATTCTATGCAAGCTTGAGAAAAAATTTCCACCTGCCTTCTTTGATGTAATGGTCCATTTAGCTGTTCACCTACCTGAAGAGGCAATTCTGAGGGGGCCCGTGCATTATGGCTGGATGTATCCAGTAGAAAGAAGGCTTGGGTACCTAAAGGGAACTATTCATAATAGAGCAAAGCCAGAAGGGTCGATTGCAGAGGGCTATATCGTGGATGAGTGCTTAACCTTTTGCTCCAGATATTTGATTAATATTGAGACAAGGTTTAACAAGGAAGATAGGAACAGGGATGGGAAGCGGAGTGTTTCTCCTGATGAATTAGAAGTTTTTTCAGTTGCTGCAAAAGGTTTTGGGTCATCCAAACAAGTTTAAGCAAGATTTCAGTCATCTAGTGTTGATAATGTAGGCTGGTAGGTCTTTCTGCAATTCATTAAGTTCACTCTCTGTCATCTTTTCCAGCTTCAGTTACTAAAATCATGCCACCAGTTCTGGAGAGTGATATGCATAGCAAGGAATATCTTGCGGAACAGAAACGCAAGGGTGAGGCGTATTTGAAGGAAAGGGATGCAAGGATTGCGGAACGCAAGGCTGCGGAGCGGGAGTATCTTAAAGACATACAAAGCTTAGCTCGTAGCCTTGTATACCCTAGTGCCTCTAATGTGCAACCGACACAAAATGCACGAGGTGCTGATGATTGCAGTGACTCTGAGTATGAACCAGATGCTGAAGAGGAGGCCCATGCAGAGGAAGAGGATTTGAGAGATGAAGAGGAGGTCGCTGTTGCTAAGTCCAAAGCAATGGTAATATATCATGCAGACTTACATCTTAAATAATATGTACAATGTGGATTCACTAGCTTTAATTTTGCCTTGCTTGTATCGTGTGTATGTCGCTGTGCACTATAAGTATCACAAATAGTTGACTCAAAGATCTGTTCACATTTTATGTCCCTCCACTTTTCCCGATTAATCTAGATGATGATATCTCTGTTCACTGCATTCCTATTTCAACCTGTGCTGACATTGCATAAGTTAGTGTTGATTAACTGCCTTGTTTTACTCACTTGTTTGACCAAGGCACCTGAAGGTTCTACCATGCCAAAAACGAAAAAGTGTGTCAGATCCAAAAATGGTGCAGCTGCTACCTCAAGAATAACAACATCTAGAGCTACCACAACAACTGAGTCAATTGAAGCTACAAACCATCAAGAACAGTCTGCACCAAATCCAACAAACACATCACCCTACCTAACTTCCAAGGATAGCAACTCGCCTGCCGCTGATTCAGGGGTACAAGGTTCTCAAGACATGATAGGCACATACGGACAATCAGATAACATGATTACACTACAAGGCCAAGGTATATGCGACATCATCGCTTCACCCCTTCTAGTTTCCACTTGAAATTGCAACCTTCTAATTTATCTGCCAGCTTGTAATGTAGACGCATTAGCATGCTCCACTGGTCCAACTGATCCACGACTGTCAAGGAGAGGTCGTGGACGTAGACCAACCATGGGGCATGGGCTTCAGGAGTATGCAAGCAGAAATGGAGGCAGGAAAATGCGTATTGATTTTACAGTGGGGAAAGTGAGACCTACAGACCCAGTCCAAGCAGCAAAGCTTTCTTCTGAGTGTGGTATCCACATTAGGAGCAAAATGCATGTTGCTACGCACTGGAAGGACTATGCCAAAAGCCCACTCAAACATGTTATTCCCCATGCTATTAAAGATATCGCGGTGGGATTTTCCTTTAATTTTCATTCACGTGTTCACATGTTGCATAGTCAATTCAGTGATATATCCTATAGATTAACTTTGAGATGGAAAAGGATGATAAGGTTGGGAATGATGTATGCACAAAAGTAATCCAGAAGGGTGTTCAACAACAATGCTATAGGCTAAAGAAGAAATACTTCAATGGTTATACTGCTCAGGAAGCATTATCAAATAAACCAGCGAACATTACTCATGAGAATTGGACCAGCCTTGTCAATAAATGGTCTGATGAAAGAAACAAGGTTTGTAACAAGATATGCGACCAACAATAGTCTTTGCACTCACATCTACTGTACCGTATGTAAATACTTATATTCATTTTCTTTATATAGGAAATATGTCAAATGAATAAGGAAAACCGAGAAGCTGTCAAGCATCACCGTAAGACTGGATCTATGTCTTATGTTGCCTATTTCAACAAACTTGTAAGAATTTCAAATATCTTACTTGTAGTCCTCTGTCTATTGCATCTGGCCAATATATATGTAGTAGTAATGTTACAATTTCATATATCTTGTAGAAAAAAGACAAGTACAAACACCCATACAAACAGCAAGACTGGTAGCATGAGCGAGCCGGCACTTCTAGCTCATGTAAGATTTCTTCCTCTATTATTTCTGACTTGAAATAGATTCTCATATTGATCAAGTGTAATCTAGCATATGAACTTTGCCTTAGCATCAATGTTTTTCTTTATACTATAGAATGTGATGGAAAAGAAAAGGAAAACACAATCAGAAGGTGAGCAGCCAGTATCCGATACAGCGATCGTGGCTGAAGTTCTAAAGGAAGAAAGCGCCCATAGCACCTTCCTTTCCAACATATGGTATGCATCAAGATCCGGGAGGTCTGGGAGCTCTACTTCATCAGCCCAGATCCGAGTTTTAGAAGAAAGAATTGAACAGAAGGATAGAGAGGCAAGAGATGCAAATGACAGGTAATTATCTTATTTCCCTTTCTGTTCTTGTTGTGAATGAAAGTTCAACTAAGGAGTGCTTCTTTTAACCTGGGTTGTTGGCTTGATATCCTTTTGGTGATGCTTCCTGTAATCAAGTTGTTGGTTATGCATATTTTAAAACATTATAAGTTATTCTTGGGTTTACTGTTTCATTGACCCATCGGCATGCTTGCCTTGACATTTAATAATGTACTTCTCTATTTCAAATTGGTACCCTTGTACCTTGTTATCTTGTCTGTTTTAATCTCATTACGATGCAACATTGTTGTATTTTGTCATTTATAGGCATCGGGAGGAGTTAGCCGCAAGACTTGAAGCACAAGAGAGAGCATTTGAAGAGATACAAAAGAAGCAGCAAGAAGAATTGGAAGCTTTAAAGAAGAGCCAGCAGGAGAATAATTAAGCCTGGGCAAAGAAGCAAAAGGAGACGGATAATCTGCTTGATTTTCTCTTAAGGGCTCAAGCAACTCAGCAAGCAACTCAGCAGTCCCAGTCCAAATCAGATGGTTCATGAATGCCATCCTTACATGGGAATCATTAGGACAACATATGTGGTCTTTAGTTAATATTAGTTTTCATCTTGTCTTTTGTCTGTGTCAAACTTGAGTCAGTTTTTTACTGTCATTTTTGTTTACAGAATGATTTGGCTGAGACGATTTCATATATAATATGATTTGACTTTCATATCAATTTATGATTTGATTTTTCTATTTAACTTTTTTATACAATCTGATGTGATGTGTTGTGAATTAAATACTTATTTTCATCATAATTTAGATTAGAAAGTAAGTAAATATATTTTGATGATGTCATCTTAATCGATAATAAAAGTAGTGGCACTAGTAGTGGGATAGCTGCTCGGGTGTTGATGTGGCATAAAGTTAGTGACGTTGCCTCGTCACCGAATATGGTACAATATGGCATATTTTCTCCTAACATGTGACATTAATTGACCGTCATGGAAATTGCAAGTCGATGACGTTCTATATAACGTCACCGAAGGTCCCAATTTCGATGACGTTTTTGCGCGCGCGCCGCCACTAGGAGTAATCTGTGACGGGGATTCCGTGACGATGCTTGTGACGCCCATAAAATGTCATCGGTGGGTAATTTGTGACGTTATTAGCTATTCGATGACATTTTTTAGCTCGTCATAGTAGGCCCGATCTCTTGTAGTGAATGCAGAAAACAAGGAGAAGGGGTTGCAAAGCGAGGACGACGACGAGGAGTCCCGTCCACCGAACACACGAGGACAGAAGAAGTTCCCTCCCCAGGTCAAAACGGTGAACATGATGTACGCCACTCATATCCCCAAAAGGGAGCGTAAACGAGCGCTCAGGGACGTCTATGCGATAGAGCCAGTCGCCCCAAAGTTCAACCCATGGTCATCCTGCCCGATCACCTTCAATCGCAGGGACCATCCGACCAGTATCCGTCAGGGCGGTTCAGCCGCACTGGCCCTCGATCCAATTGTTGATGGATTCCATCTCACACGCGTCCTCATGGCCGGCGGCAGCAGCCTGAACCTGCTCTATCAGGATACAGTGCGCAAAATGGGCATCGATCCCTCAAGGATCAAACCCACAAAAACTACCTTTAAATGAGTCATACCAGGTGTAGAGGCCCGCTGTACGGGCTCAATCACACTGCAGGTTGTCTTCGGATCCCCGGACAACTTCAGAAGCGAAGAGTTGATCTTCGATATCGTCCCCTTCCGCAGCGGCTATCACGCACTGCTCGGACGAACCGCATTTGCTCGATTCAATGCGGTGCCACACTATGCTTATCTCAAGCTCAAGATGTCGGGACCACGCGGTGTCATAACAGTTAACGGAAACACGGAGCGCTCCCTCCGTACCGAGGAGCACACCGCGGCCTTGGCAGCAGAAGTACAGAGCAGCCTTGCCAAACAGAATCTTAATTCAGCGGCCAAGCTCCTGGACACTGTCAAGCGGATCCGGACAACTCCGCAGCATAACAGTCCGGCTCGTCAGGAGTTAGACTAGCAATTCGGCCTCCGTCTCCGTCCCGGCCAAATGGCGGCATACGTACCACGCATACATAACTACACACTTAAAATACCATGGGCATAGACGGAGGCATAACCAGATTGTGGTCCATAATACGGCTTGACCTCCCCTGGACACACATACTTTCACTTTTTCTTTTTCATCCTTTTCAGGTTTCTTTTCCATAGGCCCCTCAAGACGGCCTAATCATCGGTCCTTCGAAGGATAGGTACACCAAGACAGCAAGAAGCATTGAGGTATACGGGAATCTTTAGGAGGTCTTTTTGACGATCACTCCACCCATTCTCAGGACCCGCACACAGCTCTCCCTTGGTCATGGCATGTTAAAGAGCCCTGTTGCTTATCGCACTACTTATACGCTTTGACGTATCAATAAAATTATAATGGAAATAGTTCGCGGCCCAACTTCTACGGCACTAGCTTACTACTTCATTTTTTCTTGATAATCTTATCAATTGCACCCGTACACTTTGGTACGGCTTAAGTTCGCCAGGGGCTTTATTACGCCCCACATTATGGCAACAAAGTCCGAACACTTTTTACAGTATAGTTCGGCACCCCGAATTTAGCATTATATGCATTGGCTCTGAATCATGTCTTTGGTCAATAGTTGGGTTGCCCGGCTCTTGTGCTTACTACCTTACGTTCCGCTATATCGGCTAGGGTAGTAAAGGGAGAACTACTGCGATTGTGCCCTGGTTCATCCGGATGAGCACCTTAGTAGAGAAAGGCGAAAACTGACTGTCATGATGCGGCGTGAGCCGGTCAGCTCTTCGGAGGTTATAAATCTTTTGCGATTTTTTCCGCATTATGCGACGAATCGGTCTCTACCCGATCAGGTGTTTACAGCACCCTAGTTTGGACTCACGAATACTAGGGGCTGCGCCTAAATTTCTATTATAAAACTCCTATGGCTAAGTGAGGGTGATAAAGCCACATAGTCCGATTGCCTGGTTCGTTGCGCTAAACACCTCCTTCAAGGACCAAACTTTGGATCAAGAGTGTTTAGATTTTATCCCGAACAACCCATTACTACCTACGTGGGGGCTGAAGCCGACGACTGGCCAACTCTCAGATTTTATAAAATGGCCGCACAGGAGGAAAAATCTTTATATAAACAACTAATATTATATTTTTTGCTCCATTATACAGGACAGGATAACATGAATATATTCATTCAAAGATAATGTCTTTCGCACACTGCTCCGCTACAATGCGGGATCCCTCCAGGACATCGTCAAAGTATCGCTCAGGCGTGCGGTGCTCCTTGCCCACGGGCGGTCCCTCGGTCGCGAGCTTGACGGCATTCATCTTCACCCACTATATCTTGACACGGGCGAAGGCCATCCGTGCACCTTCAATGCAGACCGACCACTTGATGGCATCAAGCCGAGGGCAGGCAGCAACCAGTTGCTTCACGAGCCCAAAGTAGCTGTTGGGTATGGCTTCGGCAGGCCATAGACGGATTATCAAATCCTTCATGGCCAATTCAGCCGCCCTATGCAGTTCGGTCAGCTGTTTCAGCTGATCACTGAAGGGCACCAGATGCTCTGGCACAAGGTATTGTGACCAGAACAGCTTCTCCGTTGAGCTCCCCTCTTCGGCTCGGAAGAAATCCGTGGCATCAGCAATGCTGTGCGGCAGATCCGCAAACACTCCTGGAGAACTCCAAATCCGGGTCAGTAAGAGGTACCTTTTCTTCACAAATTTGCTTTGGATTATAAAGGCCTTACCTGCCATGATTTTCCTGGCCTCTTGGATTTCCTGGAGGGCGCCCTGGGCTTCGACCCGGGCCTCTTGTGTGCTTTGGTGGGCCTTAGCAAGCTCGGACTCTTGATCCGTAATCTTGCGCTCCAAGGACTCGCATTTCTTTACAGCGTCCTGGAGCTCTTGTTGGACCTCACCAACCCTGGCCTCGTGGTTTTCGCGGACGGATTGTTCCTCCGCCGCTCTCTTCTGGGCCTCGGCTAGCGCCTTTTTAAGGGCCTCCACCTCAGTCGCCGCTCCTACAAATATCATGGCACTCTGGTCAATACAAATCATCTATCCTTTCTGATATACAGAAGGTCATGGCATACCTTGCTTGTGTTGGAAATATGCCCTAGAGGCAATAATAAAATGGTTATTATTATATTTCCTTGTTCATGATAATTGTCTGTTATTCATGCTATAATTGTGTTATCCGAAAATCATAATACATGTGTGAATACATAGACCACAACATGTCCCTAGTAAGCCTCTAGTTGACTAGCTCGTTGATCAATAGATGGTTACGGTTTCCTGACCATGGACATTGGATGTCATTGATAACGGGATCACATCATTAGGAGAATGATGTGATGGACAAGACCCAATCCTAAGCCTAGCACTAGATCGTGTAGTTCGTTTGCTAAAGCTTTTCCAATGTCAAGTAACTTTTCCTTAGACCATGAGATTGTGCAACTCCCGGATACCGTAGGAGTGCTTTGGGTGCACCAAACGTCACAACGTAACTGGGTGGCTATAAAGGTGCACTACGGGTATCTCCGAAAGTATCTGTTGGGTTGGCACGAATCGAGACTGGGATTTGTCACTCCATGTAACGGAGAGGTACCTCTGGGCCCACTCGGTAGGACATCATCATAATGAGCTCAATGTGATCAAGGGGTTGTTCACGGGATGATGTGTTACGGAAACGAGTAAAGAGACTTGCCGGTAACGAGATTGAACAAGGTATCGAGATACCGACGATCGAATCTCGGGCAAGTATCGTACCGATAGACAAAGGGAATTGCGTACGGGATTGATTGAATCCTCGACATCGTGGTTCATCCGATGAGATCATCGAGGAGCATGTGGGAGCCAACATGGGTATCCAGATCCCGCTGTTGGTTATTGACCGGAGAGTCGTCTCGGTCATGTCTGCGTGTCTCCCGAACCCGTAGGGTCTACACACTTAAGGTTCGGTGACGCTAGGGTTGTAGAGATATTAGTATGCGGTAACCCGAAAGTTGTTCGGAGTCCCGGATGAGATCCCGGACGTCATGAGGAGTTCCGGAATGGTCCGGAGGTAAAGAATTGTATATAGGAAGTCCAGTTTCGGCCACCGGGAAGGTTTCGGGGGTAATCGGTATTGTACCGGGACCACCGGAAGGGTCCCGGGGGTCCACCGGGTGGGGCCACCTATCCCGAAGGGCCCCATGGGCTGAAGTGGGAAGGGAACCAGCCCCTGGTGGGCTGGTGCGCCCCCCTATGGGCCTCCCCTGCGCCTAGGGTTGGGAACCCTAGGGGTGGGGGGCGCCTCCACCTGGCTTGGGGGGCAAGCCACCCCCTTGGCCGCCGCCCCTCCCCTCAGATTGGATCTGAGGGGGCCGGCCCCCTCTCCCCTTCCCCCTATAAATAGTGGAGGGGTGGGAGGGAGGACACACCCCAGCCCCTGGCGCCCCCCTCTCCTCCCGTGACACCTCTCCCTCTCGTTGGTGCTTGGTGAAGCCCTGCCGAGATCCCGCTGCTTCCACCACCACGCCGTCGTGCTGCTGGATCCTCATCAACCTCTCCTTCCCCCTTGCTGGATCAAGAAGGAGGAGACGTCTCTCCCAACCGTACGTGTGTTGAACACGGAGGTGCCGTCCGTTCGGCGCTCGGTCATCGGTGATTTGGATCACGACGAGTACGACTCCATCAACCCCGTTCTCTTGAACGCTTCCGCTCGCGATCTACAAGGGTATGTAGATGCACTCCCCTCTCTCTCGTTGCTAGATGACTCCATAGATTGATCTTGGTGATGCGTAGAAAATTTTAAAATTCTGCTACGATCCCCAACAGTACTGTTGGAAATATGCCCTAGAGGCAATAATAAAATGGTTATTATTATATTTCCTTGTTCATGATAATTGTCTGTTATTCATGCTATAATTGTGTTATCCGGAAATCGTAATACATGTGTGAATACATAGACCACAACATGTCCCTAGTAAGCCTCTAGTTGACTAGCTCGTTGATCAATAGATGGTTACGGTTTCCTGACCATGGACATTGGATGTCATTGATAACGGGATCACATCATTAGGAGAATGATGTGATGGACAAGACCCAATCCTAAGCCTAGCACTGGATCGTGTAGTTCGTTTGCTAAAGCTTTTCCAATGTCAAGTAACTTTTCCTTAGACCATGAGATTGTGCAACTCCCGGATACCGTAGGAGTGCTTTGGGTGCACCAAACGTCACAACGTAACTGGGTGGCTATAAAGGTGCACTACGGGTATCTCCGAAAGTATCTGTTGGGTTGGCACGAATCGAGACTGGGATTTGTCACTCCATGTAACGGAGAGGTACCTCTGGGCCCACTCGGTAGGACATCATCATAATGAGCTCAATGTGATCAAGGAGTTGTTCACGGGATGATGTGTTACGGAAACGAGTAAAGAGACTTGCCGGTAACGAGATTGAACAAGGTATCGAGATACCGACGATCGAATGTCGGGCAAGTATCGTACCGATAGACAAAGGGAATTGCGTACGGGATTGATTGAATCCTCGACATCGTGGTTCATCCGATGAGATCATCGAGGAGCATGTGGGAGCCAACATGGGTATCCAGATCCCGCTGTTGGTTATTGACCGGAGAGTCGTCTCGGTCATGTCTGCGTGTCTCCCGAACCCGTAGGGTCTACACACTTAAGGTTCGGTGACGCTAGGGTTATAGAGATATTAGTATGCGGTAACCCGAAGGTTGTTCGGAGTCTCGGATGAGATCCTGGTCGTCACGAGGAGTTCCGGAATGGTCCGGAGGTAAAGATTTATATATGGGAAGTCCTATTTTGGCCACCGGAAAATGTTCGGGATTTTTCGGTATTGTACCGAGAAGGTTCTAGAAGGTTCCGGAGTGGGGCCCACCTGCATGGGGGGACCCACATGAACGTGGGTAGTGGGGGCAAGGCCCCACACCCCTAGTCAAGGCGCACCAAGATTCCCCCTTAGAAGGAATAAGATCATATCCCGAAGGGATAAGATCAAGATCCCTAAAAAAGGGGGATAACAATCGGTGGGGAAGGGAAAGGATGGGATTTCTTTCCTTCCACCTTTGCCAACGCACCAATGGACTTGGAGGGCAAGAAACCAGCCCCCTCCACCCCTATATATAGTGGGGAGGTGCATGGGAGAAACAGCTCAGCCCCTGGCGCCTCCCTCTCCCTCCCGTGACACCTCTTCCTCCTCCAGTAGCGCTTGGCGAAGCCCTGCTGAAATCCCGCTGCTTCCACCACCACACCGTCGTGCTGCTGGATCTCCATCAACCTCTCCTCCCCCCTTGCTGGATCAAGAAGGAGGAGACGTCTCTGCTCCGTACGTGTGTTGAACGCGGAGGTGCCGTCCGTTCGGCGCTCGGTCATCGGTGATTTGGATCACGACGAGTACGACTCCATCAACCCCGTTCTCTTGAACGCTTCCGCTCGCGATCTACAAGGGTATGTAGATACACTCCCCTCTCACTCGTTGCTAGATGACTCCATAGATTGATCTTGGTGATGCGTAGAAAATTTTAAAATTCTGCTACGTTCCCCAACAGTGGTATCAACACCAGTACTCTATGGGTGTTCGATTCATCACAATGTAACTAGATTATTGACTCTAGTGCAAGTGGGAGACTGTTGGAAATATGCCCTAGAGGCAATAATAAAATGGTTATTATTATATTTCCTTGTTCATGATAATTGTCTGTTATTCATGCTATAATTGTGTTATCCGGAAATCGTAATACATGTGTGAATACATAGACCACAACATGTCCCTAGTAAGCCTCTAGTTGACTAGCTCGTTGATCAATAGATGGTTACGGTTTCCTGACCATGGACATTGGATGTCATTGATAACGGGATCACATCATTAGGAGAATGATGTGATGGACAAGACCCAATCCTAAGCCTAGCACTAGATCGTGTAGTTCGTTTGCTAAAGCTTTTCCAATGTCAAGTAACTTTTCCTTAGACCATGAGATTGTGCAACTCCCGGATACCGTAGGAGTGCTTTGGGTGCACCAAACGTCACGACGTAACTGGGTGGCTATAAAGGTGCACTACGGGTATCTCCGAAAGTATCTGTTGGGTTGGCACGAATCGAGACTGGGATTTGTCACTCCATGTAACGGAGAGGTACCTCTGGGCCCACTCGGTAGGACATCATCATAATGAGCTCAATGTGATCAAGGAGTTGTTCACGGGATGATGTGTTACGGAAACGAGTAAAGAGACTTGCCGGTAACGAGATTGAACAAGGTATCGAGATACCGACGATCGAATCTCGGGCAAGTATCGTACCGATAGACAAAGGGAATTGCGTACGGGATTGATTGAATCCTCGACATCGTGGTTCATCCGATGAGATCATCGAGGAGCATGTGGGAGCCAACATGGGTATCCAGATCCCACTGTTGGTTATTGACCGGAGAGTCGTCTCGGTCATGTCTGCGTGTCTCCCGAACCCGTAGGGTCTACACACTTAAGGTTCGGTGACGCTAGGGTTATAGAGATATTAGTATGCAGTAACCCGAAGGTTGTTCGGAGTCTCGGATGAGATCCTGGACGTCACGAGGAGTTCCGGAATGGTCCGGAGGTAAAGATTTATATATGGGAAGTCCTATTTTGGCCACCGGAAAATGTTCGGGATTTTTCGGTATTGTACCGAGAAGGTTCTAGAAGGTTCCGGAGTGGGGCCCACCTGCATGGGGGGACCCACATGAACGTGGGTAGTGGGGGCAAGGCCCCACACCCCTAGTCAAGGCGCACCAAGATTCCCCCTTAGAAGGAATAAGATCATATCCCGAAGGGATAAGATCAAGATCCCTAAAAAAGGGGGATAACAATCGGTGGGGAAGGGAAAGGATGGGATTTCTTTCCTTCCACCTTTGCCAACGCCCCAATGGACTTGGAGGGCAAGAAACCAGCCCCCTCCACCCCTATATATAGTGGGGAGGTGCATGGGAGAAACAGCTCAGCCCCTGGCGCCTCCCTCTCCCTCCCGTGACACCTCTTCCTCCTCCAGTAGCGCTTGGCGAAGCCCTGCTGAAATCCCGCTGCTTCCACCACCACACCGTCGTGCTGCTGGATCTCCATCAACCTCTCCTCCCCCCTTGCTGGATCAAGAAGGAGGAGATGTCTCTGCTCTGTACGTGTGTTGAACGCGGAGGTGCCGTCCGTTCGGCGCTCGGTCATCGGTGATTTGGATCACGACGAGTACGACTCCATCAACCCCGTTCTCTTGAACGCTTCCGCTCGCGATCTACAAGGGTATGTAGATACACTCCCCTCTCACTCGTTGCTAGATGACTCCATAGATTGATCTTGGTGATGCGTAGAAAATTTTAAAATTCTGCTACGTTCCCCAACAGTGGCATCATGAGCTAGGTCTTTGCGTAGTATCTTGCACGAGTAGAACACAAAGTAGTTGTGGGCGTCGATTTGTCAATCTTCTTGCCGTTACTAGTCTTATCTTGATTCGGCGGCACTGTGGGATGAAGCGGCCCGGACCGACCTTACACGTACGCTTACGTGAGACAGGTTCCACCGACTGACATGCACTAGTTGCATAAGGTGGCTAGCGGGTGTCTGTCTCTCCCACTTTAGTCGGATCGGATTCGATGAACAGGGTCCTTATGAAGGGTAAATAGAAATTGGCATATCACGTTGTGGTTTTGGCGTAGGTAAGAAACGTTCTTGCTAGAAACCTATAGCAGCCACGTAAAAACTTGCAACAACAATTAGAGGACGTCTAACTTGTTTTTGCAGCAAGTGCTTTGTGATGTGATATGGCCAAAGGATGTGATGAATGATATATGTGATGTATGAGATGATCATGTTCTTGTAATAGGAATCACGACTTGCATGTCGATGAGTATGACAACCGGCAGGAGCCATAGGAGTTGTCTTAATTTATTATATGACCTGCGTGTCATTGAAATTCGCCATGTAATTACTTTACTTTATTGCTAACCGTTAGCCGTAGTAGTATAAGTAATAGTTGGCGAGACAACTTCATGAAGACACGATGATGGAGATCATGATGATGGAGATCATGGTGTCATGCCGATGACGATGATGATCATGGAGCCCCGAAGATGGAGATCAAAAGGAGCAAAGTGATAATGGCCATATCATGTCACTATTTTGATTGCATGAGATGTTTATCATGTTTTTGCATCTTATTTGCTTAGAACGACGGTAGCATATATAAGATGATCCCTTACTAAAATTTCAAGAAAGTGTTCCCCCTAACTGTGCACCGTTGCGAAGGTTCGTTGTTTCGAAGCACTACGTGTTGATCGGGTGTGATAGATTCTAACGTTCGAATACAACGGGTGTAAGCCAGATTTACACAGCAATACACTTAGGTTGACTTGACGAGCCTAGCATGTACAGACATGGCCTCGGAACACAAGAGACCGAAAGGTCGAGCATGAGTCGTATAGAAGATACGATCAACATGGGGATGTTCACCGTTGATGACTAGTCCGTCTCACGTGATGATCGGACACGGCCTAGTCGATTCGGATCATGTAATCACTTAGATGACGAGAGGGATGTCTATCTGAGTGGGAGTTCATTACATAATTTGATTAGATGAACTTAATTGTCATGAACTTAGTCTAAATGTTACATATCTATCTTGTAGATCAAATGGCCAACGCTAATGTTACCCTCAACTTCAACGCGTTCCTAGAGAAAAACAAGCTGAAAGACGATGGTAGCAACTATGCGGACTGGGTCCGTAACCTGAGGATTATCCTCATAGCTGCCAAGAAATCATATGTCCTTGAAGCACCGTTAGGTGACCCACCTGCTCTCCCATCACTGCCAGACGATTTGAACGTTTGGCAGACACGCACCGATGATTACTCCTTCGTTCAGTGCGGCATGCTCTTCAGCTTAGAACCGGGGCTCCAAAAGCGTTTTGAGCATCACGGAGCATATGAGATGTTCGAAGAGCTGGAAATGGTTTTCCAAGCTCATGCCCGGATCGAGAGATATGAAGTCTCCGATAAGTTCTACAGCTGTAAGATGGAGGAAAATAGTTCTGTCAGCGAGCACATACTCAAAATGTCTGGGTTGCACAGCCGCTTGTCTCAGCTGGGAGTTAATCTCCCGGATGACGCGGTCGTTGACAGAATCCTTCAGTCGCTTTCACCTAGCTACAAGAGCTTCGTGATGAACTTCAACATGCAGGGGATGGAAAAGACCATTCCTGAGGTATATGCGATGCTGAAGTCAGCGGAGGCAGAGATCAGAAAGGAACATCAAGTGTTGATGGTGAATAAAACCACTAAGTTCAAGAAGGGCAAGGGTAAGAAGAACTTCAAGAAGGACGGCAAGGGAGTTGCCGCGCCCGGTAAGCCAGCTGCCGGGAAGAAGTCGAAGAATGGACCCAAGCCTGAGACTGAGTGCTTTTATTGCAAGGGAAACGGTCACTGGAAGCGAAACTGCCCCAAGTACTTGGCGGACAAGAAGGCCGGCAATACCAAAGGTATATATGATATACATGTAATTGATGTGTACCTTACCAGCACTCGTAGTAGTTCCTGGGTATTTGATACCGGTGCGGTTGCTCATATGTAACTCAAAGCAGGAACTGCGGAATCAGCGTAGACTGGCAAAGGACGAGGTGACGATGCGCGTCGGGAATGGTTCCAAGGTCGATGTGATCGCCGTCGGCACGCTACCTCTGCATCTACCTACGGGATTAGTTTTAAACCTCAATAATTGTTATTTAGTACCAGCTTTGAGCATGAACATTGTATCTGGATCTCGCTTAATGCGAGATGGCTACTCATTTAAATCTGAGAATAATGGTTGTTCTATTTATATGAGAGATATGTTTTATGGTCATGCCCCGCTGGTGAATGGTTTATTTTTATTGAATCTCGAACGTGATGTTACACATGTTTATAATGTGAATGCCAAGAAATGCAAGGTTGATAACGATAGTCCCACATACTTGTGGCACTGCCGCCTTGGTCATATCGGTGTTAAACGAATGAAGAAACTCCATGCAGATGGACTTTTGGAGTCTCTTGATTATGAATCATTTGACAGATGCGAACCATGCCTCTTGGGCAAGATGACCAAGACTCCGTTCTCCGGAACAATGGAGCGAGCAACCAACTTATTGGAGATCATACATACTGATGTGTGTGGTCCAATGAGTGTTGAGGCTCGCGGTGGTTATCGTTATGTTCTCACCCTCACCGATGATTTGAGTAGATATGGGTATGTCTACTTGATGAAGCACAAGTCTGAGACCTTTGAAAAGTTCAATGAATTTCAGAGTGAGGTTGAGAATCAACGTGACAAGAAAATAAAGTTCTTACGATCAGATCGTGGAGGAGAATATTTGAGTCATGAATTTGGCACGCACTTAAGGAAATGTGGAATTGTTTCACAACTCACGCCGCCTGGAACACCTCAGCGTAATGGTGTGTCCGAACGTCGTAATCGCACTCTATTGGATATGGTGCGATCTATGATGTCTCTTACCGATTTACCGCTATCCTTTTGGGGTTATGCTTTAGAGACTGCCGCATTCACTTTAAATAGGGCACCGTCAAAATCCGTTGAGACGACACCGTATGAATTATGGTTTGGGAAGAAACCTAAGCTGTCGTTTCTGAAAGTTTGGGGATGCGAGGCTTATGTGAAGAAACTTCAACCAGAGAAGCTCGAACCCAAGTCGGAAAAATGCGTATTCATAGGATACCCTAAGGAAACTATTGGGTATACCTTCTACCTAAGATCCGAGGGCAAGATCTTTGTTGCCAGGAATGGATCCTTTCTAGAGAAAGAGTTTCTCTCGAAAGAAGTAAGTGGGAGGAAAGTGGAGCTTGATGAGATGACCCTCGAACCGGAGAGTAGCGCAGCACAGGAAAATGTTTCTGTGGAGCCTACACCAGCTAGAGAGGAAGTTATTGATAATGATCATGATCAAGCTACCACTGAACTTCGAAGGTCCACGAGGACACGTTCCGCACCAGAGTGGTATGGCAATCCTGTCCTGGAAATCATGTTGTTAGACAACAGTGAACCTTCGAACTATGAAGAAGCGATGGCGGGCCCGGATTCCGACAAATGGCTTGAAGCCATGAAATCCGAGATAGGATCCATGTATGAAAACGAAGTATGGACTTTGACTGACTTGCCCGATGATCGGCAAGCCATAGAAAATAAATGGATCTTTAAGAAGAAGACTGACGCGGATGGTAATGTGACCATCTATAAGGCTCGGCTTGTCGCTAAGGGTTATCGACAAGTTCAAGGGGTTGACTACGATGAGACTTTCTCACCCGTAGCGAAGCTGAAATCCGTCAGAATCATGTTAGCAATTGCCGCATACTATGATTATGAGATATGGCAAATGGACGTCAAAATGGCATTCCTTAATGGTTTTCTTAAGGAAGAGTTGTATATGATACAACCGGAAGGTTTTGTCGACCCTGAGAATGCTGACAAGGTATGCAAGCTCCAGTGCTCAATCTATGGGCTGGTGCAAGCATCTCGGAGTTGGAACATTCGCTTTGACGAGATGATCAAAGCGTTTGGGTTCACACAGACTTATGGAGAAGCCTGTGTTTACAAGAAAGTGAGTGGGAGCTCTGTAGCATTTCTCATATTATATGTGGATGACATACTGCTGATGGGAAATGATATAGAATTCTTGGAAAGTATAAAGGCCTACTTGAATAAGTGTTTTTCAATGAAGGACCTTGGAGAAGCTGCTTATATATTAGGCATCAAGATCTATAGAGATAGATCGAGACGCCTCATAGGTCTTTCGCAAAGCACATACCTTGATAAGATATTGAAGAAGTTCAATATGGATCAGTCCAAGAAGGGGTTCTTGCCTGTATTGCAAGGTGTGAAATTGAGCTCGGCTCAATGCCCGACCACGGCAAAAGATATAGAAGAGATGAGTGTCATCCCCTATGCCTCAGCCATAGGGTCTATTATGTATGCCATGCTGTGTACCAGACCTGATGTAAACCTTGCTATAAGTTTGGTAGGTAGGTACCAAAGTAATCCCGGCAAGGAACACTGGACAGCGGTCAAGAACATCCTGAAGTACCTGAAAAGGACTAAGGATATGTTTCTCGTATATGGAGGTGACGAAGAGCTCGTCGTAAAGGGTTACGTCGACGCTAGCTTCGACACAGATCCGGATGACTCCAAGTCACAAACCGGATACGTGTATATTTTGAATGGTGGAGCGGTAAGCTGGTGCAGTTGCAAGCAAAGCGTCGTGGCGGGTTCTACATGCGAAGCGGAGTACATAGCAGCCTCGGAGGCAGCACACGAAGCAGTATGGATGAAGGAGTTCATCACCGACCTAGGAGTCATTCCAAATGCGTCGGGTCCAATGGCTCTCTTCTGTGACAACACTGGAGCTATTGCCCTTCCCAAGGAGCCCAGGTTTCACAAAAGGACCAGGCATATCAAGCGTCGCTTCAACTCCATACGTGAACATGTTCAAGATGGAGACATAGATATTTGTAAAGTGCACACGGATTTGAATGTAGCAGATCCGTTGACTAAACCTCTTTCACGAGCAAAACATGATCAACACCAGTACTCTATGGGTGTTCGATTCATCACAATGTAACTAGATTATTGACTCTAGTGCAAGTGGGAGACTGTTGGAAATATGCCCTAGAGGCAATAATAAAATGGTTATTATTATATTTCCTTGTTCATGATAATTGTCTGTTATTCATGCTATAATTGTGTTATCCGGAAATCGTAATACATGTGTGAATACATAGACCACAACATGTCCCTAGTAAGCCTCTAGTTGACTAGCTCGTTGATCAATAGATGGTTACGGTTTCCTGACCATGGACATTGGATGTCATTGATAACGGGATCACATCATTAGAAGAATGATGTGATGGACAAGACCCAATCCTAAGCCTAGCACTAGATCGTGTAGTTCGTTTGCTAAAGCTTTTCCAATGTCAAGTAACTTTTCCTTAGACCATGAGATTGTGCAACTCCCGGATACTGTAGGAGTGCTTTGGGTGCACCAAACGTCACAACGTAACTGGGTGGCTATAAAGGTGCACTACGGGTATCTCCGAAAGTATCTGTTGGGTTGGCACGAATCGAGACTGGGATTTGTCACTCCATGTAACGGAGAGGTACCTCTGGGCCCACTCGGTAGGACATCATCATAATGAGCTCAATGTGATCAAGGAGTTGTTCACGGGATGATGTGTTACGGAAATGAGTAAAGAGACTTGCCGGTAACGAGATTGAACAAGGTATCGAGATACCGACGATCGAATCTCGGGCAAGTATCGTACCGATAGACAAAGGGAATTGCGTACGGGATTGATTGAATCCTCGACATCGTGGTTCATCCGATGAGATCATTGAGGAGCATGTGGGAGCCAACATGGGTATCCAGATCCCGTTGTTGGTTATTGACCGGAGAGTCGTCTCAGTCATGTCTGCGTGTCTCCCGAACCCGTAGGGTCTACACACTTAAGGTTCGGTGACGCTAGGGTTATAGAGATATTAGTATGCGGTAACCCGAAGGTTGTTCGGAGTCTCGGATGAGATCCTGGACGTCACGAGGAGTTCCGGAATGGTCCGGAGGTAAAGATTTATATATGGGAAGTCCTATTTTGGCCACCGGAAAATGTTCGGGATTTTTCGGTATTGTACCGAGAAGGTTCTAGAAGGTTCCGGAGTGGGGCCCACCTGCATGGGGGGACCCACATGAACGTGGGTAGTGGGGGCAAGGCCCCACACCCCTAGTCAAGGCGCACCAAGATTCCCCCTTAGAAGGAATAAGATCATATCCCGAAGGGATAAGATCAAGATCCCTAAAAAAGGGGGATAACAATCGGTGGGGAAGGGAAAGGATGGGATTTCTTTCCTTCCACCTTTGCCAACGCCCCAATGGACTTGGAGGGCAAGAAACCAGCCCCCTCCACCCCTATATATAGTGGGGAGGTGCATGGGAGAAACAGCTCAGCCCCTGGCGCCTCCCTCTCCCTCCCGTGACACCTCTTCCTCCTCCAGTAGTGCTTGGCGAAGCCCTGCTGAAATCCCGCTGCTTCCACCACCACACCGTCGTGCTGCTGGATCTCCATCAACCTCTCCTCCCCCCTTGCTGGATCAAGAAGGAGGAGATGTCTCTGCTCTATACGTGTGTTGAACGCGGAGGTGCCGTCCGTTCGGCGCTCGGTCATCGGTGATTTGGATCACGACGAGTACGACTCCATCAACCCCGTTCTCTTGAACGCTTCCGCTCGCGATCTACAAGGGTATGTAGATACACTCCCCTCTCACTCGTTGCTAGATGACTCCATAGATTGATCTTGGTGATGCGTAGAAAATTTTAAAATTCTGCTACGTTCCCCAACAGCTTGTCCTCCAGCTTCTTTTTCACACGGCCGAGTTCTTCCTCGGCCCGCGCCAGACTCTGCTTCAGTCCGGAGACTTCGGCAGCATGGGAGGTCGCAGCCAGCAGTGACGCCTGCTTTTTCAAATAGACATGTATGGTTAGTTTCCTGTGAAAATTGTTTGATCCTCTGTCCGGCTTTTCTTTTCGACAACCCGACAGTGTCTCAGGAGCTACTGTCTATACTGTGATATTCTTTTTACATAATTGCGTTTCATACCTCAAAACCTGTTAGAAGGCTTGTGCAGGCTTCGGTCAATCCGCTCTTCGCGGAATGAATCTTCTCAATCACCGTACCCATGAGGGCACGGTGTTCCTCTACAATGGAAGCACTTTGCAGCGCTTCCAGTAGGGTGTCCAGTGCCTCTGGTTGGACAGAGGTCATCGGTGAAATAGGCACACCCCCTTCTTTCGAAGGAGGTTGCTTGCCGGATTCCGGAGCCGTATAGGTCTCCGGGACCGTATTCGGCTGGGGGCCGAATTGGACCTGGCCCCCATTGCTAGTCTCCATGGGGATTTGCTCCCCCATGTGTTCGGCGGCCGAGGTTTCGCCCTCTGGCGCCGCACTGACGGCCTCCTGCGTCTCTCCCTGGCCTGGGATCCTTCGGGACAACGCCTCGGTGTCATCCGTGACCTTGGGAGAGGAGGCCGTCGGAAGGGACCCGCTGTCCATCACCTTCGGGTCCAGCGAATTCCCCGAAGATGAGGATCGCTCGAGGTCCGAACAAGCCAGGCTGCAAGTACATGATTCAAAAGTGGCTGGATATATGAATGCGTCAGGGTCTTTGAGTACTCATGACTCGGCCAGGGGCTTATCTCGGGGGCGCCGCTCTGGCTGCTGTCGACGTCCCACGCAGAGTTATCCGCGAGGGAGACCTTCCCCTTCTTGGACGCCTCTGCCTCCAGATTTATGGGGGCCGCCCTTTTCTTCCTTCCCCCCTCAAGGGGAGAGTTGCTTTCCTCCTCCTCCTCGTCGTCCTCTGTGGCGGTGGAGTGAGTCTCGGCGTCTTCGGACGTCGCGTCTGAAGTTCCCTTGCGACGAAGGCCACTTCTGGTCTCCTCGGCCTTTTTCTTGGCCTTCTTCTCCGGCGCCCGGTAGGGCGCCGGAACCAGCATCTTCATCAGAAGCGGGATGGCCGGTTCCTCGGGCAGTGGAGCCGGACACTTAATCTGCTCTGCCTTCTTCGTCCAGTCCTGAAAAAATAAATAGGGAGGCTCAGGCATTTTCCCTGAGTAAGCAAGTAAAGGATACACCTTCAAGCACGAAAGACTTACCGGACTAGCAGGATGGGCCAGGTCGTGCCCGCGGTCCTCGGTCGTCTCCGACCATTTCTCGTTGGCCTTAAAAAGCACCTTCTAGATGTCATCGTGCGTAGTTCCGAAGAACTGTTGCAAGGTCTGGTGCTCGGCCGGATCGAACTCCCACAAATGGCAAGTCCGGCTTTGTCACGGAAGGATCCGGCGAACTAGCATCACCTGGATCACACTGACAAGCTTGATGTTCTTGTCCACCATACTCTGGATACGCGCCTGCAGCGGTGCCAGCTCCTCCGACGATGCCCAGTTCAGGCCCTTCTCTAGCCAGGAGGTGAGCCGCATTGGGGCTCCGGACTTGAATTCAGGAGCCGCGGCCCAGGTGGCGTCGCGGGGCTCTGTGATATAGAACCACAGTTGCTGCCACCCTTTGACGGTCTCCACAAAGGTAGCTTTAGGCCATGTGACGTTGGGCATCTTGCACACCATGGCGCCTCCGCACTCTGTGTGTTGGCCATCCACCACCTTCGGCTTCACATTGAAAATCTTGAGCCACAGTCTGAAGTGGGGTGGGATGCGGAGGAAGGCCTCGCACACGACAATAAATGCCGAGATGTTGAGGAAAGAATTTGGGGCTCGATCATGGAAATCTAGCCCGTAGTAAAACATGAGTCCGTGGACGAAAGGGTGGAGAGGAAACCCTAACCCGCGGACAAAGTGGGGGATGAACACCACCATCTCATGAGGCTCGGGGGTGGGGATGATCTGTCCCTTGGCCGGAAGCCGGTGGGCGATTTCCTTGGCCAAATACCCCGCCTCCCGGAGCTTCATGATGTCCTTCTCCTTGACAGAGTAGGCCATCCACTTGCCTTGCGCTCTGGATCCAGACATGGTCGGAGTGCTTCTTTGAGGCGGAAAAGATGAGAACTTGGGCGCTGGAGCTCAAGAATGGAGAGGCAGAGAAAGAGAAGGCGTGGGTGAAAGGGGTGAATCCTTATCTCCTTATAAAGGCAGTGAATATCAAGCGCCTCCCCACTCGCCTTAAAACTCGCCAATTCCCACGGGCCGTGCAAACGGCACGGTTGGATTACCCACGCCCGTATTAACGAGAATCCCGTAATGAAGCGACACGATCTCTGCTGTGACAAGACGTGCCACTGGAAACCGCATCTTAAAGCGTGGAGCGGGAGACTAAAGAACGGTTCGAAATAATTACCGTGCAGGAATGTGGTGTCGCGTTACAAAAAGTTGTCAGCAGATTGGACTCGTGAAATATTATACTCTCTGCGGTTGTGTGTGGTACTTGTTTTGCAGAGCCGGACACGCTTTCTATGCTCGAAGTCTGTTCTGGAGTATTCGGAGGAGGAACCCGCCTTGCAATGCCGAAGACAATCTGCGCGCCGGACACATCGTCATTGAAGCCTGGTTTAGGGGCTACTGAGGGAGTCCTGGATTAAGGGGTCCTCGGGCGTCCAGGCTACGTAATGTGGGCTGGACTGATGGGCCATGAAGATACAAGATAGAAGACTCTCTCCCGTGTCCGGATGGGACTCTCCCTGGCGTGGACGGCAAGCTTGGCGTTCGGATATGAAGATTCCTTTCTCTGTAACCGACTTTGTACAACCCTAGTCCCCTCCGGTGTCTATATAAACCGGAGGGCTTAGTCCATAGGGACAATCATAATCAGACAGGCTAGACTTCTAGGGTTTTAGCCATTACGATCTCGTGGTAGATCAACTCTTGTAATTCTCATATTCATCAAGATTAATCAAGCAAGATGTAGGGTATTACCTCAATAGAGAGGGCCCGAACCTGGGTAAACATCATGTCCCCCGTCTCCTGTTACCATCGACCTTAGACGCACAGTTCGGGACCCCCTACCTGAGATCCGCAGGTTTTGACACCGACAACGATACCAAATGATGTTGTGCGCATGTCAACTATATGAACAGTAATGTAACATACCCCTTTTTTGACTGTCCGGTCAAGAATGAACAGTGAGATCAATGTTAACAGAACTAGGTCTACAGCGCACGGAGAGTACGTTGCTACAGTACTTCACGGAACATGAATCATATGAAGCACGAATCAGTGTTAGGCAGGGCGTATGAAGGGTGCATGGGATTGGAGCAAAAGTTCCCTTCTCGACCCACTTTTGGGTGTTTGGCAGAGTGCATGAAGGGTGCATGAGTCCACACTAGTAGGTTAACACAAATACACTAGGAGCATGCATGAAGAGGGGTGCTGAGATGAGCATGCACGAAGAGGGAACAACTATATTGAGATGAGAATGCAACCAAACACACCCACACGCTTTGTGCTACAGTGGCTGATCTGCATCGTCTGAGTTTGATCCAACGGTCATGTTGCACCGAGACATGGACATGCCCATGCAGATGACACCTAAACACCACCAAAGTCCCTGTGCTTCTAGAGGTGCACGACATTGGTGATGCAGGGTGCCACCGCCCGTAGAGCCCGCTCCCGGTCGATGGGAGCCAGATCGTCAAAGATGGCGTCCAATGGCACGAATGGATTCCGGTGACGAAGCCCTAAGAGGATTCGCGCAGCAACGGTGATGGCAGCCCGCAACCCCTCCTTGTCCAGCTCTGCCCCCACCATCGCGCGAAGACGGCTCAGCTCCTCGGAGATATAGGTGAAGAAAGAGACCAGGTCAGGAAGCCGCAACTCATTGAAGTCGACGGGGTGGTCGAACGGGTTTAGCCCGACGGCTGGCATGGTCACGCTGGCATGACGTTAGGCATCGCTCAGCCGCAACACGTGCGTGGCAACATGGTCCACCAAGTGGTTGAGGTGATCCTGGACCTCGTCACGATCGGCCCGCTCGCGCTCCAGCCGGCTCGCCTGACCACCTATCATATCTCCCGCTTTCTGCAGCAACTCCGCCGATGCCTCGAGCATCTTTGTGGTGCACTCTTGCCACTTTTGAAGCTCCGTGAACTCCCGCACATAAAGGAGGAGCATGGCACTCCTCTCCTCCTTGAGCTCACGGAGCTCCACGTTCTTGGCCCTAAGCTCCGCATCCTTGGCCTGGAGCTCCTATGTCAGGCGCCTCACCTCAGACTCCGTGATCTGATGTGCCGGCATGGAAGCAGGTAGAAGCAATGGGGAGAGGAAGCAAAGGGGGCGAAACGACTGAAAGGCAATGCAATCTACGGGAAGGTGGAGGGAGCCAGCCGAGAAGCGGGGTGAATCTTTTGGTTTTCACCATGGGGAAACACCAGTCGACGACTTTTCACATCCAGGAGCAGTGGGTTTTACAGGCAGAGTCATCATGACTAATTGCTGCCGCGCCTGCTCCTGTCAATCAAAAAAATAAAAATCCTGCCGCGCCTGCCGCACCCAAAGACCAGAGCAACGCCGCGGTGGATATTTAAATTTACCTGCCGGCAAGGAGAGAAAAAAGGGGTGAAAAAAAATGTAGCGGCGGCCTCGCTAATCGGTCGCACTAGCCTAACTAGCTAGGCACCGTGCTTTACTGATGTACTCGGCGGAAAAGTTGGGCTTTTGTGATTTGATGACTCATTTACTTGCTTCGGCGCTACGATCGAGGAGGACCCAGAAAATGCGTGGTAGGGCATCCCATGTCTCGGCAAGGAAGAAAATATGCGTGCACCACCCGGGAGGACCCAGAAACCGCGCGGTAGGGTGTGCCACGACTCGGCGCAGAGGAAAAATGTGCGTGTAAAAATATACTATATCAGACGTACTACCTATGTTTCGACCTCGGGACCAAGCCAGTCGGTCGAAAACACCCCACTAGCCACACAGCTTCATCATGCTAACGTGGCACGGAGGATAGGTGTGGTTCGCTCCGTCTCGACCAGCCACAACGACTCTTGTTCTAGGCGATTCTTCTATTTCCAAGCATTTTTTAGTTACTGGCAATGTGCCCGTGCATTGCAATGGATCCAAAGTAGAATAATACTTGTTCACAAACTTGAAAGAAAACACTCTTATTTTGATATACATATATACCACTAAAAATATATTACTTTTCACTCAAAATATATTTCTTAGGCTGTTTTGATGAGGTGAGGGAGGGATGTGGTTGCTTATAAGATAATAAGGGGTTTTCTACAAATTGGAGCAGAGAAGTGGGCTATTGTTGCAAAAATGCCACAACTTACCTCACAGCCGTTAGACGCAGATCTAATGGTCAGAAATGACGGATGGCAGACACACCATCATCACCAACTGAGTCCTTTATAGGAGTAGAGATAGAGATAATAACACCACGGCAAGCTCGCGCCGCTCTTCGTGTGTGCCCGTGCGTCTAAAGGTTAGACGATCGAGAGGAGAGAGAGATCGCAGACATGGGACCGACCAGTAAGTAAGTCAATGGTCATGCACGTGTTGACGAGCCACTCCCTCTACTCTACTCAACATAATACTGTATAAAATCAAGTTATGCGATAAAGCCAACAACCGTTGCTATTTCCGGCTATCGACTTATGCTTTGTAGTTCAGGTTGCCAGTTCGAATCTCGTCTTTCAGATTTGTTAGTTTTAGGTCCAAATTTGATCAATGACAAGTGGGATCCCCGTGTGTTGTTCCTATATTTCAGTGTAGGATGGTTTTTTTGCACAAACACTTTGCATGGTTAGACAAGTAATGGCACCAATTACATGTATTTTGCAAGTTTAGGAACAAAAATGACAGCGGCATAGAATATCACATCCACCCCGCAGCTTAGATGATATGGTGATACGAGTGTTTACGTCATTGGATCTGAGATCCAATGGCTTGGGAGTAGTCTTTGTAATTATGCGCAATTTCCAAACTCTCCAAGTTTTTTTTTGCAATTAAAACATTCAGGCCTCGTGTGTGCCACTGCATCTTGGATCCAACGGCTCCCAGTAGCTCATATTAGGTGCTCCCAGTAGCTTAATTAGCCGCTACGGTGATACGAGCATCTAGGTCGTATGATCTGTGATCAGATGCCACATGCATAGTACTTGTACTTTCTGCGCAATTCCCAAACTCTTTCAGGCCTATATTGTAAAAACATTCAAACCTCCTACTGTGAGCCGTTAGATCTCCCGGGAACTCGTATCACAATAGAATCTACGGTGCAGGAGCACCTCATATTCTCCCATGCGAGAAAACATCAGGTGCTCTCGCAGCTTGAATGCTACGGTGATATGAGCTTCGAGGCCGTTCGATGTGAGATCCAATGGCATCTGAGCAGTATTTGTGCTTGTAAGCAGCGGCCGAACTCTTTGGGGGCTTTTCTGCAAAAAAACATTCGAACCACCAAGGAGTTGTTGGATCACAGATCCAACAGCTCCGAAGAGCTTGTATCACCAAAGCATCTAAGGTGTGGTAGCACATGATATTCTTACATACAGGAGAATATGAGGTCCTCCTTCATCTTAGATGCTACAATGATACAAGCTTGGAGGTCGTTGGATATGGGATCCAAGGGCATCTGAGTAGTTTTTTGTAAAAATTGTGTGCAATTCTAAACAGAACTCATTAAGGTTTCCTGTAAAAATATTAAGATATCCTTTGAGCTGCTATATCTCAGATCTACAAGCTCCAAGGAACTTGTATCAGCATATAGCATCTAAGGTGTGGGGGCACCTGATATTCTCCCGGGGAGGGGGGGGTGCACAACCAATCGGTGTTTGGGAGGGTGGGGACAAATATAATGTTCAAAAAATATAATCTAAACAATCCTAAACAGAGCTTCACAATTTTATCTAAGGTCGAGGGGTAACCCCCGACAATCTACATAGCTCCGCCTATGCAAGAGGTGTAGTGCGAGCGTCTATGTGTGAGAGAGACGACGTGAAAAAGCAAGGTCAATCAAGTCATTTATAGATGGAGAGATCGAGGGAGTGTGGCCTAGCGTACACTTGAATGTTAAAGACAATACACCGAGATATTGTGTGGCGAAGCTGTGGTGAGGGCTGGAGGGAGATAGTTACCGAGAGAGTGGCCTAGATAGACTTTGTGTGCGCGCGCACGGTGAAGGTGTTTTACAAAGGCAACACATGTGTCTTGAGAGAGAGAGGGAGCGTTTTTCATGGAGGGCAAGACGAGGTTGTGTCTGAGAAATACATTTGTTGAGAGTGTGAGGGCGGGAATGACATAAATGGAGATCGAAACATGAAGAGCAATAATGAGCGCGCGCGTGTCAGATAACAATAGCTCTATTAACAAAGAAATGAACATCAATCGATACAAGAAGTATGTGTGTGTGCGTGGGGGTGGGGGGTCGATGGAGAGACCTAAACACAACATTCGCATGTATGTAGTACTAGACTTAATATTCATGTTTCGGTTTCCTATTCATTTTAAATATTGAATTGAGGACCATGAATGGCTTACATTTTACTCCCTTCATTCCTAAATATTTGTCTTTTTAGAGATTTCAAATGGACTGCCACATACGGATGTATATAGATATATTTTAGAGTGTAGATTCCCTCATTTTGCTCCATATGTAGTCACTTGTTGAAATCTCTAAAAGACAAATATTTAAGAACAGAGGGAGTATTTTTGAATTCGTGCCATACATTCATAGTTTGGAAAAATAGATGCACTATACTTACTGGATTGTTGTTGTATTCGTGTGTGTGTGTGTGTGTGTGGTCATATGCTTGATACATACAAAGTTTTCTCACCACCATACCGTTCGTCTTTTTAATTTGAATTTGCAATGAAAAACTTACTGGGGATACCATGAAATGTGAAATCCACGTTGAGATCACTATATCACAAACTCACTCTAATTCAAGAACTCGTCATAAATCAATTACCGTGCCTTTTGGAATGACCAGTAATTTGCAAGGAAAATACGGGCATTGTAATACATATAGATTCGTTCGGCAATTTAAAAGATTCCTTTCGTATTCTTGAATGGTAGCACCCAACGGCGTACCAGCCAGACCCGGGCTCGTGTTGATCCTAAAAAAAAAACCGGGCTCGTGTCCTTCTGGTGGTGTGCGCGGTACGCACATTAGCCAACACCAACCACTCGAGCCTCCGCGTTTCGAGTCGAAATATCTGGCGGCCAGAATTCCAGCCCTAGGAAATTCACCTCATGTCCCCGGTCCATAATGACTACCGATGAACAATGGAGGGATGCTTTAGTAACTAGACAATGTTACCTACCGTGCCGAGCACGGTTCAATTCCCTCGGTCGTCGCTACCCAAGGTCACCCGTCAACTCCATTGCCTAGTACTAATAGGAGTACTACACCAGGATGAGCACATAATTGAGCCCCGTTTGTTCGTGCCTAGTACTTGAGTTAATATATCAGGCAATGCACTGGTACTGAGGGATTATCCTTTTACTCTGCATATATAACTTGTCTGAAGTCTAACTAAGCAAAATGTTTGACCAAATCCTTAAGAAATATTAACATCTACAACAGTAAAGATGTATCGCTTGAAAATTTATTGCATGATGCAAGTTATGATATTGTTTCGAATCCCGGATTTTAAATTTCAAAAAATCCAAAAGTGACCTGAAATTCATGAAACTGAGCATGGTCTCGTGATATGGCACCAATATGTTGTCGTAATTTTTTTGTTCAATTTGAGACAAGCTACTTATGAAAAGTTGCACAAATGAAGAGCCAAGGTATTTTGGAACAAAGACCTATCACGTTAACGCGAACGTTTTCACTATTAAAACCATGGGCGTTTACGTGCCACCACGAGTCCTGCTTCTCATCGGCAAGTGCCCTCCGAGCAAGCATGTGAGTCGACAGGAGGCGTGCGAGCAGACCTCTGCACCGGCTGACCGGGAGGCGTGCGAGCAGGCCGTTGCGCAGCCTCACCGGGAGGCGAGCCCTTTGACCAGGCTCTGCCACCACCTTTGTCCCAACTGCCCCCAGTCTTAATGGTGCCGGCGCCGCAGTTTAAAACCACCCCCGCACTACCCGGTATCGCTACAATCTTCTCTCTTCCACTCCAATTCTCCTGTCGTCTACCTCCAACCAGCCTGACCTAACCGTACGCCATGCCACATCATGATGGTATGCCCTTATTCTTCTAGTTTCCAGAGGAAGACACCCAGCCAGAGTCTCAAGAACATAAGGCGCTTTGGGACGAGCTTGAACTGGCCCTGCGGGAAGACGTCGCACCTGTCCCCGCTCCCATTCCGGCTCCCGTCCCCCCGATTGCGCCAGCGCCCATCCCCGTGGCATTGATGGGCTGGGAGCCGCACTTTGTCACCGAGCTTGATGCCACGGGGTTCCACGAGGTCCCCGCCGACTTTCACGTGCCCGTGCACCTGCCGGCGCATGGGCCTGCGCGTGCACTGACGCGAGCGCCCGTGCCGGTGCCCGTGCACTTGCCAGCGCATGCGCCTGCGCGTGCACTGACGTGCACGGCCGTGGCGGTGCCCGTGCACACGAATGTCTCCGCCGCGCCATTGCCAGTGCCTGTCCCCACGCGGGTGCCAGTGCGCCCCTCAGCGGCATGGATCGCCGCCGTCGACCGCTTCCTTGCACCAACGCCAGTCGCCTCCTCCCGCCAGTTGACTCGCTCCTGGAGACCGAAGTCCAAAACATTCTGGCCTTCCTTGAAGCTAGCACCAACGTCTAGGAGTACGCCAACAATAGCGCAAGACACCGCCATCGCCGTCAGTCAGTGGCCCAACGGCACACAGAGCACAGTAGAGGAGTCGCTTCCCACCGCAAGACGCCCCCGCCGCCGCCGCGCAATCTAAATTTGCCATGAAAAATGTTCGGATTGCCATGCTTAAAATCCGAACGTTTGGGATTTATCATTTCCGTTTAGTTTAGTTCGATCGTCGTATGAATGTAAAGTCGGAGTCAGACTGAATGAAATCTATGGTTTGATTGATTGAATGTTCTGCTAGAGCCGTATCAAATTAAATATAAAACGTCATCAAGCCACATGTATTCCTTCTCATCGCAAACATTTCATATTAATTACCACGTTAATTCCAAATATTTTTTTTAGGGAAGTCAATTCCAAATACTTGTAGGGCGCGACCAGTCCCCTTGTTCGAGCACTAGGCGATACATCTATTTATGCATGCATTTAATTATGACGGAGTAGTAGATAAATAGTACTACAACTAGCCTAACTTGTCCATCACGGTCACTTTTGTTCCTAAACTTGTTACATGTATAATACTACTAGTACGTGAAACATGTGCCGTAACTTGTGAACGCGTCCAGATATGGTCAACGGCAACATCGCCCGTGTGTTCTTCGTGTTTGCCCGTGCGTCTAAACGTAGAAGGGGAGGAGAGAGAGAGAGAGAGCAGACATGGAACCCACCAGTAAGTGAAGGAAAATAGTACGTGCTAACGAGCGGTCCCACTAATGTACTAAAATTAATATTAAAACATGTTATCCATTAAATAGGCTGTGGTAATATAAAAACATTATATCAACAAAGGGGGGTACAACAAACGTTGCTACTATGTTGCCTATTGACGTGCGGCTTGAAGGCCCTGGTCGCATGTTCGATCCTCGTCCTTTTTCATTTTTAATTTATATATGGGTCCAAATTTGTTCCATGACAGGTGGGCCCCTTGGTGTGTAGTTTGTAGCACTTTAATTTGTTGGTCGAAATTTGTTCCATTACAGGTGGACTATCGGTGTGTAGTTTGTAGCTTATTTGTAATAATTAAAGAGAACAACAATTTTTTTGCAAAAATACCATGGTGCGACGTGGAAGGTGAGAAAGGACGTGCGAGAGAGCGGTGACCAAGCCAGAGGGGAAACAATTGGGGGAGGTGCGGGGATTGCAATGGTGTTTGTAGTTGTGGGCCCAGTGCTACGAAAATATAGTCTAAACCCACCGGAATAAATGCTTTCGCAAATTAATCCAAGGTTGGAGTCCCCCTCGCAATGTAAATAGCTCCGGCTCTGCATGGGATGTAGAGGTAGCTTCAATGTGTGGAAGATACAGCGTGAGAAAGCGAGGTCAATCAAGGCACAGATTGATAGAGAGACAAAGTGAGTGTGGTCCGGCATTCGTTGAAAAGATATATATGCTCTGGAGAGATATTGTCCGATTGAGCTTTTGGGAAGGGTGAGGGCTGTAAGATAGAGCTTGAGTGATGATCCAGTCACAGATAGGTAGATATATTTTGTGCGTGGGAGGAAGCAAGGTCAATCGATACATAGAAAAAGGGAGAGAGATTGAGCGAGTGTGGGTCGTCATGCGATCGAAAGAGTGAGACGGGTTGGAGAGAGTGACCTAGATAGACAATGTGCGTGAGAGAGTATACAATATGAATATGTTGAATTGGGCTCAAACATGGAGATATATTGTTTGTGTCTGAGAAAGAGCGAGGTCAATCGAGACATACATATATATATAGAGAGAGAGAGAGAGAGATTGAGCGAGCGTGGCCCGCCATGAGGTCAAAAGAGTGGGGGCGGCTTGGATGGACTGACCTAGATAGTCAATCTGTGTGAGAGAGTATAGAGTGTGTCGATCGAGGCCCGAACAGGGAGATATATCATTTGTGTGTGAGAGAAAGCGAGGTTAATCGAGACTTAGATAAAGAGAGCGAGATTGAGCGAGTGTGGGCCCCCGTGCGGAAGAAAGAGTGAGATAGTCTCGAGAGAGTGACCTAGATAGACAATGTGCGTGCGTGCGCACGAGAGGGGGGGTCTAGATAGGCGATGCATGTATCCAATGAGAGATGGTGGGAGGGAGAGAGAGAGAGAGAGCTCGGCATGGAGTGCAATGGCGGGTGTGTGAGAGAGATACATTTGGTAACAGAGTGGAAAAAGGGGGCTGTGTAGTTGAGAGAGTTAGAGATCGAAACATGGAGAGAAAGAATGAACATGTGTCGGAAACCGATAGCTTTCTAAGGTGGTTAGGAGAGGAAGATTGATCGATACATGAAGTATGTAGCGTGTGTGCTGAGGGGGGTGGGGCTAAAAACAACATTTGAATGTAGATAGTACGAGACTTAATATCGATGTTTCAATTTAGTGTACATTGTAAGATTTGAATTGAGGACCATGCATATGGCTTCCGCAATTATTTCGAATTCGTGTCGTACTAGGTTTGGAAAAGTTGACATTCTCTTGATTGTTGTGCTATTTTGTAGGTCATATGTTTGAATCCATCCAAACTTTTCTCACTACCATGGTGTTCATCTTATACATATGAATTTGTATTAAAAAAGTAGAATGGATACCGTGAAATGCGAAATCCACGTTAGAATTGGAGATTGCTATGTGACACACACTCTAATTCAAATAACTCATTAATTAATTTATAGTATCTCGTTTCGAATGACTAATTATTTGCAAGGAAAACCCGGGCATGGTAATACATACAGATTCGTTTGCAAATGAAAGAAGATTTGTTTGCATTCTCAAATGTATGTGCACCAGGAAGACCAGGGTCGTGTCGTGGTGGTCGCGTGTGTCGTACGGACGCTAGCACCCAGCCACCCACCCCCTCCCTCCCCCCCCGCCTGCCCCTCAAAAAAGAATGACGACAAAAAAAGTTCGTGCTTCCACGTTTCGGATTGAAATATCTGGCGGCCCCAATTCCAGCCCTGCAAAATCTCCCTTCTCCACCGTCCCCTTCCGCGCCCAGAGCGCTCAAATCCCTAATTCGCCGCCAAGCCAAGCAAAGTTCGAATCGCCCCTCGTCTAGTCTCTTTCCCCACCTCTGTGCCGGACGACGATGACGAAGACAACGGTCACGCTTCACCACTGCACCGGAGCTACCTCATCTACGCCCTCGTCCACCGCATCGGGTGGTCCAGCAACAACGTCACCCGCCGCAACCGACGTGCCTCATAGACACCGACTTCCACTGCATCAGGTGCGCTTCACCGACACCGTCTCCCACCTCACCGGGGCTACTTCACCGAGCACATCGTCGCACCTCCACCCCCCAAGGCCGTTGGGGCTTCACCAATGGTCTCGTCCACCGCATCATAGCGCTCCACTGCAGCTCAAGATCTGCATCCGTGCACGGCCAGCCAACGCCAGGGCATCACCCTCAACGGCTCTGAAGTGACCCGCACTCTAGCTAGGCGAGCATGCTCAAACGTCGGCCCGAACTAGATATCCACATATCACTCCCTTGTGCACTGTTCCGACGATGTTTGGATATCCTTTACTACTCTCTTAGCTTACACGCCTATGCAACTCTGACTTTAACTCTTATTTCTTTTGGAGATATCATCTGAAACAAGCAAAACCATTTTTTAGCGAAGCATGACAGCAGTATGGGATCTGGTACACATCCTGCACACCGGTATAACCTTGTAAGTACCTGTCCTCCAGTACAACAGCAAGGTCAATTCCTCTTATTTGATCAACCATTCGCCATGTACAAAATGCAGAGGGGGATGCAAGGAGCACAAGGCCTGCACATCCAAGCAAGTGGTAACATGGACTATACATGGAACATCCCAAGCGCAAGCAGAGCTACAGTGAGCCTGTACAACGAGCTAGCGTAAGTCCCTGCATTTCATTTCATTCGTACTGGCTGCGTGTATGATTTGTGTGCAGTGACGGATCCATGAATTCAAGTTACCAGGGGCGAAAATTTAACTTAAAAAATATGAAGGCACTTGCACTCCAGAAATCAACATAACTCGAGAAATGTGAAGCTACATGCACTTTTAAAACCAGCTAATGATCCAAAGTAGTTCCAGATTATAAAACACTAAATGATGTAAGCACCAAAAAACACAAAATGCAACATGGTGTACAAGGACTACTAACATGGACTGTACCTGCTTGAATTCTTCGTTCTCTGGCTGAAAATATCGAAGTGTAATTGCACCTATAACCAGTGCACAAACTGCATATCAATATATCACAAGTATGCCAATAGTTTCAAACAACAGATTAGAAAAGTATTTACGCTATGTTGTCATGATACGGGGACTTTCTGGTAGATGGCCTCGACGTTTCCTCAAGCCATGAAAATGTACTATAATTTGCTTGTCATCAATTCCTGCAAATATCTATCTCTCTCTCAACATAGCAGATCATCATTAGACACTAAATCCTTCAATGGGAGCTTGCAAAATGCTTGCATTAGATCCCTCATTAGACACTATATGTTCATCACTAGGAGCATGCAAAATGTTTGCATCAAATCCTTCATTAGCAGTCTGTTCATTAGACACTTCAGGCTCAAGAACAACATGAGCTTGTATGTTTGCACCAGAAACTTGATTAGACACATCAGGTTCAGTCAGTTCAGTATTGATTGGGGGGAGTTATAAAATAAGCAGAAATTGGTTTCATTTTCTTATAGATTCCCTACATACAAGCAGTTTTACAACACCGTCAAGTTTAACTATTGGCCAGAAATTGAACAGTTGAATTAGATATAATCAAGGATGTGATGTACCTGCTTGTTGCGCATGATGCTCTTGCAAGCTGCGACTGTCCGTTTGCGCAAGCTCGATGCCATGCCCGTGCTGCCGCCGCTGCCTCCCACGTAGGCTACACCCAGGGTTGGATCTTCATCTTCTTGTCCTTCCATTCACTTGAAGCCCGGCGACCGGCATCCAACGAGGGCGCGAGGAAGTGCTGTGTCGGTCTGTCCAGCGGCGGCTAGTTTAGGAGCAAACCAGACTGGAGGCTGGAGCAAACGAATTGGGATTTTTCCTGCTGTCGATCAATATGGGAGGCGCTCATTTGGGCCGTGAGCCTGCTATAGGGCCTGCCTTGCACTTACATTATTGGCCCATCCAAATTGAAACGTTTTTCTTCATTTTTTACATTGCCTGCTCGTGCGCTGGGACGAACAAAACTAGCCTGTGCCAACCTGGACGACTCAAACTAGGTGCACACTTTCCAGCCACCCGAGGCGGCCGCCCATACCAGCCCCTACGGTGGTGTAGCCCCTTTTTGCATGTATGATTGGGGTAGTGAAAAATATTCCAGTGGCGCTTTTGATTTACCCACAGAATGGTTGAATTGCTTGTTTCTATGAAGTGAGTTCGCCAATAATGTGAAGGATGCCAGTCTTTTCATCCTATTGTAGATTGCTTAGATCTCGATATGCCAAATGTAATCGCATGAAATATACAGTAAAACCCAGTGTGATGTGTGTTGCTACAACTAGTCTGAGAACCCGTCCTCATATAACATATCAAGGACGCACCATCTTATCAGATTAACCATTCGACTTACCAATGCAGTGTGGGAAGAAAGAAGTATTGGGATTGCGTATCCATGCAATTGATGCCATGGACTCCTTCATAGAACCTTGTAAGCGAAAAAGAAGTTGCAGTGTGCCTGTACAAAGAGCTAGCGTAAGTTCAATTACCTGCTTCTCGGAATTTTAGTTAGCCACTTATTGCAAAATTGTACAATTACGTTGCTTGGCTTAATTTAGTTTGCTACGGATTACATAATGCCATAGCCTGTCAATCCTATTATAGACTACGCCTATCTATGTGTTTAATACTTACTGTTAAGAATTACCTATTTCCCTGAACTTAAATAGCTACTTAAGCACGTAGATAGCTGGTCATATGTACTTCTAGGGTGCAGCAAAATTCACGTGTAATTTACGTTCTGATACCCTGTTTGTTTAAATGGTTTTCTGTTATCACTTGTAGCACTAGTAATGTTTGTATGTTCATAGATAGACAACTGTCAGGTTTATATGAGGGACACTGTCTTTTTAACTTATATATATATAAGTGTCGGAATCATTTTGCTTACATCAAAGAAATTTAGAGATGACTGTGTTGCTGGTAAACGGTGCCGACTTGTTACTTTAATACGTTGCCAAGAACTTGTTAGTTTTACTAGTTCATGTGTAATTAAATACGTTGCCAAAACTGGTTAGTTTTACTAGTTTGATGTTAGTTTCTTATGGCTCTTGCAACACTTTATTTATGATTGCTAACATTCAAGTTTGCAGGATCCAACTGAAACTCCGTTGGCACAACAGGTATGTTTTCAGAAACTTGCTTGTTTACCTAGTTTGCTACTGTAATCATCTTACCAACTTCAAGTTTTCAGGATCCAATTGGAAGTCCAATTGCACAGCAGGTACATTTTCAAAAATATATTTGTGTAACAGGTTTGCTGCTGTAACTTGTTGCTCTAATCAAGTTACTAACCACTCAACTTTTCATGATCCAAGAGAAACTCCAATGCCACAATAGGTTCCTTTTGCAAAACTTGTTTGTTTATCTGCTTTGCTGCTGCAACCGGTTGCTCTAATCACATTACTGGCTACTCAACTTTTCAGGATCCAAGAGAAACTCCAATGCCACAACAGGTTCCTTTTGCAAAACTTTTTTGTTTATCTGCTTTGCTGCTGCAACCGGTAGCTCTAATCACGTTACTGGCTACTCAACTTTTCAGGATCCAAGAGAAACTCCAATGCCACAACAGGTACCTTTTGCAAAACTTGTTTGTTTAACTGCTTTGCTGCTGCAACCGGTTACAATGATGTTAATAACTACTTTTCAGCATCCAATCGAAACTCTTTAATTCCTTGTTTGTTTAACTGGTTTGCTGTTCTAACTCCCAGTTGAGATGTTTTGCTAACTTCAACTTTTCAGAATCCAATCGGAACTTTAATGGCAAAACAGGTTAGCCCAAGATCAAAGAGTGAGGTCCCCATGGACGTTGTATCATCCCACAGCAGTGGCATCGGCCCAACCGTGCATCATGAATTGCCAACTACTGATGATCTAGAGGCTAAACTATTGGTAGATAGAGATTCTGCTTCTGCACTTAGATATGAAGTTGACATGTTGAGGAAGCAAACAGCATAATCACAAGCAGTACTCAAGACAACCATTAAATATTTGGTGGATTTCAAAATGAAGCAAGATGAGACTGACCGCATTGTTAAGGTCCTGAAGGAAAAAAGGAAATTAAATTCCCACTTGGTAAATCATAGGTGAAATGTGTTTTCCATCGTTGAATAACCTTTGTGTTGATTGTTCATGTAATCGATCAAACCATTTGTTTTAGAGATCTTGTAATAATTGTTTTTTGGTTTTTGGTTTGTAATTTTTTTAGCACGAGTTTGTATTAATTGATAAGACTCTGAGACATTTCATTTTGATTGCTGTGCCAGACCTACAAATATGCCAATCGGGCTGAATGTGCATTCAACAATAGTAGTAGTATAGATGGTCCTTAAGTGGCACGCATCTGAAAGGGCCAAGATGATGTACTAGCTTCGCTAAAAAAATGATGCTCTTCTAGCAAAAAAAGTACAGCAGCCTGGCTTATGTATGTTAGTTGATATTATTGATCCATATACTCTATAAGTGTTTATATGTCTGTTAGTTTTGTACATTATTGGTTGATTGACTCGGTATTTTGAATCTTGAGACATCGCTTGTGTACGTATCTAAATGGGAGTACACATTATGCTGCGTGTGACACTTGAGTTGGACATAAAGTGGTTTCAAATATTCGAATTCACCTTAAACTAGATTCTAGCTTCTGAATTCGAGTATCGGCGTTTGTAAATCAAATTTATATATGACAGTGGAATACATCTTCGTAGTGCTTTTGAAGATATATAAAAACAGATAGAAAGATTTATAAAGATTCGTATAAGAATACAAAATGGATTCGAATTTAGTTGCCAGGGTAAACGTGGATGCTTATTGTCCCAAAATTCGAAAGAAGCGGCAAAATATCCACTCCCACATCAGCTGCCCGAAGCCAGCGTTTGCGAGATGGAAATTACTGTCTACCCCTTGCACGAACAATCCATCAGCCCGATTTCCACTGCTCTCAATTGGGGGTTGGTTAGTAACTTCAATTAGACGTGACACGACCGCCTCTGAGCCCATTCAAACACGGTGGGCGCCAAACGTGGGCGGCAAAACACATTTGATTCAAGCTCATCCGAAAGACCTCTGTCTCTCCCTCCATTTCCCCATTCATGCACGGTGGGAGGCAAAACAAACTCGACTCGGCCGAAATCGATGTAGGGAAATATTTTCAATAGGGGCAGGTTTGTAACTTCACTCAGACATGACACAACCGCCCTACCTATCAGCCCCGTTCATACACCGTGGGTGCCAATGGTGGGCGCCAAAACACCCTCTCGTCGCCCAAAATCGCTCTGGGAAAATATTGGGGAGATGCGAGATTACCGTCCTATCCCCAACCGACGAGATGTCCAAATTTTAAACGGGGGCTAAGTTCGTAACTTTCCCATATTTCAGACAGGCGCGTCCCAAAAACATGGTTCCCCATACCTCTCCCTCCATTTTCCCATTCATACACCGTCCGCGCTAGAACACCATCCCCACAGCAGCCTCCTCCGTCCGCCACCCCATCCATCGCCGACGTCCTCCACCCCATCCATCGGCGCCGTCCTCCACCATGCCGGAGCGCCTACCAAGACCGCGTTGTCCACTGCTAGAGATGAACGTTTCTCATCCACGGTGACGGACCAGGAGCCTTGCATCGCGTCCTCTCGCTTCATCGGCGCCGTCGTCCTCCTTGCCGGGGCCGCTCACACGACCTTCTCGTCCACCGCAACGGGACATATCCCTTATGCACCCGTCTACCATCGCAGATCTGCTTCAACGCCACCGATAGCCATCGCACCCCTGATGCCTAAACGGCGCCGCAGGAGAGGTGGTGCTACTTCATATCTGCTCAACTTTTTGATCTCAACCAGAAAATATATCGTAACTTGGTTACTGTACTTTCTTTTTAGCTCTTAGAATTTAGTTCTTAGTTCGAAGCAAACAATGGTTGCTAAATAGCATTTCTGTGGTTTGCAACTTCAAATCTGCCATGGCATAGTCATAATAGGGTTTAATTGATCATGCTTAGGGTTTCCCCCCTTTTACGATCACTATACGATCAGCATACGTGCTTCGGGTCATAATAGCACTGCTCCACCCATCAAGCTAAACAAGCTTAGTTGTTCAAATACGAATCTGATATTATTAAAACAGAGTCATTTAATTGGTTAGCTAAATGTTCCTAATTTAGTTTCAAAAATGCATGCACGCCGCTCAGGTGTGGATCTACAGGGTGCCCATGGTGGGCCGCGGCCCACCCTGGGATTTTTGGTCGGCCCAGGCCCCGATTCCCCTATGTTCTACTGCGCTTCCGATCTCTACTCGCCCCCTGCCGCCTACCTCGCCGGTGACTTTCCGTCTCGGGACAGCATGACTCTAGGAGGAGACGCCAGACTAACAGGAGGTTAGGAGCCGCTCGCCCAACAGCGTCACCGCTGCCCGGGCACGTCGTCGTGCCTACCTTCCCAGTCCGTTCAGGGCTCAGGTGTGCAGCAGCCACTAAGCCCACCCGATTTATCCTGAGATACGTCCTTAACTCTCAGTAGCCACTCCTCATCACCCATTTTCTAACTGATTCATTACTCATTAGGCAGGACTGTCATTAGGCTTTGTTGTGTACTGAGTGCTACCTACACTTAATGGTTCAGATGTATTTCAGTAATCTTTAGTACCTGTAAAGTTCACAGGGTTTCAAAATTCTGGCCCTAGGAACAGACACTAGTCATTTTGGATTGTTGGTCATAGTGACATTGACCCAGATTACTACTGCAGGCCAGGTTTGTTGACAATTTTACTTGTCTTTCTTACTCATTCGATATGATATCCAATTATTCACGTCGATTACTTGCAAACAATAAGTGCTAGACCAACTTCTTGATTCAGATTTTGGACGGTCTCTTACTGCAGTTACAATTCTGCATACTTGTCCAAGTAAGCTCACAAGTAATGATTGATTCACTACCTCTATGCTTGCCTTGTCATATTTGTTGTCAATATTCTTTTAAGGTGGACCACCCTGTTTCAAAATACTGGAACCGCAGACATGAGTGAATAGTATTTCTCTGTGCGATCTCTTCCATCATGTGTGGGCAACGAACACTGCATTGTATAGAAAGAAAGTGTCATTTCCACCTTTTACATAGACTACGATCTTTTACATGGAATACAATTTGCCTAATTGCTTTGTTTCGCACTACCAGCACTCCACCCTTGAAGCTAAACATTATGCCACTCATAATTCCTTAGTTTATTTGTTCAAATATGAATTTGATATGATTCTAATGTTCCTACTTTAGTTTTGAAATGTGTGTCTGCCTGTTATAGAGACATAAGAGGTTTGTATTTCTGTGTGTGGTCTGGTCAGCACGGTTGCGGGGTGAACTTTGCATACGCAGGGGTTTATAGGGAGACACTCTTCGAGTTGAATCTGCAATGCTTTCCATAGATAATCTAACTACTTTTTATGTTTTCATGAATCTCAGATACTGAACATCATCGTAATGATTATGAGCTTGCGCGCATGAAAAGAATAAAGCAGAACAATGCCATGGCTGTCAAAGTTGGCATTAAGGGACCGAAATCAAGTCTCGATGCAATGCAATGCAAACGCTCTCCACCTACAGATTCATGCTCAGAATATGATCCTAACAGTGATTCTGAGCTAGAGGGATACCTAACTCAATGTAGCTCCCTAGTGGAGGAGTCAGAGGAAGATGCCCTATCTTATTCACCCATCAAGGTGCTTGCTCTAACTTTCCAAGGTTATATTGGTCGCACATATCTTGCAACTAATGCTTTGCATTGCTTCTACTTTGTTGCACTGCCATTAGCTTAGTTTACACATCGTGTATGTGAATACGCCCTGCCTATCCATTTTCAGTACATATTCCATCTATCATCATACCATATTTATCCATTCAAATGCTGTTCTTGTGTATCAGACGTTCAAAAGGAAGAGGGTGATTGCTGATCGCGGAGGAGCATGAACAAAGTATTTGGAAAAGGTAGTGATACCTGATAAATCAAATAGCCCATTAGGTGTAGTTGCAATATCACCAGACCTAGAAAACATGGCCACAACTCTAGCAGACTCTAGCCCTACTACACTGGCCATCTCTGATGCCCCAACTCAACAGACCCCAACTGCCGCAAACAGTATGATGATGCCAGTTGACATAGCACCAGCTCTACGACGCAAAACCCCCATTCCAGCAAAGAGTATACCAAATCCAGTTGCCAAATCCCTTTTCAAACGAGAGAGAGCCCAAATTGCAGTAGATAGGACTCCTGTTCCACTTCTTCCCAGTTTACAAGACGAAGCTTATATTGTTGTCAGGAACTTTGTGCGCATCTTTCCTTCATGGAAAGATTATACCACAGACAAAGAACAATTTCCAATCTTCCTCCGCAACTTACGCGTAAGTAATGTACTAATGTTATTCATGGTAATTACTGTATATGTTTCTGCTGACAGAAGACACAAGATTTCATTCTTTTAAATAAGTGTCGGTGCAACAAACCCTGGGTCTATTGCCCAGACCGTGCACAGGCCCGAGATCAAGATTGCAGCATCCAAGACCAGACCAAGCACGAGAGATCAGCTCTTTGAAGAATCAAAGGGCAGATTGAGAAGACCAAGTCAAGCCAAGGAGCAAGACACTGTTAAGGAGAAAACCTCCCTTGCCGGGCAGGAGGGCCTGGCGAGGTCAAGGTTGCCCCGGAAGCAAGCCTCAAGACCGCCCCGGCAGGCCTGCCGGGGCCTACGAAAGCAAAAATGCCCCTCCAAGGCTTCACCGCTCCACCTCATAGAGAGCAAGTCATCAATCGGTGCGGTGTCAAGCCCCAAGGAGACTAAGTGGCTGTCTTTTGCCACATGGCAGCCATTTCCTACAGGAATCGCCTCCAAATGACACCCGTCCAGCGACGTGTCATGTAGACAGGAGGGAAGGTGGCCGCCGGGCAGGCCATGATGTGACACTAAGCGGCGCATTTAATGCACTCTGCTCTGTCTGCAAAGTAGATATGATAGCACTGTTTGCTATCTAATCAGTACGCAATGATTGATTTGCCACTGTGGTGACCCCTTGATCTATAAAAGGAGGCCAATGGCAACCATAGATAGGATTCGGACCCTTGTACACTCATACGCGCGTAGCTGCTCTCGCCTCGAGGCAACCCTGCCGGGCAAGAGCACTGCGTTTCCACCAGCATCCACCATCAATCCACCAAAGAAGGAGTAGGGCTTTACGACTCACGGCGGCCCGAACCTAGGTAAAACTGCCCGTGTGATCTCTACCGTGCTGCGCTGCGCTCCTCCGCTCTTTGTGCAACACGCTCAGTCCCCCTGCCGAACCAAAAGGGGCTCGTGGCCCCATAGGTGGCCGTGGTTTCCCACGATATCTTTGGCGCGCCAGGTAGGGGGCAAGCGCTTGCGCGAACCCGAGAAGCGTACGTAGCGCATCATCTTCACTGCCATCTTCTTCATCAACGGCTCCATCGTGCATGGCGCCCAAGAAGAAGCCCGGTGCCGGAGCTCGCCCATCCACCTTGAAGGCCCCGTTGCATGCAACCGCTGATGCCGCAGGGGCTATGGGGATGCCTGGAGGTGTGGACGCTGTGGGGGACGTGGTCGGCGCGGGCGGAGTCGTCACCACCTCCCCTGCGGCCGAAGCAGGAGCAGGAGGCGCCGGAGAAGGACAGCACTAACAACATCCCAGCGGCCACGCCCCATGAGGTACGGGAGGAGAGATCATTCTATCCGCACCTCCCCGTCCGGCCGAGGGGCACAGCCGCAGCGGGGGTACCCGCTCTGGGGGAATCGCAACTCCTCGGCCGTTCCTGCCGTGGGTGCGACCGCGGCGCACGCGCCACCCCTGGAACGAGCCTACCCAGCTGCTACGCTAAACGGAGCCACTGGTCCTCAAGTGCCTCCACCTCGTCACCACGCCACCCAGGCGGCTGGGTCACGACAACGAGAGCACGGCGCGATCGCTACTGGCACCATCAGGAGCCGGGCGACGTTGCGGTCTTCGTCTACATCCATGCCAAGCACTGCTTCAGAGGCCATGGCGCGGGCCCAGCTGCTGTTGAAATTTCCGCCGGCAGCCGATCAGATGGATGAGTGGAGAGCCACCATTCAGAGCCTGATTGGTTTCCCTGAGGCGGGAGGATCGCAGTGAGCTGGCCCGCCACGGCCTTCCCAGGCAACGACAATAGCCCTTGCTGCTGGCCATCCGGGAGGGGCCACCCCCACGGTGCAGTCCCCTACATGGCAACCGGCGCGAGAGCCACGCAACCAAGAACCCGACGACGTCTCGATGGCTTCATCCGACCCTCGAGCGCGTCAAGCTCGGGTGATGTTGCGGTCTTCGTCAACATCCATGCCAAGCACCACTTCGGAGGCCATGGCGCGGGCCCAGCTGCTATTGAAATTTCCACCGGCAGCCGATCAGATGGATGAGTGGAGAGCCACCATTCAGAGCCAGATTGGTTTCGCTGAGGCAGGAAGAGCGCAGCAAGCTGGCCTACCACGACCTCCCCAGGCAACGACAATAACCCTCACTGTTGGCCATGCGGGAGGGGCCACCCCCACGGTGCAGTCCCCTCCACGGCAACCAGCGCGAGAGCCGCACAACCAAGAACCCGACGACATCTCGATGGCTTCGTCTGACCCTCGAGCGTGTCAAGGCCAACGGCGGGTCCTGGAGGACAGGCAGAGGGAAGGCGCGCGTGCCACCACCGAGCGACACCACGACACCCACCGCCAGTCCGACAGGCACGATGGCCCCAACGTCGACGAGCCCACACTCGCTGAAGGCGGGTACCTGCCTTTCGAGGCTGGGTGCCCTGCCTTCACCCGTGAGCTGCGGCAAGTTCGTTGGCCGTCCACTCACATGTTCAAGCAAGAGATACCAGAGAAGTATGACAGAAGACTGAGCCCGGCAGAATTCTTAAACATCTACACCATCGCTGTTCAAGCTGCCGGGGGAAGAGATGAGCAGGTATTCGCCAACTACTTCCCTTTGGCACTAAAGCCAAATGTGAGGTCTTGGCTGATGCACCTGCCGGAGAACTCCATTTCGACCTGGGCTGACCTGTGCCATGAGTTCGTTGGTGCCTTCACGGGCGGCCATCAAGAACCAGGGCGGCCCAGTGACTTGCAGCTTCTCCCGCAGAAGGAAGGAGAGAGCCTACGGAAATACATGCAGAGGTTCAGCCGAGTACACAGGAATATTCCAGACATCCATCCGACAGTTGTGATAGCTGCGCTCCAGTCCAACGTGCGCAATCGTCGGATTCGTTCCAAGAAGAACGTTCGATTGCCCAAGACTGTGAAGGAGCTTTACACTCTAGTGGATAAGTGTGCTCAAATAGAGGAGGGGAGGAAGCTCCCCGAAGAAGAGGATGGCGTCGACATCGATTCAGAGGATGATGACGAGGCCACTAGTCAGAAGAAAAAGAACAAGAAGCGCAACAAAAGGCGCAAGGATAAGGCAGTGATGACCATTGAGGGATCGGGCACGCCTAGTACCGACAAGAAGGCCAAGGCTGAGGTATCCGGCAAGGAAGCTACTGTATGCACTGATTGCCGGGAGGCCGCGGCTGCCGCGAAGGCCGAGAAAGGTGATGGTGCATACTGCAAGATCCATCAGACCAAGGCCACGATCTCCAGGAGTGTCATCAGATTGAGCAACTTGTCAAGAAGTAGAGGGCTGAATATGAAAAGCGAGATAAAGAGAAAGGTCATAATGGCGCTGGCGGGAAGGGCCACGGCGGCGGAGCAAGCCGCCCCGGCAAGGCTCCTCAGAATCAACGGAAACCCGCCAGAGGCCGTGAGAAGGAGGATTGCAACGATGAGAGTGATGGAGGAGATGAAGAGGAAACCAGCGAGCAGGAATTCCAGAAAGCCACTGATGCCCTGTGCATTGACGGAGGTGCATCTTTGCACTCCTCCCACTGCCAACTTAAACATGGGCCCGTGAGGTCAATGTCGTGGAGCCAGCGGCAGGTTCTCGGAGACCGCTCAAGTGGTCCCGCATGCCCATCATCTTCGACGAAGAGGACCACCCTGACCGCACCACTGCAGTAGGGTGCTTGCCGTTGTTGGTATCACCAACAATCCGCAACCTCAAAGTCACAAAGATGTTGGTTGACTACGGGGCCGGGTTGAATCTGATTTCTCCAAAGGTCATCAGCAAACTCCAGATAGCAAAGGAAGAGCTCAAGGTTACATGTACATTTCAAGGAATCAGCCCCGGCAGGAGTCGTCCTAAGGGGAAGATCACGTTGCCGGTGACATTCGGGGGAGAGTTGAACTACCGGACTGAGAAAATCACATTTGATGTGGTTGACCCCCCCTGCCGTATAATGGAATCCTTGGTCGACCAACTCTGGCCAAATTCATGGCGGCATCCCACTATGCCTACAACACCTTGAAGATACCAGGGCCGGTGGGCGTCATTTCCATTCCATCAGATGAGAAGGACACAATTATTTACGTGGATAAGATGTACCAAGAAGCAGTCGCGGCAGAGGCCACTGAAGCCGCAATTCCTGCCAAGGAAAGCAATGCAAAGAAGAAGGCTAGCAGGGATGCCAGCAAGGAATCCGTGAAGCGTACCTCTTCAGAGTATGCTGCACTTGTTGATGACTTGCCGGAGAGTTCCAATAGCAAGAGATCCAAGGCTTCTGCACCCGCTGTGAAAAATGTCCTGACAGGGCTGGCTGGCGCTGATGGTAGCTTCACTATCAGTGCCACCCTCAATGACAAATAGGAAAGCGCGCTCGTTGCCTTCCTGCAGGCGAATGTCGATGTGTTTTCCTAGCAACCATCTGACATCCCCGTTGTTCCCAGGGAGGTAATCGAGCACCACCTTGCTGTCTGCCCACATGCCCGACCCATCAAGCAGAAGGTCCGGAAGCAAGCTTTGGAGCGGCAACAGTTTATTGCCGAGCAGATCAAGAAACTTGAGGCAGCTGGTCTGGTCAGAGGGGTATTGCATCCAACATGGTTAGCGAATCCTGTGGTGGTACGCAAAGCTAATGGGAAGAGGAGGCTGTGCATAGATTTTACGGATCTGAACAAGGCATGCCCAAAGGACCCATTTCCCTTGCCGCGCATCGACCAGATTGTGGATTCCACCTCAGGGTGTGACCTGCTTTCCTTCCTGGATGCCTACTCTAGATTTCATCAGATCTTCCTATCCAAGGAAGACAAAGAGAAGGCAGCGTTCATTACCCCATGTGGCACATACTGCTTCGTACGGATGCCTTTCGGGTTAAAAAGCACCGTGTCCACTTTTGCAAGAGCAGTCCAGATTGGTTTTGAGTCACAGTTGCACAGAAACATTGAGGCTTATATGGATGATATTGTGGTCAAGACCAAGGACAGATCAACCCTCATCCAGGATTTAGAAGAGACGTTTGCTAATCTGCGCAAGATCAACTTGAAGCTAAACCCGGAGAAGTGTGTGTTTGGCGTTCCTTCCGGCAAGCTACTTGGATTTTTTTGTTCCATCGGGGGATAGAGGCCAACCCCGACAAGATCAAGGCTATCAAGTAGATTCAAGCACCCAAGACAGTTAAGGACATGAGGCGTTTGACTGGATGTGTTGCCGCGCTTAGAAGATTCATTTCCAAGTCTGCTGAGCGTGCCTTGCTGTTCTTCAAAATTTTGAAGAAGGCAAGACCCATGGAGTTGAACCCAGAAGCAGATGCTGCACTACGAGATTTGAAGGCCTACCTTTCCTCTGTGCCCACTTTGGTCACTCCAAAACCTCAAGAGCCGTTGCTGCTATACTTGACGACAACTAATCAAGTGGTTAGCGCAGCATTGGTGGCGCAGTGGGAAGTGGATGAAGCAGCAGACACAACTGGTGTCCCTTTAGGGGAGGAAACTGAGCACACCCCGGCAAGGTCAGGTGCAGATCAGAATGGAGAAAAGCAAAGCAGCGGAAGCAGTTCTCCGGTCACGGCAAAGAAGAAAGTGGTGCAACACCCAGTGTACTTCGTCAGCTCCCTGTTGCAGGGGGCTAGATCCAGGTACTCTGGCATGCAAAAATTGATTTTTGGCCTTATCATGGCCTCAAGGAAACTGCGCCACTTCTTCCAAGCCCACGAGATCACAGTTGTCACATGTTTCCCTTTGCAACGGATACACTAAAACCCTGAGGCTACCGGTAGGATAGTGGAGTGGGCTTTGGAATTATCCAGCTTTGGTTTGAAGTTTGAGAGCACGTCAACAATTCAATGCAGAGCATTGGCAGAGTTTATTGCAGAATGGACGCCAACTCCAGATCAAGAAGTGTTGGAAATAGTTATTCCCGACAAGGAAGCACCCCAAGAATGGATCATGTATTTCGATGGTGCCTTCTCCCTGCAAGGTGTAGGGGCTGGCGTGTTTCTCGTTGCTCCCACTGGAGAGCACCTGAAGTACATCGTCCAGATACGTTTTCCCCGGGAGAAGGCTACCAACAATACAGCAGAGTATGAAGGGCTCCTTGCCGGGCTCAGAATTGCGAAAGAACTGGGGATCAAGAAGCTGATCATCCATGGAGACTCACAACTTGTAGTGAGACAAGTCAACAAAGATTACCAAAGTCCATTGATGGAGGCATACGTTGAGGAAGTGAGAAAGTTGGAGGAGCACTTTGACGGATTGCAAACAAAGCACGTACCCCGTGCGGAAAATAGCATTGCTGATCATCTGTCGAAGTGCGTTGCGCAAAAGCTCCCTGTGGAACCAGGAACTTTTTTTCTCCATCTGACTCAGCCCTCCGTATCCCTGGCAACAATGGCCAGAAAGAGGAGGAAACTAGACTCCGGCAAGCCTCTCCCAGTAGAACCTTCCGAGGATCCCGGCAGAAAGCTTGTCGGGCACAACTCCCCTTCGGTCACTGAGCTGCATCCTCCCGCCAGGCCACTGGTCCTCGCGGTCGAGGATTGCACTCTCATGAATGAGGAGGTGCCACTAGTCCTCATTGCCAAGCCACAGGCTCCGTCTTGGGCACGACACATAGTCCATTTCCTCCAAACTGGAGAACTTCCCGAAGAGCAAGAAGAAGCTGAAAGAGTAGCCCGGAGGGCTAGTATGCATTAGTTCATTGACGACACGCTGTACAGAAGGAGGCCCAACGGTGTGAAATTGAAGTGCATTTACCGGAAAGGAGGAAAGGAACTGCTGGTAGAGATACAAAAGGGTATGTGTGGCTCCCACATTGGATCAAGGGCACTGGTTGGGAGAGCTTTCCGGCAAGGATTCTACTGGCCCACAACACTCCAAGATGCGGTCGAGCTTGTCACCAAGTGTGAAGCCTGCCATTTCCATTCCAAGAATATCCACCTGCCTGCCCAAGCTCTTCAGACAATCCCTTTGTCATGGCCGTTTTTGGTCTGAGGGCTTGATATCCTCGGCCCTTTCCCCCGAGCTCCCGGGGGCTTTGAATTCTTGTTTGTTGCAATCGACAAGTTTACAAAGTGGCCGGAAGTAGAGCCCGTGAGAAAGGTGACTGCTCAGTCAGCTATCAAGTTCTTGAAAGGATTGGTGTGCCGCTTTGGAGTTCCTGCCCGGATCATCACTGACAACGGCACCCAGTTCGCGAGTCATGCCTTCATGCAATACGTTCATGCCCTCGGAAGCAAAATCTCGTTCGCCTCTGTGGCCCACCTAAGGAGCAACGGACAAGCTGAGAGGGAGAATGCTGAAGTATTGCGAGCACTCAAGATGAGAACATTTGATAGACTATAGAAGTGTGGCAGGCGGTGGATCCACGAGCTGCCGGTGGTTCTTTGGTCCCTCAGAACAACACCAAATCGAGCTACCGGGCAGACTCCCTTCTCCCTAGTCTATGGGGCAGAAGCAGTTATCCCCACAGAACTCATTTACGGGTCACCTCGAGTACTTGCCTATGATGAAGTGGCACAAGATCAGCACCGGCATGATGACGCTATGCTACTCGAGGAGAACCGTCTCCGGGCTGCTACGCGTGTCGCACACTATCAGCAAGCCCTGCGTCACTATCACAGCTGCAGGGTTCATTCCCAGTGTTTTGAGGAAGGCGACCTTGTCCTTAGGCACATTTAATCTGCCAAGGGTGCAAACAAGTTGACGCAGAAGTGGGAAGGCCCTTACCGGGTAGTACAAGTCACCAGGCTGGGCGCAGTCCGTCTGGAGACCGGGGATGGCATTCAGTTGCAAAACTCATGGAACATTGAGCATCTCCGCAAGTTCTACCCGTAAGGCGTGGCTGTCGGGCCCTGCCCGGCAGCCACCCTTTTGTATAGGCCTTGCCTCAGTTGGATGTAACCCCTTGTACAAAGCCAGGCGCAGACCTTGAGTAACAGAAATAAATGAAGCATTGGGGGGCCCCCGGCAAATTGCATGCATGCATAAGCATATCATGAGCATTGCATGTTCATGTAGATAAGATCGCATGAGGCATCATTTTCATCTGCATCAAACTGCAGGCTCCTACTATGGATTCGATCCCGAATAGGAAAAGAGAACACAAGCCAACATTGTGATCCCCGGCAAGCCCTAACAGATAAGTTCTCTCTCTTATCCATATGCGTTCTGTAAGTAAAAACTTGTGCATAGGAAAACCTCGCCACTTTCAGAACTTAGGTGCTCCCGTCCCTTGACTCGAATGTTGCTTTGGTCGGGGTGGTTGTAGTGGCCTTTGGCGAGAAAGTTGGCGGGGGGCTAGTCCCTCTATACAGTTTGGGCCCGGCAAGCCTAGCTCCACGGCAGCAAACTATAAGGGTACCGGCAGGACACCCTACCGGGAAAAACTTGTTTACCTGAGAGTATGGAGGCATTCTACCACTGCATGGACATGTTACATGCACAAGTGCCCGGCAAGGTTATCTTTTTCATTAATATGCTGATCAACAAGTACAGACCTTACATAACACAAACATGGATAAAAGAGATTACATAATTTGAACTAAAGTTTGGCAAGTGCCTACAGATTTTAGATTGAAAAAAGATAAGTGCCCCGTGATGCCCTTTCTTGCCCCTCTCCTTCTAGGCACTGCGGCAGGAGGTGAAGAGGGCAAAAGGAGCGCCTGGGCAGAAGCCCAACCTGACCCCGTCGGGTCCCCTGATGAGGAGCCTGGCAAGAGCGGGATGGCGCGGGCGAAGGTCATGGGGAAGAGATCGGCAGAGACGACCCGTCATCCACCACCACCATGGCCAGCAGGACGCGGCAGGGCGAACGAGGCTGCAGCCTACGAGGAAGCCTGCCGGGGTCCAGCTGGAAGGCTGCTGGAGGAGCCAGGAGCACCATCCCCACCCCTACATCCAACTCCCTAGCAAATCACCTTGCCAGAGAGGAGATGCAGGTGCAGATGATGGTGCCATCGCCTGACAGTGACGGTGCGGCTGGTGCTCAGCCGGAGTCAGAGTCCTCGCCCTCATGGCCGACGCCGTCGTCATCGCCATCACTGTCCTCCTCTTCGCTATCACTCGAGGAGGAGCTTTCATCATCGGTCGAGCTCTCCACGCAGCACCCTAAGCGAGCACTCGAGCTCCCAAAAACCTTGACGGAAAGGAAATCGGCCTCCATTAACTTAAAATGGAGGACGTGCCCTTTCAACAAGCTATAGGCATGGGCAAAGGTCTTCCAACCACGGTGAAAGTACATGACATGAGGGGCGGGGAAATCTACATCCACCCGTATGCTGCCATTCCCGCAGCCCTCATGTGTAGTCTCCACGCACGCAGCTGTTCGAGCTCCATCACCCTTGTGAATGGGGTGGGGAGACGGAGGCGGCCGTACGAAGGCTTATACAGCCTAAGGACGAACTCCAGGGGCTGGTCTCCAACGTGGCCTTCCATCGGGGGATGGGCGGCCGGCGGGGGTGCAATCAGAGCACCACCCTGTCCCCCTTGGCCTCATGCGCCACGACAGCCTCGACCTCATCCTCTCCCACCTCCTCTCGTAGCTGGCTCCGTCCCCGCATCCTCGGAGGGAGGAGGGAGACGCTGTCGAGCATAAGTTCTCGTCGCCACTTGGGGAGGGCCAGACCCTCGACCTCTCACCATGCCAGACGTGGGCTACTGCAGAAATGAAGAAGGAAGGGGTGTGGAGGAACGTCTCGCACCACGCCCCCTTTTTATAGGCGGGCGTGGCAGGGGGCTGGGTTTTCTCCATAGAGGTGGCCGCCCCGCTCGGCCAGTCTGGTTCCTCCTCGCCCTTAACAGCTCAAAGAATCAGGGCTGACCCCCTGCGCCAATCTACGGTGCCTGGCTTTCTGCCATGGCACTCATTCCCGCGCCCTCCGCATCCGCCACCAACCTTGCGCAATGCATGCGATACATTTGGCGGAGGCGTTCGGAGTGGGAAGATTAGTGTGGTGGCAGTTACCGCCCCGTGACCAAAGGACATGGGTAACTCCACAGATCGTGACCCATTTTCTCCATCACTATGGTTGGCGTTACACGACGCACGGGAGAACCGAAAACAGACCTGGGCTCAGGTTAATGCAGAAGCAAAGAAGATCTCAAAGGACAAGCAGCTATTTCCCTCTCGCCTGTGCACAAGTTAGGGCCTACCCCGACGACGCTCGGCAGCGCGTTCGGGCCAGGCCCGAGGGCTCCTGTCAGTGCAACAACCCCTGGGTCTGTTTCCCAGACCGTGCACATGCCCGAGATCAAGATTGCAGCATCCAAGACCAGACCAAGCACGAGAGATCAGCTCTTTGAAGAATCAAAGGGCAGATTGAGAAGACCAAGTCAAGCCAAGGAGCAAGACACTGTTAAGGAGAAAACCTCCCTTGCCGGGCAGGAGGGCCTGGTGAGGTCAAGGTTGCCCCGGAAGCAAGCCTCAAGACCGCCCCGGCAGGCCTGCCGGGGCCTACGAAGGCAAAAACGCCCCACCAAGGCTTCACCGCTCCACCTCACAGCGATGCAAGTCATCAAGCCCCAAGGAGACTAAGTGGTTGTCTTTTGCCACTTGGCAGCCATTTCCTATAGGAATCGCCTACAAATGACACCCGTCCAGCGACGTGTCATGCAGACAGGAGAGAAGGTGGCCGAACAGCCCGGCAAGGCGTGTCAGGCAGGCCATGATGTGACACTAAGCGGCGCATTTAATGCGCTCTGCTCTATCTGCAGAGTAGATATGATAGCACTATTTGCTATCTAATCAGTACGCAATAACTGATTTGCCACTGTGGTGACCCCTTGATCTATAAAAGGAGGCCCATGGCAACCATAGAAATGATTCGGACCCTTGTACGCTCATACGCACGTAGCTGCTATTGCCTCGAGGCAACCCTGCCGGGCAAGAGCACTGCATTTCCACCACCATCCACCATCAATCCACCAAAGCAGGAGTACGTAGGGTTTTACGCCTCGCGGCGGCCCGAACCTGGGTAAAACTGCCCGAGTGATCTGTGACGTGCTGCGCTGCGCTCCTCTGCTCTTTGTGCAACACGCTCAGTCCCCCTGCCGAACCAAAAGGGGCTCGTGGCCCCATAGGTGGCCGTGGTTTCCCACGACAATAGGTGAGGACCAAACTGGATAGTCAAGACGAGCAAGGGTTGGTTGCGCTTTTCAAGCACTCATTGATGAAGTATCGTTCCTACCTGAGGCAAGCGCACTTCGATGGCAAGCCTCTAAACAAAATTTTTGTAAAGTCTCCGGTGCTACATTTATCAGATAGTGACTGCAATAATCTTGTTACACATTGGTCTAGTCCGCAGCGTAAGGTACTGTCTACGATATGACATCACAATTTGAACTACATTTCTGCATGTGCCTTAAAGTCTCACTTGTACGAAAACTGTTTGCAGAAGAACATTCATTCTCAAGGGACCACAGAATCCCGCAACTGTACTGCACACTGCATTGCTCTTGTGAGTACCTCTTGCCCTGTATGACCATACTTACTTTCATAGCTGGTTGATTATGTAGCATCACTGCACATGTTAGCCTCATTATCCTCCATTTGGTGGACATTATAAGATCCATATGGACTCTTACATAAATTTAGAATCAACCCAATGCTTTTGAAGAGGTTTAGCTCTGCAGTCCTCTTGTAAGGACTGAACGCCATCTATCACTGTACTTACATTAACAGCTACTCCCTTCGTCCCATAATATAAGAGCGTTTTGTATAGTACACCAGTGTTCAAAACACTCTTATATTATGGGAAGAGGGATTGGTTAATTGTGTAGCATTCTGCATCTTATCTCCCTTGCCCACCATTTATTAAAAAATATCAGAACTATATTTAATCTTACCAAAAAGTTGAATACACAGATAGTGCCAGTGCAGAAGTGTAGCCCATTGCTCTTGTCAGTACATTTTGTCCTGTAACGCTTGTACTTCCAGGGATTGGTAGTTGATTATGTAGCATCAATCTGCATCTTATCTTCATTATCCTCTATCCCTTCCATTATTATCATATCTATAATTACTCTCTACAAAATGTAGAGTACAGGCAATGCTTGTGAAGAAGATTCTGTGCTGAAATTCTTGAGTTATCCTTCCCTTGACATGGAGAAGGGCATTATAAAGCCGGTGTTAACTGTTAATGTAAGTCAGACCTTCTAAAGCCTTTATCCTCAACTGCTATTTAATTTGCTCATACTCCCTATCGGTAACTGCTGTTTAGTTTGCTGTTTCTATCAAAATGCATGTTCGCAACAACTGTAACTTCCATGTTTTACTTGTAAAACCAAATTCCTTATTCATACCATGCACATTACTCAATACTCCCTATATGTATGGTTGTTTTTGTGGATCTATAATCTAGTGTGTGGTGAAGCAGCCTAGGTTTGCACCTTGTCATCTCCTATTTTATCTTACTGATGTGGCTGATGATATGAACAACATGCCATGCACATTAACCAAAATAGATACAATGATTGTCTTTGCCCTTCATCTATGCTTGTTTTGTTGACAAGGTAATCCGGTAGTGTGGTGAAGCTCCCCGCATTATGAACAATGCCAAATTATGCTATTGATATTTTGAACTTACTCTTTATTTTCAAATTTGAAATTGGGTGGAATTGACAGCACAGTTATCATCTTTGTTTATACATGTACAAAACCTGTCATCTCTCTGCTTGTTTCAGGGTGGTATGCCTGATGGCATGCACAAGTCTGCTGAAGGCTGTGAGACAAACCCAACATATATTGCAGCAAAGAAGGCAAAACATCTTGAAGATAGCGAGACAACCCCAAAGTCTTGTCTTGATGCAGTGTTCAAGTTACTTGAGACTACCAGTCAGACAAGCTCACATAATTCGTTGTCTAAATCAGTTCGACTTCTTTAGTCCCAAGTTCTAGCAGAAAGGCATTCTGGAACTCAACTTCGACTTGAAGACCTATCTCTAAGAAAGATTGCGGAGAACACCAATGAGAACCTCAATGATAAACAGCTACACCTGGAAGCTATGACCGACATGCTAGGCCGGTCTCACAGCCTTGGTCAGTAGCTTGCGCAGCAGTTCCCGCGCAAGGCTAACCTTTCTTGAACTGTCTTGGAAGTGGTCTTGGTTCGGTATTATTTGGTTACGCTGCAATGGCGCCTAGTTTTTGTAATCTGCTTCTTCGTTGGGCTTTATGATCACTGGTGGCGAACTTCGATGCCCAGTGGATGTAATATACCATAAATCCTTTATTGTATAGCGTAGGTTTATTCTAAGTTACTATGCCATAACTTCTTTATTGTATAGAGTAGGTTTGTTCTTAATTCCTACTAGTTATCGTATATGCCATCATTCGCTATCTAAAAAAAGGCGAAAATTTGATGTAGTCGACCGGGCCGAAACATTCGCCTTAACGGTCCTGCATTTTAGCGGGCCACAATTGGGCCAGCCTGCAACTTTCTTGGGCTTGAAAGGCCATTGCGGCCTTCACACTTTGCGCCAGGCCCGCAACTTTCACGGGCCTATATTCGGCCCAAAGTTTAGTTGGGCCTTTAGTGGACCCAGCGCTTAGTTGGGCCCATGTAGCTTCGGGCCATTAACAGGCTGAATATTCTGCTGGCCTGTTACGGCCTAGAAGAAACTATGGGCCTTTCGCAGGTCGAAATTCATGTTGGGCCTCAATTTTCACTAGTCGTCGACGGGCCTTCAGCAGGCTGAAATATAGACCGGGCCATTATTGGCCCAGTTATATGACGGGCCATTACCAGGCCAAAACATATCTCGGGCCTTAGTTGGCCCACTGATATCATGGGCCTTTAAGAGGCCGAAAGCTTAGTAGAGGCATCAGCGGGCCGAATTATACGACAGGCCTTTAACAGGCCCAAAGTCACGGCGGACCATATATGGCCCATGGGCAGCACGGGCCATTCCCAGGCCGAAAGACACACCGGGCTGAAATGGGCCCATGTCTACATAGGGCCTCTAACAGGCCGAAATGTCACTGGGCCGTAATTGGGCCCAAATATTCGGCGAACAATTAACGGGCCATATCTGGCTTCGGGCCGTAAATGGGCCATGTTTAAACAGGCCGTTAGTGGGCTGGCCCAATAGTACCTGAGTAAATACTACGGGCCTTTGATTGGGCCTTCCTTTTTAACCTATATGGGCCTCTATTGGGCCCTGCCACATGTCGACGTATCATAGGTACGTCTCCTCCATTGGACGGGCGACATTTGGCCCACCGAGGAGCCGACACGTGTTTCCTCCAGCCAATGATGATTTTACACGTGGAAAATCCCCATTGGTCCGGGCTGTTAACGGGTTATCGGATCAAAACTGGAACCCGATAGCTTAACAACGACTTGTTACGGTGGATGCCATGTGTCGGTTACCCTTGACGGAAGCACTTCCATGACGCGCCATTTATCGTCATGGAAGTGGACACTTCCGTGATGATAATTTTGGTATTGTCATGGAACACTTCTACGACAGCACTGGTATGAATATCTTGAATCTGTCATAAAATCGTCATGGATGTACATGCTTGACAAAAAATGCGACCTACTGTGACAAACATGTATCATCATGGAAGTGGTTTTTTTGTAGTGAATTATTTAAAGAAAAAGTTAAAAGATGGCATGACAAAAGAATCCAAAAGCGGGAGTTTAAAGTTGGAGAATATGTTCTTTTGTACAACTCTCATTTCAGATTCTTTAAAGGAAAATTCCTCTCAAAATGCGAAGGACCATATATCATCGAGGAGGTTTATCGCTCCGGAGCTATCAAAATAAATAATGCCGAAGGTACTAACCCGAAGGTGGTGGTGGCACCCCGCCTGATTACCACTGTAGCCAGACGGTCGCCACGCATACCAGCCCAGGAAATCACTCTGGCATGCGCGTTCACAACAAGTATCAAGAACACAGGCATTTCTATTAATGGGTATAAAAGTCTTACATGATATGTTACAAAGGGGTGACAGCGGAAAAGCTCTACCTAAGGCAGCATGGTCCTGGTGCGGCTCCAATCCTCCGGGATCTGACTGGGTAACGCTCCTAGCCCACAAATGCTCCGGCTCCTCGTCGACGGACGACGGATCCTTAGGTGAACCTGGCCACATTGAAGGCCGCTGAGTACTTTCGAATGTACTCGCAAGCAAACCAAACTAACATATACACCAAGCAATGCAATCCATGGCATTCAAGCATGTATTTGATATTAGAGCAATATTAATTATCATGGCATGGCATACCTATCTAGCATTATTAATTATCATGTCGTAGCAAGATTATCCAGTATGATCAAACATCTAGCAGCATTGATCATCATGACCTAACAGGGTTATCTAGCAAGATAACTACTGAAGTAAAGTACAGTAAAGCATATCAAATAAATAATCCATACTCCGACATTCTCACGATCCAATCCGATGTTGAACCAAATCCAGTCCAAGTCTTTCGGTCATCTGACCATCTCTTCCATAGGCATCCCATGGCTAACATACCATATTCCTGACAACATCTGATGTCTATGCAGGAAAGGTTCTTCCACCATTATTATCATCATTACGGTTGACCACCTAGTGAGGCCTGGACGGACTGTCCAATACCGTGGACGCGGCTATTCGAATAGATTTTACACTCTGCAGAGGTTGCGCACTTTACCCACACCATGGAGCACCTGATCTCGGGATCCCATTCGGGTGGACCAGCGTTGCTCCAACGAAACCCGCCTGACCCGTGACACTCCCATCGTACCACCGGCAATCATCCTCCCCCGGAGTCAAGCCCTGGGTGGCCCCTGTGTCACCCCGTGACACCTGCCACCGTCGTGGCCAAACTAAACTGTCCCAAACGGGGACCGCGCGCAAACAACCAACTGGGCTCACAGGGTTATCGCCGTCTACCTGATCAGGGTAGCACGCACGCATAACCTGTGACGACCCCGGCTTAATCGTGCACTAATCATACACGCAAATGCGCACGATCAAGCCTAAGGACTCACTTGAAGATATCACAACACAACTCTAAAACATAAATAAAGTCATACAAGCTTTATATTACAAGCCAGGGCCTCGAGGGCTCGAATACATAGCTCGATGGCATACAAGCGTCAGCGGAAGCATCAGATATCTGAGTACAGATATAATACAGAGAGAGAGATAGGCCTTCACAGAGGCGGGGTAAAATAAAATACTACGATCGAAAGGCGTAGGCCTCCTGCCCTGGACCCTCCGATCCTACTCCTGGTCGTCAGTCGGCTCCTCGTTGTAGTAGTACTCGCCAGGCGGGTAGTAGTACTGGTCGTCGGCTGGGGCGTCTGGCTCAGGGGCTCCGTCGTCTGATGGCATCAAATGGAATATGGGGAAAAAAGAAAGTAAAGCAAACGTGAGTACTCATCCGAAGTACTCAGCAAGCAAGGATCTACACTACATATGCAACATTTTCAAAGGAATGGCTGTATATGTGGACTGGGCTGCAGAAATGCCAGAATAGAGGGGGAAGCCTAGTCCTATCGAAGACTAGCATCTTCAACAATCTTCGACAGTCTTGCAGCATCAGGAGAGAGCAGATGAACATAATGTAAAGTAGTAGTAGTAGTATCATCAACCTCGACCTGAGATCCTTTCTCGACTCCCTGCGAGAAAGCAATCCCAGAGCCGTACTATCCAGTTCTCATCACATGTTCTAGTTGTACCGATCGGGATACAACTCCGAGTGTCCGTTACCGTAGGACAGGCTATCGATAGAAGTTTCTTCCCTGCAGGGGTGCACCAACTTACCCACCACGCTCGCTTAACTCCGGCCGGACACACTTTACTGGGTCATGCCCGGTCTCGGCCAAGCAACACGCCGCAACCCGACCTAGGCTCTAAAGAGAGGTCAGCACGCCGGACTAACCTATGCCCCCGGGGGTCTTGGGCCTTCGCCCCGGGAACCCTGCACGTTGCGAGGACATTTCGGAAGCAGACCTAGCAACCCCTTAATACAAGCGCAGTTGCGTTCCCAGTCCAATCCAAAACGGGCCGCTCCTCGCTGACGTCAATAGAGCTTTGGCTGATGTATACGACGCAGAACGCCCATAGTATGCCCACGTGATGGTTAGTGCTATCGGGCCAGAGGCCCCTCGGATCAAATATCCAAACCGTAGTGGATTAGGAGCGCGCGGAAACGAGCAGAGACTCACGATCGATGTGACCCCGTCGCCCCGTCTCGAGGACTTGCGGCAAGGGCTAAGAATGCCCGGCCACGCCTCGTAGTTATCTCGCGGGCACCATCCAGGTCAACCCGACTCCACATCACTTCGCATTAAGCTCGCGCGGGTACCCCTCAGGGCCGACCCGTCTTTAGTATCATGGTTTAGTGCAAGTTAACTCAACAACAGTATCTGTGTGTCTGACACCAGGGGAGCCCTGAGGAATCACCCTCGATGGAACTCCCACTGATGTTATCATCAAGGTGAACGAAGGAGGAATCACCCTCGAGGTCCACACTTGAGAGGTTGCACGACGATGTCGTTATCGGGGGTGGTGTAGGAGGAATCACCCTCGCATACCACGACCGAGTAACTAACCTACAAGGTTAACATCAGAAGTGCTGACGAGGTATCACCCTCGGCACTCGACGGTAACCCAGCAGTGTCGGCAACTAAGGGGAAGTGATGTGCGGTGCTAGGGTCTAGTCTTCAATCCCGATGATCGGGTCTTCTGATATCCAGCAGGGCAGTCGGGATCAAGTGGGGGTCTCTGTCGTGACTCTACCCAGCCTATACTAAGCAGTCTAGGATAACCAGTAAGGTAGCAAGGCAGGTTACAATAATCAGGCTATGCAGCAGATATAGGAAATCAGTAGCAGTAGCAGTTCTAATGCAAGCATAAGAGAGATGAGAGTAGGCGATATAGGCATGCTCAAAATGGGGGTGCTTGTCTGTTTGCTCTGGGGCAAGGGCAAGGTCGTCGGTGGTGTCGTCGAGGACGTAGTCGTACTCCTGAGCTGCGTCTGCCTCGGAAGCTACGTCAACGTCGGTGTCTACCGAGAGAGAAGAGGGGGAAGAAACAGGTAAACATAATGCAAACAAAAGCAATACGGTGCATGTGATGCTATGATGGAGTGCAGGGTTGCCTAAATATGCATCTAAGTTATTTTAGTTACCGAAGTGTGTGCACTATTCATCTGCCGGATACGGGTCCGGAGTTACGAGTTCTTCTACGTAGGGGATTCCGACAAAGAAATGGACGGCACGATCAGACTCGTCTCGTCGTTCTGAGCAACTTTCATGTTTTAACTTTTTTGATCCGAGCTACGGTTTAAAAGTTATTAATTTTCAAAGTTTATTTGAATTTCTGGAATTATTTAATTTTATCAGAAAATGTATTATGACGTCAGCATGATGTCATGCTGACATCAGCGAGTCAACAGCGCTGTCCAGAGTCAAATCTGACATGTGGGTCCAGTGGGACCCACATGTCAGCCTCTGTTATTTAAACAGTGAGTTAAATTAAACTAATTTGCTAATTAACTAGGTGGGGCCCTTATGTCAGTGACTAATTAGCTTAGTTAAATTAGAATTTAATTATTAAACTGGTTAATTAGCTAGATAAAAGCAGGGGCCCCACTTGTCAGCGGCGGAGAGTGAACAGTGGCAGGCGTTGACCTGGTCAACGAAGTCAACCAGGGCCAGGGGACCCACTGGCAGCCTCACCGAGGTGGGCCCCACGCCTACCCAGTCAGCAGCGTCGCCGGAGCTGCGCCGGCGAGCGCTTCCGCGGTGGTCCATCGCCGGAATGCGTCGGGAAACGCCCACAGCGGGCCGTTCGGCCCGTCCTCGATCGCGTTCGAGAGCTAGGGCCATCGCGCGTCGACTGGTGCCACTGGACCGACCGGAGATGGCCGGAGCAGGGAGCTGCGACATTGCCGGCGGCGGGAGGCTCGGGCGAGCTATGACAATAGCAGCACGGTGCGCTAACAGGCGAAATGCGAGAGGGGGCATGCTCTACGCGGCGCGGTGAAACTAACGGACATACGCCCGTGACCAAAAGGTCGCCGAAGACTCGCCGGCGATGAGCTCCATGGAGGTGAGCTCGGGCATGCGTGGAGTGGTTGCTACGGCCTTCTAGCGGCGTCGAGAGAGGGCATGGGAGAAGCAGCAGCTCACCTCGTGGCTATGAAAAGCCTTCGACGGCTTTGTAGCAGCAGGCGGTGACCGGAGATGACGGGGATCGTCGGAGCAGAGGCGGAAGGGGACGGCGTCGCGCGGCGTCAGCGAGGCTCCTCAGCTCCACCTGGATGCGTCAGGAGATCGAGCAGACGACGGCGGAGGCGAGGGATAGCTCGAGTGGTCGGGACGGCGCCGGTGGCCGCGGGATCTCGCCGTCGCGGCGACAGCTCCGCTCGGGCGTCGACGAGATCGAGAGGAAAGAGGAGCGAGAGGAGGGAGGAAGAGGTGAGTGGCGAGGGCGACCAGGGGGAACGGCTCGGGGTGAGCTTATCCCCTCGCCCCACCTGCTCCTGCCGCGGTGGCGAGCGGTGACCGGTGCGGGCGCGCTCGCCCACGGAGACGATGACACGGAGGGGAGGAAGGACGACGGGCAGGTGGGAGTGGGCTGGGCCAGCGCGGCCCAGTAGCCAGGTAAGTGGCCTTTGGCCCCTTTTCCTTTAGTTCTTTTTCTGTTTTCTTTTATTTGATTAACAGAGAGGAGTAACAGAATATTTGGGCACACTATTCACCTTGGGAAAATATGGAAAGTGTCCCATTAATTCACTGGTGAGTTTAGACAGTGCCACAAATATTTTGGAGGCAATTGGAATAGTTTTAATATTTTTTTGAAATTGAATGAGGCGAGTTAAATGCTGCTGGACTACTGTTGTAAATGTCCAGGGGCATTTTTGGAGTTTATATGAAGTTGGTTTCAATTTTATAAATGCCTTGGGAATATTTGCAACATCTTGAACAATTTTGTTTGGTTGATTGAAGAAATAAATATTTGACTTGCAATTTGAATTTTGATTTGAAGTTAAATTATTTTCTAATAAAATTTTGTTAGAATGATCATGATGACATGGCAGGTTAAGTAGCTTAACCAGAGTGGAGTAACCTGGGGATGTTACAAGTCTCCTCCACTACAAGAAATCTCGTCCCGAGATTTAAGTGGGGAAATAAGGAGTAACTTCGGGAGAACTGATCCTTATAGGATCTATTAGCTGGTGGACAATTCAGGGAATGCGGCAAAAGTCTCTCTCGAGTTGAAACTTAGAAAACATCGAGAGCAAAATATGAAGGTTCAATAAGAAGTATCAATCGAATGGACATTCAATCGATACCTGAACAAAGTGTGAACAGGGGTCCAGGGTATCGGAAGTAGATCAACTCTCGAGGGGTGGCTCGTGGTAACACACAAAACTAAGAGCAAAAGGATGCTTCAGAATCAAGTATGTTAAAGGAGAGTCAGGTTCCGATCCTGTGGAACTGTGGAGGGGTGTCGATCAAGAGTAGGGAGAACGGTGACATCTTACCGGTCATGACATCAGGGTATGTCAGAGGATAGTCTGTCATTTATGTCGGTAACAAGGTCGGTACCAAGGGCGAGGGACGAAGAGAACCATTTTCCTGCTCGTTGAACGAGGCGGACCAAAAGGCAAAGTTCTCGTCCATCGGTGGTTACCGGAATGTCATCAACAATAGTAACAGGATCTCACGGTCAAAGCTGATGACCGAGGTGTTTTATAAGCAGGGAATTATTTCTGCTTATATCATAGAGAGCACAAGAAAGGTTAAACAAAACAATGGAAATGAAAATTGTGTTTTCACACAAGTATTGGGAGTATATTCTGTCCTAGGAAAAGCGGAACAGGACATACATGATGGGACAGCAAGTTCCAAATCATTTAGATAGAGGGGCGATGGAAGAATCATGGTATTACCCATACAACGGTGTTTGGATAATTGATCGAGACACATTTGGCAATGTGCTTCCAATGTTCATCCTGGAGTTCAGAATAACACGGTCATGCTTCGAGGCAGCAATGATATGGTGTCAAGTAAAGATTGGGTTCGAAGATCTCAAGAGATACCAAGAAACATTTAGAAGGGTATCTCGGGACGTAGGGAATAAACAAACACATTCAGGTTTGTGTTGGCAGGAAGTCAAGGATGTCATCGATGATATCTCAAATCATCGAGGGGCAGGGATGGTATTTCTAGCCATGAACTCAATTGATATCCTGGAAGAGCTCAGAATGTTGATGATGATCACGACACACTTGTCGAAAGATTTAAAGAAGATGAAATCGATCGGCGATGACATCTTAGCCAAAGGGGGAATGAAGCGAAAGGTTATTGAAGCCACGGATTCGACACAAGCTCGAAATCAAGCTTGTTGTTCGAGGTGAAATGATAAGATGAAGAAGATCGACGTAAGCTTAGCTCATCGCCGGAAGTTGCTCCGGGCATAAGGACCAGGTACACAGTTGAAAGTTGGCACGATAAAAATATAGCCGATCAGGCTAGGGATGATGTGATGGGGTATTTAAACTTCCCGGTAACAAGTACTAGGGGTAATAGCGGAAGGTAATTTCGGAGTAGAGGTTGGACGGGGGAAATGATTTGCAGAAGACAAGTGCTAGGACTTGTCCGAGAAAAGAATCAAAGAATATTAATATGGCCGATACCATGATTGCAAAGGATCAATTCATAGGTACAAGATGACTTATACCAAGGGGAATTATGTTTACGAGCAGCTTCCATGATAAGTTCTACATCGGGTCCATGGGCATGAACGCAAAGGTTCAAGGTCGACCCCCACTTCTTCAATGCATAACCTTTCATTCACTTCTCGTTTTCGAAGAAATTTTAGTGCTGAGAATTTATCTGGTGAAGCACCAGAAGAGTAGGACTCATAAAAGTTTTTGCGTTCTCGCAGATGGCAGAAGCATAGATACAACCCATCGGGACATTTTTACGAAGCCATACAACCAACAACCAAAGTAAGGGTTGCGAGTTCGAAAGCAGAGTATCGAAGTCAAAGTAGGTGAGACAATTTACCGGAGGTATCAAGTACCAAGGATAGAGCTCACAAGATGTTTGAATGTGAAGGATACTGTCGGGTATTAGTCCAACAAAATATCAGGTAGACGACATAGGATGTGAGGTGAGTAGCGGTACTCAACCAGAAGAAGAAAGAATGTAACGGCATCAGATTACAGGAACATCGGAGTAATCTGACGTTTAAGTACAAAGGAGTTATGGTTCAGAACAAGAGATCAGAAGCAAAAGTTCTGATCAAAAGATGATTAGGTTGAGTAGAGCTAGATAGACAACTTTAGTGTTCCGTCTTGCAGAGATCTCCAACCATGGTTACGTGACATGTCCTGGTCAGTAGTCAGTCCCAGGTCAATATGGAGAAGGAATGCACTACCTCTCCATGCCATGCAATCTGGGCGGATGTACAGTCGGCAAGAAGTAGAGGATGATTCAGTGCCAAAGGCAATGTCAACGGGGAAGGAACCGATAAGGTTCTTAAATTAGAAAAGAATCGGTCGGATAATTGTCCACAGAAGGAATCAAGTGATCCGTGAGAACTAACAGATAAAGTTTAAATAACTGGTTCCACCTGAGAGTCCTCCGAGAAAGGACGGGAGGCAAGCACATCGGATTAAGGAAGCACTTGAATAACCCAAGTATAAAATTCAGGGGGTTCTCGATTTCCAAAGACAGGAGTGACAATTAGTTAACCCGGGCAAAGGGACGAGTGATGTGTACAAGCTTAGTTAGTTAATCAACCAATACTTGATTGGCCGAAAACCAGCTCATGTCCGAAACGGTGACCGAGCCGGAAGGATGATTTAGTAGGGAAGAGCTGATGATTGCGAGTATTCGCACACATGTTGAATCAATGGGATTGAAATGATAATGACAAGGGATATCAACAACAATTACTTGACATATGGAGCTAACCATAATATAAGCTAGCAAGAATTTCAGTAGTAGTAGGATGCATGGGATTCTCGGAAGATAAGATGATATTTCAAGTGTTTTAGGAATCACAGGAACAACTGGGGATGATCGGATCCCCGGTACTGTGAGTAATTAACCGCAGTGCGAAAGAAGCTGCGCAGCAGTAGGTTCAAAGGATTCCCGATTTAACGAGGAGTATTACAGGGTACCTCGTACATGCATGATTGACTGGCCATGGTGATACAACGGCAAGGATGTGTAGATATCCAAGGGGATTATCGGTGTTAGTAAACTGCAAAAGCAGTGGGTAAAGGGGTCTCGGAAAACTTTGGGAAGTATTTTCGGAGCCTTCTGATGATGTCACGTCATCTTCTGGAATGAGGGGGCTCTCCGGGAGAAAACGGTTACGAGATCCTAATGTCGGAGTTAGTAAAATCTTTAACCCGAATAGGAGAGAGATCAGAGTCCCAGAGTATAGACAAGGAATAAAAGATCCTAATACCACCCAGTTGGCGACGTGGGCCCGTAAGCCACACAGCCAAGTTAGTAAAACAGTTTTCGACCACTAGACTCAACTTCGGCCAAGGAATTGGAAGGGGGGATACCTAGGGGCAGTCGGCTCTGATACCAACCTGTGACGACCCCGGCTTAATCGTGCACTAATCATACACGCAAATGCGCACGATCAAGCCTAAGGACTCACTTGAAGATATCACAACACAACTCTAAAACATAAATAAAGTCATACAAGCTTTATATTACAAGCCAGGGCCTCGAGGGCTCGAATACATAGCTCGATGGCATACAAGCGTCAGCGGAAGCATCAGATATCTGAGTACAGATATAATACAGAGAGAGAGATAGGCCTTCACAGAGGCGGGGTAAAATAAAATTCTACGATCGAAAGGCGTAGGCCTCCTGCCCTGGACCCTCCGATCCTACTCCTGGTCGTCAGTCGGCACCTCGTTGTAGTAGTACTCGCCAGGCGGGTAGTAGTACTGGTCGTCGGCTGGGGCATCTGGCTCAGGGGCTCCGTCGTCTAGTGGCATCAAATGGAATATGGGGGGAAAAGAAAGTAAAGCAAATGTGAGTACTCATCCGAAGTACTCAGCAAGCAAGGATCTACACTACATATGCAACATTTTCAAAGGAATGGCTGTATATGTGGACTGGGCTGCAGAAATGCCAGAATAGAGGGGGAAGCCTAGTCCTATCGAAGACTAGCATCTTCAACAATCTTCGACAGTCTTGCAGCATCAGGAGAGAGCAGATGAACATAATGTAAAGTAGTAGTAGTAGTATCATCAACCTCGACCTGAGATCCTTTCTCGACTCCCTGCGAGAAAGCAATCCCAGAGCCGTACTATCCAGTTCTCATCACATGTTCTAGTTGTACCGATCGGGATACAACTCCGAGTGTCCGTTACCGTAGGACAGGCTATCGATAGAAGTTTCTTCCCTGCAGGGGTGCACCAACTTACCCACCACACTCGCTTAACTCCGGCCGGACACACTTTACTGGGTCATGCCCGGCCTCGGCCAAGCAACACGCCGCAACCCGACCTAGGCTCTAAAGAGAGGTCAGCACGCCGGACTAACCTATGCCCCCGGGGGTCTTGGGCCTTCGCCCCGGGAACCCTGCACGTTGCGAGGATGTTTCGGAAGCAGACCTAGCAACCCCTTAATACAAGCGCAGTTGTGTTCCCAGTCCAATCCAAAACGGGCCGCTCCTCGCTGACGTCAATAGAGCTTTGGCTGATGTATACGACGCAGAACGCCCATACTATGCCCACGTGATGGTTAGTGCTATCGGGCCAGAGGCCCCTCGGATCAAATATCCAAACCATAGTGGATTAGGAGCGCGCGGAAACGAGCAGAGACTCACGATCGATGTGACCCCATCGCCCCGTCTCGAGGACTTGCGGCAAGGGCTAAGAATGCCCGGCCACGCCTCGTAGTTATCTCGCGGGCACCATCCAGGTCAACCCAACTCCACATCACTTCGCATTAAGCTCGCGCGGGTACCCCTCAGGGCCGACCCGTCTTTAGTATCATGGTTTAGTGCAAGTCAACTCAACAACAGTATCTGTGTGTCTGACACCAGGGGAGCCCTGAGGAATCACCCTCGATGGAACTCCCACTGATGTTGTCATCAAGGTGAACGAAGGAGGAATCACCCTCGGGGTCCACACTTGAGAGGTTGCACGACGATGTCATTATCGGGGGTGGTGTAGGAGGAATCACCCTCGCTTACCACGACCGAGTAACTAACCTACAAGGTTAACATCAGAAGTGCTGACGAGGTATCACCCTCGGCACTCGACGGTAACCCAGTAGTGTCGGCAACTAAGGGGAAGTGATGTGCGGTGCTAGGGTCTAGTCTTCAATCCCGATGATCGGGTCTTCTGATATCCAGCAGGGCAGTCGGGATCAAGTGGGGGTCTCTGTCGTGACTCTACCCAGCCTATACTAAGCAGTCTAGGATAACCAGTAAGGTAGCAAGGCAGGTTACAATAATCAGGCTATGCAGCAGATATAGGAAACCAGTAGCAGTAGCAGTTCTAATGCAAGCATAAGAGAGATGAGAGTAGGCGATATAGGCATGCTCAAAATGGGGGTGCTTGCCTGTTTGCTCTGGGCAAGGGCAAGGTCGTCGGTGGTGTCGTCGGGGACGTAGTCGTACTCCTGAGCTGCGTCTGCCTCGGGAGCTACGTCAACGTCGGGGTCTACTGAGAGAGAAGAGGGGGAAGAAACAGGTAAACATAATGCAAACAAAAGCAATATGGTGCGTGTGATGCTATGATGCAGTGCAGGGTTGCCTAAATATGCATCTAAGTTATTTTAGTTATCTTTAGAATTAATCGGGGATTTATTTACCGAAGTGTGTGCACTATTCATCTGCCGGATATGGGTCCGGAGTTATGAGTTCTTCTACGTAGGGTGTTCCGACAAAGAAACGGATGGCACGATCAGACTCGTCTCGTCGTTCTGAGCAACTTTCATGTTTTAACTTTTTTGATCCGAGCTACGGTTTAAAAGTTATTAATTTTCAAAGTTTATTTGAATTTCTGGAATTATTTAATTTTATCAGAAAATGTATTATGATGTCAGCATGATGTCATGCTGACATCAGCGAGTCAACGGCGCTGTCCAGAGTCAAATCTGACATGTGGGTCCAGTGGGACCCACATGTCAGCCTCTGTTATTTAAACAGTGAGTTAAATTAAACTAATTTGCTAATTAACTAGGTGGGGCCCTTATGTCAGTGACTAATTAGCTTAGTTAAATTAGACTTTAATTATTAAACTGGTTAATTAGCTAGATAACAGCAGGGGCCCCACTTGTCAGCGGCGGAGAGCGAACAGTGGCAGGCGTTGACCTGGTCAACAAAGTCAACCAGGGCCAGGGGACCCACTGGCAGCCTCACCGAGGTGGGCCCCACGCCTGCCCAGTCAGCAGCGTCGCTGGAACTGCGCCGGCGAGCGCTTCCGTGGTGGTCCATCGCCGGAATGCGTCGGGAAACGCTCACAGCGGGCCGTTCGGCCCGTCCTCGGTCGCGTTCGAGAGCTAGGGCCGTCGCACGTCGACTGGTGCCACTGGACCGACCGGAGATGGCCGGAGCAGGGAGCTGCGACATCGCCGGTGGCGGAAGGCTCGGGCGAGCTATGACAACAGCAGCACGATGCGCTAACAGGCGAAATGCGAGAGGGGGCGTGCTCTACGCGGCGCGGTGAAACTAACGAACATACGCCCGTGACCAAAAGGTCGCCGAAGACTCGCCGGCGATGAGCTCCACGGAGGTGAGCTCGGGCGTGTGTGGAGTGGTGGCTACGGCCTTCTAGCGGGGTCGAGAGAGGGCATGGGAGAAGCAGCAGCTCACCTCGTGGCTATGAAAAGCCTTCGACAGCTTTGTAGCAGCAGGCGGTGACCGGAGATGACGGGGATCGTCGAAGCAGAGGCGGAAGGGGACGGCGTCGCGCGGCGTGAGCGGGGCTCCTCAGCTCCAGCTGGATGCGTCAGTAGATCGAGCAGACGACGGCGGAGGCGAGGGATAGCTCGAGTGGTCGGGACGGCGCCGGTGGCCGCGGGATCTCACCGTCGCGGCGACAGCCCCGCTCGGGCGTCGACGAGATCGAGAGGAAAGAGGAGCAAGAGGAGGGAGGAAGAGGTGAGTGGCGAGGGCGACCAGGGGGAACGACTCGGGGTGAGCTTATCCCCTCGCCCAACCTGCTCCTGCCGCGGTGGCGAGGGGTGACCGGTGCGGACGCGCTCGCCCACGGAGACGATGACACGGAGGGGAGGAAGGACGACGGGCAGGTGGGAGTGGGCTGGGCCAGTGCGGCCCAGTCGCCAGGTAAGTGGCCTCTGGCCCCTTTTCCTTTAGTTCTTTTTCTGTTTTCTTTTATTTGATTAACAGAGAGGAGTAACAGAATATTTGGGCACACTATTCACCTTGGGAAAATATGGAAAGTGTCCCATTAATTCACTGGTGAGTTTAGACAGTGCCACAAATATTTTGGAGGCAATTGGAATAGTTTTAATATTTTTTGAAATTGAATGAGGTGAGTTAAATGCTGCAGGACTACTGTTGTAAATGTCCAGGGGCATTTTTGGAGTTTATATGAAGTTGGTTTCAATTTTATAAATGCCTTGGGAATATTTGCAACATCATGAACAATTTTGTTTGGTTGATTAAAGAAATAAATATTTGACTTGCAATTTGAATTTTGATTTGAAGTTAAATTATTTTCTAATAAAATTTTGTTAGAATGATCATGATGACATGGCAGGTTAAGTAGCTTAACCAGAGTGGAGTAACCTGGGGTTGTTACATAACCCTCCCTGCATGGAGGTACCGGTGAAAGAGCATGGAGCCAGACCAAGTCAAGGCTGTCCCATACCGGCAAATGTGGTTGCACGAATAAGCCCGGACAGGTGACTCAAGATCAACCAACTATATTCAGTTTTAGCAAGCACTTTACCGGCAGGTATATCCATCATGAGTAACTTGACCTGGTGGTAACTATGTATGAGGTAACAACTGTATAAACATGACAAACTATCTCCGTATAACATCATAATGAGTCATTAGCACAGGAATGATAAACATGATCAAGTAATGTGAATGATGAATACAAACTAACAGGAATTTAAGTAGTTCTAGCACGGGCATCATTATTAGGTTAAACATACAACAATAACATAGAGCAATGCTTTAGGGCATATATCAGATGGTCGGCTTGCCTGGGGTCGAAGAATTACTCTGGGAGGAAGTGGGGTGAAGCCGCGGAAGAATCGCCGGAAAAGTTCTCTCTCGGAGGGGTTGATAGAAGGCAAGGGTAAAATGGTCATTTTCACTATGTGACCACCTTGTGAAAATGATACCAAAAGAACGGGCTCGACGAGACGAAGACGTGGGCGTGGGTTTCACCTGAATCGGAGTTACGGGCGAAAAGATATGAAGGATTTGACTGCCAGGGACCCATCTGCAATTAAGATATTTGCAACCGAGTCCTCAGCAGTTTTTCTTTCTGGGAAATGAATAAAACGCAATGTGCATATGGGCTGCACAGGCCAAAACTGTGGGAGCTAGCTAGGCCGCGGTGCCGCGGCGGTTGCTGGGCCGGCCCACCCGCTCCCACCCCACCACTTAAATGACGTGGCGGGCGGTGTGACGCTGACGGGTAGGGTCGGGGGCGACGCGGGCCCGCCTGGCTCGGTCGTCTCCTTCCCCGACCTGCTCCCCGATCGAAGCAGAGGAGGCAGGGGGGTGCCGCGGCGCCGGCGACGGCCACGGTGGCTCCGGCATTCCCTGGCCGAGCCGAGGCCACCGGCGAGACGAGGAGGAGGAGCCTCTCCCACCAGGGCAGGAAGCTGACGCCGGGGTGTGCAAGGACTGCGGTGACGAGGAGGTTCACGGACGCGGACAAAGATGAACTCCGACGAGGGTTTCGCCGGTGCTACAGGGGAATTCGGATGGGCTCCGGCTACGGGCGTGCTCAGAACGACGACGCGCATCCGTTCAGGGGGTGCATAGACGCCGAGGAAGGCCGTAGCCGCGGCGGCTCAGCAACAGAGGACAGGGCGGCGGCGCTGGTCTTGGGGATGCGCGGTCAGGGCACTCCAGTGAGAGATTTTGGTGCTGGAGCTGTGCGCCGGCGTGGGGATGGTCTGCTGGTGGTGGAAGAAAGGAGAATGGAGCTCGGGGTTGCACCAATTTAGGCGGCGGCCGGTGGCGAACACGGCGGCCATTGGAGGTGAGGAGAGCCTCTCTGGCTCGGGTGAGAGGATGAGCGCGACAAGAGGAGAGTGGTGGAGCTGCTGGGGTGCTGTGGTGCTCGGGAAGGGCCTCGGGCCACGCTATTTATGCCCGAGGCGACGGAGGGGATAGGTTCGGCCGCCGTGGCGGCCTTATCTCCTTCCTGGAGCTCCGGCGAGGTGGCAAGCAGGGAGAGGTGCCGACCTGATGATCAACAGAGGGAGGGGACGGCTCAGGGAGGAAGAGGCCAAAGGGAAAGGAAAACGACGGAGGTTCACGGACGGTACAGAACTCCGGCGAGGCTTGCCGTGGCGTGGGGAAGAAGGGAGAGGAGTGGAGAAGGGTCAGGAGAGGGGCATGTGGACTCCGCGGAGCCACTGCACATGCTCCGACAAGCGGAGTCTGGCCGAAGGCGTCTGGACGAAGCAGACCGAGCGCAGAGCGCGCGCTTCTGCCTGCCGTCCGCGTGGTCACCACGCCAAAACATGCTCCGTACCACTACTTGACCCAACACCTTGTCTATTGTGTGACTCAAAGGTCAAATAGATCCTAGGTGTGGCTGGAATCCACTGGAAGGCTGGGAGGTGAGGGAAACTTGCTGAACAAGTTTCTAGCAGCAAACTTCACTGGATTCTAGAGGAGAACTTGATGAGAGTGGGGAGTTGAAACCTTGTCAAGGTGAAATGAGGTTGGAAGAACTATATGCTTGCAAAATTTGAAAGCATTTGGACAAGATTTGTACACATTTCCTTTGTAATGCCAAATCTGGTCCAGAAAAGGGATTTTGAAGCTGCACTCATATGGCTTGATGAGATGAGCTGAATTTTGGTGGAGAGTGATGATGTGAATATATGAAAGTACTGGAAAAGTTTCAGCTCATTTGGATATACCAAAGTGGTACTTCCTTCACAGAGCTTCCAAATGGACAGAAACTTAGGAAAATTGCTGTGGGAGAATGGATAGATGGATTAAGCTGGTTTTTGGTTTCCATGTGAGATTTGTCAATGTTAACCATCATGAAAAATTTCAGCTCAAATAGATCAAGGGTTCAAGCACTTCCTTTGCAAACTGAAAATCTGGACAGAATTTTCAAATGGATACTATGCTCAAACTTTGAACTATGTAGCTTGGATTTTGATGGAAATGGTGAATATATGAATAGGAGAAGATCCAGAATTTATTTGGGATTTTTCCTGCCTACCAAAATGGTAGTTCCTTTACAAAGTGCCCAAAATGCAATATTGGCTTTAAATAGGAAAATGCAATTTCACCTATTTAATTATGGCCAATATTTTTATGGGAGCTCGATATGATCACAAAGAATATCTCCATAATTTTGCATGAACTTTGGAGATGGATAGATATTTTCCTGGATTTAATTCCTTTAAATAGCAGAAAAAGGAATTGATTATAAATGAAAAATATTGCAAAAGACTTGGCAATATTTTTCCATATCCAGGGTTTATAGATGTGGGATGATCACTGGGAGAAGTTTGGGAGGCAACAGATCAAAGGAAATTAGGGTTCCTTTGTAACTGAAAGGATCAGAGTTTCCCTTCCGGCAACTCGGAAGGTAGGCTTTTGGCGGCAAAATCCTGAGAATAGGTCTTGGGTGGCGAGGTTGATCTGGAGAGAATCTCTGGTTGGATAGGAAAGGCAAGGCTATATGACCATATTCATATTCCCAAGAGCTAGAGAAATCCGATAACACCGAGGAAAAAGACGGGAGTCAAATCCCGCGAAGGAAAAAAAACAGGGAGCGAAAACCAGGGTGTTACAAACCTACCCCCCTTAAGAAAATTTCGTCCTCGAGATTTGCAGGCTTAGCTCCCGGGGAAGGGGGACTTACCTGTGTGCGACTTGGATCCATCAGCGATCTTGTCTTTACTGCAGTCATTGTTCCATTGCCGAGAGTCATTTTGCTTCCTTGGGTTGTTCCATTGCTAGCTTAGGGCTACCCTGGGCAGGCGTAGTGCCGCCGTGTTGATGTGATCCTTGTACCCTTGTAACCTTATCCATAGTAACGAAGAGCTGATTCGTCCTATGCCAACGGTGTCGTATTCCAGAAGACTTGGCTGTAATACGGGGCCTTTTAACCGCCTCTTCAGAGGGACCATGTGTTGTCTCTGCACACAACTTTCCTTGAATCCTTCTCTTTCGTGTCAGGTGTACCTTTGTCCTGGCAGTGGTGTTGCTGAGTGGGGTAGCGGGTAATACCAACAGACAGCTCGGTTTCCATGGCCTGGAAGTAACTGCTTCGGGTTTTATTGCGATACTTCGTACTCTGACTGTCATGGGCAGGACATCCTTTCCTAGTACCAAGGTTCACATGCTCGTATGGCCTTGATGGCTAGAGGTGACTTTCTCTTTGCCATGTCAGAATGCTCAGTCTGGCTGTGGGTTCCATGCTAATGTTTCCTTCTGCCTTATGCATTCGGGCATTATCCTTAGGTGATTCGTAATTCAAGGAACAATATAACCGAGCCATTGCAGCTATATCCTCGACTGAAATATCAGGCATGATCACAAAGTAATCATAGACAGTAATCTCTTATTCCAATGATGTCATGGTGTCTACGAGCTGTTGGTGCTGATGTGCTTTGAGCTTATTTCATCTGAATGTCCTTTTTCGAACTCCGTCGTTCATGGAGATAGTTCTGTCATACATAGCCTCTGTAGTCCTTGCTTTGATCACTGAGCTGAACATAATATCACTATCATCCAGTGTATCTTTCGGAGTATAGCCTCTTGTCTTGGTTGCTGGCCCGTATTTAGGGTGGGTATGACATGCTGGCTGCATTGTTGTGGTCGTATATGCAAGAGTCTGGCAAGGATTGGTAGTAATACCTTGTTTGTGAAACTGTATCTTGCTGACCATCACGGAGGTTGTTCATCCTCAACTTCTTTGTTCTTGAGGATTCCTTTGATGGCCTGGCATGACCTGCCAATATGGCTTCTTGTTTGTTTTCCCGGCTTGTCAGGCTTATTCTCGCAACTTACTCTTGCATATCTCATAGGGGTTGCTGTGGTCATGTTCTTCTTTGAACTATGGGGCCAATGTTTCTCTGAACACAATCATTCCCGTGTACGAGTGGCTCGCATGAACTGATCCACTGAACTGCATGCTCACAACATATGCATGTGTAGGATAAATCCTTTCATAACCATTGAGTTCTGAGGCAGACGTGTGCCCAGACTGGTTCGTGCTCTTAACAAGCTTGTTGTGGGCACAATGGTGTGTTGAAGAAGGCTGAATTTCTTATGCTCGAAGCTTTTGCCAGGGTAGTGTACTGAAGAAGGCTGGGTATGGTACCTTAAAAACTTTCCTTCGTGTGGCTTACTGCGGAAGGCCAGGTGTCTTATGCCGGAAGTTTTTCGCGGTAGCACGCTGAAAAAGATTGGAGTGTCATATCACAGAAGATTTTCTCACCAAGTGGCGTACCGAGGAAGATTGGCAGTCTGGTAACTTGCGGAGGAAGGCTGGGTTCCTTATACCAAAAGCCTTTCACGGTGACATGCGGTCGGATCTATGGCCGATTCTGGCTTCTTTCCGATGTATCCGAAATTTACTCGTAGTGGAGCCAAACTTGATATAGGCCATACCTTGACTGAACATATTCTATTGTCAGGCGCACCGCTTGTCCTGCTGCTGGTCTGATCATTGCTGCTATAAAGGTTGCAGAACAGATGCAGGCTTCATGTTGATAATCAGGTCGGAATACCCTTTGCATTCAAACCTGGTGTTGCCGATAATAAGCAGTTGACGGATATTTCCATTCGGTTTAGCTGAGTTTCCAATCATGTTAGGTGCTCCTTGATTCTGGATGCTTGGAAGCTCAGTGATTCTGGGTAACCACGAACTCATCTATATTTCCTTGCAAACCTTGTTCACAGCGCCCAGGAGATTTTGTATTTGCACCGGTGAACTTCCAGATATGCTTTGCAATTTGTATCATCATCCCCCGAGTTTTGTTGTTGCTCTTGGCATATTCACATTCTTGGAATATGTCTTCGGTGGGTAGTAAATGATTCTTGAGTCCACTGAGAAAAGGCTCGGTTCACCTCACTGACTAAGATAATCCTTGTGTCGAGGACGGAGTAATTTGTCCTTACTGGTGTTCATTCTTGATAACTCATCTGACTGTTCCTCAGGTATGATCTGTTCCGAGGTCAACTCTCTCAGGTACATTCTGGCCTTGTCTGTTGCACATGGATTCTGCTTTGGTCCATTCTTTATTCTTGACAGATCCGGTGACGCTATTCTGAATATCAGGCAATTGGCTTGTATTGACTCTTGCTGAGTTTGGATTATTGGGTATTATCCCAGTTGTATACTCATCTTCTTGACAGCACTTGCGGATGGATCCAGTCGTAGCGAAGAAACGGAACCGAGAAAAGAAACAAGAACCGCGAAACCAAAAAGCAAACAAAGCTCAAATTTTGTGGACCTTACACACGTGGCCGAGGATTCACTAGTATAACTAGCATAGCGCACTCGGTGCACCTCTAGGGATTTAGAAGCGAAACCACGCAATGCTCCTGGTAGCAATGGTGTCAAGCTTCTACTACTTCCCGAGGGAACATCACACTCGATGTACGATGGCTATGGTCATGCGATTCTAGGGTTGTCGGGGAAAAGATAGAATTTATAAGCGTTTCCTAAAGGAAACTAGAGTTAAGAAGAGAAATGCCATGGTTAGCAAGCAGGGTAAGGATATCTGGTTTACCTAGGGGGTTCAGGGCTCACGGGTCGTTACCAGGTGCGAGCATTTTGTTCCGCAGGCAAAGGCCATGAGAGTTGGGTCTGATGGAGCCAAAAACCTAGGGGGTTGCCTTATGATCAATAGTAGCCATGCCAGGTTGGCAAAAGATGGCTGAAATCCATCTGGGCTTTCTACTAATCAAGAGGCAATAAAGTCTGGCTAGGGTAACCTATAGTCAGCCTGGCTGCTCTGATACCATCCATTGTGGCGCCCCGCCTGATTACCACTGTAGCCAGACGGTCGCCACGCATACCAGCCCAGGAAATCACTCTGGCATGCGCGTTCACAACAAGTATCAAGAACACAGGCATTTCTATTAATGGGTATAAAAGTCTTACATGATATGTTACAAAGGGGTGACAGCGGAAAAGCTCTATCTAAGGCAGCATGGTCCTGGTGTGGCTCCAATCCACAGGGATCTGACTGGGTTACGCTCCTAGCCCACGAACGCTCTGGCTCCTCGTCGACAGACGACGGATCCTTAGGTGAACCTGGCCACATTGAAGGCCGCTGAGTACTTTTGAATGGACTCACAAGCAAACCAAACTAACATATACACCAAGCAATGCAATCCATGGCATTCAAGCATGTATTTGATATTAGAGCAATATTAATTATCATGGCATGGCATACCTATCTAGCATTATTAATTATCATGTCATCGCAAGATTATCCAGTATGATCAAACATCTAGCAGCATTGATCATCATGACCTAATAGGGTTATCTAGCAAGATAACTACTAAAGTAAAGTACAGTAAAGCATATCAAATAAATAATCCATACTCCGACATTCTCACGATCCAATCCGATGTTGAACCAAATCCAGTTTAAGTCTTTTGGTCATCTGACCATCTCTTCCATAGGCATCCCATGGCTAACATACCATATTCCTGACAACATCTGATGTCTATGCAGGACAGGTTCTTCCACCATTATTATCATCATTACGGTTGACCACCTAGTGAGGCCTGGACGGACTGTCCAATACCGTGGACGCGGCTATTCGAATAGATTTTACACTCTGCAGAGGTTGCGCACTTTACCCACACCATGGAGCACCTGACCTCGGGATCCCATTCGGGTGGACCAGCATTGCTCCAACGAAACCCGCCTGACCCGTGACTCTCCCATCGTACCACCGGCAATCATCCTCCCCCAGAGTCAAGCCCTGGGTGGCCCCTGTGTCACCCCGTGACACCTGCCACCGTCGTGGCCAAACTAAACTGTCCCATATGGCGACCGCGCACAAACAACCAACTGGGCTCACAGGGTTATCGTCGTCTACCTGATCAGGGTAGCACGCACGCATAACCCTCCCTGCATGGAGGTAACGGTGAAAGAGCATGGAGCCAGACCAAGTCAAGGCCGTCCCATACCGGCAAATGTGGTTGCACGAATAAGCCCGGACAAGTGACTCAAGATCAACCAACTATATTCAGTTTTAGCAAGCACTTTACCGGCAGGTATATCCATCATGAGTAACTTGACCTGGTGGTAACTATGTCTGAGGTAACAACTGTATAAACATGACAAACTATCTCCGTATAACATCATAATGACTCATTAGCACAGGAATGATAAACATGATCAAGTAATGTGAATGATAAATACAAACTAACAGGAATTTAAGTAGTTCTAGCACGGGCATCATTATTAGGTTAAACATACAAGAATAACATAGAGCAATGCTTTAGGGCATATATCAGATTGTCGGCTTGCCTGGGGTTGAAGAATTACTCCGGGAGGAAGTGCGGTGAAGCCGCTGAAGAATCACTGGAAAAGTTCTCTCTCGGAGGGGGCTGATAGAAGGCAAGGGCAAAATGGTCATTTTCACTGTGTGACCACCTTCTGACAATGATACCAAAAGAACGGGCTCGATGAGACGAAGACGTGGGCGTGGGGTTCACCTGAATCGGAGTTTCGGGCGAAATGATATGAAGGATTTGACTGCCAGGGACCCATCTACAATGAAGATATTTGCAACCGAGTCCTCAGCAGTTTTTCTTTCTAGGAAATGAATAAAACGCACTGTGCATATGGGCTGCACAGGCCGAAACTGCGGGAGCTAGCTAGGCCGCGGGGCCACGGCGGTTGCTAGGCCGTCCCACCCGCTCCCAACCCCCACTTAAATGACATGGCGGGCGGTGTGACGCTGACGGGTAGGGTCGGGGGTGACACGGGCCCGCCTGGCTCGGTCGTCTCCTTCCCCGACCTGCTCCTCGTTCGAAGCAAAGGAGGCAGGGGAGTGCCGCGGCGCCGGCGACGGCCATGGCGGCTCCGGCAGTCCCCGGCCGAGCCGAGGCCACCGGCGAGACGAGGAGGAGGAGCCTCACCCACCAGGGCAGGAAGCGGACGCCGGGGTGTGCAAGGACTGCGGCGACTAGGAGGTTTGTGGACACGGACAGAGACGAACTCCGACGAGGGCTCGTCGGCGCTACAGGGGCCTCCGGATGGGCTCCGGCTATGGGCGTGCTCAGAATGACGACGCGCATCCGTTCAGGGGGTGCACAGACGCCGAGGAGGGCCGTAGCCACGGCGGCTCGGCAACAAAGGACAGGGCGGCGGCCATGGTCTTGGGGATGCGCGGTGTCGGTGTACTAAGTAATGGGCCACTAGTACCCCGTACTTGTGCACGGGCAGTTGTAGCCATCCTCGCGGCAAGGCTTGCCGGGAACAGCTCGAGGTCGATTCAAGCCATCAAGGAAATCATCAAGTCAGAGATCTGAGGATCAGCAGATAAGCAAAGCTGGAATCCGAAGGCCAGCTTCCCCGGCAAGATCCTTGCCGGGATGGCCTGTGGAGCCCGGCAAGGCTTGGCGCCCGGCAAGGCTTGGTGCCCGACAAGATTCGGCGCCTGGCGAGATTCTGCCACTGTGCCACCGCTTCGGAACAGTAACAAGTCTGACATTCTGGGTCCTTCTCTGGATGCGTGGCAACGCGCCAGTGGAGGAGAGCTTAAGCGGTGCTGATGGGATAGCCCCTTTTTCCATCCCCGAGAAAGTAAGGACACCTAAACGGACACTTCACGGTGCATTAAATGCGCTTGTCCTAATCCGTCAGGGGTTAGGTATGATACCCTGTAGCTACTTTACACCACAATGTATGTACATCTTGCCACTGTGGAGACCCCTTTAAGCATATAAAAGGAGGCCCAAGGCAACTACTATAGAGGAGGAGAACTTCTGGCCCATTCTGCATGCATAGCTGCTCTTTGAACGTACTGTTCATTGCGAGCGCTCCTGAAGGCTGGGCTCAAGAACATCAATAAGAACACAAAGCAGGAGTAGGGTTTTACGCTGATAAGCGGCCCGAACCTGGGTAAAAACCTCACGCGTCAATCATTGGTTCTGCTCTTTGCGTATACCTCTCCCCCCGCCGAATCGTAAAGGGGTCTCTCGAGATCCCATAGGTGTCGTGCACCGACATCTTTGGCGCGCCAGGTAGGGGGATTGAAGGTTGCGTGAACCTGATCTAGTGATCGGCGCCATAGTTTCTTCATCATCTTCATCATCATGCCGCCCAAGAAGAAGAGCGCTGCGACGGCGCAACCGTCCACGTCCGTTTTGCCTACGCCTTCGCGTACGGGCGATGGCGTGGGTGCAGAAGGAAGAGGATTAGAACCCCCACGGCGTTTTGGGGATCCGAGCCAAGCGAGTGGTATCGTTCGCAGTGGCAGTGGTAACCTGCACGCCGCTGGATCTAGAGATGGTGCTGTGTTGCCTACGGGTGGCACAACGAACTCGAGAGATCGGAGGGCGCCTGCTGGAGCTCCCGCGCCGGCGCAGGCCTCACGACCTACCTAGGTCGTGCATGATGAGCGACGTCATGGCGCTAGTGGTTCAGGGCGTCCCCATGAAAAGGTTTCTACGCATCGATCCCAAGATGCGCGGGGCCAGCATGCACACCGAGCTGCTGGCGAGGGTGGCGCGCGGTCGCGAGACTGTGGTGGTGCTCCTTCTAACATGGTTAGGAGTCAGAGCACCTCACGTACATCACACCTGTCGCCGCCGCCTACGCCAGCGGAAGCCTTGGCACATGCGCAGCTGCTCCTCGATTTCCCTCCTGCCCCGGAGAAGATGGAGGAGTGGCGAGCTTCTATCCAGAGCCTTATCGGCTTCGCCAACAAAGATGGGCCGCAAGAGGCAGGGCCCTCGGAGCGGAGGCCCATCGATCCGGCGCGAGCCGATGTGGAGAAAACCGGAGGTGGTGCAACCATAGTGCACTCCCCTCCGCGGCACCAGCGGCGGCCGACAACCCAGCAAGTCGACCGCCATGAAGAAGTTTCCACGGCGTCATCCGATCCACGGATGCGCCGCGATCAGCGTCAAGTTCTCCAGGAACGAGGCAAGGAGGACGCTCGAACTACCATCGAGCGGTGACGGGAAGCGCGCTATCAGTCTGATAAGCGCGCGGGGCCGGCTGTCGACGAGCTTGCGCCAGGGGATGTAGGAGACTTGGCTTATGAGGTAGGGACTCCAGCGTTTACCCGTGAGCTGCGGCAAGTCCAGTGGCCCAATTCCCGAACCTTCAAGCCAGAGGTCCCGGAGAAATATGACGGTAAGACCCATCCCTCGGAGTTCCTGAGCATCTACACCATTGCGGTGCAGGCTGCTGGGGGCCGAGATGACAAGATACTTTCCAACTACTTCCCGTTGGTGCTCAAACCCAACGTCAGGTCGTGGTTGATGCATCTACCGGAGAATTCTATTTCTTCCTGGTCAGATCTGTGCCATCAGTTTGTTGGCGCCTTTGTTGGAGGCCACCAAGCTCCTGGCCAAGAAAGTGATTTGCACATCATCCCTCAGAAGGAGGGCGAGTCCCTGCGCAAGTTTATCCAGAGATTCAGCCGGGTGTAGTATAATATTCCTGACATTCACCCTGCCACTGTCGTTAGCGCGTTCCACCAGAACGTGCGTAACCGCAAAATGTGGGAAGAGCTGGCAATGAACAAAGTCAGGAGTATTGCCGAGCTTTACGCTCTAGCCGACAAGTGTGCTCGAGCTGAAGAGGGGAGGAAACTCCCTGGCGAGGCTGTTGGCGCGGCGGGCGAGTCTGAAGATGAAGACGTCGCGGCCCCGTCAAGGAAAGGCCGGCGGCGGAACAGGAAGCGCGGAGGCAAGGCCGTGCTTGCTGTCAAGGAATCCGACAACCCCGGCGCCGCCAAGAAGGCCAAGGTTGGTGACCCCGGCAAGGATCTTGCAGGGTGCCCTTCCTGTCAGGCCTTGGCGGCTGCCGACAAGTCGGAGAACTCTGGCAAGCAGTATTGCAAGATCCATCGCACCAAGGGCCACGATCTCCAGAACTGCCGGCAAGTTGAGCAGCTTGCCGAGAAGCAAAGGGCCGAATATGAGAGGCGAGATAAGGAGAAGGCCCAAGATGGTGCTGATGGGTCCGGCAAGAAGCGCGGTGGCCGAGGGGGTCGCCGTGGCAAGGCCAAGCAGCAAAAGGATCGGCCCGCTTGGGGCCGAGACAAAGAAGGAGACGATGATGAGGAAGATGATGAATCCAGTGAGCAAGAATTCCAGAAGGCTACAGAGGCCATGTGTATCGATGGGGGTGCCTCGCTGCATTCTTCCCACCGCCAACTCAAACAGTGGGTGCGGGAGGTCAATGCGGCAGAGCCATCCCCAGATGCATGTAGGCCCCTGAAGTGGTCCAGCACGCCAATCATTTTCGACGCCCAGGATCACCCTGATCGCACAACTGCGGTCGGGTGCTTGCCATTGTTGGTCTCGCCAATGATTCGTAGCCTCAAGGTGACGAAAATGTTAGTTGACGGCGGGGCCGGCCTAAACTTAATCTCACCGGATGTGCTCAGAAAGCTCCAGATTCCCGACGAGGACCTCGAAGAAACGGGTACGTTTCAAGGGGTCAATCCGGGAAGAACCCAGCCTAAGGGCAAGATTACGCTGCCGGTAACATTTGGCAGCGAGCTCAACTTCAGGACCGAGAAGGTGGTGTTTGATATCGCCAAGATCCCCATGTCATACAATGGGATCCTTGGTCGGCCAGCGCTGGCTAAGTTTATGGCGGCATCACACTACGCGTACAATGTCTTGAAGATGCCAAGGCCATTGGGCGTCATCACTATCCATTCCGATAAAAAGGATGCGCTCATCTGCGCCGACCAACTTTACCAGGAAGGAGTTGCAGCACCTGCCATCAAGGCACCTGTTCCTGCCGCTGGAACTCCCGGGGGGAAGAAGAAGACCGGCAAGAACCTTTGCACGAACTCCGGCAAGCGCACCTCCTCGGAGTGCTGCGCTTCCGTCGAGGACGTACCAGAGAGTTCCACCGGCAAGAACAAGAAGTCCAAGGCTGCTCCGCCGGAGACCAAGAAGGTGCCTATCAGAGAGGATGGAACGGGGGGAGCTTTCACCATAAGTTCCACCCTAGATGACAAATAGGAAAGCGCGCTCGTTGCTTTCCTGCGGGCGAATGTCGACGTGTTTGCATGGCAACCGTCTGACATCCCCGGTGTTCCCAGGAAGGTAATTGAGCACCACCTTGCTGTCTGTCCTTATGCGCGGCCCGTCAAGCAAAGGGTCAGGAAGCAAGCCTTGGAGTGGCAAGAATTCATTGCCGAAGAAATCAGAAAGCTGGAGGCGGCAGGACTGGTCAAAGGAGTGCTTCATCCAACCTAGTTGGCCAATCCGGGTGAAGCTCAATCCTGAGAAGTGTGTGTTCAGTGTCCCTTCCGGCAAGCTCCTCGGATTTTTTGTATCTTGCCGGGGAATCGAAGAGAACCCCGACAAGATCAAAGCTATTGAGCAAATTGAAGCGCCGAGACGCATCAAGGATGTGCGTCGTCTTGCCGGCTGTGTTGCTGCTCTAAGCAGGTTTATTTCCAAATCTGCTGAGCGCGCCCTGCCCTTCTTAAAAATTTTGAAGAAGGCAGGTCCGATGAAATGGACTCCGGAGGCGGAGGCTGCGCTACAAGATTTGAAGAAGTACCTTTCCTCTCCGCCGACGCTAGTCGCGCCTAAACCACAAGAGCCATTGCTGCTGTATCTGGCAGCAACAAATAGGGTGGTTAGCGCTGCGCTAGTGGCGCAGAGAGAAGCTGATGAGGAAGCAACACCAGCGGCAGAACCGCCAGATGGCGCGGCAAGATCTTCCCCGGCAAGACAGGATCTGCGCAAACAGAAGAACCCGTGCAGAAGAAGAAGGTGGTGCAGCGCCCAGTTTATTTTGTTAGCTCTCTTTTACAAGGAGCTAGGTCAAGATATTCTGGTGTGCAGAAATTGCTTTTCGGCCTTCTTATGGCCTCGAGAAAGCTGTGCCATTATTTTCAAGCACATGAAATCACCGTCGTCACTCGCTTTCCGTTGCAACAGATTTTGCAAAATCCAGAGGCAACCGGCAGGATCGTGGAGTGGGCGTTGGAGTTGTCCAGCTTTGGCCTTAAGTTTGAAAGCACTTCGACAATCCAGAGCAGGGCCTTGGCAGAGTTCATTGCAGAATGGACCCCAACGCCAGACGAAGAGGTTCAAGAAACGACTCTTCCCGTCAAGGAAATCGATCAGCAATGGGTTATGTACTTTGACGGGGTTTTCTCGCTGCAAGGCGCCGGTGCTGGCGTGCTGCTTGTCGCACCCACCGGAGAGCACCTCAAGTATGTAGTCCAAATGCACTTTCCCCGGGAGAGTTCAACCAACAACACTGCAGAATACGAGGGTTTGCTTGCCGGTCTCAGGATCGCGGCAGACCTTGGTATCAAAAAGCTCGTCATCAAAGGCGATTCACAACTTGTCGTCAGGCAAGTTAACAAGAGTTATCAAAGTCCATTGATGCAAGCCTACATGGATGAAGTGAGGAAATGGGAAGAACGTTTTGACGGTCTGCAGATGGAGCACGTTCCTTGTGCCGAGAACAGTGTTGCTGACGACCTGTCAAAGCGTGACGCTCTCAAGTTGCCTGTGGAGCCAGGAACTTTTGTGCTCCAATTGACTCAACCATCCGTGGTGCCATCGATGCGGCAAGAAAAGAGAAGAAAGTTGAACTCTGGCCAGTACTTCCCGGCAGAGCTCCCCGGAGCCGCCGGCAAGGAAGTTGCCGGGATCAACATGCCTGCCGGGGAACAACAGGCTCCGGCAGGGCCTCAGGCTCTTGCTGTCAAGACGAACGTTCCCCCGGCAGAGGAGATGCCTTTAGTCCTAGCTATCGAGCCTCAGGCTCCAGCATGGGCGCAGCACATTGTCCATTTCCTTCAGACAGGTGAACTCCCTGAGGAACAGGAAGAAGCAGAGAGAGTAGCCCGTCGGTCTGTTATGTACAAGTTCGTCGATGATGTCCTGTACAGAAAGAGACCAAACAGTGTGAAATTGAAGTGCATTCCTCGGGAGGATGGACTAGAGATGTTGGCGGAGATAAATGGGGGCATATGTGGCTCTCACATAGGGTCAAGAGCGCTTGCCGGGAAAGCATTCCGGCAAGGTTTCTTTTGGCCCACCGCTCTCCAAGATGCAACTGCACTAGTCACCAAGTGTGAAGCATGCCAGTTTCATTCGAAGAAATTACATCAACCAGCTCAAGCTCTTCAGACAATCCCTCTCTCCTGGCCATTTTCGGTCTTGGGGCTCGACATACTGGGCCCTTTCCCCCGTGCTACCGGGGCCTTTGAATACTTGTACGTTGCTATCGACAAGTTCACAAAGTGGCCGGAAGTGGAGGCAGTGAGGAAGGTGACAGCACAATCGGCCGTCAAGTTCTTCAAGGGAATTGTTTGCCGTTTTAGTGTGCCCAACAGGATCATCACCGACAACGGAACATAGTTCACAAGTCGCACCTTCATGCAGTACGTCCAAGACCTTGGCGGCAAGATTTGTTTTGCCTCTGTTGCTCACCCGAGAAGCAACGGCCAAGCAGAGAGGGCCAATGCTGAAGTGCTGCGTGGTCTCAGGACCAGAACCTTTGACAGGCTGAAAAAGTGCGGAAGACGCTGGATTGATGAGTTACCGGCGGTTCTTTGGTCAATCAGAACGACACCAAATCGAGCCACCGGCCAGATGCCCTTCGCTCTGGTCTACGGAGCAGAAGCAGTTCTCCCCACGGAACTCATATACAGATCTCCTCGAGTGCTCGCTTTTGATGAGCTTGAGCAAGAGCAACTGCGGCAAGATGACGCTGTGCTCCTTGAGGAGAATCGTCTTCAGGCTGCTGTGCGAGCTGCACGCTACCAGCAAGCTTTGCGCCGCTATCATAGCCGCAAAGTTCATGCCCGAAGCCTTGAGGAAGGCAACCTTGTTCTTCGGCGGATTCAGTCCGCCAAGAATTCAAACAAGTTGACGCCAAAGTGGGAAGGCCCTTATCAGGTAGTATGAGTCACCAGGCCTGGCGCTGTCCGCCTGGAGACCGAAGATGGCGTTCCAGTGAGCAATTCCTAGAATATCGAACATCTTTGCAAGTCCTACCCATAAGGCGCGGTTGCCGGGGGCCCCCGGCAACCACCCTTTTGTACAAGTCTTGCCGGCAAGGCATGTGATCCTTTGTACAAAGCCAGGCGCAGACCCTGAGCACAGATGAATAAATTTAAGTTTTGTACATTCCCTTATTGATTCCCATGTTCATATTTATATATATGCATGTTTATCTAAGATGTTGTATGACACCTACTCCCGGTAAGTTCTAACGAACCGCCAAGGTTTCATTTCTTTATTTTCTCTTCTTTCTTTTTCTCAAAAGACAAAAGGATTCCTCGCGTGCACATTTTCCGGGGGGGGGAAGGGAGATATGAATACCAGTTGGCGATGTTCGGAATCGACGCTTGCCGGAGGAAGGACAGTGACAGAAAGCTAAGTCCTAAAAACTCAGAGCAAGTTTTTCTTTTATTACAAGGTTATTTCCTTGGACGATTCCGACTCTTGTATGGAAAATATGCACGCGAAGGAACCCTTGTTGTAATCAGTCGCGCCCTTATTTTGTTTCGAGCCCGCTCAGCAATTTAAGTGGCTGCACTGAGAACTCCAAGGAGTCTTGCCGGCCGCTGCACCTCCAGCAGGCTGCTGAAGTCCCGCACCCAGCGCTCGCGGCAGGTTGCACGCCGGCAAGTTTTTCAGTAAGCGTAGGGTGAACTCCATACATAAGGGAATCAGACAAGGAAAATAGCAAGCATAAACCTAAACATAGGCAAATTATATTACATCCATGAGTTGCCGCAATTCTAACTTGAGACTTAATTGTCTTTTACATGGAATGACGACGGCAAGAAAAAGGGGAGCACTCAATCCCTGCGCTGGCCTTCGATCCTTTTGATGGAGTCCACCTTCTCAAGGATAGGCGCGATGCACTCTTCAAGCGCCTCGACATTTGCGTCCCTTGGCAGATGGCCGAGCGCGTTGGAGAGGTCGATGCCGGGATTGCTGTGCACCACCTTGATGAGCACCTTGCGGAGGACGGCCAGGCAAAGCCGGCGAGTCTCATTGGCCAATTGGGTCGCCCAGCTAGACTGGAGCACCCTCAAGGCGTTGATGATGCTTTCAAAGAACATTGTCAACCTGGCACTTGGAGATATTCTTTCCTCGGAAGAATACTTGAAGTTCGACAGGCCCATGGTTGATAGTTCTGCGGTAAGCTTCTCCGCGGTGGCGATGAGACGTCCAGTCCAGATCTCCACTCCCTTCTCGTACTCGGTTTGGGCGGCGGCGGCGCTCTTGAGCAGGTTCCTCTCTCCTTGGAGATCCTTGAGTAGAGCCTTTTCACGGGCCCTGCCGGTCTCGAGAGACTTCTGCAGCGTGGTCAGCTTCAACTCCAGAACCGCAATGTTATCAGCTGCAGAGGAGAGCTGCTTGGTTTTGTCAGACAGGGCAACTTGCATCTCCGCCAAGGAGTGGAGGGTTTTTTCCCTGTCGCCCTTGAGCGTCGAGAGCTCCTTGCTGTGCTCTTCGAGATCTGTTTCCAGCCTCTTCACCTTGTCTCCTTTGCTCATTCTTGGAGGCCTCTGCTGCCTCGGCAGCATCGATGGCCTCCTTGAGCATGCCGGCGTGACTTGCAGTCAGAGCTTCGAGCGCCTCCTTATGTTTCTGCTCCAGCTCCTGGGTCCGCCGCGCGACAAGATTCTCGATATCTTCATCCTTGCTGTGAAGCTTGGCAGCGAGCGCCTGCTCATGTGCGGTGAGATCTTCCTCACGAGCATCAAGAGCAATGCGGCACCCCGTCAGGAGGGCATCCTCGGCAGCAATCCTTTGAGCAGCTTCATCATGCGCCTTCTCCATATCAGATTGCTTCAGGAGGATCTCAGTCCACTGCTGGCTCACTTGTTCCCGGCCGGCAACCAACTCTTGGAGGGCCTCGGCGTGCCAGATCTGCATTTGTGCGATGCGCCTTTGAAAATCTGCCTCGGCCGCCTTGACAACTGCCATTCTGGAGTCCGCTTTGTCTTTCCGGGCGCGATGGAGAGCCTGGAGCTTACGGAAATTCTCGCCCATGGCCTGAAGGACCTGATCCTCTTCAGATTTGCCGCTGCTAGTGCTGAGGTCGTAAACAACTTCGAGCCCGGCGGCAGCAATGATTTCTTCAAAAACTTCTCCTTCGGCTGGTGCCCCAGTGCTTGCCGTCCCCGGCAAGTTGACAAACAGGTTCTCGCCAACCTTGAGGTATTTGCTGGATGAGGGGCCTTCGGATGTTGATGGCTGGTCTTCAGTGGCTGCCTCACCAGTGGCAGGGGGCTCTGTGGCCGGTGCAGCGCCTGGCGCTCCTGCGGCAGGAATGCCGTCAGTGCGGCCCTCAGCCTCCCTGTCGCTCCCTTCGGTAGGTTCTTCGACGGGTTCCTCTTGTGCAGTCTTCGCGGTCTCCCCGTTAAGAGCACCACCAGCCTCGACAGTGTCATCCTTGGTGGCTTCGCTGGTAGCGATCCTGTCTGCTTCGGCGGCAGCGTCCCTGGCGGTCTCCTCGATGACAACATCGACGTCCATGTGTTCCATCACTGGGAACTCTGAAGGACGAAGGAGGAAAACAGAATAAGATCGAGGTTGAAGTTTGAAGTGACTAAAGACAGAGAGATAAGGGAAAAAGAGTAACAAGCACTCTGAGGCAATCGAGTACCTGCGTCGGGCGGTCGGGAGGTGGCTTTGCCCCTCCCGGCAACTTCGGTTGCCGGGGGTGGGTTGCCGGAGTCCGCGCCTGCCGGCTCCTCCTCAATTAGGATGGTCTCGTCGGCAGGATCTCTTGCCGGGGACGTGCTTGTGGGCGGACCGGTCGATGAAGGAGGCACAATGGGGATGTCTTCCGACAGCTCTCCTTGTTGCCGTTCTTCTCCTGCGAACCCAAAGATATCAGCAGCAAGAACGAAAGCCTCGGCACCCGCCAGCGGAAAAAGAACAGTGAACTTACGCTGGGGGCTGTGCTGGGGGCTGCGTTGAGGACTGGACTCCGGGCTGACAACGATGGTTTCTGGCACGCTCGTGGAGCCTGCCGAGGGCTCGTCACCCGTAGAAGTCCTTGACCTCTTCGCCATCCTCTCCAGCAATGTTTCTGTGTCACTGCAGAGACAATACGAGCAACCTAGTAAGATTGATCCAGGATTGGAATATAAAAACTATGGCAAAGTACTAACTCTTCTTCCTCTCGCTCCGGACTAAAGCCAGAGATGTCGAAGTCGACCTCCGCTGCGATGTCTGAGTGGGGGGCGGAGGAGGAGTCCTAGGCCGCTTGGCTGTGGTAGGCGCCGGGGCAGCTTCCGGTGCGGTAGTACGAGACCCTCCTGCCGCCCCAGTAGTGGCCGCTGGTGTGGGTCTCGCGCGCCGCGCAGGCTGTTGTCGAGCCCCCTGCCGCGGTCCAGTCTTGCCGGCCACTTTCTTGCCGGGAGCCTCGCCGCTTGAAGAAGGCTGGCTTGCCGGGATGCCAGATGCAGCCTTCCGAAGAACACGCTTCATCTTCTTCGGAGGTGGGAGCTCTTCTCGCGTTTCCTCTTCGGTCGTGTCCTCGCCGGACGAGCTCTCAGCGGCTGCGCTGCTCTCTTCCCTGGCAACCTTGTCCTCCCCGGCAGGTTTTACCTCCACTACCACCTCCGCGTCGCTGGCTTCCCACTCCGTGAAGCCGACGCTGCCGGCCTCTGCGGTAAGATTTGCCTCCTCCACCCTAGTAGCAATGTAAGCTACTTCTTGGTCGGTGGTGGCTCGGATGAAATCTGACTCTTGCCGGATAGGCCTCTCCGTCAAGCTGTCAAAAAACTTCTGCGCTTCCTCCTCGGTTGGCTCGGCCTAGGTCGGGTCAAGACCGTGGGCATTGAACATCGGCAAGAAGGCAATGATTGACCCCAAGGCAGAATTGTTGCACAAGGGAACAATCCTTGCCGGCAGCCGGTGCTTGTCTTTGCACTGGAATATTTTTTGACGGAGAGCGCCAAGCTGCATAGCGGTCAGATTGTTGTTCAGCTCGGGGCGCAATCTCATGATATCTGCCGCGTTCTTGTATTCCCAAGCTGGCCTTCCCCTGTTCTACAGAGGGGCGATGCGCCGGCGGAGAAAGTCGAAGCCGATCATCTCCATCTTCAGCCCGGCAGCCTTCAGGCGAAGGATCCTGGTGGTGGCGATTGTGAGCCTCTCGTCTTCCGCAGCGGGATCGCTCCAATCCTTGCCGCGGACCACCTTCTGTTGCCGGGGATGACAAAATGGATGGGGATCTGCTTCCTGGATCCAGCACCATTCAGCCCGCCACTCGTCCCACTTTTCGCGGTAAACTCCTTCTGGGTATATCTCGTTATTCCAAGCCCTTGGAATCCAGGCGATAGAACCAGAGAGGGCCTCTCCTTTTTGGATGCGAGGAAAGAAGTAATGGCGAAAAAGAGCGGAATTGGGAATCATGCCGACAAAGTTTTCACAGAGATGGGCAAAGATGGACATGCAAAGTACTGCATTCGGCGTGAAATCGAGAAGACGAAAGCCATATGTGTACATGATATCATTGAAGAAGTCAGAAAAGGGGGGACAGAGCCCGCAATAGAAATATGCAGTGAAGAAGGGGTATCTGTCCGATCCACCTTTGGAGCAAGCACCTGGGATTACGCGTGTAGCGGGGTGAGCTTGCGTCTCTTTCGCCCAAATGCACTGGTATCGCCCCTTCAGAGCTTCAACATCGAGCGATGGAGGGAAGACGACGAGCCTCTTCCGCATCTTCGCCAGTTCGCTTTTCGGAATGTCGGCTTTCGCCTCCTTGCCCTTGCCTTTGCTGGCCTTGGGCGGCATGGCGGCTGTGAGGACGGAAGCTGGGGGTGGAGCGAGCGTGGAAGCAGCAGGCGGAAGAGGAAAAGGCTTCGCTCTAAGCTCGAGAGGAGGAAGGCGATGGCGATGGCAAAATTGAGAAGAAGAGGGGGGTAAATAGGCTTGTGCCTCTGCGGCTTCTCCTTTTTATGGGGAAGGAGCGGGGCCGCCTCTTTTATTCCCCAATGTGAATGCGCCTCTATAGGCGCGAGGCAGTTGCAGCCTTTTTGGCACGCTTCCCACGTCGCGCGCTCGGTGCGTTTAGTGGGGGACACAGTAAAACGAGATATTTACAAGCAGTTAATTCCCTGCCACGCGTGCCCGTGCACTGTTTGGGCCTAGCCCAACAACGCCTCGCACTCGTGTATGGCCTAGGCCCGGGGGCTACTGTCGGTGTACTAAGTATTGGGCCACTAGTACCCCGTACTTGTGCACGGGCAGTTGTAGCCATCCTCGCGGCAAGGCTTGCCGGGAACAGCTCGAGGTCGATTCAAGCCATCAAGAAAATCATCAAGTCTGAGATCTGAGGATCAGCAGATAAGCAAGGCTAGAATCCGAAGGCTAGCTTCCCCGGCAAGATCCTTGCTAGGATGGCCTGTGGAGCCCAGCAAGGCTTGGCGCCTGGCAAGGCTTGGCGCCCGGCAAGGCTTGGTGCCCGGCAAGATTCGGCGCCTGGCGAGATTCTGCCACTGTGCCACCGCTTCGGCACAGTAACAAGTCTGACATTCTGGGTCCTTCTCTGGATGTGTGGCAATGCGCCAGTGGAGGAGAGCTTAAGCGGTGCTGATGGGATAGCCCCTTTTTCCATACCCGAGAAAGTAAGGACACCTAAACGGACACCTCACGGTGCATTAAATGCGCCTGTCCTAATCCGTCAGGGGTTAGGTATGATACCTTGTAGCTACTTTACACCTCAATGTATGTACATTTTGCCACTGTGGAGACCCCTTTGAGCATATAAAAGGAGGCCCAAAGCAACTGCTACAGAGGAGGAGAACTTCTGGCCCATTCTGCATGCGTAGCTGCTCTTTGAACGTACTGTTCATTGCGAGCGCTCCTGAAGGCTGGGCTCAAGAACATCAATAAGAACACAAAGCAGGAGTAGGGTTTTACGCTGATAAGCGGCCCGAAGCTGGGTAAAAACCTCACGAGTCGATCATTGGTTCTGCTCTTTGCGTATACCTCTCCCCCCGCCGAATAGTAAAGGGGTCTCTCGAGATCCCATAGGTGTCGTGCCCCGACACGCGGTCAGGGCACTCCGGTGAGAGGTTGTGGTGCTGGAGCGGTGCGCCGGCGTGGGGATGGTCTGCTGGTGGTGGAAGAAAGGAGAATGGAGCTCGGGGTTGCGCCAATTTAGGCAGCGGCCGGCGGCAAACACGGCGGCCATTGGAGGCGAGGAGAGCCTCTTGGGCTCGGGTGAGAGGATGAGGGCGACCAGAGGAGAGTGGTGGAGCTGCTGGGGTGGTGTGGTGCTCGGGCCACGCTATTTATGGCCGAGGCGACGGAGGGGATTGGTTCGGCCGCCGTGGCGGCCTTATCTCCTTCCTGGAGCTCCAGCGAGGTGGCAAGCAGGGAGAGGTGCCGACCTGATGATCAACAGAGGGAGGGGACGCTCAGGGAGGAAAAGGCCAAAGGGAAAGGAAAACGACGGAGGTTCACGGACGGTACAGAACTCTGGCGAGGCTTGCCGTGGCATGGGGAAGAAGGGAGCGGAGTGGAGAAGGGTCAGGAGAGGGGCATGTGGACTCTGCGGAGCCACTGGACATGCTCCGACAAGCGGAGTCTGGCCAAAGGCGTCTGCACTAAGCAGACCGAGCGCAGAGCGCGCGCTTCTGCCTGCCGTCCGCGTGGTCACCACGCCAAAACATGCTCCGTACCTCTACTGGACCCAACACCTTGTCTATTGTGTGACTCAAAGGTCAATTGTGGCTGGAATCCACTGGAAGGCTGGGAGGTGAGGGAAACTTGCGGAACAAGTTTCTAGCAGCAAACTTCACTGGATTCTAGAGGAGAACTTGATAAGAGTGGGGAGTTGAAACCTTGTCAAGGTGAAATGAGGTAGGAAGAACTATATGCTTGCAAAATTTGAAAGCATTTGGACAAGATTTGCACACATTTCCTTTGTAATGCCAAATCTGGTCCAGAAAAGGGATTTTGAAGCTGCACTCATATGGCTTGATGAGATGAGCTAAATTTTGGTGGAGAGTGATGATGTGAATATATGAAGGTACTGGAAAAGTTTCATCTCATTTGGATATACCAAAGTGGTACTTCCTTCACAGAGCTTCCAAATGTACAGAAACTTAGGAAAATTGCTGTGGGAGAATGGATAGATGGATTGAGCTGGTTTTGGTTTCCATGAGTGAATTGTCAATGTTAACCATCATGAAAAATTTCAGCTCAAATAGATCAAGGGTTCAAGCACTTCCTTTGCAAACTGAAAATCTGGACAAAATTTGCAAATGGATGCTGTGCTCAAACTTTGAACTATGGAGCTTGGATTTTGATGGAAATGGTGAATATATGAATAGGAGAAGATCCACAATTTATTTGGGATTTTTCCTACCTACCAAAATGGTAGTTCCTTTAGAAAGTACCCAAAATGCAATATTGGCTTTAAATAGGAAAATGCAATTTCACCTATTTAATTATGGCCAATATTTTTATGGGAGCTCAATATGATCACAAAGAATATCTCCACAAGTTTTCATGAACTTTGGAGATGGATAGATATTTTCCTGGATTTAATTCCTATAAACAGCAGAAAAAGGAACTAATTATAAATGAAAAATATTGCAAAAGACTTGATAATATTTTTCCATATCCAGGGTTTATAGATGTGGGATGATCACTGGGAGAAGTTTGGGAGGCAACAGATCAAAGGAAATTGGGGTTCCTTTGTAACTGAAAGGATCAGAGTTTCCCTTCCGGCAACTCGGAAGGTAGGCTTTCAGTGGCAAAATCCTGAAAATAGGTCTTGGGTGGCGAGGTTGATCTGGAGAGAATATCTGGTTGGATAGGAAAGGCAAGGCTATATGACCATCTTCATATTCCCAAGAGCTAGAGAAATCCGATAACACCGAGAAAAAAGACGGGAGTCAAATCCCGCGAAGGAAGAAAAACAGGGAGCGAAAACTAGGGTGTTACGGTGGTCAATGGGCAAAGAATTAAATACTATATCTCAGGTACGCCTATTAATGTTGAAAGCAATATTATTCAAACCATGACACCAGAGGAAAAGATAAAGGAAACCATTTGCAACACTCCAGAATCCCCAAAAAGAGGAGGTACGTGATACGGTAAGTAAACAGACTCCGAAAAAACCGCAAAAATATTTTCTGTCAGTTTTGGCATATTTTAAAAAATTAGTAAAATAAGAAACAACCAGGAAGGTACCCGAGGTGGGCACAAGATACCAGGGTGCGCCAGGGCCCCCTGGCGCGCCCAGGTGGGTTGTGCCCACCTCGGGAACCTTCCCGACTCCGTTTTCCTCCCGTTTGCTTGTTTCCCAAGATAAAAAAAATCTTTGTATAACCCCCGAACGTATTGACCACCGTATCGCGGAGAATCTTCTATTCTTCTTTCTTGCTGTTTTCTGGCAGATCTAAAATATGTCATCTCAAGAAGAGGATTACCCAGTTTCTTATCAGCCTTTGGATAAAAATATCTTCAAGGAAACCTATCCCTATATATGGTTCCACGATGAGGAAGATGAAAATGAACCAGTTCCTCCTTGTTTCAAGCAAGAAAGCAAGGAGGCATTATGCAAGAGGATAATAAAGCTTGAGATGGAGAACGATGAGTTGAGGATAGATAATTTCACCCTCCGACGCAAGCTGGAGAAAAAGGATAAGCCCGCTACTACTTCACCACCACCACCTTCATCATCTTCTCCAACAAAAGAGACTTGAGTTCTTGGTATGGACACTCCCCTTGGCTTGTGTCAAGCTTGGGGGAGGTGTCCCGGTATCGTATCACCACCACTATTTTTGCCTTTATCTATTTTAGTTCGATCCTTAGTTTTCCTTTGATTTAGTTGAATAAAAGTTTAGTTCGATCCTTTCTATTCGAGTGCTTGCTTAGTGATCTATCTATGTAATCGTCTGCGAGATATATAATAAAGAGTAGTTTGGGTTTTGTTCCTTTACTCTTTTGTTCCAATAAAAAGAAGGGAAAATAAATGAAAAAAGTTTATATGCTAATCTTATGGTAAGTAATGATATCACATAAGGAAAAGTATAAGTCGTAAAATTTGTTGGAGATTGACAAACATAGCATTGGTCAATAATGCAATTCATGAAAGAATTAATAAGGGAGGAGAAGATTTACATGCAAATACACTATCTTGGACATCTTTTATGATTGTGAGCCCCAATTAAATATTTGTGTCAAAATAGTTGATGTTGGACAAGGAAGACAAGGTAATGATTTATGTTTGATCATATTCACATAGAAGTTATATTGTCATAGATCAATTAACATGTGGTGCTTGCTTAATATCTTTTCTAGCCGAAAATTCCGCACTAAGTAGAGATACTACTTGTGCATCCAAAAATCCTAAACCCAAATCTTATTTTGAGAGTCCACCATACCTACATATGGATTGAGTAAGATCCTTCAAGTAAGTTGTCATCGGTGCAATAAGGCAATAAAAATTGCTTCTAAATGTGTTGAATCATTTATTGTAAGAGAAAATTGAGCATTGTACGAACTTGTGATGGCAAAGTAATAAAAGGGACGGACTGCATAGTAAAGGTTGCTATCATAAGGGGCAATATAATGTGAAGTTCTTTTGCATTAAGGGATTTGGCATACAAACAATTAAGCGCGTGACAACCTCTGCTTCCCTCTGTGAAGGGCCTATCTTTTACTTTTATGCATTTGCTTTTATGTAGAGTCAAAATTTTCTTCCCTATTCCTTTTTATTTTCTCTTTTTGCAAGCATCATGTGGCGAGGAAAGATCTAGGCACAGATACCCAGTTGGATATGAGTGGGCATGAGTTATTATTGTTGACATCACCCTTGAGGTGAATACGTTGGGAGGCGAAACTATAAGCCCCTATCTTTCTATGTGTCTGGTTGAAACTTTTTGTTCATGGGTACGCTGTGAGTGTTAGCAATCATAGAAGATTAAATGATGGTTGAGTATGTGGACTTGCCTAAAGGCTCCGATAAGTGACCCTTCCTGAAAATATGATGAATTGTAGTTGCAAAGTTGACTGAGAACATAGTTTGTTGGTTTCCAACAAGGTTTATGCTTTATAATTTGATGTTGTGATGAATTTACTTGTTCATGGGAAGTTATATGATAAAAGTTATTTGATAAAGTTTTACGTTAAAGTTCCTTGCGGTTATAATTATATGCATGATGCTTCTATGTCCGTATTTTGTTTTTATCGACACCTCTCTCTCAAAGCAAGTGGACATGTTTTTCGATTTCGATTTTTCGCTTGAGGACAAGCGAGGTCAAAGCTTGGGGGAGTTGATACGTCCATTTTGCATCATATTTTCCTACTGTTATTTATAATGTTTTTATGCATAATAATGCTTTTGGGAGTAATTCTAATGCCTTTTCTCTCATAATATTTAAGGTTTACACAAAGAGGGAGAATACCGGCAGCTGGAATTATGGACCTGAAAAAGCTACGTCAGAGTTACCTATTCTGCACATCTCCAAATGAGCTGAAAATTTACGGAGAATTGTTTTGCAATATATGAAGATTATTGGAGCAAATAACTACCAGATGAGGCCCACCAGATGGGCACAACCCACCTGGGCGCACCCAGGTGAGTTGTGCCCTCCTCGGCCCACGTACGGTGCCCCTCTTCTAGTATATAAGTCATTTTGACCTAGAAAAAATAAGGGGAGGACTTTCGGGACGAAGCGCCGCAGTCTCGAGGCGGAACTTGTGCAGGAGCACTTTTGCCCTCCGGCAGAGCGATTCCGCCGGGCGAACTTCCCTCCCGGAGGGGAAAACCATCGGCATCGTCATCACCAACAAATCTCCCATCTTTGGGAGGGCCATCTCCATCAACATCTTCAACAACACCATCTCCTCTCAAACCCTAGTTCATCTCTTGTGTTCAATCTTTGTACCGGAACCTTAGATTGGTACTTGTGGGTGACTAGTAGTGTTGATTACATCTTGTAGTTGATTACTATATGGTTTATTTGGTGGAAGATTATATGTTCAGATCCATTATGCTATTTCATACCCCTCTGATCTTGAGCATGATTATTATTTGTGAGTAGTTACTTTTGTTCTTGAGGTCACGAGAGAAGTCATGTTGCAAGTAATCATGTGAACTTGATATGTGTTCGATATTTTGATGATATGTATGTTGTGATTCCCTTAGTGGTGTCATGTGAACGTCTACTACATTTCACTTCACCATATTTGGGCCTAAGGGAATGCATTGTGGAGTAGTTATTAGATGATGGGTTGCTAGAGTGATAGAAACTTAAACCCTAGTTTATGCGCTATTTTGTAAGGGACTGATTTGGATCCAAAAGTTTAATGCTATGGTTAGATTTTATCTGAATACTTTTCTCGTAGTTGCGGAAGCTTTCGAGGGGGTTAATCATAAGTAGGAGGTTTGTTCAAGTAAGAACAGCACCTAAGCACCGGTCCACCCACATATCAAATTATCAAAGTAGCGAACACAAATCAGACTAACATGATGAAAGTGATATGATGAAAATCCCGTGTACCCTCAAGAATGCTTTGCTTATCATAAGAGATCGTTTTGGCCTGTCCTTTGCCTTAAAAGGATTGGGCTACCTTGCTGCACTTTATTTACCATTGCCATTACTTGCTCATTACAAATTATCTTGCTATCAAACTACCTGTTACCGACTATTTCAGTGCTTGCAGAAAACACCTTGCTGAGAACCACTTGTCATTTCCTTCTGCTCCTCGTTGGGTTCGACACTCTTACTTATTGAAAGGACTACGATTGATCCCCTATACTTGTGGGTCATCAGTCTTCCACAATTGTAGCAATTACGATCACGACTAGAAGATCTTTTGTCACTGTAGGACCTTGACTTGGAGCTTCTCTCTTTGCTTCTACTCTTGTAGAATTTGTTGAAGTTCTTCACCATTAAGCTCAATTCTTCATTGGAGCCTTGCTTTTCACTTGATGTTGTAGGAGCATCACTCGAAGCTTTGTAAGCACCACTTGACTTGTTGTGGAGCTCTTCCTTATCCTTGAGTGACATCTCATGAGCACCAATTCTACCAATGACTTCCGTGGGCTTGAGATCTTTGTAATTGGGAATCATTTGGAGCAATGTGCACACGGTATCATATTTTCCATCCAAGGATCTAAGGATCTCCTTGATGATGAATTTGTTGGTCATCTCTTCACTCCCTAAGCCGGCAATCTCATTTGTGATGAGAGCACGCCTAGAGTACATTTCGGTGACTCCTTCACCATCTTCATCTTGAACTTGTCAAGTTGACTTTGAAGCACATCCAACTTGGATTCCTTGATGGACTCGGTACCTTCGTGATTTTGTTGAATTCTTCGGGGCACAATCCATTGAACAGAATATCGCAAGCTTGAGCATTGTATTGCAACTTCTTCAATTCTTCTGCGGTCGCTTCACGATCTGGTTCTTTACCATATTCAAAGAATTCACCTTGCAAACCAATACGCACAACAGCCCAAACGGCGGGGTTATGACAAGGAATATGCATTCATCTTATGCTACCAACTAGCAAAATTTGTACCATCAAAATAAGGACCTCTACGGTGATAGTTACCCTTGCAAGACGCCATACTCTCCTAGGTTGTGAAACCAAGGCTATGATCACCAAAGCTATGGAAATCAAGGCTAATGGAGACCAAAGCTGTGATACCACTTGTAGGATCGAAAGTATGTCTAGAGGGGGGTCATTAGACTACTTGACCAAATAAAAAACTATCCTTTTCCCAATTTTAGTTGTGGGCAGATTTTAGCAATTATCACAAGTCAAGCAATCAACCTACACATGCAATTCTATGAGTATAGTGATATGTCTCCGTCGTATCTATAATTTTTGATTGTTTCATACCAATATTCTACAACTTTCATATACTTTTGGCAACTTTTTATATTATTTTTGGGACTAACATATTGATCCAATGTCCAGTGTCCAGTGCCAGTTCCTCTTTGTTGCATGTTTTTTGTTTCGCAGAATATCCATATCAAACGGAGTCCAAAGGCGATAAAAACATACAGAGATATTTTCTGGAATATATGCGATTTTGGGGAAAAAGGATCAACGCGAGACGATACCCGAGGGCCCCACAAGCGCTAGGGGCGCGCCCCCTACCCTGGGCACGCCTGGGAGGCTTGTGGCCACCCCGTAAGGCGGTTGGTGCCCTTCTTAGGCCGCAGGAAATATAATATCCTGATAAAAATCGTGTTAAAATTTCAGCTCAATCGGAGTTACGGATCTCCAGGAATTTAAGAAACGGTGAAAGGCCAGAAAACAGGAACGCGGAAACAGAAAGAAATAGAGGAAGAGAGAGAGAGAGAGAGAGAGATCCAATGTCAAAGGGGCTCCCGCCCCTCTGCCGCCATGGAGGCCAAGGACCAGAGGGGAAACCCTCCTCCCATCTAGGGGGGAGGTCAAGGAAGAAGAAGAAGGAGGGGGGCTCTCTCCCCCTCTCTCCCGGTGGCGCCGGAACGCCGCCGGGGCCATCATCGTGATGGCGATCTACACCAACAACTTCGCCGCAGTCATCATCAACTCTCTCCCCCTCTATGTAGCGGTGTAACACCTTATGTTTGAGTAGATCCGTTTTGTCCTATGGGTAGATTAATGATCGTGATTGGTTTGAGTTGTATGTTTTATTATTGGTTATGTCCTATGGTGCTCTCCATGTCGTACAAGCATGAGGGATCCCCGCTGTAGGGTTTGCAATATGTTCATGATTCGTTTATGGTGGGTGGCGTGAGTGATAGAAGCATGGACCTGAGTAAGTAGGTTGTTTGCATATGGGAGTAAAGAGGACTTGATACTTTAAGGCTATGGAAGACAGATTATCCTCATGTGACACCCGTCCAGAGGCGTGTCAAGCAGATAAGCAGAAGAGGGTTCACTACTGCAGGATGCTGCTAACGCGACACTACAATCAGAGACCCTTCGACGAAACTATGTGCGATGCATTAATCGCAAACGGTGATGTGAAAAAACCGTCAAAAGAGATGCAAAACGTTTCCGATGGCGGATACATCAAACACGGTTCAGATTTTAGTTGCATGTGTGATGTGGGGCATATGGTTCAGTTCAATGAACTATTTGTGATGCGGAAGAAGAACAGAAATAGGCAGCCAAATGAAGGCGTGTGCGATATACGACATACAGTTCAGTCGGATTAACTATTTGTGATGAGGCGGAACAACAGAAACGGGCAGCCAGATGAAGGTGTGTGTGGGATTGAGGGCATACACTTCAGATAGATGAACTGTTTGCGATTAGGCAATACAACAGAAACGGTTAGCCAGATCAACGTGTCTGCGATTGATGGCATAAACTTCACACGGATGAACTGTTTGCGATTAGCCACAACAAACAGAAATAGTTAGATAGATCAACGTGTGTGCGCTAGACGGACACACATTCTAATTAAAAGAAGGGTGCGTGATGGTAATAACGATCGCACATGGTTGTTGGAACAAGACGTGTGCTTACATCGCCTATTGCGGTGCACCCTATGGTGCAAACGCCACGTACGCGGCTGAGAAAGCGTGCCCATGTTACGCCGTCCGGGAATAGTGCCGCACTTAGAAATTGCAGAACCGTCAATAAATTTTGAGCCTTCGTCCCGTCACATTCCAAATTACTACCACGCTATATTTAATTGCAAACCTGTTCACACCGATCAAAATCTAAACGGTTTCCCACTTAGGAGCGTATTAGTACTTGGTTATAAATACTACTACTCCAAGATGACTGCACATTCCTCCTCAACTCCTCATCCACAAAAACAAACAAGTCATTCATCGTCGTTCCCTTGTGTCTGCCATGGCCAACGTGAGTTCTGGGTCCAGAGATTACCACCTGGGAGAGGCGAGCATTGAAGCGAAAGCACAAGAGATGTCCCACCTCGCCGTGAAAGCAGCTGACATATCCCGCCGTGCGGCTGTAGTAGCACAAAGGTTCCGCTGCGCTGCCGAAGCAGCACAGAGGTCCCGCCGCGCCGTCGATGCAGCAGACTGGTCCGGCCGCGCTGCAGAAGCAGCAAAGATCTCCCGCCGCGCCGCGAATGCGGTAGAGATGTCCTCCCGTGCAGCGGCGGCCTCGAAAAATGTCTCGCGGGCAGGCGAGGACTCTCACAGGCGCATGCGTGCTATGCTCGATGACCTGATTGGTCGGATCTTCGACTGGATGAACCAGTAGGACGAGATGAATGCCTCGTTTGAAAATGCTACCAGCATCATTCGGGGACGAGGGGAGGACAAGGCGAAGATCCGCACCGAGCGCGACTTGCTGATGGCGAAGATTGCCAGAACGATGAAGCAGCACGAGAAGACCGCTACCTTGTTGCAGAGGACCAGCGTCATCGTCAAGAAACTTATGGACGAGAATGCCATGCTCCGCATCAAGCGCCAAAGGATGATGGAGGAATCCGTGGATGCTCTCAACCAGTGTCTTGAGGACACGAAAGAGTTCATCGCATCTCGCCGCAGGAACTAGTCTCTGCGGCCTACAGCAACGCATCAAGAAAGTAGAGATCAGCGAGCCAGATTGTTGTCTTCCTTCTTCTTTTGCCCTTGTGTATTTCGGGCGTTGCCGGATGTGGCTTTTTTATTTATCTTCCTAAATATGTAAGACAATTATTATCCACTGTCATCGTCCTTATATTCATCAGTCTTGCTATAAGTCGCAGTTGATGCTATATAGGTCCGTCGGATCTTACATCAAGATCCGTGCAAAACTTTCTTTTCAGATTTTCTTTTTTCTCTCTTAAATCTCAGTCGAGTGAGACATAGCCACGCCATGAAATAGGGGCTCGGGCACCATTAATGGAGACGTTGGGAGAGAGGTGGGCGGCGGATAGAGGTCAAAGGGCTCTCCTCCTGATGAGCACGCGCAGGGGTCTGATCGCATGCCTCCCCTACTCAAATAGCTACCCTGCACGGCACCTCCTAGCCAATATAAAAAGGGGACCCGTGGCGGCACGTAAATGGTAAGTAGAACGCCCACGGTTTCAATAATACTTGTCTTTTCGATTTGTAATGTGACAACACTTGTTCCAAAATGACTTTGTTGATTGTTAATGTGTGCGCCTTCGCAAATCGGACAAATTTTTTACCACAGCATGTTGGTGCCATGTCATGACACCATGCCAAGTTTCATGACTTTCAGGCGAGTTTTGGATTTAGGGGAATTTTAAAACCAAGTTTCTCAATGTTTCCGGCCGAGCCAAGACGCCCACATGTTTGAATTCCATTCCCACTTATTGCATGGGACCTAGAAATTCGCCCAAGTACACATAAATGATTTTTCAACTAACTTTGGCGCACTGGAGCATGCGCTTGTAGTTCAAATTTGAATTATGTGCATTAAATGCCTGGAAATTCAATTAATGTATAAAAAAGGCCAAACGAACCCGGAATAATTCCAAAATTTAGCACGAAACTCCTATTTGGTCTAAGCTGCCTGTGTAAAAAAATCAAGGCGGGAGAAGGCAGTGTATGTCATTTCACACACGGAGGCGACAAGTTCCCTCTTGGAACCACGAGCCATCTTGAGAGAAGCTCTGGTTTGCAAGAAGCTTATACCAAAGCTTGTCCCAATTCAGCCAAAAAATTTACCACAGCATGTTGGTGCTATGTCATGACACCATGCCAAGTTTCATGATTTTCATGCATGTTTTGGATTTACAGGAATTAAAAAACCAAGTTTCTCAATATTTCCAGCCGAGCCACGACGCCCAGATGTTTGAATTTCATTCCCGTTTCTTGCATGGGACCTAGAAATTCACCCAAGGACACACATGTGATTTTTCAACCAACTTTGGTGCACTGGAGCATGTGCTTGTTGTTCAAATTTGAATTATGCACATTAAATGCCCAGAAACTCAATTAATGTATAAAAAAGGCCAAACAAACCCAGAATAATTCCAAATTTTAACACGGCACTCATATAGTTCTATGTTGCCTCTGTAAAAAATCAAGGGGAGGCAGCGTATATCATTTCGCACACAAAGGTGACACGTCCCCCCTCGGGAACCACAAGTCTTCTTGAGAGAAGCTCCGGTTTGCAAGAAGCTTATACCAAAACTTGTCCAAATGCGGCCAATTTTATTACCACAGCATGTTGGTGCCATGAAATGACACCATGCCAAGTTTCATGATTTTCAGGCGAGTTTTGAATTTACAGGAATTTAAAAAACCGAGTTTCTCAATGTTATCGGCCGAGCCACGGTGCCTAGATATTTGAATTTCATTCCCATTTCTTGCATGGGACCTAGAAATTCACCCAACGACACACATGTGATTTTTCAACCAACCTTGGTGCACTGGAGCATGTGCTTGTAGTTCAAATTTGAATTATTCACATTACATGCCTAGAAACTCAATTAATGCATAAAAAGGGCCAAACGAACCTGGAATAATTCCAAATTTAAACACGACACTCATATAGTTCTATGTTTGCTTTGTAAAAAAATCAAGAGGGGGGCAGCGTATGTCGTTTCGCACACAAAGGTGACCCGTTCCCTCTTGAAACCACACGCCTTCTTCAGAGAAGCTACAATTTGCAAGAAGCTTATGCCAAAACTTGTCCCAATTCGGCCAGTTTTTTTAACACAGCATGCTGGTGCCATGAATTGACACCATGCCAAGTTTCATGATTTCAAGGCGAGTTTGGGATTTACATGAATTTAAAAACCAAGTTTCTCAATGTTCCCGGCCGAGCCATGACGCCCAGATGTTTCAATTTCATTCCCATTCTTGCATGGGACCTATAAATTCACCCAAAGACACACATGTGATTTTTCAACAAGCTTTGGTGCACTGGAGCATGTGCTTGTAGTTCAAATTTGAATTTTGCACATTAAATGCCTAGAAACTCAATTAATGCATAAAAATGCCAAACGAACCCGAAATAATTCCAAATTTTAACACGACACTCATGTAGTTGCATGTTCACTGTAGATAAATGTTCTAGCAATTCAAACACCATCCCTTCCCTCCGTAACACCATTTTGTCTTTCAAAACATAATGAAAAAATCAGGTATACCACAAACAGTTTACTAGCAAGAATCATGTGGGATGCGATATAAACTATCTTGGCGCACCGTCTTGTCTGGCTTACGCAGGAAGCTTCATCGTCTATAGTCCACCGCCCGCGCTTGAACCACACTTGCGCGCCAGTTTCTCGCGGCACCGAGCGAAATTTTTCTGCCACCGTGGAAATATCTATCTCCCCGCCACCTCCCTCCCACCAAAAGCCACATTTCCACTGTTCCTCCTTGCTTTCAAAGTTCAAACATTCACTGCTGCTTACTAGCAGCTCAGCCTCCTTGCCGGTGACCCTTCTTCTTGCAGCGCCGCCTCCTCACAGGAGACCCTTCCTCTTGCAGCGCCGCCTCCTCACCGGCGACCCTTCTTCTCGCAGCGCCGCCTCCTCGCCGCCGACCCTTCTTCTTGCTGCATGGCCTTCTCGCCGGCGACCCTTCTTCTTGTTGTGCGGCCTCGTCGATATGTTCAGGTAATCCACACCCCACCCACACCATCCTCCTCCTTCCACGTCCCACATGCCCCGACCAACGGCGCGACACCTTCTGACGAAATCACTGGCCCCGTCCTCCAATTAAGAGCCGCCATGGCTGCCATGCGTGTCGACCGCCAGATCTTGGAGGAGCACCTCGTCTTCGAGGCCACCGTCGACACCGCCATGCAGTTGTCTACTTTAAAATACAGTTCGTGTTGTTTTCTCGAGGCCACCGCCAGTGCCTTCTAGTGATTTGTCCTCTGTAATGTTAATATGCAATCTGATATTCTGAAATGTAATGTTCAGTTAACAGTTAAGTCCAACAATTGCTACATTTCGTAGTACTGTTCTCAAGCATTCTTTGTTTCGTTAACTGTCTTATCTTCTAGTACATGTTTCTATTCTGCAATGTCGTGCTCAGTTAACTGTTTTGGTTCATTTAGTCTGCTGTCCATTTAACTGTTTGGTTCAATTCTGCAATTTGATTTTCATTTGTTGTGGGTACAATTTTGTATTGTTATGCATGTGAGAAATAAATTGAATTTGGTTGTACTCAATACATATGTTGCTGATAGTATGGCAACTCTCAGTTAACCTGATCAAGATCTTCCTTATATGTGTTGCAGGGAAACAATGGGAAACACTGCGATTTACCATCGAGGTTTGCTCATGCATGGTCCTTTCGCTAATAGCACATTATTGTGCAGTTGTAGGAATCATTCTAATATTTAGGTTTCTTACAATTTGGTCTTGCACATGTAGGTCCTGCTGTCAGAGGCTTAGACCCACTGTTTGACCCATTTTGCATATGGGGAAATGAGATGTCCATGAATATCAGTTAAGTCAAGAAACTCAGAAAGATTGTTAGGATGAAGAAACTAGTGATGAACAACAGCAAGATTTTTGTTTGCACAATGAAGAAGACATCAGTCAACTCAGGATGGTACTAACTCTTTTACCTTGTTTTTACCCCTTACGCCATTTCAAAATTTATAACAGCGATTTATGCATATCTTTGTTTTTAGTATTTTTCAAAGCAGTTCACCGATGATTACCTGTCAAACCACCTGCATGGTCAAGAGGCAAGGAAGGTATTCATTCAACACCCACGGTACAATATTGAAGTCTTCCTGAAGAGGTCGAAGGTTGGGCAGGCAATTATCCATAGCCACTGGCCTAAAGTTGCAAGGACATTCAACATCACTGAAGGCTCAATATTCGCCTTCCGCTTCTTCAGTTTCCCAGATGAGATTCCTCTGTCTATTTACCGTGTATGATGCTACTTTTCCAAAGGTTTTCGATGTTGCATGTGAAACTTGGTGTTGTTGTGTAATGGCGTAGCTAGCTATATCCCTCTTTGGTGTAACTGAGTGCTGAAGCTATCTTATGTAATTCAATTATGAAATCCTGGTTGCTGTTATACGGATATGAAATATCTGTTGTGTTTTATAAGAAATTTCAATTTGATTACTACATGGATTATCAATAATAGGCTAATTACCTTGCTTATTGGGATTTTCTATTGCAGACAGTTACTCAGACAACACCGTGGGCGATGAACTCAAACAATCCACACGGATTGTAGAAAGTAGGCATGTTGGATCAACTAACAATCACACACGGCTTCCAGCAGAGAACTGTTTGCGTTAGGCCACCTTGCACAAACGTTTCCACACAAAAAACTGTGTGTGATATACATACGAACGAAAATGTTTTTCTGGGATTCACCGTGTGGGATATACATATGAACGGAAACGATTGGGCTTTGATGCCTCGCCCGATCGCACACAAGCTCATTTTGCCCTCGCCTGTGTGGCCGGAGGGCCTATCCCCGACGGTTTCTGGGTCGTGTGGGAAGGACCCCCCCCCTATCGCACACACTCACTAGGCAATGGTTTAAAACCCCGTCGCGGAAAGGGGGTAAAAAACATTTGTATAGCACGTCTCTACACCAGTGGTTAAGTGGCACGGCACGCTTGCCGGGTTTCGCCCTCAGCATGACACCTAGCAATGCATTTAATGCACTTTGTCCTAACTGTCAGAGTTAGGTATGATAGCACTGTTAGCTATCTAATCACTAGATAAAGACTACTTTGCCACTCTGGTCACCCCCTAAGCTATAAAAGGTGGTCCAAGGCTAACAAGAAAAGGATTCGGACGCTTGCATACTTGTACGCGCGTAGCTGCTCTCCCCGAGGTCACCTTGCTGGGCTCGAGCGCTGCGTGATCATCGTGTTCCTCCATCCAATCCAGCAAAGCAGGAGTAGGGTTTTACGCTTCTCAGCGGCCCGAACTTGGGTAAAAACAACCAGCATCATTACTGTCGTGTTGTTTCATGGCCCCTGCTCTTTGTGCAACGTGATCTTTCCCCTTGCCGAACCACAAGGGGCCAATGGCCTCATAGGAGATCATGACCACCCACGACATCTTTGGCGCGCCATGTTGGGGAAAAGTGTTTGCGCGAACCTGAGGTTGTGAGCAGCATGTTCATCATCGTCATCCCCAACGTTGCCACCTCTGGCAGCAGCTTTGGAAAAGAGAAATGGTGCTACTCGCTAGCCTTGATCCTTCTAGCCTCGGTCGCTCGTCTCCGCTGCTGCAACAGGGACGGCAAGGACGAGGTGTGGCAGCAATGTGGTGGCCATGGATGGCGCGGATGATATGACCACTGCGCCCTTCACGGCTAGAAGAAGGATCGAGGCATGCGACGGCATCGTCCCCCTAGTAGCCTCCCGTTGGTGCGCATTCAGCCTCGAAGGATGTCGCTTGGGCGGGAGGATCGGAAAACGGTACTTAATTGACCTTCCCCTTCCTTTCTCAAACGACAATGGTCTGGTCGCGCGACGGTGAGGCCGCCAGCGTCGAGAAGCCCACGTGGCGCTCGGTCCTGTATTTATTCCGCCAAGGATAAATCCTGAGTGTAACGTTGGTGCGAATCCGTTGGTCGACGCTCCCGGCAAGCAAACCCCGACAAGGCCTTCCGCGCCTGCATGTCCTTCACACCAGCGATGTTTAGATCATTGAAATTTGGGAAAAAGGGAGAGGGAGGCCAATTCGTTTCCTTTCCCATCATATGTCATTAGTTGCAAACATTTTTGTTAGCCCTCCGAGCTCGTGCCCGGGCTGAGTGCGTGACTAATGGATGGCCTGGTCCCCCCTCTTTGCTCTTTGCTATCTTTCGTCATTGCAGAACAAAAATGGGTGCGCGAGCACGGTCTCCCAGGAGACCTGTATGGGATGGGCAGCCACGCATGGAAGAGGGGATGTTATGCGTACACCCCGGCAAGGAGGGGAGCATTTATAAAAGCTAAGTTGGCATGCTTGTTGATACGTCCATTTTGCATCATGTTTTCCTACTGTTATTTATAATGTTTTTATGCATAACAATGCTTTTGGGAGTAACTATAATGCCTTTTCTCTCATAATATGCAAGATTTACACAAAGAGGGAGAATACCAGCAGCTGGAATTCTGGACCTGGAAAAGCTATGTCAGGGTTACCTATTCTGCACATCTCCAAATGAGCTAAAAATTTACGGAGAATTGTTTTGGAATATATGAAGAATATTGGAGCAAATAACTACTAGAGGGGGCCCACCAGGTGGGCACAACCCACCTGGGTGCGCCAGGGAGCCCAGACGCGCCCTGGTGGGTTGTGCCCTCCTCGGCACACCTCCGGTGCCCCTCTTCTGGTATATAAGTCATTTTGACCTAGAAAAAATAAGGAGAGGACTTTCGGGATGAAGCGCCGCCGTCTCAAGGCGGAACTTGGGCAGGAGCACTTTTGCCCTCCGGCGGAGCGATTCTGCTGAGGGAACTTCCCTCCCGGAGGGGGAAATCATCGTCATCGTCATCACCAACAACTCTCCCATTTTTGGGAGGGCAATCTCCATCAACATCTTCAACAGCACCATCTCCTCTCAAACCCTAGTTCATCTCTTGTGTTCAATCGTTGTACCAGAACCGTAGATTGGTACTTGTGGGTGACTAGTAGTGTTGATTACATCTTGTAGTTGATTACTATATGGTTTATTTGGTGGAAGATTATATGTTCAGATCCATTATGCTATTTAATACCCCTCTGATCTTGAGCATGATTATCATTTGTGAGTAGTTAGTTTTGTTCTTGAGGTCACAGGAGAAGTCATGTTGCAAGTAAATATGTGAACTTGATATGTGTTCGATATTTTGATGATATGTATGTTTGTGATTCCCTTAGTGGTGTCATGTGAACGTAGACTACATGGCACTTCACCATATTTGGGCCTAAGGGAATGCATTGTGGAGTAGTTATTAGATGATGGGTTGCGAGAGTGACAGAAGCTTAAACCCTAGTTTATGCGCTATTTCTTAAGGGACTGATTTGGATCCAAAAGTTTAATGCTATGGTTAGATTTTATCTTAATACTTTTCTCGTAGTTGCGGATGCTTGCGAGGGGGTTAATCATAAGTAGGAGGTTTGTTCAAGTAAGAACAGCACCTAAGCACCGGTCCACCCACATATCAAATTATCAAAGTAGCGAACACGAATCAACCAACATGATGAAAGTGATATGATGAAATTCCCGTGTACCCTCAAGAACGCTTTGCTTATCATAAAAGACTATTTTGGCCCGTCCTTTGCCACAGAAGGATTGGGCTACCTTGCTGCACTTTATTTACCGTTACCGTTACTTGCTCATTACAAATTATATTGCTATCAAACTATTTGTTACCAACAATTTTAGTGCTTGCAGAAAATACCTTGCTGAAAACCACTTGTCATTTCCTTCCTCTCCTCGTTGGGTTCGACACTCTTACTTATCGAAAGGACTATGATTGATCCCCTATACTTGTGGGTCATCACGGCTCTTTTCTGGTGCTATTTCCGGGGATTGAGGCGCTCTTGGTAAGTAGAAATTGGTAAGGGAAAATTATTACTACGCGCTGAAATTTATTGTCACTTGTTACTATGGAGAATCATCCTTTGAGGGGTTTGTTTGGGGTATCTTCACCTCGACCGGAACCAAAATTAGCTACCCCTCAACCTACTTCTCCTACTAAAAATATTGGTTATGAAATTCCTTCAGGTATGATAGAACAACTGCTAGCTAATGCTTATGAAGGAGATGGAACTGAACATCCGTATATGCACTTGATATATGTGGATGAAATTAGTGGATTATTTAAGCTTGCAGGTTTGCCCGGAGATGATACTAAGAAGAAAGTTTTCCCTTTATCTTTGAAGTGAAAAGCATTGGCATGGTATAGGCTATGTGATGATATTGGATCTTGGAACCGGAATCGATTGAAATTAGAATTTCACCAAAACATTTATCCTATGCATCTAGTTCATCGTGATCAGAATTATATATATAATTTTTGGCCTCGTGAAGGATAAAGTATCACTCTATCTTGGGGGAGGCTTAGGTCAATGTTATATTCATGCCCCAATCATGAGCTCTCAAGAGAAATTATTATTCAAAAGTTTTATGCTCGGCTTTCTCGTGATGATCAATCCATGCTCGATACTTCTTGTATTGGTTCTTTTATGAAGAAGACTATTGAATTCGGGTGGGATCTTTTAGAAAGAATTAAATGCAACTCTAAAGATTGGGAACTCGACAAAGGTAAAGAGTCAGGTATTAAGCTTGAATTCGATTGTGTTAAATCTTTTATGAATACCGATGCTTTTCACAAGTTTAGCACTAAATATGGACTTGACTCTGAGATAGTAGCCTCTTTTTGTGAATCATTTGCTACTCATGTTGATCTCCCTAAGGAGAAGTGGTTTCAATATCATCCCCTTATCAAAGAAGAAATTAAAGAACCCGGCATAGCTAAAGATGAAACTACTATTTACAATGTTGATCCAGTTGTGCCTACTGCTTATAGTGAAAAACCACCTTTCCTTGTTAGGATAAAGGAACATGCTAAGGTTTCAACTGTGGTTCGCAAAAGTAATATTAGAGCACCTAAACCTACTGAACAAATTAAAGTAGAACCTAGTGTTGCTATGGTTAAAGATCTCCTGTTAGAAAATATTGATGGGCATGTTATTTACTTTTGTGATGAAGCTGCTAGAATTGCCAAACCTGACGAAAAAGATAAACATAGACCCGTTGTTGGCATGCCTGTTGTCTCAGTTAAAATAGGAGATCATTGTTATCATGGTTTATGTGATTTAGGTGCTAGTGTGAGTGCTATCCTTTTACCTTATACCAAGAAATTATGAATGACATAGCACCTGCTGTAATAGAAGACATAGATGTTACTATTAAACTTGCTAATGGACACACCATCACACCACTTGGGATTGTTAGAGATGTTGAAGTCTTGTGTGGGAAAATAAAATACCCTACTAATTTTCTAGTTCTTGGTTCCCCACAAGACGACTTCTGTCCCATTATCTTTGGTAGACCTTTCTTGAACACTGTCAATGCCACTATAGATTGTCATAAGCAAACTGTGAGTGTTAGCTTTGGTGATGAGTCTCATGAGTTTAACTTTTCTAATTTTAATAGATAACCTCATAAGAAAGAATTATCTAGTAAGGATGAAATAATTGGTCTTGCTTCTATTGTCGTGCCTCCTACTGATCCACAAGAACAATATTTGCTAGACCATGAAAATGATATGCATATGCATGAAAGAAATGAGATAGATAAAATTTTCTTTGAACAACGACCTCTGCTCAAACATAATTTGCCTATTGAAACTCTAGGAGGTCCTCCTCCACCTAAAGGTGATCCTGTGTTTGAATTAAAACAATTGCCCAACACTTTGAAATATGGTTATCTCGATGAGAAAAAGATATATCCTGTTATTATTAGTGCTAACCTTTCAGAACATGAAGAAGAAAGATTATTGAAAATTCTAAAGAAGCACCATGCTGCTATTGGATATACTCTTGATGATCTTAAGGGCATTAGTCCCACCCTCTGTCAGCACAAGATTAATATGGAACCTGATGTTAACCCGTTGTTGATCATCAACGACGCTTGAATCCTAAGATGAAAGAAGTGGTAAGAATTGAAATATTAAAGCTTCTAGAAGCAGGTATAATCTATCCCATAGCTGATAGTAGATGGGTGAGCCCCGTTCATTGTGTCCCTAAGAAGGGAGGTGTTACCGTTGTTCCTAATGATAAAAATGAACTCATTCCACAAAGAATTGTTACTGGCTATAGAATGGTTATTGATTTTAGAAAATTAAATAAAGCTACGTGAAAAGATCATTACCCTTTGCCTTTTATTGATCAAATGCTAGAAATATTATCGAAGCACACACACTTTTGCTTCCTAGATGGATATTCTGGTTTTTCTCAAATACCTGTTTCACAACCTGATCCAGAGAAAACCACCTTTACATGCCCTTTTGGAACTTATGCTTATAGACGTATGCCTTTTGGTCTATGCAATGCACCCGCTACTTTTCAAAGATGTATGACTGCTATATTCTCTGATTTTTGTGAAAAGATTGTTGATGTTTTCATGGATGATTTTTCTATTTATGGAACTTCTTTTGATGATTGCTTGAGCAACCTTGATCGAGTTTGCAGAGATGTGAGCAAACTAATCTTGTCTTGAACTGGGAGAAGTGCCACTTTATGGTTAATGAAGGTATTGTCTTGGGACATAAAATTTCTGAACAAGGTATTGAGGTGGATAAGGCTAAAGTTGATGCAATTGAGAAAACACCATGTCCTAAAGATATTAAAGGTATTCGTAGTTTTCTCGGTCATGCTGGTTTCTATAGGAGATTTATTAAAGACTTCTCTAGAATTTCTAGGCCTCTTACAAATCTTTTACAAAAGGATGTTCCATTTGTTTTTGATGATGATTGTGTAGAAGCCTTTGAAACACTTAAGAAAGCCTTAACTTCTGCACCTATTGTTCAACCACCTGATTGGAACTTGCCTTTTGAAATTATGTGTGATGCTAGTGATTATGCTATTGGTGCTGTTCTAGGACAAAGAGTTGATAAGAAATTAAATGTTATCCATTATGCTAGCAAAACTCTAGACAGTGCCCAAAGAAATTATGCTACTACTGAAAAAGAATTTTTAGCAGCTGTGTTTGCTTGTGATAAATTCAGATCTGACATTGTTGATTCCAAAGTAACTGTTCACACTGATCATGCTGCTATTAAATATCTTATGGAAAATAAAGATGCTAAACCTAGATTCATTAGGTGGGTTCTCTTGCTAAAAGAATTTGATTTACATATAACTAATAGAAAAGGAGCTGAGAACCCCGTAGATGATAACTTATCTAGGTTAGAGAATGTCCTTGATGACCCACTACCTATTGATGATAGCTTTCCTGATGAACAACTAGCTGCAATAAATGTTTCTCATAACACTCCTTGATATGCTGACTATGCTAATTGTATTGTTGCTAAATACATACCACCTAGTTTCACATACCAACAAAAAAAACATTCTTCTATGATTTAAGACATTACTTTTTGGGATGACCCAAATCTTTATAAAGAAGGAGTAGATGGTATTATTAGACGTTGTGTACCTGAGCATGAACATGAACAAATCCTACGGAAATGTCACTCCAAAGCTTATGGAGGGCATCATACAGGACATAGAACTGCTCACAAGGTATTGCAATCTGGTTTTTATTGGCCTACTCTCTTCAAGGATGCCCGTAAGTTTGTTTTATCATGTGATGAATGTCAACGAATTGGTAATATTGGTAAGCGCCAGGAAATGCCTATGAATTATTCACTTGCCGTTGAACCATTTGATGTTTGGGGTTTTGATTACATGGAACCTTTTCCTTCCTCTAATGGGTATACACATATTTTGGTTGTTGTTGATTACGTTAATAAATGGGTAGAAGCTATTCCAACTAGTAGTGCTAATCATAACACTTCCATTAAAATGCTTAATGAAGTTATTTTCCTGAGGTTTGGAGTCCTTAGATATTTAATGACTGATGGTGGTTCACACTTTATTCATGGTGCTTTCCGTAAAATGCTTGCTAAATATGATGTTAACCAAAGAATTGCATCACCCTATCATCCTCAATCTAGTGGTCAAGTTGAACTTAGCAATAGAGAAATAAAATTAATATTACAAAAATCTGTTAATAGGTCCTGAAAGAATTGGTCTAAGAAATTGGATGATGCACTTTGGGCCTACAGAACAGCATATAAAAATCCTATGGGTATGTCTCCCTATAAAATGGTTTATGGAAAAGCTTGTCATTTGCCTCTAGAGTTAGAACACAAAGCATATTGGGCAATTAAAGAACTCAACTATGATTTCAAACTTGCCGGTGAAAAGAGGTTATTTGATATTAGCTCACTAGATGAATGGAGAACCCAAGCCTATAAAAATGCCAAATTATTTAAAGAAAAAGTTAAAAGATGGCATGACAAAAGAATTTAAAAGCGGGAATTCAAAGTCGGAGAATATGTTCTTTTGTACAACTCTCGTTTTAGATTCTTTGCAGGGAAACTTCTCTCTAAATGGGAAGGACCTTATATCATCGAAGAGGTTTACTGCTCTGGAGCTATTAAAATAGATAATGCCGAAGGTACTAACCCGAAGGTGGTCAATGGGCAAAGAATTAAACACTATATCTCAGGTACGCCTATTAATGTTGAAAGCAATATTATTCAAACCATGACACTGGAGGAACACATAGAGGAAACCTTTTGGAACACTCCAGAATCCCTAAAAAGAGGAGGTACGTACATGATACGGTAAGTAAACGGACTCCAAAAAATCCGCAAAAATATTTTCTGTCAGTTTTGGAATATTTTAAAAATTAGGAAAATAAGAAACAACCAGGAAGGCACCCGAGGGGGGCACAAGACACCAGGGCGTGCCAGGGCCCCCTGGCGCGCCCAGGTGGGTTGTGACCACCTCAAGAACCTTCCCGACTCTATTTTCCTCCCGTTTGCTTGTTTCCCAAGATAAAAAATCTTTATATACCCACCGAACGTATTAACCCCGTATCGCGGAGAAATCTTCTGTTCTTCTTTCTTGCTGTTTTCTGTCAGATCTGTTAGGCCAGGCATCATGTCTTCTTCCTCCTCCAACAAAGCAGAAGAAGATGCTTGGTTAATGAAGATGGAACTAAAGAGAGAGGATCTAGTGGAAACCATCAAGGGTGATATGGTCAAGGAAGTCGCGAGTGATCGAGTTCCGGCAGTAGGGAAGGCTGTTCCAGCAGCGGAAGAAGAAGACATCCTTCAACTTTACTATGATTATCTTGCCCCTACTGAAAATGAAGCCTTCAGGGTCATTGAAATGGTTCGTGTGCAAAATAAATATCTCACTCGTGAAAATATTCTGTTGCAAGAGCATATCATCGCCCTCCGTAGATTGGAAAACCTTCTGAGCCTGAAGTGTGAAGCTACATCACTGCCACCTTCATCATCTTCCCCAACAAAAGAGACTTGAGTTCATGGTATGGACACTACCCTTGGCATGTGCCAAGCTTGGGGGAGGTGTCCCAGTATCGTATCACCACCACTATCTTTGCCTTTATCTATTTTAGTTGGATCCTTAGTTTTCCTTTGATTTAGTTGAATAAAAGTTTTAGTTCGATCCTTTCTTTTCGAGTGTTTGCTTAGTGATCTATCTATCGATGTAATCATGTGCGAGACATATAATAAAGAGTAGTTTTGAGTTTTGTTTCTTTACTTTAATGTTTCAATAAAGAAAAGGAAAATGAATGAAAAAGATCACATGCTAATCTTATGGTAAGTAATGACATCACATAAGGAAAAGTATAAGTGGTAAAATTTATTGGAGATTTACAAACATAGCATTGGTCAATGATGCAATTCATGAAAGAATTAATAAGGGAAGAGAAGATTCACATGCAAATACACTATCTTGGACATCTTTTATGATTGTGAGCCCCCATTAAATATTTTGTGTCAAAATAGTTGATGTTGGACAAGCAAGACAACATAATGATTTATGTTTGTTCATATTCACATAGAAGTTATATTGTCATAGATCCTTTAACATGTGGTGCTTGCTCAATATCTTTTCTAGCCAAAAATTCCGCACTAAGTAGAGATACTAGTGCATCCAAAAACCCCTTAACCCAAATCCTATTCTGAGAGTCCACCATACCTACCTATGGATTGAGTAAGATCCTTCAAGTAAGTTGTCATCAGTGCAATAAGGCAATAAAAATTGCCTCTAAATGTGTTGGATCATTTAGTGTAAGAGAAAATTGAGCGTTGTACGAACTTGTGATGGAAAAGTAATAAAAGCGATGGACTACATAATAAAGGTTGCTATCATAAGGGGCAATATAACATGACGTTCTTTTGCATTAAGGGATTTGGCATACAAACAAATGAGCGCATGACAACCTCTGCTTCCCTCTGCGAAGGGCCTATCTTTTACTTTTATGCATTTACTTTTATGAAAGAGTCAAAAGTTTTTCTCGGTGTACTAGAATAGGGGTACCCTAGTACCCCGTACTTGTGCACGGGCAGTAGTAGCATCCCGCGGCCAGGCTTGCGGGAGGACGGCCAGAGAGAAGCTCAAGATTATTAAGCCATTCAAGGACAGAGTATACAAAGCAAGAGTTAAGGCCCCGGCAAGAGGAGCTTGCCGGGAGGGACAGCTGAAGCCCAGCCTGGGCATTGCTGAAGCAGAGTACTTGCCGCGGCAAGGTACTTGCCCCGGCAAGTCATTGGCTGCGGCAAGGTATTGGCTGCAGCAAGATAGCGGCTGCGGCAAGGTACTTGCCCCGGCAAGTTACCTTGCACGGCAAACTATGGGTTGCGCCAAGCTGTCAGGTGCGGCAAGGTCTTGCCGCGGCAAGCGTTACTGTACCACTGTGCTACTATGCTGCTCCGGTGCCTCTGCCAGCGTGGCGTTCTGGGTCCTTCCAAGCATGCGTGGCAGGGCACTGTGTAGACGGCGGTGCACTGTAGATAGCGGTGCAGCAGCAGGTGGGATAGGCTTTTCCCACGTCCACGACGTCCGGGTACATGTATCTGGACAGCAAAGGCATGGGCATTTAATGCCCTTGTCCCCTGCCGTCAGTGGTAGGTAGGACATGTCATCCTGGTAATAGTGGCCTTACTGTAGCAACTTTCCACCTCTACCTTTACTGTTTGCCACCTGTTGGAGACCCCTTTGTGCGTATAAAAGGAGGCCCATAAGCAACGTGAAAGGGGAGGGACGGAAAAAGGGAGAACTCCAGTATTGTACGCAGCTACTCGGTACTGTAGCGCTCCTGGAGCTAGAACAATCATACAGATAATAACCAAAATAAGCAGGAGTAGGGTTTTACGCATCCGTGCGGCCCGAACCTGGGTAAATCTCTCTCGTGCACTGTCGTGTTCTTCGCTAGATTTGCTCTTCGCGCCACCGTCTCTCCCTGCCGAACGTAAAGGGGTCCTTCCCTGGGTCCCATAGGTGATCGCGGATTCGTCCCCGACATCTTGGCGCGCCAGGTAGGGGATCTGATAGTTGTGTGAACCTAATCTAGCGATTTGCGCGCTAGTTTTTGGGCCATTCACCGTCTTATGGCTCCAAAAAAGAAGACTTCAGCCATCGGTGCGTCCACGTCCAACCCGCCTGCTCCCATGCAGGAGGGTGCCGACGTGATTGCGGCTGCTGGGGGGACTGGATAGCGAGAGCTCCTATTACCTCCACCTGTCCAAAACCGGGCCAGCAACGCCAATCTTGGCGCTGCTGGGTCTGGGAACGCAGCGCTGCTCGCTGCTGCTGGCCCTGCAAGCTCCAGAAACGGCGCTGCGCTTTCTGGAACGCCTGCGCCGGTTCAGACGCCGCGGCCTTCGCAAGAAGCCCGTGACAGGTAGCGTCCTGACGCCCCAGGTGCCAGGCGCTCCCTGGATAATGAACTTGCGCATCAATCTCGAGATGCGCGGGGTCAACATACGCAACAACACGTTGGCGGGGTCGAGGCGCGGTCGCCTGGGCGTGGAGATGCTCCTTCTAACACCGTTAGGAGTAAGAGCATCCCACAGTCCTCACGCCACTCGATACCTCCCTCACCAGCAGAAGCGTTGGCGCGTGCGCAGCTGCTCCTGAACTTCCCTCCACCAGCAGATAAGCTTGACGAGTGGAGGGCAACCATTCAGAGCCTTCTCAGCTTCGCTGATGCCGACCCAGTGCGCGCGGCCGACAAGAGAACTGGTGACGATGCTGTCACCAACAAGAACGGCGAGGGGGCAACAACCGTACACTCCCTACCCAGACGGCCTCGGTCGCCGACACGTCGAAACGACGCCCGTGGCGATGATTCCACGGCGTCGTCTGACCCGCGAGCTCGTCGTGACCAGCGCCTCGTTCTTCAGGAACACAGAGGAGAAGACGCTCGTACCACTATCGAGTGAAGGAGAGAAGCGCATCGTCAGTCTGACAGATGCGCAGGGCCCGCTGTTGACATGCATGCGCCAGGGGATCCTGGCGACTTGCCGTACGCGGTAAGTTGTCCAGCGTTCACCCGTGAGCTGCGGCAGGTCCAGTGGCCCAATCGCAAGGCTTTCAAGCCTGACGTGCCGGAGAAGTATGATGGCAAGACACACCCGTCAGAGTTCCTCAGCATTTACACCATTGCGGTGCAAGCTGCTGGGGGACGAGACGACAAGATTCTTGCTAACTACTTCCCGCTCGTGTTAAAGCGCAACGTCGTCTCATGGCTCATGCACTTGCCGGAGAACTCCATTTCTTCATGGGCGGACCTGTGCCATCAGTTTGTTGGTGCCTTTACTGGCGGTCATCAACCTCATGGCCAGGAGAGTGATCTTCATCTCATCCCCCAGAAGGAAGGAGAGCCCCTGCGCAAATACATTCAAAGGTTCAGCCGCGTACAGTACAACATCCCAGATGTTCACCCGCTGCGGTTATTAGCGCGTTCCATCAGAACGTGCGTAACCGCAAGATGCGGGAGGAAATGGCGATGACCAAGGTCAGAGACATTGGCCAGTTATATGCTCTCGCCGACAAGTGTGCGCGCGCTGAAGAGGGAAGGAAACTTCCCGGTGAAGGTGTTGGCGCAGGGGGGAGCTCTGACAGCGAAGGTACCGCCCCGGCAAAGAAGGGCCGGCGGCGGAACAACAGGAAGAAAAAGGGCAAAGCTGTGCTTGCCGTCGAGCAGTCCAGCGGCAACGGCAGCGCCGACAAGGCCAAAGTCGAGGGCTCCGGCAAGGAGATTGCTGCGTGCGCCAACTGTCAGGCCTTGGCGGCTGCCGACAAGCAGGACGGCTCCGACAAGCCATATTGCAAGATCCACCGCACCAAGGGGCACGATCTCCAGAACTGTAGACGAGTCGAGCAGCTTGTCGAACAGCAAAAAGCTGAGTATGAGAGGCGCGACAAGGAGAAGGCCCCAGAAGGTGCTGGCGGGTCCGGCAAGAAGCGCACTACCCGAGGAGGGCGTCGCGGCAAGGCCAAGCAGCAGCAGAGAGACAGGCCTCCTCGTGGCCGCGACAAAGATGATGATGATGATGATCTAGATGATGAAGAATCCAGTGAACACGAATTTCAGAAAGCCGCAGAAGTCTTGTGTGTTGACGGTGGTGCTTCATTGCATTTTTCTCACCGCCAACTCAAACAGTGGGCGCGAGAGATCAATGCGGCGGAACCATCTGTTGACGCCAGAAAGCTTCTGAAGTGGTCCGACACGCCTATCGTCTTTGACATTGAGGACCACCCTGACCGCACAACGGCGGTCGGGTGCTTGCCGATGTTGGTTTCACCAACGATCCACAACCTCAAGGTCACGAAGATGTTAGTTGACGGTGGGGCCAGCTTGAATCTGATTTCGCCCGTTGTGCTCCGGAAACTTCAAATCTCTGACGGCGAGCTTGAGGAAACTGGTACTTTCCAAGGAGTCAATCCAGGAAGGAGCAAGCCGAAAGGGAAGATCACGCTGCCAGTGACATTTGGCGGCGAGCTGAACTACCGGACCGAGAAGGTCACCTTTGATGTTGCCGATATTCCATTGCCTTATAATGGGATACTTGGCCGTCCAGCGCTCGCCAAGTTCATGGCAGCCTCTCATTATGCCTACAACGTGTTGAAGATGCCAGGTCCAGTAGGTGTTATCACAGTTCCCTGCGACAAGAAGGATGCGCTTATTTGCGCCGACAAGATCTACCGGGAAGCAGCTGCCGCAACTGCCGCCAAGGCACTTGCCGCTGAAGCTCGCGGGCGGGAGAACAAGAGGAAGTCCGGCAAGAGCTCCTGTGCCCACTCCGGCAAGCGCACCTCTTCGGAGTGCTGCGCTGCCGTCGAGGACGCACCAGAGAGCTCCACCGGCAAGTGTAAGAAGAACAAAGCCGCTCCGCCGGCGACAAAGAAGGTGCCCGCCAAGGAGGATGGCACTGGTGGTTCCTTCACCATCAGTGCCACACTTGACAACAAATAGGAAAACGCGCTCGTTGCTTTCCTGCGGGCGAATGTCGACGTATTTGCATGGCAACCGTCCGACATCCCTGGTGTTCCCAGGAAAGTAATTGAGCACCACCTTGCCGTTTGTCCCCACGCGAGGCCCGTCAAACAGAAAGCCAGAAAGCAAGCTGTGGAGCGGCAAGAGTTTATTGCGGAAGAAATCAAGAAGTTGGAAGCAGCAGGCCTCGTTAGAGGAGTGCTCCATCCTACGTGGTTGGCCAATCCGGTTGTCGTGCGCAAAGCGAATGGAAAATGGAGGCTTTGTATTGATTTCACTGATGTCAATCAAGCTTGTCCCAAAGACCCATTTCCTTTGCCCCGCATAGACCAGATTGTTGACTCCACGGCAGGATGTGATTTGCTTTCATTTCTTGATGCATATTCAGGGTATCATCAAATCTTCATGGCTGAGGAAGATGAGGAAAAGACCGCATTTATCACACCCTGTGGCACATACTGTTTCGTACGTATGCCATTTGGTTTGAAAAATGCTGGTTCGACATTTGCAAGAGCCGTCCAGATTGCTTTTGAGCCTCAGCTGCACAGAAATGTGGAAGCCTATATGGATGATATAGTGGTCAAAAGCAAAGACAGGGCTACTTTGGTTCAAGATCTAGAAGAAACTTTTGTAAATCTGCGCAAGATCAACCTGAAGCTCAACCCCGAGAAGTGCGTGTTTGGAGTTCCCTCCGGCAAGCTTCTCGGGTTCTTTGTGTCTCAACGTGGAATTGAAGCCAATCCTGACAAGATCAAAGCCATTGAGCAAATTGAAGCACCGAAGCGCATCAAGGATGTACGACGACTTGCCGGCTGTGTTGCTGCCCTCAGTAGGTTTATCTCCAAGTCAGCTGAGCGCGCCCTGCCATTTTTCAAAATCTTAAAAAAGGCAGGTCCATTGAAATGGACTCCGGAGGCGGAGGCGGCGCTGCAAGACTTGAAGAGATACCTCTCCTCTCCTCCAATACTTGTCGCGCCTAAACCACAAGAGAAGTTGTTGCTGTATCTAGCGGCAACCAATCAAGTGGTTAGTGCTGCGCTGGTAGCGGAGAGAGAGGTGGACGAGGAGGCAGTAACTGCGGCAAGCACGACCAGCGACAAGCTGGGGGCAACAAGTTTTGCTGCCAACAAGGATTCGTCTGCGCGGTCAGGCGAAGTGATACAAAAGAAGAAAATGGTGCAGCGCCCGGTCTACTTTGTGAGCTCTCTTCTGCAGGGAGCTAGGTCAAGGTATTCTGGTGTGCAGAAGCTGCTTTTCGGCCTTCTCATGGCCTCGAGAAAGCTGTGCCATTACTTTCAAGCACATGAAGTCACCGTCATCACTCGCTTCCAGCTGAAAAGGATTTTGCAAAATCCAGAAGCGACGGGCAGGATTGTCGAGTGGGCGTTGGAGTTGTCGAGCTTTGGCCTCAAGTTTGAGAGTACATCAACCATACAGAGCTGAGTTTTGGCAGAGTTTGTCGCAGAATGGACACCAACGCCAGACGAAGAAATCCCAGAGATGACTCTCCCCGACAAGGAGACAAGCAAAGAGTGGCTTATGTACTTTGATGGTGCCTTTTCGCTGCAAGGCGCCGGTGCTGGCGTACTGCTTGTCGCACCCACCGGAGAGCACCTCAAGTACGTGGTCCAAATGCACTTTCCCAAGGAACAGGCAACGAACAATACTGCAGAATATGAGGGGTTGCTTGCCGGTCTCAGGATCGCGGCAGACCTTGGGATCAAGAAGCTTATTGTCAGGGGAGATTCGCAGCTTGTCGTCAGGCAAGTGAACAAGAACTACCAATGCCCATTGATGGAAGCTTATGTAGATGAGGTGAGGAAGTTGGAAGAATGCTTTGACGGCCTACAAATGGAGCACGTCCCACGTGCTGAGAATGACATTGCCGATGGTTTGTCAAAGCGCGCCGCACTCAAATTGCCTGTGGAGCCAGGCACTTTTGTGCTCCAACTAACTCAGCCATCCGTGACGCCATCAGTAGGGCAAGGCAGGAAGAGGAAGTTGGCTTCTGGCGACTACTTCCCGGCAGAGCTCCCCGAAGCCGCCGGCAAGAAGGCTGCCAAAGCCAGCGCCAAAGATTCAGAGGGGCAACTTGCTCCGACAAGGCCTCACGCTCTTGTCATTGAAGCGGGTGCTCCTAGGCTAGAGGCAAAGGGGCAACTTGCTCCGACAAGACTTCAGGTCCTTGTCGTTGAAGCAGGCGCTCCTGATCGAAGCGCTGAGGAGCAAGATGCTCCGACGAGGCCTTGGGCTTCCGTCGTTGAAGCAACTGCTCCCGACAAGCTTGTTGAAGGACAGCACGCTCCAGCAGGGCCCCAGGCTCTTGTCGTTGAGGCGGCTGTTCCCGCCAAGCTCGTCGGGGAACGGCAGGCTCTGGTAGAGCGACGAGCTCTTCCCGTAGGGCCTGATGTTCCCGCAGCAGAAGAAATGCCTTTAGTCCTCGTTGTCGAGCCACAGGCTCCAGCGTGGGCGCAGCAGATCGTCCGTTTCCTTCAGACAGGAGAACTTCCCGAAGAGCAGGAAGAAGCGGAGAAAGTAGCCCGACGGTCCAATATGTACCAATTTGTCGATGACATGCTGTGCAGAAAAAGACCAAACGGTGTGAAATTGAAGTGTATTCCCCGGGAAGAAGGACAGGAGCTGTTGGCGGAGATTCATGGAGGCATATGTGGTCACCACATAGGGTCAAGAGCCCTTGTTGGAAAGGCTTTCCGGCAAGGTTTCTTTTGGCCCACCGCCCTCCAGGATGCAACTACACTAGTAACCAAGTGTGAAGCGTGCCAGTTTCATTCCAAGCAGATTCATCAGCCAGCTCAAGCTCTCCAGACAATCCCTCTCTCCTGGCCATTTTCGGCCTGGGGGCTCGACATCCTCGGCCCCTTTCCCCGTGCCACCGGGGGCTTCGAGTACTTGTATGTGGCCATCGACAAGTTTACGAAGTGGCCAGAAGTGGAAGCAGTGAGGAAGGTGACAGCACAATCAGCCATCAAGTTCTTCAAGGGAATTGTTTGTCGCTTTGGTGTTCCTAACAGGATCATCACCGACAACGGTACCCAGTTCACGAGCCACGCCTTCATGCAGTATGTCGAAGACCTTGGCGCCAAGGTCTGTTTCGCTTCTGTTGCTCACCCCCGAAGCAACGGTCAAGCTGAAAGGGCAAATGCTGAAGTGCTGCGTGGGCTCAAGACGAGAACTTTCGACAGGCTGCGCAAGTGCGGCAAAAACTGGATCGAGGAGCTGCCAGTGGTTCTTTGGTCGATCAGGACGACGCCAAATCGAGCTACTGGCCAGACGCCTTTTGCTCTAGTTTATGGAGCAGAGGCAGTTCTCCCCACGGAACTTGTATACGGGTCACCTCGAGTGCTCGCTTATGATGAGCTTGAGCAAGAGCAACTGCGGCAAGATGACGCTGTGCTCCTCGAGGAGGATCGTCTTCAGGCTGCTGTGAGAGCTGCTCGCTACCAGCAAGCTTTGCATCGCTACCATAGCCGCAAAGTTAATGCCAGAAGTCTCGAGGAAGGCGACCTTGTTCTTCGGCGCGTTCAGTCGGCCAAGAATTCAAACAAGTTGACGCCGAAGTGGGAAGGCCCTTATCGGGTGAAACGAGTCACCAGGCCCGGCGCTGTCCGCCTGGAGACCGGGGATGGCATTCCAGTGATCAATTCCTGGAACATTGAGCATCTCCGTAAGTTTTTTCCATAAGGCGCGGTTGCCGGGCCCTTCCCCGGCAACCACCTTTTGTACAAGTCTTGCCGCTGTTGCATGTAATCCTTTGTACAAAGCCAGGCGCAGACCCTGTGCATACATAAAGCTTTTGTATTTCGCAGTTTTTGATGATTTCATGTTTACTTTTATTTTGCATGATTATCTGACATACTGTGCAGTACAGCCTCCCCGGTAAGCATTAACGAGCCGCCAAGCTCCTATATCTTTATTTTCTCTTCTTTCTTTTTCTCAAAAAGACAGAGGCTTCCCTCGCGCACAAATTTGCCGGGGGGGATGGGATAATAATATGGACCAGGCGTCGTTCAAAGAAACTTTGCCTTGCCGGGTAGAAGGCAGCGGCAAGCAGTGACAAGACCTTGCCGCGGAGAGATCAGCGACAAAGCTAAGTGCCAAAGTTTGAATAACCAAATTCTTTTTTATTTTCAAGGTTATTTTCCTTGAACGATACTACTCTTTGTATGGAAAACCTGTGCGCGACGGAACCTAAGCGTAATCGGTCGCGCCCTTACCTTGTTTCGAGTCCGCTCAACAACCTAAGTGGCCGCACTAAGCGCGACAAGGTTGCTTGCCAGCAGCGGCACCGCCAGCAGGCTGCTGGAGTCCCGCACCCAGCGCTCGCGGCGATGGTGCGCGCACCGGCAAGTTTCCTATAAGCGTAGGGCAAGTACACACAAAGAAAGAAATTGCTTAAGGGAGATGACATGCATTAACTTCAAAATATTGCATGTTATATTACAAGATAAGTTGCCGCGGCTTAAACAGATTGTTCTTTAACATGTCTAGCGGCGGCAAGGAGGGAGAAGAATGGGCTCTCTAATTGCGGTGCTCGCCTTCGACTCTCTGGATTTGGTCCACCCTCTCCACGATGGGCGCGACAAGGGCCTCTAGTGGCGCGGGGTCGTATCCCTTCGGCAAGCTTTTGAAGATGTTGCTGAAGTCGACGCCCGGGTTTCTGTATGCTATCTTCACCAACAACCTCCGGAGAACTCCCCGGCAAAGCCTGCATGACTCGTCGGCCAGTTGAGCCTTGTGATTGACTTGGAGCTGTTGGAGTGCTTCTACTACTCCGTCGAAGAACTCGGCTAGCTTGACGCTAGTTTGCGTGTTCTTGTCGGTGGAGTACCCGAAGTCCGGCACCTTCAGGGCAGTCAGCTCCTTGTCGATGTCCTCGGCTGCGCTGGCAAGCCTGTCTGTGAAGATCCCCACGTTATCCCTGAACTTCTTGTGGGTTGCAATAGCGTCTTGAAGCAGACCCTTTTCCTTCTGGAGCTCTGCCATTAGAAGCCCTTCGCGCTTTCTGGTGGTGTCGAGCGTCTCCTTCAGCGTGGTCAGTTTCAGCTTCAGGTCTGCTCTGGAGTCATTGGCGGCGGCAAGCAGATTGTTCTTCTTGGCTATGGTAACTTGCATCTCCGCCAAAGTGTGAGTCACCTTTGCCCTCTCACTTTCGAGCGTTGAGAGCTTGTCACCGTTTGCCTTGAGGGCGGCCTCTAGTCTTGCCACTTTCTCCTCCGTTTCTTTCCTGTTCACTTCTGCAGCAGCGACAGCGTTGGTGGCCTCACCAACTTGCTGGCGTACTCTTGGGCCAAGGCTTCGATTTCCTTCTGGTGTTTTTTTGCCTGCCCCTGGGTCCGCTCTGCGACAAGTCTTGCCACCTCCTCGTCTTTCTGTCGGAGGGTTTCGGCAAGTTTCCGCTTGCGCTCGGCAAGTTCTTCTTCGTGGGCGTCAAGGTCCACTTTCCGCTGGTTCAGATCACCGGCCCGAGCAGACAACTCCTTGGCGGTCTCCTCCTGTTTTGGTTCAATGTCTTGCTTCATCAGGAGGAGGGCCTGCCGTTCTTCGGCCAGCTGTGCCCGCTTGGCCTCTAACGCATTAAGAGATCGCGCGCGGACATCCGCCAAGATCTCCGCGCGCCTCAACATGTCAGCTTCGGCCTTCTCGATGAGCGCCTCCCTGGAAGCTAGCTTCTCCCGTCGGGCGCGATGAAGATTCAGCAGCTTTTGAAGCAGTTGCTCCTCTTCAGACTTGCTGCTACTGCTGGCGCCTGGCGCATCCACAAGCTGGAGCCCGGCAGCGGCAAGGATCTCCTCGTCCACAACATCCTCCTCGGTTGGCGCTCTGGAGCCCACCATCCAGGGGAGGCTGACGTAGACGTTCTCGCCGACCCGGACGTATTTACTTGGCGGAGGCGAGTTGGGCGCTGCCGCCTCGTCAGTGGTTGAAGGACCCGTGGTCAGAGTAGCGCCTGGCGCTCCTGTGGCCTCAGGGCCGTCAGTACGACCACCGGCTCCCTCGCCGGCCTCCTCAGCAGCCTTCTGGGCGGCCTCAGCTTCAGCAGCCTTGGCGGCTTCATCGGTGGGCGCCTTGGCGGTATTATGCTCGGCGGCCTTGCCGGCCTCTTCGGCAGCATTGGCAGTTTCTTCGTCGGCAAGCTTGTCGGCTGCCAGCTTGTCGGCCTTGGCAGCGGCGGCCTTGGCGGCCTCGTCGTCGACGGCCCCTGCGGTGTTCTCCTCGGCAGAAGAGTCAATGTTCATTGGCTCCACCGAGGAGGGCTCTGCCAACCCGAGAAATAAAGCAAAAAGAGCTTCAGGAAGAAATTCAAGAAGCCAAAAGAAAGAAAGCAGAAAGAGTTTTGCGGCAAGTGGGTTTACCCGTGTTGAGCTCAGGAGCGGTGGGCTCCCCTCCCCCGTCAACGTTTGTCATTGGGGTGGGGTCGCCAGCGCTAGTGCTTGGCGCTTCGGCGCTTGCCGGCTCCTCTTCGTGGCTCGGCTCGCTAGTGGGAGCCCTTATCGGAGATCTTCTCCTTGGCGGAGTGGTCGAGGGGGTGGTACTTCTGGAGCACCTTCAGATGGCTCCACTTGCTGCTCCTCTCCTACACGCCCAAAGATGTCAGTAACAAAATGCTTGTTCCTCAGCGACCGCCAGCGAAAGGTAGTTGAAATACTTACGCTGGGGGCTGCGCTGGGGGCTGCAACGAGGGCTGGGCTCCGAGCTGGTCGGGACGGTCTCAGACGCTCTCCCGGTGGTTGCCGTGGGCTCATCTTCGACGACCACCACGGTCTTGCTCGTCGAGACCTTAGCTCTCTTCCTTGTCCTCTCCGCCAAAGTTTCCTCCCTGCGGAAGCAAGGCCGGAGCGCGACAAGTGAGGACAGAAACAAAACCTTACAAAGATTGAGGGTCGCGGCAAGGGAACTTACTCTTCCTCGTCGTCCTCTTCGCTGAGGGCGGAAAAATCAAAGTCCGCCTCCGTGTGAGGAGGGGGCGCAGGGGGAGCTGTGCTCCTTGGCCGCTTGGCGGGGGTAGTAGCAGCGGTCTTTGATGACCCTGCTCCAGTTGCCGGGGCCGCGTGAGACACTCCCGCAGCACCAGCCCTTGCCGCGGTCGAGCACGTTGAACGGCGCTCCGGCGGTTGTTGAACTTCTTGCCGCTCAGCCACTTTGCCAAGCCTGCGAAGGCGTTTCCTCCTCAGAGGGGCTGGGGACTCTGACTGCGGTGGGCTTTCGGTGCCCTCCTCGGAAGAGGAGCCCTCATCCTCCGAGCTGCCTGACTCGTCGGCAGGCTGGCTTGGCCCGACATCCTTACCGGGTGCGGCGAGCTCCCCCTTCCCGGCAAGCATCCCCTGCTCGGCAAGGCTCTCCTTTTGTGCCTCGTCGAGCTCCGCCAAAGTATAACCAAAATCGCCAGCTTCCCTGGCGAGCCTGTCCTCCTCCACTCTTCGAGCAATGAATTCTATTTCTTGCTCAGTGGTGTTGCGGACGAGCCACTCTTCCACCCGGACCTGCTTTTCGACCGTGGAGTCAAAGAATCGCCGCACGTCTTCTTCGAGCGGCACGTCCCAAGTTGCTTCAACGCTGTGCGGAGTTGTTGCAAAGGGGCACGATGTGCTTCGGCAGCGTGAACGCCTTGTCGCGCTTTTCTGGATCTGTCTCTTGCTTGAACAGTTCTCGCATGAAAAAGTCGTGTTGCAGAACTGTGAAGTTGTTGATCAGTCCAGGGCGCAGCCGCATGATATCGGCTGGGTTCTTCCAATCAGAGGCCGGCCTTCCTCTCTGCTGCAGAGGAGCAATGCGGCGGCGGAGGAAGTCTGCGCCAACCATCCCTATGGTGAGCCCGGCCTCCCTGAGCCGTATGATCCTGGCAGCGGCAATCTCCAGCTTTTTGTCCTGGGGATCCAGATCGCTCCAGTCTGTGCCACGCACTGCTGGGGTCTTGCGAAGCTCACAGTATGGTGGCGGCTCGTCGTCAATGATCCAACACCATTCAGACCGGATTTCTCCCCATCTTGGGCGGAGATCCCCCTTCAGATAATGCTCCTTGGCGCCCAATCTTGAAACGAACGAGACGCCAACAGTGAGAGGCTCCCCCTTTTCAGCACGGGGAGTGAAGTAATGCCTGAACAGCGCGGTGTTGGGTGCGACGCCGACGAAGTTCTCGCACAGATGCGCAAATATTGCCATGGTAGATACGGCATTCGGTGTGAGATCCAGCAGCCGGAGGTTGAAGGTGTACATGACGTCGCTGAAGAAATCCGAGTATGGTGGGCAGAGCCCGCACCAAAAGTAGCAAGCGAAGAAGGGGTACTTGCTCACTTTGCTCTCGTCGGTGGCTGGGCGAACGCGGGTGGCCGGATGCGCCTTGGTCCTCACGGCCCACATGCCTTGGAACTTGGCCTTCAGATCAGCCCCCGTGAGCGTCGGAGCGAAGAGCGCATACTTCTGCCTTTTCATCTGCGCCTGGGTCTCCGTCCTTGAGGACTTCCCCGTCTTCCCCTTTTCTCCTTTGGGAGGCATGGCGAAGGCGGAGCTGAGGACCGAGGGAGATGCGGACGCGCGCGGTGGCGGAGGATTGGGAAACCGCTTTGTTTTGGAGCGGAGGAAGAAGAAGGCGGAGATTTGGAGATCGAGAATGGTGAGAGGGGTGTGTGAATGCTTCTGCAGGTCCCTCCTTTTATGGGGAAAGATGCGGAATCATCCGCCCCTTCGTCATTCGAGATAACTGCGCACGCTTCCCACGCTCCGCATTCAACGCGCGATGCGTGGGAGAGCGTGCAATTAAACAGCATAGAGACGTTTCGGCTTATCCCAGCCACGCGTGCCCGTGCACTGTTTGGGCCTGGCCCAACAACGCCCGGCACCGTGTGTGGCCCAGGCCCGGGGGCTCCTGTCGGTGTACTAGAATAGGGGTACCCTAGTACCCCGTACTTGTGCACGGGCAGTAGTAGCATCCCGCGGCCAGGCTTGCGGGAGGACGACCAGAGAGAAGCTCAAGATTATTAAGCCATTCAAGGACAGAGTATACAAAGCAAGAGTTAAGGCCCCGGCAAGAGGAGCTTGCCAGGAGGGACAGCTGAGGCCCAGCCTGGGCATTGCTGAAGCAGAGTACTTGCCGCGGCAAGGTACTTGCCCCGGCAAGTCATTGGCTGCGGCAAGGTATTGGCTGCGGCAAGATAGCGGCTGCGGCAAGGTACTTGCCCCGGCAAGTTACCTTGCACGGCAAACTATGGGTTGCGCCAAGCTGTCAGGTGCGGCAAGGTCTTGCCGCGGCAAGCGTTACTATACCACTGTGCTACTATGCTGCTCCGGTGCCTCTGCCAGCGTGGCGCTCTGGGTCCTTCCAAGCGTGCGTGGCAGGGCACTGTGTAGACGGCGGTGCACTGTAGATAGCGGTGTAGCAGCAGGTGGGATAGGCTTTTCCCACGTCCACGACGTCCGGGTACATGTATCTGGACAGCAAAGGCATGGGCATTTAATGCCCTTGTCCCCTGCCGTCAGTGGTAGGTAGGACATGTCATCCTGGTAATAGTGGCCTTACTGTAGCAACTTTCCACCTCTACCTTTACTGTTTGCCACCTGTTGGAGTCCCCTTTGTGCGTATAAAAGGAGGCCCATAAGCAACGTGAAAGGGGAGGGACGGAAAAAGGGAGAACTCCAGTATTGTACGCAGCTACTTGGTATTGTAGCGCTCCTGGAGCTAGAACAATCATACAGATAATAACCAAAATAAGCAGGAGTAGGGTTTTACGCATCCGTGCGGCCCGAACCTGGGTAAATCTCTCTCGTGCACTGTCGTGTTCTTCGCTAGATTTGCTCTTCGCGCGACCGTCTCTCCCTGCCGAACGTAAAGGGGTCCTTCCCTGGGTCCCATAGGTGATCGCGGATTCATCCCCGACAGTTTTCTTCCCTATTCCTTTTTATTTTCTCTTTTTGCAAGCATCATGTGTTGAGGAAAGATCTAGGCACATATATCCAGTTGGATATGAGTAGGCATGAGTTATTATTCTTGACATCACCCTTGAGGTGAGTATGTTGAGAGGCAAAACTATAAGCCCCTATCTTTCTATGTGTCCGGTTGAAACTTTTTGCTCATGATATGCTGTGAGTGTTAGCAATCATAGAAGATTAAATGATGGTTGAGTATGTGGACTTGCCTAAAGGCTCCGAAACGTGACCCTTCCTGAAAATATGATGAATTGTAGTTGCAAAGTTGACTGAGAACATGGTTTGTTGGTTTTAAATAAGGTTTATGCTTTATACTTCTATGCTGTGATGAATTGTTACTTGTTCATGAGAAGTTATATGATAAAAGTTATTTGATAAAGTTTTATGTTAAAGTTCCTTGTTGTTATAATAATACGCATGATGCTTCTATGTCCGTATTTTGTTTTTATCGACACCTCTCTCTCTAAGCATGTGGACATGTTTTTCGATTTCGGTTTTCGCTTGAGGACAAGCAAGGTCTAAGCTTGGGGGAGTTGATAAGTCCATTTTGCGTCATGTTTTCCTACTATTATTTATAATGTTTTTATGCATAACAATGCTTTTGGGAGTAATTCTAATGCCTTTTCTCTCATAATATGCAAGGTTTACACAAAGAGGGAGAATACCGGCAGCTGGAATTCTAGACCTGGAAAAGCTACATCAGAGTTACCTATTCTGCACATCTCCAAATGAGCTGAAAATTTATGGAGAATTGTTTTGGAATATATGAAGAATATTGGAGCACAACCCACCTGGGTGCGCCAGGGAGCCCAGGCGCGCCCTGGTGGGTTGTGCCGTTCTCGGCCCACCTCCGGTGCCCCTCTTCTGGTATATAAGTCATTTTGACCTAGAAAAATAAGGAGAGGACTTTCAGGACGAAGCGCCGCCGTCTCGAGGCGGAACTTGGGCAGGAGCACTTTTGCCTCTAGCGGAGCGATTCTGCCGGGGGAACTTCCCTCCCGGAGGGGGAAAATATGATCATCGTCATCACCAACAACTCTCCCATCTTTGGGAGGGCCACCTCCATCAACATCTTCAACAGCACCATCTCCTCTCAAACCCTAGTTCATCTCTTGTGTTCAATCTTTGTACCGGAACCTTAGATTGGTACTTGTGGGTGACTAGTAGTGTTGATTACATCTTGTAGTTGATTATTATATGGTTTATTTGGTGGAAGATTATATGTTCAGATCCATTATGCTATTTAATACCCCTCTGATCTTGAGCATGATTATCATTTGTGAGTAGTTACTTTTGTTCTTGAGGTAACGGGAGAAGTCATGTTGCAAGTAATTATGTGAACTTGATATGTGTTCGATATTTTGATGATATGTATCTTGTGATTCCCTTAGTGGTGTCATGTGAACATCGACTACATGGCAATTCACCATATTTGGGCCTAAGGGAATGCATTGTGGAGTAGTTATTAGATGATGGGTTGCGAGAGTGACAGAAGCTTAAACCCTAGTTTATGCGCTCTTTCGTAAGGGAGTGATTTGGATCCAAAAGTTTAATGCTGTGGTTAGATTTTATCTTAATACTTTTCTCGTAGTTGCGGATGCTTGCGAGGAGGTTAATCATAAGTTGAAGATTTGTTCAAGTAAGAACAACACCTAAGCACCGGTCCACCCACATACCAAATTATCAAAGTAGCGAACACGAATCAAACCAACATGATGAAAGTGATATGATGAAATTCCCGTGTACCCTCAAGAACGCTTTGCTTATCATAAGAGACTATTTTGGCATGTCCTTTGACACAAAAGGATTGGGCTACCTTGCTGCACTTTATTTACCATCACCGTTACTTGCTCGTTACAAATTATCTTGCTATCAAACTATCTGTTACCGACAATTTCAGTGCTTGCAGAAAATACCTTGCTGAAAACCACTTGTCATTTCCTTCTGCTCCTCGTTGGGTTCAACACACTTACTTATCGAAAGGACTACGATTGATCCCCTATACTTGTGGGTCATCACTTGTTGACTTTTCTTCAAGGTTTCCATTTGCACATCCCTCGGACAACCAATGGTTTCGTATGGCGAGTCCTCCGTGTGATGGAACCTTACTGTGTTTGACTGCGCCCTTGCTTTGTTTCGAGCCTACTCAACAAAGTGGGTGGCAGCGTCCTGGACTATTAAGGAAAAACCCTCCAGCTGCGTGTCCTCGCCAGCTGAATGCTAAGGACCCGTTCCTCAAGGCAATTGCGGCAGCATGTTGTTGGTGGGCAACTAAAGTACGCAAATGAAACTAATCATACGAATGCCAGTGGGTAAACATAAGAGGGATAGCATGCATTAACGTAGTAAACATCAGTTCAACAAAGCATTAAAGCCAGAATAGTACGAAGCCTAAAAATGTGATACATATCATGTCTTGTTACAGGGCCGCACAGCAGCACGAATAAGCTCAAGACTGATGGTGTCCGGGAACCCTTGGGACGGAGAGGACCTTGTTGACAAGGGGACCAGGTTTCGCCTTGGCAGCAGAAACATCAACGCCTGGCGGCGGCTTCTTGAAACCATTGAAGAGGTTAAGTTCTGGATGGCCGTAGGCAAGATTGTTTAAGACCAAGAAGAGGGCGTCACGGGCAAGCTTCCAGGATTCATTAGCAAAGCAGACGGCCCTGTCGTCCTCATATGTCTTCAGCCCTTCAATCAAACCTTCAAAGAAAAGCGTCAGCTTGACACTTGGAACTTCATGTTGGTTGACAAAGAAGGCCCAGCTCTTCATGTCCATCGTTGTGATCTGGGCAGTAAGACTCTCGGCGATATCAAACAGATTCTTGATCCAGAGGTCACGCTGCTGGATTTGGTTCTCCAGTTTGTCCTCCGGATCCTTTTGAAGAGTTTGAGCATTGGACAAGTCCTTCATCAGCAACTTCTCACGGGCGCCGGCGGACTCAATATCCTTCTCCAAGGTGCCAAGCCGCGCTTTCATGTCAGTAATGGTGCCATTGGCAGTATCAAGGTCCTGACTCTTGGAGGAAAGCTGCGACTGTGCCTCCTTAAAGGTGGTCTCTGCTTTCTGCGCTTCCTCTTTGACAGCCATGATTTATTTGTTGCTCCCGGCAAGGTCCTTCATCAGCTTGGCCACTTGATGATTAAGGTCAATCTTGGCAGCAGACGCGGCAGCAAGCTCATCAGTGACCTTCTTCGGCTGGGTAGAAGATTCAAGGGTAAGCGCGTCAAGAGCCGCTTTGTGCTTGTCCTCCAGGTCATTGGTACGCTGCTAGACAAGAGCCTCCAATTCCTCATCCTTGCCGCGGAGGGTGGCTTTGAGATTTCCTTCCCGGGCGGAGATGTCCTCCTCTTTGGCGTTCAGAAGCACTTCGCGCTCCGTCAAAGTGAACCTCCCGGGAAGTGATATCCTCCCTGGTGTTGGTCAACACCTCCTCTTGCCGTATGATGGAATGAGATTGCTTCTTGTACCATTCCCGGAGCTCACTGCCCTTGTCCACCAGCTTCTTGTCCATGATAACGGCGGAGTCGCGCTGCTCCTTGACTGCATACCACTTGAGATCATACCTGTGTTGCGCTTCTTTGAGCCCTGCCGCCACAGATTCCAGGAAAGCTAAGTCCTTGGCGCTATCAGCAGAGTCACCGGCCACTTCAACCCTCTGAGACAATGGTACAAGTATGCGTTTGATTTCATCATCAAAGTCTGCGCCCACTAAAACAGACGAGCCAGGAGCGGGTGGCCCATGCTGAGCAAGGATTAGCGCCAGTTTGCTTGACGATGGCAGGAGTGCTGCGGTCTGTGCGTTGAACGAGGAAAATGGCCCCATGGATTGGAGGGGAGTTTTCTCCTCAACGACCGCGTCTTGGCCGGAAGCGATGCTGGGGATGTTCTCTGTTTCTTCGGGGGCTTCCTCTATGGCCCCGGTAGCCCGATCTTGGTCTTCCACGGCAGGAATCCTAGTGGCTCCTCGGCAGCGTCCTTCCCAATACTGGCCATCTCCTCCAAGAGCTCGGGCTCCTCTATCGACAGAGCTGCAGATAAAATCAATAGATGGCGTAATGAGAAGTCAGAAACTGCTAAGTCAAAGACCAAGAGGCAAAATAATTCAAGGAAGCAGAAGCAAAGGCAAGTGGGATACCCGGTGGTGTTTGCTGTAGAGGAGCGCCCGCATCCCCGGCAACATCTGTTGCCGGCGTGCGGTCCGTATCCGCTTCCTCGGTGACCGTGACCTCATCACCAGCAGACCCCTCGGTGGAGGCCCTTGCCGGTAACTTCTCTGCTTGGACTTGTATCGGGGATGAACCCTCCTGGTGGGCCCCTCCCCGCTGGATCTCACTTCCTCCCTTGGCGGGTGATGAAGCATATTCTTCGGCATCTCTCTGAGCCAGTAAAACCTGTCCCATGCCTTCGCGTCGGGGGCTGGGCTTGGGGCCAGGCGCAGGATCCTCTGTCATATCCCCCGCCGAACCTGTGCTCGCCAAAGGACCTGACGCCATTGTGCACTTGGTCCGCTTGGCCCGCTGGGCAAGGGACTCTTCATCTCTGCCAAGACAGCAAAGAAGGTTGAATCAACAATAATCAGATACATAACACTTTAGCAAGAAGCTCATATTGTTTCCCCTTACTCTGGGTCCACGAGCATGGAGCTCAGTGCGTACGCCGCAGGAGGCGGAATCGCCCTACCCCTTTTAAGAGTTGGGGGGACAAAGCTTCCCAGCAGCTTTGAGCTCTTCGGTGGAGCCGGGGGCTCTGGCGGGATTGAGCTGCGCGAAGAGGATGGGCTTGATTGGAGGCTGGGATCAACCCCCGTAACCGTCCATCGCTTGGCGGGAGGAGTCTTGGCCTCAGACAGGCGGGAGGAGTGGCGGCGTAGCACCTCCGGCTTGTCGCTCTTGGAAGCGATCTTCTTCACCCTCTTGGTGGCTGGTGAAGGAGCAACGGCCGTTGTTCCTCGGTTGGCCCGCCTGCGGGGGCGCTGGTCTAGGTCTGGCTCTGGGGCTTGAGGACCCATTGCAAGCCATTCTTCCTCAGGCTGCTTTGCTTCCTTGGCCCCGCTTCCTCCTTGGGCCTCTACTGCCGCGGCGTGAAGAATTTCAACCCCAGCAGAGTCGAACCCGGCAGCCTCCTCCGCGACAGGCTCCTCGCTCTTTTCGTCAGAAGAGCCTTCACCTTCAGCCTCTCCTCCTCCTCCCCCTCTTCTCCAGCTCTCGCCTTCCTGGCAGCCCGGAGCGCTTTGTCCTCCTCGATCCACTTCCTGATGAATTCCGCCTCTGCCTTGGAGGTACATTTGAACATGTTACCCTCTGCCCTGGAAGCCCTTTCTTCTAGACTGGAAACCCACTGCATCTGTGCGTCCAGTTCAGGCAGTTGCCAATCGACCTCGACTCCATAACCATTGCAATTAGGCATCCACTTCAGAATTTGGTCTCGAGTGAAGTTGGTATGTAGGGGGACAATCCCTGACGGCAAAGGAAATGGCCCAAGGCTGCTGAACAACTGTTCGCACAGCCAACCATGGTCGTATATCGATAGATTGTTAACAAGGCCTGGGTACAAACGCATCCTGTCAGCAGCATCTCCATACTCCCAAGCAAATCGATCTCTTTTTCTGCAGCGGTGTGATGTGGTGCCGGAGAAAGTCAGCCCCCACCTGTTCGATGGTTAGCCTGGCAGCATTGAGACGGGCAATCATGTTCAGCATCGGCGAAGCCTGTCATTAGTGAGGCCCAGCTTGCTCCAGTCGCTGCTGCGTACGACACATTCAGTCCGCGCCGCGCAGAAATCCAGAGCATCTTTGTCCTGGATCCAGCACCAGTCTCCCCTCCATTCTTCCCATCTGCCGTGCTGCTAGCCAGGGAGGTAATCCCAGTCCTCCTTCCTACCCTGGGGAATCCAGCTTATATTCCCCGAGCGGTGAGATTTGTCTTCAACCCGCAGGACGAAGAAGTGCCTGAACTAGTCCACATTGGGGGCAACTCTAATAAAATCCTCGCACAAATGCGCAAAGATCGCCATGCACGCCATTGCATTAGGCGTAAAATCCAGGAGATGGAATCAATACACCACCATCATGACTTCGAAGAAATCAGAGAAGGGGGAGGTGAGGCCGCAGAGGAAGTAAGCGCAGAAGAAGCGGTACGAATTCGATGGGGCCTTGCTCCCCTCCGGCAAGACCACGGGCGCTCCATGCCCTTTTGGAACTTCCCGCCCCCACATATACGCATACTTCGCGATTAGAGTGTTACCATCCAAGTTTGACGGGAAGAACACCACATCTTCCTGCCGCTTCCTGTCCAGCTCCTCCACCCTCTTCTTCCTCGCCTCTGCTGTGGTGTCTTTGGCAGGGACCACTCGCTTTCCCCTCGCTGCGGCGGCCTTCTTCCCCATCTCTTGGGATCGCAAGGAGGGAGAAGGATCTAGCAGGTTGTTGAAGGCGAATGTTGGCATGGGAGCAAGTGCTTGGCTTGAGGAAGAAGATGAAGGAAGGGGAGACAGATGCAAATGAGCAGAGCCCCTTTACATTTCCCTTTTTATTGGGAACCGGCGCAAGGGCTGACTCTTCGCCATCTCCCCTCAGGAAGTTACCGTTTTTGCAGGCGCACTATCCATTAACTGCTACAGTTCCATGACCCCACGACCTGTGGTAGTTATGCGGAATGGACGTGGGATTGACTCGTCATCACAACAACCGCTACACGGGCAGCATTCCTCCGACACGTGTCCATGCACTATTTGGGTCCTAACCCAACATGCCCGGCGACATGTATGGCTCAGGCCCAGGGGCTTCTGTTGGGGTACACAAACAGGGTGTATGTTTCCCCTGACTTGTGCACGGACGAAGAGCCTCCGCTCTGGTAGCCAGAGCTCAACAAAGGAATGGCTACACCAACACACAAGACAAGACCAAGCCAGAAGAGCCGCTCTTCGTGAGATCAAGGAGCGGATCAAGAAGATCAAGACAAGCAAGACAGCAAGGCATCACCCTGAGGAGGCCTCCCTTGCCGGGTAGGGGAGCCTGGCCTGGTCGGGGCCGCCCCAAGGACAAGTCCAAGATTTCCCCAGCAAGCTTGCCGGGTCCGCCAAGGGCAAATCTCCTCGCCAAGGTGCCACTGCTCCACCGCACCGCAACGCAAAACACCTATCAATGTGGTGTCGAGCCTCCAAGTGATTAAGTGGCTTCTACTAAGCACGTGGCAGCCCATGGAAGACAGATTATCCTCATGTGACACCCGTCCAGAGGTGTGTCAAGCAGAAAAGCAGAAGAGGGTTAAGCGGCACGGCAGGCTTGCCGGGTTTCGGCCTCAGCATGACACCTAGCAGTGCATTTAATGCACTTTGTCCTAACTGCCAGAGTTAGGTATGATAGCACTGTTAGCTATCTAATCACCAGATAAAGACTACTTTGCCATTGTGGTCACTCCTTAAGCTATAAAAGGAGGTCCAAGGCTAACTATAAAAGGATTCGGACGCTTGCATACTTGTACGCGCGTAGCTGCTCTCCCTGAGGTCACCTTGCCGGGCTCGAGCGCTGCGTGCTCATCGTGTTCCTCCATCCAATCCACCAAAGCAGGAGTAGGGTTTTACGCTTCTCAGCGGCCCGAACCTGGGTAAAAACCACCAGCGTCATCACTGTCGTGTTGTTTCATGGCTCCTACTCTTTGTGCAACATGATCTTCCCCCTTGCCGAACCACAAGGGGCCGATGGCCCCATAGGTTATCGTGTCCACCCACGACAGAGAGCAAAGAACAAAAGGAGGAAGAGCGGATTAGCTACCCGTGCCCACCTTCTAACGAGAGTAACTCTTCAACTCATACACTGTTTAATTTCCCTTCGTGCTTAACGAAGGATGAATGCTATGATAATTGCTATGATCCCTTGGATTTGTTTGAAATATCCCTTTTTGATGAAATTGATGCTTGTTATGCTTATGGCCATGATGCCAATATGAATTATGCTTATGGAGATGAACTTGCTATGGTTCCTTATGTTAAGAATGAAATTGTTGCTATTGCACCTGCACATGATAGTCGTATTACCTTTTTTAATTCTCCCAACTGCACTATATCGGAGAAGTTTGCTCTTATTAAGGATTATATTGATAGGTTGCGTTTTACTGTTACACATGATGATTTTGATAAATATAATATGCATGTGCTTGCTGCTCCTACTTGCAATTATTATGAGAGAGGAACTACATCTCCACCTCTCTATGTTTCCAATACAATAAAATTGCAAGAAACTATTTATGCTATGTATCGGTCTTTACTATGTGTGCATGAATTGTTCTTTTATGACATGCCGATGCATAGGAAGAGAGTTAGACTTTGTTGTTGCATGATATATGTTGCTTTGTGCTCAACACTAAATTACAAATCACTGTTAATTAAAATTGGCTTTGATATACCTTGGGATCCGGGTGGATCAATTACTTGAGCACCATATGCCTAGCTTAATGGCTTTGAAGAAAGCGCTGCAAGGGAGACAACCCGGAAGTTTTAGATAGTCATTTTATTCTATTGTGTGCTTTTATAAAGTTTACAAATAAAAAAAATATACAGAGGAACTTAAAAACTTTTCAAAAAGAGAAGCGATTGGAAGGTTATGCATTGAAGAAGTGAGGGTCGACCTTGAACACTTGTGTTCATGCTCATGGAAACAATGTAGAATTTTTCATGGAAGTTTCTCAAAAAAATAATTATCCCCTTATACAAATCCATTGTATTATAAAATTAATGTGCCAAGATTTGCCTTTAGGATGACTAGCACAAATGCCCGTGCATTGCAACGGGAGAAGAAATTTGCATGTATTCAAATTAATTGAGAGTTTCGAAGCATTACAAATCGTGTTCCATATTTTTTTTAGAAAAGACCGTCATGGCTAGCATTATTGAAATCGAAATAAAGGTTTCATCGTCCCCAATCTTAGCGACAACAAAGTCAGGAGGCTCATCCAACCAAGTAAAAGAAAGATTTCACAAAAAAGAGAGTAAAAAAAGACTTATTAGAATAACTATAGTTTGCATTACAAATCATGTTCAACATCTTTAAATGCTTGTATCAAAACAATAAATTTCAAAATGAACAAATATCTAGGCCTAGATTTAACCATGTACATACACAAAATAAGGAAATTTCTTACTCCATTACACATGCATCATACATACGTATGTTCCTAAATTCCATAAAAGAAACATTTAATTAGCAAGGCATAATGAAAATGTTTCATCTGTAGTCTGCACACACACGCTCATAATGAATGACTAAAAACAAAGATCAGTAAATAAGTTTTATCACTACAAAGATGAGTAATTAATATGGGATGGATTTTGTAAATCTTAGTGGTAGACAAAGAAAATATCTGTTGGGAGGTCACGCGTTGTAAAACACCGTGATCGTCCTCGGCTGTCTTGCTCCGGTGTCAGCTCCATGGCTCCACATCACCGTATCAAAAGTTTCTTTTGCTAATCTGTATCAAAAGTTCAAAGCACACACATGTAATCATTGTTTGGTAGAAGAAAATGGCACTGACTTTGGAGAACAGAAAGCCACCCCCAAGAACGAACAGGTCCAGCACCGAGAACTTGCTCAACTCTGTATCATTACCCACTATGGTATCACACATGTAAGGATGTTGCGGCTGATATGGGAGCATAGTTTAGACTGTCCATGGGTGCAGATCTGGTCGAGGAAGGCGTGGGAGAGGAAGTTGTGCGTGTGTCACCGCATGTCCGCATGTCCTCCTGGGCGCCGTCAATGCCGGGCAGCGTGTTCCTGGCAAGCACCCAACAATTCAGTGCCTCGTCCACCCACACCTGCCAGCGGCTCCAGCCAGGATTTTGTTGAGCGCCAGTGAGGCGGTTGCTGCCAAGGTTGAGGAAGACAACATCAAAATATTCAATGAGTAACAAAATTTGTCTACCATAATATGATTTTGAGCAATGAAACTAAATATTCAATGAGTAACAAAATTAGGTCAAAAAATGTAGACATATACTCCCTACGTCCCATAATTCATAATATAAGACGTTTTTTGACACTATACAAATGTCAAAAAACATCTACGGAGTAGTACTAATTTCATGAGCTATCTATAAATAAGCAGTAGCGTTATGTCTTATGTATTACCATGAGTATACTTCGGATCGAACAAAAACAGTCAAAAAAAATCAGACCCGTGCCCAGCAACACAGAAAACGCCCAAGCCCACCACGCTGTCTCTAGGTCGACGACCACCACCGCAGGTGTAGAATCGCCTCTGTCTCCTCCTAACCCAACTCCGTCGCCCCTTCTGCCCAGAGCGCTGCCAGCGAGCGACCAAACTTTTCCTCGGCAGTACCCTCTCCCCCATGCTTTACCTCCATCGGTTCCCATCAAGTCGCCGCCTATGCGTCCCCACGCTGATCCCTCCCTTCCCGCACCCAACCACCACCGACCCCCTGTTCTCCTCCATTGGATCTAGCACCAGGTGTGCGGTGCTAGCTGGCGGGATCCTGCTCCAAGTGTGACTTGGTCGCGGATCCGGCAACCCAGTCTCCCCAACCCTCCCTCTCTCTCTAGAAAAAAAAAGAGTCCTACCTAGGGGGTGACCACGATGGCGATGGTGACCTCGCGTCGTTGGTGCTGTGGGCCCTCTCGCTTGGCCCTGGTTATGGTGCTTAGTAGGCGGGGGTGGCCAGGGAGTCGTTACTGTGGCTTCTGGGCATGCGCGGGCTAGCGCACAGGGGCACGGAGCTGGCCGCAGTGTCTAGCCGCCGCTGTAAGAGAGCCGCACTGACATGGTGGTGCAAGAGTTGGGAGGTAGTGATGGAGGGGTCCGGCCTGCAATCGAACCGGTGGCAGCAGTACTCGTCCTCTCGCGATCCATGATGCGTTGGGCGGTTACGAGCAGCAGCATGGCATGCGTAGGATGTGAGGCGACGTGCGGTGGTGTGCCGGGCTTGATAGCCGACTCGACACTGTCGTCCTCGGGAGTGTCATCCTCGAGGGTCGGAGACCAGGATGAAGGTTATGTAGCCGGTGGAGCAGTTGGAGATCGAGGCACCCCGGCGATATGCATGCGTCCTGGACGAAACATGTATTGACGTATATATTCACGCATCCACTTCCGTGTAGTTGTAGGAACTATCGATACCCTAGACTGCATACGTAATACGATTTGGACACATAGAGGCAGGCAACAATTTCAATGATGGCTGATGAAACATGATGGACTGTGTATCAGACGTGTTTTTTCACCTATGGACGGGTGATGATGAAATTTAAGGGATTGTGTATTAGATGTTCGTTCGAGTCCTTTTAAATCTCAGCCGTCAATATTTATGTTTAACACAAAATTAACGGATATAAAAGGATGACGTATGGAGAACTATGAAAACTTCCTCCCTTTAATATTAGGTAATGATTAGATTGTTTGTTTGGTTTGTGCAATGTAAAAACAGAAACTTTGGCTGTAGTGCATGAATTTACATTTTTTTATTGGCACGTCAAAAGTTTCTGAAATTTTTACACAGTACTGCTATGCAAATTGTTTATTTTGTCTTAATGTTTCAGAATTTTTGGATTTACAGAAGTATGGTCAATGTTCAGATTACTACAGACTGTTCTGTTTTTGAAAGATTCTGTTTTTGATGCATTGTTTTACGTGTTTTGATGAATCTATGGATTGTATTGATGATATAAGCCGTGGTGAAGTTAGAGTACAGTAGATATAATACAAAAAAAATATGAATGGATTTGCAATAGTACTTAAAGTAGTGATTTGCTTTATTATACTAACGGATCTCATGAGGGTTTTGTTAAGTTTTGTGTGATTGAAGTTTTCAAGTTTTGGGTGAGATCACGATGGATGAAGGAATAAGGAGTGGCAAGAGCCTAAGCTTGGGGATGCCCGAGGCACCCCAAGGTAATATTCAAGGACTCCCAAGCAATTAAGCTTGGGGATGTCTCGGAAGGCATCCCCTCTTTCTTATAACGAACATCGGTAATTTTACTTGGAGCTATATTTTTATTCATCACATGATATGCGCAAATTCTTGAAGCGTCTTTTGGTTTTATTTTTACTTTTTCTTTAGTGCACCATGCTGGTATGAGATAGTTCTTGGTTGATTTATAGAATGCTTCATGCACTTCACTTATATCTTTTGAGTATGGCTTTATAGAATGCTTCATGTGCTTCACTTATATCATTTGAAGTTTGGATTGCCTGTTTATCTACACATAGAAAACCGCCATTTGTAGAATGCTCTTTTGCTTCACTTATATTTGTTAGAGCGTGGGCATATCTTTTGTATAAAGAATTAAACTCTCATGCTTAACTTATATCTATTTAGAGAGTCAACAGGAATTGGTCATTCACATGGTTAGTCATAAAATCCTACATAAAAACTTGTAAATCACTGAATATGATATGTTTGATTCCTTGCAATAGTTTTGCGATATAAAGATGGTGATATTAGAGTCATGCTAGTGAGTAATTGTGGATTGATAGAAATACTTGTGTTAAGGTTTGTGATTCCCGAATCATGCACGTATGATGAACCGTTATGTGATGAAGTCGGAGCATGATTTATTTTTTGATTGTCTTCCATATTAGTGGCGGTCGGGGGCGAGTGATGGTCTTTTCCTACCAATCTATCCCCCTAAGGGCATGCGTATTAGTACTTTACTTCAATGGCTAATAAATTTTTGCAATAAGTATGTGAGGTCTTTATGACTAATGTTGAGTCCATGGATTATACGCACTCATACCCTTCCATCATTGCTAGCCTCTCTAGTACCACGCAACTTTCGCCGGTGCATTAAACCCACTATATACCCTTCCTCAAAACAGCCACCATACCTACCTATTATGGCATTTCCGTAGTCATTCCGAGATATATTGCCATGCAACTTCCACCGTTCCGTTTATTATGACATGCACCATCTTGTCATATTGCTTTCCATGATCGTAAGATAGCTAGCATGATATTTTCATGGCTTGTCCGTTTTTTGATGTCATTGCTATGCTAGATCATTGCACATCCCGGTACACTTCTGGAGGCATTCATATAGAGTCATATCTTTGTTCTAGTATCGAGTTGTAATTCTTGAGTTGTAAGCAAATAAAAGTGTGATAATCATCATTATTAGAGCATTGTCCCATGTGAGGAAAGGATGATGGAAGCTATGATTCCCTCACAAGTTAGGATGAGTCTCCGTACTTTAAGAAAAAGAGACCAAAGAAGCCCAAATAAAAAAAGAGGTCAAAGAGCCCAAAATTAAAAAAATGAGAGAAAAAGAGAGAAGGGACAATGTTACTATCCTTTTCCACACTTGTGCTTCCAAAATAGCACCATGTTCTTCATGATAGAGAGTTTCCTATTTTATCACTTTCATATACTAGTGGGAATTTTTCATTATAGAACTTGGCTTGTATATTCCAATGTTGGGCTTCCTCAAATTGCCCTAGGTCTTCGTGAGCAAGCAAGTTGGATGCACACCCACTTACTTTTCTTTTGAGCTTTCATACACTTATAGCTCTAGTGCATCCGTTGCATGGCAATCCCTACTCACTTGCATCGATATCGATTGATGGGCATCTCCATAGCCCATTAATTTGCCTAGTTGATGTGAGACTTTCTCCCTTTTTGTCTTCTCCTCACAACCACCATATTCTATTCCACCTATAGTGCTATATACATGGCTCACGCTCATGTATTGCGTGAAAGTTGAAAAGGCTTTAGAACATTAAAAATATGAAATAATTGGTTGGCTTGTCATTGGGGTTGTGCATGATGAAATACTTTGTGTGATGAAGATGGAGCATAGCCAGACTATATGATTTTGTAGGGATAACTTTCTTTTAGCTATAGTATTTTCAGAAGACATGATTGCTTTATTAATATGCTTGAAGTCTTATTGTCTTTATATCAAATTATAGACTATTGCTTTGAATCACTCATGTCTTAATATTCATGTCATGATTAGATTATATGATCAAGATTATGCTAGGTAGCATTCCACATAGAAAATTACCTTTTTTATCATTTACCTACTCGAGCACGAGTAGGAATTAAGCTAGGGGATGCTGATATGTCTCCGTCGTATCTATAATTTTTTATTATTTCATGCCAATATTCTATAACTTTCATACACTTTTGGCAACTTTTTATATTATTTTTGGGACAAACATATTGATCCAGTGTCCAGTGCCAGTTCCTGTTTGTTGCATGTTTTTTGTTTCACAGAATATCCATATCAAACGGAGTCCAAACACGATAAAAACTTACGGAGATTTTTTTGGAAAATCTGTGATTTTTGGGAAAAAGAATCAATGCGAGACGATACTCGAGGGGCCCACAAGCCCTAGGGGCGCGCCCCCTACCCTGGGCGCGCCTGGGAGTCTTGTGGCCACCCTGTAAGGCGGTTGGTTCCCTTCTTAGGCCGCAAGAAAGATAATATCCTGATAAAAACCGTGTTAAATTTTTAGCCCAATCGGAGTTACGGATCTCCGGAAATTTAAAAAACGGTGAAAGGCCAGAAAACATGAACGCAAAAACAGAAGGAAATAGAGAGAGAGATCCAATCTCGGAGGGGCGGGAGAGCCCCTCCGCCGCCGTGGAGGCCAATTGGACCAGAAGGTAAACCCTCCTCCCATCTAGGGGGGAGGTCAAGGAAGAAGAAGAAGGAGGGGTCTCTCTCCCCCTCTCTCCCGGTGGCATCGGAATGCCGCTGGGGACATCACCGTGACGGCGATCTACACCAACAACTTCGCCGCAGTCATCACCAACTCTCCCCTCCCTCTATGTAGCGGTGTAACACCTCTTCTCCCCACTGTAATATCTACTTAAACATGGTGCTCAACGCTATATATTATTTCCCAATGATGTATGGCTATCCTATGATGTTTGAGTAGATCCGTTTTGTCCTATGGGTTGATTGATGATCGTGATTGGTTTGAGTTGTATGTTTTATTATTGGTGCTATCCTATGGTGCTCTCCGTGTCGCTCAAGTGTGAGGGATCCCCGCTGTATGGTTTGCAATATGTTCATGATTCGCTTATGGTGGGTGGCGTGAGTGACAGAAGCACACACCCGAGTAAGTAGATTGTTTGCGTATGGGAGTAAAGAGGACATGATACTTTAATGCTATGGTTGAGTTTTACCTTAATGATATTTAGTAGTTGCGGATGCTTGCCAGAGTTCCGATCATAAGTGCATATGATCCAAGTAGAGAAAGTATGTTAGCTTATGCCTCTTCCTCGTATAAAATTGCAATAATGATTACTGGTCTACTTATCGACTGCCTAGGGACAAATAACTTTCTTGTGAGAAAAAGATCTCTACTAAAACTAATTTAATTGTTTCTTTATCTAAACAGTCCCTATCTTTTATTTATGTTTCTTTATTATCTTGCAAACCTATCCCTTTACACCTACAAAATACTTCTAGTTTCATACTTGTTCTAGGTAAAGAGAACGCTAAGCGTGCGTAGAGTTGTATCGGTGGTCGATAGAACTTGAGGGAATATTTGTTCTACCTTTAGCTCCTCGTTGGGTTCGACACTCTTACTTATCAAGAAAGGCTACAATTGATCCCCTATACTTGTGGGTTATCATATAGCAGCGGAATGTAAAACATTGCATATGAAGGTAAAGGGAAGGGTTTAGAGAAGGCAAACACAATGGAGACACGGAGATTTTTGGCGTGGTTCCGATAGGTGGTGCTATCGTACGTCCATGTTGATGGAGACTTCAACCCACGAAGGGTAACGGCTGCGCGACTCCACGGAGGGCTCCACCCATGAAGGGTCCACGAAGAAGCAACCTTGTCTATCCCACCATGGCTATCGCCCACGAAGGACTTGCCTCACTCGGGTTGATCTTCACGAAGTAGGCGATCTCCTTGCCATTACAAACTTCTTGGTTCAACTCCACATCACGACGAAGGCTTGCAAGCGACACCTAATGTAACACCCCCAGTGTCATGCTACAGTAATCCTAACCTAATGATGCCATGTCACCATGTTTGTTAAGCTTAATTGCCCCTGGATAAAAATCAAACTCAAATTAAACTTTAAATAGCAAGTGAAATTATTACTTGTTCAAATGTTAAAATAAAAATGTAGGTTTGGTTGCAAAAATTCACTAACTATATTTCATGCATAAATCAACATTATTTGAATAGTTAAAATGCCCTTAACCTTTCTTTTTAAACTATCCAGCAACACTTAATCGTCCCATTTTAATTCAAACATATTTTAATTGGACTCCTTTTAATCCCAAACTTTGTGTTACACTCCAAACTAATGTAATGCATTTATGTGGCAAGTTTGGCTTTTAACAAAAATCGTCTACTAGCTAAACCAAAGGCAAAACAGTAACGAAACAAGAAAACAGAATATAAAAAAGGAAAAAGAAAACGGCAGAGCCAACCTATTGCACTGGGCATTAGGTAGCCATAGTGCGGCCCGGCCCGGCCCGTTAAACGCGGCCTTCCCTCACTGGGCTTTAGGCAAAGGCCGCCGAGGCACCATGGTCACGGACCCCTTTGCTCCTCACGCTGCAGTGCCGCCCCGGAGAGGATAAGTCTGGCCATGGCTCTCTCTTCCCCTCCCTGTAACCCTAGCATCCCCCACTTGCCCCCCTCACCCTCTCCCTCTCGCACGAGCCCGCCTGAGCATGTCCGTCGCCGCCGTTCGCCTTTTGCCGCGGCCACCGACCACCCTGAGGTGCTCGAGCATATCCAGGAGGATCCTCGCCTTCAACCACGTCGGTGCCGCCGTTAGATCAGAGTCGGGGTGCTTCTCCACCGTCGCCTGCACCATTTTCCCCCGTCGGCAACTGCCACGGCCGCCACACTCTGCCACACATTATCATCGCCCTTGACTTCCCCAGCTCCTCCGAGCCCCCTTACTCACATCGCGATGAGCTCACAATCCCCTCGACCTCCTCTCTACTCCCCATGCCCCGTTGGTTCGCCTACAACAAGGCCGAGTCATCACCGCCATTGAACATTGTTGCTTTCAGTGCATTCGACCACCACCGCGCCTCCCTTCGCCACCCCTGGACGCGGCCTCGCCTCGTGCATGTGCTACGTGCTCGTGCGCACCTGTCCGTGCCTCCACGCGTGCGGGCCGTGCCCCGGCTGCCGCACAAGCCATCGCTGCTGCTCGTCGTAGATGCCATTGGTCCTGGCCACCGCCGCACCCACTGGCACCTCTCCTCGACGCGCGTCGTCGCCCTCTCTGCGTAGCCGCTCTCGGCTGACCAAATGGTCGCCGGAGCCACGAGTCCGGCGAGCCCCCGCCGCCTCTGTACGCCACTGCTGGCGCGCGCTGGTTAAAACCAGCGGGTGGGCCCGGCTAGATAGATTAGGTGCTAACCACCGTGTAACTAACCCCTAACCCACTGGCTGACACCAGGCTCCGCACATTTAATTAAGAGCTAAAAAATGGTTAAGTTAAACTAACTAAACTGACAAGTGGGGCTCCTGTTACTATTCCTTTGGATAAGATCTTCTGACTGTGCTCTGCTGACTCAACATTGGGGTCCACCAGTCAGCCTCTGCTGACTGGACCCTTGACCAGTCAACGTTGACCCAATCAACTACTGACTGGGCAGTTGACTAGGCCCACATGTCATCCTTTGTAACACATCTCTGGGTACACTTCTGTGTACCCATAGCATTCAAGTTTAATATATTTTCAAAATTAAAATAATTCAAGTAATTCCAGAATATTGTTTAAACTTTGAAAATTCATAGAAATTAAACCGTAACTCCGATAAAATAAATTATATATGAAAATCGATGAGAAAAATAAGACGAATCCGATTACGCCTTCCACATACCTGTCACATGCCCCCATCACAGCAAGCATGGAACCTTACCCTTGATACGTCTCCGTCGTATCTACTTTTCCTAACGCTTTTACTTTTGTTTTGGACTCTAATTCGCATGATTTGAATGAAACTAACCCGGACTGACACTGTTTTCAGCAGAACTACCATGGTGTTGTTTTTGTGCAGAAATAAAAGTTCTCGGAATGGAACGAAACTTTTTGGAGAATTTTTATGGAATAAAAGAAAAACACTGGAGCCAGGAACCACCGGAGGGGGCCCCTCCTCCTGGCGCGCCCAGGTGGGTTGTGCCCCCCTCCAGGGCGTGCCCCCCCTGCTGGCGCGCCCAGGTGGGTTGTGCCCACCTGGTGGCCCCGCTGACCCTATCTCCGATGCTATAAAATCCTACCTTCGGAGAAAAAAATCAAGGAGAAAGAATTATTGCATTACACGAGACGGAGCCGCTGCCACCTCCTATTCTTCATTGGGAGGCCAGATCTGGAGTCCGTTTGGGGCTCCGGAGAGGGGAATCTTCATCATCACCAACCCTTCTCCATCGCCAATTCCAAGATGCTCCCCATTGGGAGTGAGTAATCCCTTCGTAGGCTCGCTGGTCGGTGAGGAGTTGGATGAGTTTCATCATGTAATCGAGTTAGTTTTGTTAGGGCTTGATACCTAGTATCCATTATGTTCTGACATTGATGTTGCTATGACCTTGCCATGCTTAATGCTTGTCATTTGGGCCCGGGTGCCATGATTTCAGATCTGAACCGTTTATGTTATCACCATTATATCTATGTTCTAGATCCGATCTTACAAGTTATAGTCACCTATTACGTGTTATGATCCGTAAACCCCGGAGTGACAATAGTCGGGATACTTTCCGGTGATGACCGTAGTTTGAGGAGTTCATGTATTCACTATGTGCTAATGGTTTGTTCTGGTTCTCTATTAAAAGGAGGCCTTAATATCCCTTAGTTTCCTTATGGACCCCACTACCATGGGAGGGTAGGACAAAAGATGTCATGCAAGTTCTTTCCATAAGCACGTATGACTATTTACGGAATACATGCCTACATTATATGTATGAACTAGAGCTAGTGCCGTATCGCCCTAGGTTATGACTGTTATATGATGAATATCATCCAACGAATTCACCGATCCAATGCCTACGAATTTTTCACATATTGTTTCTGCAAAGTTACTATTGCTATTGCTGCTGTCACAACTGCTACAAAATTATTGCTATCATTGTCACCGTTACCGTTACTATTACCACTACTATCAAAATTATCATATTGCTGTGCTACTAATCATATTGTTGTAGATAATTAATCCCCAGGTGTGGTTGAATCGACAACTCAGCTGGTAATATTGCAAATATTCTTTGGCTCCCCTTGTGTCGAATCTATAAATTTGGGTTGAGTACACTACCCTCGAAAACTGTTGCGATCCCCTATACTTGTGGGTTATCAAGACCTTTTTCTGGCGCCGTTGCCAGGGAGCATGGCTATATTTGTTGAGTCACTTGGGATTATTATCAATTTATCACCATGAAGAATCTGAAGGATACAAAAACCAAGATTGTTCCCTCTAGGATGATGATACGTCTCCAATGTATCTATAATTTTTTATTGTTCCATGCTATTATATTATCTGTTTTGGATGTCTTATATGCATTATTATGCTATTTTATATTATTTTTGGGACTAGCCTATTAACCTAGAGCCCAGTGCCAGTTTTTGTTTTTTCCTTGTTTTTGAGTTTCGCAGAAAAGGAATACCAAACGGAGTCCAAACGGAATAAAACCTTCGCGATGATTTTTCTTGGACCAGAAGACACCCAAGAGACTTGGAGTGCAAGTCAGAAGAGCCACGAGGCGGCCACAAGGGTGGAGGGCGCTCCCCCTACCTTTGGGCCCCTCCGTGACCCCCTGACCTAGATCTTCCTCCTGTATATTCACATATATTCCCAAACCACCAGAAGCATCCACGAAAACACTTTTCCACCACCGCAACCTTCTATACCCGTGAGATCCCATCTTGGGGCCTTTTCCGGCATCCTGCCGGAGGGGGATTCGATCATGGAGGGCTTCTACATCAACTCTATTGCCCTTCTGATGAAGCGTGAGTAGTTTACCTCAGACCTACGGGTCCATAGCTAGTAGCTAGATGGCTTCTTCTCTCTCTTTGATTCTCAATACCATGTTCTCCTCGATGTTCTTGGAGATCTATCCCATGTAATATTCTTTTTGCGGTGTGTTTGTTGAGATCCGATGAATTGTGGATTTATGATCAGCTTATCTATGAATATTATTTGAATCTTCTCTGAATTCTTATATGCATGATTTAATATCTTTGTAATTCTCTTTGAACTATCGGTTTTGTTTGGCCAACTAGATTGGTTTTTCTTGCAATGGGAGAAGTGCTTAGCTTTGGGTTCAATCTTGCGGTGTCCTTTCCCAGTGACAGTAGGGGCAGCAAGGCACGTATTGTATTGTTGCCATCAAGGATAAAAAGATGGGGTTTACATCATATTGCTTGAGTTTATTCCTCTACATCATGTCATCTTACTTAATGCGTTACTCTGTTCTTCATGAACTTAATACTCTAGATGCAGGCAGGAGTCGGTCGATGTGTGGAGTAATAGCAGTAGATGCAGGCAGGAGTCGGTCTACTTGACACGGACGTGATGCCTATATTTCATAATCATTGCCTTAGATATCGTCATATCTTTGCGCTTTTCTATAAATTGCTCGACAGTAATTTGTTCACCCACCGTATTATTTGCTATCTTGAGAGAAGCCTCTAGTGAAACCTATGGCCCCCAGGTCTATTTTCCATCATATAAGTTTCCGATCTACTATTTTGCAATCTTTTACTTTCCGATCTATAAACCAAAAAACCCAAAAATATTTACTTTATCGTTTGTTTAGTTTCATCTATCTCTATCAGATCTCACTTTTGCAAGTAACTGTGAAGGGATTGACAACCCCTTTATCGCGTTGGGTGCAAGTTGTTTGATTGTTCGTGCAGGTATTAGGTGATTTGTGCGTTGTCTCCTACCGGATTGATACCTTGGTTCTCTAACTGAGGGAAATACTTATCTCTACTTTGCTGCATCACCCTTTCCTCTTCAAGGGAAAAACCAACGCAAGCTCAAGAAGTAGCAGGAAGAATTTCTGGCGCCGTTGCCGGGAGATCTACGCCAAGTCAAGACATACCAAGTACCCATCATAAACTCTCATTTCTTACATTACATTATTCGCCATTTGCCTCTCATTTTCCTCTCCCCCACTTCTAAAACAATATTTGAAAAGATTTGCCCTTTTTCTTCGCCCCTCTTCCATTCGTCTTCTTCGTTTGCCTTTTGTTTGCTCATGCGTTAGATCATTTGTCTCGCTTTCATGGCTAGTCCTCCCATCATTGTTAGCACTCCCGATAATGAAGTCCTCAACTTTAAACAAAGGGAGGGAGAAAATTTAAAAGATGCTTGGTATAGAATTTGCAATGCTCAGAATAGATCTACTTGAAAGCAATCTACTGTCGTTCTTCTTCGCAATTTTTATGTGGGCATTACTCCTTGGAATAGATATGTTCTAGATACCATTACCGGGGGGGATTTCTTGGGGAGCCATACTTTTGATTCTTACAATGCTATGATAGATTTGTTAGGCCCACCACCTCTTTTGATCAATGGAACTATTCTAACCTTGGAACATGTGATGCAAAGGCTTGATATTATTGAGAATAAAATTGCTACCGTAGAATTGATTGAAAATTTGGATAAAAATATTCATAATCAGATTACTCAATATGGATCTAAGGTAGGAGTTACTTTAAAGAATCTTAGAGAAAAGGAACCCATAGTTAATGAAAAGATAGATCGAGATTCTACTAGAATTGGCAAACTAGAAGATATTATTACCAACTAGGGTTCCGCTTTTTCCTCCGTTAAGACCACTCAAAATCTTCCCCCTACTAAGATTGCCAAGTTTACTTACGTTCCTAAGAATAAGGGTGAATCTTCCAGTAAAGAAAATGAAGATCTCAAAACAATAAGTGTTCACCCCAATTTTTCCGATATTATTAAGGAACCAATTGCCATGAGTGAATTTCTTGATTTCTCACCTAGGAGTTTGATCATTGATAAAACCAAAGAATCTCCTAAGGATTATAAGTGTGCAATCGAAGGATTGCATACCAAAGATGGCAATACTTAGATCTATCTTTTTTTTTATGCCTAGCTAAGGGCGTTAAACAATAGCGCTTGTTGGGAGGCAACCCAATTTTATTTTTGTGTTTTTTTTGCTACTGTTCTTGAATAAATTACACATTATTACCTCTGTAGTAATTTTGTTTTAGTTTTTTAATTAGTGTTTGTGCCAAGTAAGACCTTTGGGATAGCTTATGGTGATAGTTGATTTGATCTTGCTGAAAAACAGGAACTTTTGCGTCCAGTTACAGAATTTAGTAATTCACTGGGGCATCTAAAAACTCTGAATTTTTTTACAAAAGATTTATATACAAATTGCCTCTGTTTTCATAATTTTTCAGAATTTTTGGAGTTACAGAAGTATTAGAACAATTCGGATCTTCGCAGACTATTCTGTTTTCTATGTGTTGTTTGCTTATTTTTATGAATCTATGGGTTGTATCGGGGGGTATGAACCATGGAGAAGTTGGAATACAGTAGATATTACACAAATATAAATAAATAATGAGTTCACAACAGTACCAAAAGTGGTGATTTATTTTCTTATACTAACGGATCTCATGAGTTTTCTGTTGAGTTTTGTGTTGTGAAGTTTTCAAGTTTTGGGTAAAAATTTGATGGACTAAGGAATAAGGAGTGGCAAGAGCCTAAGCTTGGGGATGACCAAGGCACCCCAAGGTAATATTCAAGGACAACCAAGAGCCTAAGCTTGGGGATGCCCCGGAAGGCATCCCCTCTTTCGTCTTCGTCTATCGGTACCTTTACTTGAGGCTATATTTTTATTCACCACATGATATGTTTTTTGCTTGGAGTGCCTTGTATGATTTGAGTCTTTGATTTTTAGTTTGCCACAATCATCCTTGCTGTACACACCTTTTGAGAGGGCCACGCATGAATCGTGATTTATTAGAATACTCTATGTGCTTCACTTATATCTTTTGAGCTAGGCAATTTTGCTCTACTGCTTCACTTATATCATTTTAGAGCACGGCGGTGGCTTTATTTTGTAGAAATTATTGAAATCTCATGCTTCACTTATATTATTTTGATAGTATCTAAACAGCATGGTAATTTTCTTTGGTTATTAATTTAGTCCTAATATGATAGACATCCAAGAGGGGTATAATAAAAACTTTCATATAAAGTGCATTGAATACTATGAGAAGTTTGATCCCTTATGATTGTTTTGAGATATAAAGATGGTGATATTAGAGTCATGCTAGTAAGTAATTGTGGATTGTAGAAATACTTGTGTTAAAGTTTTTGATTCCCGTAGCATGCACGTATGGTGAACCGTTATGTGATGAAGTCGCAGCATGATTTATTTATTAATTGTCTTCCCTATGAGTGGCGATCGGGGACGAGCGATGGTATTTTCCTACCAATCTATCCCCCTAGGAGCATGCGCGTAGTAATTCATTTCGATAACTAATAGATTTTTGCAATAAGCATGTGAGTTCTTTATGACTAATGTTGACTCCATGGATTATACGCACTCTCACCCTTCCACCATTGCTGGCCTCTCTAGTGCCGTGCAACTATTGCCGGTACCATACACCCACCATATACCTTCCTCAAAACAGCTACCATACCTACCTATTATGGCATTTCCATAGCCATTCTGAGATATATTGCCATGCAACTTTCCACTGTTCCGTTTATTATGACACGCTTCATCATTGTCATATTGCTTTGCATGATCATGTAGTTGACATCATATTTGTGGCAAAGCCACTGTTCATAATTCTTTCATACATGTCACTCTTGATTCATTGCACATCCCGGTACATCGCCAGAGGCTTTCATATAGAGTCATATTTTGTTCTAAGTATCGAGTTGTAATTTTTTGAGTTGTAAGTAAATAAAAGTGTGATGATCTCCATTATTAGAGCATTGTCCCATGTGAGGAAAGGATGATGGAGACTATGATTCCCCCACAAGTCGGGATGAGACTCCGGACGGAAAAAAAGAGGCCAAAAAAAAGAGAGAGAAGGCCCCAAAAAATGAGAGAAAAGAGAGAAGGGGCAATGTTACTATCCTTTTACCATACTTGTGCTTCAAAGTAGCACCATGATCTTCATGATAGAGAGTCTCCTATGTTGTCACTTTCATATACTAGTGGGAATTTTTCATTATAGAACTTGGCTTGTATATTCCAATGATGGGCTTCCTCAAATTGCCCTAGGTCTTCATGAGCAAGTGAGTTGGATGCACACCCACTTAGTTTCTTTTTTAGCTTTCATAAACTTATAGCTCTAGTGCATCCGTTGCATGGCAATCCCTACTCACTCACATTGATATCTATTGATGGGCATCTCCATAGCCCGTTGATACGCCTAGTTGATGTGAGACTATCTCCTTGTTTTTGTCTTCTCCACAACCACCATATTTTATTCCACCTATAGTGCTATGTCCATGGCTCATGCTCATGTATTGTGTGAAAGTTGAAAAAGTTTGAGAACATCAAAAGTATGAAACAATTGCTTGGCTTGTCATCGGGGTTGTGCATGATTTGAATATTTTGTGTGATGAATATGGAGCATAGCCAGACTATATGATTTTGTAGGGATAAGCTTTCTTTGGCAATGTTATTTTGAGAAGACATAATTGCCTTGTTAGTATGCTTGAAGTATCACTACTGTAGGATGGCCCAAACGTGACAGTCGAATCAAATACCCTTTGTCGAAACTGTGTGCGATGCAATAATCACAAACGGTGGTGTAAAAAACCGTCAAAAAAGGTGCAAAACATTTGCGATGGCGGCGACATCAAACACGGTTCATATTAGATTTGCGTGTGCGATGAGTGGCAAATGGTTAATCAAGAAGAACTGTTTGCGATGATGCAAAATAACAGAAACGGGCAGCTAGATGAGGGTGTGTGCGATATACGGCATACAGTTCACTAGGATGAACTGTGTGTGATTACGCAACACAATGGAAATGGTTCAACTGAACAACATGTGTGTGATACGCGGCAAACAGGTCCGTTATCAGAAATGTGTGCGAAGACCAATAATAACACAGACGATTGCTGCTAATAAGACGTGTGATTTGCTCTGTCTACAGAAGAATAACATGTATGTATATATATAACTGAAATAAACATCCAATTACATAAGTGACTATACAGATCATTCGCACACTCTTATTCATCCGTCTTGGTCGTCCCCTTTATATTCTGTGCCATACTTTGCCCTTAAATTTAACCAACAAAATGTTAATGCATGTTATAAAAATTATATAATTGGAAACTATGTTCAAATACGAATCCAACTATATAATCTTTGGCGACATGCATTCGTATTTTATTAGTTAAATCCTACTTATAAACCAGGACAGGGGTATAGTAGGTAATTAAATCGCAAACTTTTTTTATTAACCGTATGTGTACGTGGCCTTTCGTCCTCCTCTCGCACGTCTTGTCACCCCGCTGCCGCAGACGGCTTACAGCGCAAGCTTGCGCAGCGCGCGGGGGCGTTCTTTTGGCCAAACGGTGGCTCGAAGTGGCGCCAATGAATCGTCGGTGAGCCCGTTCCCGCGCAAGCTTCCCGCACGTCTCGGTGAAATCCCCCAAAATCCCAATGATTATCGGCCTGCTATATAAACCCTCACGGCCGGCGAGTCCTGCGTCGCATTTTCCCCTCCCTCCCTGTAGCTTATCTCGTCTGCTTCTCCCACAATCGCCAATGGCACCGGTCCATCGTCGTCGCTCAGCCACTCCGCCGTCATCAGAGGACAGCTCCAGCTGGGAGGTTAGACCGCCGCGGCGACGCAGTCCCCGGCGTAGTGTAGTGCGCGTGGCATCCCTGTTGGGTGTGCGCGAAACACCCACCACACGCTCCGCCGTTGCTGCTCGTCGGCAGCTGTTTCCGGCCGCCGTTGCCGCCACACCACCGTCGAAAGCCAGGGCCATCACGCGCTCCGCCGCCGCGGCCCGAAGGCGGGAGGTGGCCGTCGTGGCCGCCACCCCACTGCCGGCCACCATGGCCATCACCTGCTCCGCCACCGTGGCCCGAAGGCGGGAGGTGGTGGTCGTGGCCGCCACCCCATCGTCGGCCGCCCTGGCCGCCAGCCCACCGTCGACCATCGGGGTCATCACCCGCTCCCCCACCGCCGCCCAAATGTGGGAGGCGGAGGCCCGCATGTGCGTCAGCGACCTTGCGCGCTACACCGAGTTCCTGCGGGAGGAGGAGGAGCGCCTCGTCGAGCACGCAAAGAGCCTTACCGCCGCCATGGCCGCGGCACATGCCGCCTCAGAGGCGAGGAATCAGGAGATCTATGAGGAGAACCACCGCTTCGAGAGGGGTCGTCTGGAGCGGCAGAGGGCGTTCGAGGTGAGCGTCGCTGAAGGTGCAGCAGCGGCAGGCACCGTATTGCAGTTGTCCAGCTCGTCGGTAGGCTCCTCCTCCTCTGCCTCTTACTGAGCGCGCTCGGCAGAGGAGAGGCTACCGGAAGTAGTACAAATCCCCTCCATAGTAGTAGTAGTATTTAGGGGCTATTTTGTTCAGTTCATCTGACTATAGATGTGGTGGAACTGTACAACGTACTTTAAATTAGCTAGTATATATAGTTGAACTAGCTATTTCAGTACGTGTTTGGCAACAATTGGGGAAAAGTTTGGTAGGTTCGGCTGTCGAGTTGAACTGTTTGTATAAAGAATGACTGCTTAATCTATGAATGAAATCTATGCTTAATTACTGAATTTTATTTGCAAAAATTAGATAGTGCCAATGATTTTTAGCTGCATATTTTGACAAATCGCAGTGTTACAAGGTTGACAAATGGCAATGTTACTAGATCAACAAATGTCAATCTTTCCAGTTTGACAAATGGCAACATACCCAATATGACAGATGCAAATCTTACCAAATTGTTTGTACGTGGTTGCACACGGGTCATCCAAAACAACCGTTTGCGTTGAAGGGATGCACAAATCCTGCGCTGCAAATTTTCCCTTGACTTAAGGGGGAAGACCATAGCTCTCACTTTGCATACGGGTGTTCTATCTAAAACATTTGCGATCAAGAGCTGCACAAATCCTGCTCGACACATTTTCCCTTGGCTTCCTGGGGAAGCTGTCGGTTTGCATACGGGTGTTCTAACTAAAATGTTTGCGATGAGTGTTTTATATTTAAAAACCATTGACGTTTTTTCAAAAGAAAATCGTTTGATAAGTCTGTACATTAAGAGAGAAAAATGCAAGTTCGTTCAAACCATATCTTTCACTCAGTCACACTGCGAATTTATATTCATATGATCGAGATACAGTATTAAACCCCAAAAAAAACTATTTCCGGCGGCCGCGTGCCACGCCGTCGTTGTCGTTGTCGTCCTCCGGAACGCCGTTGTTGAAGTCTTCAAGACAGCACAGAATGTTCTTCACTTGTAAATCAAACATCATGTCATCGCGCGATCGACGGGCGGGGCGCGGGAGGACGGCAACTGGCGCCGCTAAGAGGTAGCGGTCGACGGCGGCGTCCCATGCCGCTGAGGGGGGCGCGCGCATGGGCACGGGCGCGGCAGGTGCAGCCAAACACACGGGGACCAGCGCCGCGGTGGGTGGAGGGGCGCGCACGGGCACAGGCACGGGCGCTGGCACTGGCATGTACACGAGCTCGCGTGGGTCCGCGAAGACCTCGCTGACGCCCGCGGCTTCCAGCTCTGCGATAGTGCTCAGCGACCAGCCCGTCAATGCTACGGGGATGGTCGCTGGCGCGGGCGCGGGGATGGGAGCTGGGACGGGAGCGGGGGTAGCAACCGCCTCGGCCAGCTCGTTCAGGGCCATGTCCATGAGGCCCCATTCCTCCTTATTTTCTACCTCCTCCGGCTCAGAGTCGACTTCACCAAACTTGAAGACTAGTGGCAGATGATCCTTCTGTGCCATGATGTTGGTGGAGGTCTGCGGGAGGGAGGGGAATGGGAGGCGAACAGTAAGGCCGCCCGTATTAAACAGCGGCTCGGGCGCCATTAATGGAGAGGAAGGCGGGCGGCCATGGAAGTCAAAGGGCTCGCTTCCCAGTGAGCCTGCGTAGTGTACAGCTCGCACGCTTCCCGGTGAGCCTGCGCATTGGAGGATAGCTTGCACGCCTCTTGGTCAGCCTGCGCACCGGACTGCACTCGCACACCTCCCGTTCAGTCAAGCAGCTGTCCGCACGGCACCTCCTATAGCCATTAAAACCAAGACACATAGTGTCACATGAATGGTTAACAGAACACACATGATTTGAATTATACAAATGTTTGAGATATTAAAGTGGCAGCTATTTTTTCAAAATGGCTTTGTTGGCTGTTATTCGAGTGTGCCTTCTCTCAAAATGGACACGAAAAATACCACAGCATGTCGGGTGCCATTCCATGATAGCATGCCAAGTTTCATGAATTTCAGACGAGTTTTGGATTTACTAGAATTTAAAAACAAAGTATCTGAACATTTTGCCGGCAATCAACAGTGCCCTGGTGTTTGAAATTCATTCCCATTTCTTGCATGGGACCTAAGCATGCGCCCAAGGACATAGATTTGGTTTTTCAACCAATTTATATGCACTGGAGCATGTGCATGTAGTTCAAATTTGAATTATGCACATAAAATGCCTAGAAAACCCAGTTAATGTATAAAAATATCCAAACGAACCCCGAAAAATTCCAAAATTTAACACAACAATCCTGTTGTTCTATGTAGACACTAGAAAATTTTTGAAAGCAATAAGAGGCAATGAATATCGTTTCGTCCCCAAAGGTGGCACGTTCCCTACCGAAACCATCAGTCTTGTTGTGAGAAGCTCTGGTTTGTGAGAAGCTTATACCCAAACCTGCCCCAAATGGGACAAAAAATTTACCACGGCATGTTGATGCCGCTCCATGATAGCATGCCAAGTTTCATGAATTTCAGATGAGTTTTGGATTTACTAGAATTTAAAAACCAGGTATCTCAATGTTTGTGGCTGAGTGACGGTGGCAGGGTGTTTGACATTCATTCCCATTTCTTGCATGGGACCTAAGCATGCAACCAAGGACACATATTTGAATTTTCAACCAATTTATATGCATTAGAGCATGTGCCTGTAGTTCAAATTTGAATTATGCACATAAATGCATTGAAAACTTAGTTAATGTATAAAAATGTCCAAACGAGCCCCGAAAAATTCCAAAATTTAACACAACACTCCTGTTGTTCTATGTTGACACGAGAGAAAAAATTGAAATCAAGAAGAGGCAATGGATATTGTTTCGTCCAAAAAGGTGAAATGTTCCCTACCGAAACCATCAGGCTTGTTGTGAGAAGCTCTGGTTTGTGAGAAGATTATACCCAAACCTGCCCCAAATGGGACAAAAAAATTACCACAGCATGTTGATGCCGCTCCATGATAGCATGCCAAGTTTCATGAATTTCAGACGAGTTTTGGATTTACTAGAATTTAAAAACCAGGTATCTCAATGTTTGCGGCCGAGTGACGGTGACAGGGTATTTGACATTCATTCCCATTTCTTGCATGGGATCTAAGCATGCAACCAAGGACACAGATTTGAATTTTCAACCAATTTATATGCATTAGAGCATGTGCCTGTACTTCAAATTTGAATTATGCACATAAATGCATAGAAAACTCAGTTAATGTATAAAAATGTCCAAACGAGCCCCGAAAAATTCCTAAAATTAACACAACACTCATGTTGTTCTATGCTGACACTAGAAAAAAATTGAAATCAAGAAGAGGCAAGGGATATCGTTTTGTCCAGAAAGGTGAAACATTCCCTACCGTAACCATGAGGTTTGTTGTGAGAAGCTCTGGTTTGTGAGAAGCTTATATACCCAACCTGCCCCAAATGGGACAATATTTTTACCACTGCATGTTGATGCTGTTCCATGCTAGCATGTCAAGTTTCATAAATTTTGGACGCGTTTTCGATTTACTAGAATTTAAAAACCATGTATCTCAATGTTAGCGGCCGAGCGACGGTGGCAAGGTGTTTGACATTCATTCTCATTTCTTGCATGGGACTTAAGCATGTAACCAAGGACACACATTCCAATTTTGAAGCAATTTATATGCAGTGGAGCATGTGCATGTAGTTCAAATTTGAATTATGCACATGAATGCATAGAAAACTCAGTTAATGTATAAAAATGTCCAAGTGAACCCCGAAAAATCCCAAAAATTGACACAACACTCGTGTTGTTCTATGTTGACACGAGATTTTTTTTTAAAGTAATTAGAGGCAATAGATATCGTTTCGTCCCCCAAGTTGGCACGTTCCCTACCGAAACCATCAGGCTTGTTGTGAGAGAAGCTCTGGTTTGCGAGAAGCTTATACCCAAACCTGCCCCAAATGGGACAATATTTTTACCACGGCATGTCGATGCCATTCCATGATATCATGTTAAGTTTCATGAATTTCAGACGAGTTTTCGATTTACTAGAATTTTAAAACCATGTATCTCAATGTTAGCGGCCGAGTGACAGTGTCAAGGTGTTTGACATTCATTCTCATTTCTTGCATGTGACCTAAGCTTGCAACCAAGGACAAACATTTGATTTTGCAACCCATTTTTATGGACTGGAGCATATGCATGTAGTTCAATTTTGAATTATGCACATAAATGACTAGAAAACTCAGTTAACGTATAAAAATGTCCAAACGATCCCCGAAAAAATCCAAAATTTAACACAACACTCCTGTTGTTCTATGTTGACACCAGGAAAAAAATTGAAAGAAAGAAGAGGCGACGAATATCGTTTTGTCCACAAAGGTGACACGTTTCCCTAACGGAACCATGAGGCTTCTTCTGAGAAGCTCTGGTTTGTTAGAAGCTTATACCATAACCTACCCCTAATGGGACAATATTTTTTACCCCAGCATGTTGATGCCATTCCATGATAGCATGCCAAGGTTCATGAATTTCAGACAGGCTTTGGATTTACTAGAATTACAAAAGCAAGTACCTCAACGTTTGCCGGAGAGCCACGGTGCCGTGGTGTTCGAAATTCATCCCCATTTCTTGCATGGGACATAAGCATAAACCCATGGATACATATATGATTTTACAACCCATGTTGGTGCACCGGAGCATGTGCATGTAGTTTAATATTGAATTGTGCACCTGAAATGGCTAGAAAACCAATTTAATGTATAAAATGTCCAAACAAACCCTGAATAATTCCAATTCTTTTACGACACACATATAGTTGCATGTTCACTGCAGATAAAAGTTCTAGCAATTCAAACACCGTCCATTGCCGCTGTGACCCCATAATGTAATTCAAATCAAGATGAAAAATCAAGTAGATCAAGTACAAAATATCCTGGAGCACCGTCAGTGTATAGTACGCCTATGGCTTATGCGAGAAGGTGCGTCGGCTACAGTCCACAGCCGGCGTGTCAAGCACACTAGCTCGCTCCTCAAATATCATTTCACTATTCAATCGTCACCGGTGAAAGATGGGGACGTGGACCTGCGTCATGAGGGCAACTTCGGTGACCCACTCCGGCGAGAGCGCGGCCGCAGCCACCATGCGCGTGCTAACAAGGTGCATGAGCGTGGTCACAATCTGCGACCGGGCGGCCAAGGCAGCCCAAACGACCGCTGTTGCTTCTCAGGTGGCGGCAGCAACATCTGCCTCGGGGATAGCAACTGGCGGGAGCGGCACAGCAGCTGTCTGTTCCGCAGCGGTGGCCTTAGCCCTGATGGAGGCCTCCCACGACCATGTCGAGGCCGCCCACGCCCAGCTCGTGGCGTTCACCGCACAAATCGAACGAAGCTTCTCCGACAATGGCCGGCAACCCACGGTCGAAGAGTTGGCAATTGCCGAGAGCGTTTGAGCAGCCGTCCGTTCCTCCGCTGCATACCTTGCCACGACGGAGCCCGTCCAAGTCCAAATCGCGGAAACCCACGCCCAGCTCATGGCGGCCTTTTCCAAAGAGATGGCGGACGCGGATGGCGAGATGCTTGTCGAGTATGGTGCAATGGATGCCATGGAGCCCCTTCCCCAGGAGACCATCGGGCACGAGCAGGACATGGAGGAGGCGGCGGAGATCGACGAGCACCAGCCGTAATAGTACTCTTTGTTTTGTTTAATTAAGAGCGTCCGTCTTTAATTTGTTAGAGTAATGTTTAGGTCAGCTAGCTCTGTTTAATTGCTGAACTTGCTCATTTAAGAAGTGTGGGTGTGTTGTAGTCTCCTTTGTGTACACAAATTATGCAATGAGGTGGATGACCACGGTAACCAGGGAAATTTGAACCAAAATTTTTGACGTTCAAACTCATCACACACGGGTTAAGCTATCTGAATCGTTTGTGATGTTCACACATCGTACACAGTTCTGAATAAGGGACCGTGTCTGATGACACTTTGCGCGCCAGTTATTTCGCTGAACCGATTCAAAAATTTTGGCTTCCGCGGAAATATCTACCTCCCCGCCCCCTCCCCCTTACCAAAAGCCACATTTCCCCTGTTTTCGCCTTCCTTTCCAAGTTGAAACCTTCACTCCTTGCTTGCAGCGCCGCCTCCTCGCCGGCGACCCTCCTTCACGCTGCTCGGCCTCGTCTATCCAGGCAGGTAATCCACACCCGACCCCCATCCTCCTCCTCCTTCCACATCCCACATGCCCCGACCGCCGGCGCGACACCTTCCGTCCAAATCACCGACCCCTCCACCAAATAAGCGCCGCCCTAAGCCATGGTGCACGCAGTATAGCCAGGAGCTCAAGGAGCATTTGGCAGCAGAGAAGCGAATCGCGGCCGCACGCGTGGATGAGGTCGTGATGGTTCCCATTCGTGCCGACCCCTAGATCTTGGAGGAGCACCCTGCCATTTGCTAGCTACGCCGGTTAAGCATGCTCGGTTTACCCGTTGCGTGTGCTGCTCCTGCCTTTCCTTAACAAATTCTAGTGAATTGTGCTATCTAATTTTACCATGCAATCTGTTGCTCTAGTGTATATGTTCTATATGTCGTGTAGTGTGGTGCTCACTTATTAACTGTTTGCTTAATTAGTTGTCGTCTTCAGTTAACTGTTTGGTTCAATTCTGCAAATGTGATGTTCAATTCTTCAGGCTGCAATTTTGTATTGTCTTCCATGTGAGAAATAAATCGAATTTATCTTTACAAAATACATGAGAAACGAATACAATTGCTATATTTCCAAGTTGTCAAGCATGCTTGGTTTGGTTATACATTGTGCAATGTGGTGCTCAGTTAACGTTTGGTTCATTTGTTGTGGTTAACAGTTTGGTTCAATTCTGCAATGCGATGTTCAATAGTTGTGGGTGCATTCTGTTATTGTATACCATGTGAGAAGTAAATCGAATTTGGCTGTACTAAATGCATGAGAAACAAATACAATTTCATATTTCCAAGTTGTTAAGCATGCTTGGTTTGGTAACTGTCTGACTTCTATTAGGAGTATGTTATATTGTGCATGTGGTGCTCAGTTAACGTTTGGTTCATTTGTTGTGGTGTTTAGTTAATGTTTGGTTCAATTCTACAATGCGATGTTCAATTGTTGTGGGTGCATTCTGTTCTTGTATACCATGTGAGGAATAAATTGAATTTGGCTGTACTAAATACATGAGAAACAAATACAATTGCTATATTTCCAAGTTGTTAAGCATGCTTGGTTTGGTTAACTGTCTGATCTTCTATTAGGAGCATGTTATATTGTGCAATGTGGTGCTCGGTTAATGTTTGGTTCATTTGTTGTGGTGTTTAGTTAACTGCTTGGTTCAATTCTGCAATGCGATGTCCAATTGTCGTGGGTAGAATTTTGTATTGTTGTGCATGTGAGGAATAAATTGAATTTGGCTGCACTTAATACATGAGAAACATATACAAGTGCTATATTTCCTAGTTCTTAATCATGCTTGGTTTGGATAAATGGGTTTTCCATGTGGCTTGAATTAATTTGATGAATCTGCAATGTGCTTATTTTTCATCAACATATTTTGCTGATAGCATGCGAACCCTTACTTAACCTGATGACTAACTACCTTATATGTGTTGCAGGGAAACAATGGGAAGCACTGAGGTTTACAATCGAGGTTAGCACTTGCATGGTCCGTTGTCTAATAGCACATTATTGTGCAATTGCAGGAACCATTCTAATATTTAGGTTTTTAACAATTTGGTCTTGCACATGTAAGTCCTGCTGTCAGAGGTTTTGACCCACTGTTCGACCCTTTTTGCATATGGGGAAATGAGTTGTCCATGAATATCAATCAAGTCAAGAAACTCAGAAAGATTGTTAGGATAAAGAAATTTGCGACAAAAAACAACAAGATCTTTGTCTGCACAATGAAGAAGACATCAGTTCACTACAAGATGGTACTAACTATTATACCTTGCCTTTTATTATTCCTTTGCCCCATTTCCAATATAGAGAAGATATTTATGCACATCCTTGTTTTCAGGCCTTTCCAAAGTAGTTCACTGATGATTACCTCTCAAACCACCTCTAGGGTCAGGAGGCGAGGAAGGTTTTCATACAACACCCACGGTTCAATATTGAAGTGTTCCTGAAGAGGATGAAGGATGGAAGGTCAATCATCCACAGGCACTGGCCTAAAGTTGCAAAGACTTTCAACATGAATGAAGGCTCAATATTCTCCTTCCGCTTCAGCAGTTTTTCAGATGAGATGCATCTGTCTATGTACCATCTATGATGCTAATTTCAAAAGGTTCTAGATGTTGCATGTGAAACTTGGTGCTGGTGCAGTTGTGTAATGGGGTAGCTGAGTGCTGAAGCTATATCATGTTGTACTCTGATGTATTTCAATTATGAAATCCTGCTTCCTTAATATGGAAATGAAATATATTATGTGCTTAATATGAATGTCAATTAGATTAATAAATAGATTATTAATAATAGGGCAATTAGCCTGCTAATTGTTTTTTTATTGCAAACGGTTATTGTGAAAACACAATGGGTGATGACCTCAGGCAACACACACAGTTTCTAGGAATAAACCGTGTTGGATCAATGAACAATCACACACGACATTCTCTTGAAAACTGTTTGCGTTAGGCCACCTTGCGCAAATGTTTACCACATAAAAACTGTGTGTGATGGACAGCCTTTGCCACACAGTTTCTTCTATGCACCATGTGTGATGCATTCAATAACGCAAATGATAAAATTGTTAATATCGTGTGCAATGGCAACGCTATCACAAACAATTTAATGGGGAAAATTGTGTGTGATGTACCTGCGAACGGAAACGTTTTCCTTGGAGCGACTATGTGGGATGTATATACGAACGGAAATGTTTAGCGGGGACTGACTGTGTGGGATGTACTTACGACCAGAAACAATTTTGCCTGTATAATTGTATTTTTTTAGCACTACTGTACGTATAACCGTATTTGAGCGCTCGCCGGTCGCACACGACCTCATTTTGCTGAGCGTGTGTGCCAGGAGGGCATATCCCTGACAGTTTCTGGGTCGTGTGGGAAGGACCCCCCTATCGCCCACACTCACTTGGTGATGGTTCCAAATGCCGTCGCAGAAAGGGGTTAAAAACCGTTTGTATTGCACCTCGCTGTACCATTGTATTATTGTTTTTCTGTCAATATTAAACTTTAGTTTTGAATCTTATGGATCTGAACATTTATGCCACAATAAAGAAAATTACATGGATAAATATGTTAGGTAGCATTCCACATCAAAAATTCTGTTTTTATCATTTACCTACTCAAGGACGAGCAGGAATTAAGCTTGGGGATGCTTGATACGTCTCCAACGTATCTATAATTTTTTATTGTTCCATGCTATTATATTATCTGTTTTGGATGTTTTATATGCATTATTATGCTATTTTATATTATTTTTGGGACTAACCTATTAACCTAGAGCCCAGTGACAGTTTTTGTTTTTTCCTTATTTTTGAGTTTCACAGAAAAGGAATACCAAACGGAGTCCAAACGGAATAAAACCTTCGCGATGATTTTTCTTAGACCAGAAGACACCCAGAAGACTTGGAGTGCAAGTCAGAAGAGCCACGAGGCGGCCACAAGGGTGGAGGGCACGCCTAGGGGGTAGGGCACGCCCCCTACCTTGTGGGCCCCTCAGTGACCCCCTGACCTAGATCTTCCTCCTATATATTCACATATATTCCCAAACCACCAGAAGCATCCACGAAAACACTTTTCCACCGCCGCAACCTTCTGTACCTGTGAGATCCCATCTTGGGGCCCTTTTTGGCATCCTGCCAGAGGGGGATTTGATCACGGAGGGCTTCTACATCAACTCTATTTCCCTTCCGATGAAGCGTGAGTAGTTTACATCAGACCTACAGGTCCATAGCTAGTAGCTAGATGGCTTCTTCTCTCTCTTTGATTCTCAATACCATGTTCTCCTCGGTGTTCTTGGAGATCTATCTGATGTAATATTCTTTTGCGGTGTGTTTGTCGAGATCCGATGGATTGTGGATTTATGATTAGCTTATCTATGAATATTATTTGAATCTTCTCTAAATTCTTATATGCATGATTTGATATCTTTGTAATTCTCTTTGAACTATCGGTTTGGTTTGGCCAACTAGATTGGTTTTTCTTGCAATGGGAGAAGTGCTTAGCTTTTGGTTCAATCTTGCGGTGTCCTTTCCCAGTGACAGTAGGGCCAGCAAGGCACGTATTGTATTGTCGCCATCGAGGATAAAAAGATGGGGTTTACATCATATTGCTTGAGTTTATTCCTCTACATCATGTCATCTTACTTAATGCGTTACTCTATTCTTCATGAAATTAATACTCTAGATGCAGGTAGGTGTCGATCGATGTGTGGAGTAATAGTAGTAGATGCAGGCAGGAGTCGGTCTACTTGACACGGACGTGATGCCTATATTTCATAATCATTGCCTTAGATATCGTCATAACTTTGCGCTTTTCTATCAATTGCTCGACAGTAATTTGTTCACCCACCGTATTATTTCCTATCTTGAGAGAAGCCTCTAGTGAAACCTATGGCCCCCGGCTCTATTTTCCATCATATAAGTTTCTGATGTACTATTTTGCAATCTTTTACTTTTCGATCTATAAACCAAAAAACCCAAAAATATTTACTTTATCGTTTGTTTAGTTTCATCTATCTCTATCAGATCTCACTTTTGCAAGTAACCGTGAAGGGATTGACAACCCCTTTATCGCGTTGGGTGCAAGTTGTTTGATTGTTTGTGCAGGTATTAGGTGATTTGTGCCTTGTCTCCTACTGGATTGATACCTTGGTTCTCTAACTGAGGGAAATACTTATCTATACTTTGCTGCATCACCCTTTCCTCTTCAAGGGAAAAACCAACACAAGCTGAAGAAGTAACAGACGAGGGGAGGTAAGGAACTGCCATCACACTCTGCACTTGATTCACCTTCTGTTTTGAGTAGACTTGCAACACCACCACATGCTATTAATCCTGATATGTCGCAAGTTATTGATGATGCTACTTCTATAAATACTACTCATGATGATGCTAGTACCTTGCTTGATGATGGTGTGCCACTTGTTGATTTTCTTGATGAACAAATTGCTAGAGCTAAAGATATTGAGAATGCTGAAATTGATGAAATTGTTGAAACTGATGAAATGCCTGAAACTGAAAATCTTGAAACACCTGTTAGAGCTAGCTCTCCTAGATATGAATTGCCTAAGGTACCTGAAGGTTATGTTATGGATGAGGAGACAGCTAGAGATTTTCTTGCTTGCAATGATAGTGATGATCTTAAGAAATTATTATGCAAACTGAAAGAAAAATCTTTGAATGCTAGAATGAAATGTGATCCTAAGTTTGCTACTTCACCTATCTTTGTTGATGATAAGTATTATGAGTTCTCTGTCGACCCAGAGTTAATTACTTTGGTTGAATCTAATCCTTTCCATGGCTATGAGACCGAAACTGTTGTGGCACACCTTACTAAATTAAATGATATAGCCACCCTATTTGCTCATGATGAGAAGATTCGCCACTACTATATTATCAAATTATTTCCTTTCTCATTAAAGGGTGATTCTAAGATATGGTACAATACTCTTGCTCCTGGTTGTGTGCGTAGTCCCCAGGTTATGATTTATTACTTCTCTGAAAAATATTTTCCTGCTCATAAGAAACAAGCTGCCTTACAGGAAATATTTAACTTTGTGCAAATTTAAGAAGAGAGTCTCCCACAAGCTTGGGGGTGGCTTCTCCAATTGCTTAATGCTTTGCCTGATCATCCTCTTAAGAAAAATGAAATACTTGATATCTTCTATAATGGACTAACCGATGCTTCTAGGGACTTCCTAGATAGTTGTGCTGGTTGTGTTTTCAGGGAACAAACTGTTCAACAAGCAAAGGAATTATTTAATAATATATTGAAAAATTATGATGATTAGACTTTTCCTGAACCACCGCATAAACCCACTCCAAAGAAGAGGGGTATTTTATATCTCAGTCCGGAAGATATGCAAGAGGCAAAGAAATCTATGAAGGAAAAAATGTATTAAAGCAGAGGATGTTAAAAATTTACCTCCTATTGAAGAGATACATGGACTTGACACACCACCACCCAAGGTGGTAGAGGTAAATTCTTTAATGAAATTTAACGAAAGGGACAATCCTTATAATATGCATCCTAGTCAATTCCTTTATGAGTTTGATAATTACATTAGAAAGCAAGATCACTTCAATGAAAATGTTATGAAACAATTGAAATATAATTCTGATATGACTGCTCGCTTGAGTGACTTGTTATTTAGAATCTCCAATGATGTTAGAGGTGTAGGAAAACATGCCTCTATGGTTCAAACTCAACTAGAACAAGTTGCTAAATCTCAAAGAGAGTTGCTAGATGAAATGAATAATAATATAAATGACTTGCTGTTAGAGTAGCAACTAGAGGAGGTAAAATGACCCAGGAACAACTTTATCCTGAGGGACATCCTAAAAGAATTGAATAAGACTCTCAAAGAACTAACACTGATGCACCTAGTCCTTCTAAAAAGAAGAAGAAAAGAAAAATGATAGGACTTTGCATGCCTCTAGTGAACCTGAAATAGAAAAACCTCCTGATAATGATAATGATGTTCCTATCTCTGATGCTGAAACTCAATCTGGTAATGAACATTCACCTAGTGATAATGAAAAATATAATGATGATGTTCATGAAGATACTCAACCAGACAATGATAAACAACCAGACAATGATGTTGATATAGAACCAGCTGTTGATCTTCATAACCCACAACCTAAAAATAGAAGATATGATAAAAGAGACTTCGTTGCTAGTAAATATGGAAAAGAAAGAGAACCATGGTTTCAAAAACCCATGCCCTTTCCACCTAAATCAACTAAGAAGAAAGATGATGAAGAATTTGAACGCTTTGCTGAAATGCTTAGGCCAGTCTTTCTGCGCACTCGTTTGACTAATATATTAAAGATGGCCCCTTATCCAAAATATATGGAAGAAATCATCTCTAATAAAAGAAAAATACCGGAAGCTGAAATCTCCACTATGCTTGCCAATTATTCTTTTAAGGACGGAGTACCTAGAAAACTTGGAGATCCGGGAATACCAACTATATCTTGCTCCATAAAAAGAAATTATGTCAAAACTGCTTTGTGTGATTTAGGACTTGGTGTTAGTGTTATGCCCTTCTCTTTATATGAAAGACTTGATTTGAATAAACTCACACCTACTGAAATATCTTTGCAAATGGCTGACAAATCAACTGCCATACCTATCAGTATTTGTGAGGATGTGCCCGTTGTTGTTGCAAATGTTACTATCTTAACTGACTTTGTTATACTTGAGATGCTCGAGGACGACAACATGTCGATTATCCTTGCTAGACCCTTCTTGAATACTGCAGGGGTTGTTATTGACTGCAATAAAAGCAAGGTCACTTTTCATATCAATGGTAATGAACATACGATGCACTTTCTGAAGAAACAATTCCAAGTGAATGGTATTAATGTTATTGAAAAATCTCCGACACTCACTATTGGAAGTTTTCAACTACCTCTACCTACTGCCAAAAAGAAATATGAAATGCTTATTGTGGGGGACATGCATATCCCCGTTGAGGTAACTTAGTGTTTTTCGAAAGTTCTTCGGTTTCATGCTAATCAAAAGTGGTTGTTAATAAGACTTGATCAACCTTATTAATGGATCATTTTTTAGAGGTATGAAGTTGATGAATTTAGTAAGCACAACTTTCTATTTCCAACGTTTGTTTTCTGTTTTTCTTTGTTAAATAAAATAAAATACCATGCTTTGTCAGTTTTTTGAATTTCCCGTGCAATAAAAAATGACCCAAAATTAAAAGTTCTCAGAATGCCCTGAAAATTTAATATGATTTTTTCTGAATATTTAAGAATTTTTGACGCAAATAACATCAGAGGGGGGTGCACCAGGTGGGCACAACCCACCTGTGCGCGCCAGCAACCCCAGGCGCGCCCTGGTGGGTTGTGGCCCCCACGTGGTCCCCCTCACTTATCTCTTTAGCCCATGTCATCACCTACTTCCAGAAAAAAATCACCATTGCTCTCTCTCTCTCTCTCTCTCGTGTTCTTGCTCTCAAACCCGTGGATTTCGATCTCTTTTCTCGAAGCTCCATTTCCGAAACTGTTTTGGGGGATTGCTACTTGGTATGTGACTCCTCCATTGGTCCAATTAGTTTTTGCTTTAGTGGATTATATTTTGAATAATTAGCTACTCTTGGTGCTGCTGTAGATGAGCTTGCATGTTGAATTCTTAGAGTTCTAAGTAGTTTGAATGCTCAATATGGCCTCTATACATCTCTATGAGTTGTTGCTATCAATCTTGCAAAGTTTTGCTGACAAAAATTTTGTGACCCAAAAATTTTCAGAAAATTGTACGCAAATATGATGAACTTCTTTGGACGGAGTTCTTCGAGGCAGAGGTCCTAGGAGGCATCTTCCAGTAGGGGCTCAACCCATCAATCTTATGTTGAACCAAGCGCAAGTTCAATAAGACAAGCTGCTACCAAATCCCGCCTATGGCCGTGCGATGATTTTATGATGAGTGCAGGTATTAAAGGAGAATTTGATCAATATGTTCACAATGCTGAGCTCGGCCCCTACATTGAAGGCAGATTGCAACACAATGCTGGTAGTGGAGATTTTTATGGTGGGATTTATGCTTCACGTTTAGCAGAGGAGTTTGGTGTATCACTTTGGCCTAATGATCTCATCCTTCCCACTCAGTACTTGGACTTTGAGGCCATGAAGTGCCATAAGTTCCTTAAAGGTGAAATCAATGATTATACATATAACCTGCTATTCAATAAAGTTTCTGTTGCGCACACCTTTTTGCCTGTGCCTGCTCTCTTTGATTTTCATAGCAAGGGAAGATATTATGTTCTTGAGAGCGAGGCCCGCGCATACAACGCAGAGGTTGTGGCTACTCGGCAAGCTGAGGAGGCTGCACCAAGAGCCTCCGTGAGCTATCATTCAGATTATTACGCAGGCTAGAGACGGTGATTACCAAGCTAGGCCAAAAGCATAAGCTTGGGGGAGTATGTATGCCCACCGACAGTCCTTCAAGTTCACACATTTCATTCCAGTTGTCGGTGTTCACATTTTTTCATTGTATTATCCATGCTTGATTCATTTTCTCGCTTTCTTCTTGTGTGTTTGAAAAACTTTGAGAAAATCACAAAAAAAATGTTGTTTGCTTCTTTTCGGTTTTTCTTTCTAGTGTAGTTAGTTGTAGTATTTAAAAGAAAACCCAAAAAGATTTCCTTGTTCTTCTTTTGCTTGTTGGGAGCTCTCCCGTGTAAATAGTGTTTTTCATTTTTGTGTTTCTCTTTAATTTGCTTTGTTCAAGAAAAACTAAAAACTCCAAAAATATTTCAGTGTGTTTCTTTGAAATTCTTTTCCTTTTATTGAGTCATACCGAGGAGAAGACCACGATGAAAATGTCGAGTGGCTCTCATATGCATTATTGTTGATCTAACAAAGAGCTCAAATTGCCTTGTCTTCTCCTCCTGAATAAAATGTTTGCAGATTCTAGCTTAGTCCATGGCACTCTTGCAGTATTATTATTTTCATATCATTTGGTCGTGCAAGTGAAAGGCAATAATGACGATATTTGATGAACTGGTTGTGGCAGAGAGAAACGGGTATGAATTCAACTTGTTCTGTTTTTGTAAATATGTTTAACCTAGTATCCATGATTCAGCCTATTATTATCAAACATGTTTGCAATGACAATTGGAGATTAAAGTTTCTCATGCCATGCTTAAGTAGCTAGGAGTGGATAATGATTTATCTTCGATGTCAACATGCATTAAAATGATTGTGATGTGGTATGATGATATGGTATCCTCCTCTGAATGTTCAAGTGGCTTGACTTGGCACATGTTCATGCATGTAGTTGAATCAAAACCAACATAGCCTCTATGATATTTATGTTCATTGTGTTCATATCCTACTCATGCTAGTATCCAATGTTACTTATGCATAATTCATGTTCATGATCGTTTTCGCTCTCTAGCTGGCCACTTCTCAACCTATTTGCTAGCCTTCTCCTGTACTAAGCGGGAAAACTGCTTGTGCATCAAAATCCTAAAACCCAAGTTATCCCAGATGAGTCCACCATATATCTACCTATATGAGGTATTACCCTGCCGTTCTAAGTAAATTTGCATGTGCCACCTCTAAAAACTTCAAATAAAAATCTATTTGTGTGTGCCTGAATTGTTAATGGAGTGACAGGAGGTAGTCAATATCTTCCATGCTAAGCGGGTTATTCTCATGATGAATGTTTATTCACTCGTCCTCGCATGAGAGGGGCGGTAATAGGGTTTCCCAGTCCCGAAATCAAATTGCAAATAATTAAACAAAACTCCCCCAGGACTGATGTTGGTATGGATGGTACCTGTGGATGCGGCTAGCCGTGGAGTGTGTTTGTTGGTGGAGGGGGAGTAAACCTTTACTTTTATCGCTTGGGAACCGCCACTAATGTGTTTAGCATAGAAGATATCGATAACTAATGGTCACAAAGTAAACAAGAAGGGTGCATTTCTCAAAATTTCATTTATAAAAATCTAAGCTCTGGCACAGCAGCAAATCACTGCTTCCCTCTGCGAAGGGACTATCTATTTAATTTTATGTTGTGTCATCACCTTCTCAAATAAGCGCCAGATCTGAGAGCACTATTGTCATCCTCATGCATTGTGTATAGCTAATGTTGGATGCATCATGACTGGATCTTTTCTACCATGAATTACAATGTTTAGTCGCTGCTTGAACTTTGGAGGTGCTCTGCATTTATGTTTTGCGGTCTCAGAAAGGGCTAGCGAGATACCGCTGTTGTCATATTATATCATGATTGTTTTGACAAAGTGTTGTCATTCGAGATATCTTATTATTGCTTGCTAGTTGCTTATGCCATTGATATGAGTTAATATGATTTCTAAGAGTTATTGTTGACATGGTTAGTTACAATCCTTGCTGAAAACATGGGTGCTACTTAAGCTTATTTATGTAAACAAGAGCAAAAGAGTTCGTAAAAGTTTTTCTTTCTCAGTTTCAGTTTATCAACTGAATTGGTTGAGGCCAAGCAAATGTTTAAGCTTGGTGGAGTTGATACGTCTCCGTTGTATCTACTTTTTCTAATGATTTTACTCTTGTTTTGGACTCTAATTTGCATGATTTGAATGAAACTAACCCGGACTGACGTTGTTTTCAGCAAAACTACCATGGTGTTGTTTTTGTGCAGAAATTAAAGTTCTCGGAATGGAATGAAACTTTTTGCAGAATTTTTATGGAATAAAAGAAAAATACTGGAGCCAAGAACCACTGGAGGGGGAGCCCTGGGTGAGCACAACCCACCAGGGCGCCCCCCCCCCTCCTGGCGCGCCCAGGTGGGTTGTGCCTACCTGGTGGCCCCGCTGACCCTATCTCCGACGCTATCAAATCCTATTTTCAGAGAAAAATCAGGGAGAAAGAATTATCGCGTTTCACGAGATGGAGCCGCCGCTACCTCCTGTTCTTCATCAGGAGGCCTGATCTGGAGTCCGTTTGGGGCTCCAGAGAGGGGAATCTTCGATCTTCATCATCACCAAACCTTCTCCATCGCCAATTTCATGATGCTCCCCACCGGGAGTGAGTAATCCCTTCATAGGCTTGCTGGTCGGTGAGGAGTTGGATGAGATTCATCATGTAATCAAGTTAGTTTTGTTAGGGCTTGATCCCTAGTATCCATTATGTTCTGAGGTTGATGTTGCTATGACCTTGCCATGCATAATGCTTGTCACTTTGGGCCCGGGTGCCATGATTTCAGATCTGAACTGTTTATGTTATCACCATTATATTATGTTCTAGATCTGATCTTACAAGTTATAGTCACCTATTATGTATTATGATCCGTAAACCCCAAAGTGACAATAGTCAGGATACTTTCCGGTGATGACCGTAGTTTGAGGAGTTCATGTATTCACTATGTGCTAATGCCTTGTTCCGGTTCTCTATTAAAAGGAGGCCTTAATATCCCTTAGTTTCCTTATGGACCCCACTGCCACAGGAGGGTAGGACAAAAGATGTCATGCAAGTTCTTTCCATAAGCACGTTTGACTATTGACGGAAAAAATGCCTACATTATATTTATGAACTGGAGCTATTGCTGTATCACCCTAGGTTATGACTGTTATATGATGAATATCATCCAACGAATACACCGATCCAATGCCTACTAATTTTCCACATATTGTTTCTGCAAAATTACTATTGTTATTGCTGCTGTCACAACTGCTTCAAAATTATTGATATCATTGTCACCGTTACCGTTGCTTTTACCACTACTATCAAAATTATCATATTACTATGCTACTAATCATATTGCTGCAGATAATTAATCTCCAGGTGTGGTTGAATTGACAATTCAGCTGCTAATACTTGCAAATATTCTTTGGCTCCCCTTGGGTCGAATCTATAAATTTGGGTTGAATACTCTACCCTCGAAAAATGTTGCGATCCCCTATACTTGTGGGTTATCACCCCTCCGGACCGTGTGTCCGATAATTGCCTAAGCCGGGAAAATATTCTCGGATATTTTCCCGCTTCGCCTGTAACGTGTACCACTGCGTTAGGTCACCCCTAGCACAGCGTATTGCCATGTCATGCTTTGTGATGTATTTGATTGCTCTGTTATTTATTGTGTTCCCCCTTCGTTACTTCTTTTCTGGTAGACCCCGAGACCGCGGTTGAACCGGTGATCGACCCCTTCACCATCGAGGGTCTGTGTCTGTCTGCAGAGCTTCCAGGCAAGCAAACCCCCCTTGATCATTCCGATATCGCCCATTCCATTCTCTCTCATGCTTGCATTAGATTTTGCTACTGTACTTGATTCCTCCTATTCTGATGCATAGCCTACTTTTGTAACCTGCTTTTGTACCTTACCTGCTTATCCTATATACTTAGTATAGGTTGGTTAGTGATCCATCAGTGACCCCTCACCTTGTCCTGGTTGCCCCCGCTTTATGACCGATGACTCGACCAACGTGATCAACGTCCAGAGCCCGACACATCACATCACACCCCCTTAGTTGTATGACACTGCAGGGTTACTGTCGAGTGCCGAGGGTGATACCTCGTATAGCACTTCTGATGAGATCTCTGTAGTGTAGTTAATTGGTCATGGTCTACGGAGGGTGATTCCTCCTCCACCACTCCCGATAGCGACTCTGTTGTGCAACACATCAAGAGTGAACCCTCGAGGATGATTCCTCTAAGTTCACCTTGATGGTTACATCAAGTGGAATCCATCGAGGGTGATTCCTCGGATTCCCCCTTGGTGTTTTGGACACACGGTTACTTTGACTTTACCCCCAGAACCATCACTACAAAAAAATACACTTCCGTGATGATACGTGTTTGTCACAGTAGGTCACGTTTTCTGTCATGCATGTACATCCATGATGATTTTATGACAGAATCAAGATAGTCATACCTGTGCTGTCGTAGAAGTGTTCCATGACATTACCAAAATTATCATCATGGAAGTGTCCACTTCCATGACGATAAATGGTGCGTCATGGAAGTGCTTTCGTCAAGGGAAACCAACACGTGTCATCCACCGTAACGGGTTGCCGTTAAGCTATCGGGTTCCAGTTTGGATCCGATAACCCGTTAATAGTCCTGACCAATGGGGATTTTCCACGTGTAAAATTCTCAATGGCCAGAGGAACCACGTGTCGGCTCAGTGTTGGGACAGATGTCATCCAGTCATTGGACGGGAGGCGCCTATGATACGTCAACACATGGCACGGCCCAACAGAGGCCCATTCAGGTGAAAAGGCCGGCCCGTTTGACTTGGTCAAAAGGTAGTGGCCCGGCCCACGGAAAGCCTGTTAACGGCCTGTTCGCATATAGCCCATTTACACCCTGCTAACTCACGACCCGTTATGGCCTATCCGAATTGGGCCTGGTAGCGTTATCTGGGCCGTCCAATATGATTCCAGCCCGTTGTAACTTCCGGCCCATGTATGGCCCATGACGTCTTTCGGCCCATATGAGGCCCTTTGTAACTCTTGGCCCTTTAAAGGCCCGTGGTGAAACTGGCCCATAATGAACAGTGAACGCTTTACACCCATTAAAGGCCCATTATTCCGTTGGGCCGTTTCTGGCCCGTGTTACCTTTCGGCCTTCCAAGGGCCCATTTATTCTTGTGCGCATTTCCAACATTCGGTTACTTACGGCCCGTTACTGGCCTGTTCTGCTTGTGGGCCAAATTCAGCCCGTGGTTACAGTCGGCCCGTTTGTGGCCCGTTAACCCGTTGGGCTGTTTTCATAGCGTCATCAAATACGGCCCATTAACGACCCGTGATGCCTATCGATAGAATTAAGCCCGTTATACATTTCGGACTATTAACGGCCCGTTATGGTCGGGCCATAAACACACGATTTCCACTCTAGCCCGTTTACGGCCCATTTTGCGGACTGTTATTGGTCCACGAATAATACAGCCCGTATAAGGCCCATTGAATATACAGCCCGTCGAGGGCCCATGGATCCTACGGCCCGTAGGAGGCCCATGGTCACTATAGCTGGTAGCAGGACCATGGTTACAACGGTCCGTATGTTGCCCATGGTTATTGTGGCCTAGTTATAAAAAATAGGTTATTGTGGCCACTAGAAAAACACGGAAAAAGAAGTTTAGTGACTACAGGCAAACAACTAAACAAGACAATAAGGAAATAAATAAGCAAGCAACTAACGCTAGGCTATTACGGCTATTACACATATTACATCCACTGGGCATCAAAGTTCGCCACCCGTGCAAATATATGGAACAAAGCAGCATATCACATACACTGGTTGTCAAAGTTGGTGACCAGTGCAAATAAACGCCGTAGAAAAACAAGTTCAGAACTGAAACCACTTCAGAAGAGCTCAAGAAACAATATCCTGGGTACCCAGCATGCTGGCAAGATGCTTAGCAAGCTTATTAACTTTCTCTTGTTTGGCGCTTAAATCCTCCAGCGCTTGCTATTGCACCAGAAAGTATGCATCTGAATTCTGCAGGGACTTCCTCAGTCCTTCGGCTTCATGTCGCCGCACATCTGATCGATGTCTTTCAACTTGAAGTTGAGACTCAAGAAGACAAACTGATTCAGGCAGCGAGTTCATAGAGCTTGTGCCAGCAGTAGTGGCCAGTTACTTGAACACTACATCAAGACAGGACTTTTGGGTTGTCTCACCGTCGTCAAGATAGTTTTTATCAGCTTTCTTGGAGACCAACAGGGATGTCTCACTATCTTGAACCTTATCTGCATTACTTCCTTTACCATTGCATAACGGGGTACTCTTCTCCAATATTTTGTCCGCATTCTAAAAGAGAAACAAGCAGATGCATCACAGGTTTACCATGTTGTATCTGAAACTCATTTTGGTAAATCAGTTCAGTAGTAAAGTGGACAGAATAACAGCATGAAACAAACATATATCTATGTACCATGGTCACTGTATGGTCTATATCATTCTAGTTTTTGTTGCCAAATCAAGATAGAGACACAGTTCTAATAATGTATGTTTAAGACAAAGCAGCATAGACAGAATATAAGTGTGGGAAACTACACAACAATAGCAACACTTGTAATGTGCATGACATGAGAACATAATTGTTTATTCAATTGAAACTGAAATCAACATAGAGCAAGTTACAACAGCAAACCAGTTAAAGAAACAGTTTTAAAACATACCTGTTGCGCCATTGGAGTTTCAATTCCATCCTTCAAATTTGAAAATAGTTGGTATGAGTAAATACAATGATGCAAGAGCAAAGGAGTATGAACCATATGTGACACCCCCGACTTAATCGTGCACTAATCATACACGCAAATGCATGATCAAGCACAGGGACTCACGGGAAGATATCACAACACAACTCTAACACAAATAAACGGAGATCCACAATATTACAGACCAGGGATCCAAAGATCCGAATACATAAGTCAGTCATACAAATAATATCTGAGTACAGACATAGTTAGACAAGATTTGCCTTAAGAAGGCTAGCACAAACAACGACACTAGATCGAAAGGCGTTGGCCTCCTGCCTGGGAGCCTCCGATCCAACTCCTGGTCGGCTGGCTCGATCTAGTAGTACGTGCCCTCTGGACCCTCCTGGTAGTAAGCTCCTGAGGTGGCATCTGGCTCCTGGACTCCATCGTCTGGTGTATCATCAAGGTGGGGTATGGGGAAAAGAGAAAGTAAAGCAACCGTGAGTACTCATCCGAAGTACTCAGCAAGCAAGGATCTATACTACATATGCAACATTATCAATGGAGAAAGGTTGTATACGTGGACTGGGCTGCAGCAATGCTAGAACAGAGAGAAGGCCTAGTCCTATCGAAGACTAGCATCTTCATGGAGTCATCATCTTGCAGTAGTAGAAGAGAGTAGAATAGCATTTTATTTAGCAAACATGTTGAAGCAAGCCTGGAGATCCTTCCTCGACTCCCAGCGAGAAAGCAATCCCGAAGCTCCAATTAAGTAACAAGTATCCAGTTCAAGTAATAGATCGGGATACACAAACTGAGCGTCCTTTATCGTAGGACCAGCTATCGATAGATCATTCATCCCTGCAGGGGTGCACTACTGTTACCCAACACGCTCGATCAACTCTGGCCGGACACACTTGCTGGGTAATGCCCGGCCTCGGAAGATCAACACTTAGCAGCGCCCTACCTAGGCTCAGCAGAGAGGTCAGCACGCCGGACTAACCTATGCACCCAGAGGTCTTGGGCCTTCGCCCTGGGCACCCTGCACGTTGCGAGACTGGCTGGGGTGCAGGCGCGACACTGAACTCGTCAGTGAAGTATCCAGCCCAATCCCGACAATCAGCCCGCACGGTGAATCGTGACGTCTGACGAGCTTTCGGGAGAAACGTACATCGCAGAGGGCCCCATAACCATAATCCCGCGTGGTGGTAGTGCGTATAGGGCAAGTCGACCCACTCAGATCACACACCCAAATCCAATAGGCTCATTTAGTATCACGCGGAGGCAATCAGAGTTGCTGAAGCTCCGCCACAATATCACACTCGAGTGCCCTTCCGGCACACTCGACATCACAGATCCCCAGCGGGTACCCTCCAAGGTGGACCCACCTGTAACAAAGGTCAAGGTAACCGTGTGGTCATAACATCAAAGGGGAAAACCCCGAGGAATCACCCTCGGTGATTCCACTCGATGAAATCATCAGGGTGAACGTATGAGGCATCACCCTCGAGGTTCACACTGAGGGGTTGCACGACAGAGTCGTATCGGAAGTGGAGAAGGAGGAATCACCCTCGATGACCACGACCGAACAGCTATGCTGCAGAGTATTCATCAGGAGTGCGTTACGAGGTATCACCCTCGGCACTCGAGAGTAACTATGCAGAGTCATACAACTAGGGGGGGTGAAGTGAGGCGTCGGTCTCTGGTCGACGATCACGTTGATCGAGTCGTCGATGATCAAGCAGGGGCAACAAGGGTAAGGTGGTGGGGTCACTGATGGTTCAATACCAACCTATACTAAACAGTTTATCATAGGCAGGTAAGGTAACAATGAACAGGTTATGAAAACAGGCTATGCATCAGAATAGGAACATACATTAACAGTAGCAAAATCTAATGCAAGAAGGAGAAATGGAATGGGTGATATCTGGATGCCCAAGGGGGGGGGGGGGCTTGCCTGGTTGCTCTGGCAAGAGAGAGAGAGATCGTCAACGGGCTGCTCATCGGTAGTGTAGTCGTACCCAGCTGCAGCATCGTCGGTATCGGCGTCTATCGAGAGAGAAGGAGGGGGAGAGAAACAATAAATTCACGGCAATAATGCAATCAGTATGTATGACATGCCTAAATGATATGTCGGGGTGTTCTACTGCCTAACTAAATGATTTAGTTAATTTAAGAATTTATCTGGATTTATTTAATCAATGTTGGGCACTATTTGTTTATCAAAATCAGTCTAAAAGTTCAATGTTTATATAGCTAGGGGCATCTGAAAGGAATACGGAGGACGTATTCGGGTTCGTATCGAAATTCTGAGCAAGTTTCATATACAAATTATTTTCATCGGAGTTACGGTTTAATTTATATGATTTTCTAAAGTTTTAAACATTTTCTGAATTTAATTATTTATTTAAATTCGAAATATCCAGAATAGTGAATTATGACATCAGCATGAGGTCAGTGTGACGTCAGCAGGTCAACTCTGGCTGACCAGAGTCAAACCTGACAAGTGGGGCCCACATGTCATACAGTGCGACATTAACAGAGGGGTTAAAATTAACTAACTGGGTAAATTAGTGGGTGGGCCCCAATAGTCAGTGAATGATTAGTATCTAAACTAATTAATTAACAGATTTTCTATTTATTTTAAATTGTTTTACAGGCGGGACCCACATGTCATAGAGACGGGGCCGCCCAGTCAGCAGTTGACCCAGTCAACTGGGTCAACTAGGGCCCGTGGGGGCCACAAGGCAGTGACCCAGGGGTGGGGCCCGCGTGCCACGTCGGAGCCGGCCGCCGGAGAGTGCTCCGGCGAGCCCGAGCGCGGCGTCGAGCTCCGGCCAACACGGGATTTGGCTAGGGTGCACCGTTTTGGGCGATTCTTCTTGCGTTCGAAAGCAGAGCCCGAGCCGCGTCGATCTGTGCTGATGGCCGGAGCTGGGGTGGCCGAAAATGAGCGGCACGACCACAACGGCGTCGACGGCTTTCGGGTGAGCTACGGGAACCGCGCCACATCGTGTTAACGGACGACGCGAAGCGCTGGGGAGGCTCTACGCAATGCTGCGAGCAAGTTGGGCAGCAGCGCGCGACCATTTGGTCGCCGAAACAACGCCGGCGATGAGCAATGGCGGAGGCAGGGGCTCGGCCATGGCGGCGAGCGGGCTAGGGGCAAATGTGGCCGCGGAAAGAAGTAACGGAAGGAGGGAGGAGCTCACCGAGCGGCCAAGAAAGGCCCGTGTGAGCTTAGGAGCAGCAGAGGTCGACGAAGATGACGGCGGGCGCCGGTGACCGAGAAGGAGAGGCGAGGTCGATCCCGAGCGTGCGGTCGTTCCCGAGCATGATGACGAGGCGCAGTCGAAGCAGACGAACGAGGCGGAGTTGCAGGACGCGTCGGCAGAGCGAACGGGAGACGGTGGCCGCGCAGTTCAACCGTGGCCGTCCATGGCGGCGCCGGATGAGGAAGAGGAAGGCGAGGGAGGGGAGTTGTGGCGCTAGGGTTCGTCCGGGGGAGCGGGGAATTGCTCTTTATCCACGACACGGGCGCGGGCGCGTTGTCGAGTAGCGGGCGAGGGGGGCCTGAGGCGCGCGCGCGTGCGGGCGCGAGGTGTTCGACAGTGAGGCGGCGGTGAGCAGTGAGAGGTGGGGGACGGCGCGGGATGGGCTGGGCCGGCGCTGTAGCAGTAGGCCTAGTGCACAGTAGAGCGTTTAGGCCTTTTCCTTTTTCTCTTTTTCTGTTTCTGTTTCTTTCTTTTCTGTTTTGCTAATTGTTTGGGCCCCAAATGGATTTTGTAAAAAGTGTGACCCAGTCCATAAATACCAGTGCATCATACCCTAACACCAAAAATTAGTTTGGGCAAAACATCATTTCACATTTGATTTAGATTAATTAAAAGGTTATTAAATATTATTTTCAGCCACTGTTAGAGGAGGTTTGGGTTACTTAATTAATGTAATAATTGTTGGTTACAATTTTTGAGTTGTCTCTGCAATATTTGTTATTCATTGAACATTTTAGTTTCTATGTTGAACAACTTTTATTTTCCACTTTCATTTAAATTTGGATTTTGACTTAGGAGTTGAAATGCAACATGATGCTAATGATGATTATGCATTGTTAAACATGCTGACTTGTCATTATCAAAAGTGATTACTGTGGCTAATGACATGGGGTGTTACAATTCTCCTCATCTATCAAGAATTCTCGTCCCGAGAATTAAGAGGAAGACTGAAAGAAAGTGGGGTATTCTTCGCGAAGACGATCCTCGCGTTCCCAAGTGGCTTCATCTTCAGAATGATTCGACCACTAAACCTTGAGGAATTTGATTGACTTTTGACGAGTTCGACGCTCAGCTTGATGAAGAATACGGATGGGATGTTCTGGATAAGACAGATCTTCCCGTAATTCAAGCATTTCATGATCCACAGCTCGAATAGGATCCTTGAAGCAGCGACGAAGTTGGGATACATGAAAGACATCATGTACTTGTGAAAGATTTGGCGGCAATTGCAATTGATATGCCACCTCTCCTCGACGGGCAAGAATACGGAACAGGCCAATGTAGCGAGGAGCTAACTTGCCTTTGATTCCGAACCGATGAGTGCCTTTCAACGGAGTGACGCGGAGGTAAGCTTGCTCGCCAAGTTGATAGACCATTTCCTGTTGCTTTCGGTCATAGTTGCTCTTCTGACGAGACTGAGCAGATTTCAGATGTTCACGGACAATACGGACTTGTTCTTCAGCTTGCTGAATAATGTCCGGTCTGACAAGTGAGCGTTCCCCAGTTTCTGACCAATTCAGAGGGTTTCGACACTTACGTCCGTAAAGAACTTCAAACGGTGCCATCTTCAGACTAGCTTGATAGCTATTGTTGTAAGAGAATTCGGCATACGGGAGAGATTCCTCCCATTTCTTACCGAAGGAGATGACGCAAGCTCGAAGCATATCTTCGATCACTTGATTAACTCATTCAACTTGACCCTGAGACTGAGGGTGAAAAGCGGTACTGAAGGACAGGTGAGTTCCCATAGCTTCTTGGAAACTATTCCAGAATCTGGAGGTAAAGAGGCTGCCATGATCCGAACTGATCTCCAACGGAACACCATGGAGTGACACAATTCAGGAAACATACAAGTCTGCTAACTGACTAGCAGTGATTGTCTCCTTAACAGGCAGAAAGTGAGCAACCTTGGAGAATCGGTCAATGACGACCAAAATAGCATCATGACCCTTCTGAGATCTGGGAAAACCAGTAATGAAATCCATTTGGACCTTGTCCCATTTCCATTCAGGAATTTCAAGGGGTTGCAGAGTTCCAGCAGGCCTTTGATGTTCTTCTTTAATGCGGTGACAAACGTCACACTCAGAAACATAACAAGCAATGTCTCGCTTCATATTCGGCCATCAGTATCTCTGACAAATATCACGGTACATTTTTGTGCTACCAGGGTGAATAGACAGAGGAGTGTCATGAGCTTCTTTCATAACATGTTCCCTCTCATCCTTGAACTTGGGTATGAAGAGACGGTGTTGGAAGAATAGGATCCCATCATCATCAAGATGGAATTCCGACGGCTTTCCTTTTTCGAGGTATCGCTTGATCCTTTCAACTTTAGAGTCATACTGTTGCATAGTCTTGATGTTGTGCTCTAAATATGGTTCAACAACCAGGGTATTGAGATAACCATGTGGAACAATATTGAGGTTCAACTTGCGAAGCTCTTCATGGAGAAGAGGTTGCGTTTCCTGAACCATATGGTTGCTGCAATAAGCCTTGCGACTCAAGGCATCGGCCATTACATTAGCCTTGCCAGGGGTATATGAGATATTCATATCATAATCGGCAATTGTTTTGAGCCATCTTTGTTGATGAAGGTTCAGATCTGGTTGAGTATATAAATACTTCAAACTTTGATGATCCGTATATATTTCGCAACGATTACCGAGAAGGTAATGTTGCCATAGCTTCAGGGCATAAATAACCGCAGAAAGTTCAAGATCATGCATGGGATAATTTTCTTCATGAGGACGCAATTGTCGGGAGGCATAAGCAATCACTTTGCATTCTTGCATTAGGACACAGCCTAATCATTGACGAGATGCATCACAGTATATCACGAAATCCTTTTGGGAATCCGGGGGCGCTAATACTGGGGCAGATGTCAAATTATCTTTTAGTGTCTGAAAACTTTCTTGACATTTTTCTATCCACTCAAATTTAACACCTTTGTGAAGTAAATTTGTCAATGGTTTTGCAATCTTGGAAAAGTTCTCAACAAATCGACGGCAATAACTAGCAAGTCCGAGAAAACTTCTGACTTGCTTGACATTCTTCGGGGGAGTGCAATCAAGAATAGCCTGAACTCATTCCAGGTTAACAGCAATTCCATCCTTGGAAATCACATGTCCAAGGCATACAACTAGTGTTCTCGGAGCCTTTCCAGTAACAGACGGAGGTGTTCAGCATGTTCTTCTTTATTCTTAGAATAGACCAGAATATCATCTAGATATACCACGACGAACTTGTTGAGGTAATCCATGAAAATGTAATTCATCAGGCGGGAGAAAGTTGCTGGAGCATTTGTTAGGCCAAATGACATGACGGTGTATTCATAGGAGCCATAACGAGTGACGAATGTAGTCTTGGGAATATCCTCTTCACGGACACGGATCTGGTGATAACCCAACCTCAAGTCGAGTTTAGAGAACACCGATGATCCAGCTAGTTGATCATAAAGATCATTGATCCGGGGCAGTGGGTATTTATTCTGGATTGTGGCTTGGTTAATGGGCCGATAATCCTGTACCAATCGGTTAGTTCCATCCTTCTTCTTAACGAAGAGTGAAGGTGCTCCCCAAGCAGAGGAACTGGGGCGGATGAAACCACTCTTAAGTGACTTGTCGATTTCTTCCTTAAGCTCGAGAAGGTGGTGCGGAGGCATCTTATAAGGACGCTTAGCAATAGGGACAGTGCCAGGCTTCAAGTCAATGACAAACTCGACAGCCCTAGCCGGGGGTATGCCTGGAAGTTCTTCTGGAAAGACGTCCGGAAAATCTCGAACGACAGGAACGTTCTCGATCCCTTCCAGAGGTGAAGTGTTCAAAGCATTCAGAACATATATCTGAGCTTCAGCGTCTCGAGTAATTTGGGCGGTGTAGTTCACTATCTCATCGGAGGGGTGAAGAAGTTGGACAACTTTAGTGGCACAATTGATCGAAGCAATGTGAGCTTTCAACCAATCCATTCCGAGAATGAGGTCTATAGTGGAAGACTTCAAGACGATGGGCGAGTCAAGGAATTCCAACCCTTTAATTTCGACGGTAACGTCAGGTACTATTACGTCAGCATGACAATGACCTTCGGGAGTTTTAATGATTAACGGAGTATGCATCTTCTCATATCGAATGCCATGCATGAATGCAAATTTTCCAGAGATGAATGAATGTGATGCTCCTGAATCAAATAAAACAGAAGCAGGTACTGAGTTAACAAGAAGGGTACCCATCACAGTAGCAGGTTGATCCTGGACTTCTTCAATGTCAATGTTGTAAGCGTGTCCACGACCATGTGCAGCAGACCCAGTATTATAGTTGCGGGTCTGATTGTTGCCACGACCATTGCCATGGCCAGTACGAGGAAAAGCTAACTTATTCTATGTCTGGCGGCAGTCTTTAGCCTGGTGACCTGGTTTGCGGCACTTGAAGCACAGACCATCTTCAAGACGAAGAGGAGCATTGTTTTGAATAGCTTGAGCTCTTGGCTGCCTCGGTGGTGGAGGAGCCAGACGTGGTGCAGCATAGTTGTTCTTTGGCGCAGAGGTATTTGGACGGAACACATTGTTGGGAATCCAGACTCTACGCTTCTGTGCTGAGCCCGAAGATGAGCCAGCATCACGATAGCGCTTCTGCGAGTCCTTGTGCTTCATCTGAGCGGTCTCAATAAGAATAGCCTTGTTCACAAGAGTTGAAAAGTCATTGAAGTCTTGAGCAGCAAGTGCAAGCTCGAGGTCTGGGTGTAGTCCATTACGGAACTTCTCTTGCCTACGGGCATCTGTGGCGATGTCTTCTTCAGCATAGCGGGAGAGGTCAAGAAATTCCCGCTGATAAGCTTCGACAGTCTTGTTGCCCTGAGTGAGGTTGCGGAACTGGGTCTTCATGCGTTCCATAATTGCTTGAGGGATGTAACGTGCATGGAAAGCAGCCTGGAACTCATACCAGGTAATGACTGTTCCAGCAGGCAGTGTACGCTTGTGTGTGTCCCAAGCAGCGGGACCCTTTAGGAAAAAGGCCGCGAAGGTGACGAAGTTGGCAGGGGCGACATTAGCAGACTCCATCTCATGAGTGATGTCGCAGAGCCAGTCATCTGCATCCAGTGGCTTGTCAGAGTTGTGGAACTGAGTGGGGTTAAGCCGCATAAACTCCGGCAGAGTTATTGAAGGTGGGTTTTGGTTCTGGTTCTGGTGCTAGTTGTTCTAATGCGGAAACTGAGCCATAATTCTAGTCATGAACTGGTGGTTGAGCTCGAATTGTTGCATCATAGCTGCCATATAGTCTGGCGGTGGTGGGCGTTCAGGGGCACGACCACGACCACGACCACCTGGTCTAACCATCCTGCTAAGTATCAACAGGGGGCAGTTTAGTAAAAGCAATTGCGATTGTTTAGCAACAAGCATGATGGAACTCGACAACAATTTAAGCAGTGTAACAGATACATAATAGTAGTCAATTAAGACATACAGATCCATACACACAGTCGGGTACATGCGGACAGCATAACAGTGCAAATTTTAAAAGCTAGACATTCTAGGCGGCGCGCAGGCACGCGGTAAGGAAGTACACAACGAGACATAGCAAAGGCTACATCAACGTCGGGGAAAACCACTGTAACGGGGTAACTGTGAGTGCGGACGATGAATGTTCGTCACGGAAGGATCCTGCGCTCCATGTGCACTCTGATGCAGAACCCGGTCTCGAGCTGTAAGAAGAGGTCCACATGTAAGTGTGTGACCTCCAACAGCAGGCCAATCAATACCAGCATACATCTGAGTCCTGCGCGGATAAAGGATGTGCTCAGGATGTATCCCTGCACGAACAGCGGGTAGCAACTGCGTCATAGCATCGTAGAGACGTGCTCGAGTGGCAACCAACTCGATGGCAAGAGCCCGAACCGTGCGATCCAGAGCCTGAGTGCACTGAATCAGAACGCGCGGGTCGTATCGGCGATGCTCGTACGAGGCACAGATAGCTGTGTAGTATCCAGTAGCATCTCCAGTAGGGGCATACGGAATGTATCGGAACTCAGAGTCATCCAAGATATCGCTGAACTGTCCTCGGAGACGTGCGACAGCAGAGTAGGCGGCATCATGTATTGCCATCTCAATCATCATGTCGATACCATGAAAAAGGTGCAGCTCGGTGTCTGAGTCATTCTGTTGATCATAGATACGAACATCAGCATGGTACTGTTCCTGGTTGAACTCGCGGTAATCCTCATAGACCATGTACTCAGGGTACCAGCGGTAGCCAAGTCTGGTCATGAGAGCAATCAGGACAGCTGGAAACCCAGGGGCATCACGAGCCCAAGTGCAAAGCACAAGCTGTGTCGTAGGACGCGGTGGAAACAAACGGTCCATCTGAAACAGACGAAATTCAGGTTGTCGAACGACAATGAGAAGTTTAACACAACTCGGAGAGAAGGGTTAAACAAAACAATGGAAAGGAAAATGATTATCAATCTAATTAGATCAATGACAAGGAAATCGCAAAGATATCCAGCTCTCCGGGTAGACGGGATTTACGAGATCCTAAGTGTCGGCGTTAGTAAAATCATTTAACCCAAATAGAAGAGAGATCAGAGTCACAGAGTATAGACGAGGAATAAAAGATCCTAATACCACCCAGTTGGCGACATGGGCCCGTAAGCCACACAGCCAAGTTAGTAAATTAGTTTTTGATGTCTAGACTCAACTTCGGCCAAGGAATTTGGAGGGGGGCTTCCTATAGGCAATCGGCTCTGATACCGACTTGTGACGCCCCCGACTTAATCGAGCACTAATCATACACGCAAACATGCACGATCAAGCACAGGGACTCACGGGAAGATATCACAACACAACTCTAACACAAATAAACGGAGATCCACATTATTACAGACCAGGGATCCGAAGATCCGAATACATAAGTCAGTCATACAAATATTATCTGAGTACAGACATAGTTAGACAAGATTTGCCTTAAGAAGGCTAGCACAAACAAAGACACTAGATCGAAAGGCGTTGGCCTCCTGCCTGGGAGCCTCCGATCCTACTCCTGGTCAGCTGGCTCGATCCAGTAGTACGTGCCCTCTGGACCCTCCTGGTAGTAAGCTCCTGAGGTGGCATCTGGCTCCTGGACTCCATCGTCTGGTGTATCATCAAGGTGGGGTCTGGGGAAAAGAGAAAGTAAAGCAACCGTGAGTACTCATCCGAAGTACTCAGCAAGCAAGGATCTATACTACATATGCAACATTATCAATGGAGAAAGGCTGTATATGTGGACTGGGCTGCAGAAATGCTAGAACAGAGAGAAGGCCTAGTCCTATCGAAGACTAGCATCTTCACGGAGTCATCATCTTGCAGCAGTAGAAGAGAGTAGAATAGCATTTTATTTAGCAAACATGTTGAAGCAAGCCTGGAGATCCTTCCTCGACTCCCAGCGAGAAAGTGATCCCGAAGCTCCAATTAAGTAACAAGTATCCAGTTCAAGTAATAGATCGGGATACACAAACTGAGCATCCTTTACCGTAGGACCGGCTATCGATAGATCATTCATCCCTGCAGGGGTGCACTACTGTTACCCAACACGCTCGATCAACTCTGGCCGGACACACTTGCTGGGTAATGCCCGACCTCGGAAGATCAACACGAAGCAGCGCCCTACCTAGGCTCAGCAGAGAGGTCAGCACGCCAGACTAACCTATGCACCCAGAGGTCTTGGGCCTTCACACTGGGCACCCTGCGTGTTGCGAGACTGGCCGGGGTGCAGGCACTACACTGAACTCGTCAGTGAAGTATCCAGCCCAATCCCGACAATCAGCTCGCACGGTGAATCGTGACGTCTGACGAGCTTTCGGGAGAAGTGTACATCGCAGAGGGCCCCATAACCATAATCCCGCGTGGTGGTAGTGCGTATAGGGCACGTCGACCCACTCAGATCACACACCCAAATCCAATAGGCTCATTTAGTATCACACGGAGGCAATCAGAGTTTCTGAAGCTCCGCCACAATATCACACTCGAGTGCCCTTCCGGCACACTCGACATCACAGATCCCCAGCGGGTAGCCACCAGGGCGGACCCGCCTGTAACAAAGGTCAAGGTAACCGTGTGGTCATAACCGTCGATGATCAAGCAGGGGCAACAAGGGTAAGGTGGTGGGGTCACTGATGGTTCAATACCAACCTATACTAAACAGTTTATCATAGGCAGGTAAGGTAACAATGAACAGGTTACGAAAACAGGCTATGCATCAGAATAGGAACATACATTAACAGTAGCAAAATCTAATGCAAGAAGGAGAAATGGAATGGGCGATATCTGGATGCTCAAAGGGGGAGGGGGCTTACCTGGTTGCTGTGGCAAGAGAGAGAGATCGTCAGCGGGCTGCTCATCGGTAGTGTAGTCGTACCCAGCTGCAGCGTCGTCGGTATCGGCGTCTATCAAGAGAGAAGGAGGGGGAGAGAAACAATAAATTCACGGCAAAAATGCAATCAGTATGTATCACATGCCTAAATGATATGCCGGGGTGTTCTACTGCCTAACTAAATGATTTAGTTAATTTAGGAATTTATCCGGATTTATTTAATCAACATTGGGCACTATTCATTTATCGAAATCGGTCTAAAAGTTCAATATTCATATAGCTAGGGGCATCTGACAGGAATACGGAGGACGTATTCGGGTTCGTATCGAAATTCTGAGCAAGTTTCATATACAAATTATTTTCATCGGAGTTACGATTTAATTTATATGATTTTTTAAAGTTTTAAACATTTTCTGAATTTAATTATTTATTTAAATTCGAATTATCCAGAATAGTGAATGATGACGTCAGCATGAGGTCAGTGTGACATCAGCAGGTCAACTCTTGCTGACCAGAGTCAAACCTGACAAGTGGGGCCCACATGTCATACACTGCGACATTAACAGAGGGGTTAAAATTAACTAACTGGGTTAATTAGTGGGTGGGCCCCAGCAGTCAGTGGCTGATTAGTATCTAAACTAATTAATTAACTAATTAACAGATTTTCTATTTATTTTAAATTGTTTTACAGGCGGGACCAACATGTCATAGAGACGGGGCCGCCCAGTCAGTAGTTGACCCAGTCAACTGGGTCAACTGGGGCCCGTGGGGGCCACAAGGCAGTGACCCAGGGGGTGGGGCCCGCGTGCCACGTCAGAGCCGTCCGCCGGAGAGCGCTCCGGCGAGCTCGGGATTTGGCTAGGGTGCACCGTTTTGGGCGATTCTTCTTGCGTTCGAAAGCAGAGCCCGAGCCGCGTCGATCTGTGCTGATGGCCGGAGCTGGGGTGGCCGGAAATGAGTGGCACGACCTCAACGGCGGCGACGGTGTTCGGGTGAGCTACGGGAACCACGCCACGTCGTGTTAACGGACGACGCGAAGCGCTGGGGAGGCTCTACGCGATGCGGCGAGCAAGTTGGGCAGCAGTGCGCGACCATTTGGTCGCCGAAACGACGTCGGCGATGAGCAATGGCAGAGGCAGGGGCTCGGCCATAGCGCCGAGCGGGCTAGGGGCAAATGTGGCCGCGGAAAGAAGTAACGGAAGGAGGGAGGAGCTCACCGAGCGGCCAAGGAAGGCCCGTGTGAGCTTAGGAGCAGCAGAGGTCGACGGAGATGACGGCGGGCACCAGCGACCGAGAAGGAGAGGCAAGGTCGATCCCGAGCGTGCGGTCGTTCCCGAGCGTGATGACGAGGCGCAGTCGAAGCAGACGAACGAGGCGGAGTTGCAGGACGCGTCGGCGGAGCGAACGGGAGACGGTGGCCGCGCAGTTCAACCGCGGCCGTCCATGGCGGCGCCGGGTGAGGAAGAGGAAGGCGAGGGGAGGGAAGTTGTGGCGCTAGGGTTCGTCCGGGGGAGCGGGGAGTTGCTCTTTATCCACGGCGCGGGCGCGTTATCGAGCGGCGGGCGAGGGGGGCCTGGGGCACGCGCGCGTGCGGGCGCGAGGTGTTCGACAGCGAGGCGGCGGTGAGCAGTGAGAGGTGGGGGACGACGCGGGATGGGCTGGGCCGGTGCTGTAGCAGTAGGCCTAGTGCACAGTAGAGCGTTTAGGCCTTTTCCTTTTTCCCTTTTTCTGTTTCTTTCTTTTCTGTTTTGCTAATTGTTTGGGCCCCAAATGGATTTTGTAAAAAGTGTGACCCAGTCCATAAATACCAGTGCATCATACCCTAGCACCAAAAATTAGTTTGGGCAAAACATCATTTCACATTTGATTTAGATTAATTATAAGGTTATTAAATATTATTTTCAGCCACTGTTAGAGGAGGTTTGGGTTACTTAATTAATGTAATAATTGTTGGTTACAATTTTTGAGTTGTCTCTGCAATATTTGTTATTCATTGAACATTTTAGTTTCTATGTTGAACAACTTTTATTTTCCACTTTCATTTAAATTTGGATTTTGACTTAGGAGTTGAAATGCAACATGATGCTAATGATGATGATGCACTGTTAAACATGCTGACTTGTCATTATCAAAAGTGATTACTGTGGCTAATGACATGGGGTGTTACACCATAGCTACAGAACCTGACGTGAGAACAACTCTTCTTCTGCTTTAAGCGTTGAGTTGGGGTTCGGAGTGGTGGTCCTCGTGCTTTAGGCACTGCAGTTGCCTTACTAACTGCTCGTGTTTGGGTGCTCTGTGGTGGAGACAGTGCTGTGTCAACTGGAACTGGGTTACTATCTGCTGGGGTTGGGGTTAGAAGGGGTGTAGCTGGTTCTCTGTCCAACTAGGTAGGGGTACAATCTGTGGGAGTCTAGGTTATGTGTGGTGGGGCTGGTTCTTGGTCAAGTACAACCGTGGTTCTATCTGCATCGACTGGTAGCACTATCTTTTCTGAAGACCGTGTTGTTACTCCCTTAGATACTGCCATCACCCTCTCCAATTCAAATGGCTGATAAACAAGAAAAGTAATTGAATGTACAGACATTGTATGATAGACAGGTGCAATGGATAGTGGGGAATAAAAGAGGGCATGAAATAATTCACATTTATGTTGTCTAACCAAACAGGATAGCATGACACAATTTCACATATATGATGGCTAACTAAACAGGATAGCATGACACAATTTCACATATACGATGGCTAACTAAACAGGATGGAAAGACATAGTTCAAAATATGATCACTATGTAAACAGGATGACATGATATAACTATATAATGTGTTTATTAAATAGGTTGGCATGCCATAATTCACATACATGCCGCCTATGGAAACATGATAGCATGATATAATTCACGGATAGAATGACATAATTCAAAATATGATGACTGTAAACACTAAGTAGGATGAGATGATATAACTATATGATGTCTTTATTAAATGGGTTGGCATTCCATAATTCAGATAGATGTTGTCAATGTTAACATGATGGCATGATATAATTCAAATATATGATTTATATACTAAGCAAGTAAGCAGATGGCAATCGCATATATGATGTAAAAACTAAGTAATGCAAGACAACATATGCATGATATGAGTAATATAACCCTGCCAAGTTTGAGCATAGACCTCAGGGGGGAAATAGGAATCGTCATCTGTCTCTGAATCCTCCTCTGAGGAGCTATCTGTAACCAGCAAGATGTCTGCTTCAGCAGGTAGCATTGTCTGCTCTGAAGACCTTGTTTTCACTCCAGATACTTCTATCACCGCTTCAAATGGCTGATGCACGGGAAGAGTAGTTGAATATACAAACGTTGTCGACAAATGGAATACGTAATACAAAAAAAGATAGCATGATATAATTCACATATATGATGTTGGCTAAACAACATGGCATTGCATAATTCACATATATAATGCCTTGCAATAAGATAGCATTGCATAACTCACATATATAATGTCTTGCAACAAGATGGCATTGCATAATTAACATATATGGTAATTAGACACTAAACAGGTGGCATTCACACAAAGCATGTCTAAACTAAGCAAATGACATAGCAATGCAAGACACCATACGCACGATATGAGCAACATAACCCTGCCAAGTTAGAGCATACACCTCGTGGGGGAAATAGGACTGGTCATCTGTCTCTGAATCCTCCTCTGAGGAGCTATCCGTAACCAGCGAGATATGCGCTTCGTCAGATAGCATAGTCTGCTCTGAAGACCTTGTTTTCACTCTAGAATTTTCCATCACCGTGTCAAATGGCTGATGCACATGAAGAGTAGTTGAATGTACTAACATTGTTGACAAATGTAATACGTAATGAAAAAAAAGGATGGCATGATATAATTCACATATAAGATGACTGTCGAAGCAGGATGGCATTGCAAAATTCACATAAATGATGCCTGGCTAAACAAGATGGCGTTACAAAATTCACATATACGATAAAGAAACTAAATAGATGGCATTCACACAAAGCATGTCTAAACTAAGTAGATGAAATATTTGATGTATAAAGTAAGCAATGCAAGGCACCATATGCACGATATGACCAACATCAGCATGCCAAGTTAGAGCGAAGACCTTAGGGAGTAAATAGGAGTGGTCTTCTCCTTCTGAACCCCCCTCGGAACAGTTATCTTCCTTTTGATTACAATCTGAAATGGATGGAGGGGGGCCTGCCTTTGCGCCCACCATGGAGCGACGTCTGCATGAAATTTTAATGCCACGCAAGGCTCGTCTCTTTTGCTCTACATGTTCAGTTCCATTGTGTACAATAACTGACATGCATAGGAATAAAACATAGTGACATTATGTAAGGAGTGCATGCAGAAATCCAGAGTGATGGTAGCAACCTGTGGATAGACCCAAAACCAATGATAGCAGGCAGATAATGGCTTCAGTTAAAAAATACAGATAATGGCTTCTTTACTGTTTGTTTCCCGCCCAACATGAAACTCATAGTAGACACCAGAGATTAACCAGATAGTAGATAGATACTATTGATTGCGGCCCCGATATGTACCACACAACCATTTAAAAACTCAAGTTTGAGCATTAGTTTGGAGCTGACTCAGAGTCTAATCGGTGAACAGGAAAATAAAGTAGCATGTAATATTAAGCGATGCATAACGTAAGCAGACACGAAAGAGTGCGACCTCTCTTGCGGACCCGTGTAGTCATCAAGGTCATCTGCTTAGTTTATGATGGTAATGCAGTTGTCGTGGCTGCCGGCGGCGGGGAAGAAGATCAGAGGCGGCGAAAGACAGTCTGGAGGGCAGATCCCTGCTACGGTGGACCCTTCTGTCGTTGGAGCAGCTGAGCTGGGGTGGACGATAGCGCAGCAGGAGCGGGACAAACCACACACGGTTTTCTTTGACAACTATCTGTAAGAGAAGTAATTCTGTAAGGGCTCGTTTGAATTGGAGGATTCTAAGGGATAGGAAATACACAGTAATAGGATAGGAATGCATGTGCAAAGAATTTAAAATCACAGGATTTCTGTCAATCTGGGTGTTTGGTTCACAGGAATTGGAAGCTCACAGGAATGCAAAGAAGCATGGCCAAATTAAGTCAAACCACAAGAAAATGTACAGTTATAATGCTATTATGCTACTACCACTTAGTCTTGTTCTTCATGAATAGGAATTTGAAAAGGAGGGCCAAGTGGATATTAAAATTCCTACGGTTTTTCTTTGAAAGAGACACTAAAGGAACAAATCCTACAGTTTTCCTTTGCTCCATTCCTTTGAACCAAATGCATTAATAGTAGTACCATAGGAAACTTTCCAATTCCTATGTTTTTCCTTCACTTTTCCTTTCAACCACTGGCAATTCTATTACGCAGGCTTGAACAGGCAAAAGCCTACACTCCAAAAATGTTTTTGTGCTACTTGTACTACTTTGGACCCAGGCCACTGCCTTACTAACTCAACTCCTAGGCCCATCTACACATGCACAGCTCAAACACGTGGAAATAAATAATGATGGCTTTTGAGAGAGTCCATCACGGATAGCTAAGTTGCCTGGTACCTCACTGCTTGTCATATAGTAGGAGAAACTAATCGTATTTCACGTTACTACATGTGCTCAGTGGACAATATATATAACATGTAGAGTAAAAAAGTGATGCAACCGGTGTACAACCTCTTTGGCGAAGCCATGTCAATCTCAGCATGATTGGGTTGGTCGGTGACGATGCTCTGGCTGATTTGGCTGTCGGAGGAGGGGAAGAAGATCTTACGCATCTGGAGATGGAGCCGGGGGTACTGCTCCGCTGTGATGGAGGGTTTCGTCGTTGGAGCAGCTCCGGTGAGTTGTACGACGGCGAGGCTGAAGCAGGACAAGAGAGACAACGTTAACCTGAGTGGAATTCTAATAGCATCTCCAATAGATGATGTAAAATACATAACCACAAAGTGCTAGATGTAAAATACATCAGCCGCTCATCTCTGAACTTAACTGTCGAAACTGAATTGAACTGTTGAAACTGAATTTTACTGTCGAAACTGAATTTTGCTGTCGAAACTGAATTTTACTGTCGAAACTGAACACACTAGTAGCAGAAAAGTAGTAGCAGCTGCTGCAGCGCCCGGAGCAGCAGCACGTGTGAGAGCCAGGGCAGCTAGTCGTGTAGCAGCATGTCGGGTAGCAGCTGCAGGGGCTCGAACGAGAGCAGGATCTGTTGCTCGTGCAGCAGCAGCAGCACAAGCAAGAGTAGAGCAGCAGCGCCAGCAAGAGCAAGAGCGAGAGCAGCAGCGCCAGCAAGAGCAAGAGCAGACCAAGCAGGGGACCGAGAGTAAGAGCAGAGCAGCAGCGCGAGCGAGAGCCAAAGCAGCAGCAGCTCCTACTGATGTGGATGTCGGCGCCGAGGGGGCGACGCCGTGGAGGAAGTGGCCGGCGACACCGCCGTAGATGGAGCCGCGCCATGTCAGCTCGGGACCGAGCGCCGGCAGCACCATGAGATCGAATCAAGAAGAAAATGCAGTGATTAGTGTAGAACCTCTTTGGTGGCGCCGATTAGGCCTCAGCATCATCCGAGGAATCGGTGATGATGCTGCTCTTCCGATGGTGCAGGTGAAGACGGCGGTGTGGGAATGGAGGTGGCGCGAAAGATGAGGGGAACGTCGGGGCAGCTCCTTGGAGGTGGAGGACGGGGTGGCTGAACCGGCGGGACGACGAGATCGACAACGGATCCTTATCCGGTGCGGTGGATGAGGAACGTCGATATGTTGCTGTGGACGACATCGTCGGGGAAGAGGATCCGGCTGGGTGGGCGGACGGAGGAGGGTGTGGGGCTTCGCGGGTTTTCGCGGCCTCGGTGTACGAATGGGGGGCAGAGGGGATGGGAGGGGGAACCATAGCTTAGGGACGCGCTTGTCCAAAATGTGGGGTAAGTTACGAAAGTAGCCCCGCCGATTTGACCTAGGTAGTTCTTTCGGTTCAGGGGTATCATGGGAATTTTGCGTGTCGGGATTTGGCAGGAGGTGGGAGTTTTCGCACGCGTTGTAATTTTGGGATAGCAAGGCGCGGGTTGAGATCGAGGGAATTTTAGGAGCACAACAAGACAAAGAGATATCTTAAAATTTCGAGATAACAAGGCACGGGTTGAAATTTCCGGACAAGCCTAACATGTATACTATATCAAATCAATTCGCACTTCCCTCGACGAAAAAACCAAAAAGAAATCAATTCGCACCGCACAAGAGAGTCTAGTCCCGTGTACTGTACCAAATCAATTCGCACTACAAATGCCATTCAAAACTTTGAATCCATGTTATGTTCAATTAAAATATTTCGCTACGTGTATAATGCATGCAACCTGCTACTCAAATGAACATTTTAGTGCATTCCAAACGTATATACTACGCTTCAATATGAACTAAATTTAAATTCGTTTCTCTATTTGAATAAAATCTACAATCATGATTGTTGTCAAGTTAAACCATTTGAATTCATTTCTCTATTTTAATAAGATCTACAATCATCATTATTGTCAAGTTAAACCATCGTTTGTATATTATCTTCACAGCACACCACATGATTATTGTCGAGTTAGATATGAACTATGTGTACTATACGAACTCGAACTCGATTTTTTGAATCCACTTTATGTTGATTTCAAATCACAGTACATTTCAAGCTCTAGCTAGATCTTCATAATCTAAACCATGTCTCATATGTATAATGTTTTTATCACATAATGTATGGTTCCCCGCCCCCTACGCCTACAAGTATTTAGCTGTGATTTGCAAATGCCACACATTATCACAAATTCAAATAAAATGTGAGATGGTCGATATATAGTAGTATGGTTTAGATTGTTCGATGTTTAGTTGTGAGCTGCAAATGCCACATATTATCACAAATTCAAATAAAATGTGAGATTGTTCGATATATGGTATGTTTTAGATTGTTCGATATTTAGCTGTGAGTGGCAAACACCACGCATTATCACATTATATTATAACATGTCCAAAACCACACCATGCGTATCACCGCTATATTCATGCATGCATAGGTTTATAACACTATGATCTCTTATTCAAATATATGAATCCACTTTCATATCGAATTATGATCTTTGTTAGTCTCTTACACCCACACAATCCTCTAACCTTTGTAGCTAACCCTAACTTTCTCTCGTGCATGCACACGCCCTCCTCGCCCTCCCCCTCCTTCAGCATTCTATCCGTCGCACACATTCATTTTTTTTCTTTAGGTTATTCTTCCACGGTCTCCACAACTCCTTCTTTCCAACACACACCGATCGATAAACCTCTCTAGAGATGTCTGCCTACCACATACACACACACTTTCCATCTCCTCCTTTCTCTGTCCATGCCTCGTGTCTCTCATACGGTCCCACACACGTGTAAACTCTCGCCCCTCTTTTCATCGATCTTACAATCGCACACTCCTCCCCCTATCTAGCTAGTAGGCCTCTCGCACCACCTCCTAGCTCCATCTCTCTCTCTCTATCCATCTCTCTGGGCCTTATTTGCCTCTAACAAATGGATGTACACCAACCGATCTCCCACTATACATATAACTAGCTATGTCGTTTATAACTCTTTTTCCGCACACGCCGATCGATCTACCTCATTAGTTATGTCTCTCCCTTCCTCCGACACACAACAATTGATCTACTGATCTAGTTAGGTCTGCTTACCAAACACATGGTCCCCCTTCATCATCCATGCATGCCTCCTGACACATCTATCACGCACACGCACACACAGAAACACATCCCCACTCTTCTTGATATTGCAGTTGTACCCTCAGGTTGTCTAGTAGGCCTCTCCCACCATCTCTGAGAAGCAACTCCACCACCCCTCCAGCACTCTACCTCTGTGTGTGTGTGTGTGTGTGTGTGTGTGTGTGTGTGTGTGTGTGTGTGTGTGCGTGTGTCCCAACCTATTTCCCGTCCTCCACTTATGTATGGATGTCGACCAATCTCCCTCAAGACATGGCTAGGTCTCTCCTTCTCAACACATATACGAGTCGATCTACCTCTCTAGTTAGGTCTCTGCCCCCCCCCCCACACACACACACCGATGCATCGAGCGCTCTAGTCATGTCTCCCCACCACACACAAACTTGCCCTCTCCATTCTGACGTTCCGGTAGGTTAGTCGCCCTATATCTTTGACGTGCACACACACAATTTCGATGACTCTCTTCATCGATCTCGCACCCACACACTTGATCCTCTCTTCGACTCTATTGATATGTATGACCCCTCCCTCTCTGCTCGTGGATCACCCCCTCTATATATGGTATAGATAGGCCTCTATTTCACACACATTGCATGTGTCACATTTTTGTTTGAGACATCATCGACACATATTCCCACAAATACATTTACGAAATCACCCCCCCACACATAACAAAAAACACTCACGAACGCACACGGCATCTCTCTAGGTTTGTATCTCTCTCACACACACCCATGGAGGTGGGGGACATGCATGAAGAGAGGGAGGGGTGCACCAAGAGGTGCACGCACGGCGCACGTACTGCCGTCTCTTTCCCAACCACACCCGCGCGGGTACACGGTGGAGCTCATTTCTGTACGAAAAGGCAGCCCACGTGGTAATTTGACATGTGTACTGGTTGTCCACTTGATGGAGGATCATGTACCACGGGTGAACAAACAAATTGCGACTTGACGCATTATTTAAAAAAAGAGGCAAACCATGTGGTGCCTACCTTAGAGGCAAGGCTCTATACACTGGAGATGCTCTGTACTACTTTTGATGTGTCCCGTCAACTCATAGAACGAGGATAAGCTTGCTTAGTACGCCCTCTCCCCCGCCCACGGGCGCGGTGGCTCGCAGAGTCGCAGGACGAGGAGAAGCTTTCTTACAACGCCTACGCCCGCTCCCTCGCCCACGCGCGCGGTGGCTCGCAGGACAAGGAGAAAATTTTACTACTCCCTCCATTACTCCTCGTCCCTACCTTGGTTAGAGAGATTATCATATTGTCTGAAATATATGTCTTTTAGCAGATTTCAATATGAACTACTAGTACATACTCCAAACACTGATGTATATAGACGTATTTTAGAGTGTAGATTCACTCATTTTGCTCTGTATGTAGTCCATATTGAAACGGACATAGTAGTACGCACTCTCCCCCGTCCCTCGCCCCTCGACCCTCGCCCACATGGTGGACGTGCAGCAATTCATTCGGTCTCAGATAGCCAGAACCATATACTGTAGTACCATCATTGCTCGACTTCCCGAAGAGGCGAACAGCCAAGCGCAAGGTTAATATTTTTGAGATGCCAAGTGCAAGGTTTATAGGAGAACGAGTTGTAGTAGTACTAGTAGTACGTACTGTATGAGGAAGAAGGCAACAAGAATGTATGTTTTGCGTGACAGTCTCTTCTTACAGGGCGTGCTAGACCTAGTGGACCTCATTGTTGCAATGGGAGTACTATCATAGATGGCACGATTCAGAGTGGTGGGCAGCGGGAATAGTTCGGAGCTACTTAGTCTTAAACCCCATGAAGAAGTCCCATCGAAAGGAATAGCCATCCTCTACACGTGCTCCTATGTCAAATGAGTAAATGAGACAAAAAGAGAAAGAGACAAAGTAAAAAAAATCACCAGCCTTAGAGCCAGCCCTATTGTATCAGTGAATGATATTTGTACGTCGTGATTGACATGGCTATCTTATTAACCATGCTGCGGAAGTAGCAGCAGATTTTTATTTATTTGCAGAGGTAGCAGCGGATGGATATTCAACAAGGAGTGAAATGATGGCTGCTTCCTTGGTTAAACATAGAGAAAGGCGGGCCTCGTGATTTGATGGCTCATTAGTCATTATTACTGCCTATACTCTTTGCCCATATAATAACCGCGTGGTAGAGTAGTTGGCCATACTTTTAATAACCATGCTCGAAGAGAAGAGGTGCACGCACCCACGCACGTACTAGTAGTACTCTTTGCGTCTTCCCAAACCACACACGTGATACGGTGGAGCTCATTTCTGTACGATGATGCAGCCCACATGATAATTTGACGTGTCTAGTACTAGCACTTAATGGAGGGTCGGAACCACGCATGAACGGTGCCGCGTTATTTAGAAATATATTTTTTCTTCAGTGGCACGTACGTAGTATAAATAGGTTCATATGGAGAGAAAAAAACCGCTCCACTATATATAACATAGCCAGGAGCCTACACGGTTGCTTGCTGGGGTTGCTCTCTTCACACTCTCTCGCACAAAATGATTGTGGCCACATCTCTAACATACGGGCGGATCACGTCCGCCGGGGGAAGGGGTTGATGCTTTGTGTAGATGCGATCGGTCGCCGTCGCCGACGGCCAAAACCCACTATCGGCGCGTCCCGATCAGGGGTCCCTGCCGTTCTCTCTCACAAAGCTGGTGTGGTTGCCTTCGCCCCTTTCTCACTACCGTGACGTGGGAAGTTGCCGCCTCCCGCCGCCCTCCTCTAAGCTAGCTCCATCTCGACATCCCTCAGGTACAACTTCCTTTACAGCCGGCTTGCACCAATGCCCCAGCTGCCCACATCGCTCCATGTGGATATTTCTCTACTTCTTTTCCCCGCACGTACCTCTACTGGCTTCTACTGTATTTGTGATGAGTGTATGTCTCATAAAAACTAGTCCCACTAGTCTTATTCTAATCACACTTCAATTTCTTTGCCATAGGGATGCTCAGCTCGATTTTAGTGAAACTGCACAAAATGATCCGATGGTCAAAGGGTTGCAAACTTCATTCCTTCGGAAGGTTCAACCTCACCAGCAAATTAAAGCCTGGTTAGGGTTTAGGGTTCAATGCCTAGGGACTGCAGGGATAATTTTTTTCTTTAGCTATCTCTGTTCCAAAGTAAGTGTCAACTTTAGTACAACTTTATACTAAAGTTGGCAAAGTTGGCATAAAGTTGAGACACTTATTTTAGAACGGAGGGCGTATTGGCTATGATCTGTGAATCATTGAGATGCAATAGCATGCATGTTAGTATCCTTTGTATTTGATGGAATGTTGCGCCGGGGCAACCTTGGATGCAAGATACATGAAACAGAAGCTGAAAGCTACATAGCATTGTACATTTTTTGCTGCTTTCGTGTTTTCGCTGAGCTGTCGTGTTTTCGCTGATTTCGCACTCCTCCACTGTAAGAGTGGAGAAAATTGAAAGAGTGGACACGCTCTACCTCCTTTCGCCGAAACATGGGACATCTAGCATCTGGTGCATGTGTCATGCACCAAAGTAAAGTGTACAGTACAAGTGAGACTGAGCACCGTCGTACCACCTCAGTAATAATGACCAATGGGCCGTCAAATCACATAGACCCGGTAGTAAGTTGGACAGATGAAGCAACCATCACTCTTCGTTGAATCTGCTTCTCCCTTCAACGCAAGCGCCAGTGAGAGGTCGCGTCCGCTCTGCCCAGGCATGAATGCGGCACCGATTCTCTGGAGCGGTGCTGACCGTTTCGGGCGAGAAGCGTGCGCGGGCGATGGAGGGGCCTTGGGTGGGCCAGGGTGGTCAGTCAGGAGCGGGTGTGGCAGCTGTCCTGGCTAATCTCATTTTCTTCATTTTACTATATTATTACAGTCTTATTTTCACTTCTTTCCACCACATGCTCACATTCCAAGGTGCATTAAATTGATGCATGCAAGGATTAAAAGAAACCAACCAGTGCATGTAACCATTCCTACTCATTTAGTGGTCGTCCATGAAAATATCGTAATTAATGCGGATTAAAGTTTGAGTAATTTTGTAAACTACGAGATAGAGTACATTTCTCCACTCATCATCTGCCTTGGTTGATGAGATTTCAAATTTAAGCCCTATAAACCGGAAAGGAGGGAGTAGTTTAAATTTTTGGTCAAACTTTGACAAAAAATATATGACGTGATGTAAAAACCTGGACGGAGGTAGTAGTACGAGATACGGTGGCACACAGACTTAGGCCGAATACAAGTGCCCGCTCATTATTGGAAGAGAGCAAAGTGTACATACAAAGTAATTAAAATTGAATTTCTCGAAAATATTTAAAATTGGAGGATGGTGCAGCCCACCTTTCTGATATTTTGACCGTGTGTGCTTCAGTTGTTGTTCACTTCGGAGGGTCGTGTACCACACGTGAATGATAGTAAGCGCGACCGGGAGGTGCGCAACGTTAATTGCGAGTTGACTCCTTTGAGCGTTAAATTTTCTTCACGTATTAGCATTGCCGTAGTATTTTTCTTCACTATGTTAAATAAAGAGTTCCATTTCGTGCACAATTTATAATGATTTTTATGGAGAGAAAAAGAAAACCACTCCAACTATATACGCTGCAGCCTCGTCGCTTGTTTTCTAGGGTTTGCTCTGTTCACACTCTCTCTCCACTATATACATACACGCTGGAGCCTCAGCGCTTGTAGTTGCTCTCTTCACACTCTCTCACCCTCTCCAGATCTAAACAAGACTGCGTTGGCCTCTCTCTCTCTCTCACTCCCCTCACTGCTGGTCAAAGAGCCGGCAGGATACCGTCTGCCGAGGGAGGGAAGGAGGCTTAACGCTGTCGCCGTCGGCGAGGCAGGGAATCCACTACCGGCGCAGCTGTTCTCTTTCACCCAGCGGTGGCGCGGGAGGCCCTCCGACCCCTTCTTCCTCGCTACCGTACATAGTGTGGGTAGATCGGCCTCCGGCCGCCCACTGAGCCACACCCCGAGAACCTTAAGGTATAATTTACTTAATCCACATGCATTGCTCTAGCTGCATGTGGATTTTTTCTGCTTCTGCACTTGAATCTAGGTGTTGGATCATTCAGGAAAGTAGTGGGGAGAGTTGTATAGCATGAATCTAGGACGTGGTTCAAAGAGGAAAGGAAGGGGGGAAAGTAGTACAGACTGGCTATCCAGCACCTACGTTGGTCAAAAAGGGAAAACAATGACAAACGCAGTACGCACATCTATAACGAACTGATCTTTCTGTGGGTGGGGGACAAGGCTGTAGAGTTTGAGCAGGACTAGATTTGCTGCCCTCACATAGGGAAAGGTGTCTAAAGATAACAAAACTGGGACCAACACAAATATGCTCCTTGGTTGTTTGTTCTTTGTTGCAACAGACTGTGCATCACCCCTTTATACATCGGTAGATGCACATGGTGCTGGTGCGTCCACTGTCCCATGCAACTCTTTAGCTGTTGTTAATCTAATAATGCCGCTGGAAAATTGAAGCAATGCCACACTTAAAAGCAAATTACATGTCTAACAAATTTTATTGTTAATATAATCTCTCTGTTAATATGAATCAATGCCACTATTTGAGAAATGGTACTGTCTTGCTTTCTTTCCCATTTAGATAAGTTAGATGCTTCTTTTTGTGGGCTTCTGTGTCATCCACCGTTATTGACCAGTAATTGTTTCCTTTGCACCTCTGTGTAAACATGGTTATCTACTTCACCTTGTTGCTATTGCGACCTTTTGGTACAATTCACAAAACACTTTTGTTTTAAGAGTGTTTTGTGCAGTTCATCCAAAATGTCACACCGACAACATTGCTTGATTGCTTGATCTTAGTGGAACTGCACAAGAGGATATCTAACTTCCTATCCGTGTTGGCAAATTTGTTTCAGATCTTCTTCTTGTGAGTTGTTTGAATTCTGCGTCATGAGAGGTTAGTACTGGCCTTCTTTCACATGATTGTGCAGTGTGCTTTCATATGTTGTGCTACTTATACGGTAATGTTGCTTGATTTTAGTGAAGTGCACAAATGGAGACCATACTTCCAATCTGTATGTGCACCGTAATATCCCATTGAGGTAAGATAATGATATTTAACAACTGTTGGCCTGTATTTTGCTACTGTCATCAGATATTAATGTTGTTGTTTAGTGCTCCCTAATTGAACTGCCAAATCTTACATTGAAGGCGAAGCTTGTGTGTTATTGAACCAAGTGATTAAGGGGAAGAACAAGCGGAAGAAAAACAAAAATCAACTCCCGGTGCTGTAATGAAGCACTGGAACTATGATGACACAAGTAATGATATAGTTTTGCATCTTAATTTATTGCTATGGCTGGAACGAGCAATTGTATTGCCACTGATTTGATGCCACTCTTAATGTAATATGTAATTATCTCTACTTGTGCAAACAGGGATCTTGTTTGAAGATAACATATATTTTAGTGAACTGCACAAGAAGATGTTGGAAACATTAAACTAATCAAGGAGTATATAGTAAGCATGGCAACCACAGTAGATGATAACGGATGGTTCCCGAGAAGTGCTTCATCTGTATGCTCTACACAATAAGCCTCCTGACAAAGGTTGGTACTGGCCCACGGATTTCATCCATATGATTGAGCTTTGTCATCTCTATTGGTGTTGTGCTACTGTTTAGATACTGTCATGAGAAAGTGGTATTGTCCTCGAGAAGTGCTTCATCTGTGCTGTTTTAATTATTTCCTTTCCTTTTTTTCGAGCAAACAGGGATGCAGCATTTAGTTATTCTCTTGCCTTTGCACAACAGAATCATCCTCTTCATATCAGAAGGAAGCAGTTGAAGGATGGTAACATTACTGCCCACAAGAACAAACTAACTTCAGCTCAGAAGGACTCACGGATCTCCATCTTTGTTGCTGTGATGGCCAATACAATGTTGTTTTAGGATTCTTTCCAGCGAGTTCCATTTTTTTAAATGTGTGCTCTGCATGGATCATGTAGGTTGCCTGTTTAAACTAGTAATTCATAGTACAGTTTGCTTTATACTAATCACTTTTTTGTATTTATGCAATCAGGGATGCTCAGCTTGATTTCAATGGGAACTGCAGAAAATGTTCTGATGGTTCGTGCCCTCCATTATACTTCATCATGCACAGTACATCGAATATTCTCGAATCATTCATTTCCACCTCCAGCCACAAAATTAGCTAGATGAAAGGAGGTGCAGATACGTTCAAGGCGCTGCAACATATAAAGGCGAAATCATACAAGCTACGCGTGAAGTTGGTTGATTTTAGTGGAACTGCACAAAAACAACAGCTGGTTTATTTAGCACGAGGTGACATGTCAATGTCCGAACTGATGGCAAACCCTGCCCATTCAACAATCGTAGGCATTTGATATTTTGGAATGGGAAAACCTTGTCAAAGTTTGCTCATTGATGTACGCAAAGACACGCATTTAATATTTTGGAATGGGACAACCTTGTCAAATTTTGCTCATTGATGTTAGCAAGAAGACATGCGTTTGATATTTTTGAATGGGACGCCCTTTGCTTTCAACAGCATTGATCGATTTTTCTTTATTCTTTAGTTGTGAAGTAAATATTGGCTCTGACATTTGAATCACTGAGATGCATAATCATCGATTGTTTTGAATGTTCTCTATGAATTGCCAGGCCTGTGAGTTTGATTGCAATGTACAGGCACGCTAAAAAGCTGCTCAAACTTTTTGTACATGTGAAACTGCTGCAAACGAGGTGATCACCGTGCGTCCTAAGAATAATGCTAGTACGTATTGTTTTGCATGTTCATCCAATGCCAGTGATACAAGAATTCGAACAAATTGAACTAAATTCGTTCATACACAGCCGTATCTATATCTATCTTTCTATATATCTACTACTCTTATTATTACTCTTATAAAAAAAACATAGTTGGTGATGATGGTGTGCCTGCCATCCTGCAATATAGGTTGTCCGATCTATATCTGATGGATAGGAAGGAAACTATGGCAATTTTGCAAAAAGATACCCACACCCCTCTCCACATTTGTAGATAAGGCCTTTCCTCATTCATCCTTTTCTCTCACAAGATAAACTACTCATACAAATGCATCTTGATGTTCCATGCAACACACGGGCATCTTGCTAGTCTACTACTCTTATATAAAAAACAGAGTTGGTGATGATGGTGTGCCTGCCATCCTGCAATATAGGCCGTCCGATTTATATCTGACGGATAGGAAGTAAACTATGGCAATTTTGCAAAAAGATACCCACACCCCTCTCCACATTTGCAAATTAGGCCTTCCCTCATTCATCCTTTTCTCCCACAAGATAAAACTACTCATACAAATGCATCTTGATGTTCTTTGCAATGCATGGGCCTCTTGCTAGTTTCAAATAAACATGCCGGGTTTCATTACATTTCATACATTCTTCAACTAAAAAGGGGTGCGGTAGAGGTATAATTAATTAACCTAATCTATGATCTCTGGCACCCATTTCCCGTGTCCGGCTGAGCCGAACAAAAGCTTATTCTCCAGCACAGCTCTCCGACTCCACGTCGCCGCCAAGAAGCTAATCGGCCGTCAATGTTCAACCCGCCAAGCTTGGCTTCAACCGGAGGGTAGCAGCGGTGGCCTTACTTGGACCCGAGCGGCGGCGACCTACCGTGTTCTACTCTTCCTTGTTTTCTGTGTGGCGCAGCCTCGTTGGCAGTGGGGCGGGGCCTCGACGGAGCCGGTGATGTCCTCTATCTCGTTGCCTGCGGGGCGGCGCCTCGGCGGAGCAGGGGAAATCTCCCCCCTCATTGCCGGCAGGGCGGGGCCTCGGCGGAGCCGACGATGTCCTCTGCCTCGTTGTTGGCGGGGCGGGGCCTCGGCAGAGCAGGGCCTCGTCGAAGCCGGTGAAGTCCTCCGCCTCGGTGCCGGTGGGGCGGGGCCTCGGCGGAGCCGGCATTGTCCTCCGCCTCGTCGTCGGTCTCGCCAAACAGCGCCTCGCCCGCTTCATCACCCTCTTTGTAGGCGGTCGCAACCTCCACCACCCGCATGCGGTATCGCCAACACGCGAGGCAGCTCTCGCGGGCTGAGCGGTATGACTCGAGCAGCGCCTCCTGCTCCGCCCGCTCCGCCGCGATCTGCTCCTCCGCCTGCAGGTGCTCCTGGAGGACATGGTGGTTGTAGGCAGCATCAGCCTGAGCCTCCCGGAACTGCTCCTCATGCTTCTGCCTCACCATGTCCATGTATTGGGCATGAGCCTCGCCGATGGTCATTGTGCCATGCATCGGCGAGGATGGCGCGGAGGAGGGGGTTGGCGCTGGATCGTCGACTACCACGTTCTCTATTGGGACGTTGTCATCCTCCGGCTGCCTGCCGGCCAGCCAGTCAGCAGCAATGGCTGCCATCTCCTTCTGGTGCGTCGTCCGCCCATCCCGAAGAGCGCTAGAGCGCAACGAAGCTATGGTGGGAGTGGTGTGGACAGGAGAAAGGGAACGGAGGTGGATGACTGCGGCTATGGCCGGCGCAGCAGTTTATATAGCAATGGTGGGCGGCAGAGGGACTGACGGGTGGCGCCGGAGTAGCCGCCTCGACAACCGCGTATCATTAATGCGGGCGACAGACGGACGGACGGATGGCACTTGTGTCGTTTGAACGCGGAGCAATCGCCTGCACCGGGAAGCGGCGCGGGCTGCGCTGACCGTTTCAGGCGGAAAGTCCATGCGGGCGAGGGAGGGGGTCTGGGTGGGCCAGGGCGGTCAGACTCATGCTTGGTAGCGGTCCGGTCCAGTAGCCGGACATGCTGGCTCGTTAGTGAGCTCGCCGAGCTCAGTGACGACAATCAGACGATGGATGTGGCTTCCGACCAGGAGCCGGCGCCACCGCCCAAGCCGGTTCATGCCGTGTTCACCACAGAGCAGGTGCGGCCGCACTTCGACACCCTAATGGCGGAAGAGCTACCAGCGAAGGAGGACCTGTGCTGCAACCTCCGTCTCCTCAACGTGCACCGGCTCACGGAAGGACGAATCGCTGGCGAACAAGCGAACGACAATGCCATCGCGGACATGTGGTCCTATGATCCTGGCTTCCTGAATGAGCAGCAGGCGCTGTATCAAACCATCCGTAGGGCCCGCGAGGCCCTCTCCGCCGTCCTTCCAGTTGTTGCGCTCGCCGTGGCGCCGCCATCTTGCGTTGTCAACATGGTCAATGAACATGAGGAATCAGGAGGTGACTTTAATTGGAGAGGATGACAGTGGGGACCCACCGGGGCCATAGCCGCACGTACGCAAGTGGCTCCTTATTATATACAACTATTTTTTTTGCTTACTCCTGGTTTCCTGACATAACGGTCCCACATCATTGTCAACCTATATAGTCAATAAATGAGAGAATTGCACAAGGAGCGGCCGATAGCTGGGACCCAGCAGCTCGAGCAGTATTTGTGTTTTTGAGGTGTGAGCAGAGTTTTTCTTGAGCGATGTTTTTGTTGTTGTTTAGAGGAGATCACCTGGGCGGGCTGTGGACTGTCTAGCCCAGGCTATTATTTTATGTCGACCAAATATCCAATCCAGATATTAATTTTTTTCAAGCTGAAAATGGCTAGCCCAGCTATACTATTTTTTGAGGAATACCCAGCCCAGGTCAACTTGTTATTCTCCACCGCGCTGGGCTGCAAATCTTTCCTAGGAGGGATGCATTAGGCTTAACAAGAAAATGGGCTTTAAGAAATAATAAATGGGATGTAATTATAAAAACTAGGCTGTAACTATAAATAAATGTACCAAACACGTACTTAGTTAAAAAAATATTATTTTTGGATTTTGAAAATTTTAATTTCATTACTTGTTACGCGTAATATTTCGTTGGATTTTTACGTTATACAAAGTTATTTTGAAATTATATTTAATCTGACTTGAAATTTCGGGATCAAAATATTTCGGATCCCATCAAAATGTGGGAAATTTTATTCAATTCTGTTTTCAGCGTTTGGTTGAAATTATTAATCGTTGTCCTAGCTAGAAAATGGGCTGTAATTTTAACAAACTGTAAATGGGCTGTAGTAAATTTCATTAGAATTCAAAAATGGGTTGTACAATCTTACAAATAGCAAATGGGCTATACGTTCTCTGCCACACACTTGTGGGCCTACTAGGTTGACGCGTACGCAAGGCTTTGTCAACTTATAGTCAACACACGATTCTAGCAGCAGTGGCCGTTGGATGTCCATCCAACGGATGTTGTGCTTCTTCTTCAATCTCGGATATTCTTGCTTCAGCCGCCCAAACCACCGCCGGCGGTACCGCCTGCTACCGCTTCCCATGGCCGGTTGTGCTGCCGCGCAGGACTCACCGGCCCACCCTACTCCCATCGCCGTCCAGGCCATTCCTCTACTCACCAACACCTCCTGTTATTCTCCGGCGACGGCAGCCTCACACCGCAGCCGAACCAGTGAACCCTCGTACTCCCCTCCGCGTGGGCATGCACCTACCTCGTCTTCCCTGGCTTCGCGTCATTCCCTTCCTAGGCCTCGCCGTCGTCCACTGCCTGGGTGCTGTCTGCGCGTCGTGGTCAACGTGGTCAACGAACGACAGCCATCGGAAGAGGACTCTACGCGGTGAGGCTGACAGATGGACCCACCAGCTACATCTTCGCACGCAAGGAAGTGCGTCCATATTACAGGCAAAAAAATGATTCTTCCCCCTGAAAGCTGGGACCCACCAGCTATATCTTCGCACACAAGGAAGTGCGTCCTTATCCTTCCTCACAGCTGGGACCCACCCGGTCAAAGCGTACGTAGCGTTTTCTATCTGGTTGCTAACGTGTACGTACATACTGGTCGATCGGTCTCTCTGCAACGATGAACCATGGCCGAGCAAGCAGCAGCACGTGTAGTAGTAGAGCCCCCGATGTAGCAGTTCAGGAAGTCCCTTCCAAACTGTGTACACGTACGTACAGCCCGATCGCAAAAAATACGGCCACATACGTACATACGGGCGGGGACTCGAACACGTACTCGCGCATACGTACGGCCAGGGCTCGTGTACATGGAGAGGCAGCGGATGGCAGCAACGGCATCCTGTTCATCGGGCTTGGACAGAACAGCCGAGGTCTGGCTTACCGCAGAACGGAGGAAACGGCCTTTCTGTTCGACCGCGTACGGTCGAAACGAGGTCCTGTTCATCAGGAAGGATCTGGCGTACCGCAAAACGGAGGAAACAGACTTCTGTTCGAGTGCCTACGATCGAAACGGGGTCTTGTTGATCAGGAGGGGTGTGGCGTACCGCAAAACGGAGGAAACGGACTTGTGTTGGAGCGCTACGGTCGAAACGGGGTCCTATTCATCGGGAGGGGTGTGGCATACCGCAAAACGGGACTCCACAGGCTACTGTTCATCCACCGTCGACTTCCTCCAGCCTCCACCTGCTACTGTTCATTCACCATCGACTTCCTCCTGCCTCCACCAGCTACTGTTCATCCACGGGGTCCTGTTCATCCAGTCTCCACCGGCTCCTGTTCAACCAGCCCTCCACGGGGTCATGTTCAACCAGCCCTCCACGGGGTCCTGTTCAACCAGCCCTCCACCCCCACCAGCTCCTTGATCGGGGTCATGTTCATCCAGCGGCAACGGCCTCTACTACCACGGGGTCCTGTTCATCCAACCCCCACCGAGAACTGTTCATCCAACCCCAACCACGTACGTCTTGACACATTCAACCAACCCCCATGTTCACTATTCATAAGAGGCAGCAGGTTCAATCGGCTTCAGTTAGCAGTAGTAGCAAAGGAATCCCTCGATCGGGTTCAGTTAACAGCCAGGGATCGATCGATCGCTCGGGTTCAGTAACGTAGCTAGTGCAATCGCTCGAGTTCAGTAAGCGAACGCCTCGCTCGGGTTCAGTTAGAGCCCTACGCCTCGCACACACGCGCGTACATGTACAAGAGAAATGCGCAATCCCTCCGTGCATCGCTCGGCCCCGACCACCCACCGTAACTGGGAACTCCCCGAAATTTTCCTCGCCCTCGCTTCTACCATGATATTTTCCGTCATGGACGGCCCAAAGAATGTCATGCAGGTGCGTCCCCGGCCCGCCCAGGAAAAAAAGCCCATTTTCTGTCATGATTTTTTGTCATAGAAGTAGGAGCCCACCACATCTATGATGATACCGGGTTTTGTCACAATTATCGTCATAGAAGTGTCATAAGCGTGGCAGAAAAAAAATTCGTTCGGCCCAAAATGTCACGGATGTGTCTTTTTTTTGTAGTGCATGTTAAAGACGGGTCGGCCCCGAGGGGTACCCGCGAGAGTTACTGTTACTGTAGGACTGGAGGGACAGGCGGTACCACCCCGGTAGAGGTGGACCTGAGTTCTCGACAGTCTCTTGCGAGTCGGGTTGACCATGAGGGTACCCGCGAGTTGATGTGTAGTCAGGTTGACCTAGAGGGTACCCGCGAGATCTCTACGTGGCATGGCCGGGCATTCCGGGCCCTTGCCGTAAGTCCACGAGATGAGGTGACGGGGTCACATGATCGTGAGTCTCTGCTTGTTAACGTGCGCTCCCAAGACACTAACGGTTTGGATATGTGATCTGAGTAGACCTCTGGCCTTTTCGCACTAACCACCACGTGGGAATAAGTATGGGCACTCTGCATCGTATGTATCAGTCAAAAGCTCTTTGGACATCAGCGACTGAGCGGCGCGCTTGGGTGGCCTGCGGAAGCACCTGCCTTGTATAAGGAGGTAGCCAGGACTAACATCGGCCGTGTACGCAGCATGCAGTAGTGCAAAGAGCGATTTGCCCAAGACCCCTGCGCGCTTAGGATGTAGACCGGCGTGCTGGCCTCTCTGTTGAGCCTAGGTAGGACTGTAGTGTGTTGCTCGGCCGAGGCCGGTCATGACCTGATGGTGTGTCCGGCCGGAGTTGATCGAGTGTGTTGGGTAAGTTTGTGCACCCCTGCAGGGAATTATATCTATTCGAATAACCGTGTCCATGGTAACGGACGCTCTGAGTTGTATCCCGATCGATACAACTAGAACTGGATGCTGAGGCATGAGAAATGGATATGATGGCTCTGGGACTGCTTTCTCGCAGGGAGTCGAGGAAGCACTACTGCAGGATGCTGCTAACGCGACACTACGATCAGAGACCCTTTGATGAAACTGTGTGCGATGCATTAATTGCAAATGATGATGTAAAAAAACCGTCAAAAAAGACGCAAAATGTTTGCGATGAATGATACATCAAACAGGGTTCAGATTTTAGTTGCGTGTGCGATGCTGGGCATACGGTTGATCCATACAAACTGTTTGCGATGAGATAGGACAACAGAAATGGGCAGCCAGATCAAGGTGTGTGCGATATGCGGCATACAGTTCGCTCCGATGAACCGTTTGCGATGATCGAGGTGAACACAAATGATTCGGCATAACAAGATGTGTGTGATACCAGGCAAACAGGTCGGTAATCAGAATTATGTGCGATCATTATAGACAGACCATACGGTCTTTTTTTGTGAATTGTGTGCTTGTCAGGGCACACAGTTCAACAAACCAACCTGTGGGAAATAATGTAGAAGATCTCTGTCGAATATGTATTACTAACCGTCTGCGATGAGATTGACATGATAAATAGAGATAACAAATTAATATGAGCGAATGGAAACAGAGATATATACAGTCTGCTTAATTTAGTCCTTCTTGTTGTTGTTGTTGTTGTTGGATGGCCCCACACCATCGTCTTGGCGAGGACGCTTCTTGCCGCTAACCGTTGACTTTTCATCGCCGCCGTCATCATCATCGTCGTTGCTGTCATCATCGTCCTCCTTCTCGTTCGACCATTCCTCCTCATCATCATCGTCGTCCTCTTCTTCATCCTCCGACGGCTCCTCGTCCATCTGGTTGTCGTCTGACGACTCCGGAGGCGGCATCCTTTCCATGATCCGGATATAATCGAGGTCTGGGCTCGACGCCGGACTCATGGAAGACGAGCGGGATGATTCCGATGTTGACCTATCATCGGGCGCCAGACTGCTGGCCGAACTGTCATCCTCGCTGTCGCTCGACATGGCTGCAGAGTGTGTACCATTGTGTAGCGCGGCCTACTGGGGACGATGAGGATGGTGGACACTTAAGCGGGGTATGCAGAGAAGAGGAAATGCAAATTGAAGTGGGGGTTGACGTATTATCTAACCACTGATATAATCAACCGCAATTATTTGTACCCAGTCGCTTCGAATTCCCGGGGTTGCGCAGGACTCCTATTGGCTATTTGGCTAGTTTCTTTTTTCAGGACAAAAACAAGGAACGAGTTTTGGGATTATGCACCGGTATCGGTACGAATGGAGTAGGACAGTTGGCAAGCAATACATTGAGCTCTTCTTATTGATAAAGCCAGTAATAATCAAACTACAAAGGAAAAGAAAAAAAGACAAAGGAAAATATCTAGACGAATCTTCGCGTAACATCAATGGCATAGGACCTAGATGTGCATTACTTAGAGCACATCTAGACGTGCTTTAGCAATACTGTCAAACAAAACCCCTAATCATCATTGCAAACAGCGCATAGAACATGGCTAATGCGACAACCACAACTACACATGCTAGTTCCTTCTTGTCTCTTGCTTTCATCTGTTGCCTGTGATTGATTCTTTCTTGCTTCATCGTACTGACTGTACATTCCAGATCAGCCAGTTTCTTCTTCAGCTTTATGTTATCTTCTGCGAGCTTGGTGATAACACTCCGAGCCCTGCCATGCCATTCTTCATCCAGCCAGTTAACAAAGGCACAAGCCTCATATCCCTGCCAATGTTAAATAGTATTCAGGATGAGCGGTGGCATTAACTCAAGTAAAATGATGAACTTAGCACTAACCTCTAAGGGGCAACTGAGAAACCGCCTGCCAATGTCGAATCCCTCCATGCATATACATCGAGCGGGAGTGTGCCCGTGCACACAACTCAGCTTTTGGTACTTCTCGGTGGCGCAAAACTTGGAGTCGAACTCGTGTTGCGGGAGTCTGGAGTCATGCTCGGGATCCAGCGGCAGATCGCTTTCCTGGGGGGGTGGGGTTCATTCAGGACGGATTCAGCAAGGAGCTACTTTGGACATGCTAAAAAAGATCGGGATAGATTGGAACCTGATAGGATGATTCGGATCCGTAGTACACCTGCCTTCTGATGACCTTAGGCAAGTGCTCGGCGGCGACCGCCATCGTGGCAGCGATACGAGCAGGAGTAGCCGCACCGAAACCATCAGCACCACTCGTCCGCATTCCCCAAATGTCAGCGCCATGCAAGGGAATTTGGAGGCTATGTAGGGATTTGGGGGAAATGCGGAAACTGTGGGGATAAGCTAACGGTCGGGAACTACTTATGGCACTATATGTTGTATACGGCACACTGTTTATACATGTCGTTTGTGTTAGGTATTACAACGTCACACACGATTTCCACACCAAACCATGTGAAAAGATAATGTAGGTGAGACACGGTTGCTGTTACATAACCGTATGTGATGTACTACCCTGTACATATAATTGAGTTACAGTGATACCGTGTAAACAGCCGCTCTACGGATATCCGTTAAAAAACAGCCGCTCTGCATATAGAGATGGCGGCGGCGGCCTAGGCAACGGCTACCGGAGAAGAGGTAAATCCTCGGTCGGTGGGCGGTGGCGGCATCATAGGAGGTCAATCCTCGGTCTGCGGTGGGAGATAGGAGGAGCTCAACCATCGAGGTCGACGGCGGCGTGATTCGAGCACATCCATCGTGGTCGATGGCGGGATAGTGGAGGTCGAACTTCAGGCGGCAGCCGCACTAAGCTTTGCTTCTTGACCCTGCTGTCTCAGCGTGCCGCTGCATCGTGCTTCTCTGTCTGCTGGGTGGAGGTCGCCGCGCGGCTAATTAATTAAGGTATTCTTTTCGTGAGTGTCTTAATTAAGGTATTCAATTCCTAAGGGTAGTGTTGTACTAGTACTCTGCGTGTAAATTGACTGGCCATTAATTTTTGTCATTGCATGTCTGGATAACAATATGAAGCGCCCTCAGTAATTATGAAAATAAAACCTTGTGATTTATGCATGCATCTTTGGGCAGTAGTTAATCCGTGTATTAATGTTGTTGTTTTGTTTTTAATTATCATTCGTCTGGTGCAGATGGAACAATCTCGATGGATGAAGGATCGGAAAACCGCAGATTTTATCAGTGGCGTGACAGATTTCATGAATTTGGCTGAAAGTACAAAGAGGAGAATTGGTGATGCGGATTACATCATGTGTCCATGTACTGATTGTGCCAATATAGAGTCACATGAAGTTGCAGATGTCTAGTGGCACTTAGTCTCTCGGGGATTCATGGATGGATATACACGTTGGACCAGACACGGTGAACAGGAGGTCATGGATGAAGATACCTAGGGTTGCGAGATGCCAAACCCCGATCAGTGTCACATGGATGTTGAATCTAACATCGGGGCAGAGGCGTCAAGCTACCAATGGAACACCGGAAAGCCGAAATGCCCACTGGAAAACCAAGACGTCGACGCAGATGACGATGATCTTGATATGCCAGATTTTGCTGCTATGATTCCAGATTTCGAGGGCCCAAAAAAGGATATGATTGGGTACAAGGATCTGCCAACCATTGATGCGGACTCCAAGAAAGAATTGTATCCAGGTTGCAAAAAGAAATATTCCAGGTTGAGTGCCACCCTGGCGCTTCTCAGATTTAAAGCAGCAAATGGTCTATCAAACAAGGGCTTCACAGTGATGTTATGTCTTTTCAAAGAAATTCTTCCAGAAGATAATGTGCTCCCCAGAAGCACGAATGAAGCGAAGAAAATTGTTTGCCCATTGGAACTTGAAGTACAAAACATACACGCTTGTGTGAATGATTGTATATTGTACCGTGGTGGGTACAAAGATTTGCATGCATGTCCCACATGCAAGCATGCACGATACAAGCACAGGAGAGCAAAGGACAAGTACAAATTGGATGACGAGATCAAGACAAGAATCCCGTTCAAGGTTGTTTGGTACTTGCCTTTAATTCCAAGGTTGAGGCATTTGTTTGCAAACCCCAGAGAGGCAAAGAGGTTGCGGTGGCATCATGATGAGCGAATTGCGGATAAGTATATGAGGCACCTGAAAGATGGGGCTCAATGGGAATTAATCGACAACAAGTTTGAAGACTTTACCAAGGATCCTAGAAGTATAAGGCTCGGGGAGTGTACTAACGGGATGAATCCTTTTGGCAATATGAGCACCAATCACAGCACATGGCCGGTGCTTCTGTGCATATATAACCTAGCTCCTTGGTTGTGTATGAAGAAAAAATACATTATGATGTCAATGATTATCCAAGGCCCGAAGCAACCTGGAAATGGCATCGACATTTACTTTCAGCTACTGGTAGAAGAACTGCTGACAGTGTGGATAGATGCACCTGCTATAAAATGTTATGATGCTTACAGAAAGGAGATTTTTGATCTACATGCGATGCTGGTGCACACCATTCAAGATATGCTGGCATTAGGCAACACATCGGGGCAGAAAACAAAGGGAGATGTAGGGTGTGTCACATGCATGGATAGGACAACTAGCAGAAGACTTCCCAAGTCACTCAAAACCGTGTATTTGCGTAATCGTAGGTTCTTACGGAAAAATCACCCATACCGAAAGATGAAAGCTGAATTTGATGGTACGGCAGAGGTAGGTGTGGGCCCAAGACCCTATGATGGGGAGGTGATCCACAACAAGGCTAAACAAATTAATGTTGTGCTTGGCAAGAATCACCCTTTGACGTTGAAACAAACACCCAAGGGTCAAGTGTTTAAGAAGAAATCGGTGTTCTGGAAATTACCTTACTGGGAGATTCTACGTGTACATCACTGCATCGATGTCATGCACGTAGAGAAGAACATATGTGAAAGCATCCTTGGTACTCTGCTCAAGATTAAAGGTAAAAGAAAGGATGGTGAGGGTTCACGGCTCGATATGCTTGCTGATCAATCAAAACGCAAGACTGAAGTAGAAGATGATAACAAATTCATCAAAGCTCGCCAGAGTTACAATTTCAGTACAAAAGAAGCAACACAGTTCTTCAACTATTTGTTGTCAGTTAAGACACTCTCTTCCTACTCCGCAAACAACAGAAGGATCATGGATGTTAGCTCAGGTAAAATGAAGTTGGGACACATGAAGTCACATGATTGCCACGTAATGTTGACACAAATCCTCCCGGTGGCCATCAAGAATCTGATGGACAAAGATATAAGAAACACACTCATTGAGCACTGTGATTTCTTCAACCAACTATGGTAGAAAGTTGTAGATCCTGAAGAGTTGGATCATATGCAAGATGATATTGCAAGAATATTGTCCACCCTAGAGATGTTTTTCCCACCGTCATTCTTTGATGTCATGGTCCATCTCACTGTGCACCTTGTCGACGAGATAAAGTATTGTGGTCCTGTGTTTCTTCGCAGCATGTATCCCTTCGAGCGGTTCATGGGAATACTAAAGCGCTTTTGTCAGAACCGAAACCATCCAGAGGCAAGCATCCTACAAGGTTATACCGCGGAGGAGGTGGTTGAGTTTTGCACCAAATACATGAAACAAAGACCTATATGTTTGCCCCTCTCTCGCCACGAGGGAAGGCTGAAAGGTAAGCCGGTCCTTGCTGGCACGCAAATGGCTGCACCCAAAGAATTGGCATAGAAAGCCCATTTGACGGTACTGCTTAACAACCCAGTTCTCAGCGCTTATGCCGAAGAACACTTGGCAGAGATACGTGGAAGCTTCTTACCAATGGTGCCTTCATCAGATGTGGAGATGAAGGAGCACACGAAGAACTACGCCGAATGGCTGAAGAATCGTTTGGCACAAGGATTCATCGATGACATTGCTACGTGGTTGGCACAAAAGCCATCACCTACGATGTTGACGTACAAAGCATATGACATAAATGGATACACGTTCTACACTGAGGAACATGATCGGAAGACCTCATATCAGAACAGCTCTATTCGAATAGAATGCATGACTGTAGATGAAGCTGATAAAAGGGTATAATATGGAACCATCAAAGAGATTTGGGAGCTTGACTATGTGAAAGTTAAGGTGGCATTATTCAGGTGCGCATGGATCCCTCTTGGTCATGTAAAGGTTGATGATTATAGGAAGACCTGTGTTAACAGGACAACGATGGCATATCATGCGGACCCGTTCATTCTTGCCAGCGATGCTACCCAGATTTTCTTTGCGGAAGACCCCTTGCATAAGAACTGCCATGTAGTGATGCATGGGAAGAGGAGGGTACTGGGTGTCGAGGATGTTGCCGATGAGGACGAGTACGATGAATTTGCTGAGTTGCCAGCCAAGGGATCACGCACCCGTGTAACAGAACAGCGTAAAATCATCAGAAAACCCAAGTTCATTCGGGGTCAACGTAATGATCCCAGTTCCCCCATGTACATGGGAATTAAGCCGTAAGACTAGTCTTTATGCCTACCCTGCAACTTAATTCGTTCAATTTAGAACTGTCGCGTGTACTGAATTTGTGAGTTATGCCCGGTTTTCCGTTGATGTAAGAACCGTTAATATGTTGACCTTGATATGCTGTCAGCTCAGGCAATGAATATGAACTGTTTTTTGTTATTATTATTATTATTATTATATCATAGAGGTAGCACAATCAATTGATCTCACTACAGTATGTGTGAACAAAAATATGCAATATGGTTTGTGAATAGCACACGGTTCGTTGATGAAAGCCGTGTGCCGACCAAACCCCGCCCGCGATCTGAGTCGTGCTTTCTGATTGGCCAGAACCCAAACCCCACGGATCGTACGTCTGCACCGTTGGATGCTCCTTGATCGAACGGCGATCCTCATCCCTTTCGACAGCAGATGCAGTTCCGGTTCATGTAAATGTTTTCAAATAGCACACGGTTCACTCACGAAAGCCGTGTGCCTACCAAACCGTGGCCGATGCCCCCCATGCAACGCGCGCGATCTGAGTCGTGCGTTCTGATTGGACAGAACCCAAACCCCATGGATCGTATAACTGCACTGTTGGATGCTCCTTGATCGAACGGCGATCCTCATCCCTTTCGACAGCACATGCAGTTCCAGTTGTAATTTTATTTTTATGCACAAAATGCACGTTAAACTCAAAAAATGTCTTAAATATAGCTAACGATACCTGAAATGCGCTAGAAAATCAAACCCGTGGTATAATGGTGATTGCGTACCGTGGAAATTTTTATGAGGCCAAACGATGAAGTCACCGGCCACTGGAGTATGAATTGACACGTCTCCTTTTGGAAACCATGATCCTTGAGATGCTCCGATTTGGAAGGAGCGATCATCAAAACTTGTGCCAAACTTTACCAATTTTTTTCCACGGGGTCGTGAGAGCACGCTAGGGCACACATCGATTTTGATGATGTCCGGACTCCATCTAAATTTCCTGTGATTAAAATACCAACTAGGCCTATGCCAGTGGCCGCACCTCGCGGCCGAAATGTTTGAAACTTCTCCCCGCTTCTCGAACAAACGGATGAAAACTCGCAAAGCGACGCACAAATGATTTGTACACCTTCTTTGCTAGGCTGATCGTAATGGGAGTATCATAGCTAGTATCATGCATGCCAACTAGGCAATTCTGATGAGCTGTCATAGAATTAAATGAAGAAAGAGAAGGTTAAGTATCATATCATGATACCGTACCATAATAAATGCTATGCTACTATGTGTCATGCATGACAATAAATAAAATACTACATGATACTAACTTATGATACTATGCGCGCATTACGGAGGTAGTATCATATACTAGTATCATATGCATGATACTAGTATATGATACTCTCCATTAGGCTGCTTCCAATGGATTGGTGCTTACATGAGGTGCTAAGCATATTAAATACTTTAGCAACTAAAGACCCCAATGCATAGGTGCTTAACTTGTTGGTGCTAAGTATCCTTCATTTAATGATTTTGCAACTAAAGTTCTTCATGCATTGGTGGGATTCTTCCATTTAAGTGTTTTGCCTAACTAGGTTCTCGCGCATGGCATTGTTTTCTTCCTGGGGTCACCACACTCATCTCTCTCCTCTTAATTACCTTGCCACATCAGATTTTTTGCCTACATGGCAGCCTTAGCACCTGTACAAGGTGGAGCATTGGGAGGGTTAGACTAGTCACAATGGGTATAGTAACTTAGACTAGTAACATGCATATGTTACTAGTCTATGTTACTACCTCTATAGTGGGGAGTAACATATGTGTGGTGTCATGCAACACTTCATTTATTAGGTTGTAGACTCATCTTGTCTTGGTATGTGTGATGTTACAGTAACTAGCTATGTTACCACATGACTCTCTTTCCTCATTAATTACTTAACACATCATTTGTTTTGCCTAGAGATGTGTGATGTTACCACCTATGTTACCCCCACTGTGGGTAGTCTTACAACCAGCCTTATCATATACTAGTATCATGCATATGATGCTATAGTATATGATACTACCTCCGTAATGCGCGCATAGTATCATAAGTTAGTATCTTAGGTTGCCTTATTAATTGCCATGCATGACACAAAGTAGTACAACATTTAATATGATACGGTATCATGATATGATACCACACCCTCTCTTTCCTCATTTAACTGTGTGCCACTACATCATCCAAAAAGTCTAGTTGGCATGCATGATACCGCTTATGATACTCCCATTACGACGAGCCTTAGGGTGGCCATATAGTGGGGGTATCATAGCCGGTAGCATGCACTCGGGAATAGCAAATATGATGATGTGGCAAAGAAGTAACATAGGTAGATAACGTAACATAATAAATATGGTATACTACTTTGTGTCATGCATGGCCATAAATACGGTCATCTATGATACTACTCTATGATACTATATGCACTATGAAGGTACGTACGTAGTACCATACACTAGTATCATATGCATGATACTATAGTATATGATACTCCCCACTATAAGGCTGGCCATAGTGGTGGTATCATAGCCGATATCATGCACTCGGAAATAGCAAGTATGCTGATGTGGCAAGAATTAAATAAGATAGAGAGGGTTAGAGTAACATATAGCTAGGTAGATACCGTATCATGTTAAATGCGATGCTAATTTGTGTCATGCATGGCAATAAATATGATCATCTATGATACTACTCTATTATACTATGCACTATAATTAAAGGTAGTATCATATATATATATATATATATGCATGATACTAGTATATATGACACTCTCCACTATGAGTAGCCTAAGTATAGCCTATAACTAAAACACCCACATGTAGTTGCAGTAGGGTTTTTGACTTTAATTATATGCACTAAAATGCAAGGTAAGTGCAAAGAATGACTTAAACATATATAGGAGAGACGGGACCTGAAATGGGCCGAAAAATCAAACCAAGGGTATATCCGCGATTGTTTACGATGATTTTTTTTTTAGGCGGAACGATGTAGTAACTGACGATTTGGAGTCCGAAGTGCCGCGTCTCCTTTTGGAAACTATGATCCTTCTTGTGAGATGCTCCGGTATGGAAGGTGCGAGCACCAAAACTTGTGCCAAACTTTACCAAAAAAATTTCATGCGATCGTGAGAGCACGCCACAGTGACACAATGATTTTCGTTATTTTCCGGACTCTATATGCATTTCCTGAAATTAAAATACCAACAAGGCCTACGCCTCTGGCCGCACCCTGCGGCCGAACTGTTTGAAGTTTTTTCCCGTTTCTCGGACAATGAATGAAAACTCGCAAAGCGACACACAAATGATCTTGCTAACACTCACGTGTATTTGCGACTATATATATATACAAATGAGATCTCTTTTTTTTTGCATATTCAAAGTTTAAGATTGCTAGCCAGGCCTGCCGCCTAGTAAAATGTACCAGAAAATCGAACCATAGGGAACAATCGTGATTTCTTACCGTGGAAAAAAAAATTGGAAGCGAAACGTTGAACTCATGTTTTCATTCAAACAAAAATATGTTGTTAGTTAATGTAAATGTTTTCAAATAGCACACGGTTCACTCACGAAAGACATGTGCCCGTTAAACCGTGGCCGATGCCCCCCTGCCACACGCGCGATCTGAGTCGTGCGTTCTGATTGGCCAGAACCCAAACTCCACGGATCGTACGTCTGCACCGTTGGATGCTCCCAGATCGAACGGCAATCCTCATCACTTTCGACAGGAAATGCAGTCCGGCTAGGATTTGATTTATATGCCAAAATGCACGGTAAATGCCAAAAAATGTCTTAAATATAGCACACGAGACCTTAAATGCACCAACAAATCAAACCCGTGGTATAATGATGATTGCTTAATGTGGGAAAAATTTAGAGGTGAAACGATGAACTCACGTCTTCATTTCAAAATTAGTACGTATTCATTTCAAACAAAAATTTTCTCTTTGTGCACACAAGCGCTTAGAGGCAACTGTTTGCATAGGCCTTTCCGCGTGGCGACCGGGGATATTTTTCACCCTTTTCACCTAGGCCGCCAACACCCCCCCACCGCCCGCCCGCGTTTCACTCAACTAGTCCACCCAATCTCCATTGCCAGCTCCCCCTCCCCCAGATCCACATCAGAACCCTCTCAAGCGCCGGCGTGCTCATCCCGGCCGTGTGCCCGCTCTTCGACGGCAAGCCTACCTCCACTGCCGTTCCCAACACGCGGCTGCCCGCGCCTCACCGTCTTCGTTTGCTCGCCAGCCACCCTCGAGCATATCGATCCTGTAACCCTCGCCTCTCCTGTGGTCCGGCCGGGTTTGCATTAAGAAGCCTATTAGTTACTGCTCTCCATCGCGGTGAGGCATATTTCCTCGCAATCCCTCTTCCTATTTCGTTCCGTATGTTCCCAAATTGGCTATAAAATAACGAAGAACTTATATATGTTCATTATCTACCTTCCTAACTAGTACATATAAGTTGTATTTGTTCCAATAAGTTACTGCCAATTTACAGATCGTGGGCGCCTGAGTCACACAAACTTAACAAATAAGCCGTACATTTTCTAAATTATTGCATGACATGTTTAGACAGCTTCATACCAAGTTTTTAGTTTTATGCTTATCCTCCTTTCCTGAGTTTCACATGTGTTCTCTGTAGATGCCGAGTAGCAGCGGCAGCACTCATGCTTCAGGTGATGTATCTTCATCTGATTTCGACAACCCTAGGTCTTCAGCAGATGGTGAGGGATCAAGTAATCTTGAATGTGATAGAGCTGCAGCAATTACCCTTCTGGTTAGGACACAGAGGAACGCTCCAAGGAAGCCCACACACCAGCCTAAAGGTATATATGAAGTAACCGAGATCGATTTAAAGTCTTGGGCTCCAACTAAACCAGATAAAGCACTCCCGAGGTTCAGGAGTGTGTGTGGATTTGTTGGCAGGGCAAGGCTTAACATTAATCTGCCGGGGTTTCGGAAGGCTGACATAGAAACACAGTGAAGGATAGTCCGGGAGATCATGGATCACTTCAACGTTCCAGAGCAGTGGAGAATGCAGGTGGAACACGCTGCACTGAAGAAGGCTAGGGATGCTTGGAGAAACTGGAAGCACGTGATGTACAAGAAGTACTTGAGTGAAGGCAAGGACCCAATCCCCGCATACCCCCAAATTACAAAGGCATACTGGGCAGAATTCAAAAGTATCAGGGCAACTAAAGAGTTTGCTGACAAGAGTGCCAAGCAATCGGAACTTCAGAAGAAGAACATACACCCCCACCGTATGGGTGTGGTAGGATACTACGGCATGAAACCAATATGGGACCAGGAGGACAAAGAAGCAGTAGCGGCGGGTGGGCAACCGGCCTTTAGTGAAATCAAGGGCGAACGCGCCAGTGACTACTTGCGGGCATGTGCAAGGAGGTGTGATGACGGAACTTATTACTTTGAAAACTCACGTGACGAAGAACTGTATCAAGTGATGTTAGAGGCTTCCAAGATCCTTGGAAGGTTCTACAGGAACTCAGGGCCATGTGACATTCTGTCCGATGCTCTGGAAACAAGAGAGCCCCCTGGCCGTGCAAGGGGTATAGGTGTTAATGTCCCGCACAAGAGGGCTTTCACACTCAACAAAGAAGAGAGGCTCATGATGAAAAAAGCGAGGAGTGAAATGAAGCAGAATGAATTGTATGAAAGGTTGAGGAAGGACATGTATCCGGCTGTTCGACAGGATATTGAGGAGTCAATGATGATGCAAAAGACTCTAACACTGACAGATAGCCAGCAGATGGGAGGTGAGGCGGGCATGGAGGATGCTGCTTATTGCGCGACAACACGGCACAAGAGTAGCTATGCATTAGCTGACCCCAGCGACACTGAGACTGCAGGTGCTCATGATGATGCTATATCTGATCTATCTGGAATGAAAGACAAACTGAAGGGCGTGCTTACACATTATGAAGGTACATTAAAATGTGCAACAGCCTGGGTTTGCCCACCCTTCTTGGAAGAGGGCCTCTTGTTGGACAATGTGCCATTGAAGCCGGGCTGTGTGAAGTGCTACGTGACTGAAGTAAAGCCTGGATTCAATGAATTTGCCCTGAAGAATGTCCTAGGAGACTTTGATGAGCAAAGGACCTTGGGAGAAACACTGTTACATCACATCCAGTGGCCACGAAAGGAAATAGAGTTCATCGATGAGATCCCTGAAGCCCCGCCACGAGCAACCAATGTCACCCCTCAACTGGTGACGCTCTCCTTGCCACAACAACTCTCGCATGCTTCCCCCAAAGAACCTAATACTTGTAATCCGACGGCTGATGCATCAACCTGTGATCAGCCGGCCCGACTTTTTACCGTACATGCCATGTCATCCTCCGCCCCAGAGCAGCCAGTGGCAAGGCCTACAACTGCTGAAGATGCACCACCGGTTCAGATGTCGGCCGCTGAAGCAGCGGGGGGAGACCCAGCTGCAGCACATGCTCAGCAGACCAACCTGGTGGAATGGACTGCTAAGCAGTCTGATGCTTCGGAACTGCCTGCTAAGCAGTCTGTAGGTCCAGAACCGACTGCTCATCAGTCCGTCGGTCCGCAGTCGCATGATCAGCATACCAATGCGTCAGCACTTCCTGCTCAGCAAACCAACGCGTTGGCACGGCCTCCTCAGCACACCGACAAGTTGGCACCACCTGCGCAGAAACCCGACATAGCTTCAACGCATGGTCAGCAGTGCGATGCCTCTACTCCTATAGCCCAGCAGTCCATCACAGCAGCACCGCCAGCTCAACGGTCCGGCATAGATAAACCGTCTGCTAAGCAGTCCGTCGAAGCTTCACCGTCTGCTCGGCAGTCTACCTTGCAGCCAACCAGATGTTCTGCCAGAAATGCTTCAAGTACCAAGAAGGAAGCGGCCAAAAAGGCTGCACCCGCGAGGAAGCGCAGCGGGAGAACGAAGAGGAAAGAGAACGATTGCCTCTTACTTAAAGCACTCATCGCCCAGAACCAAATTAACAGCAGGTTGTTCGAATTAGGGAGTAATATTATTTCTGGCGGCATGGATGATGGAGAAGTAGATTTGTTGCTTGCCAAAAGTAAAGCAGACGTACTTGAAGCATGCAATTATGTCCATGGCCAGCCATTTCTTGTTGGCGAATACTTTGATGAGTGCAGCTCCAGTTGCCGCAAGTTACATGAATATTGCATGGATCAAATGTCAGCAGGTCATCATGGTTTGCTAGTCCACTACAACAGAGATCATTTCCGACATGATGCTGGTTCCATCAATGTCAGTTTCGAGGACTTACATCTCTTCTTCAACTTCAACGAGCTCGATGCCACTCTTGCTAGATGCCTGATTTTGTAAGTACTTAACAAACTCTGATCAACTTCTCCATGCAAGGCTGTAAATGATAAACAACTAACTGCATTTTATTCCTCTCAGGGGATTGAACGCGCAGAGAAGAAAAAGGGAGAGTGTGTATTTCATAGATCCTGCATTAGTAAATGGCACAACATTAGATGGTAAGGACCTACGGGACTGGGCCATTAACACGGTCGTCCGTATTTTCCAAAACACGTCCCATGCAGAATCATTTCTCTGGTCATATCATGAATGGTAAGTCAAGTAAACAACTACGCATACACTGATTGTCTTTCAGATTTCGACATAATTCATAAGTTCATGGCTTTCTCAATATGTAGCGATCACTGTATATTGGTATTCATTATTCCAAACAAGAACACAGTTTACTACATGGATTCTCTCAGAGAGTCAACAAACGCTCAGGATCTGACGCATCTTCAGCAATTCATGGATAGGTATTGAATTCTATGATGTTGAAATTAATTTGCATTCATATCTGGTTCAATAATTGATGTTGTCAAAATTCATCTTCATTTGCAGTGTACTCACATTATGGAAAACTAAACCAGGGAACCTGTTCAAGAGGGAACTACCTCTGCAGCACGAGATCGTAACACACCGAAATCCATTATTTTCAGAAAATTTATCCAATAGTCTGCAAATACCTTTTCTTACGCTAGTCAAATGTTCAAGCTTCTAAATAAACCTCTTTCTATTTTTGTCCAAAGAAAAAATAATGCATCTAACACCGGTTAGGTTGTTCCTAACAGGACAAATACATGACTAATTCTGTACAAAAAATTTCAGTGTCCTCAGCAGCAAGCAGGCACCAACCTTTGTGGATACTATGTTTGTAGACACATGATCTCCATCTGCAAATCTGCTGATAGTTGTGACGATCCTCGCGAATTAGTACCAGTAAGTCTATCTTAATTAATATCTTCTACTCCACTCATATGGCACATTCTGATCTTAAAAATACTGCAGCTCATCTTAGAACCGAGGACCCCTGAAGCGCTCCCGGCTGGTGAATTGCTAATGATTCGGAGATTTATCAGCGACTTCTTCCTGAATCACTACATCAATCCCACTACTGATAATGAAGATTTCAGCATGCCTTCTCCTGAAACATTGAGTAAGAGTTAGCCACTAAACATATACGCATGGATCCATTGTTTTCCATCTGATAAGGTCTTCGTATTTCATACACTATGATTAATTATGTAATGCATATATGTGTGGACAAATCATTGGAATTTAGCTACCATATGTTCAATTGCAATTGTTGCAAAATCTGATGAATGTTCTTCCTGTGGACACTATTTGTTCAATTGAATATTGTGGCAAATTTGCTTTTTGCATGGCGATTCAAAATGGGATATTTTTGTTTTAACCTGGCAATTGCTCCGCACACGGTTGAACTAAATGTGTGTGTGCGATCCACATCGGAAAGCATACGTCAATCATAGCGGAACCGTCGGTGATACACAGCAGATCGCAAACGGTTTGCAGCGCTACTACGTGTGCGTAGGGTCTCCAGAACCGTTTGTGATATCACGGTATCGCACACGAGAGCTCGGAGTAAACCGTGCCCAATGTAAAATACAATCCCAGTCGTAATTTTCTCAGGAAATGTGTGGGATCCCAAGCGAAAAGCACATGTCACTCTTAGCGCAACTGTCGGTGATACACAACAAATCACAAACGGTCTGCAGCACTTGTATGTGTGCGAAGGGGCTCCTGAACCGTTTGTGATAGAACATTATCGCACACGGTAATTGTTGGGAAACGTGTGCGATGGAATATTGCATGCCAAGCGGGTTCCGCAGAAAACTTGTGTGCGATGGGGCACATATCACACATAGTTCATATGTTGGCCCATGTGCCTTACATACTGTTTCCCAAACGGTTCATTACGACACACCGTTTGGTTTCACTGCGTCATTAGAAACATTTAATCACCAATACCACATGTGCGAAAGAATTTAGTGTGTGCTGCATCACACACGATTGCACTTTGCAAGGCCTCTGGATCATGGCTCCATATCCCCGACGGTTTCTGGGTCGTGTGGGAAAGACCCCCTATCGCCCACACTCACTTGGTGACGGTTCCAAATACCGTCGCGGAAAGGGGTTAAAAACCATGTGTATAGCGCCGACGTGTACCAGTGAAGTGATCTCTAGGCGATGTTACAACATACTTACTACTATTATAATATGTTACTCTTATCTCTTCTGATGCTGCAAGATGCTTGAAGATGCTAGTCTTCGATAGGCTAGGCTTTTCCCCATCTCTTCTGGCATTTTGCAATTCAGTCCACAGATATAGCCCATTCCTTTGATACAGATGCATACTTAGTTTGGATCTGATGTAAGTCTTGTGAGTACTTTGGATGAGTACTCACAGTTGCTTTGCTACCTCTTTTTCTGCCATACCCAATTGTTGCGATCAGATGATGGATCCCAGGAGCCAGTTGCCACCGCCGACGACTACTACTACCCCAAGGGTGCCTACTACTACGTGGAGACCCCTGGCGACCAGGAGTAGTTAGGAGGCTCCCAGGCAAGAGGCCTTGCCATTTCGATCATCGTAGATGTTTGTGCTATCCTTCTTAAGGCAAACTTCTTTAACTTATGTCTGTACTCAGATATTGTTGCTTCCGCTGACTCGTTTGTATTCGAGCTTATGTATTCGAGCCCTCGAAGCCCCTGGCTTGTAATATGAAGCTTGTATGACTTTAATTTGCGTCTAGAGTTGTGTTGTGATATCTTCCTGTGAGTCCCTGATATTGATCATACACATTTGCGTGTATGATTAGTGTATGATTGAATCGGGGGCGTCACACCTAACCAATCTAGGAGACACCACTCTCCAAAAGGTAATAGACGGTGTGTTGATGATGAACTCCTTGCTCTTGTGCTTCAAATGATAGTCTCCCAACACGCAACTCTCTCACAGTTTTGGCTATGGTGGAAGAGGGATTTGAGTGGAAAGCAACTTGGGGAAGGCTAGAAATCAAGGTTCAAATGGTAGGAATGGAATCTCTTGAACTCAACACATGAGTAGGTGGTTCTCTCTCAAAAAATGAATGGTGGAAGTGTAGGCACGTTCTGATGGCTCTCTCACAAATGGAGAAGGGGGTGGAGGGGTATATATAGCCTCCACACAAAATCCAACTGTTACACACTTTTGACTCATCTCGGTGGCACCGATTAGTTAAACTCGGTGGCACCGATCTGTTCAAAAATATGAACGTTAGGAATCTCGGTGGGACCGATTGGAACAACTCGGTGGGACCGATGTGCTAGGGCTTAGGGCAAACCTCGGCTCAGTGGCACTGATTGCATCAACTCGGTAAGACCGAAGTGAAGCAATAAGGAAACAGAGAGTTGGCAAGCCATCTCGGTGAGACCGATTGCAAATCTCGGTGAGACCAAAATAATTGCAACAAGTAACAGAGAGTTAGCAAGGACATCTCAGTGAGATCGAGATCCATATCGGTGTGACCGAATCATTAGGGTTTCTAGCAATGGCTATGTCAAATGAACTCGGTGGCTCCGGATAGAAAGAATCGGTGGGGTCGAATTGGAGTTTTGGGTGACATATTTGGATAGAGAAAGTGGCTGAGGGTTTTCGAGCAATATCACTAAGCACTTTGAGCAAGTAGACCAGCAACACCTCATCCCCTTTTAATAGTATTAGCTTTCCTATGGACTCAATGTGATCTTGGACCACTAAACTAGAAATGAAGAGTCTTGAGCTTTTGCCAATCTTTGTCCTTAGCATTTTGAGGGCTCCACATCTCTATCTCATGCCATGCCAATCATTGAACATCCTGAAATATTTATCTTGAATGGATATTAGTTCAATGAGCTATATGTTGTTATGAATTACCAAAAACACCCGGGGATTAGTTGCACTTTCACTATGCAAACTCTCTGAATGGCCCGGAAGCAGTCGAACCCCGCATCAAGGTACCGGGGTCAGAAATTCTAGGCTACTGCCAAAGTTTCAACCATCGGAAGTTCCGGGTAGGTTATGAGATTTACTGTAGGTTCGCACCAATTATGAAAACTCTCTGAACACCCCAAAAGAAGGCAAAACGGTGCCCCAGTAGTTTTGGGGTAACCAGAACATGTGTGCCAACAGAAGATCATGAGCTCTCTCTCTCTTAGATCACATGTATGGCTCGGGTGCATCTTTGTATGTGTATGTGGAGTTCATTCCCACAATATCTCCAAGGTGCACTCCTTTTTAATAGTGTGGTTGCCCTATCCACTCAAAATAAATATAAAATATCACCGGCAAGCACTTCCTTTTTTTTCCTAATTGGGGGCGTCAAACTACTCATGCTTCCCTTTATGATGTACAGACATTGTTTATAAACTTATACTTGTGGCTAGAATGTAGTCATTAACACCACAAATTGTTGGAAATATTCCCTAGAGGCAATAATATTTTTATTATTATATTTCCGTATTCATAATTAAGAGTTTATATTCCATGCAATAAGTGCTATGATCCTGAAATATGTGATTTAGTGGAAAACTCATATGCACGTGTGGAACGATAAACAGTTAAATAACAGGTTCCTAGTCTTGCCTCTAGGACTAGCTCAAGTGTTCTTGATGATCATGTTCTCTGGATCTTAGGATATCTTTAAGTGTAATGATGATCCTAAAACAACATTGAGATTATGACATTGGAAGAACGATCAAATTGAATCGACCCAAACTTGTTTGTTATGAATTGAGTTAATATCGTCTGTAATCAATTGTAATAACACGGAGAGTTAACATGTGATTTTTCTCCTTAGACCATGAGAGTATCTTAATCACTTATTACCGTACGGTGGGCTTTGGGGTTGCTCAAACGTCACCTGTAACACTTCATAGCGACAACTTACAGGTTCATCGGAGAGTTTGACAAGGGACTAGATAGCTCAAGAGTGGGATTTGCTCCTCCGTCGATGGAGAGATATTCTTAGGTCCCTCTCGGTGTAACAGCATCCATCATCATATACCCAGACATAGGTGACTACGTTACGGGGATGCCAGAACACAATAACAAGAAAGAATAATGAAACCGGTAACGAGGATTTATGTATAGTAAGCATGTGATGACTTCGGAGGATACCGTTGGATCCCGGGTTTTCTAAAGTATTGCGAAGCAAAAGGAACATCACATGATAACCAAAGGTTCACTCGAATATCATTCATGTGCTCATAGGGATCGATATGGACGTCCACGATTCCACGGTCGGTCATTGAACGAAAGGTTTTGTTCATGTCTATGAGTTACCAAACCTACAGGGTCACACGCTTAAGGCAATCATGATCTGTTGAGTGTTAGTAGGACGGGTGTGATGAGAATATATTTGTGGAATTGTTTAATTAATATTTGGAATAGTTCCAAGAGGATCCGAAAGCTTTTCGGGGTCACCGGAAGGGTTTCGGTGAATATTGGGTATTACTAATAAATATATATAGGTGGAAAATGTCTCCGGGGATGTTAAATTATATATGAAATGTTCTAAAAATATTTAGATATTTTTTATATTTAATTTAGTATCAACAGGCCTTAAAAGGCCTAAAGGTCGAAGGCAACTTGGGCCACAAAAGGCCCAAGTGGAGAGGTGCCTCCCTTCCCTTAGGAAGGAGGCCGAATTGGACTGGGGGAGGAGTCCAACTCCTGCTCCCTTGGCCGGCCAAAGGGGAGGGACTTTCCCTCCCCTTGTGGCTCCCCTCCTCTCCCCTCCAACCTATATATACTATAGGATTTCCACCCTTTTGATACACAAGTTTTGGAGCCTCCTCTAGGTCCTCTAGTTCTAGTTCTAGTTCTAGTTCTAGGTGGTCCTAGTTAACTAATTAGAGCTAGGCTAATCCTCTAGTCCTCATAATTAGAAGACCCATGTGATTCTAATCTCCTCCCTCTAATTCTCCGGCGACGATTAGCTCTAGCTGGTGAAGCGCTGCCGGATCGTGAAGGCTGCATGCTTGCAACCAAGTAGAGAGGCCATGCTTTCAGTCTTCGGTTCGAGGGACTGCTTGTGGGCGGTTCTCGGGATTGTTCATTGATGGTTCAAGGAACTCCAAGTACGATCTACACCGACACGTTCTTCTTCCGCTGCAACTCGGTGACGGTAACGATCGTGATCCCAACCCGTTATGCATGTTCATATTGATCTTGGGTGTGCGTAGGCCCGATTTTTTTTGTTTTCTACTATGTTTCCCAACAAAAATAATTAAGGGCATAATTGATCTTTCAGATGGTTATGTGCAGCATATGATGAAGATGCCATGGATTTAACCTCATTTTCAAAATGGAAAATGACATTTCGTAGGTATTGACAAGAAACCCAGTCCGGCATTATCATGTAGGTGCAATATTTTTTGGTATAAATGTGTGCAATCTAAGGACAAAGAGGCACATACTAAAATCCTTAATAATATCTTTAGCTAATTGCCTGGAAATTGATGAAGCTCTTCACACACACAAAATTTGCATACGATACCTAAATTTAAAAATAGCTTCCTTGCAAAAAACAAAACCTTATATATAGCTGGCTGGCACTGGGTCTCATAAATTTGAAACTATACAACACAAGCACACCCTATCTCTATTTTTTTGCTGGACACCCTATCTCTATTTATCTGTGAGAAACCAAAATCAATTATATCTTTAGCTAATTGGCGATGAGTATATTTAGATTGCAATGCCTAAAAGAATCTCTGAACAATGTAAAATGCAAACACAACATAAAGAAACACAATATACACCATAATATAAGGTGTTTTCTTACATTGAACAAAAGAAAAACCTTTAGAAAAAATCCATAAGTATAATTTTTGGGCAAACATGACATAAGAATTGTGAAAATAAATATTATTTATCCCTTTGTATTACAAATTGTTATTGTGGTTGGGATGGTTAGCCCACCTACTACCTTTCGTGGGAGCAACCACGAGGTAACATGTTTTTTTGTACGGCCTTCCTAAAAATGATATAAAACTTAGTACAACTTTGTACTAAAGTTGTACTAAATCAAAGACACTTATTTTGGGACACATGAAGTATTTATGAATGATATGTGTCAAGTGCCATTTGGTCGGGTGGCTACAGGGCGAAGCAAAACACATCAGGACATGGGCCCCATGCCCTCTTCATTTTTCATTTTATTCTATCAAGTTTATACGCAAATAAAAAATTAAGGGTGCTTTCTGCAAAAACATCCACTACCAGCCACTGACATAGGATCTTCGCCACACAAGCACATGATACGACCGCATACAAAAGGAAGCACCGTATTTGTACGCGGAGACAAGTTGTATGACAACAATCACGTATGGCGTGTTTGGTTGCATGCATTACTCCCAAACAGGCCCAGTTGGGACGAGAAAAACATGTTTGATTGCACACGGGAGGCCTGACTCTCATCGGCACATACTTTCAAGCAACCCAGAGCCTGACTTGCTGGGAATGCTCGAATCGACCGTTCCCAGTGAGTCGGGATGAGTCAGGCACAAAAGTGGGGCACAGGGTATGTCGTGGTGTAGGGGAAATCGGGATGGATATGGTGGGAGAAGAAAATGGATCGACGCGGGATGACGTGAAATCCATCCTCTACCCCATTTCCTCGCTCACCTCTTGGTCTAGGACAAGCCCATCCTTACTTCTTAGCACTGGCGGCGGCGACGACTCAGATCTGCACAAGTGACAGTGGCGGCAGCAGCATCAGTCTCCGACATCAAGAACTATTTCTCCCCTTCTTCTTGGCCTTTCTCTCGCCCTCCTCGTCTCAGCCATGGCCCCCCTCCCATCCTCGTCGTCCGCTCAGAAGATGGTAAGAAGCATACAACCCTCCTCCTCTGTTAGGTCATGTGTTAGGCCGTTAGCTAAGGTGTAGGATCAATTTCGCCATTTTTGACCTCACCATCGATGTCTCCTAGGTTATGGACGAAGAGATGAAGCTAGTAGTTCGGGCAGCAGCACTGATAGTTGTGATTCAGGTCTGACTCATGTTGGTCCAGAAGAGAGTTGTTCATCAGAGTGATAAGTATGCCATCCGTTATGGTGCAATGTTAATCTGGGATAGGGAGAGGATAACGAATAAAAACTACATCTACAATTGCAATGACATAGAGGCTCTGTGGATGCTTTAAATGAGGAGAGCACCTTTCGCCAGGCTTGTGCAGATGTTTGGGAGCAAGGGGCTGGTACCAAGATAGCATCCACACCACTGTGGAAGAGCAAGTTGCCATGTTCCTCCATGTTGTAGGTCATAATCAGAGGTTCAGAGTTATCCACAACACATTCAAGAGATCAATGGAAACCATTACTAGGAATTTTAGGCAAGTTTTGTATGTTGTTGTGGAGCTCAGAGGAAAGATGATCAAGTCACCAACCGGGCAAACTCCTAGCAAGATTTGCACTAGCCCAAGATGGTATCCGTATTTCAAAGTGAGCACTACTCATAGTTCATGCCTTCGCATGCTTGTAGTACTGTTTTGGTACAGCGATACACCATATTTTCATGCCATTTTTAGGATTGCATTGGTGCAATAGATGGTACTCATGGGATTTCTAGAGTGTCGAGGTCACAGTCAGGACTCGGGAGCATATAGGGTATGTTACGTTGTGATCCAAATTCAAGTATAAAGATAAAGGCTAACTACTAGCGAGCGAACGGAGCGAGGCCTATCGTCGGTAGGCTTGGGCCAAAAAAGACATGCGGGCGAGGAGCTTCACTTCCAGGGGATCACGGCCGCGGAGGCGGAGGCTACGGTGACAGAGCTGGAGAGCGCCGAGGCAGAACTGGAGAAGGCGAAGGCAAGAGCCGAAGCTTCAGTTCTTGAGGCTCATGGCCGGACATGGAGAATGGGCGCCGACAATCATTTAGAGTAGGATTTAGTAAAAATGGTCAAAAAAATATATTTTTTCTTCTAAAAATATTGTCCAAATTATATGAATTCCACCGTGTTTGCATGAATTTCATATACATTAGTTTAAACATCGGTTGAAATGTATGCGGGCAACATTAGTGACGCGTTTGGTAGCCTGCATATACCTCGGCCAGGCCTGCGCAGGAAGAATTTGGCCCGTTTGGTTGCCTGCATTCACTTTTGGATCTGCATAGCACAAACTTTAAAGCACCTCTCGGCCTGCATCCCTGAGAACGCTCGATTTGACCATTTTTCGCGAGCCAAGCCCAAGCGATGCACGCGAGCGCAGGTGGGTAGCTCCATGGATGCAACCTCGTTCGTTGCCATGCAGAGGTGTAGATAAGTTTGCACGTGTTCTGTTGGTATAACTCCTAACCTTGTCCATTATTAGTCCCTGCTAATCTACACAACGGTGCATCAAATCAAGATAAGCTCTACACGAAAAAATGCATATCGATGTTATGATTTCATTTTTGCGATCGGTTCATAGTTTCGTCGACCGTAAATATTCAATTTCATGTTCATGTTTGGAGCTATTTTTCATGAATTTTGTTAAATTCATCACTCACGGTCAACCGTTTGAAATTTCCTTTGACCGGTAGCTTCATCTTACAGTTTCACATGACTTTCGTGGTACACATTTTCTGTTTCGACGATTGTAGACGAGTAGATCGAACTTCTTTCTCGTGAAAAAAGTATATACGCATATGTGTTATTTGTCTTAATGCCACTCCTTAATCTCGATCTCCTCTCCCGTGTCCTACTACACCGGCGTCACCGCTAGCATCGCTCCTCTCGGTCTCCTCTCCTACATGCTGTTGCACTAGCGCCACCGCCGGTGTCGTTCCTCTCGACCTCCTCTCCCATGTCCTACTACACTCGTGTGATCGTCGTTCCTGTGTGCATTCTCTCCCATGTCCTGCTACACTGAAGCCATCACGCGCGTTGTTCCTCTCGGCCTCCTCGCTCGCGTCCTACTACACTGAAGCCGTCGCCATCGCCGTTCTCTCCCACGTGTTGTTGCATTAGCGCCATCGCTGGCGATGTTCCTCTCAACCTCCTCTCCCATGTCCTACTACACTGGTGCGGTCATCGTTCCGCTCAGTCTTCCCTCCCATGTCCTGGTACACCGAAGCCATCGTCGGCGTCGTTCCTCTCGACCTCCTTGCTCGCGTCCTACTACACCGGCACCGTCGCCATCATCGTTCCTTTTGGCCTCCTCCTCCGCGTCCTACTACACTGACGCCGCCATGGAGCGCACACTGCAATTTTTCTCCATCATCCTTTGTCTCAATGCCCTCCTATTCGTTAGTCCACATGGGCTATCTCTATGGCGACGGTGCTAGCAACTAGTTCACCGCACCGCCGATGGGATCACTCGCCCGCGACTCCATGCTCGGATGCGGTGCTGCGACCCATCGCCCATCGTTGTCGCTGGGGCGCTCTAATGTAACACTGTGTGTTATGTGTAGCTGCTAACTCTTAAGAAACCAAACAATGTGCACTAGTATGAGCACAACCAATGCGAGCAACCAAACACATTGCATAGAGGAGTTAATACGATGTAGGGAGGGGAGATGCAGGCAACCAATCAACATGCAGATGTTGGTTTTTTTGCCTCTATATGCTCAACTAGGCTCAACTGGGACAAGTATGCAAAAGGGAAAAAAGCGATGCAGATAACCAAACACATCCTAGATGACCGGTTCCCGCATTCGTATCCACGGGTTGATCCCCTGTCCGCGGACGGACGCCCGGAACATGCCATCACACCATTAGAGCAACTCCAATGCGCCAACCCAAACGGACGCGTGCTTTGTCCACTTTTTGTCCGTTTGGGTCGGCCGCCCCCTCGGGGATATACCCTGCAGGGTAACCCGGCCGGATGTATGACCCGGCTAGAGCTTGGCGGCTCACTGGTGACCCGCCCGGAGCTTGGCAACTCACGGGTAACCCGCCCGAGCTTGGCGACTCATTAGTAACCCGGCGGGCGGGTCAGACGAATGACAAGGCCCAAGGCCTAGAAGGCCGGCTCATGTTATGGTGGGCCGGTTTAAGAGAAAAGGCATAAGGAATATTCCCTTACAAAGGAAGCAAGACTAGGACACCACTTGTCATAGAGTAATCCTAATCCTACTAGGACTAGTCATGTAACCCGCCCCTTCAACTTATATAAGGATGGGCAGGGCACCCCAAGAGGGAGAAGTTTTCACAAGTTTAGACAGACAAGTCAATAGCTCTCGAGATAGAGGTAGCGAAAGAGCACCCTTGTAATCGTGCGCATCATCATCATCAATATCAATGAAGCAGGATGTAGGCTTTTACCTCGACCGTGAGGGGTCAAACCTGGGTAAAATCTCGCGTCTCTCGTCCCACTCAACCCCTCTCAAGCTACCACATAGATGTGTTGGCCTCACGACTAAGTCCTCACACTAAGGACATCTGCCGTGACAAATCCACGATAGTTGGCGCCCACCGTGGGGCCTGCGCACGGTCGTGTTGAGTTCTTGGAGGGATCTTTCCTAGGGTTCAAGGAATTCGCAATTTTTTGGATGAAGAAAAGACCGGTTTTTGAAGGATATACATCAACATTGAGTTCACTAGATCGAGATCAGAAAAAAATTTGGGCAGTATTCATCAGTTGCGTTGACAGAATAATCAAGGAAAATCCTAACGGGTCAGTATTGTTGACTGTGGGCATCAGCAGGATCGATCTGTTATGATCAACATACAAAAACAAAGCAATTGAGACTGCAAGGCACAGGCGCCACGACCATGACCCGGAATTGGATACAGCCATGGTTCAGGAACGGATTCAGCTACTACCGCGGTTTCGGCTCCAGCCGCCTGTCGCCGCCATACTATGAGCCGGCCATCCTGCCTCTGGTCGCAAGTGGCTCCGGCCGGCCACCCCGCTTTCGCATTTTCGGCTGCGCCTGGCGCGTCGCCCGTCCCGCGCGCCTCCCAAATCCGCCACTTCTGTTGCGACCGCCGCAGCAAATCACCGCTGTCGCTGGCGCTGCCTTGCGCCTCCTCTGCTTCACGTTGGTTCTGAGCCACCGTACTAACGCACCAAATCGCCCCAGCTCCAGCTCTAAGCCACTTTTGCCTTGCTTTTTTCCACCGGCCAAACTGCCGCCGACGGCTCCTTCGGCAAAAAGATGACCACGGGTCCGGGTCGTGGGCGGGCTGGCCTCGTTTCCAAGTCGGACTCGCTTCGCCTCGCCGAGTTGCCTTCGCCGCTCCACTGTATTGAGCCGCCAAATCGCCACCATCATTGTGGCACCGCTTCAACTCGCCGAGGCCCTGCTACTTCCACTCCAAGCCGGCCGCTTGATTCGCCCCCGCTGGTTTGCGCCGATCCGCTGCCTCGCGCCACTCGTCGCCGGCCGGCCCTGCTGCTTCTGCCACGAGCCTCCCCCGGATTCATCGCTGCAGCACCCTGTTTCTGCTCCGGGCCACCTCGCCCCCGCGGCCTTGCGCTAAGTCGCCGCCGCGTCACCTCATCTCCGGCGCGTCGTCTCTGCCTCCACTGGCACGGACTTAGAGCCGCCGCCTCCACTGGGCTGCTGCCTTCGCTGAGTCGCCGGCCTTCGAATCACCGTGGCTCCCCTCGCCTCATTGCTCGCTTCCGCCTGAGAGACGCCCGCGCCAGGCTCCGCCTCGTTCTACCTCTGCCGCCTGCCTAAACCACCCCTGCGGCATCTCCTCGTCAGCGTTGGATAAACCGCCGCTGTCCCGAGCCGCCTCGAGAGGCCTTGCCGTCCGCCGCAAGCCGGTGTCTCCGCCGCCACACCACCGTGAGCCGCCTTTGCTGCACGCCGCCTCCGAGCTGCTGCTCTGAGCCGCAGCCTTTGCTGCGCGCCGCCGCCGCCGCCTTGAGCCACTGTTCCGAGCCGCCACGAGCCGCCCCTGCAAGTGCGTCCAATTGTCGCTGATGGCAGGTGCACGGTTGGAAGGGTGTGTTAGTGTTTCTACAAGGCAAAAGGCCTTTTCGTTGATACTGAGAGAAGTCAAACTTTGGAGAAGGACAAAGCTCCGTCAGAATTGACAATGCTACATCAGCGTGTTCTGAAGACAAAATACGAAAGTCTAGCCTCTAGTGGTGAAGGTTGGGAGAAAAAGTGAAATACGTGGATGTTTCTACTGACGTTCTTCTGTTTAAACATGGAGTTCCTGAATATCTGGAGGTAGCAAGATGGATGGAAGCTCTTAGTTGGGTAGTACTGGCGCACGGTATCTTTTGAAGGCATAGATGGATTCCACCCCTTTCTCAATGAGAACGTGAACGGGGGAGCAGCATGGCTGGTTAGCGCGATAAATGGCTGCGGCGGTTTAGCCAAGCCGGCGTCTCCTCTGCTGCCATGGACTTGACCCAGAGCCGCGCCTCGAGCTGCCCCTCTACTGCTACTCTACGAAACGCCTGACCTCTGCAGCGAGCCGCCATCGCCGGCCGCAAGTCGCCGCGGTCTTCAGTATGTCTTAAATCGCCCCTGTTGCTGTTTGAGTCAACAACACCCAGCGGCCACTGCCACGAACAATTCGTTGCAATAAAAAGAAGAGAGTGGATGAATCACCGTTGAAGCTACTAGAGACTATTCACGGACGCTATATACGGATCATCTCTCGTGCAGACAAATCAGGTGATATCCATCCAAGTTTATTTTATTAACACATATTGTTTTCATCAAAGAAGAATTACTTTGGTCTATATATTTTACGCAATGCGAAAGGCAGTCGTCGGGCCATGGGTACGGAACTCGCACCGATGTTATTGTGCGCCAGCATCCGACCGTGTTGCATTGTTAAAATGAGTGTGCAAATCGCAGCCTCTGCGACCCACTCTATATCAACACGACACGGATGACTTACCCGTCCGGGCGGCATAATGCGCGTGCGATTGACTCACCTATCCGCACCGGTTTAAAACGCCGCGGCTGACTCACCCAAGATTGATCTTAGCCTCACTGAAGTGATCATTAAACTCCGCGGCAGATAATTTCCGGCCTAACATATCAGGTGAAATCCATCCAGTATATTTTTATATTACATATTAATCCCTTTAAAAGAGCAATTACTCTGGCTTGCAAATTCTTTAATGCAGGACAAGTTGTCTACTGCAAAAGGGACCGTTATGTCACTGATTTGTTGAAAGACTCATACCGGGAGTGTATAACAAGTATTGCGAGGATCATCAACTCGCTTCAAGCTTCTGGTTTACATAAACTTTAGTACTCCGATGTTCAACTATATGATGGTTTATATCGCGGTCAAGTAAGGAGAATCTCAAGCCAACTCCTTGAGTCGTCTTAAGACATGGGGGCTACAATGACATGACTCAGCCAATCTTGCTAGTTTCAGCAAATTCAAGAACCCAGGAGGTTGGAGGGAAAGATAACCCGGTCCCGGAGGTTACTGCCATATTGATGAAAATTTAAAGGCCGTCAGAAAATTTCCGGCTTAAAAAGAAGATTCCGGTTCAACATCCGGTTCAAGAGGAATTCATCTCTCGCAAGTTCGAGTTCTCAGTAAAATTAAAGGTCACTTGGGGGCTCCCTGCTCATTGAGCATAGCCGACCCTCTTGATCCGGCTTACATGCCGCCTCCTATGGTCACTTGGGGGCTCCCTGCTCATTGAGCATAGCCGACCCTCTTGATCCGGCTTGACATCGCCGCTTCTATGGCATTGGGGGCTCCCTGCTCATTGAGCATAGCGCCCTCTTGATCCGGCTTACATGCCGCCTCCTATGGTCACTTGGGGGCTCCCTGCTCATTGAGCAAAGCCGACCCTCTTGATCCGGCTTACATGCCGCCTTCTATGGTCACTTGGGGGCTCCCTGCTCATTGAGCATAGCCGGCCCTCTTGATCCGGCTTACATGCCGCTCCTATGTCACTTGGGGGTCCCTGCTATTGAGCATAGGACCTCTTTATCCGGCTTACATGCCGCCTTCTATGGTCACTTGGGGGCTCCCTGCTCATTGATCATAGCCGACCCTCTTGATCTGGCTTACATGTCGTCTCCTATGGTCACTTGGGGGCTCCCTGTTCATTGAGGATAGCCGACCCTCTTGATCCGGCTTACATGCCATCTCCTATGATCTCTTGGGGGCTTCTTGCTCAATGAGCATAGCCAAGCTTACCCTCTTGATTCGGCTTACATGTCGTTTTATTGGTCGCTTGGGGGCTTCCTGCTCAATGAGCATAGCCATGCTTACCCTCTCGATCATTCACATACGTCATCATACATTGCATCATACATTGCATCATCATAGCATGCATCATATTTGCATGGTTATATTGGTTTATATTGCAGGAGCCGGTTTTCAAACCGGGTTATATTATTCAAATTTTAATAGCCAACATGGCTGGATTTTTATTATGGTTATCAATAACCAGTATTATGATTGAGATTTTCAAAGCCGCTTCAGAGCAATGGCTATTATTCCTTCATCCAAAAATACCAGCTCACAGCAGAGAGCATGATGCAATATTGATATACAAAGCTTTCAGCAACATTATCCGGACCATGGATATGGTTTTATTTTATAATGGAAGGAATAGTCCCGAGTTGCTGTAGGCATACAATCCGGTACTTGGGGGCTAATACATTGCTTATTAAGTCTATATGATCAGATCTACAAAAGTTCCTGCTCATTATTGCATAATGACCCGGCCCTTGGGGGCTACATTGGTTGAAGTTTTTATGAGCATAAGGCAATTACAAGTCCCAAGTTGCTGCAAGCATGCATAATGACCCGGCCCTTGGGGGCTACATTGGTTGAAGTTTTTATGAGCATAAGGCAATTACAAGTCCCAAGTTGCTGCAAGCAAGACAACCTGGTACTTGAGAGCTACACATGTGAGGTAAAAAATATTCAGTTTATGACTAGTGACTGAGATGAACAATCCGGATTTCTTCAAGGTTGCAGTATTTATATTGAAGCAAGTCTTAAAGCTATCACTATGTTCTCCTCTTAAAACTTGGGGGCTACAGGTGTTATGCATATAAGGGAGGAACATCTTCAAATTCTCAGTTTTGAGCAAACCAGCTACATTTACAAAATCAAGCACCAAGTCGCCATAAGATTGACCCGGTGTCTGCAACAATCATGACCCGGCGTCAGCAACAATTATGACCCGGCGTCAGCAACAATCATGACCCGGCATCATCTGTTTTATAACCCGGCAATTTTGGCAATTATAAACCGGCAAGGTCTACATCTTCAAGCCGGCTGAAAATCAGATGAGTATTTCAAGACCAATATTTTTGTTAAGTCAGAGCATTGGAGGCCGGTTCAAATGGATTATTTTTCACAATATTTTTCTACAAGAAAATTGACTATGAAGTTGGCCTATTGACCCGGACTTTCCAGAATAAGGACATGACAAGGACTTAAGGATGATCAGGTGCCGGCTCAGAAAAACTTTTAACCCGGAGCACAACCTATCAAATTTGTTCTCTTGTTTATTTTGCACGCAGTTTAATATAGATAAATCCAAATTAAACTGCGGGCTAATGTCGGGGATATACCCCGCGGGGTAACCCGGCCGGATGTATGACCCGGCTAGAGCTTGGCGGCTCACTGGTGACCCGCCCGGAGCTTGGCGACTCACGGGTAACCCGCCCGAGCTAGGCAACTCATTAGTAACCCGGCGGGCGGGTCAGACGGATGACAAGGCCCAAGGCCTAGAAGGCCGGCTCATGTTATGGTGGGCCGGTTTAAGAGAAAAGGCATACGGAATATTCCCTTACAAAGGAAGCAAGACTAGGACTCCACTTGTAATAAAGTAATCCTAATCCTACTAGGACTAGTCATTTAACCCGCCCCTTCAACTTATATAAGGAGGGGCAGGGCACCCCAAGAGGGAGAAATTTTCACAAGTTTAGACAGACAAGTCAATAGCTCTCGAGATAGAGGTAGTGAAAGAGCACCCTTGTAATCGTGAGCATCTTCATCATCAATATCAATGAAGCAGCATGTAGGCTTTTACCTCCACCGTGAGGGGCCGAAACTGGGTAAAATCTCGCGTCTCTCGTCCCACTCAACCCCTCTCAAGCTACCACATAGATGCGTTGGCCTCACGACTAAGTCCTCACACTAAGGACATCTGCCGTGACAAATCCACGACAGAAACGGCACCGGAATTGGTGATGTTTGAAGAGCGGGCTGGGTGTCTCAAAGTAGTCGTTCTAAAGAAGGAAATGACCACTCTCTCGGTTGTGATTCAACGCTGGAATGTGCCCCGGGATTGAGCCCCGGAACAACGGACGTTGCCTAATAAGGTGCTCATGGACGACCAAAATAGCATCCACCATCTCCTCATCATCAGATGAGGAATCATCGGAGTCGCACAAAAATTGTGGAAAAAGAACTCGTCGGCAGAGTCCATTTGTACCTTTGGGGCAAACCGTCGAATAGCATGCGGGCTCGTCGAAGAAGCTGGCTGACGAAGAGACGTGCGCCTACCTTGGACCAGGTAGCTGGCTTGGCGGCGTCCGACGAGCGTGCCGGCGTTGTCGAAGGAGCTGGCCGGGGACGTGGGGCCGAGGTGGTGCTTGCGGCAACGTCGGGGAAGAAGATGCGGTCGCCCGGCTGCGAGGCAGTGGTGGCGGCGACGTGAGAAGGTGGCGTGCTGCGGGGGAGGTATGTGGGTCTGGACTGCTGGCGAGGGCATCGGAACTGAGCGGCGGCGACGGGGTGGGGTTGACGGCGGCTTGCTGTCGATTGAGGAGAAAGAGAATGGCCTATGTGCCACCGACTGGCGGACCAGGGGGAGGAGTAGGCGGGTGTCGCCCGTGTCCGTCTGGTCTCCACACCGACGCAAATGAGATCCAAATTTGGACCAGAAATAGGTTGTCCGGCGGATGAAAATCGGACGCGCGTTCGTTTGGGTCGACGCGTTGGGCCGACTTTTATGTTCATTTTGATCCAAACAGGACAAAATGGATCGGACGCGTTGTAGTTGCTCTTATAGAGGCAACTTAAGCATGGGGCCGCCTCATTCAACCGAACGAGTCAGTTACGATGGGCTTCGTAGCAGCCATGTGCCACGGTGTGAGCATCCAGCAACTGATTTGTAATTATGCTGATCACGGATCACCTCATCCGTGCTATAATTTTTGTCGTAGTAGTTTTTAGTTCCATTCCTCATTAATCGTTACACCTGATGGCGAAAAGCTACTGTACATTTGGCTCTTCACTCTTGCTACACCAACAGATTACATACACATCAAGTGATTTTGCTCTGCAGTACTATCTCCCCACGATCGAAGAGCGAGAGTTGCCGCAATCCTAGGGATCCCAATCCAGCGTGGAGTTGTACACCGCCGACAGCGTCACGAACACCTCGTCCATGGACGGCCGCCCCCGGGGCTCCCTCGCCACGCACCGCACCGCCAGCGACGCCACGGTGACGGCGAGGTCCAGCGGGTAGTCGCCGTTCAGCCGCGGGTCCATGAACGCCCGCACCTTGCCGCGCGCGTCCTCGCCGTCGACGACCAGCCCCTCCGCGGACTCCCACAGCAGCGTCTCCCCCCTTTTGTCGCCGCCGTCGAATGTCGCCTCCTTCCCGGACAGCAGCTCGAGGAGGATGACGCCGAAGGCGAAAACGTCGAGCTTGGGCGTGATGAGGCCGTGCTCCAGGTACTCCGGGGCCAGGTACCCCTGGGTGCCCACGACGTGCCGGGTGAGCTGCGCGTCGCCACCGTCGGCGCCCGTGGGGACCGACCGTGCTAGCGCGAAGCTTGACACCTTGGCGCGGAGGTCGTCGTCGAGGAGGACGTTGCTGCTCTTGAGGTTCTTGTGCACGCACGGCGGGTTGGTGTAGTGATGGAGGTAGTTGAGGCCGTCGGCGACGTCGAAGGCCGCCTGCACGCGCTGCTTCCACACGAGGGTGGCGCCGCCTCCGTGGAGCCAGTCGCTGAGCGCGCCGTTCTCGGCGAACTCGAAGACGAGGTAGGTGTCGCCGTGGTGGACGCAGAGACCGGAGAGGCGGACGAGGCTGGAATGGTTCACGCGCTTCAGGATGCCCACCTCGCCGCTCACATCGCCGGCCACCCGCTTCACGGCCGCCGCGTCGCCGTTGAACTCCGCGCGGTACACGGACGCGTTCTTGACCCTCCGGTCCTCCGAGAACCCCGCCGTCGCCTTCTCGAGTTCGGAGTACTTGTACACGGTCAGGGACTCCACCGCCGCGCGCGCGTCGCTGGACACCAACGCCGATGAAGACGAGGAGGTCATCGTAGCCGATGATGTATGCTTGCCCGAGGCAAGAGCGTCATAATCGGCCGACGAGGGCACGTCGAGTACCACCTTGCTCCCACGGCCCCTTTCCCCAACGCCTGGCCGGGGACGCCGGCGGACACATAACAACATCATGCCAAGAAGGCCCGCCAGCGCAAGAACGCCGACACCAACACCGACCCCGACGGCAATCCACTTCCCGCTGCCAGACGCCGGCGGCTGCTGGGCCTGCGGTGGCGCCCGCGACACGAGCATGTCCGGCGTGGGCGCGCTCTTGAGCGGGATGAGCAGAGTGGTGAAGGGAAATATGATCTCGCTAGCGGTGAGGTTGTTGGCCTGGAGCACAGCCTGGGTGTCGACACGGAAGCGGTCGGCGATGGCCGAGACGCTGTCGCCCCACGTGACGAGGTAGGTGAGCAGGTTCCTAACCCCGGCGGCGGCCTGTGCCGGCGAGGGGCACGCGCAGCGGATTGGCACGGTAAGGTTGTTCCCGGAGACGAGGTCGCGGCTGCCGTGCCTGGGGTTCTGCGCGAGGAGCGCCTGGCAGGTGGTGAGGCCCTGGTAGGTGTTGTTGGCGATGATGAAGTAGGTCTCGCCGCGGAACTGGATGGTGTGGCTGGAGTTGTGCTGGTAGTAGCCGCGCGGAGAGCAGCCGCAGCGGACCGGCGCGAGCACGAGGCGGGAGTCGGCGAGCGGGGAGACGGTGGGAACACCGTTGGCATCCGCGACGGCGGCCGGATCGGAGCCGAGGAGGTAGGAGATGGAGACGGCCGTGCCGTAGTACGGCGGGGATGAGCGGAAGACGACGTAGGTGGCGCAGGGGGCGGCCGCGGCGGTGGCGTTGCAGGTGTAGCCGAGCACGGAGCTTCCGTTTCTGCCGTAGCAGTTGGTCTGCGCGTTGGCCTCGTACTGCTGCTGCCCTCGCGCGACGGCGAGGATGGCGAGGAGCGCGAGCGCCGCCGTGCGGAAGGCGAGCCCCCGCTTGCGCGGCGGAGCGGCCATTGCTTTGGGGGACGGGTCGGGGTGGGAGTGTGGCACTGTGGCACTGTGGCTGGCGTTCTTGGCCGGGTATGCGGCGGTACGATGGACGGACGGAATTATAGGTGGCTCTGCTTTCTTCTTTCCACTGGGTGGTTGCTGCAGAGCGTAAACTACAGCTGGAGCTAGAAGACGGGTCAACGGCGTAAGGAGTCAATCTTTTCGCTCGTCTTCGAGTCTTCCATTTCGGAAAAAAGACGCCACGAGACCAGGTTTTCTGGCGATGTACCCACGGCCGCACCCAGGATCTGCTTCGCGATGTACAGAGCGTTGGGCGACGCGGCCGGGCAACTGCTGGAAGACACGCCGGATACCATCACGTGGATCACAGAAAGCTCGGGACAATACTCCGCCAAATCGGCATATCTAATGCAGTTTCAGGGGAGGATGGCAACAAACTTTTTTTTTTTTTTGAACAAGATGGCAACAAACTTCGACCAAGATATATGGAAGGTGTGGGTGCCGGGGAAAATCAAGATGTTCGCCTGACTTTTGTTCCAAAACAGGCTATGATGCAACGACAGGTTGCAACAGCGAGGATGGATGAACGAGTACTTCTGTCAACTCTGCGTCAGAAACCTGGAGTCAGCCCACCACCTCTTCTGGACCTGCCCGAAGGCGCAAGCAGTGTGGGCAGAAATTGGGCAGTGGCGGGGCTGCTCCTCCTTCAGTCCCAAGGATGAGTGACATCACCTCAAGGCCACGACAATCGCGCAACAAATCTATGATGTAACTGAACTGAGGGGGAGGAAAGGAGTCAAGACGATGCTCTTGTTGGCTGGCTAGGAAATCTGGCAACAACGCAACCAATGCACCTTCAGAAAGAAGCTTCCATACACTAGAGACATAATCAAGAGGATCACCGATTGGGTAGAACTTTGGAGGCTACCTAATGCAAAATGTAACGAGAGACCCTTCGTGGATCCACCATGAGAGATAGAGCGTAGATTGTCGAGGACCTGGTCAGTTTGTGGCCGGCCTCCTGATTCTAGGACATCACCATTTTTTTATTTTCCGTTGCTTCCTGCTTTGATCAATGAAAAGCCAGCAATTGTTGGATCTTTGAAAAAAAAGACCAGGTTTTTCTTCGTCATGATAGACCTCGCAACGTCAACCTCGCGTTATGTAACACCCGAGTGTCATGCTACAGTGACCTCACACTAATGATGCCATGTCATCACGTTTGACTAAGCCAAATTGTCACTGAAGAAAAATCAAAGTCAAATTCAAATTTAAAATACAAGTCAAAATATTAATTCTTCAATCAGTAAAATATAAATGTACGTTGCGGTTGTGGTTGTCCCACCGGTCGGCGCCCCGCCCGCCGCCGTGGCCGCCTCCACGGCTGAAGCCATGGTCGTTGCGGTTGGGGTAACTACCCAAGCGCTCATTGTCGGTGTAAAAACCGGCAGATCTCGGGTAGGGGGTCCCAAGCTGTGTGTCTAAGGATCAATGGTAACAATGGACAAGGGGGACACGATGTTACCCAGGTTCGGGCCCTCTTAAAGGAGGTAAAACCCTACGTCCTGCTTGATTGTATTCGATAAGTATAGGGGTTACAAGAGTTGATCTACCTCGAGATCGTAATGGCTAAACCCTAGCTGTCTAGCCTATGATTATTCTGATTGCCTCTACGGACTGAACCCTCCGGTTTATATACACACTGGAGGGGCCTAGGGTTGTACAGAGTCGGTTTACAGAAGAAGGAAATAATACATCCGGACACCAAACTTGCCGTGCACGCATATAGGAGTCCTACCCGGACACGTGGGATGGTCTTCTGCTTTATCTTCACGGCCCATCAGTCCGGCCCATATCGAATAGACCGGACACCCGAGGACCCCCTAATCCAGGACTCCCTCAGTAGCCCCTGAACCAGTCTTCGATGACGATGAGTTCGGCACGCGGATTATCTTCGGCATTGCAAGGCGGGTTCCTTCCCCCGAAAATTTTAAGTTAGCTCCATACATAAAGAAACTGTCTCCGGCTCTCCATAATCAATACAACCCTTAGCCATGAAGGCAAGATGTTAAAATAGGAATAGTGTCTTTTACTGACAACTTTTTCGGCGAAGCGTCACACTTGACTCTTTAACATTTCGAAACATTTTCACGCCTCCCATTTCGCGTTTCGAGGTCTAGCCTTCATTGGCACGTCTTGTCAAAATAGAGAACATGCCTGTCCATTACGGGATTCTCATCAATATGGTTTGGGTAATCCAACCGCACCTTACGAATGACTTCATTGGGAACATGCGAGTTTTATGGCTTGAGAAGGGGACGTTTGGTATTTTTACCGTCTATAAGAGGATAAAGATCCCTCCTTTTTCCCCACGCCTTCCTCTAGCTTCTGTCTCCCAATCTCCAAGCTCCAGCGCCCATAGCTCTAATCCCCTCCACCGCTGCCACCCACCCCAGCAATGGCCGGATCCGGCTCCAAGGGCAAGTGGGAGGCCTCCATCATCACTGAAAAGGACGTCAAGGATCTCCGGAGCGCGGGCTATTTGTCTGCGGATATCGCGCATGGGATCCCTGACAAAGATCAGGTCATTCCTACTCCGGAGCCCGGTGAGAGGGTCGTCTTCATCCCCCATTTCCTCCGGGGGCTAGGATTTCCCCTCCACCCCTTCGCCCGGGGTCTTATGTTCTACTACGGGTTAGATTCCACGACCTAGCCCCAAATTCCTTCCTCCACATATCAGCGTTCATCGTCGTATGCGAGGCTCTTCTCCGCATCCCCCCACACTTCGGCCTGTGGCTCAAGGTCTTCAATCTGAAGCCGAAGGTGGTTGATGGACAGCATGCAGACTGTGGCAGGGCCATGGTAAGCAAGCTCCCCAACGCCGTCTGGCCCAAAGGGGCATTTGTGGAGGCAGTCAAGGTGTGGCAACAGGAGTGGTTCTATATCACCGAACCCCGCGACGCCAACTGGGCGGCCATGCCTGACTTCAGATTCGGAACCCCCACGAGACTTACCTCATGGACCGCCAAGGGCCTTGATTGGGGGTCCAAACCGGAGGTGCAGATGCTACAAAAGCGCATCTCCAAAATGTTAGGTGCAAACACCGGTCTCACAAACGTGATTCAGGTGATGCTCTTCCACCGCACTCTTCCCTGCCAACTCCGGGCCTCCCCCATGTGGGAGTTCAATCCGGAGGAGCCACGGACCCTGAAGCGCTTCTTCAGCACCACGCACGAAGACATTTGGAAGCAGCTCTTCAAGGCCCAGAAAACATGGCCGAAGAAGACCGAGGACATAGGACTCGACATCAAGAACCCGACCTCAGCGGTGAGCATAACTCTTCCGGAAACTTATCCGGTTAATATTTCAAATATAATGTAGATTACCTCGCCTGCCTTCCATACATGGCTGGACGGCAAAGGCAGAGCGGATCAATTGTCTGGCGCCGCTGCCTGAGAACCCGGCCACACCCCAGCTAACGGAGATGCTGGTCCCGGTGCCCTATTAGGCGCCGGAGAAGAAGGCCAAGAAATAGAAGGGCAAGGAAGCCAAGAGCGGCCCCCGCCACAGAGGTCCTTCGGACGCAGTGTCCGGAGAGACCGAAGCCCTCTCTTCCCATGAAGAAGACGAGGAAGAAGAGGAGGAGGAGGTGGAAAGCGACTCCCCTCATAAGGGGAAGAAAAAGAAGAAGAGGGCGGCCTCCGAAGACCCGGAGGGCGAGGCGCCCAAGAGAGGGAAGGTGACCCTCTCGGACAATTCAGACTTAGAGTCCGAACTAGTCCCCAAGAGAACTCCCAGGGTGAAGCCCCTGGCCGAATCGTAAGTATTCATAAACTTACTCATTTATCTTCGGTCTACTTGTTGTTATTGTATAAGTTATTTTATTATTTGCCTTTCAACCCTCCCCGTGAGCTTCCGCAAACCCCATCATCGGAGGGAAACTCTCTGCCACCCGAAATGGCAGAGAGTGACACGCCGACGCGAGCCCCCTCGCCTATCATCGTGGAGGACACCGAGGTGTCATCCCAAAGGACCTCTCTTGGCAGAGGGAGGGCGGACGAGGCCGTCGAGAAAGCGCCCGAGGTTAATACCTTGGTCGCCGAAGACCTAGGGGAGGTGACCCCTATGACAACCGACGGTGGGGACCCCCAACAATCCGGGCCCCAACCGAACACCATTCCGGAGACCAACACGGCTCCGGGATTGGATAAGCAGCCTCTTTTAAAATAGGGGGGAGGAGCATCAGCTCCATTGGCGACCTCCACTAATCCGGAGGTGCCCAACGCTCTGGAGGAAGCACTGCAGCGTGCTTCCATCGTGGCGGAGCACCGCACCCTGATGGGTGCGGTGGTGGAGAAGGTTTAGTCTACTAAGAGCGGACTGAACGAAGCCTTCACCAGCCTATTGACATGCTTTGAGGTATGCGACGTAATGTTCAAAAAATGTTTCATATAGAGGAATATACCTGTGTACAGACAGTAGCCCCTGAGGCTCTGTTCGGTTAAAAGAAACCAGACAGAGGATCCATATAATATTCGAGAGAGTTAACCTGCTGTGCTGTTATTGTAACAGGCTTCCCTATTGGCAGCAACCGCCCAGGCCGCAGAAGTTTCCAAACTCAATCGGAAGCTTCAGGTGGCCAATGAGGAAATCGACCGCATTAATAAGCGGTTCGATGAGACGCAAGGTATGCGTGTAATGTTAAAAGTTTATTTTGATATCAGAAGTGATATGTATATTTAGAGATTAACTCATGAACGCCTTGATTATAATCATAGCTGGCGCAGCCGAGGTCGAGACCCTCAAAGGCGCCCTTGCCCAGGCCAAAAAAGAGGCGGAGGCGAATAAGGCAGCCGCTAACAAGGCAGCTGCCGAACTACAGACCGAGCAAGATGCCCGCCGCCAACACGAAGCTCGAGTGGCCGAAGTAGAGCAGGAGTTGAAGGATGCCATCAGCAAATGCGAATCTTTAGAGCAGAAGACTTTGGACCAGTGGACCGAGCTCGCCAAGGCTCTCCATGATGCCAAAGAGGCGTGGATCGAGTCCCGGAGTGCTTGTGAAGAGATCCATCAAGCGAGGCAGATAGCGGCTGGTAAGGCCTTTCTTTTGCAGAGTATCTTTGGATGTTAGAGGTTTGCTTTGCTCAACCGAGTATGTGTCGGGACCGGTTTTCCAGGATATTAATTTCCCAGTAAATGGCCCTTGTGCTCACCAGCCCCAGGATTACTGTTAGCTGATGAGACACCAACTTGATACAGAAATTCCAAGCAAAATACAAAATATGTAGTACAAGACCGTTCTGGCCCATGAGTACAACAAATGGTTTCTAGTGGTTGATGGCGGAAGCGGTTTGCGGATTATCAGCGTCTATGGGACTCCATTTCCCACAGGAACAGCTGACCTGGATAACTCCTATCTTTGCGTAACTGCTGTCTTCGATGCCTAGGTTCCGGGCTGTCGTTGCTGCACTTCTCTCCAAGCGAGAAATATGGCCAAGACAATGGCCAGGGACAAGCCAGTGAGTACTTTGAATGTACTCGCAAACATTATGAACACAGGTATAATATAACAGATGGTAATCATGCTCTGAAATATTTTCATGATCACTTAGCCAGTCACGAAGTAAAATTCATGCCGCATGCAAACAGGTTAATAAATATGAAAAAGTAATCTAGATAATAAGAATAAAATAAACCGATCGGGTGTCTGAAGCGACTCCTCGAAAGGATAAAAATATAAAGCGTGCCTCAGTCGGGCGTCTCAGCGACACCACATAAAGAGCTTATGAAGAAATAAATAGCAGGCATGCCACAGTCGGGCGTCTCAGCAACACCACATAAAGGGCTTATAAAGAAATAAATAGCAGGCATGCCACAGTCGGGCGTCTCAGCGACACCACATAAAGGGCTTATAAAGAAATAAATAGCCCAGTTTATTTTTTAACACATATTGTTTATCAAAGAAGAATTATTTGGTCTATATCATTTAACGCAATGCCGCAAGCATCGTTCGGCACAGGGTTGTACGGAAACCTCCGCCCAAGACTGGGACTATATTAGGTGCGGCACATCCACGCGGCTTATGGCTATTGTTTCATGACGGTGCATCGCAGCCTCTTGCGACCCACTTCACTAATCCACCCGAAACCAGGCTATACTTACCCCTTTCCGGTGCGGAAACCTGCGCGTTTGCCGATGCTCACCTCATCCCGTCTCAGGCTTTAACCCCTCGCGGCTAGACTCACCCAAATTTGACTTAGCCTCACTGAAGTGATCCTTAACATTAAACTCCGCGGCAAGAGAATTGTCCCCGCCTGCCTAGACAAATATCGTTGAAATCCATCCATTATCTTTATTTAACGCTATTATGCCCTTTAAAGAGGGGTCCAATCATGGCGGGCATGTGCTTTCTTTCACTTCTGACAATAAGGTTGTCTATCTCCATGACAAAACAAAAAAAAAGGGACGTTATGTCCTGATTTGTGAAAAGACTAATACCGGGAGTGTACTAACACAGTATTGCGTGGATCATCAACTCGCTTCAAGTCTTCTGGTTCTACATAAACTTGTAGTACCCTATGTTAACTATATGATGGTTTATATCGCGGTACAGTAAGGAGAATCTCAAGCAACTCCTATGAGTCCGTCTTAAGACATGGGGCTACAACTGACATGACCTCACCAATCTGCTAGTTTCAGCTAAATTCAAGCCCCAGGATGTATGGAGGTAAAGATTAACCCGTCCGGAGGTCTACTGCACCATACTTGTGCAAACTTTAAGGAGTTCAGAAAAATTTCCGGTTAAAAAGAAGATTCCTGTTCAACATCCGGTTCAAGAGGAATTCACATCTTCTTCGCAGTCGAGTTCGCGTAAATTAAAGGTAACCCTTGGGGGCTCCCTTGTATGAGCACTTAGCCGTACCCATCTTCGATCCGGCCGGCTACATTGCCGTTCTCCTATGGTTCACTGGAGATGGGGGCTCCTGCTCATTGACATAGCCTACTCTCTTATCCGTCTTACATTGCCTCCTTCTATTTTTCCGCACTTTGGTTGCTCCCTGTCTCTATATAGCTCCTCCCCTCTTGATCCGGCTTACATGTCGCCTCCTATGGTCACTTGGGGGCTCCTGCTCATTGAGCAAAGCCCGACCCCTCTTTTGATCCGCTTACACTGCAGCCTTCTTGGTCACGTGGGGGCTCCCTGCTCATTGAGCCTAGACGGCCCTCTTGCCGGCTTCATACATGCCGCCTCCTATGGTCACACTTGGGGGAGCTCCTGCTCATTGAGATAGCCGGACCCTCTTTATCCGGATCGTTACATGACCGCCTTCTATGGTCACTTGTGGGGCTCCCTGCTCATTGATCATAGCCGACCTCGTTGATTGGCCTTACATGTCGTCTCCTATGGTCCACTTGGGGGGTCTCCCTGTTCATTGAGGATAAGCCGACCCTCTTGTCCGGCTTACAATGCCATTCTCCTATATCTCTTGGGGGGCTCTTGCTCAATGAGGCATAGCCAGCTGACACTCTGATTCGGCTCTAATGTCGTTGTGAATTGGCGCTTGGGGGCGTTTCCTGCTCAATGAGCTAGTCATGCTACCCTCTCATCATTCACATTACGTCATCATACATTGCATCAACATTGCATCATCATAGCAGCATCATTTGCATGGTTATATTGGTTTATTTGCAGTGAGCCGGTTTCCAAACCGGGTTTATTATTCACATTTAAAGCCAACATGGCCTGGATTTTTATTATGGTTATCAATAACCAGTATTCATGATTGAGGAATTTCAAAGCCGCTTCAGAGCAATGGCTATTATTCCTCATCACCAAATACCAGCTCACAGCAGAGAGCATGATGCAATATTGATATACAAAGCTTCAGCAACATTATCCGGACCATGGATATGGTTTATTTATATGGAAGGAATAGTCCGAGTTGCTGTAGGCATACAATCCGGTACTTGGGGGCTAATACTTGCTTATTAAGTCATATGATCGATCTACAAAAGTTCCTCTGCTCATTATTGCATAATGACCCGCCTTGGGGGCTACATTGGTTGAAGTTTTATGAGCATAAGGCAATTACAAGTCCCAAGTTGCTGCAAGCATGCATAATGACCCGGCCCTTGGGGGCTACATTGGTTTGAAGTTTTTTGAGCATAAGCGCAATACAAGTCCCAGTTGCTGCAAGCAAGACAAACCTGGTACTGAGAGCTACACATGTGAGGTAAAAAATATTCAGTTTATGACTAGTGACTGAGATGACAATCCGGATTCTTCAAGGTTGCAGTATTTATATTGAGCAAGTCTTAAAGCTATCACTATTCTCCCTTAAAACTTGGGGGCTACAGGTGTTGTGCATATAAGGAGGAACATCTTAAATTCTCAGTTTGAGCAACCAGCTACATTACAAAATCAGCACCAAGTCGCCATAAGAATTGACCCGGTGTCTGCAACATCATGACCCGGCGTCAGCAACAATTATGACCCGGCGTCAGCACAATCATGACCGGCATCATCTGTTTTATAACCACGCGCAATTTTGGCATATTATAAACCGGCAAGGTCTAACATCTTCAAGCCGGCTGAAAATCAGATGAGTATTTCAAGACCAATATTTTTTTTAAGAGTCAGAGCATTGGAGGCCGTTCAAATGGATTATTTTTCACAATATTTTTCTACAAGAAAATTGACTATGAAGTTGGCCTATGACCCCGACTTTCCAGAATAAGGACATGACAAGGACTTAAGGATGATCAGGTGCCGGCTCAGAAAAACTTTTAAACCCGGAGCACAACTATCAAATTTGTTCTCTGTTTTATTTGCACGCAGTTTAATAAAGATAAATCCAAATTAAACTGCGGGCTAATGTCGGGGATTACCCGGGGGGTAACCCGGCCGATGTAACCCGGCTAGAGCTTGGCGGCTCACTGGTACCCGCCCGAGCTTGGCGACTCACGGTAACCCCCCTGCTAGGAACTCATTGTAACCCGGCGGACGGTCAGACGGATGACAAGAGGCCCAAGGCCTAGAAGGCGGCTCATGTTATGGGGGCCGGTTTAAGAGAGAAAGGCATACGGAATATTCCCTACAAAGGAAGCAAGACTAGAGACTCCACTTGTAATAAAGTACCTAATCCTACTAGACTAGTCATTTAACCCGCCCCTTCAACTTATATAAGGAGGGGCAGGGCACCCCAAGAGGGAGAAATTTTCACAAGTTTAGACACAAGTCAATAGCTCTCGAGTAGATGTATGAAAGAGCACCCTGTAATCGTGAGCATCTTCATCATCAATATCAATGAAGCAGCATGTAGGTTTTACCTCCACCGTGAGGGCCGAAACTGGGTAAAATCTCGCGTCTCCCCGTCCCACTCAACCCCTCTCAGCTCACAACTAGAATGCGTTGGCCTCACGACTAAGTCCTCACACTAAGGACATCTGCGCCTGACAAATCCACGACAGAAACGGCACCGGAATTGGTGATGTTTGAATGAGCGGGCTGGGTGTCTCAAAGTAGTCGTTCTAAAGCAGAAATGACCACTCTCTCGGTTTGTGATTCAACGCTGGAATGTCCCCGGATTGAGCCCCGAGGGAAAGCAACCGAAACAACGGACGTTGCCTAATAAGTGTCTCATGGACGACCAAAATAGCATCCACCATCTCCCTTCATCAGATGAGGAATCATCGGGAGTCGCACAAAAATTGTGGAAAAAGAACCGTCGAGCCAGAGTCCATTTGTACCTTTGGGGCAAAACCGCGAATAGCATGCGGCTCGTCGAAGAAGCTGGCTGACGAAGAGACGTGCGCTACCTTGGACCAGGTAGCTGGCTTGGCGGCGTCCGACGAGCGTGCCGGCGTGTCGAAGGAGCTGGGGCCGGGGACGTGGGCCGAGGTGGTGCTTGCGGCAACGTCGGGAAGAAGATGCGGTCGCCCGGCTGCGAGGCAGTGGTGGCGGCACGTGAGAAGGTGGCGTTGCTGCGGGGGAGGTATGTGGGTTGGACTGCTGGCGAGGGCATCGGAACTGAGCGGCGGCGACGGGGTGGGGTTGACGGCGGCTTGCTGTCGATTGAGGAGAAAGAGAATGGCCTATGTGCCACCGACTGGCGGACCAGGGAGGAGTAGGCGGGTGCGCCGTGTCCGTCTGGTTCCCAACCGACGCAAATGAGATCCAAATTTGGACCAGAATAGGTTGTCCGGCGGATGAAAAATCGGACGCGTTCGTTTGGGTCGACGCGTTGGGCCGAACTTTTATGTTCATTTTGATCAAACGGACAAAATGATTCGGACGCGTTGTAGTGCTCCTTATAAGAGGCCTTAAGCATGGGGCCGCCCATTCAACCGAACGAGTCAGTTACGATGGGCTTCGTAGCAGCCATGTGCACTGGTGTGAGCATACCGCAACTGATTTGTAATTATGCTGATCACGGATCACTCATCCGTTGCTATAATTTTTTGTCGTAGTTCGTTTTTAGTTCCATTCCTCATAATCGTACACCTGATGGCGAAAAGCTACTGTACATTTGGCTCTTCACTCTGCTACACCAACAGATTACATACACATCAAGTGATTTTGCTCTGCAGTACTATCTCCCCACGATTCGAAGAGCGAGATTAAGTTGCCGCAATCCTAGGGATCCCATCAGCGTGGAGTTGTACACCGCCGACAGCGTCAACGAACCCTCGTCCATGGACGGCCGCCCCCGGGGCTCCCTCGCCACGCAGACCGCACAAACGCCAGCCGACCGCCCGGTGACGGCCAGGTCCAGCGGGTAGTCGCCGTTCAGCCGCGGGTCCATGAACGGCCCGCACCTTGCGCGCGCGCGTCCTCGCCGTCGACGACCAGCCCCTCCGCGGACTCCCACAGCAGCGCGTCTCCCCCCCTTTTGTCGCCCCGTCGAATGTCGCCTCCTTCCCGGACAGCAGCTCGAGGGAGGATGACGCCGAAGCGAAAACGTCGAGCTTGGACGTGATGAGGCCGTGCTCCAGGTACTCCGGGGCCAGGTACCCTGGGTGCCCACGACGTGCCGGGTGAGCTGCGCGTCGCCACCGTCGGCGCCCGTGGGGCCGACCGTGCTAGCGCGAAGCTTGACACCTGGCGCGGAGGTCGTCGTCGAGGAGACGTTGCTGCTCTTGAGTTCTTGTCACGCACGGGCGGGTTGGTGTAGTGATGGGAGTGTAGTTGAGGCCGTCGGCGACGTCGAAGGCACGCCTGCACGCGCTGCTTCCACACGAGGGTGAGCGCCGCCTCCGTGGAGCCAGTCGCTGACGCGCGTTCTCGGCGAATCGAAGACGAGGTAGGGTGTCGCCGTGTGGACGCAGGAGACCGGAGAGGCGGACGAGGCTTGGAATGGTTCACGCGCTTCAGGATGCCCCACTCGCCGCTCACATCGCCGGCCACCCGCTTCACGGCCCGCCGCGTCGCCGTTGAACTCCGCGGTACCGGACGCGTTCTTGACCTCCGGTCCTCCGAAACCCCGCCGTCGCCTTCTCGAGTTCGGAGTACTTGTACACGGTCAGGGACTCCACCGCCGCGCGCGCGCGCGTCGTGACACAACGCCGATGAACGACGAGAGTATCGTAGCCGATAGTATGTATGCTTGCCCGAGCAAGAGCGTCTAATCGGCCGACGATGGCACGTCGAGTACACCTTGCTCCCAGGCCCCTTTCCCCAACGCCGGCCGGGACGCGGCGGACACATAACAACATCATGCCAAAGAAGGCCCGCCAGCGCAACAAACGCGCGACCCCAACACACGACCCGACGGCATCCACTTCCCGCTGCCCAGAGGCGCGGCGGCTGTGGGCCTGCGGTGGCGCCCGCGACACGAGCATGTCCGGGTGGGCGCGCTCTTGAGCGGGATGAGCAGAGTGGTGAAGAAGGAATATGATCTCGTAAGCGGTGAGGTTGTTGGCCTGGAGCACAGCCTGGGTGTCGACACGGAAGCGGTCGGGCATGGCCGAGACGCTGTCGCCCACGTGACGAGGTTGGTGGTGAGCAGGTTCCTAACCCAACCCGCGGCGGCCTTGCCGCGAGGGGCACCGCAGGATTGGCACGGTAAGGTTGTTCCCGGAGACGAGGTCGCGGCTGCCCGTGACTGGGGGCTTCTGCGCGAGGAGCGCCTGGCGTGGTGAGGCCCTGGTAGGTGTTGTTGGCGATGATGTAAGTAGGTCTCGCCGCGACGACTGGTGGTGTGGCTGGAGTTGTGCTGGTAGTAGCCGCGCGGAGAGCAGCCGCAGGCCGGCGCGAGCACGAGGCGGGAGTCGGCGAGCGGGGAGACGGTGGAACACCGTTGGCATCCGCGAAGGCGGCCGAGATCGGAGCCGAGGAGGTAGGAGATGGAGACGGCCGGCCGTGCGTAACGGCGGAGGATGAGCGGAAGACGACGTAGGTGGCAAGGGGGCGGCCGCGGCGGTGGCGTTGCAGGTGTAGCCGAGCACGGAGCTTCCGTTTCAGCCGAGCAGTGGTCTGCGCGTTGGCCTCGTACTGGCTGCTGCCCTCGCGCGACGGACGAGGATGGCGAGGAGCGCGAGCGCCGCCGTGCGGAAGGCGAGCCCCCGCTTTGCGCGGCGGAGCGGCCATTGCTTTGGGGGACGGGGGGTCGGTGTGGGATGTGGCACTGTGGCACTGTGGCTGGCGTTCTTGGCCGGGTATGCGCGTACGATGGACGACGGAATTATAGGTGGCTCTGCTTTCTTCTTTCCACTGGGTGGTTGCTGCAGAGCGTAAACTACAGCTGGAGCTAGAAGACGGGTCAACGGCGTAAGGAGTCATCTTTTTCGCTCGTCTTCGAGTCTTCCATTTCGGAAAAAAAGACGCCACGAGACCAGGTTTTCTGGCGATGTACCACAGGCGCACCCCAGGATCTGCTTCGCGATGTACAGAGCGTTGGGCGCAGCGCGCCGGGCAACTGCTGGAGACACGCCGGATACCATCACGTGGATCACAGAAAGCTCGGGACAATACTCCGCCAAATCGCATATCTAATGCAGTTTCAGGGGAGGATGGCAACAAACTTTTTTTTTTTTTGAACAAGATGGCAACAAACTTCGACCAAGATATATGGAAGGTGTGGGTGCCGGGGAAAAATCAAATGTTCGCCTGACTTTTGTTCCAAACAGGCTATGATGCAACGACAGGTTGCAACAAGCGAGGATGGATGAACGAGTACTTCTGTCAACTCTGCGTCAGAAACCTGGAGTCAGCCCACCACCTCTTTCTGGACCTCCCGCCGAAGGCGCAAGCAGTGTGGGCAGAAAATTGGGCGTGGCGGGGCTGCTCCTCCTTCAGTCCCAAGGATGAGTGCATCACCTCAAGGCCACGACAATCGCGCAACAAATCTATGATAACTGAATGAGGGGAGGAAAGGAGTCAAGACGATGCTCTTGTTGCTGGCTAGGAAATCTGGCAACAACGCAACCAATGCACCTTCAGAAAGAAGCTTCCTACACTAGAGACATAATCAGAGGATCACCGATTGGGTGAACTTTGAGGCACCTAAAATGCAAATGTAACGAGAGACCTTCGTGGGATCCACCATGAGAGTAAGCGTAGAATTGTCGACGGACTGGTTCGTATTTGTGGCCGGTCCTCCTGATTCTAGACATCACCATTTTTTTTATTCCTTGCCCCGTTGCTTCTGCTTTGATCATGAAAAGCCAGCAATTGTTGGATCTTTGAAAAAAAGACCAGGTTTCTTCTTCGTCATGATAGACCTCGCAACGTCAACCTCGCTGTTATTGTAACACCGAGTGTCATGCACAGTGACCTCACACTAATGATGCCATGTCATCACGTTTGACTAAGCCAAATTGTCACTGAAGAAAAATCAAATTCAAATTCAAAATTTAATCAACCTCCACCAGTCAAAATATTAATCCTTCAATCTAAAATATAATGTACGTTGCGGTTGTGTTGTCCCACCGGTCGGCGCCCCCCCGCCGCCGTGGCCGCCATCCACGGCTGAAGCCATGGTCGTTGCTGGTTTGGGTAACTACCCAGCGCTCATTGTCGGTGTAAAACACCGGCAGATCTCTGGTGTAGGGGGTCCCAATGCTGTGTGTCTAAATCAATGGTAACAATGGACAAGGGGACACGATGTTCACACACTCTTCATGTGTTCGGTACGCGTCCTCAGCTGCTACCTCATTTCAATAGCTGATTGGTTGCCTATAGGCTAACATACCCTCTTACTGAGGGTCCTCGCCTTTGATTGTATCTCGTAATGAGTATACAGGGGTACAAGATTGATCTACCTCGAGATCGTATGGCTAAAACCCTACTGTCTACCTTGAGTATTCTGATTGCCTCTACGGATGAACCCTCGTGTTAATACACGTAGGGGCCTAGGGTTGTACAGAGTCGGTTTACAGAAGAAGGAAATAATACATCCGACACCAAATTGCCGTGCACGCATATAGGAGTCCTACCGGCGACACGTGGGATGGTCTTCGCTTTATCTCACGGCCCATCAGTCCGGCCCCTATCGAATAGACCGGACACCCGGGACCCCCTAATCCTGACTCCCTCAGTAGCCCCTGAACCAGTCTTCGATGACGATGAGTTCGGCACGCGGATTATCTTCGGCATTGCAAGGCGGTTCTTCCCTCCCGAAATTTTAAGTTAGCTCCATACATAAAGAAACTGTCTCCGGCTCTCCATCAACTAATACAACCCTTGCATGAAGGCAAGATGTTAAAATAGGAATACGTGTCTTTTTGACAATCTTATTTGCGGCGAAGCGTCACACTTGACTCTTTACATTCAATGTTTCAAGAGCCTCCATGGTTGGTTACACAGCTCACCGGATTTATAGCTGTCTTCTGACGTGACGACTAATGCCTTCTATTCGCGCAACGGATCATTGGTCGTAACACACTTAGGGACTTCTCGCTTTTCACCCTCTTGGCGTTTCTCTCGTACCATAGAGGCTCATCGGTGGGGCACCACGTTCGTTTCTTCATGACTGCAAGGTGACTGGTATTTTTACCGTCTATAAGAGGATAAAGATCCCTCCTTTTCCCCACGCCTTCCTCTAGCTTCTGTTCCTCCCATCTCCAAGCTCCAGGCGCCATAGCTCTATCCCCTCCACCGCTGCCACCCACCCAGCAATGGCCGGATCCGGCCCAAGGGCAAGTGGGAGGCCTCCATCATCACTGAAAAGGACGTCAAAGATCTCCGGAGCGCGGCTATTTGTCTGCGATATCGCGCATGGGATCCCTGACAAGATCAGGTCATTCCTACTCCGGAGCCCGGTGAGAGGGTCGTCTTCATCCCCCTTTCCTCCGGGGGCTAGGATTTCCCCTCCACCCTTCGCCCGGGGTCTATGTTCTACTACGGGTTAGATTCCACGACCTAGCCCCAACATATTCCTTCTCCAATCATGGTTCATCGTGCTGATTGCGAGGCTTCTTCTCCTGGCCTCCCCGCATCCCCCACACTTCGGCCTGTGGCTCAAGTCTTCAATCTGAAGCCGAAGTGGTTGATGGACAGCATGCAGACTGTGGCAGGCCATGGTAAGCAAGCTCCCCAACGCCGTCTGGCCCAAGGGGCATTTGTGGAGGCAGTCAAGGTGTGGCAAACAGGAGTGGTTCTATATCACCGAACCCCGCGACGCCAACTGGGCGGCCATGCCTGACTTCAATTTCGGAACCCCCACGAGACTTACCTCATGGACCGCCAAGGGCCTTGATTGGGGTCCAAACCGAGGTGCAGATGCTAACAAAAGCGCATCTCCAAAATGTTAGGTGCAAACACCGGTCTCACAAACGTGATTCAGGTGATGCTCTCCACCGCACTCTTCCCTGCCAACTCCGGGCCTCCCCATGTGGGAGTTCAATCCGGAGGAGCCACGGACCCTGAACGCTTCTTCACACACCACGCACGAACATTTGGAAGCAGCTCTTCAAGGCCCAGAAAACATGGCCGAAGAAGACCGAGGACATAGGACTCGACATCAAGAACCCGACCTCAGCGTGAGCATAACTCTTCCGGAAACTTATCCGGTTAATATTTCAAATATAATGTAGATTACCTCGCCTGCCTTCCATACATGGCTGGACGGCAAAGGCAGAGCGGATCAATTGTCTGGCGCCGCTGCCTGAGAACCCGGCCACACCCCAGCTAACGGAGATGCTGGTCCCGGTGCCCTATTAGGCGCCGGAGAAAAGGCCAAGAAATGAAGGGCAAGGAAGCCAAGAGGCGCCCCCGCCACAGGTCCTTCGGACGCAGTGTCCGGAGAGACCGAAGCCTCTCTTCCCATGAAGAAGACGAGGAAGAAGAGGAGGAGGAGGTGGAAAGCGACTCCCCTCATAAGGGGAAGAAAAAGAAGAAGAGGGCGGCCTCCAAGACCCGGAGGGCGAGGCGCCAAAGGAGGGAAGGTGACCCTCTCGGACAATTCAGACTTAGAGTCCGAACTAGTCCCCAAGAGAACTCCCAGGGTGAAGCCCCTGGCCGAATCGTAAGTATTCATAAACTTACTACTCATTTATCTTCGGTCTACTTGTTGTATTGTATAAGTTATTTTATTATTTGCCTTTCAACCCTCCCGTGAGCTTCCGCAAACCCCATCATCGGAGGGAAACTCTCTGCCACCCGAAATGGCAGAGAGTGACACGCCGACGCGAGCCCCCTCGCCTATCATCGTGGAGGACACCGAGGTGTCATCCCAAAGGACCTCTCTTGGCAGAGGGAGGGCGACGAGGCCGTCGAGAAGAGCGCCCGAGGTTAATACCTTGGTCGCCGAAGACCTAGGGGAGGTGACCCCTATGACAACCGACGGTGGGGACCCCCAACAATCCGGCCCCAACCGAACACCATTCCGGAGACCAACACGGCTCCGGGATTGGTAAGCAGCCTCCTTTTAAAATAGGGGGGAGGAGCATCAGCTCATGGCGACCTCCACTAATCGAGGTGCCACCCGCTCTGGAGGAAGCACTGCAGCGTGCTTCCATCGTGGCGGAGCACCGCACCCTTGGGTGCGGTGGTGGAGAAGGTTTGAGTCTACTAAGAGCGGACGAACGAAGCCTTCACCAGCCTATTGACATGCTTTGGGGTATGCGACGTAATGTTCAAAAAATGTTTCATATAGAGGAATATACCTTGTACAGACAGTAGCCCCTGAGGCTCTGTTCGGTTAAAAGAAACCAGACAGAGGATCCATATAATATTCGAGAGAGTTAACCTGCTGTGCTGTTATTGTAACAGGCTTCCCTATTGGCAGCAACCGCCCAGGCCGCAGAAGTTTCCACTCAATCGGAAGCTTCAGGTGGCCAATGAGGAAATCGACCGCATTAATAAGCGGTTCGATGAGACGCAAGGTATGCGTGTAATGTTAAAAGTTATTTTGATATCAGAAGTGATTGTATATTTAGAGATTAACTCATGAACGCCTTGATTATAATCATAGCTGGCGCAGCCGAGGTCGAGACCCTCAAAGGCGCCCTTGCCCAGGCCAAAAAAGAGGCGGAGGCGAATAAGGCAGCCGCTAACAAGGCAGCTGCCGAACTACAGACCGAGCAAGATGCCCGCCGCCAACACGAAGCTCGAGTGGCCGAAGTAGAGCAGGAGTTGAATGATGCCATCAGCAAATGCGAATCTTTAGAGCAGAAGACTTTGACCAGTGGACCGAGCTCGCCAAGGCTCTCCATGATGCCAAAGAGGCGTGGATCGAGTCCCGGAGTGCTTGTGAAGAGATCCATCAAGCGAGGCAGATAGCGGCTGGTAAGGCCTTTCTTTGCAGAGTATCTTTGGATGTTAGAGGTTTGCTTTGCTCAACCGAGTAGTGTCGGGACCGGTTTTCCAGGATATTAATTTCCCAGTAAATGGCCCTTGTGCTCACCAGCCCCAGGATACTGTTAGCTGATGAGACACCAACTTGATACAAAATTCCAAGCAAAATACAAAATATGTAGTACAAGACCGTTCTGGCCATGAGTACAACAAATGGTTTCTAGTGGTTGATGGCGGAAGCGGTTGGCGGATTATCAGCGTCTATGGGACTCCATCCACAGGAACAGCTGACCTGGAAACCTCCTATCTTTGCGTAACTGCTGTCTTCGATGCCTAGGTTCCGGGCTGTCGTTTGCTGCACTTCTCTCCAAGCGAGAAATATGGCCAAACAATGGCCAGGGACAAGCCAGTGAGTATTTGAATGTACTCGCAAACATTGAACACAGGTATAATAAACAGATGGTAATCATGCTCTGAAATTTTTCATGATCACTTGCCAGTCACGAAGTAAAATTCATAGCCGCATGCAAACAGGTTAATAAATATGAAAAGTAATCTAGATAATAAAATAAAATAAACCGATCGGGTGTCTGAAGCGACTCCTCGAAAGGATAAAAATATAGCGTGCCTCAGTCGGGCGTCTGAGCGACGCAAATAAACGCTTGTAAAGGAATTAAATAATCAGCATGCCACAGTCGGCGTCTCAGCAACACCACATAAAGGGCTTTAAAGAATACATAGCAGCATGCCACAGTCGGGCGTCTCACGCGACACCACATAAAGGGCTTATAAAGAAATAATAGCAGGCATGCCACAGTCGGGCGTCTCAGCGACACCACATAAAGGGCTTATAAAGAAAGTAATAACAAACTTGCCACAGTCGGCGTCTGAGCGACACCACATAAAGGGCTTATAAAGGAATTAATAACAGCATCATCCACATCGTGGCCCCCAAAACTGAAGCGACTACCACATAAAGGGCTTATATAGGAATAAACACAGTGTATATCCAGGAGGTAGAACCGTCCCAGGGATACTCAATAATTCAAATAATACAAATGGTTAGTCCATAATAATAATAATCATAATCATCATATGTCACATGTCATGATCAATGTTCTGGTTTAGCAGTTTTCCTACGAAGACCGACACTAAGACCGACACTTGACCCATCCCAGACTGTAGTCCTTAACCATGGACACGGCTATTCGAATAGATATAATCTCTGCAGAGGGTGTACTCTTTACCCACGAGTAACGGATTCCTTTAGTCCATCGGGACTAATTCTGTTTACGGTCTTTTACTTGAAAACACACCTGACCCGCACACACCAGCTTAACTTACCGGTGTCTGGAATCACCCACGACACCCGTTAAGCAAAACTCTAAGTGGGGAGGCTACAACCTCGACTAGCATGGGATCACAAAATTTATAACGCGCGCAAACTAGGGGAGCTACCCCCTCGGCTCCAACCGAAAACACCCATGCCCCCTGACCAGGTGGCATGTCTACCGGATGCAGCCGGTATCTTCCACCATGGCCTCTCTGTACGGTGTGTGCTAAGAAAGGGGTTGACAACTTACTGAACCGTACCCTACGTAAGGCAGGGACAAGTGGTAGTACGAAGCAAGTATGAGGGTTACTGGTACAAGACTCGATCTATGGTCGTCTCAGGAGGTTTAAGTGTTCCCTGCATGATTAGCATAACAAATATATTTCATACCAACAGACAGAATCACCACTCATCATACCTCACCATGCCTCACTGAATATACCCGTCTCAGTGAAATATCAGTGACAAGCTCGTGTCCACCCAAGACAGAGACTCTCCTGGATTCCTTCCGGTAGGCACGAAAGGCATATGAGGGTGATTACTATCACAAGCATATCAAATTCCAATAGCAAGGAATCTTCATTATGCACTCATGAGTATGATCATATCATCTTAAAAAATAACGAATACTTCGCGTCAAGGTGGTGTTGTATTCGCATCAAACAACACACAACAAATATTATGCCAGGGTTCAGAATGCTTGCCTTCCATGTGTAGGTAGGCGATGTGCACTCCAAAACTTTTGAAGGTCTTTATCGTCATTCCAAAACCCTATTTTTGAAAAGATTCAAATTAACACACAATTTAAAACAGTACAGAAAAGTTGTTCGGAAAATTTTCAAATAAATATGAAAATAAACTAGATGGAATTTGAGAAACAACAGAAAAAGAATCAAGTCCATTGGAGCTGTGGTTTAGAAACTAGAGCCATTCAAAGTTTACGTCAAAATCTGATTTTAAATAGAATAAAAAAAGAAAACGGTTCGGGGACGAATACGTTTTCCAGAGACAGAAAACGTATACCCAGTAGTATGCGTACTCGCGGAGAAGACGTACTCGAGGGCCAGCGCCACTGGCGGTTGGGTTGTGACACCGACAGGTGGGGCCCACCTGTCGGGTTTGTCTCCCTCCTCACGCGCGCTCCTGGCCAGAGACAGAGGCCGGCTCCGGCGACGATTGTCGGCGCTAGGGGGCACCATCTCCGGCGCTGGGCACACCGGCGTGCTCAGGGGGATATGCCGCGTCTGTTGGTGGGGGAGGTGGATACCGAGAGGCTCGGGGTTGAGCAGAGCTTCAACAATGGCGGGAGGTGGTCACGGCCAAAGGGGGGGTTTACCTACGGTGGCTCCCGAGCACCATTTAACAGGGGGAAGGGCCTAGGGGAGGCAGAGGTTACCTATTATAGGCACCGAAGGGGAGGATGGGGCTCGGGTGGCCTCGAATTTACCATGGGGCGGCGGCGGCCGAACTGACCAGAGACGAGGAAGATGACTTCTTCCGGTCGTTCTGATTGCTGCGGGTGCTTTAGAGGGGAGGCAGGTGGTCGTCTGAGGGTCTGGTTGAGCTCGAGGTCTCTATTAATAGCGCGGTGAGGCGGTTCCCGTGACGGCCGGAGATAAGATCGCCGACCGACCACTTCTGCTGCAGTAGGGCGACGTGGCGCTGGTCGGCGCTAACCAACGAGCTCGCGGATGAGCTCGAGCTGTACCAGAGGGTAGCAGGCGCGCGGGGAAGGCTCGGGCGGCGCCGTCCATGGCAGAGGTTGGCGGGATGGCAGTGGCGGCTTGCGGTGGTGGCTCTGCGGCGATGGGCCTGGTCGGGCTATCCGACGAACTTGGAGATGAGGATGGCCTGTTCCAGGGGCAGCTGGCGAGCTGGGGTGGTCGGGGTGGTGTCGGCCATGGCAGAAGCTTGCTGCGGCCGTTGGCTTGCCGCCAAGGGGCTTGCTGCGGCGACGCTGTAGGGGGCCAGGGAGTGGTCGAGTGCGGGCGAGGCACGGCTGCACCAGCGGATCAGATCGAGCTCGGGGGAGGGGTCAACCTGGGACGCGGCGACTCGGGAGGCCGCACGTGCAAAACGCGCGCTCTGGCCGCGCCCAGAGCACGCACGCCATGCGCTCGACGAATTGCCAAGGTAGCCTAGAGGGCTTGGGTGACGATGTAAAGTAACAGCACGAGGTTAGAGGTGGCTAGGAGATTAGTGGACTTGTTGGTTTGGCTGCTGTGGCAAGTCCATAATGCAAACTCATGAGCATGCCAATTCTGTTCATGAACACAAGGTGCTCGATAGAATGCCATGGGCATCTAGGCATCTCTTCTGGTGGCCAAAATCTCCAGATCAGAGTCTCTTTAGATGATAAAGAGGGTGGCAAGGTTAGTTTGAGAAAAATAGAAACTAGTTAGTGCAAGTTTTGCAAACCTTCAGTTCTGGACAGAAAATGTATGCCATTATTGCATGTGTTTAAAATCCTCTAATGGGTCTGATCTCCTAGACTTAAGGGTTTGGTAGGGTGGACTACAAGCAGGAAAAATATCATGGGCAATAGGGCGAGATAAAGAGGGGTTGCAGTACAAACTACCACATTGGACCAGAACACAAAAGTGGATGGGTTGCTCAAATTTTCCAAGGAACACCAAAGGGTTTTTTGCATAGAAATGAGTTATATACTACTACAAACATCTCCAAATTTTTATGGAAGTTTTAAAGAAATATATAAATAGGTTGTAGTGCAAACTACAAACTGAACCAGATTTGAAAACTTGAGGTAGGGCTCAAAATCCCCAAATGACTAAGAGAAGTTTTTGCATAAAAGTGATTTAGGAACATCACATGTCATCCCCAAATTTTGGTGGAATTATTAAATGAATTAATCAAAGGGTTGTAGTGCAAATGGGACTCTAAAACTTATGAGAAACCATTTTAAAAGAAATAAAGCTTAGGAAAATAATTATAGAAATAATTCCACTGATAAGAGAAATGTTTTTGAGAAGGTATACAAGTCCAACAATATTTTTGAAAAGTTTCCATTTGGAGGGAAAAACTCCACAATTCAGAAGAAAAGAGTGATTCTGAAATCAAAAGATAACCCAGGAAATAAAAACTCAATTTCCTGGCAAAATTTTAATTAATAAATCATGGTTAAATTTTTGGGGTGTTACAACACTACCCCCCTTAAGAAAAAATCTCGTCCTTGAGATTTGCCGAGAATGGTATAAAAAAATATTACTCCTATTGTCATGCAATAATAACTCGAAGATTAAATAATCTGCTCACGCGATATGACGAGGCTACAGCGAGAGGGCAGATAATTTGTACAACTACAGTGGGGCACTGGCGCTGCGTGGAAAAATTTACGATTGGGGAAACCGAGAAATTTCTACTATTGGCTAGGGTAAATTTGGAATAAAATTCTAAATTACGCTGGTCGTACCCGAGTGCATAGTGCTCTCTCTGGCTGACAGGTGGACCCGGGGCCCACTGTCAGTCTCTTCTTCTACCTCTGGTCTCCTTTCTTCCTCTCTTACGCGTGCGTCCCCGCCTTCTCCAATTGCGACACCTAGCGAGTAGGGCACCTAGGCCGTACTGCGGTAGTGCGCGGCGCGCTAGCTGCCGGTGCAGCGTGCACTCACCTCGCGGGCCAGTGTGCTGTCGGCACTGCTCGCGGATTCGCCTCCGAACACCGGCGATCGAGCGACGAGCGGCGCTGGTGGACTTCGCCCACCGTACACCGATCTCGAGCTATAAAATGACGCGGTGCTCCACTCTTCTTCCTCACACCTGGCCTTGCTTCTTCTTCTCCTTCCTTCTCCTCCATTTCTGTTTGCAGGAGCTCGCGACGAGGCTCTAATGGCGGAGGTGATGCCGGATTGGTACACGATCCTGATGTGCGGAGGGTTGGCGGCATTGCTGGGGTTCTCCGGGCTCTTGTGCGCGATGATCCTCGATGATCGTCGTGATGCTGCTGCTCGAGTGTTAGCTCTTCGCGGCGGCGGTGATCATGAGGATTAGGTGCTGGTGTCGGGTGCTAACTGCTGTCAGTGTGCTGGAGGCAACTTGCACCCAAATAATTACCCACAAATTTCTCCTTCAGAGACTGTGGTGTGCTAGTGAGGTGATCAGTTAGGTGCAAAAAAATGTGTACGTGGTTAAGCAATAGTGCCTGTGGTCGAGTGGTAGTGGTTGTGAGCCTGCTGTCGTGGTGCTGCGTGAATTAAAATTTATGTCGTGGAGAATTAATTGTTGCAATAACTCAAGGGAAATCCCACCTCGGAATTTACCGAGAGCGAAAAACAGTTAATAAAAAATAACAACAGTAAGTAAATTGCTCTCATTAATTGAAACCAAACAATTAATTCATCGCACAAACTTAGGATACAACGCATAAGCTGCAACACATGCTAGGCTATTAAACACAGAAGTGGCGTTTATGACGCAAACGTAAAATATGCTGGGTCCTGAGAAAAAGTTTCCGGCACTGGGGCACAATCTTCTTCTATCGGGGGAAGCGGATTGACTAGTCGAAGAACGTGTCTCTCCTGGTCTGGCCTCAGTGGTTTGCCAATAGTGATCTGAGGATTCAAATCAGTGAGGCTCTGGAGATAACCCATTACTCGCTGGGTCAAACGCTCTTGAGCGATGACATACTGGGCAAGGTTGGCCAGTACTGGGTCCCTCTCAATTTGCCCACCGGGAAAAGATGCAACTTCTCCGGGTGCTACACGACTCGGGAAGTAATAATACCCCCTTTCACTGGCATAGGGTACTGCGAAGCGAAGACGAGTCATCGCTTCGTACGCAGCAGCTTCTATGGCCATTTGGGGAGTCGGCATAGATTTCCCCACGAAGGAAACTTCCGTTGGGTCTTGGTTTGGGTTTGCGGGAGGGATGTGCACTACTACCCAATATTTCGAGGTGGATGGGGTGATTCTTGATTTGAGCAGCTCGTACTGGGGTGGATGGGTAGAACTCATGGTACTGCAGGTAAAGTCCCACAATATTTTTACAAAACTACCTGGGGTTGCATCTGGAGTTCTCAGATAAATACTAGGGCTCGGCATGGCAAAGAAATGGCTATGAGAGTTGTGCAAAAAGGGAGGGATGCTTGGTAAGGTCACGGGGTGGCCTCTTATATAGCATCAGGGCTCGGTTACTTATCACGGTGTGGGGGCAACTAGTTTGTCGGTTCTGCTCTATGGGGTCGGGGTCAAAGCCACAGATACACATATCTCAAAAAAGTGACGTGTTACTGTGGGTGTCGTCGGGGGGGCTTTTGGTAGCTACGCCCGGAATTAAAAATGCAACCGCACGCCAACAGACTATGCGGGGCTACTAAACAAAACAAAGGCGCACAAGCAGTCTGCATCCATTCAAGGCGAGTACAAGGTCACACTATTACAAGGCGTAGAAATACTAAGACTCGGTACTACTCGAGTGGCTTAGTCTACCTCGTTAATATCTAAGCGGGCGTGCCTGGTGGACGTCGAGGCTTCTCCATGGGCTTCACCATCGTGGTTTGCTGGGCGGGGTTGTGGTTCGGCAGGGTCGGGGTAGCGATGATGACCATCGCGGGGGTTGGTGGCCACAATCCCGTTGGATCGTGTTCCCAAAAGGCGATGAAGCTCCTCCGGGGATACAAAAGCATTCCGGTCGATGGCCGGGGCAGACCTCAAGGATTCGATCAGTTGCCCGAACAGCACAACTGGGTTGTCGGCGTCGGGCTCCTCTTCTCCTCTTGCTGGGGCTCGGCGAACAAGCTCTCCACGAGCGGCGATCAGATCAAGGGTGATCTGATCGAATAGTGCCTCTAGTGCACTTACATAGCGCACCAGATGCAGCAATGCAGGGTCCGTCTCGTGGTCTCCGTTGGCAACCTGGGGTGGCCTACCATACCCGTCACGGCTGGGGTAGTAGTAGAACGAGCGGCAGTTAACTCTGGGCGACAGGTGCCGGAGTTGAACTATAGCCTCTCGAGCAGCTAGCTGAATGGCTTGTGGCTCGAAGGAAGTTGTCCTTCCGGTGAACCTGTAGGGGCGTTCTGGCGACATACCCCTACCATAGACTTGCACAGTGGCCTAGAATTGACAGCTCTCACCGCTCATGGGCCCTTGGTACACAACATACTCTGGGGGCTCTTCTAATGCAAAGGCACGACGGGTGAGGTTTGCTAGCATGGTCACAAAACCTCCAAGGTTGGTTGCTGTGGTCTCATTGAGAACAATGGGTCCCGACATCTTGGCTCGGTTTTGGGGTAGAGGTTGTGCTGTGCTGGGTTGGGGCTAGCGTTCCCTTTTTATAGAAAAAGAGGACGGAGTCTTCCTTTGCACGCTTGCGAGTGTGACAAATTAGGTGTCGGTCACTGGCGCGTGATCGACAGGCTAGGCGGATAGGTTAGGCACCGATTGCCAAAAAGGTGTCGGGGTCACTGTGTGGCTATCTTACATGAGAAGCTTGACTGGGTTTAGGTTAAGGTCTGGTGGGTTGGTTAACCTAGGTTTATCGACCTGGCAAAGATAGGATTAGCCAATGGTCAGCCTGGCTTTGATACCAAGGTTGTCGGGACCGGTTTTCCAGGATATTAATTTCCCAGTAAATGGCCCTTGTGCTCACCAGCCCCAGGATTACTGTTAGCTGATGAGACACCAACTTGATACAGAAATTCCAAGCAAAAATACAAAATATGCAGTACAAGACCGTTCTGGCCCATGAGTACAACAAATGGTTTCTAGTGGTTGATGGCGGAAGCGGTTTGCGGATTATCAACGTCTATGGGACTCCATTTCCCACAGGAACAGCTGACCTGGATAACGCCTATCTTTGCGTAACTGCTGTCTTCGATGCCTAGGTTCCGGGCTGTCGTCGTTGCGCTTCTCTCCAAGCGAGAAATCTGGCCAAGACAATAGCCAGGGACAAGCCAGTGAGTACTTTGAATGTACTCGCAAACATTATGAACATAGGTATAATATAACAGATGGTAATCATGCTCTGAAATATTTTCATGATCACTTAGCTAGTCACGAAGTAAAATTCATGCCACATGCAAACAGGTTAATAAATATGAAAAAGTAATCTAGATAATAAGAATAAAATAAACCGATCGGGTGTCTGAAGCGACGCCTCGAAAGGATAAAAATATAAAGCATGCCTCAGTCGGGTGTCTGAGCGACGCCACATAAAGGGCTTGTAAAGGAAATTAAATAATCAGCATGCCACAGTCGGGCGTCTCAGCGACACCACATAAAGGGCTTATAAAGAAATAAATAGCAGGCATGCCACAGTCGGGCGTCTCAGTGACGCCACAGAAAGGGCTTATAAAGAAATAAATAGCAGGCATGCACAGTCGGGCGTCTCAGCGACACCACATAAAGGGCTTATAAAGAAAGTAAATAACAAATGTGCCACAGTCGGGCGTCTGAGCGACACCACATAAAGGGCTTATAAAGGAATTAAATAACAAGCGTGCCACAGTAGGGCATCTGAGCGACACCACATAAAGGGCTTATATAGGAATAAACACAGTGAATATCCAGGAGGTAGAACTGTCCCAGGGATACTCAATAATTCAAATAATACAAATGGTTAGTCCATAATAATAATAATCATAATCATCATATGTCACATGTCATGATCAATGTTCTGGTTTAGCAGTTTTCCTCCGAAGACCGACACTAAGACTGACACTTGACCCATCCCAGACTGTAGTCCTTAACCATGGACACGGCTATTCGAATAGATATAATCTCTGCAGAGGGTGTACTCTTTACCCACGAGTAATGGATTCCTTTAGTCCATCGGGACTAATTCTGTTTACGGTCTTTTACTTGAAAACACACCTGACCCGCACACACGAGCTTAACTTACCGGTGTCTGGAATCACCCACGACACCCGTTAAGCAAAACTCTAAGTGGGGAGGCTACAACCTCGACTAGCATGGGATCACAAAATTTATAACACGCGCAAACTAGGGGAGCTAACCCCTCGGCTCCAACCAGAAACACCCATGCCCCCTGACCAGGTGGCATGTCTACCGGATGCAGCCGGTATCTTCCACTGTGGCCTCTCTGTACGGTGTGTGCTAAGAAAGGGGTTGACAACTTACTGAACCGTAGCCTACCTAAGGCAGGGACAAGTGGTAGTACGAAGCAAGTATGGGGGTTACTGGTACAAGACTCGATCTATGGTCGTCTCAGGAGGTTTAAGTGTTCCCTGCATGATTAGCATAACAAATATATTTCATACCAACAGACAGAATCACCACTCATCATACCTCACCATGCCTCACTGAATATACCCGTCTCAGCGAAATATCAGTGACAAGCTCGTGTCCACCCAAGACAGAGACTTTCCCGGATTCCTTCCGGTAGGCACGAAAGGCATATGAGGGTGATTACTATCACAAGCATATCAAATTCCAACAACAAGGAATCTTCATTATGCACTCATGAGTATGATCATATAATCACAAAAAATAACGAATACTTCGCGTCAAGGTGGTGTTGTATTCGCATCAAACAACACACAACAAATATTATGCCAGGGTTCAGAATGCTTGCCTTCCATGTGTAGGTAGGCGATGTGCACTCCAAAACTTTTGAAGGTCTTTATCGTCATTCCAAAACCCTATTTTTGAAAAGATTCAAATTAACACACAATTTAAAACAGTACAGAAAAGTTGTTCAGAAATTTTTCAAATAAATATGAAAATAAACTAGATGGAATTTGAGAAACAACAGAAAAAGAATCAAGTCCATTGGAGCTGTGGTTTAGAAACTAGAGCCATTCAAAGTTAAGGTCAAAATCTGATTTTAAATAGAATAAAAAAAGAAAACGGTTTGGGGACGAATACGTTTTCTAGAGACAGAAAACGTATACCCAGTAGTACGCGTACTGACGGAGAAGACGTACTCGAGGGCCAGCGCCACTGGCGGTTGGGTTGTGACACCGACAGGTGGGGCCCACCTGTCGGGTTTGTCTCCCTCCTCATGCGCGCTCCTGGCCAGAGACAGAGGCCGGCTCCCGCGACGATTGCCGGCGCTAGGGGGCACCATCTCCGGCGCTGGGCACACCGGCGTGCTCAGGGGGATATGCCGCGTCGGTTGGTGGGGGAGGTGGATACCGAGAGGCTCGGGGTTGAGCAGAGCTTCAACAATGGCGGGAGGTGGTCACGGCCAAAGGGGGGGTTTACCTACGGTGGCTCCCGAGCACCATTTAACAGGGGGAAGGGCCTAGGGGAGGCAGAGGTTACCTATTATAGGCGCCGGAGGGGAGGATGGGGCTCGGGTGGCCTCGAATTTAGCATGGGGCGGCGGCGGTCGAACTGACCAGAGACGAGGAAGATGACTTCTTCCGGTCGTTCTGATTGCTGCGGGGGCTTTAGAGGGGAGGCAGGAGGTCGTCTGAGGGTCTGGTTGAGCTCGAGGTCTCTATTAATAGCGCGGTGAGGCGGTTCCCGTGACGGCCGGAGATAAGATCGCCGGCCAACCGCTTCTGCTGCAGTAGGGCGACGTGGCGCTGGTCGGCGCTAACCAACGAGCTCGCGGATGAGCTCGAGCTGTACCAGAGGGTAGCTGGCGCGCGGGGAAGGCTCGGGCGGCGTCGTCCATGGCAGAGGCTGGCGGGATGGCAGTGGCGGCTTGCGGTGGTGGCTCTGCGGCGATGGGCCTGGTCGGGCTATCCGATGAACTTGGAGATGAGGATGGCCTGTTCCAGGGGCAGCTGGCGAACTGGGGTGGTCGGGGCGGTGCCGGCCATGGCAGAAGCTTGCTGCGGCCGCAGGCTTGCCGCCAAGGGGCTTCCTGCGGCGACGTTGTAGGGGGCCAGGGAGTGGTCGAGTGCGGGCGAGGCACGGCTGCACCAGCGGATCAGATCGAGCTCGGGGGAGGGGTCAACCTAGGACGCGGCGACTCGGGAGGCCGCACGTGCAAAACACGCGCTCTGGCCGCGCCCAGAGCACGCACGCCATGTGCTCGACGATTTGCCAAGGCAGCCTAGAGGGCTTGGGTGACGATGCAAAGTAACAACACAAGGTTAGAGGTGGCTAGGAGATTAGTGGACATGTTGGTTTGGCTGCTGTGGCAAGTCCATAATGCAAACTCATGAGCATGCCAATTCTGTTCATGAACACAAGGTGCTCGATAGAATGCCATGGGCATCTAGGCATCTCTTCTGGTGGCCAAAATCTCCAGATCAGAGTCTCTTTAGATGATAAAGTGGGTGGCAAGGTTAGTTTGAGAAAAACAGAAACTAGTTAGTGCAAGTCTTGCAAACCTTCAGTTCTCGACAGAAAATGTATGCCATTATTACATGTGTTTAAAATCCTCTAATGGGTCTGATCTCCTAGACTTAAGGGTTTGGTAGGGTGGAATACAAGTAGGAAAAATATCATGGGCAATAGGGTGAGATAAAGAGGGGTTGCAGTACAAACTACCACATTGGACCAGAACACAAAAGTGGATGGTTTGCTCAAATTTTCCAAGGAACACCAAAGGGTTTTTTGCATAGAAATGAATTATATACTACTACTAACATCTCCAAATTTTTATGGAAGTTTTAAAGAAATATATAAATAGGTTGAAGTGCAAACTACAAACTGAACCAGATTTGAAAACTTGAGGTAGGGATCAAAATCCCCAAATGACTAAGAGAAGTTTTTGCATAAAAGTGATTTAGGAACATCACATGTCATCCCCAAATTTTGGTGGAATTATTAAATGAATTAATCAAAGGGTTGTAGTGCAAATGGGACTCTAAAACTTATGAGAAACTACTTTAAAAGAAATAAAGCTTAGGAAAATAATTATAGAAATAATTCCACTGATAAGAGAAATGTTTTTGAGAAGGTATACAAGTCCAACAATATTTTTGAAAAGTTTCCATTTGGAGGGAAAAACTCCACAATTTAGAAGAAAAGAGTGATTCTGAAATCAAAAGATAACCCAGGAAATAAACACTCAATTTCCTGGCAAAATTTTAATTAATAAATCATGGTTAAATTTTTGGGGTGTTACAACACTACCCCCCTTAAGAAAAAATCTCGTCCTCGAGATTTGCCGAGAATGGTATAAAAAAATATTACTCCTATTGTCATGCAATAATAACTCAAAGATTAAATAATCTGCTCACGCGATATGACGAGGCTACAGCGAGAGGCAGATAATTTGTACAACTACAGTGGGGCACTGGCGCTGCGTGGAAAAATTTACGGTTGGGGAAACCGAGAAATTTCTACTATTGGCTAGGGTAAATTTAGAATAAAATTCTAAATTACGCTGGTCGTACCCGAGTGCATAGTGCTCTCTCTGGCTGACAGGTGGACCCGGGGCCCACTGTCAGTCTCTTCTTCTACCTCTGGTCTCCTTTCTTCCTCTCTTACGCGTGCGTCCGCGCCTTCTCCAATTGCGACACCTAGCGAGTAGGGCACCTAGGCCGTACTGCGGTAGTGCGCGGCGCGCTAGCTGCCGGTGCAGCGTGCACTCACCTCGCGGGCCAGTGTGCTGCCGGCACTGCTCGCGGATTCGCCTCTGAACACCGGCGATCGAGTGACGAGCGGCGCTGGTGGACTTCGCCCACCGTACACCGATCTCGAGCTATAAAATGACCGCGGTGCTCCACTCTTCTTCCTCACACCTGGCCTCGCTTCTTCTTCTCCTTCCTTGTCCTCCATTTATGTTTGCAGGAGCTCGCGACGAGGCTCTAATGGCAGAGGTGATGCCGGATTGGTACACGATCCTGATGTGCGGAGGGTTGGCGGCATTGCTGGGGTTCTTCGGGCTCTTGTGTGCGATGATCCTCGATGATCGTCGTGATGCTGCTGCTCGAGTGTTAGCTCTTCGCGGCGGCGGTGATCATGAGGATTAGGTGCTGGTGTCGGGTGCTAACTGCTGTCAGTGTGCTGGAGGCAACTTGCACCCGAATAATTACCCACAAATTTCTCGTTCAGAGACTGTGGTGTGCTAGTGAGGTGATCAGTTAGGTGCAAAAAAATGTGTACGTGGTTAAGCAATAGTGCCTGTGGTTGAGTGGTGGTGGTTGTGAGCCTGCTGTTGTGGTGCTGCTTGAATTAAAATTTATGTCGTGGAGAATTAATTGTTGCAATAACTCAAGGGAAATCCCACCTCGGAATTTACCGAGAGCGAAAAACAGTTAATAAAAAATAACAACAGTAAGTAAATTGCTCTCATTAATTGAAACCAAACAATAAATTCATCGCACAAACTTAGGATACAACGCATAAGCTGCAACACATGCTAGGCTATTAAACACAGAAGTGGCGTTTATGACGCAAACGTAAAATATGCTGGGTCCTGAGAAAAAGTTTCCGGCACTGGGGCACAATCTTCTTCTATCGGGGGAAGCGGATTGACTAGTCGAAGAACGCCTCTCTTCTGGTCTGGCCTCAGTGGTTTGCCAATAGCGATCTGAGGATTCAAATCGGCGAGGCTCTGGAGATAACCCATTACTCGCTGGGTCAAACGCTCTTGAGCGATGACATACTGGGCAAGGTTGGCCAGTACTGGGTCCCTCTCAATTTGCCCACCGGGAAAAGATGCTACTTCTCCGGGTGCGGCACGACTCGGGAAGTAATAATACCCCCTTTCGCTGGCTTAGGGTACTGCAAAGCGAAGACGAGTAATCGCTTCGTACGCAGCAGCTTCTATCGCCATTTGGGGAGTCGGCATAGATTTCCCCATGAAGGAAACTTCCGTTGGGTCTTGGTTTGGGTTTGCGGGAGGTATGTGCACTACTGCCCAATATTTCGAGGTGGATGGGGTGATTCTCGATTTGAGCAGCTCGTACTGGGGTGGATGGGTAGAACTCATGGTACTGCAGGTAAAGTCCCACAATATTTTTACAAAACTACCTGGGGTTGCATCTGGAGTTCTCAGATAAATACTAGGGCTCGGCATGTCAAAGAAATGGCTGTGAGAGTTGTGCAAAAAGGGAGGGATGCTTGGTAAGGTCACGGGGTGGCCTCTTATATAGCATCAGGGCTGGGTTACTTATCACGGTGTGGGTGCAACTAGTTTGTCGGTTCTGCTCTATGGGGTCGGGGTCAAAGCCACAGATACACATATCTCACAAAAGTGACGTGTTACTGTGGGTGTCGTCGGGGTGGTTTTTGGTAGCTACGCCCGGAATTAAAAATGCAACCGCACGCCAACAGACTATGCGGGGCTACTAAACAAAACAAAGGCGCACAAGCAGTCTGCATCCATTCAAGGCGAGTACAAGGTCACACTATTACAAGGCGTAGAAATACTAAGACTCGGTACTACTCGAGTGGCTTAGTCTACCTCGTTATTATCTAAGCGGGCGTGCCTGGTGGACGTCGAGGCTTCTCCATGGGCTTCACCATCGTGGTTTGCTGGGCGGGGTTGTGGAGCGGCAGGGTCGGGGTAGCGATGATGACCATCGCGGGGGTTGGTGGCCACAATCCCGTTGGAGCATGTTCCCAAAAGGCGACGAAGCTCCTCCGGGGATACAAAAGCATTCCGGTCAATGGCCGGGGCAGACCTCAAGGATTCGATCGGGTGCCCGAACAGCACAACTGGGTTGTCGGCGTCGGGCTCCTCTTCTCCTCTTGCCGGGGCTCGGCGAACAAGCTCTCCATGAGCGGCGATCAGATCAAGGGTGATCTGATTGAATAGTGCCTCTAGTGCACTTACATAGCGCACCAGATGCAGCAATGCAGGGTCCGTCTCGTGGTCTCCGTTGGCAACCTGGGGTGGCCTACCATACCCGTCATGGCTGGGGTAGTAGTAGAACGAGCGGCAGTTAACTCTGGGTGACAGGTGCCGGAGTTGAACTATAGCCTCTCGAGCAGCTAGCTGAATGGCTTGTGGCTCGAAGGAAGTTGTCCTTCCGGTGAACCTGTAGGGGCGTTCTGGCGACATACCCCTACCATAGACGTGCACAGTGGCCCAGAATTGACGGCTCTCACCGCTCATGGGCCCTTGGTACACAGCATACTCTGGGGGCTCTTCTAATGCAAAGGCACGACGGGTGAGGTTTGCTAGCACGGTCACAAAACCTCCAAGGTTGGTTGCTGTGGTTTCATTGTGAACAATGGGGCCAGGCATCTTGGCTCGGTTTTGGGGTAGAGGTTGTGCTGTGCTGGGTTGGGGCTAGCGTTCCCTTTTTATAGAAAAAGAGGACGGAGTCTTCCTTCGCACGCTTGCGAGTGTGACAAATTAGGTGTCGGTCACTGGCGCGTGATCGACAGGCTAGGCGGATAGGTTAGGCACCGACTGCCAAAAAGGTGTCGGGGTCACTGTGTGGCTATCTTACACGAGAAGCTTGACTGGGTTTAGGTTAAGGTCTGGTGGGTTGGTTAACCTAGGTTTATCGACCTGGCTAAGATAGGATTAGCCAATGGTCAGCCTGGCTTTGATACCAAGGTTGTCGGGACCAGTTTTCCAGGATATTAATTTCCTAGTAAATGGCCCTTGTGCTTACCAGCCCTAGGATTACTGTTAGCTGATGAGACACCAACTTGATACAGAAATTCCAAGCAAAATACAAAATATGCAGTACAAGACCGTTCTGGCCCATGAGTACAACAAATGGTTTCTAGTGGTTGATGGCGGAAGCGGTTTGCGGATTATCAACGTCTATGGGACTCCATTTCCCACAGGAACAACTGATCTGGATAACTCCTATCCTTGCGTAACTGCTGTCTTCGATGCCTAGGTTCCGGGCTGTCGTCGTTGCGCTTCTCTCCAAGCGAGAAAACTGGCCAAGACAATAGCCAGAGACAAGCCAGTGAGTACTTTGAATGTACTCGCAAACATTATGAACACAGGTATAATATAACAGATGGTAATCATGCTCTGAAATATTTTCATGATCACTTAGCCAGTCACGAAGTAAAATTCATGCCGCATGCAAACAGGTTAATAAATATGAAAAAGTAATCTAGATAATAAGAATAAAATAAACCGATCGGGTGTCTGAAGCGACGCCTCGAAAGGATAAAAATATAAAGCATGCCTCAGTCGGGCGCCTGAGCGACGCCACATAAAGGGCTTGTAAAGGAAATTAAATAATCAGCATGCCACAGTCGGGCGTCTCAGCGACACCACATAAAGGGCTTATAAAGAAATAAATAGCAGGCATGCCACAGTCGGGCGTCTCAGCGACACCACATAAAGGGCTTATAAAGAAATAAATAGCAGGCATGCCACAGTCGGGCATCATCAGCGGAACACATTAAAGGGCTTATAAAGAAAGTAAATAACAAACGTGCCACAGTCGGGCGTCTGAGCGACACCACATAAAGGGCTTATAAAGGAATTAAATAACAAGCGTGCCACAGTCGGGCATCTGAGCGACACCACATAAAGGGCTTATATAGGAATAAACACAGTGAATATCCAGGAGGTAGAACCGTCCCAGGGATACTCAATAATTCAAATAATACAAATGGTTAGTCCATAATAATAATAATCATAATCATCATATGTCACATGTCGTGATCAATGTTCTGGTTTAGCAGTTTTCCTTCGAAGACCGACACTAAGACCAACACTTGACCCATCCCAGACTGTAGTCCTTAACCATGGACACGGCTATTCGAATAGATATAATCTCTGCAGAGGGTGTACTCTTTACCCACGAGTAACGGATTCCTTTAGTCCATCGGGACTAATTCCGTTTACGGTCTTTTACTTGAAAACACACCTGACCCGCACACACGAGCTTAACTTACCGGTGTCTGGAATCACCCACGACACCCGTTAAGCAAAACTCTAAGTGGGGAGGCTACAACCTCGACTAGCATGGGATCACAAAATTTATAACACGCGCAAACTAGGGGAGCTAACCCCTCGGCTCCAACCGGAAACACCCATGCCCCCTGACCAGGTGGCATGTCTACCGGATGCAGCCGGTATCTTCCACCATGGCCTCTCTGTACGGTGTGTGCTAAGAAAGGGGTTGACAACTTACTGAACCGTACCCTACCTAAGGCAGGGACAAGTGGTAGTACAAAGCAAGTATGGGGGTTACTGGTACAAGACTCGATCTATGGTCGTCTCAGGAGGTTTAAGTGTTCCCTGCATGATTAGCGTAACAAATATATTTCATACCAACAGACAGAATCACCACTCATCATACCTCACCATGCCTCACTAAATATACCCGTCTCAGCAAAATATCAGTGACAAGCTCATGTCCACCCAAGACAGAGACTTTCCCGGATTCCTTTCGGTAGGCACGAAAGGCATATGAGGGTGATTACTATCACAAGCATATCAAATTCCAATAGCAAGGAATCTTCATTATGCACTCATGAGTATGATCATATCATCACAAAAAATAACGAATACTTCGCGTCAAGGTGGTGTTGTATTCGCATCAAACAACACACAACAAATATTATGCCAGGGTTCAGAATGCTTGCCTTCCATGTGTAGGTAGGCAATGTGCACTCCAAAACTTTTGAAGGTCTTTATCGTCATTCCAAAACCCTATTTTTGAAAAGATTCAAATTAACACACAATTTAAAACAGTACAGAAAAGTTGTTCGGAAAATTTTCAAATAAATATAAAAATAAACTAGATGGAATTTGAGAAACAACAGAAAAAGAATCAAGTCCATTGGAGCTGTGGTTTAGAAACTAGAGCCATTCAAAGTTTAGGTCAAAATCTGATTTTAAATAGAATAAAAAAAGAAAACGGTTCGGGGACGAATACGTTTTCCAGAGACAGAAAATGTATACCCAGTAGTACGCGTACTCGCGGAGAAGACGTACTCGAGGGCCAGCGCCAATGGCGGTTGGGTTGTGACACCGACAGGTGGGGCCCACCTGTCGGGTTTGTCTTCCTCCTCACGCGCGCTCCTGGCCAGAGACGGAGGCCAGCTCCGGCGATGATTGCCGGCGCTAGGGGGCACCATCTCCGGTGCTGGGCACACCGGCGTGCTCAGGGGGATATGCCGCGTCGGTTGGTGGGGGAGGTGGATACCGAGAGGCTCAGGGTTGAGCAGAGCTTCAACAATGGCGGGAGGTGGTCACGGTCAAAGGGGGGGTTTACCTACGGTGGATCCCGAGCACCATTTAACAGGTGGAAGGGCCTAGGGGAGGCAGAGATTACCTATTATAGGCGCCGGAGGGGAGGATGGGGCTCGGGTGGCCTCGAATTTAGCATGGGGCGGCGGCGGCCGAACTGACCAGAGACGAGGAAGATGACTTCTTCCGGTCGTTCTGATTGCTGCGGGGGCTTTAGAGGGGAGGCAGGAGGTCGTCTGAGGGTCTGGTTGAGCTCGAGGTCTCTATTAATAGCGCGGTGCGGCGGTTTCCGTGATGGCCGGAGATAAGATCGCCGGCCAACCGCTTCTGCTGCAGTAGGGCGACGTGGCACTAGTCGGCGCTAACCAACGAGCTCGCGGATGAGCTCGAGCTGTACCAAAGGGTAGCTGGCGCGCGGGGAAGGCTCGGGCGGCGCCGTCCATGGCAGAGGCTGGGGGGATGGCAGTGGCGGCTTGCGGTGGTGGCTCTGCGGCGATGGGCCTGGTCGGGCTATCCGACGAACTTGGAGATGAGGATGGCCTGTTCCAGGGGCAGCTGGCGAGCTGGGGTGGTCGGGGCGGTGCCGGCCATGGCAGAAGCTTGCTGCGGCCACAGGCTTGCCGCCAAGGGGCTTGCTGCGGCGACGCTGTAGGGGGCCAGGGAGTGGTCGAGTGCGGGCGAGGCACGGCTGCACCAGCGGATCAGATCGAGCTCGGGGGAGGGGTCAACCTGGGACGCGGCGACTCAGGAGGCCGCACGTGCGAAACGCGTGGTCTGGCCGCGCCCAGAGCACGCACGCCATGTGCTTGACGAATTGCCAAGGCAGCCTAGAAGGCTTGGGTGACGATGCAAAGTAACAGCACAAGGTTAGAGGTGGCTAGGAGATTAGTGGACATGTTGGTTTGGCTGCTGTGGCAAGTCCATAATGCAAACTCATGAGCATGCCAATTTTGTTCATGAACACAAGGTGCTCGATAGAATGCCATGGGCATCTAGGCATCTCTTCTGGTGGCCAAAATCTCCAGATCAGAGTCTCTTTAGATGATAAAGAGGGTGGCAAGGTTAGTTTGAGAAAAACAGAAACTAGTTAGTTCAAGTTTTGCAAACCTTCAGTTCTGGACAGAAAATGTATGCCATTATTACATGTGTTTAAAATCCTCTAATGGGTCTGATCTCCTAGACTTAAGGGTTGGTAGGGTGGACTACAAGCAGGAAAAATATCATGGGCAATAGGGCGAGATAAAGAGGGGTTGCAGTACAAACTACCACATTGGACCAGAACACAAAAGTGGATGGTTTGTTCAAATTTTCCAAGGAACACCAAAGGGTTTTTTGCATAGAAATGAATTATATACTACTATTAACATCTCCAAATTTTTATGGAAGTTTTAAAGAAATATATAAATAGGTTGTAGTGCAAACTACAAACTGAACCAGATTTGAAAACTTGAGGTAGGGCTCAAAATCCCCAAATGACTAAGAGAAGTTTTTGCATAAAAGTTATTTAGGAACATCACATGTCATCCCCAAATTTTGGTGGAATTATTAAATGAATTAATCAAAGGGTTGTAGTGCAAATGGGACTCTAAAACTTATGAGAAACCATTTTAAAAGAAATAAAGCTTAGGAAAATAATTATAGAAATAATTCCACTGATAAGAGAAATGTTTTTGAGAAGGTATACAAGTCCAACAATATTTTTGAAAAGTTTCCATTTGGAGGGAAAAACTCCACAATTCAGAAGAAAAGAGTGATTCTGAAATCAAAAGATAACCCAGGAAATAAAAACTCAATTTCCTAGCAAAATTTTAATTAATAAATCATGGTTAAATTTTTGGGGTGTTACAGTATGGAGTTCTCCAGGCGTGTTTGCGGATCTTCCGAGGAGTGCCACCGATGCCGCACAGTTCTTCCGAGCCCAGGAGGGGAACTCGACTGAGAAGCTGTTCTGGTCGTAATTTCTTACGCCAGAACACCCGATGCCTCTAAATGACCAGCTGAAGCAGCTGACGGAGCTGCATAGGGTGGCCGGTTTGGCCATGAAGGACCCGATAGTCTAGCTCTGGCCGGCCGAGCCAATCCCTTGTAGCTACTTCGGTTTGGTGAAGCGGCTTATCGACGCGCGGCCTCGGATTGATGCATTGAAGCGCTCGGCCTGCATAGAGGGTGCCCGGATGGCCTTCGCCCGCGTCAAGATGCAATGGGCAAAGATGAAGGCCACTGAAGTGGCAACCGCAGGCCCGCCCGAAGGCAAAGATCATCGGAAGCCGGAGAGGTACTTCGATGACGTCCTAGAAGGAGCTCGAGTGATCGAGGGTCAATGCTCTAAGGACGTAATATTTGATTGAGTATGTTCGGGTTGTACAAACAATGCGATGAACCCGTGCTATCTATGTTTGTGCCTTTTGTTTCAAGCGATTTTTCCTCCTGTGCGGCCGTTTATTGTTTTATTTCTAAAAGTTGCCAGTCGTCGGCTTCAGCCCCCATGTAGATGCTACAGGGGTGTTCGGCGTAACGCGTGACCACACTTTATCCAATGTCTTGGTCCGTAAAGGAGGTGTCAGCGTGGTGAACCAGGCAATCAGACTATGCGGCTTTATCACTTTCACTTAGCCATAGGAGTTTGACTGTGGAGCTAAGTACTAGCCCCTGGTGCGTGTGCGGCTATCCGGATTACGGTACCTTTTCCACGCGGCTGGACGAAGACCAGCCCTTTGTATAACACGGGGTAAATCGCTAACGATTTGTAGTATAATACTAAGTCACCGAATCACCGACCAGCTCGCGCTTATCATGACAGTCAGTTTTCGGCTTTCTCTACTGAGGTACTTGACCCTACGAACCAGAAATACAATCGCAGTAGTTCTCCCTTTACTACCTTAGCCGAACGAGCGGAACGTAAGGTGGTAAGCACAGGAGCCAGGTAACCCATTTATAGACCAAAGACATGATTCGGAGCTGATGCATATAATGCAATATCCGGGATGCCGAAGAGTACCCTATAGGTGTTCGGACTTTGAAGTGTGCAGGACCGAATACAGCCCCCGGTGTTAAGGCCAGACTAAAGCACGTGTGGCAGTCTGAAGTAGGGAGGGCATACAGATGACAAAAATAAATGAGTGCCAAACAAAAGTGGTGGTCAACTGCTTCCTTTTTACCCTGATAAGTACGTCGAGCCGTATTATTACAGATAATGCCATAAATATCGAGGCTATTTTACATGCCAAAAGTTGTACACAAGGAAAAGGTTTACACAGGGCCTAAAACTAGTGGTTTGAAGATCCCAATGGTGCCCTGCCGCACGTCTGCGCCATTTCTCCTTGGTGGGAAATCCTTTAAGAGGAGGAGGTGATGGTCGTCTGTAAGAAAGAGGGACCTGGAAAAGAGCCTCCGTAGATCAGGTAGGTTTTTTTAACGAACCTATAGTGGAAAAAAAGTTGAGGTCCGAATAGGGTCAAACCATACTATGGACCTTTTCTGCAGTGTGCCTCCGGCGCTGCCCAAGGTATTGTAAGTGCGTAGTTATGTACGCGCGGTACATGTGCTGCAACCTTATGGGGCGGTCGGCGGAGGCTAAACTGCTATTTAAGCTCTGGCTCCACCGGGCTATCGCATTGTAGTGCGGATCGGACTCGCTTAGCAGAGTCGTGGGTCTTGAAGATCGATTGGTTGTCCGGCTTGATGAGGCAGCCCTGTACTTCGGCTACTAGAGCCACAATATGCTCCTCAGTATGGAGAGAACACTCCATATTCCCATTTACTGTGATGACGCCATGAGGTCCAGGCATTTTGAGCTTCAGATAAGCATAGTGCGGGACCACATTAAAGCGGGCGAAGGCCGTTCGTCCGAGCAGTGCATGATAACCACTGCGAAAAGGGACGATGTCAAAGATCAAGTCTTCACTTCGGAAGTTATCTGGAGAGCCGAATACGACTTCCAGTGTTAAGGAGCCCGTGCAGCGGGCCTCCACGCCAGGTATCACTCCTTTAAAGGTAGTGTTGCTAGGTTTGATTCTTGACAGGTCGATACCCATCTTACGGACAGTATCCTGGTAGTGCAAGTTGAGGCTACTGCCGCCGTCCATAAGGACTCTAGTAAGATGGTATCCGTCAATGATAGGATCGAGTACTAGGGCCGCCGAACCTCCGTGACGGATACTGGTTGGGTGGTCCCTGCGATCAAAGGTGATCGGACAAGCCGACCATGGGTTGAATTTTGGAGCAACAGGCTCTATGGCATAGACGTCCCGTAACGCGCGTTTGCGCTCCTTCTTGGGGATGTGGGTGACGTAGATCATGTTCGCAGTTTTTACCTCGGGGGAAAATTGTTTCTGTACCCCGGTGCGTGGTGGGCGAGGCTCATCATCGTCCTCGCTTGGAGGCTCTTTCCTCTTATGTTCGGTGTTTAATTTACCGGCCTGTTTGAAAACCCAGCAGTTTCTGTTGGTATGGTTGGCAGGCTTGTCAGGGGTGCCATGAATCAGGCAGGGTCGATCCAGTATCTTGTCCAAGTTGGACGGACCGTGCCTAGTACCTTTGAATGGCTTCTTTCGCTGACCGGGTTTAGAGCCACTGAATCCGGCGTTTACCGCCATATCCTCTGTTTCTTCGTTGTTGTTCCGGCGCTTGTTTTTGTTACGTCGTGGCCTTCCATTGCCATCCCTGGCCTCAGAGGTGCTGGGGTTGCTGGTACTGTTGCTTCTACGAGCCAGCCAACTGTCTTCACCCGCGCAGAAGCGGGTCATGAGTGCAGTAAGAGCTGCCAGTCTTCGGCTTTTCCTGACCAAGGTGTCGGGCAAGCCATTCATCACGGACACTGTGCTTAAATGCCGCTAGGGCTTCAGCGTCCGGACAATCCACAATTTGGTTCTTTTTGGTTAAGAACCGATTCCAAAGTTTGTGAGCTGACTCTCCAGATTGCTGGACTATGTGACTCAAGTCATCAGCATCCGGTGGCCGGACATAAGTGCCCTGAAAGTTGTCCCGAAAAGCATCCTCTAAATCTTCCCAACTTCCAATGGAGTTCTCTGGGAGGCTATTCAACCAGTGTCGTGCTGGTCCTTTCAGCTTTAGAGGGAGGTATTTAATGGCGTGTAGATCATCTCCGCGAGCCATGTGAATGTGGAGAAGAAAATCTTCAATCCATACGGCGGGATCTGTCGTTCCATCATATTGCTCGATGTTCACGGTTTTAAACCCTTATGGAAATTGGTGCTGCATTACCTAATCGGTAAAGCACATGGGGTGTGTGGCACCTCTGTACCGGGCAACATCGTGACGGAGTTCGGATGACATCTGTGTCCGGTGCTGACCCCGGACTTGGTTAGGTTTGTCATGCCAGGCTTGATGGCCATCATCTCGTGTGGGGGCACGTCCTCTTGATCCATAGATGGATCTGGTCTGGCTAGCTCTATTGGTCAGGCCCTGACGTAGGTCGTACGTGTAGCACGGAGCCGCTGCTTCCTTGCCTCTGTTACGAGGGGGCGCGGGCTGGTGTTCGGCATAATTGGCCGTTTTATCCCGTCCACGTGGTGGTCGGTCCGGCTGATCAGCATGATTGTATTTTGATGGTATTGGCTCAAAGGCCTCCTCATCGAATTGTGGCAGGAGCCTGCGCTTAGGATAGCTCTTTGTTTGGCGCTCATAGCCGTATCCCTCTTCGGCGGCCAGGACCTTAGTCCATCTGTCGTTGAGCGTATCCTTTTCGGCTTGAATCTGCTGCTGTTTCCTTTTCAGGCTCCGTGCAGTGGTGATCAGCCATCGCTTGAAGCATTCTTGTTCGAGGGGTTCCTCTGGGATGATGAAATCTTCGTCACCGAGGCTAATATCCTCTTCAGAGACAGGTAAGTAGTTACTATCTTCTGAATCGCCGTGATCAGCAAGTTCGTCGGGGTTGACTTGACTCTCTTCCCTCTCGTCCTGCTCGAATGCAGGCTCAGCGGGGTGGTCGGAGTCTTCGGCGTTGTCCGGAGTGTCATTATCTCCGGTGCGGGTATTGCTTTCCCTCGCCCGACGCGATCGTGGGCGGCGCCGCTGACGCCGGCGCTTTGGTGATTCGTCGACGGGCTCCATCTCATCTGGATCTTAAGTGCCATCGTCGTCCTTCTTTTCAGGCGTGTCCACCATGTATACATCATAAGTAGAAGTGGCCGTCCAACGCCCAGTGATGGGCGGGTTTTGGCCTGGTTCAACTCCGACATCGTCGTCCATACCATCGATGTCTTCGGAGGCGTAGTCTAGCATGTTGGTTAAATCGTCGACAGTGGCTATTAAGTGGGTGGTGGGTGGGACGCAAAATTCCCTGCTCTCAGCCCCTAGTTCAAGCTGGTCGTAATTCAGAGGTGATACTTCCGTGATGGCGAGAGATCGCATTAGGTCCAGTGTTTCGTTTAAGAGTGAAAGCTGGACAGGCATCTGAGGATCTGCGGAGCTATGTTCGGTAATAACCACTTGACCGAGATCGATAGACGCAGACCTCGAGAGTTCGGAGTGGACGTCCAGAGGAGAATCTGGCTTCCCGATGACGGAGAGAGTCCCATTTGACTCCGGGTCCACCGACGGCATGGTTGCATCTGGGTCTCCGACTAGAAGCTCCGCAATAGGAGAAAGTCCGGCGGGGTCCACCCCCCGGTATTCGGACGAAGTGTCCTGCTCCGGATCTAGGGCCAGGGTGGGCATGATAGTCGATCCCTAGACGGGATCTGATAGCGGATCCGAAGGGCCTTCTTTGTATGGGTGGGGAGCGGCGGCCGAGGCCATAAACCCCTCGAAGATTAGATCTCCTCGGATATCAGCGATGTAGTTCAAACTTCCAAACCTGATCTGGTGACCAGGGGCGTAGCTGTCGACCTGCTCAAGGTGGCTGGTCGAGTTGGCACGTAGCGTGAAGCCGCCAAACACAAAGAGTTGACCAGGGAGAAAATTCTCCTCGGAAATAGCATCGTTATCAACAATGAGGCGAGCCATAGATTCTTCTGTCGACAACACAATGGAGCTCTCAATGAAAGCACCAATGTCGGTGTCAAAACCGGCAGATCTCGGGTAGGGGGTCCCAAACTGTGTGTCTAAGGATCGATGGTAACAATGGACAAGGGGGACACGATGTTTACCCAGGTTCGGGCCCTCTTAAAGGAGGTAAAACCCTACGTCCTGCTTGATTGTATTCGATGAGTATAGGGGTTACAAGAGTTGATCTACCTCGAGATCGTAATGGCTAAACCCTAGCTGTCTAGCCTATGATTATTCTGATTGCCTCTACGGACTAAACCCTTCGGTTTATATACACACCGGAGGGGCCTAGGGTTGTACAGAGTTGGTTTACAGAAGAAGGAAATAATACATCCGGACACCAAACTTGTCGTCCACGCATATAGGAGTCCTACCCGGACACAGGGGATGGTCTTCTGCTTTATCTTCATGGACCATCAGTCCGGCCCATATCGAATAGACCGGACACCCAAGGACCCCCTAATCCAGGACGCCCTCACTCATCGCGGAGCGCCATGAGCTCCTAACAGTCGTCGATGTTGTGGGTGCATACGTTGTGGTACACACAGAACTGGCGGCTGCTCCCTTCGGGATCTCCACGGTCACGGCCGCGCTTCTGCTCGGGCTCCACTGCCAGCACGGCAGGGCCCTTGCACTTCATCTCCTTGCCCTTGGCCTTGCCGTCGTCGGGTGTAGCGTTACTTGCCCATTCCGGACTCTCGATAATCGAAGTCATGGCTATCGCAATAAAGCGATGCATCCAACCCCTTCAGTCCAGAGTGACCCCTTTATGGTGTTACAACGGGGAGGACGACGCATCTCGCTATAGGCGCGAGGGCCCGGATACCCCCGCCACTCTGGCCACCATTCTGGCATATCTTTATAAGGGGGAGAAAGAAGAATTCCTTCGTTTAAATTGTCGGGAAGGTTTCTCCATGTATAACCCCATTGAATGGGTGAGTTTTTTGATTATCAGGATTGTCCTACCTCATTATCGAGGCATACTAATCGAATTGTTCTGGTCATCTTTAAAACAGACATGGAGGAAGGTCGTCGAGAATGTGCACTGCCCCTCTCCACAACCAGAGGACTATGCTTGCCATGAAGATCCCGGCCTCTGCGAGGATCCAGATATGTTTATAGAGTTTGATGACGGAGTCTTTTAGCAAGCAAGCCATGATGGTTCGGAAGTGGCCATTATAGCCGACTACCCCGGCCTTCTCCCTTTCTCTAAGGTAAGTATTCGGAAATCATCCTCAGAAAGATGAGTCCCCACTTGCACCTCACCCATCACACTGAATCGTGCTTTATAGGATCGGCGCTTGGCGAGCCGTACTCCATCAAAGGTGGCCCCTAGGAAGGTAGCATCTGCGCAGGGTGAGCCTTTAAAACGAAAGGAAGCCGGGAGCGCCGTCGACTCCCCTCCTTCATCAAAGAGGTATTACCTTTAATATATGCTTAGGCATAAAACCAGATCGTCATATTTCTCCTCCCATCTTATTCCAGGAGGAGCACATGGAGAACCGTGTCCAAAATCCCTGTTAGCTGATCATCAGCTAATCCGGTGCCAGGCTCATCAACCAGGACAAGAGCCAACACGGATGCAGCGCCAACTCATCCGCCTCATGAAGATTCGGATGACGTATCCATCACCAATTCCAAAGTAGAGAGCGTGATGAATCATCGATGACTGAAAGAGACCATGCGCACTCCAGCTTTTACGGATCAAGAATTTAATGCCCTCAGCACCGTGGATGCATATATCCGGGCCACCCGGGACGGACTTGCTGGAATTGCCCACCTGTTTTCAAAAGATATGCAGGTAATGGTTTGTGTAAATTTAATAGATATATGCCAGTAGCCCCCGAGACTTGAATTGGTTTAGGCCAACCGATTTAAGGATCGTTATGACCGCAGGTCCTCAAAGAGAAGAACAACGCACTGTCCCAGGAGCTTGAAGCGAGCCGGACAAAGCTAGACGCCGCCAACACAGAGCTAGAAGAACTGAAGAAGGTCATGATGACCGTTGATCAAAAGAACAAACTGGAGGAGGAAAATGATAAGCAAGCCGAAGAGATAAAGAGCTTAAAGGCTCAATTATCGGATGCTCAAAAAGAGAATAAAAAGTTAAAAGGCAGCATATTCAGTATGACCTTTGAACCATCCAAGTTGCTCATATTATCCCGTAATTCGGAGTGTTATAATGTTGCTTGTGCAGGTCTATTAACCGGGCATCATGAAGAAGAAGTATCCGGATTCCGAGGCGACGCTTTAAAAGAGCTGTCCGTAGTGCACGAGCGAGCCCAGAAAGCCACGAGAAGTATGGCCAAGGCCTTGTGGCCATCAAATGCCCCTCCAAAAAGTATGGAGCGGTTGGCAAACCTGTTCAAAGGTGCTCGGCGCCATTTTGAGCTATGGAAGACGTCAGCATGCCGGGAAGGTGCACGAGAGGCATGGGCAATGGTGAAGACGCGCTACACCGGGCTTGATCCGAATCGTATGGCCCGAGTTGGACCACAGGGACCGGACGGAAAAGAGATTCCCGTGAACTTGGTATATGACCAAGTGATGATAGCTGCGAAATATTCACAAGAAGACTGTAGCTTAAGCAGTCTTATAGATGACATAGATAAAGAGTAGGCGTTTGGTTCAATGTATCAATGTACTTTATCATCGAACTTATCTCCAACCGAACTTGTCAAAATTTGTCATTGCAGGCCTTCGGCTTCAACCTCCATACCAAGAAGTTGGAGTGTTTCCGGATACCATGTTATAATGTAATAAACATTCACTATGTCCGGAAACTAGGTAATCCGGTCATGTTGCTCGAACAGACAAAATTTGTTCGGGGAGTTATGTTATATTACTTTTTAACGTAAGAAACATCTTCCAGGGAAAATAGTTCCGTTAAGGGTTCCTTTCCTTGGGTCGACACGCTTAAGTATGCATGCCTAGCCTTTGATCCGAGTTACGGACAGCCTATCCCATTTTTGATAGAAGAATTATACAAATGTAAATAATCTGTCGTTGTTTGCCGACCAATTATTCCCTTAAGAATGCTAGCTTTCCGCTTCACCCGTCTGAGGTACAGATCCGGAGTACCTGGTTGTAACAATCGCAGAGGTGCTCCCTTTACACCCTAGCCGAACAATCGGGAATGTAGGGTATAAACACAGGAGCGAGGCAACCCGGCTTGGCAAAAACTTAAGTCATAGTGGTGCATATAATGGCAAAAAGATGTATAGAACAAATGACGTAAACAATGTAAGTAACAAGCTTTCAGTAATAAGCTTCGTCAAAGAAGCCCCCAGTTATAGTGGGTTGTATACATTTAAAGATGTGTACCCCTAACAGTTCGGTAGATCTGAACATACCCTGGGATAAAAGAAGGAAAAAATAAAAAAGAAGAGGAGAAAAAAAAGGAACCTAATCAAAGAAAGAAAAAAAGGATGCGGCCGAACTATCCATAGAATCGTCGAATCCGAGCAGCGTTCCACGGATTTGGCTCAAGGCGATTATCCAATGCGTTACGAAGGCGATAGGCTCCTCCTGTGAGAACTTCATCGATGATGAAGGGGCCCTCCCATCTTGGTTTGAGCTTATCCTTCTTCTTCTCCGAGATACGCAAGACGAGTTCACCAATGTTATTAGTCTTGGCCCGCACTTCTCTGCTTTGGTATCGCCTGGCCTGTTGTTGATAAAGTGCGGAACGGGCTTGTGCAATGTCACGCTCCTCTTCGAGACCGTCTAGGTCATCCTGCCGATCGAGCTCGGCTTCTCGCTCTTCGTACATGCGCACTAGAGGTGAGTCATGAATAATGTCGCAGGGCAGAACAACTTCCGCGCCGTACACCATGAAGAAAGGTGTGTATCCGGTTGTCCGGTTAGGTGTAGTCCGCAGCCCCCAGAGCACGGAATTGAGTTCCTTAACCCAGTGTTTATCTGACTCCTATAGGGAGCGCACCAGTCGGGGTTTGATGCCACTCATTATCAGGCCATTGGCCCGTTCAACCTTACCGTTTGTTTGAGGGTGGTAGACGGATGCATAGTCGAGTTTAATGCCCAAATTAGCACACCAGTTTTTCACCTCATCAGCTATGAAATTGGAGCCATTGTCAGTGATGATACTGTGCGGGACACCATAACGGTGTACCACGCCGGATATAAAGTCAATCATTTGTCCTCCTTCAGCCGTTTTTACTGGTTTGGCCTCTATCCACTTAGTGAATTTATCCACCATAACCAGTAAATATTTCTTTTTATGGCTTCCCCCTTTAAGGGGTCCGAGTAATGGGGATTGTTCTTAAGGCGGTGGGAGGCATATGTTTGATTGGCGAAAAGCTGACATCCCACACAATGCTCGACAAGGGATTGTGCGTCTGCTCGGGCCGTTGGCCAGAAAAAACCTGTCCGGAAAGCTTTGCTTACGAGGGCCTGAGCTGCGGTGTGATGGCCACCGATACCAGCATGTATTTCAGCCAGGAGTTGCCGTCCCTCCTCTTCGGAGATACACCTTTGGAGAACTCCGGTAGTGCTTTTCTTGTACAGTTAACCTTCGTGAACTTTGTAGGCTTTAGAACACCGAACTATGCGACGGGCCTCATTTTGATCATCAGGAAGCTCCTACCTATTAAGGTAGGCTAGGAAGGGTTCAGTCCATGGAGCAATAACGGCCATGATCTCATGAGCAGAGGGTGTTATTTCGGTATCCGAACCCCCGATGATACTTGTATCATGTTCGGCTGATGGGGGTGTGATCAGGTCCGTACTTGCGTCTCCGCTCTTGTCCTGCCATACCACGGATGGCTTGAAGAGCCTTTCCATGAAGGTATTAGGCGGGATGGGGTCGTGCTTGGCGCCCATGAGAGCGAGTATATCCGCTGCCTGGTTACTGTCTCTAGCGACATGATGAAATTCGAGCCCCTCGAACCGAGCTAATATTTTTAATACGACGTTTCGATATGCCGCCATTTTTGGATCTTTTGCATCGAACTCTTCATTTACCTGGGATACTGCGAGGTTCGAATCGCCGCACACCTCTAGGCATTGTATGCCCATGGAGACAGCCATGCGGAGACCATGTAGAAGTGCCTCGTATTCGGCTGCGTTATTATAGTCCGTATACATGATTTGCAACACGTAGCGGACTGTGTCCCCCATAGGGGATGTTAAGATGACGCCAGTCCCCAGTCCGGCTAACATTTTAGAACCGTCGAAGTACATGATCCAGTTGGAGTAGGAACTGTACTCTTTGGGGAGCTTGGCTTCCGTCCACTCTGCGAAGAAGTCGGCCAGCACCTGAGATTTAGTAGCTCGGCGTGGCTTGTATGTTATTTCAAATGGTAAGAGCTCAATGGCCCATTTAGCTATGCGGCCAGTGGCGTCGCTGTTATTTATAATGTCGTTAAATGGTACTTCGGATGCCACCGTGATCGAACAGTCTTGAAAATAGTGTCAGAGTTTTTGGGATGCCATAAAGACCGCGTAAGCTATCTTTTGGTAGTGAGGGTATCGGGATTTGCAGGGTGTAAGGACCTCTGATATGTAATACACTGGCTTTTGGATGGGGAATTTATGTCCCTCTTCCCCTCGCTCGACAACGAGTATAGCGCTCACTACCTGGTGAGTTGCGGAGATATAAAGCAGCATAGGCTCGCCAACACCTGGGGCGGCTTGGATTGGATTGCCTGCTAATATGGTTTTTATTTCTTCCAATCCGGCTATGGCTGCTTCCGCCCATTCAAAGTTGTCGATGCGCCTGAGCAGTCTATAAAGTGGTAATGCTTTTTCTCCTAATCTGGAGATGAAGCGGCTCAAGGCCGCTACGCACCCTGCTAGCTTTTGGACCTGTTTTAGGTCTCTTGGCATAGCCAATTGCGACAAGGCTCAGATTTTGGCTGGGTTTGCTTCAATTCCTCTATGGGAGACAATGAACCCTAATAGCTTTCCGGCTGGAATGCCGAAGACGCATTTTTCCGGATTGAGCCGTATGTCGTATGCTCAGAGGTTGTCAAATGTGAGGCGGAGATCGTCCACCATTGATTCGACGTGCTTGGTCTTGATGACCACGTCAACCACATATGCTTCTACTGTCTTACCGATTTTTTTTCCAAGCATGTTTGAATCATGCGTTGGTAAGTGGCACCAGCGTTTTTGAGCCCAAAAGGCATAGTGTTGAAACAGAAAGGCCCATACGGGGTGATGAATGCCGTTGCGGCCTGGTCGGACTCCTTCATTTTAATCTGATGGTATCCGGAGTAAGCATCAAGGAAACACAATGAGTTGTGTCCCACGGTCGCGTCAATAATCTGGTCAATGTGGGGCAATGGGAAAGGGTCTTTAGGGCAAACCTTATTGAGGTCTTTGAAATCGACACAAAGGTGCCAAGACTTGTCCTTCTTCGGCACCATGACCAAGTTGGCTAGCCAATCTGGGTGTTTGATTTCTCTGATGAACCCGGCTTCGAGTAGTTTGGCTAGCTCCTCCCCCATAGCTTGTCGTTTGGGTTCGGAAAATCGCCGTAGCGTTTGCTTGACTAGTTTGAACCCCTTAATTATGTTGAGGCTATGTTCGACCCGTCTACGTGGGATACCGGGCATGACCGAAGGGTGCCAGGCGAAGATATCCCAATTTTCACATAGGAAAGTGCGTAAGGCGGCATCTACCATCGAATCCAGCTATGCTCCGATGGACGCTGTTTTGTTAGGATCCGTCGGGTGCACTTGAAATTTAACTATTTCATCTGCTGGCTTGAAAGAGGTGGATTTAGGTCTCTTATCGAGAATCACATCATCCCTGTCCACCGTGGATCATAGGGTGGTTAACTCTTCGGCCGCAAGGGCTTCGGAGAGTGCCTCAAGGGCCAAGGATGCGGTTTTGTTTTCGGCGTGGAGTGCTGTATCCGGATCACTTGTAACTGTGATTATTCCATTGGGCCCTGGCATTTTAAGCTTCATGTACCCATAATGGGGTACGGCTTGGAAGCGTAAAAAAGCGCCCCGCCCTAGAAGGGCGTGGTAGCCGCTATTGAAGGGAGCGATGTGAAAGAGCAGCTCCTCCGACCTATAATTTTCAGGCGTGCCAAATACTACATTGAGTTTAATTCTCCCCGAGAATCATGCTCCTCGACTGGGGATGATACCTCGAAAGGTGGTACTGCTTTGCTCGATGCGTGTTCTATCGATCTGCATTTTGTCGAGCGTGTCCTCGTAGATGAGGTTAAGCCTGCTGCCGCCGTCCATGAGCACTTTGGTAAGTCGAAAGCCGTCCACAATTGGGTTTAGGACTAAAGCGGCGGGTGCTCGGACTGATCGGGCCCTTGGTTCATCATCAGTGGTGAAGGTTATTGCCGCGTCGTTCCATGGGCTTATAGCGGTTCCTTTTTGGACTTCAGTGAGGTCGCGGAGTGCCCTCTTACGCTGATTATTTGAGGAGAAAGTCTCGAAGACCGTGAGGATGTTAAAATCGTCATCCTCAAGAGAATGCTTCTCTGGAGTGGTGGTGGTGAGGATGGCCTCACCACTTTTAGCTACCTGCCGGAGTACCCAACATGCTTGAAGGCTGTGGGTTGAGTCAGTGCTCGGCGTTGTATGTACCGGATAGGGCTTGTCGAGGAGTTCGTCAAGAACGAACCTGTATCCCGTAGAGGGTTTTTTCTTGTCGACGGGCTTATGGTCGGATGCCTCGTAAGGGTGTATCCGTTTTGCCCGGGCAGTGCACTGCTTAAAGGCAGCAGGTTCCAATTGGGTTTTCTGTGCTTTCCAAGTGCTTTCCATCACGCAATACTTCCGCACTATGTGCGATAGCTCTGTGAAATTCTGTATGCGACGGCGGTTGAGGGCATTCTGAATTCCCTCATCTGTACAATTGCGATGAAAGACCGAGACAATGTTGTCATCGCAGCAATCTTTAATCTTGTTTTTGACAAGTAGGTATATGGCCCAGAAGTGATGGACCGTTTCCCGAGGTTGCTGCCGTACATACATTAGGTCACATATGTCTGGAGGGCTGAATTACTTGGAGAGTATTGATTGTGGTGGGTGGGCGGGCAAAAACTCGAATCCCGACCCAAGATTGCATCCGGAGATCCAAGTGCTCCCCGGACCCAATGTCCGACCCTGAGTTCGGGGGACGCGAAGTCTCATCCAAAGGGAGGGTGTCTGAGCCAAGGGGTTCGGAGACCCGACCATAGCTGGTCTTTAGTTTAGGGGAAGAATTGTTTTCGACTCGTTCCTCGATGACCACTACCAGGTGGGTGATCGGCGGGGAATTAATTTCCCTCTGGTCGGGTTTGAGCCTGATCCGATCATAATCTGTTGAAAGCCCCAGGGCGTCGATGTGATCTAGCAGCTCATTTAAGGACGAGACGTCCGCCAGATCCATCCTTTGGGAGTATTCGAGACCGATGCGGGGGTGATGTTTGGCGATCACGGGGGGCGCTGCCGGCTTGATGGGCATGCCAGCACCCACGGTAAAACTGCCGAGCTGGAGGACCGGTCCTGAAGTTAGGCTCCTTCTAGAGGTGATGACAAGGCGAGCCATAGATCGCTTCTCGTGACTACACAGCGGAGCTCTCAATGAAAGCACCAATGTCGGTGTCAATACCGGTAGATCTCGGGTAGGGGGGCCCAAGCTGTGCTTCTAAGGATCGAAGGTAACAATGGACAATGGGGACACGATGTTTTACCCAGGTTCAGGCCCTCTTAATGGAGGTAAAACCCTACATCTTGCTAGATTGTATTCGATGAGTATAGGGGTTACAAGAGTTGATCTACCTCGAGATCGTAATGGCTAAACCCTAGCCGTCTAGCCTATGGTTATTCTGATGGCCTCTACGAACTAAACCCTCCAGTTTATATACACACCGGAGGGGCCTAGGGTCATACAAAGTCGGTTTACAGAGGAAGGAAAGAGTACATCCAGACACCAAACTTGCCATCCACGCATACAGGAGTCCCACCCGGACACGGGGGATAGTCTTCTGCTTTATCTTTACGACCCAGCAGTCTGGCCCATATCGAATAGACCGGACACCCGAGGATCCCCTAATCCAGGACTCCCTCAGCAGGGTCAATGGCAGCATTGCCCGTGGTAGATGGGGAGTGGCGGTGGCCGCGGCGGCCTACAGGCTCCGTCTGAGCGACGCGAGGCACTCAGCGCTCGGCACGGACACGGCAAGCGTCGGCCATGGAGACGACGGAGCAGGAACCGAAACGAAGTGAGAGGACTTCAGCACACCCCTACCTGGTGCGCCAAATATCAGAAGCAGGGCCCCGGGGACCCAAGAAAGGTTCGAACTCTGGGGTGTGCTCGCAAAACTCCACTAAGCTTCAACCCACTACCCGCTACCTCACGGCGATGCTCCGACGTGCCCGAGCGGGAAGGAAGATGAACACGAATGCAGTAGTTTACCCAGGTTCGGGCCACCTTGTGGTGTAAGACCCTACTCCTGCTTTGTGTGGATTGCCTCGCGAGGGAGGATGAATGTGTCAGTACAAGTGGCCTCGGGAGGCTTCTGGAGCGGCTACGGGCTTGAGGGGTGGATGAACTCAATCCCCTTCTAAGGTGGCGACCTAGCTATACTTATACTAGCCTCGGTCCTCATCCCCCCAAACTCTAGGTGGGAAGGGTTGCCACAACAGCCAAATTTGAAAGGGGACAACAGTAAAACTTATCCTGACTAAAGGTGGTCTTCGCCTGCCAAAGCTCCCTGCCATGACGCACCGGTGGGCTCGGCGATGACCTCCGTCTGGCTGAGCCCGCCGTCCTGATCTTCTAGCACCAAAGTAGCAACCTTTGGGGATTGCTTTGGGAACCGCCGCGCTGTCCTTGCTCCCTTAGCACGAAAGAGGAAAACATCCTTATCCTCGCCCACTGGCGCTCATCTGGCTCCGCTCGTCGTGACTCGCGTCACGCATGTGCAGCGCGAGGCGGCATGGCGAGCCTAGAGATATCCGCCCCGCGAGGGGCCTCAGGCCACTGCTTCAGGAGGCCGCCCTGCATGAGGCCCTCGGGAGCTCTTGATGACCCTTGATAAAGCACACCTCGCGAGGTGGGGGCCCTTGCGAGGGTCTAGCTCGTGAAGCCTCAAAGGCGGCCAAGCTAGGCCCATGCCATGCGCCATGCCTGGGCTGCAGGCAGACGGGCCTGGGTACCCCCAGCCCCACGGGCCCGATAGGGAGCTCTGCCGAAAAGTATTTGTCGGTGCATATCTTCCTTCTCTTCTTGGAACTTGTTGACGGAGTAACCGTGGGTTGAGTCAAGTGGGGCACAAAAGTTCCTGGTTCCACAGGTAGCTTTTGGGCAGCGCACTTTGACAGCTGATCAACAATGCTGTTTTCCGCACGAGGAATGTGCTCTATTTGCAAGCCATCAAAGTGTTCTTCCAACTTTCTTACTTCATTTACGTATGCCTCCATCAACGGGATCTGATAATCCTTGTTTACTTGTTTTACCACCAGCTGCGGATCTCCACGGACAACCAGCTTTTTGATTCCCAACTCTACCGTAATTCTGAGGCCGACAAGCAGTCCCTCATACTCAGCGGTATTGTTGGTAGCTTCCTCACGGGGGGAAATGCATCTGAACCATGTACTTGAGATGCTCTCCGGTGGGCGCGATAAGCAGCACTCCGGCGCTAGCGCCTTGCAGCGAGAAAGCACCATCGAAGTACATGATCCAATTTTTCTCAGTTTCCTTGCCGGGGAGTGCTGATTCCTGGATCTCGTCATTTGGGGTCGGCGTCCACTCTGCAATGAATTCAGCCAATGCTCCGCTCTGAATAGTTGATGTACTTTCAAACTTGAGCGCAAAGCTCGACAGCTCCAGTGCCCATTCCACTATCTGGCCGGTTGCCTCTGGATTCCTTAGAATACATTGCAACGGAAAGAGGGTGACCACCGTAATCTCGTGTGCTTGAAAATAGTGGCGCACCTTTCTTGAGGCCATGAGTAGGCCGAAAAGCAACTTTTGCATGCCCGAATACCATGACCTAGCCTCCTGTAAAAGGGAACTAACAAAGTATATTGCCCGCTGCACCACTTTCTTCCTTGATGTAACCTGCCCCCAATTGTTTTCTCTTGCGCCATTTTTTCTTTCTCGACACCTAGGCTTGCCGGGGAAGTCGCTATTTGATCAAAGGAGGGTTCTGCCACTGTTGTTTCCTCGTCATCAGCTTCCCTCTGCGCAACACTGACCACTTGGTTCATCGCCGCTAAGTGTAGCAGCAACGGCTCTTGTGGTTTAGGCGCGACTAGAGTTGGCGCCGAGGACAGGTATCTTTTCAGGTCTTGCAGCGCAGCCTCCTCTTCCGGAGTCCACTTTACCGGACCTGCCTTTTTCAAGATCTTGAAAAATGGTGGGGCACGCTCGGCAGACCTTGAAATAAACCTGCTCCGAGCCGTGACACAACTGGCAAGACGCCTCACATCCTTGACGGTCTTAGGTGCTTGCATCTGCTCGATGGCCTTAATCTTGTCAGGGTTTGCCTTGATCCCACACTGAGATATAAAGAATCAAAGGAGCTTGCCGGAGGGCACACCGAACACACACTTCTTGTGGTTGAGCTTCATGTTGATCTTCCGCAAATTGAAGAAGGTTTCCTCCAAATCTTGAATCAGGGTGGACTTGTCTTTGGTCTTGACCACAATATCATCCATGTAGGCCTCTATGTTCCAGTGTAACTATGGCTCAAACCCGATCTGGACTACCCTTGCGAACATGGAACCCGCACTCTTCAGTCAGAAAGGCATCTGTACAAACCAGTACGTGCCACATGGTGTGATCAATGCGGTTTTCTCTTCATCTTCCCTGGACATGAATATCTGGTGATATCCGGAGTAGGTGTCAAGAAACGAGAGCAGATCACAGCCGACAGTGGAGTCCACAATCTAGTCGATGCGCGGCAAGGGGAAAGGATCCTTTAGGCATGCCTTGTTGAGGTCAGTGTAATCAATAGAAAATCTCCATTTCCCATTTGCCTTGCGCACACCAACCGAATTTGCCAACCAAGTTGGATGTAGCACTCCTCTAACCAGGCCAGCTGCCTCAAGTTTGTTGGTCTCCTCTGTTATGAATTGCTTCCATTCCAATGCTTCATTTTTGACCTTCTGCTTGATGGGCCAAGCGTGAGGGCAGACAACAAGATGGTGCTTAATTACCTCCCTGGGAACACCAGGGATGTCAGATGGATGCCATGCAAACACATCTACATTCTCCCATAGGAAGGCAACGAGCGCGCTTTCCTATTTGCTGTCTAGGGTCGCACTGATGGTGAAAGTACCATCAGTACCATCCTCCCTTGCTGGTACTCTCTTTGTCGTAGGTGGAGCGGGCTTGGATCTCTTGCCGGCAGAGCATTCTGGCAAGTCCTCGACGGGTGCACAACACTCTGAGGAGGTGCGCTTCCTGGAAGCCTCGCGGGATGTCTTTTCGGGCTTTTTGCCATTCTTCAACTTGGCGGGAGTGGTTATCTTATCGGCTTCTGTTGCGACCGCGTCTGTATAGAGTTTGTCCATACAATTGGCTGCATCTTTCTGGTCTGAGTTGATGGAGATAACACCCATGGGCCCTGGCATCTTCAATGTGTTATAGGCATAGTGGGATGCTGCCATGAACTTGGCCAAGGCAGGACGACCAAGGATTCCATTGAATGGCAAGGAGATCTTAACCATGTCAAATACGATCTTCTCGGTTCGGTAGTTTAGATCCTCGCCAAATGTCACCGGCAGCATGATCTTTCCCTTAGGTTGGCTCCTTCCCGGGTTGATTCCTTGGAACATCCCCATTTTCTTGAGCTCTTCCTCGGGTATTTGTAGCCTCTCGATCACCCCAAGGGAGATCAAGTTCAAGCCTGCCCCACCATCAACTAACATTTTGTAACCTTGAGGTTGCGTATCGTTGGCGAAACCAACAACGGCAAACACCCGACCGCAGTTATGCGATCAAGGTGGTCCTCGGCATCGAAAATGATAGGCGTGTGGGACCACTTGAGGGGCTTTCGTGCATCTGCTGCCGGCTCCAATGCATTAACTTCGCGCGCCCATTGCTTGAGCTGGCGATGGGAGGAGTGCAAAGATGCACCCCCGTCAATGCACATGGCTTCTATTGCCTTCTGGAATTCCTGTTCGCAAGACTCATCAACCTCATCTTCACTTTCCTCATCCTTTTCTTTCTTCTCTCTGCCCCTGGCGGGCTTTTCTTTCTTCTGGCCAGTGTTGCCATGGCGTCCACCACGACCCTTCTTGCCGGATCCACCTGTACTATCCTGGCCTTTCTCCTTGTCCCGCTTCTCATACTTCCGCCTTCTATTTCTCAACTAGTTGCTCAACTTGCCGTCACCCCTGCAGGTCATGGCCTTTGGTATAGTGGATCTTGCAGTATGACCCATCGGATTTGCCAGCTTTTTGTCCTGCCATAGCGACCTGGCAATCAGCGCATGTAGCTACTGCCTTGTCGGTATTTTCTGTTTTGGTTTTCTTGGCGGGACTGGAGTTGCTAGATCCTTCTACAGCCATAACTAACTTGCTTATGTGCTCCCTGTTATGCCTTCGACCTTTCTTTCCGGGGGCAGTCACACCATCGTCATCAGAGTCGACTTCGACAACATCATCCTCCCCGGGAAGCCTTCTCCCTTCTTTAGTGCGCGCACACTTGTCCGCCAACGTATAGAGTTTGTTGATGGTCTTCGGCAAGCGAATATGCATCTTCTCCCGCATTTTCCGATTGTGCACATTCATGTGGAATGCGGCAACCACAGCGGCGGGGTGGATATCCGGTATGCTGCACGCGGCTAAATCTCTGGATGTACTTGCGTAGGCACTCTCCTTCCTTCTATGGGATCACTTGCAAATCGCTGGGCAATCCCGAACCTTTTTGTCCCCTGGTAAAAGCACCGACAAACTCATTGCAAAGATCTGACCACGAGGAAATGGAGTTTTCTGGCAAGTTCATCAGCCAAGACCTCACGTTAGGCTTGAGCACCAACGGGAAGTAGTTGACTAGGATTTTCTCATCTCTTCCCTTGGCATCTTGCACGACAATCATATAAATGCCCAAGAACTCGGTTGGGTTCTGATTGCCGTCGTATTTTTCTGGGACATCAAGCTTGAACGCGCGGATGGACGGCCAGCGGACTTGCCGCAGCTCACGCGTGAAGGTGGGGCACCCAACCTCGTAAGATACCTGCCAACAACGGGCACTGGCTCATCAACGAATGGACCATTGCGCTCGTCTGATTGACGGCGCGCCTCCCGGCACCGCTGAATGTTGGTGCGAGCATCTTCTGCCCGTTGATATGTCTCCAACGTATCTATAATTTTTGATTGTTCCATGCTATTATATTATCTGTTTTGGATGTTTTATATGCATTAATATGCTATTTTATATTATTTTTGGGACTAACCTATTAACCTAGAGCCCAGTGCCAGTTTTTGTTTTTTCCTTGTTTTTGAGTTTTACATAAAAGGAATATCGAACAGAGTCCAAATGGTATAAAACTTTACGATGATTTTTCTTGGACCAGAAGACATCCACGGAGGTTGGAGAGGGGGGGTCAGAAGATGGCCGAGGAGGCCACAAGCCTGCTAGGCGCGCCCCAGGGGGGCGCCCTGAGGGCTTGTGGGCCCCTCGGGAGTCCTCCAACCCTAATTCTTGCACTATAAATCCCAAATATTCCCAAACCACCAGAAGCGTCCACGAAAATACTTTTCCACCACCGCAAGCCTCTGTTCCTGTGAGATCCCATCTTGGGGCCTTTTCCGGCGATCTAACGGAGAGGGATTCGATCATGGAGGGCCTCTACATCAACCTTGCTGCCCTACCGATGATGCGTGAGTAGTTTACCACAGACCTACGGGTCCATAGCTCGTAGCTAGTTGGCTTCTTCTCTCTCTTTGATCTTCAATACAATGTTCTCCTCGATGTTCTTGGAGATCTATTCGATGTAATACTTTTTTGTGGTGTGTTTGTTGAGATCCGATGAATTGTGGATTTATGATCAGATAATCTATGAATATTTTTTGAGTCTTCTCTGAACTCTTTTATGCATGATTAAGATATCTTTGTATTTCTCTTCGAACTATCAGTTTGGTTTGGCCAACTAGATTGGTTTTTCTTGCAATGGGAGAGGTGCTTAGTTTTGGGTTCAATCTTGCGGTGTCCTCACCCAGTGACAGAAGGGGTAGCGAGGCATGTATTGTATTGTTTCCATCAAGGATAAAAAGATGGGGTTTATATCATATTGCTTGAGTTTATCCCTCTACATCATGTCATCTTACTTAAAGAATTGCTCTGTTCTTATGAACTTAATACTCTAGATGCAGGCAGGAGTCGGTCGATGTGTGGAGTAATAGTAGTAGATGCAGAATCATTTCGGTCTACTTGTCACAGACGTGATGCCTATATTCATGATCATTGCCTTAGATATCGTCATAACTTTGCACTTTTCTATGAATTGATCAACAGTAATTTGTTCACCCACCGTATGCTATCTTCAAGAGAGAAGCCTCTAGTGAAACCTATGTTCCCCGGGTCTATTTTCCATCATATATTTTTAGATCTATAAACCAAAAAACCCAAAAATACCTTGCTGCAATTTATTTGTTTTTACTTTGTTTTACGTTTTAGTAATCTTTTATACCTATCTCTAATAGATCTCACTCTTGTTCGAGACCATGAAGGGATTGACATCCCCTTTTCGCGTTGAGTGCAAGTGTTTGTTAGTTTGTGCAGGTGCATAGATTGGAGACTTGCTTGTGCCTCCTACTGGATTGATACCTTGGTTCTTAACTAAGGGAAATACTTATCTCTACTTTGTTGTATCACCCTTTCCTCTTCAAGGGAAAAATCAACACAAGCTCAAGAAGTAGCAGGAAGAATTTCTGGCGCCGTTGCCGGGGAGGTTCTACATCAAGCCTACCAAGTACCCATCATAAACTCTCATCTCTTGCATTACATAATTTGCCATTTGCCTCTCGTTTTCTTCTCCCCCACTTCTAAAACGTTTTCAGAAAAACACAAAAAGATTTGCATTTTTATTCGCCCTTCTTTCGTTCGTCTTTTTTGTTTGCTTTTTGTTTGCTCGTTTGCTAGTTTGGTCTCTTGCCACCATGTCTGAATCTGGGGAGTTTATCGTTGAAAATGATAGCAATAATCTTGAGGGAAGTTTTAATGATTTTGCCAATAATGATCATCATGAAGAAGAACCCACTCTGTTGGATTTCTAGGACTTTAATTATGATAATTGCTCTTTAATAGATTGTATTTCCTTGTTGCAATCCATGTTAAATTCACCTCATGCTTACAATCAAAATAAAGCTTTTACTAAACATATCGTTGATGCTATGACGAAATCTTTTGAAGAAAAACTTGAGTTGGAAGTTTCTATCCCTAGAAAGCTTTATGATGAATGGGAACCTACTATTAAGATTAAAATTAAAGATTATGAGTGCAATGCTTTGTGTGATTTGGGTGCTAGCATTTCCACTATTCTGAAAACTTTATGTGATGTGCTAGGTTTCCCTGAATTTGATGATTGTTCTTTGAATTTGCATCTAGCGGATTCCACTATTAAGAAACCTATGGGAAGAATTAATGATGTTCTTATTGTTGAAAATAGGAATTATGTGCCCGTAGATTTTATTGTGCTTGATATAGATTGCAATCCTACATGTCCTATTATTCTTGGTAGACCTTTCCTTAGAACGGTTGGTGCAATTATTGATATGAAAGAAGGAAACATTAGATTTCAATTTCCGTTAAGGAAGGGCATGGAACACTTCCCAAGAAATAAAATTAAGTATGAATCTATTATGAGGGCTACTTATGGTTTGCATACCAAAGATGGCAATACCTAGATCTATGTTTTATGCCTAGCTAGGGGCGTTGAACAATAGCGCTTGTTGGGAGGTAACCCAATTTTATTTTTATGTTTTTTGATTTTTGTTATGTTTTTCAATAAATACACATTATTACCTATGTAGTAATTGTGTTTTGGTGTTTTAATTAGTGTTTGAGCCAAGTAAGACCTTTGGGATGGTCTATGGTGATAGTTGATTTGATCTTGCTGAAAAACAGAAACTTTTGCGCTCATTGACAGAAATTTGAAAACTCACAGAAACGTGATTTTGATATGATTTTTTTACACAAGATTTATATACAAATTTCCTAAATTTTCCTAAGTTTTCAGAATTTTTGGAGTTACAGAAATATACAAAATTTCCATATTACTACAGACTGTTCTGTTTTTGACAGATTCTGTTTTCTATGTGTTGTTTGCTTATTTTGATGAATCTATGGGTAGTATCGGGGGGTATGAACCATGGAAAAGTTGGAATACAGTATATATTACACCAATATAAATAAATAATGATTTCACAACAGTACCTAAAGTGGTGATTTATTTTATTATACTAACGGATCTTATGAGTTTTCTGTTGAGTTTTGTGTTGTGAAGTTTTCAAGTTTTGGGTAAAGATTTGATGGACAACGGAATAAGAAGTGGCAAGAGCCTAAGCTTGGAGATGCCCAAGGCACCCCAAGGTAATATTCAAGGACAACCAAGCATCTAAGCTTGGGGATGCCCCAGATGGCATCCACTCTTTTGTCTTCAATCCATCGGTAAATTTACTTGAGGCTATATTTTTATTCACCACATGATATGTGTTTTGCTTGGAGCGTCTTGTATGATATGAGTCTTTGCTTTTTAGTTTGCCACAATCATCCTTGCTTTACACACCTTTTGAAAGGGACACACATTAATTGTGAATTTATTAGAATACTCTATGTGCTTCACTTATATCTTTTAAGCTAGGCAGTTTGCTCTAGTGCTTCACTTATATCTTTTTAGAGCACGGCGATGGCTTTACTTTATAGAAATTGTTGAACTCTCATGCTTCACTTATATTATTTTGAGAGTCTTTAAACAGCATGGTAATTTTCTAAGGTTATGAATTTAGTCCTAATATGATGGGCATCCAAGAGGGATATAATAAAAACTTTCATATAAAAAGCATTGAATAAGATGAGAAGTTTTATTCCTTGCATTTGTTTTGAGATATAAAGATGGTGATATTAGAGTCATGCTAGTGAGTAATTGTGGATTGGTAGAAATACTTGTGTTAAAGCTTGTGATTCCTGTAGCATGCACATATGGTGAACCGTTATGTGATGAAGTCGGAGCATGATTTATTTTTTGATTGTCTTCCTTATGAGTGGCGGTCGAGGATGAGCGATGGTCTTTTCCTACCAATCTACCCCCCTAGGAGCATGCGTGTAGTACTTTGCTTCGATGACTAATAATTTTTTGCAATATGTATGTGAGTTCTTTATGACTAATGTTGAGTCCATGGATTATACGCACTCTCACCATTCCACCATTGCTAGCCTCTCTAGTACCGCGCAACTTTCGCCGGTGCATTAAACCCACCATATATTTTCCTCAAAACAGCCACCATACCTACCTATTATGGCATTTCCATAGCCATTCCAAGATATATTGCCATGCAACTTCCACCGTTCCGTTTATTATGACACGCACCATCATTGTCATATTGCTTTGCTTGATCATGTAGTTGGCATAGTATTTGTGGCAAGGCCATCGTTCACTTTTTTTTGTACATGTCACTCTTGATCATAGCACATCCCGGTACACCGCCGGAGGCATTCATATAGAGTCATATCTTGTTCTAGTATCAAGTTGTAATTTTTGAGTTGTAAGTAAATAAAAGTGTGATGATCATCATTATTAGAGCATTGTCCCATGTGAGGAAAGGATGATGGAAGCTATGATTCCCTCACAAGTTGGGATGAGTCTCCGGACTTTACAAAAAAATAAAAGAGGCCAAAAAAGCCCATTCAAAAAAAGAGAAAAAAATGAGAGAAAAGAGATAAGGGACAATGTTACTATCCTTTTTCCACACTTGTGCTTCAAAGTAGCACCATGATCTTCATGATAGAGAGTCTCCTATTTTGTCACTTTCATATACTAGTGGGAATTTTTTATTATAGAACTTGGCTTGTATATTCCAATGATGGGCTTCCTCAAAATTGCCCTAGGTCTTTGTGAGCAAGCAAGTTGGATGCACACCCACTTAGTTTCTTTTTTGAGCTTTCATACACTTATAGCTCTAGTGCATCCGTTGCTTGGCAATCCCTACTCACTTGCATCGATATCAATTGATGGGCATCTCCATAGCCCATTAATTTACCTAGTTGATGTGAGACTTTCTCCTTCTTTTTGTCTTCTCCACAACCATAATATTCTATTCCACCTATAGTCACTACAAAAAAAGACACATCCGTGACATTTTGGGCCAAATGAATTTTTTTATGTCATGCTTATGACACTTCTATGACAATAATTGTGACAAAAGCACATATCATCATAGATGTGGTGGGCTCCTACTTCTATGACAAAAAATCATGACAGAAAATGGGCTTTTCGTCCGGGACGGGTCGGAGACGCAGGTGCATGACATTCTTTGGGCCGTCCATGACGGAAAAAATCATGGTAGAAGCGAGGGCGAGAAAAATATCGGGGGGTTCCCGGTTACGGTGGGTCGTCGGGGCCGAGCGATGCATGGAGGTTTGCGCGTTTCTATAGTGTACGCGCGTGTGTGCGAGGCGTTGGCTAACTGAACCCGAGTGATCGCACGTTACTGAACCCGAGCGATCGATCCCTTGGCTGTTAACTGAACCCGAGCGATCGATCTCTTAGCTGCTGATTGAACCCGAGCAATTCCTTCGCTAATACTGCTAACTAAACCGAGCTATCGATCACTGCTGTTGCTTACTGAAGCCCATCGAGCCCCCGTGCGAGACGTAGCCAGCCGGTGTTGGGTTGCCTCTTGATGAACAGCGACCGTTGCTACCGTGCGCGCGTTACGTAGAATGAGTCGAGACATGGTGAGTCGAGCCGGTTGGTTGGCTGTGGATGAACAGTTCCCGGTGGGGGTTGGATTAACAGGACCCCGTCGTAGTAGGCCGTTGCTGCTAGATGAACAGGACCCCGAGGAGGCCGCCGCACCCCAGCCGGTTGGGGGTGGATGAACAGGACCCCGTGGAGGCTCTATGAACAGCAGCCAGTGGAGGCTGGATGAATAGTAGCCCGTGGATGAACAATAGCTCATTGAGGCTGAAGGAGGTCGACAGTGGATGAACAGTAGCCAGTGGAGGCTGGAGCGAGGCAGTAGAGGGTGGATGAACAGGACCCCGTTTTGACCGTAGGCGCTCCAACACAAGTCCGTTTCCTCTGTTTTGTGGTACGCCACACCCCTCCCGATCAAGATGACCCCATTTCGACCGTAGGCGCTCCAACACAAGTCTGTTTCCTCTATTTTGCGGTACGCCACACCCCTCCCGATCAACAGGACCCCGTTTCGACCGTAGGCACTCGAACACAAGTCCGTTTCCTCTGTTTTGCGGTATGCCAGACCCTTCCCGATGAACAGGACCCCGTTTCGACCGTACGCGGTCGAACAGAAGGCCCGTTTCATCCATTCTGCAGTACGCCAGACCTCATTTCGGCTGTTCCGTCCAAGCCGGTTGGCTCCTGATGAACACGAAGTATTCCTTTGCCTCCCGATGAACACGACGCTGTTTCCTCCAGTGCGACCCAGCCGGTTGGCAGCCGATGAACAGGACGACATCGCTGTACGCATTCGAGACCCCGCCAGTATGTGCGTACGTAACCGTATTTACTTTCTTGCAGCATGGCTGTACATACGTGTACACGATATAGACGGGACTGCGTGACATGCTAAGTCCGCGCCTCTACTACGACACATGCCGCTCCTCACTCGGCCACAGTTCATCGCTGCAGAGAGACCGATCGACCAGTATGTACGTACACGTTCGCGACAATGCTATGTACGCTTCGACCGGGTGGGTCCCAGCTGTCAGGGAGGATAAGGACGCACTTCCTTGCGTGCGAAGATATAGGTGGTGGGTCCCAGCTGTCAGGGGGAAGAATCATATTTTTTTTGCCTGTAGTATGGACGCACTTCCTTGCGTGCGAAGATGTAGCTGGTGGGTCCTAGCTGTCAGGGGGGAAACGTTTTTTCGCAAAATACAGAGTCCCTTCCGGTGGGTCCCTGCTGTCTGGTGGAGGAATAATTATTTTATGCGTAATAGGAGGCACTTCCTTGCTGCAGCCGTGGACACAACTGTTAGCCTCTCCATGTACAGTCCTCTTCCAATGGAAGTCATTCCTTGACCACGTTGACCACGCCGTGCCGAGAGCACCAAGGCGGTGGACGACGACGAGGCCTAGGAAGGGGATGATGCAGAGCCAGGGAAGACGCGACAGTGGATGCCCACGCGGAGAGGAGTACGAGGGTTGACTGGTTCGGCTGCGGTGTGAGGCTGCCGTCGCCGTAGAATAACAGGGGTTGTGGGTGAGTAGAGGGATGGCCTGGCCAAAGGTTGGAGTAGGAGGGGACGGTGAGGCCTGCGTGGTAGCATAGCCGGCCACAGGAGGCAGGAGCAGGCGGCACGGCCCGCGATGGTTTCGTCGGCTGGAGCAAGAAGACTAGAGGTTGAAGAAGCACGACAGCCGTTGGATGGACATCATACGGTCACCGCAGCTAGAATTGTTTATATTGATTAAGTTGACAAAGCCCTGCGTTCGCGTCAACTTAGTAGGCCCACAACTCAGCCTTCAAATATGGTGGGTCCCACCTAGCAGCTGGGGTATTCATTTTTTTTGTGCGTAATAAGGAGGCACTTCCCTGTGTTCAAAGATATAGCTGGTGGGTCCGAGCTATCAGCGGGGCAAATGTTTTTTCGTGAAATACAGAGGCCCTTCCGGTGGGTCCCCGCCGTTAGGTGGAGGAATCATTATTTTGCACGTAATAAGGAGGCACTTCCTTGCTACGGCCATGGACCCAGCTGTCAACCTCTCCACATACAGTGCTCTTCCGATGGAAGTCGTTCCTTGACCACGTTGACCATGCTGCGTCGAGAGCACCAAGGCGGGGACGACGGCGAGGCCTAGGATGGGAATGACCAGGAGCCGGGGAAGACTCGGCAGTTGTTTCCCACGCGGAGGGGAGTACGAGGGTTTACTGCTTTAGCTGCAGTGTGAGGCTGCCGTCGTCGGAGAATAGCAAGACATCTGGGTGAGTAGAGGGATGGCTAGGTCAGCGATGGGAGTACGGTGGGGCAGTGAGGCCTGCGAGGCAGCACAGCCGGCCGCGAGAGGAGGGAGTAGGCAGTCCCGTCGGCGCTTGTTTGAGCGGCTGGACCAGGAAGAGTAGAGATTGAAGAAGCACGACGGCCGTCGGATGGACATCCAACAGTCACTCCTCTCATGTGTTGACTAAGTTGACACGATGTTGCGTGTGCGTCAACCTTTTTTTAGGAAAGCGTACGCGTCAAACCTATAGTAGGTGCACAAGTCAGCCTCAAATGTGTGGAAAACAGCATACAACCCATCTGCCATTATTTCTAATAATTTATAGCCCATTTGCTAGTTCTTAAGGATTTTTTTGGAGCCCATATTCTTTTTGTTAGCATTACAGCCCATATTGTGGCCACGGTTAAAAAATTATACAAAATTTTGCATATTTCGGTGCGATCCCAACTGTTTTTAATCCCGAATTTCGAGTCACATTCAAACTAATTTGAAAAATAAATTTATATCAGTATAAAATCCAAATAATTGTCCATGCATAAAAATCAATGGAATTTAAAATCTTGAAATGAAAAAAAGAAATTTGAAACTAATTGCCGGTTTGATGTGTTTTGAAAATGTACAACCCATTTCTCATTACTGATAGCCCATTTTCTGGCCAAGCCGAATGAAACTCTCCTCGTCTTGAAAGATTTGCAGCCCAGCAGGGCTGACAAAGCAAGTAGGCCTCGATTGGGTATTCTGCAAAAGAACAAAAAAAACTGGGTTAGCCATTTTCAGAAAGAAAAAAAAACCACTGGGTTAGTCTTGTGGTAAACATAAAATAAAAGGCTGGCTAGACAGGCCAGAGTGCCCCGCACAACCCAGTTGACACCCTGCTTCCGTCTCAAAAACGAAAAGAACTGGGCGAGCTGCTGGGTCCCTGGTGTCAGCTCCTCGTTGTGCAATTCTCTCGTTTATTGACTACGTTGACAATGGCATGGGACCCAGATGTCAGAAATCCATTAGGAGGAACCATTTTTTTTGACTTGAAATAAGGAGGCACTTGCTTGCGTACTGCCATAACCCTGGTGGGTCCCTGCTGTCATCCTCTCCACGTACAATCATCTCCTGATTGTGTATGCGTCAACCTAGTGGGCCCACAAGTCAGCCTCTAAACCTGTGGCGGACAAATACAACCCATTTAAAAAAATAACAGCCCATTCCATACGTTCAAATGGAAAGTTCAACATTGAGAGCAAAGTAACAGGTCTGATCCAGATATAGAGTACTGAACTTCCACGTTGACAACCATCATAGCTAGGTTAACTATCTACTCCCACTAATACTCTAGTAGTGTACAAGTACTAGCTAACTTACTCTTAGCTAACTAGACAATGCTGGCAGCCATGTGCGGTACATGCTAAACGCTGGCACTGACGTCCTCCTGCTCGCCTCGGACTTGCCAGAGGTGCGATACGGCGCATTGCTCGTGCGTGTTGGCCCTTTCCATGCCGGCGTGGTCCACCGAAGCGTCGGCTTCTAAGCGGGAAACCCACTTGATGAGTTGGTAGTAAAATTCGGCATCGCGAACGCGTGCGTGCCCGACAGCCTCCAGGGCTATTTGCCGGGCGTCGGCCTCCATGTAGTCAGCCCAGTTGTGGGCGCTCTACTCGTGACTCAGACCGTCAGTGCACTGCTGCTCCATGCCCCACTGGCGGCGCAAATCGGCGATACACTGCTCCTCCGCCAGGCGGTCGCGCTCCAACAAGTCCTCATACTCCGCATTGCCATCTAAAGACCAATAGAATGCCTGCTCCCTTTGTCTGCCTTCCGGTGAAAAACCGAACACTAGTTCCGGTGGTGACCGCCTCCGGCATCGCCTATTGCAGATGGGCGGGGGCATGACGGACGTGGTGAGAGCGGGGGCAAGTGGCGAGCAATGTCGGGCCGGTGGGGGCTTATGAGGATAGGGTGAGTTGGGTGATGGTGCCACCGGAGAACGCCGGGAACTAGTAATTATAGGTGGAAGGTAGGTGAACCAGCGTGTCGCGGGAAACGCGACGGTCATTGCGGTCATCGGAATTCAATGCATAAGCAGGCATGGCTTAGCGCGCCAGCTTGCCGTGGAAAACTAGAAAAACTGAAATTATGACTGTGCCGTCCCGTCAGTGGTGCGTCCCGTCCGTGCTGGGTCGCACATCAGCATGACGGTCAAACGAGTGCACTCGATTCATCCAGATGAGGTACGTGCATGATCCGCTGGTTAATCACGTAGGATCGAGTCGGTCGGATCGTGTACGTGTAGGATCGCAATAGCTGATGAACGTTCACTGGGAGATAAGGCATTTGCGAATGTTTTTGGTGGCAGTTTCTTCAGATTCGCATGTCATTTTCTTCAGAATAGCATGTCAGTTTCTTCAGAGGTAGGCATTTTTATTCAAAAAATGGCCTCCTTCGGATCTTGCGTCACAACTAAAACTGCCAGGAGCATATTAGTAGGCTTGCTAGTGATCGATCAGTAACTTGTAAATACTGAGCGAATAGAAATAAGGAACTGCTAGTAACTTGTAAACACTGAGCACACAGAAATAAGGATCATGCTGTGCACAGTAGTAAGAGCCGATCCGTTCTAAATGTTCACACGAGACTCACAGGCCTGGCATTGTAATATGTTCACATTAGTAGCCCAAATTCACAACCAACTAGTATGATTCCCATACATAAGTTCAACATGTTAATGCATCTCAATGATTCACAGATCATATACAAATATGTAGCTCCAAAAGCAAAGATCTAGAAAAAGCATCTGTTCTTGCTACTAACATGGATGCTTCTCTGGGCCAACATTCAGTACAGAGTGAAAGACAAATTTGTTTGTGAAGTCTACAATTGCTCTTGCAAACGTAAGTGGTTTCACCAACAGCTGGAACCATGAGAATGAACCACACATGATGGAGGAACATCCTCTGCAATATGATTTGGTCTTTTCTCGATCACACGGCGAGACTATTTTCGGAATACAAACTTTAACTTAGGCAAAATGATGCCCATTGTATAATCAGACCAAAGCAATGAAGCACCTAGTGTTGGCCAATAAATAGTATAGTACTACTTTTGTGTAGTCCATGAAGTGACTATCCAATCTTTCTGTGTCTATTTTCAAATGGCACTGCATGCAGTGACTATACTATTCTCTTGTGCAGTTCCACCAAAATTGAGGTCACTTTGTTTGTTTGCCAAATAGCAATGGGCAGACATCTGTCTGCACAAATATCAAGCAGCTAGTAAACATATACCGCACCTTGTATTTTCGGTTTAAACACGTCTCTTCTAGTCGTTTCCCCTTACCATCTGTCATGTTTTGCACTGGACAATTTGATACTGTCATGTTTTGCACTGGACAATTTCGTACTGAATTGATTTGCTAGTACAGAGCAGAAATATAGCGCCTATTCTTCATCAGACTAAGGATATCCATGTTCGCAGTGATGGAAGAGGTGAAATTGATACAACCGAAATTGAGCATCCTATCATTGAATCATGTCCTGCATCTCCAATGTAGGTCCACCGTGCCAATAAATTCACATGCAAGCCACTAATATTACTATCTAATGACAGTACAAAAAGAGTAGCAAGATAGTAGCAAACCATGTACCTTCGTAATGAATAGCTCATAGTGCCACCAATTGGATATTACGGTTTGGAAGAAAACATGCTCATAATGTTGAACCATTTGGACTTTTTGTGCAGTTCCACTAAAATCGAGCATCCCTGTTTGCACAGATATTGAAAGTGTGATTACTATAATAGTGGCACTAGTTGAAGCATAGACTCACAAATATAAGCATTCCAATTTCTTAATGGGAAAAGGTAGCAAGACTGTTTCTAACCAACTTTTTGAAGGAATAAATAAGGTAACAGCAGCTGATGTCAGGAAGGCAAACATAGTATTTTCTGAAAGATTGAGCCATTCCTGACCTTTCCTCTTCTTTTAAGCATATTTTGTGTAGTTCAACTAAAATAAAACGCCATCACCACCTTGACAATTCAGTGACACTGTACAAAAAGCAATGACTTACCATTACATCATGATGTTAGGTTTGTGATCGATAGGCATTAGAGACAAACATGCAGACCTCCTCCGATAACATAATCAACATTAATTTTAACAAAGGTGTGACTAGCTTTACCGGCATAATTTGAGTGAACTCTACACCCTATGTTCCTTAATATAAGACATTTTCGCAGTTCAATTTAAAGTACCCAAACGTCTAGTATTTAGAAAAACAGGTAGTAGTTTTCTTGAGCACATATCTGGGAAAGCTTGCCACACCTTATATATGTCCATACGCTAATGCAACACCATTCGAATAGTACAAATATACACTAATCCAGTGGCTAGTGCAAAAGTAGAGTAGTTTTTTTTATTACGGGGTACAGTACAATGGTTTTAGTGAACAAATTTCCATAAGCTAGCACTGGAAGATTTCTATAAGCATTAATTATACAAAATGTAAAGGTAACAAGTTTCAGCATTGGTATACTAGCTGGGCAACAGCATTAAACCAAATACAAAAGTCTGAAGGTAACTAGCATTATTAACTAATGACAGTATAATTTTTTTGCAAACCATGTACCTTCAAGGTAAATATCATTTAGAACTCGAGGGGACTTGAAAAATTGCTATCTCAATCTTGATAATCGATCAAACATAAAAACTTGATCAACCGAATCAAGAAAACAGCCAGAGGAGGAGGTGCCCACTCTTGACCTTTCCTCTTCTCTTCGTAATTTTTTGTGCAGTTTAACCAAAATAAAATGACATCAGCGCCTTGGCATTTTGGTGACACTGTACAAAAAAATTGACTTATCTCATGAAAGTGAGGTATGTAATCTATAAGTATTAACAGTGCAAAAATCTGAAGGTAGTAACAAGTTTCATCGTTGGTATACTGGTTGTGCAACAGCATTAGAATGCCTTAGCTCAAAAATCTTTAATACATCCACAATCAACAACTAACCCTGAAATAATCGAGTGACATTAAATGGCATTGCTTAAATTTATCGGTGGCATTAGACTGAGTGCGGGATTAGTTAAATGTGGCATCACTTTAGCAGTAGCACTGCTTGACTTTACCGCTGGCGTTATAGTAACATAATAAAAGTGGCAATAAGAGCATGGGAGGCCCATTCGGACAGTGGGCGCACCAGTACGATGTACCTCCACGAACGCATAAAGTGGTGAGGGAGGGATGGTTGCACAGAGCAACAAATATCCAGGCAGCATATGTGGATTACGTCCCATTTTTGTTCTCTTTAGCCACCTTTTCCCTATGTGAGTACAACAAACCGATTGACCTGGTCATTCTCTATTGCGTTGTCATGCCTTTCTACCTTTTTCAACCAAGAGACACGAGACTCGTTCCTTAGCTACTGATTTTTCCCCTTTTCTACCAAGATGCGGGTTCGATGCCTAGTCTCTTCGACAATACTTTCTCCCTTCCTTTCCTTATTCAACCCAGACATGGATTAGTCTGCATGAAGTAGGGTTTCCTTTAATAGTGTAAATTAAGGTTTTCATCTGCGTGACCAGTAGAGCAGAGGATAGCAAATTGGGGAGATGGTGGAGTGGAAAAAGATCCACATGCAGCGACGTGGCAGATGGGGCAATAGAACAAGGGTATGGTTCGAAAAGAGGTAGCACACCTGAGGGTCGGCGGGAAGTGGCTTCGCTCATGGTCATCGTCCTCTACACACACTACGGCAGCGAGGTTGGGGACGGAGGCCATCCCGTGCGGGCGCTAGGTCTGAGAGGACGGCCTTGTCATCAGTGAGTGACCTCGCTCGTCGATGATGAGTGCGTCAACGCTGCACATCCTTTTCTTCCCCAGTGGATCTGTGACAACCGGTGAGGAGGGAGAGAGAGGGGCACCGCCATCTTTTTTAGATCTGGAGAGAGGGTGATAGTGTGAGAAGCAAGTGGGCAGCCCTTAGCAAAAAGCGCTGAAGCTCCAGCCTATATATCTTTTTTGATACTAGTTCTAGAGGTGGAGTAGTGATAGAATAGTTTATATTTTCTCTGCATTCAGTACCAGTTAGTCATGCTTCAAAACTGAACGGCATGCCACTAAAAAAATAAAGTCGAGAAATAATGCGGCACCTCAGGCCAATGCGGCCAGATCGCATTTTGCATGAGAAATGACACACCATGTTTCGTTGACATGTGGTCCCGTTCCAACATGTCAGTGAGACGACGGCGAGTCCTATTGTACAATTTCCGAATGGACGTCTATGTAGGCCGGGGCACCTCTTCCTGTTTCGTGGCAACCGTCCACTGCCTCTTCGCCTTTCCCTCTCGATTTGGAACTGCTGTCGCACGCTCTTCCTCCCTCCATTTGCCTTCACCCTTCCTTCTGCCATTGTTCGATCATCTTCTCCATGGAGGGAACAGGCCGAAAACGACCCGTTATTCTTGCCCCAATCTGAAAGATGACGTGGTGGAGGAACTCATTGATCGGTCCGACATCATCACCTTGGCTAGCATGGCAGGTTCGTTCAAGACCATTCTTGACTCAACAAATAACATCATTATAAAAAAAACCAAGGGTTCAGGAGCGGTTTGATCTCCCCTATCTTCTTCGCCATGACCCTGCTCGCTGGCACAGGGACGATGGAAGCCTCTCCTTGTGCAAGTTGATGCCGCTTGATAATGATACGTGTGATGTTAAGATGCCATCACTTAAGGGTAAGGCCTGGGTAGGCGCAAATGGAGATTGGGTTGTTTATATTGGGTACAACTGCGAGTGGGAACTTGTGAATGTGTACACTCGTCACCGGGTTCCACTTCCAAAAATCTCAGAGTGCCCTGAGGTTGAGCACACAGATGATCTACGTAGGTTCAAATACGATCATGGTGACTATCGTCTACAGAAGATAGCAATTTGTCGAGTTCCCAACCGCTCTTGGGATTACACGAACTATCATGTTGTTGCTATCTTCGACAAGCTTGTTGCCATCCGTACTTCCACGCCTCGATGGATATTGCTCAAAAATCAATTTCTGTACACGGATGAGTACTGTGATGCAATTCAATACGAGAGTCTTGTGTTTGCTGCCACCACTAGTGGCACTGTTTTTGCATGGAATCCTTATTGTTTCGTTATGTTTGTCTTCCACCATAATTGGAGTTGTTTCATCCACGTGCATGCGAGTTAGTATCCCCGTACTAATGAACCTTCTTGTGTTTCCATGGTCCTGTGAACATTCCACCACATATACTTGAAAAAAATTATAACCAAGGGGGAGATGATGATGGTGATGATCACGAGCATGAGGATGAGCAGGACCTACATACTTAGTGGCGCCTGGAAACTTATTCCGATGGATCACCTCTTCTTGTATGTATACAGGGCACTGCTGATGTTACTAAGGAAGTAGGTGTGGTCTCCCATGGTCACACTCTCTGGACCTATTCCAACATCCGTTGCAGGGTATTCGGGATGGATACTAGTGTGCTAGCGCCAGCACCTTCTGCCTGGTTCCGTATTGATAGTCTTGGAGAAAACTCGCTCTTCCTTGGGCAAAACTATCCAATGATGGTGAAAGGCGATCCAGCTGCTGTTGGCACAATGTTACTACCATTTATGAGAAGCAACTGTATCTATACCTCAGACATTGCTATGGTTCCCTACCCTGGCTATCACAATATGCGTTCTGATATAGGCCGCTTCAGCCTGGATGATGAGTCATGCGTTGGTCTCGATATTGACAATAGCTTCCCCTTCCCAGAGGCTTACTTATGGTTCAAAGCAAGTGTTTCCAACACCGAGGATTGGTTGAGCTAAAGTTAATTTATTGCTTGTTATTTATTGTGTGATAAAAACTTTAATATTTACTAGAATGTTTTGTTGGAAATAATCTATAATCCAACATGTATCCTCGTTGTCGTTGTGTGTTGATGACTTGTTATATGTAATGAATGGTACATTTGCATATGCATGTCATAAAATCAATTTATGAATGGTTTTTGAGTCACTTCTTGGAGTGTGAGTACCGTAGTAGTATAGCCAGCATCCGGTTATATGAAGTTGCCACATCACATAGAGCCAACCTAATAGTGGAGTATGCTAGTGCAATAGTTAGTCCTAGTAGTAGTATACCATCAACTAGAGCTAGGTGTCGCACGGAGGCCGAGAAATATGGAGATAGCGTGACTGCGTGAGGTGGGCTTGTAGTACGTAGTATGATGTAGGCACAGGGCCTGCCATGTTTCCTACTCCTCCGGTCTAAATGTGGAGAACATTTGGTCGAGTTCTTCCTCGTTTTGCCGACATGTGGGACATCCAGCATCTAGGTCGTGTCATGCAAGAAAATGGAGTGCTAGTTGAAGTCACGTGATGTGCATCTTGGGTTAAACTGTAAATAGAATCTTACTCTTGAGTAACTCCAAAAGCAGCCACCGAAGATCTTTATTGGATTTGTTTTTCATCACCAGCACGTCGAGGTGAAAGATGTGCAGGTTCAGTGGGTCGTCTTGCGTTTTCATTGACATGTGGGACCGCATGTGAGCAAAGAGACGATGGGCACACTCCGCGCGTCTGGTGGCTGGCTGAGAAGAGAGAGAGAGAGGAGGGCTGAGCACGGAGTCCAGGAAATTTCATGACAATGTGAGTAGTACTAGTGGTGTACCGTACTCCTGGAGAGATAATGTGTTCGCTCTACGTAACCAGCACCTCGATATAGTGGGGTGGCATGGGCCATAACTAGCATTCATGTCTAGCAGTACGGCACACACCACCCACATGAGTCCCATCTGACACGAGTCCGTGCTACAGCTATCTCTTCTACCTCCTGTTTTCTCTAACTCAGCAATCGCGCGGTGGGCGGGGTGGGGGGTTTGTCGATAGTCGGTTTGCCCAACTGCGGTCCCACTTGTAAGTGAAAATGCAACACAACACGCATTCCCCCTTGAGCGGTGTGCCGGACCAACCATGTGGGGGTGCGACGTGAACACGGCAGGCTTTTCCTTTTGAACTTGTAACTTGTAAAATTTGGTTCTGCTCCATGGCACGACCGATAGATAGAAATAACGATTTTCCCTAGTGTAATGAGAAGTTTGGTTCTGGTGCGGTTCATGCATGGAGTACGTACAAAAATTATGAAGTTGATGCGAAAGGTAAGATAATTACTCGTATAATATACTACTACATGGAATTGACAGAAAGATAAAGATACATACGGATCCATCAACGACATCCTCACGGCCTAGTGCGCCGGGTCACCAACCAACATGTGAGGAGCAGCGGCGTTGGCGGCGAGCTCAACGTGCTTCTGAACAATGCCATCCAAGGTTGCCCTGTGGTCCAAGAAGGCCATCTTCCTATCGTCCTCGTCTTGCACGTAGTAGTCCTTGTGGATGATTTGCGCGTAGACGTGGGTGATTATGTCGATGGTGTCTTGCTGCGCCAGGCGCTGCTTGGCGAGCGCGACCTCGAGGTGGACATTCTCTGGCGCGACGATGGGCAGTCGTAGGGCCACCAGTGTGTCGAAGAGGTTGTCACCATAGAGGCCGTTGAGGGTGGCGGGCATCACAGAGCCTGGGCGCGTGGGCTGGAGGCATACGTCAAGGTCGTCCGCGACCTTCTTGACAACGGTGAACTTGTCGAGGAAGCCGACGAGGACCTCATCGAACAAAGAGACGAAGCTATCGTCCAAGAGGCCTCTCGCCCTGGCAGCCTCAAGCACGACCTAGAGACGTTCCTCGGTGCCGGGCCACAGGCCAGCATCGTGGACCATCTAGCACAGCCGCCTGATGCTCGCGCTCATCGCCTCCATGGGTCTAGCTTCTAGTCAACTGATCTTGCGATTGGAGTGATCACTCTTGCCCTTGGTTAGGGTGCGTAGCTGCATAGGATTTCGTAGACTGGACTGGCAGGGAGCCTTTATATGAGAAGTGCAGACTGCGTTGCATTCACGTGTGTGTTGGCCATCTACTCCTCGGCCCTCCCTCCGTGCCGGTGCAGTATAGTCATCTCAATGAGACCAAGTTGGGGCAAAACGAGAGAACTTTGATGTTTACCGGTTTATTGGTCCCCTTGGCAGTTTGCGCCAAGTTTTGACCTTTGATTTAACTAATAAAATGTTAATGCATGTAACCAAAAATAATATCATTGGAAACTATGTTAAAATACGAATCCAATGATACAATTTTTGGTGACATGCATGTAACCAAAAATAATATCATTGGGAACTAGTCTTTGATTGCTATTTTTTGTTGGTAGCTTACCAAGCTGACCGCTCGGTGAGTACAATAGTAGTCTGATTGATGAGATTTCAGATTTGAGCCATCTACCGGAAGGGAGAGTGTATAATATCATCGGGAACTACGTTCAAAACCGAATAAAACAATACTCAATGTATTTATTTACAGAGGGAGTAGTATATTTTTTGTGACATGCATTACTAGATATTGCTAGTCAAATACTAAATCCAGACGGACGTGGTAGTACTACTAAATCTAGACGGTGGTGCTAGACTAGTAGTAGTACTACCAATGTAGTAGTACTGTACTACCCGTTGGTCAAATTATTACGTGCTGCTCATCACAGTGAAGTGACAAGACCCTGCGCCTGAGATGACACCTAAGTGTAGGCGCCGTGTTCGGCATACCAAAGTCAGCATCACCATGTGCATTCACTATCGTCATGGCTGTAGAGCTTGCCTGCTTACAACTAGCCGTGTTCGACATAATTTCCCGTGCGTTGCCACGAGTATCTCTACTGTTTTCTTATACGAGTAAGATGCCCGTGCATTGCACGGAACACCAAGATTGGGGGTGGATGGCGCCGACAGCGGCCATCACGCCAGATTATTCCATGGCCTTCTAGATGTGGTGGGGAAGAGATAAGGCTGATTGTAAGAGACACAGAGTTGTTTGTAAATAGGGAACAAGTGCGGGCATCTTTTTGCAAAACTGCAGCAGTTTGCTTTGTATGCGTCAGATCTAGATGCGACGACTATTGGTGAAAGATGCAGGCACACCATCATCACCAACTCAGGACCTCTTTGATCAGCAAGATTTTGAAAATGCAGGAATAGGAAAAGTATAGGATTGGAGTGTCATGGCCACTTGAATCCTATAGGATTAGCAAGGAGCGTTTGATTTCATGGGAAAAGCAAAGGAATTGTTAAAAGAGGTTAGAGTGGATGTTAGATTTCCAATGAAATGTAGTACAAAACCTTCCATTGGAAAAAATCCTATGGGATTCAATCCTATGAATCAAAGGACAAACATAGGAAAATTTTCAAAGGATTTCAATCCTCCAAAACTCCTATAGAATTCCCTTGAATCAAAGGATCCCTCAGGTTTTTATAGGAGTAGTATAGAGAAATAGAGAAACTCTTATAAAAAACCGAGTTGGTGATGATTGTGTGCCTGGCATCCTGCAATATAGACCGTCCGATCTATATCTGACGGATAGAAAGCAAACTATGGCAATTTTGCAAAAAGATACCCGCACCCCTCTCCACATTTGCAGATAAGGCCTTCCCTCATCCATCTTCGTTTCCCACAAGATAAACAACTTATATAAATGCATCTTGATGTTCCATGCAACGCATGGGCCTCTTGCTGCTAATAATAAATATTGTACTCGAGTAATGGGTATATCGTTGCCGCACCTATGCACGCGAACATTTATCGTAACATAGTACCTCGTGCTGGATAGTCGTACTATTACAAGTTTCAAACTGATATTACAAATGCTAGGAGTAATGCTGCACCTACGAAGAGGGAATTATTAGGAAGTTTACGTAAGAACTTTTGTTACTTTAGGTGGATGCAGCATTATCGTACAAACTAAAATCCACCGCCCTGACAAGTCACTAATGGGCAAATAAATTTTTGAGTCTCTAGCGACTTGATGTTTCAAAAACAAATTCAGCTTCTGCGGAGACTTTGTCATTTAGGCTTAGACGCTTGCGGTGATCAGCACGCCATTCATTGTTGCTCTAGAGAACGCCAAACTGCACACTTGCCTCCAGAACAAAGAACCTGGCCAATTTAATCTCAGATGTGTAGCCTCGGTAGTCGATCAAATCAATTTCTGTAAGATGGAGATCAAGGCATTCGATGAGATTGTTATAGTGTAGCACATTTTTCACTTTCGGGTCTCTTTTTATCTGCAAAAGAAGAGAACATATTAGAGCAGCTGGTTGTATAAGATTGCCGTGTCATCAAGAGGTACCAGTATCATTCACTCATACGATAGGGTTGGCTATAGGGTTGGCTCTAAGGCTAGTGATATTTTTTCACTCTCTCTCTCTCTCTCTCTCTCTCTCTTTCTCTTTCCTCTCATTTACCTAGGAGCACGTGAAGAGCTTGGGCATTTGTTGCCTTCCACTATGTGGCCGATGCCATATTTCTCAAAAGTATGCCACATAATACGCATCGATGTCAAATCAAAAGATTTTGGCACCGCTCTAGCGATGTGAGAGAGTTGGCACCGCTGTGCACACAGACCCACATGTATAAACAAATCAATGAAACCAACTACACCAGCCTCTCCCTCTCCCAAACAAGTGTTTTTTTATTGCCTCAGTCTCTCCCTCTCCCATGCAAGTGTTTTTTCATTGCGTGAGTTAATTTGACACCGTAGCAAAATAGGTGATCCAGATTGGGGCACCAGGTGAGCAATGGAGGGGCATCGATGCCAAATGCATCAGAAGTGAATTTGGCACGTGTTTTGGCCTACATAGTGGAGGGTCGTTGTAGCCCACTTTTGTACTACCTCATATTTAGTGTAAAATTTTGACCATAGATTTACCTAAGAAAATGCCAATGCATGTCACAAAAAATTATACCATTTGAAATTATGTTCAAATACGAATCCAATGATATAATTTTTAGTGACATGCATTAACATTTTGTCAGTTAAATTTATGGTCAAATTTTGATACTACAAAATACGAAGAGTAAACCAGGATGGAGGTAGTACTTGCTCTTAGGCTAACCATAGAGTTACTAGTCTAAGTTACTTGCCACTATGACTAGCCTAGGCTACTAGTAGTACAAAAAAAAGATCCAGGTGATCACATGAGAAAAAATACTAAAAACATTTCTTTCAGTGCAGTGCATAGATGCAGTTTTGAACACTACACTTGTCATCGTAATTTGGGAAAATTATGAAAGAATTGAGCTACGTTATGATTACCGTTTACTAATAGGAAAGAAGTTTCACGTCGATGAATAGCTTCTCGGTGCATGGAAAGCATGTAAGGAATCCAACAACTTGATCCAGATTGGGGACGATAGATTTTATTGCCAAGATCTTCACTGTGCGCACAGACTGGTTCAAGCTTGTGGGAATCATTTTCTGGATGCCAGTTGTAAATACATCAAGAAGAAATTTAAAAATGTGAATTCAAGAAGACGGAGAAGAAGATGAGTGCTGTACCTGAATGATTACGGATCCAATAAAGAGTTCGGAGAATTTAGCAGACGAGTACACCAACGCTGTCAATTTCGGCGCGTCAATGACCCTGATTTTTGTTGGACCTTCTAGATCAGATACAAGCAATCTCTCAAGGAAAGGCGCATTCTCAATGACCATAACGTGGAACAGTTGGAGTGATCTCTTCCCAATTGATGTCCTGTTGCGGGGCCTGCAAGACACATAAATCCATTGGAGATTCGTCGAGGTGATGTGGAGGCTAATGAACCCATGGATCTGCCAAAGACAAAGGTACTCGAGCGCAGTACAGCCGCGGAGTAGGTGCTGCATAACCTTCTTCAAGATGCCAACGTCGAAGAGGTCGAGCTACTTGAGTTGAGGGAGAAGAAGGGCAGGCGCGGCATTAATCTGGGGAAAATAGCAGGAGCTGAAGCTGGCGCGGCGCAGCGTTGGCATGAGGCGGAGCGCGGATGGCGGCAGAGAGCGGCATCGCCCAGCTTCAAACCTGAGCTCCTTGAGCTGATCTAGGGCGGGGGATAAGAACCACTCATCAAACATGGCTTGGACCTTGTAGTTGGTACTGAACATGCCGATGTCAAGGCGTCTGGCTGGCCCAGGGTGCGATGAAAGGATCTTGGAGACTGCGGCCATGCGTTTGCGATCCCCGTCACAGAGGCAGCCATCGATGGTGAGGTTGAGGGGGACACGGCGCCAGAGGGGGAGCCACCGCCGGTAGAGCAGGGTGGTTCGCACGACAGATTTGGTGGGGAGGAGGCCGATGATGACGAGCAGCATGTCGTCGGGGAGGCTGCTGATGAAGTCTAGGTTCGCCGGATGCGGTTTTGGCTCAAGCCGCCTCCGCTTGTTGGCTCCCTCGCCGTCCATCTCAGCCGGCGGTGATGCCGGTGTACACGTGTGCTTGGTGGGTATTGTGTGCTGGGTGTGCGCGAGTGCGTCCTTGTGTGCATGCCGCCGCGCAGTGGTGAAGTGTGCGCGAGTGCGTCCTTCACGCGGAAGAAGTGTGCCCTCAATTTACTAGAGTGCGGGGTGCTACCGTGAGCGGTTTCAACTTTGTTTACTTCACCAATAATCCTACATCTACGTAAAAGCTACTTAAACCTACGTAATCTTCCTAACTACTTTTCTTCCCCCCCTGATTTTCAAGGGGGTGGGCCCTTCCATCCCCACCGAAGCAATCCTTTGTTTCCACGTCCTCTTTTACGTAAAAACCATAAGTTAGTTTACGTGGGTGTAGCATTACTGTTACTTCACCGCGTGTCAGATGGGCCTCTAGTTTACTTATTTTCACCCACTGCCACATGGGCCAGCGCACAAAGATAGAGAACACGAGTTGACAAGGCAGCATGTGGACCGGTTGACTAGTCAACTAAACAATATACGGAGCTATACACTGACACAGTGACCGTATAATCCCTTGGTATAGAGAGATCAAGTGAGAGGGGAGGCCCGTGAGAGATAGTAGAGAGAAAGAAAGAGCTACTCCCTCCGTTCCATAATGTAGTGCCTATATTTTTGTTAATGTCAAACTTTTGAAACTTTGACCAAGTTTATAAAGAAATTACTTATATCTACAATACCAAAGATAAATGATAGTATGAAGTACATGTTGTGATGAATCTAATGATCGTGCCAGATGTAAATGTTTTTCTCCACATATACCTGGTCAAACTTTTCTGAGGTTTGACTTTTCAAAACATCCATATGTTTATGGACGTGAGAGAGTACCTAACTAGAGAGAGCGAGAGAGAGTGTGTGAAATAGAAAGAGTGAGTGAAAAAAGTGTGTGTGCGTGTGTGAAAGGGACGTGGACAACACACGTTAATGTAGAGAAAATGCGTGTGTGTCTTATGCAAACATATCACACATGCATCTTCGACAGCGGAAGCGAGGTGAGGAGATAGTGTGTGGTTGTTTGCAACTGAGAGAGAAAGACCCCTAGCACATGGCCAAGAGAGGTCTGACAAACAAGGGAGAGAGGTCGAGAGAGACGTATGGAGAAAATGCAGACATGGGGAGGAGAGAGTGTATGTTTGTGACAGAGAGATCCCCTGAGATCGTGATGGGACTACATGGGTGGGAGATCGAGTGACAAGGTGTGTGCGCGATAGAAGATACCCCGAGAGATATCGAGATAGACGTATGGATGGAAGGAGACAATACGTGTGTTCTTGATGGCTAGTAAGAGATAGTCATACTGGGGGGGAGTGCGTGTGCCAATGATGGAGTGTGGGATTATGGTACTTAGGGGGGGGGGGTGCGTGTCACATAGAGAGAGAACAAGGACAGATAGTGTTAGATGGGTCTATGTAGCACGAGCGAGATATGTGTATGTGTGAACCAGGGTGATATAAAGTTTGAGAGAGATAGAGGAGCCCTGATACAGCTGAGTCGTGCGTCAGATAGCTGAGAGGGGGAAAGAGATACTCCATCCATTCGATAATGCAGTGCATATAAATTTTTTAGAAGTAAAACTTTGGAAACTTTGACCAGGTTTACGCAAATATTATTTATATCTACAATACCAAAGATACATCATACGAAACTACATCTCATGATGAATCTAATGATATATGTTTGCCGTTCTAGATGTAAATGTTTTTCTCCACGTACATGGTCAAACTTTGTGATGTTTGACTTTTTAATAAATCTATATGCTATGGACCGAAGAGAGTGCCTAAGTCGAGAGAGATCAAGTGCGTGTGAAGGAGAATGAGTGAGTGTGCAAAAAGAGTGTGTGTGTGAAAGAGAGAGGGACAACAAATGATAAAATAGAGAGATAGAGAGTATGTTCATTTCTTATGCAAACATATCATGCATGCATCTCCGAGATAGAAAAGCGAGGTGAGGAGATACACGAAGATAGCTAGTGCATGATTGTTTGCAATGGAGAGAGACACCCCTATAGCACATGTCCAATAGATGTCTGGCCATCAAGGGATAAAGGTCGAGAGGGACACATGGAGAAGATGGACGCATGGGGAGGGAGAGAAGGTGTGTTTGTGACAGAGAGATCCCCTCGAGATCGTGAGGGGATTATATGGGTGGGAGATCGAGGGACGAGGTGTGTGTGCGATAGAAAGATGCCCCGAGAGAAACCGAGATAGACCAAGTGAGGGAAAGAGACAATGCGCATGTTTGTGATGGAGACTAAGTATTAGTCATATACATAGGGGGGACTGCGTGTGCCTACAATTGAGTGAGAGACAATCATACTTAGCTAGGCGTGAGATTGTGTGTGTGCGTGTGAGATGGAGAGAGAACGAGGGAGAGAGAGAGAGTTTTAGATGGGTCTATAGAGTGCGAGTGAGATTTGCATGTGTATGTGTGACCCAGGGAGATGGAGAGTTTGAGAGAGAGAGGGAAGAGCTCCGAGACGGCAGAGGGGTGCGTGAGAGAGTTACGGGCAACGAGCTAGGGAATTTGTGTGCGTATGATGAGTGCACCCAAGATATTTAGCTTGGACTAGAGAATCATAAATAGTGTGCCAGAGAGACCTATACATGGAGTGTGCTTGCGAACTAGAAAGACCCCCCTCCCCCCACACACAGAGAGAGAGATAGAGAGAGAGGGAGAGGGACCGACAAGGTTTGTGTTTGGATGCGTGCGATAGAATTGAATATTGTCGGCGAGAGAGAGAACATGAGTCCGGGAGAGGGGGAGGTCGCATTTATGCATCAAAGACTGATGTAAACCATGTTTCGATATAAAATTGCATTCAAATATTTGAATTGGAGAACATGTTGTCTGCAATCCACACATGAATGGAGATATGTGTATCAAACAAGTTCATTAATTTGACTTTCAACATGTTCATGGAGTACTATAATAGAGTACAACATGCTACTCAATTGAGGTGTTTAATTTTGGATTTTGTTCACTATTTTGACCTGATGAACGAGCTATTTCATTGAATCGAGATATTTCATTTTGGGTTTGATTCCCGTTTTTGAGTGGGTCAACTATTTGTCATATAGTAAATCGTTAGCAACGAGCATGTAAAAACACATTAGTCCCGAGCATCATCTCACCATCTAAAAAAGAAGTGGCAAGCTAATATTTCGAAATTTGATTCGAATCGACTTGGTAAGGTAGACGTGGATGCTCGTTCTCCCAAAATTTGAACAAACCGCTAAACACCCTCTGCTCGGTGGAATTCGCCCTAGCAAATGAATGGGACACACGAAATTACCGGCCTATGTGGGACACGCATCAACTGGCCCGTTGTACATCGAGGGTAGGTTCGTAACTTCATCCAAGAGCGCCTTCTCCTCGGCCAAAATGACAGGTGCCGAATAATTCATAAACCATGGGCGGCAAAACACCCTCTCCTCGCCCGAAATCGCTCGCGCCGACTATTTCAAAACACGCCCTCCTCGCCCGAAATTGCTCGCGCCGACTATTTCAAAACACACCCTCCTCGCCCGAAATCACTCGCGCCCACTATTTCAAAACATGCCCTCCTTGCCCGAAATCGCTCACGCCCACTATTTGGGAGAAGCAAAGTTACTCTACTATCCCCGACCCTCAATACACAGACCCAAGTCCAGAAGCCTAAAGGCAGGGGTAGAACTGTAACTCCCCCCCACATTTCAGACAAATGCGTACGTAAGACATGGTTCCCCCTCCCAATTCCCCATTCATACATCATGGGCACCAAATCACCTTCTCCCCGGAAGCTCCCTTCTCCCCAGCCGCGAAACCTCAGCCCCTCCTCCATGGCGCCCCCATCGCACCAAATTCACCGCCACCCTCCTTCCCAATGCCGGACACGCTGTCCGTTTACCTTTGTGCACTGGCCCTTGTGCCTCTTACTCCGTGCTGCCGGAGCTGCCTCGACGACGGCCGCGTGAACCATACCGGAGCCGATTCACCCCCGCCGTTGTGCATGACGCTGGAGCGGCTCCAACTTCGGATGCGTCCAGGTCCCCGGCGCTGCTTCCCCATAGCCGTCGACGGTCGTGACATCTCTGCTATCTTACCGCCGGTAGCCACCGCAATCGCGCCGGCCTCACAGACTCGGCAGCTGGAGCTGCCTACTTCACGAGGCTGCAAGATAGGTCATACACTCATCTTAAATCACTTTATTTAGGCATCAGTTGTCTGAATTTTTATTCTGGGCCAATCGATTCCCAATGGGAAGCAGCACCCCTCGAGGCGGCGGAGCTCCTAGGCTCCCGGTTGGCTGGTGTCTAACGTAAGGGTGCGGGGGCGTAAGTTTGCCGCGGAAGCAATGCTTAGGTGGCCATCTTAGAGTTGCGTGGGTTGAAGGTACCGCCGCCGCCGGATTTGGATGACGATGAGTCTTTGTGGATTAGCCGGGGGCGGCGCAACCACGGCAGTGCGGTGGGGCGGGGAGCGGGGTTTTGGTCAGAGCTTTCACGGCCAGGGACGGCGGAGGCAGGCTGCTCTGCCGGTGGTCGCTGGCTCTTCTGGGAATATTCTGAACAGTGTCAGCTGGGAGGCACAAGACGGCCATCAAGCCATCCGTCGTAGATCGGACAATACCAAAATAAAATAAAATCGTGTGACCCAATTTAGTTTTCAATCAACAGACGTGTGACCACTCTTGTACCTTACTGTTGATCTCTTAGGGTATTTCTTCAGATCAGAGTTATGTGTTTTTCTTAACATTTTGTGTTTACTGCATCTTCAGCCACACCGTCTTCCTTCTCACCGCAGCTACTCCAACAAGGGAAGCATACACCAGAAGGGAGCTATAGTCCCCACTCAACAATTCCCTGCATCGAATGTGCGTGCCCGACATGGACAGCCACAACAACTGCAGGGCTATCGACAAGTCAGCACATGATGCTCAGTCCTATGGATGGCGGCCAGATAGGTTGTACCCTCATCTTACTTGTGTGCAAAATTTATGGCTTTGTTATTCATCTAAGCATGGAAAATAGATTATCACATTTTCCTCTATATTCATGTTGATCTCTTAAGAGTCTTGTTCAGGAGTTAACGATGTTCCATAGTTCAGATAAGAGACTTGTTCTTTAGGTAACATTGTTCCATAGTTATCATCCATCAACCAATGTTATCCCAGAGGCTGGTGATTATACCACTTCTAGTATTACCTATGTTGTTCTTTAATACTTTTGTGTGCCATCTAGTTAATCTCGAGTACAAGCAATACATATTCTGTAGCTTTCAACTGTGTTCTCCCTTTAGTTTTTGATACCTGTTGCTGCTAGTTAAGCCCAGTCCTACTATTTATGTCGTCTCCTACAGGCACTCATTACATAAATCTAACTACTAGTTGTCTTCCATGCATGTCAGATATAATTGCACACACTGATATATCCACAAGAACGTCACGGAGCAATGTAACGGCCAACAAACTTGACATCAATGATACCCAATATGATGGAACATGTAAAGGCAGTTCTTCAGAAGACTTGCAGAAAGATGCCGAATCCTATTCACCCCACAAGGTCCGTGCTCTAACTTGGCCCGTGATATGGGTACAGCATGCATATAATGTCCTGGAGTGCATCTACTCTGTTGCAATGCCATGTGCTTAGTCTGCTGATCATGCATGTAAATATGTCATGCCTTCCTATTTTTCAGTACCTATTCCATTCATGTTAACATGTTTTCAAATTCAAGTACTGTCATTCTACTCTGTCGCAATGCCATCTGCTTAGTTTAGACATCATGCTTCTGAATATCTTATGCATTGTTATTCATCAGTATGTACTTCATCTGTCTACCATACCATGTTTTTTTACATTGAAGTGTTGTTCTAGTGGTCTGTTGCAATGCCATCTTAGTTTCCCAATCATACACGCATATGTTGCCTTAGTGTTTTTCTGTATGTATTCCGCTATCATAATTCAACTAGTGTTTTTTTACTCTGTTGTCCTGTCGTATCCCTAGCTCTTACATCATACTCCGTCCGTCCGGATTACATGTCGCAGAAATGGATAAAAATGGATGTATCTAGAACTGAAATACGCCTAGACACATCCATTTATTTCCGGATGGAGGGAATACATGTCAATATGTCATGCCTTTCTATTCTTCAGTACCTATTCCATCTCTCTGCCATAGCATGTTTTATAACTGAAGCACCATTCTTCTATATAAGGCATGCAAGGGGAAGACGGCTATGTTAGAATCTGAAGGGTTACAAACAAGGTCTTTGCAAAAGATCAAAACGCCAGGAGATAGTAAACCAACTCCAGTATTCATATATACTTCTCCAGCATAGAGAAACCCAACTCCTACTGATAATAAGCAGATTCATATGGCCAAAGAACTAGTCCACTCCAATCCAACAAAATTATGTCAACTCCATTCTAAAAATCGTGTGCGTATCCTCACATCATGAAATTTTATAGCATTTAGATCATATTTTCTACATGTTTCTTACCCATCTTTCTTTTAGAAAATAAGCTTAAAGGATAGAAGACTTTCTAAACTGGGATCGTGTTCGAGGAAAGTATCTTGCGGGAATTCTCTGTGCTCCAATGCTGATGTAAGTACCTGTTATATATCACTAATTTTTTACATCAGCATGTATTTTGTTAATCGGCGTGAATCCAACCTTTATCTGATCTAAATTTACTTGTAGCAAAATGTATAATTAAAGGCAACAATGTTGATTTTTGTAAGGAAAACTGCCTGGTAGTTTTGCATACTGAGCTGCATGAGTGACCTATCTCATATCAGGCACATTACTAAATTGTAGTGTTGTTCTGGTTGCCCAATCATTCATTGTGTCAATGTTGCTTTCCTATTACCTTACCTGGCTGATGATAGCTGTGCCATATTGTGTTAATTTGGTGTAGGCTGGTGTGGTCTGGTTGCCCAAACGTTCGTTGTGTCAATGTTGCTTTCCTATTATCTGACCTGGCCAATGATAGCAATGCTAGTGTGTTAATTTGGTGCAGGCTGCTGAAGATAAGAAGACAAACTCTGAAAACAGCAAGGCAACCCATTGTTTCTTTCCAATAAATCTAGGCCAGGTAATATGGCAATAACTCTTGATTATTCTGTTCGGTTCCCCTCCTAATTTATGTTATGATGCAGTGGTCGAGACACTCTCCACTATCAATAATACAAGCCTGCCAAAATCGCCATCTGAATCTGTTGAGTTTCCTCTGTCTCAAATCCAACAGAAAAAATGTATGTTTGTGAACAAATTACTGGCTGAAGCAATCATGGAAATTATGGAGGAATCAGAGGTGCACATTCTTGCACAACAACAACTGATCAATGTTTTCAGAGACAGTGTAACAAAGAAGGAAGAACTTGCTCACATGCTTATGGGCGTCATCCGCGCTGAGGTTGCAGATTGTGAGGTTGTAGATCGTTAAGTTCTGCTCATTTATTTGCACTGGCATCAATCTTTGATTGCCCAGTGGATGTAATTTCCTATAATATATGCTGGATGTGCAACGTTTTTCCTTGTATGTCGTACGTTTACTTAGCGCGCCTAGCATTCCAGCTAACTGGTCGCTAGGAAGGCAAAAAGAAGTGAAATTATTAGTTAGCACGAATAGTCATGGGCCCTATATGAAGGAAGCGGCCTACTGCCCTTAATGGGCTTCCCTAATGGGCTCGCATGGGCCAAAATTCTCATAGGCCTTTGATTGATCGGTTTTTGTCCTGTCCATAATTTCTCGTCGTAATGGCCTCAAATTATAGCTGGGCCGGAATCGACATTATCTAATTGGTCCTACTGACATGTTCGAACTTTTGCGGGCCCATTAAGTTAATGGGCCGTAACCAGACCGAAAGCACTATTGGGCCACTATAATTGAAACGAGCCAATAGTTAATGCTCGGCCCTGTTACCTCCCGGGTCGTTAACAGGCCGACATCGAAGCGGGCAATAAGTGGGCGCATTCTACTTCACGGGCCGTTAAGAGGCCGATACTAAGGTCGGGCTATATATGGCCCAACTGTATTTTGGGCCTTTAGCAGGCCGAAAGAGACAGCGGGCTCATACTGGACCTTGAAGAGCATGGGCCGCTAAGAGGCCGAAAGTCAGGTCGGACTTTATATGGCCCAACTGTGCTGTGGGCCTTTAGCAGGTCGAAAGAGAAACCGGGCTGGTATTGGTCATGAAGAGCATGGGCCATTAAGAGGCCAAAACTCAGGTCCGACTGCAAATGGCCCAACTAATTTGTGGGCCGTTAACGGGCTGAAAGACACACCGGGCTGGAAATTGGCCCAACACTTAAATGGGTCGCTAAAAGGCCGAAAGACATACATCCTGAAAATTGGCCCATCCCTTGAATGGGCTGTTAATAGGCCGAAACCACATGGGGCCGATATTGAGCCCAAATATATAGCGAGATGTTAACGGGCTCGAACTGACGATGGGCTGCAATGGTGTCAAATAGTTAACGGGCCATTGACGGGCCGAATTGGCACATCTCGTATGGGCCGTGGGCTTAAATGGACCAAACACAAGTAGGCCCTATATGTGCCGGCCTTCTAATTTTGACTGGGCCGGCCTTTTTCACCTAAATGGGCCACTTTTGGGCCTTGCCACGTGCCAACGTATCATAGGCGCCTCCGTACAATGAGTGGATGACATCTGTCCCAACGCTGAGCCGACACGTGGATCCTCCGGCAAATGAGAATTTGCCACGTGGAAAATCCCCATTGGTCGGGGCTGTTAACAGGTTATCGGATCCAAACCGGAACCCGATAGCTTAACGGTGACCCGTTACGGTTGATGCAACGTGTCGGTTACCCTTGACGAAAACACTTCCATGACGCGCCATTTATCGTCATGGAAGTGGACACTTCCGTGATGATAATTTTGGTATTGTCATGGAACACTTCTACGACAACATAGGTATGACTCTCTTGATTATATCATAAAATCGTCATGGATGTACATGCATGACAGAAAACATGACCCACTATGACAAACACGTATCATCATGGAAGTGTATTTTTTTTGTAGTGAGTGCTATATCCATGGCTCACGCTCATGTATTGCGTGAAAGTTGAAAAAGTTTGAGAACACCAAAAGTATGAAACAATTGCTTGGCTTGTCATCGGGGTTGTGCACGATGAAATATTTTGTGTGATGAAGATGGAGCATAGCCAGACTATATGATTTTGTAGGGATAACTTTCTTTGCCCATGTTATTTTGAGAAGACATGATTGCCCATGTTATTTTGTAGGGATACTTGATACGTCTCCAACGTATCTATAATTTTTGATTGTTCCATGCTATTATAATATCTGTTTTGGATGTTTTATATGCATTAATATGCTATTTTATATTATTTTTGGGACTAACCTATTAACCTAGAGCCCAGTGCCAGTTTCTGTTTTTTCCTTGTTTTTGAGTTTTACAGAAAAGGAATATCAAACGGAGTCCAAACGGAATAAAACTTTACGATGATTTTTCTTGGACCAGAAGACATCCAGGGAGCCTGGAGAGGGGGTCAGAAGATGGCTGAGGGCTTGTGGGCCCCCTCGGGAGTCCTCCAACCCTAATTCTTGCACTATAAATTCCCAAATATTCCCAAACCACCAGAAGCGTCCACCAAAATACTTTTCTGCCGCCGCAAGCCTTTGTTCTTGTGAGATCCCATCTTGGGGCCTTTTCCGATGATCTGCCAGAGGGGGATTCGATCACGGAGGGCCTCTACATCAACCTTGCTGCCCTACCGATGATGCGTGAGTAGTTTACCACAGACCTACGGGTCTGTAGCTAGTAGCTAGATGGATTCTACTCTCTCTTTGATCTTCAATACGATGTTCTCCTCGATGTTCTTGGAGATCTATTCGATGTAATACTTTTTTGCGGTGCGTTTGTTGAGATCCGATGAATTGTGGATTTATGATCAGATTACGTATGCATATTTTTTGAGTCTTCTCTGAACTCTTTTATGCATGATTAAGATATCTTTGTATTTCTCTTCGAACTATCGGTTTGGTTTGGCCAACTAGATTGGTTTTTCTTGCAATGGGAGAGGTGCTTAGTTTTGGGTTCAATCTTGCGGTGTCCTCACCCTGTGACAGAAGGGGTAGCGAGGCATGTATTGTATTGTTGCCATCGAGGATAAAATGATAGGGTTTATATCATATTGCTTGAGTTTATCCCTCTACATCATGTCATCTTACTTAAAGTGTTGCTCTATTCTTATAAACTTAATACTCTAGATGCAGGCGGGAGTCGGTCGATGTGTGGAGTAATAGTAGTAGATGTAGAATCATTTTGGTCTACTTGTCACGGACATGATTCCTATATTCATGATCATTGCCTTAGATATTGTCATAACTTTGCGCTTTTCTATCAATTGCTAAACAGTAATTTGTTCACCCACCGTATGCTATCTTCAAGAGAGAAGCCCCTAGTGAAACCTATGGCCCCCAGGTCTATTTTCCATTATATATTTTCAGATCTATAAACCAAAAAAAAATACCTTGCTGTAATTTATTTGTTTTTACTTTGTTTTATGTTTTAGTAATCTTTTATACCTATCTCTATTAGATCTCACTCTTGTTCGAGACCGTGAAGGGATTGACAACCCCTTTTTTGCATTGAGTGCAAGTGTTTGTTAGTTCGTGCAGGTGCATAGATTGGAGACTTGCTTGTGCCTCCTACTGGATTGATACCTTGGTTCTTAATTGAGGGAAATACTTATTTATACTTTGCTGCATCACCCTTTCCGCTTCAAGGGAAAAAGCAACGCAAGCTCAAGAAGTAGCACCCGTCTGTCGAGCAACACTTGCCTCTGGTCTTGCTGCGTCTGTGGATCAGAGGAAGCCATTGATGCATCTTGCCGGGCCCGCTGAGAGTTCTGATGCTGCCGCTGAGATTGTTGTCGAGGAGGTGATTGCACCGTAGGTGCACCGCCTGCCACGCGGCCTTCAGTTTTAGTCGCAGGCGCAATTGGTGGCCGCCGTGAAGGCTCCGCCAACTTGGACCTGTTCGCATCGGCAAACTTGATTAAACTTTGGATGGTGGCTCTCCACTCATCCATCTTGTGAGCTACTGGAGAAAAATCCAACAACATCTGTGCTCGCGCCATTGCCTCCGTCGCCGTTGAAGGCATGTTGGAACGCGAAGAGCACGACGTTGCTCGACTCTTGGCAGAGCTAGCAGGAGCGTTGTTGTGCTCTTCTCATCATGCCATGGGGGCAACGGCGAGTTGGCGTGGCGGAAGCTGCGCTCGAGGGTCTTGAACTTGGTCGATGGGATATTTGTTGTGCGAACGTTGCTGTGGAGGCACAACAACACCGCTCGGAGTCACATCGCGCTCATTTTGTGACGGGCGCGGCGTGCGTCCCGAGGTCGCTCCCCCGGCCGTCACCGGCGCTGCCATGGTGGGAGGGCCGCGGTTCACGCCTGATCGAGTGGGATTGCTCTGGTGACTGCACTTGCGGATGCGAGGAGGAGGCGAGGGTAGAGCGCCCGCGTGGCCCGCGCCATGAACATCGTCGTCGCCTAAGCGTCGAGGTAAACATTCGCCTCCAGCCTCCCCACCGCCTGCTTCCGTCACGGCGGGAACAGCGACCCCGCCGCTTGAGCCGGTCGCGCCCACCACGACGTCTGCTCCATCTGCGGCGGCAGTGCCGCCTGCGCCGCCCGCAGACAAAGTTGATGGGTGCTGGGACATCGAAGGCATGGTTGCTAGGGAGCCCTTCTTCTTGGGCGCCATGGGTGGTGATGATGATGAACTCCAAAGGAATCGACGTGTCGCCTGCTACCTTGGTTCTCGCCAATGCTGCCCCTACCTGGCGCGCCAAAGATGTCAGTGTGGAGCCGGCGATCTACGGGGCAAGGCAGCCCCTTTGTTGGTTCGTAGGGGGGGGGTCAATTAACGCGAAGAGCAAGCACAACAAGAGACTGTGGCGCCCCGCCTGATTACCACTGTAGCCAGACTGTCGCCATGCATACCAGCCCAGGAAATCACTCTGGCATGCACATTTACAACAAGTATCAAGAACACAGGCATTTCTATTAATGGATATATAGGTCTTACATGAGATATATTACAGAGGTGATGGCAGCGGAAAGGCTCTATCTAAGGCAGCATGGTCTTGGTGCGGCTCCAATCCACAGGGATCTGACTGGGTTACTCTTCTAGCCGCGAACACTCCGGCTCCTCGACGACGGACGACGGATCCTTATGTGAACCTGGCCACATCGAAGGCCGCTGAGTACTTTTGAATGTACTCGCAAGCAAACGAAACTAACATGTACACCAAGCAAAGCAATCCATGGCATTCAAGCATGCATTTGTTATTAGAGCAACATTAATTATCATGGCATAGTATACCTATCTAGCAAGATTAATGATCATGACATAACAGGTTTATCCAGCAAGATAACTACTAAAGTAAAATATAGTAAAGTAAAGCATATTAAGTAAATGATCCATACTCCGAACAAATCTCAGGATCCAATCCAACTCTTTCGGTCATCTGACCATCTCTTTCATAGCCATTCCATGGCTACCATATCATATTCCTGACACCATCCGATGTCTATTGATCTCTTTTGTAAGTCTGGTAAACTTACTCTCTTCCGGGTTGTCTTACAAACCTCAGAATACTCACGATCCACTCAGTACTACAGGGCATAAGAGGAGTTCTTCCATCCTTATTATCATTGTTCCGGTTGATCACCTAGAGAGGTCTAGACGGACTATCCAATACCGTGGACACGGCTATTCGAATAGATTTTACACTCTGCAGAGGTTGCGCACTTTACCCACACCATGGAGCACCTGATCTCGTGATCCCATTCGAGTGGACCAGCGTTGCTTTAACGAAACCCACCTAACCCGTGACTCCTCCACCGTACCACCGGCAATCATCCTCCCCCGGAGTCCTGCCCTGGGTGGCCCCTGTGTCACCTCATGACACCTGCCACCGTTGTGGCCAAACTAAACTGTCCCAAACGGGGACTCCCGGGTTAAACAATCAACTGGGCTCACAAGGTTATCGCCGCCTACCGGGCCAGGGTAGCACGCACGCATAACTTTCCCTAGTTGGTGGTACCGATAAAAGAGCACGCGATCAGACCAAGTCAAGGCCGTCCCATACCGGCAAATGTGGTTGCACGGATAAGTCCGGACAGGTGACTCTGGATCAACCAACTAGGCTTAGCTTTAGCAGGTACTTAGCAAGCATGGTTGTTTATCATGAATAACTTAACATGGTGGTAACTATGTATGAGGTAACAACTGTGGAAACATAACAACCTATCTCCACATAACATCACAATGAGTCATTAATGAAACAAGATTTAAATGGCAAGTCATCACCTTACAAGTTCTAGCTGTAAGTTACGACCATCGGAACCCTTGCACAAAACCGGCAAAGAAGCCAGTAGCCACCAGAATGGTCTTTACAACTCAGATCTGGGACATTACCGGAATAGCTCATCCCCGGCTCAAGACGGCTGGAAAGCAGCTCAGAACATGAGACGGTGTTGATAAGAAGAATGTAGCAGTTCCCTAAGACGGCCGAAAAACAGCTCAGAGCATAGGGTCACTGCTACGAAAAGAAATTCAACAGCTGCCCGCGATGGCCGAAAAGCAGCTCATAAAATGGACAGTTGCTGACAAGAGAAATAAAAGTCGGCATCCACCCCGGATGACCGGAAATGGCTCAGAACACAGGCGTGGTGCCATCACCGAAGAAAGTGCAAGCAACTACTACGCATACAAGCATAAACATATTGATTTAAACATGCAAGAAATATCACAGAGCAATGCTTTAGGGCATATATCAGATGTTCGGCTTGCCTGGGGTCGAAGAATACCCCGGGAAGAAGTGCGGAGAGTCCGCGAAAAGGATCGCCGGAAACCGTTCTCTCTCGGAGGGGGCTGATAGAAGGCAAGGGCACAATGGTCAATTTCACAGTGTGGAAACATTATGAAAATGATACCATCGGAACGGGCTCGATGAGACGAAGATGTGGCCTTTTGAATCACCTGAATCGGAGTTACGGTTGCGGAGTTACGGACGTTCGTTCGTTAGGCAGAAAAAGAATTAAAAATTGTCCATTTCTGCTGCTAACAGGCGAACGTTCACAAAATATGGGTTTTGGCCGGCGGGGTTAAACAGAAAGCGCACTTCCATGGAATACGCTTTGAGCATAAAGAAAGCGCACTCCAGCAGTAATACTAAGTGAATACACTTTCTTTAGCAGAAAACGTAATCCTCTGGATACGCCTCCACTTAAACCCGTGGGCCCGGGGCTTAGGTCACTGACGAGTGGGTCCCCCGTTGACTTCTCTCTCTCCCCGCCTCCTCCTTCTTCCTCTCGACAGCTGAGGCAGGCGAGGCTCGGCCGGCGCGCGTCGGCGCTTGCTCCGTCGGCACATGCCGCCTCCGACAAATCCCAGGCCAACGGCGGACTCAGGAGGGAACGCCGCCTCCATACCGGCCGGACATGGATGCCGAGTAGGGCGGAGCAACGACGGCTTGGACGATCGTGGGCGGCGGTTCCGGCGGGGTTCCGGCGGCCTGTAGGTTCCCTAGAGAGGGCAAGTAGACGGGAGGGGTCGCCGAAGGACGATGCTTCCAGAGGTGAGCTTTGTCAGAGCCGGGGATGGTTCGGGTGGTCGAATTTGAGGCGAGGCCGAGCAATGGCTCTGGCGGAGCTTGCCTGTGATTTGAGCCACGGGAGCTCGAGTGGCTCGGTTGGAGGGATTCTGGGAGGGGAGAGAAGAGTGCTGGGGTGGTGAGGTGCTCAGGAAGGGATCGGGGGAAGGCTATTTATAGCCGGCGGCGAGAAGAGATAGGCTCGGCCGCCATGGTGTCCTCATTGCTACACTGGAGCTCCCAGGCGAGGTGGCGAGTGAGGAGAGGTGCCGACCTGACGAAGACCAGAGGGAGGGGACGGCTCGTGGAGGAAGAGGACAACGGAGGGAAGACGACGACGGCAGTCATGGGCAGGGCAGTGCCGTGGCGGCGATCGCCATGGCACGAGGAGGAGATAGGAGGGGGAGAAGGGTCCAGAGAGGATACGTAGATGCCTCGGAGCTACCAGACACATCGGGACAAGCCACGGCTGGCCGGAAGTGACCGCACGGGGCCAACCGAGCTCGGAGCACCCATTTGGCTCGAACACCGCGTGGTCACCATAGGTGCCGCGTGTCCAGGCCGTCCCAGAGCTGTCACACCTTGTCCAACACGTATCTCACTGCTTAAATGGATGAGATAGATCACTAGATGGACCAAGATGGGTCTGGAGAGGTCGAGGGGATCCATAACAGTTTCTGGACAGAAACTTGGGCAGGAAGTTTTGGTCAGATGGATGTTGCAATGAGCTGGATAAGTTGTCACAGGGAAATGTGGTAGAAAGTAGTAGGTCCTGGAAAATTTTGAGGGCATTTGGACAAGTTTTGCATATACTTGCTTTGTAATGCCAAATCTAGTCTAGAAAATGGAATTTAAAGCTGTGCCCAAATGGCTTGATGAAATGAGATGAAATTTGGTGGAGAGTCATTATGTCGATATATGAAGCCACTTTAAAGTTGCATACTATTTGGGTACATCAAAATGGTACTTGCTTCACAGAGGTTCCAAATGGAAAGAAACTTAGGAAACATGCTGTGGAAGAATGGATGGATGGATTGAGCTGATTTTTTGTTTAAATGAGTGATTTCTCAATGTTAATCACCATGAAAAATTTCAGCTTAAATAGATCAAGGGTTCAAGCACTTCCTTTGCAAACTGAAAATATGGACATAATTTGCAAATGGATGATGTGCTCACACTTTGAACTATGGGACTTGGGTTCTGATGGGAATGGTGAAGATATGGATAGGAGAAGCTCCACAATTTATTTGGGATTTTTCCTGACTACCAAAATGGTAGTTCCTTTAGAAACTGCCCAAAATGCAATATTGGCATTAAATAGGAAAATGCAATTTCCCCTATTAATTATGGCCAATATTTTTATGGGAGCTCAATATGATCACAAACAATATCTCCACAAGTTTTCATCAACTTTGGAGATGGATATGTATTTTCCTGGATTTAATTCCTTTAAACAGTAGGAAAAGGAATTAATTATAAATGAAAAATATTGCAAATGACTTGGCAATATTTTTGCATATACAGGGTTGATTGATATAGGATGATCACTGGGAAAAGTTTGGGAGGCAACAGATCAAAGGAAAGTAGGGTTCCTTTGTAACGGAACAGTTTAGGGTTTCCCTTCCGGCAACTCGGAAGGTAGGGTTTCGACAGCAAAATCCTGAGAGTAGATCTTGGGTGGCAGGGTTGGCTGGGGAGAGAATCTCTGGTTGGATAGGGAAGGCAAGGTAAAATGACCATTTTCATATACCCAAGAGCTAGAGAAATCCGATAACACCGAGAAAAAAAGACGGGAGTCAAATCCCGCGAAGGAAAAAAAACAGGAGCGGAAACCAGGGTGTTACAAACCTACCCCCCTTAAGAAAATCTTGTCCTCGAGATTTTCGGGCTTACCTCCCAGTGAAGGGGGACTTACCTGTGTGCGACTTGGATCCATCAGCGGTCTTGTCTTCATTGGTTCACTGACCTTTTAACTGCCTCTTCTGATTGACCATGTGTTGGCTCTGCACATAGCTTTCTTGAATCCTTCTCTTTCCTGTCAGGTGTACCTTTTGTTCGGATAGTGGTGTTGTTGGGTGGGGTAGCGGGTAATACCGACAAACAGCTCAGTTTCCATGGCCTAGAAGCAACTACTTCAGGTTTTATTGCGATACTTCGTACACTGACTGTCATGGGCAAGACATCCTTTCCTGGTACCAGGCTCACGTGCTCGTATGGCCTCGAGTGGGTGACTTTCTTTTTGCAGTGTCAGAATGCTCAGTCTGGCTGCGGGTTCCATATTTACATTTCCTTCTGTCTTAGGCATTCTGACTTTGTCCTTAGGTGATCCACAATTCAAGGAACACCACTATCGAGCTATTGCTGTTATACCCTCAACTGAAATGTCAAGCATGATTACAAGGTAATCATAGATAGCAATCTCTTATTCCAATGCTGTCATGACGTCTATGAGCGGTTGATGCTGATGTGCTTTGAGCCATTCTATCTGAATGTCTTGTTTTAGACTCTTCGCTCGTGGAGATGGCTCTGTCATATATAGCCTTTGTAGTCCTTGCTACAACCACTAAGCTGAACATAGTATCGCTATCATCCGGTGTATCTTTAGGAGTATAGCCTCTTTATCTTGGTTGTTGGCCCGTATTCATGATGAGTGCGGCAAGCTCACTTGTAACCGCAAGTGGTGCATTGTTGTGGCCATATATGCAAGAGTCTGACAAGGGTTATCAATGTCACTCCATCCGTGAAGCTGTATCTTGTTGACCGTCATGGAGGTTGTTTGTCCACAACTTTGTTCCTGAGAGTTCCTTCATATGGACTTGCCATGACCTGCCAACACGGCTCCTTGATGGTTTTCCCGGCTTGTTGGGCTTATTCTCACAACTTACTCTTGCATATCTCGTAGGGGTTGCTGTGCTCATATTCCTTTTTGCGATATGGGGCCAGTGTTTCTGTGAACACAGTCTTTCCCGTGTACGAGTGGCTTGCATGAACTGATCCACTATACTGCATGCTCACAACATATGCAGGTGTAAGATAAATCCTTTCATGTCCATTGAGTTCTGAGGCAAGCTGGTGACTGGGCTAGTTCATGCTTTTGACAAGATTGTCGTGGGCATGGGGTGTGTTGAAGAAGGCTGAATTCCTTATGCTCGAAGCTTTTGCCAGGGTAGTGTGCCAAAGAAGGCTAGGTATCGTACCTCCAAAGCTTTCCTTCATGTGGCTTACTACAGAAGGTCAGGTGTCTTATGCCGGAAGTTTTCCACGGTAGCACGCTGTAAAAGATTGGAGTGTCATATCCTAGAAGATTTTCTCACCAAGTGGCGTACCGAGGAAGATTGACAGTCTGGTAGCTTGCAAAGGAAGGCTGGGTTCCTTATACTAGAAGCCTTTCACTGTGTACATAGTCAGATCTATGGCCGATTCTGGCTTCCTTCCGAAGTATCTGGAATTTATTCACAGCGGAGCCAAACTTGGTATAGGCCATACCTTGACTGCAGATATTCTGTTGTCATGCACACCGCTTGTCCTTCTGCTGGTCTGATCATTGCTGTCGGGAAGGTTGCAGAACTGATGCATACCTCATGTTGATAATTAATCCGGAATTCCATATGTCGCCGTTAATAAGCAGTTGACGGATAATTCCATTCGGTTCAGCTGAGTTTCCAATCATGTTAGGTGCTCCTTGATTCTGGATGCTTGGAAGCTCAGTGATTCTGGGCAACCGTGAGCTCATCCATATTCCTTGCAAACCTTGTCACAGTGCCTAGAAAATTTTGCATTTGCACCGGTGAATTCCATAATATGCTTTGACCTTTGTACGAACGTACCGGAGTTTTGTTGCTGCTCTTGGCACCTTCACATTCTTGAAACATGTCTTCGGTGGGTAATAGATGATTCTTGGGTTCATGAGGAAAGACTCGGTTCACCTCACTGAATGAAATAGTCCTTGCGTCGCGGACGTAATAATTTGTCCTTACTGGTGTTCATTCTTGGTAGCTCATCTGACTGCTTCTTAGATACGATCGGTCCTGAGGCAAACTTTCTGCGGTATATTCTGGCCTTGTCTATTGCACATAGATTCTGCTTCCGACCAATTCTTTGTTCTTGACAGATCCAGAGATGATGTTCTGAATATTGGGCAGTTGACTTGGCTTGGCTCTTGCTGGATTTGGATTATTGGGTATTATCCATGTTGCATGATGGTCTTTTTGATGGCACTTGCATATGGATCCAGTCGGAGCGAAGAAACGGAACCGACAAAAGAAACAAGAACCGCGAAAAACCAAAAAGCAAATAAAGCTCAAAATGTTGTGGACCTTACACACGTGGCTGAGGATCCACTAGTATAATTAGTATAGCGCTCCCGATGTACCTCTAAGGATTTAGAAGCGAAACCACACAATGCTCCTGGTAGCACTGGTGTCACGCTCCTACTACTTCCTTAGGGAACATCACACTCTCGACGCACAACCATAGCCAAAATGGCTTAGTCAATGATCCTACGGTTGTTGGGGAAAAGATAGAATTTATAAGCGTTTCCCAAAGGAAGCTAGAGTTAAGAAGAGAAATGCCATGGCTAGCAAGCAGGGTAAGGATATCTGGTTTACCTAGGGGTTCAGGGCTCACGGGTTGTTGCCTGATGTAGTCATTTCGTACCGAAGGCAAAGGCCACGAGAGTTGAGGTCTGATGGAGCCAAAAACCTATGGGGTTGCCTTATGATCAATAGTAGCCGTGCCTACTTGGCAAAGATGGCTGAAATTCATCTGGGCTTTCTACTGAACAATAGGAAATGGAGTCCAGCTACGGTAACCTACAATCAACCTAGCTCTGATACCATCCGTTGTGGCGCCCCACCTGATTAACACTGTAGCCAAACGGTCGCCCCGCATACCAGCCCAGGAAATCACTCTGGCATGCACATTTACAACAAGTATCAAGAACACAGGCATTTCTATTAATGGATATATAGGTCTTACACGAGATATATTACAGAGGTGATGGCAGCGGAAAGGCTCTATCTAAGGCAGCATGGTCTTGGTGTGGCTCCAATCCACAGGGATCTAACTGGGTTACTCTTCTAGCCGCGAACACTCTGGCGCCTCAACGACGGACGACGGATCCTTATGTGAACCTGGCCACATCGAAGGCCGCTGAGTACTTCTGAATGTACTCGCAAGCAAACCAAACTTACATATACACCAAGCAAAGCAATCCATGGCATTCAAGCATGCATTTGTTATTAGAGCAACATTAATTATCATGGCATAGTATACCTATCTAGCAAGATTAATGATCATGACATAACAAGTTTATCCAGCAAGATAACTACTAAAGTAAAATATAGTAAGGTAAAGCATATTAAGTAAATGATCCATACTCTGAACAAATCTTAGGATCCAATCCAACTCTTTTGGTCATCTGACCATCTCTTTCATAGCCATTCCATGGCTATCATATCATATTCCTGACACCATCTGATGTCTATGCATCTATTTTGAAAGTCTGGTAAACTTACTCTCTTCTGGGTTATCTTACAATCCTCAGAATACTCACGATCCACTGAGTACTACAGGGCATAAGACGAGTTCTTCCATCCTTATCATCATTGTTCCGGTTGATCACCTAGAGAGGTATGGACGGACTGTCCAATAGCGTGGACACGGCTATTCGAATAGATTTTACACTCTGCAGAGGTTGCGCACTTTACCCACACCATGGAGCACCTGATCTTGTGATCCCATTCGGGTGGACCAACGTTGCTCCAACGAAACCCGCCTAACCCGTGACTCCTCCACCGTACCACCGACAATCATCCTCCCCGTGAGTCCTGCCCTGGGTGGCCCCTGTGTCACCTCGGGACACCTGCCACCGTCGTGGCCAAACTAAATTGTCCCAAACGGGGACTCCCGGGTTAAACAATCAACTGGGCTCACAAGGTTATCGCCGCCTACCGGGCCAGGGTAGCGCGCACGCATAACCTTCCCTAGTTGGCGGTACTGATAAAAGAGCACGTGATCAGACCAAGTCAAGGCCGTCCCATACCGGCAAATGTGGTTGCACGGATAAGTCCGGACAGGTGACTCTGGATCAACCGACTAGGCTTAGCTTTAGCAGGTACTTAGCAAGCATGGTTGTTTATCATGAATAACTTAACATGGTGATAACTATGTATGAGGTAACAACTATGGAAACATAACAACCTATCTCCACATAACATCACAATGAGTCATTAATGAAACAAGATTTAAATGGCAAGTCATCACCTTACAAGTTCTAGCTGTAAGTTACGACCATCGGAACCCTTACGCAACCGGCAAAGAAACCAGTAGCCACCAGAACGGTCTTTACAACTCAGATCTGGGACATTACCGGAATAGCTCAACCCCGGCTCAAGACGACTAGAAAGCAGCTCAGAACATGAGACGGTGTTGTAAGAAGAATGTAGCAGTTCCCTAAGAAGGCCGAAAAACAGCTCAGAGCATAGGGTCACTGCTACGAAAAGAAATTCAACAGCTGCCCGCGATGGTCGAAAAGCAGCTCAGAACAGGGACAATTGCTGACAAGAGAAATAAAAGTCGGCATCCACCCCGGACAGTCGAAAATAGCTCAGAACACAGGCGTGGTGCCGTCACCGAAGAAAGTGCAAGCAAGGGTTTGTCAGAGTCACATACAGCTCACTACTACGCATTCAAGCATAAACATATTGATTTAAACAGGCAAGAAATATCACAGAGCAATGCTTTAGGGCATATATCAGATGGTCGGCTTGCCTGGGGTCGAAGAATATTCCGGGAAGAAGTGCGGAGGGTCCGCGGAAAGGATCACCGGAAACTGTTCTCTCTCGGAGGGGGCTGATAGAAGGCAAGGGCACAATGGTCATTTTCATAGTGTGGAAACATTATTAAAATGATACCATCGGAACGGGCTCGATGAGACGAAGATGTGCCTTTTGAATCACCTGAATCGGAGTTACGGTTGCGGAGTTACGGACGTTCGTACGTTAGGCAGAAAAAGAATTAAAAATTGTCCATTTCTGCTGCTAACGGGCGAACGTTCACACAATAAGGGTTTCGGCCGGCGGGGTTAAACAGAAAGCGCACTTCCGTGGAATACGCTTTCAGCATAAAGAAAGCGCACTCCCTGCAGTAGTACTAAGTGAATACACTTTCTTTAGTAGAAAACGTAATCATCTGGATACACCTCCACTTAAACCCGTGGGCCCGGGGCTTAGGTCGCTGACGAGTGGGTCCCCTGTTGACTTCTCTCTCCCCCCCGCTCCTCCTTCTTCCTCTCGACAACTGAGGCAGGGGAGGCTCGGCCGGCGCGCGTCGGTGCTCGCTCCGTCGGCACAGGCTGCCTCCGACGAAGCCCGGGCCATCGGCGTTCCAGGAGGGAACGCCGCCTCCATACCGGCCGGACATGGATGCCGAGGAGGGCCGGAGCAACGATGGCTTGGACGGTCGTGGGCGGCGGTTCCGGCGGGGTTTCGGCGGCCTGGAGGTTCCCTGGAGAGGGCAAGTAGACAGGAGGGGTCACCGAAGGACGATGCTTCCAGAGGTGAGCTTGGTCAGAGCCAGGGATGGTTCGGTTGGTCGAATTTGAGGCGAGGCCGAGCAATGGCCGTGGCGGAGCTTGCCGGTGATTTGAGCCACAGGAGCTTGAGTGGCTTGGTTGGAGGGATTTTGGGAGGGGAGAGAAGAGTGCTGGGGTGGTGAGGTTCTCGGGGAGGGATCGTGGGAAGGCTATTTATAGCCGGCGGCAAGAAGAGATAGGCTCGGCCGTCGTGGCGTCCTCATCGCTACACTGGAGCTCCCAGGCGAAGTGGCGAGCAAGGAGAGGTGCCGACCTGACAAAGACCAGAGGGAGGGGACGGCTCGGGGAGGAAGAGGACAGTAGAGGGAAGACGACGACGGTGGTCAAGTGCTGGACAGTGCCGTGGCGGCGACCGCCGTGGCACGAGGCGAAGGAGATAGGAGGGGGAGAAGGGTCCAGAGAGGATACATGGATGCCTCAGAGCCGCTAGACACGCCGGGACAAGCCACGGCCGACCGGAAGTGACCGCACGGAGCTGGCCGAGCTCAGAGCGCCCATTTGGCTCGACCACCGCGTGGTCACCACAGGTGCCTCATGTCCAGGCCATCCCAGAGCTGTCACACCTTGTCCAACATGTATCTCACTGCTTAAATGGATGAGATAGATCTCTAGATGGACCAGGATGGGTCTGGAGAGGTCGAGGGGATCCATAACAGTTTCTGGATAGAAACTTGGGTAGGAAGTTTTGGTCAGATGGATGTGGCAATGAGCTGGATAAGTTGTCACAGGGAAATGTGGTAGAAAGTAGTAGGTCCTTGAAAAAATTGAGGGCATTTGGACAAGTTTTGCATATACTTGCTTTGTAATGCCAAATCTGGTCCAGAAAATGGAATTTAAAGCTGTGCCCAAATGGCTTGATGAAATGAGATGAAATTTGGTGGAGAGTCATTATTTGGATATATGAAGCCAATGTAAAAGTTTCATACCATTTGGGTACATCAAAATGGTACTTGCTTCACAGAGGTTCCAAATGGACAGAAATTAGGAAACATGCTGTGGGAGAATGGATGGATGGATTGAGCTGATTTTTGTTTTGAATGAGTGATTTCTCAATGTTAATCACCATGAAAAATTTCAGGTCAAATAGATCAAGGGTTCAAGCACTTCCTTTGCAAACTGAAAATCTGGACAGAATTTGCAAATGGATGCTATGCTCAAACTTTGAACTATGGGACTTGGTATCTGATGGAAATGGTGAAGATATGGATAGGAGAAGCTCCACAATTTATTTGGGATTTTTCCTGACTACCAAACTGGTAGTTCCTTTAGAAACTGCCCAAAATGCAATATTGGCATTAAATAGGAAAATGCAATTTCCCCTATTTAATTATGGCCAATATTTTTATGGGAGCTCAATATGATCACAAAGAATATCTCCACAAGTTTTCATCAACTTTGGAGATGGATAGGTATTTTCCTGGATTTAATTCCTTTAAACAGCAGGAAAAGGAATTAATTTTAAATGAAAAATATTGCAAATGACTTGGCAATATTTTTGCATATACAGGGTTGATTGATATAGGATGATCACTGGAAAAGGTTTGGGAGGCAACAGATCAAAGGAAAGTAGGGTTTCTTTGTAACAGAAGAGTTTATGGTTTCCCTTCCGTCAACTCGGAAGGTAGGGTTTCGACAGCAAAATCCTGAGAGTAGATCTTGGGTGGCAGGGTTAGCTGGGGAGAGAATCTCTGGTTGGATAGGTAAGGCAAGGTTAAATGACCATCTTCATATACCCAAGAGCTAGAGAAATCCGATAACACCGAGAAAAAAAGACGGGAGTCAAATCCCGGGAAGGAAAAAAAACAGGAGCGGAAACCAGGGTGTTACAGAGACGCCATGATTTTTACCCAGGTTCGGGCCGCTAAGTAGCGTAAAACCCTACTCCTGCTTTTATGTATTGGATGGAGGTGGAAGAAAAATACACGGAGCGCTCTCCCCCGTCAAGTTACTAGGAGAGAGCACAGCACGGATATCTGTGCGTGTGAGTTGCAAAGTTTCGAACCCTTGTAAAGGTTGCTGTCGGTGTCAAAACCGGCAGACCTCGGGGTAGGGGGTCCCGAGCTATGGATCTAGGATCGATGGCGAACAAGGGACGACGAACACAGTGTTTACCCAGGCTTGGGCCCTCTTGAAGAGGTAATACCCTACGTCCTGCTTGATTGTATTGGATGTATAATGTGGTTTCTAGAGTAGATCTACCTCGAGATCAGCATGAGCAAAACCCTAAGGAGATGAGGTGACGAATGTAGCTCTAGCACTAAAGACTAAAAACCCTTGGTTTATATAGACACCAGGAGGGTTAGGGTTACCAAAGATAGATTACAGTAAGGGATTAAAGAGATCCTACGCCTTTTTGACTTGGAGGGCACACCTCGGCTTCATAGATCTCATGTCATTGTACGGCTCCACCAGTCCAGCCCATGTACAATGGGCCGCCGCCCCGAGGACCCCCTTAGTCCACGACTCCCTCGGTAACCCCCGAACTTGGCTCCAACGCCAAGGCTTGTATCCGGCATTCGCTCACCCAACTAGTATTCAGCTTGCGAGGCAAGTTCTTCAGTATATTTTGCCCATGTTCGGAACCAAGTGATGTCCGGAATCTAAAACGGCAATTTTACTTAACACCGAAGGCAATAACAAAAAAATGTTCAAGTGTAGATAGTGCCTTTATCTAACAACTTTTTCTCTTTCAACGAAGAGTCGCTTCTGGCCATAACGCTGAGCAGTTACTATTTCTCGAAGCGCGGCTCGAGGCCGACGTCACATTTGGCACGTCCCCTTGAGGTGGAGATCGTGTCCCGTCTTTCAGGGGATATGGTTAATGATTTCGATTCCCCTCCCCGCACACGACACTGCGGGTATATCGGGAATTGGAGAAGCCAACGGCGCAGAAAAAGGAACCCCAGGCCTGTCAATAGTCTATAAAGGGGGAGCTATCACAGTCAGCATCTCACGCCTTCTTCCACCTCCCGCTCACGCAGATCCTCAGAGCTCCAGCGCCCCTTCCCTCTACTTCCACAGCAAATCCCGTCCCGTCTCCTTCGACTATGGCCAGCTCTGGCGCTAACGGGAAGTGGGAAGCCTCCTCCGTCACCGATGAAGACATCGTACGGCTGAAGCAGGCCGGCTATTTGTCGGCCGACGTTGCTCATCGGGCCCCCGAAGAGGGCCAGATCATCCCCACTGTCGGTGTACTAAGTATTGGGCCACTAGTACCCCGTACTTATGCACGGGCAGTTGTAGCCATCCTCGTGGCAAGGCTTGTTGGGGAACAGTTCGAGGTCGATTCAAGCCACCAAAGAAATCATCAAGTCAGAGATCTGAGGATCAGCAGATAAGAAGAGCTGGAATCCGAAGGCCAGCTTCCCCGGCAAGATCTTGCCGGGGTGGCCTGCGGAGCCCGGCAAGGATTGGCGCCCGGCAAGGCTTGGCGCCCGGCAAGCTTCGATGCCCGGCAAGGTTTTGTTGCTGTGCCACTGCTCTAGCACAGCGACAAACCCGACATTCTGGTTCCTTCTTTGGACGCGTGGCGACGCGCCAATGGAAGAGAGCTTAAGCGGTGCTGATGGGATGGCCCCTTTTTCGATCCCCAAGAAAGTGAGGACACCTAAACGGACACCTCAAGGTGCATTAAATGCGTTTGTCCTAATCCGTCAGGGGTTAGGTATGATGACCCTGTAGTTACTTTACACCTCAATGTATGTACATTTTGCCACTGTGGTGACCCCTTTGAGCGTATAAAAGGAGGCCCAAGGCAACTGCTATAGAGGGAGGGGAACTTCTGGCCCATTCTGCATGCGTAGCTGCTCTTTGAACGTACTGTTCACAGGGAGCGCTCCTGAAGGTTGGGCTCAAGAACATTAATAAGAACACAAAGCAGGAGTAGGGTTTTACGCTGATCAGCGGCCCGAACCTGGGTAAAAACTTCCCGCGTCGATCGTTGGTTCTGCTCTTTGCGTATACCTCTCCCCCCGCCGAATCGTAAAGGGGTCTCTCGGGATCCCATAGGTGTCGTACCCCGACATCTTTGGCGCGCCAGGTAGGGGTCGAACCTACGGCCAAGCAGAAAGGGCTAATGCTGAAGTGATGTGCGGCCTCAGGACCAGGACTTTTGACAGACTGAGAAAGTGCGGAAGACGTTGGATTGATGAGTTGCCGGCGGTTCTTTGGTCAATCAGAACGACACCAAATCGAGCCACCGGCCAGACGCCCTTCCCTCTGGTCTACGAAGCGGAAGCAGTTATCCCCACGGAACTAACGTACGGATCACCTCGAGTGCTCGCTTATGATGAGCTTGAGCAAGAGCAACTGCGACAAGATGACACTGTGCTCCTTGAGGAGAATCGTCTTCAGGCTGCTGTGCGAGCTGCACGCTACCAGCAAGCTTTGCGCCGCTACCATAGCCGCAAAGTTCATGCCCGAAGCCTTGAGGAAGGCGACCTTGTTCTTCGGTGGATTCAGTCCGCCAAGAATTCAAACAAGTTGACGCCAAAGTGGGAAGGCCCTTACCAGGTAGTACGAGTCACCAAGCCCGGCGCTGTCTGCTTGGAGACCGAAGATGGCGTTCTAGTGATCAATTCCTGGAATATCGAACATCTTCGCAAGTTCTACCCATAAGGCGCGGTTGCCGGGGGTTCCCGGCAACCACCCTTTTGTACAAGTCTTGCCGGCAAGGCATGTGATCCTTTGTACAAAGCCAGGCGCGGACCCTGAGCGCAGATGAATAAATTTAAGTGTTGTACATTCCCTTATTGATTCCCATGTTCATATTTGTATATGCGTGTTTGTCTAAGATGTTGTATAACACCCACTCCTGGTAAGTTCTAACGAACCGCCAAGGTTTCATGTCTTTATTTTCTCTTCTTTCTGTTTTAAAAGACAGAAGGATTCCTCGCGTGCACATTTTGCTTTTTTTTTTTTTTTTTTTTTTCTTTTTTACGTGGGGGGGGGGGAAGGGAGATATGAGTACCAGTTGGCGACGTTCGTAATCGACGTTGCCGGAGGAAGGACAGTGACAGAAAGCTAAGTTCTAAAAACTTAGAGCAAGTTTCTTTTATTACAAAGTTATTTCCTTGGACGATTCCGACTCTTGTATGGGAAATCTGCACGCGAAGGAACCCTTGTTGTAATCAGTTGCGCCCTTATTTTGTTTCGAGCCCGCTCAATGATTTAAGTGGCTGCACTGAGAACGCCAAGGAGTCTTGCCGGCCGCTGCGCCTCCAACAGGCTGCTGAAGTCCCGCACCCAGCGCTCGCGGCAGATTGCGCGCCGGCAAGTTTTTCAGTAAGCGTAGGGTGAACCCCATACATAAAGGAATCAAACAAGGAAAATAGCAAGCATGAACCTAAACATAGGTGAGTAATATTACATTCATGAGCTGCCGCAATTCTAACTTGAGACTTAATTGTCTTTTACATGGAATGATGACGGCAAGAAAAGGGGGAGCACTTAATCCCTGCCACTACTAGGAAAAGGCCTGCTAGTGGCGCACCAGTTTTGCCTACTAATGGCGCACTACTGGTGCGCCACTAGCACCACGCCATTAGAATTAAATACTAATGGCACACGCCATTAGTATCTGGTATACTAATGGCACACCACGCAGTGCGCCATTAGTATAGCCCACCGTGCGCCATTAGTATGCCTCTCGGGGGCCATATGTACCTTGTGCTCTAGGTTACTAATGGCGCACTTCTATGTGGTGCGCCATTACTAAGTCAGATAGTAATGGCGCACCACATAGAAGTGCGCCATTACTAACAAATTTTTTTCAAATTTTTTTTTCAAATTTTTTTTTGTTTTTTTCTTAATCTCGGGTCACTATGGCTTAATCTCGGGTCAATATGCTTAATCTCAAGTCAAATCGCACTAAGTGGTCAAACTTCCCGAAAGGTCACCCATCCTCACACTACTCCAGCCCGAGCACGCTTAACTTCGCAGTTCTATCCAACCCCAGCACCACCTCACTTAACAAGCACTTGTTGATATATCTATGATATCAATCCTATTAAACCTTGTTGATGTCTAGGACTTTGTTCATGTTCATTAGTGTGATGAAATTTTGAAAAAATATTTCAAACTTCCCGGTCATATTACGTATCATATTTTGAAAAAAAATTCGAAAAAAAAAATTCGAAACCAATTTTTTTTTCTGTTACTAGTGGCGCACCTAGCAAATGGTGCGCCACTAGTAAGTTTGAATTTTTTTCCATTTTTTCCCCTCTAGATCTTAAAAGCTCCGTATCTTTCGTTCGGTTAGGTTTTTGGGGATTCTGAAAATGTTTAACAGGGTTCCCCTCTAGATCTTAAAAATTCGGATGTAACTTTTCGAGTAGATGATTTTTCATATAAAAAACTTTTTCATCGGAGTTCGTATGCAAAAGTTATGCCCATTTTACAAATTCTCGAGAGATTTTGCAAAAAAGTCGAAAATTCATGTTTGTAAATTTTGCTAACAACTAGACCACATATCACATGGGAATCTTATTTTCTTTTATTTTTTTGACATTTCTATCATTTTCTTTTATTTTTTTTGAAACTGAAAAGGCGGTCCACAGGGGGGGGGTGCATTGCGTGAATAAATTGTAAGACTCAGAAAGTTAGTAATGGCGCACCACGTAATAGGTGCGCCATTAGTAACCCTGGTTACTAATGGCGCACCTGTTACATGGTGCGCCATTACTAGTTTTGCAATAAAAATAAAAATATAATGTTTAGTAGTGGCGCACCAGTGGATAGTGCGCCATTACTAGTTTCAACTAGTAATGGCGCCATTACTAGTTTGTAATTTTTTGAGTAGATGATTTTTCATATAAAAAACTTTTTCATTGGAGTTCGTATGCAAAAGTTATGCCCATTTTACAAATTCTCGCGAGATTTTGCAAAAAAGTCAAAAATTCATGTTTGTAAATTTTGCTAACAACTAGACCACATATCACATGGGAATCTTATTTTCTTTTATTTTTTTGACATTTCTATCATTTTCTTTTATTTTTTTTGAAACTGAAAAGGCGGTCTACTGGGGGGGGGTGGGTGCATTTGGTGAATAAATTGTAAGACTCAGAAAGTTAGTAATGGCGCACCACGTAACAGGTGCGCCATTACTAGTTTTGCAAAAAATATAAAAATAAAATGTTTAGTAGTGGCGCACCAGTGGATAGTGCGCCATTACTAGTTTGAACTAGTAACGACGCCATTACTAGTTTGTAACTTTTCGAGTAGATGATTTTTCATATAAAAAACTTTTTCATTGGAGTTCGTATGCAAAAGTTATGCCCATTTTACAAATTCTCGAGAGATTTTGCAAAAAAGTCGAAAATTCATGTTTGTAAATTTTGCTAACAACTAGACCACATATCACATGGGAATCTTATTTTCTTTTATTTTTTTGACATTTCTATCATTTTCTTTTTTTTTTTTGAAACTGAAAAGGCGGTCCACTGGGGGGGTGCATTTGGTGAAGAAATTGTAAGACTCAGAAAGTTAGTAATGACGCACCACGTAACAGGTGCGCCATTAGTAACCCTGGTTACTAATGGCACACCTGTAACATTGTGCGCCATTACTAGTTTTGCAAAAAAAATAAAAATAAAATGTTTAGTAGTGGCGCACCAGTGGATAGTGCGCCATTACTAGTTTGAACTAGTAATGGCGCCATTACTAGTTTGTAACTTTTCGAGTAGATGATTTTTCATATAAAAAACTTTTTCATTGGAGTTCGTATGCAAAAGTTATGCCCATTTTACAAATTCTCGAGAGATTTTGCAAAAAAGTCGAAAATTCATGTTTGTAAATTTTGCTAACAACTAGACCACATACCACATGGGAATCTTATTTTCTTTTATTTTTTTGACATTTCTATCATTTTCTTTTATTTTTTTTGAAACTAAAAAGGCGGTCCACCGGGGGGGGGGGTGCATTTGGTGAATAAATTGTAAGACTCAGAAAGTTAGTAATGGCGCACCACGTAACAGGTGCGCCATTAGTAACCCTGGTTACTAATGGCGCACCTGTTACATGGTGCGCCATTACTAGTTTTGCAAAAAAAATAAAAATAAAATGTTTAGTAGTGGCGCACCAGTGGATAGTGCGCCATTACTAGTTTGAACTAGTACTGGCGCCATTACTAGTTTGTAACTTTTCGAGTAGATGATTTTTCATATAAAAAACTTTTTCATTGGAGTTCGTATGCAAAAGTTATGCCCATTTTACAAATTCACGAGAGATTTTGCAAAAAAGTCGAAAATTCATGTTTGTAAATTTTGCTAACAACTAGACCACATATCACATGGGAATCTTATTTTCTTATATTTTTTTGACATTGCTATCATTTTCTTTTATTTTTTTTGAAACTGAAAAGGCGGTCCACAGGGGGGGGTGCATTTGGTGAATAAATTGTAAGACTCAGAAAGTTAGTAATGGCGCACCACGTAACAGGTGCGCCATTAGTAACCCTGGTTACTAATGGCGCACCTGTTACGTGGTGCGCCATTACTAGTTTTGCAAAAAAAATAAAAATAAAATGTTTAGTAGTGGCGCACCAGTGGATAGTGCGCCATTACTAGTTTGAACTAGTAATGGCGCACTGTACCCAGGTGCGCCATTACTAGTTTTGAAAAAAAAAGTAAAAAAAAATTTGTTAGTAGTGGCGCACGGAGTGTGCTGTGCGCCATTACTAGTTAAAACTAGTAATGGCGCACTGTGCCCTGGTGCGCCATTAATAGTTTTGGAAAAATAAAAAAAAATAAAATTTACTAGTAATGGCGCACCGTGTGTCTGGTGCGCCATTAGTAATGAGGACACTAATGGCGCACCTGTATCTGGTGCGCCACTACTATATAGCAGTGGCGCACCACATACATGGTGCGCCATTAATGTCCATATCAGCTATAGCCCTTTTCCTAGTAGTGTGCGCTGGCCTTCAATCCTTTTGATGGAGTCCACCTTCTCAAGGATAGGCGCGATGCATTCTTCAAGCGCCTCAACATTTGCGTCCCTTGGCAGATGGCCGAGCGCGTTGGAGAGGTCGATGCCGGGATTGCTGTGTACCATCTTGATAAGCACCTTGCGAAGGACGGCCCGGCAAAGCCGGCGAGTCTCGTTGGCCAATTGGGTCGCCCGGCTAGACTGGAGCACCCTCAAGGCGTCGATGATGCTTTCAAAGAACATCGTCAACTTGGCACTTGAAGATATCCTTTCCTCGGAAGAATACCTGAAGTTCGACAGGCCCATGGTTGACAGTTCTGCCGTAAGCTTCTCCGTAGTGGCGATGAGACGTCCAGTCCAGATCTCCACCCCCTTCTTGTAATCGATTTGGGCGACGGCAGCGCTCTTGAGCAGGTTCCTCTCTCCTTGGATATCCTTGAGTAGAGCTTTCTCACGGGCCTTGCCGGCCTCGAGAGACTTCTGCAACGTGGTCAGCTTCAATTCCAGAACTGCAATATCATCAGCCGCAGAGGAGAGCTGCTTGGTTTTGTTGGACAGGACAACTTGCATCTCCGCCAAAGAGTGGAGGGTTTTTTCCCTATCACCTTTGAGTGTCGAGAGCTCCTTGCCGTGCTCTTCGAGATCTGTTTCCAGTTTCTTTACCTTGTCGCTCAGCTCGTTCTTGGCGGCCTCTGCAGCTTCGGCAGCATCGACGGCCTCCTTGAGCTTGCCGGCGTGACTTGCAGTCAGAGCTTCGAGCGCCTCTTTATGTTTTTGCTCCAGCTCCTGGGTCTGCCACGCGACAAGCTTCTCGATATCTTCATCTTTGCTGCGAAGCTTGGCGGCGAGCGCCTACTCACGTGCGGTGAGATCTTCCTCATGAGCATCAAGAGCAACGCGGCGCCCCGTCAGGAGGGCATCTGCAGCGGCAATCCTTTGAGTAGCTTCATCCTGCGCCTTCTCCATATTAGATTGCTTCAGGAGGATCTCTGTCCACTGTTGGCTCACCTGTTCCTGGCTAGCAGTCAGCTCTTGGAGGGCCTCGGCATACCAGGTTTGCATTTGTTCGACGCGCCTCTGGAAATCTGCCTCAGCCGCCTCGACGACTGCCATTCTGGAGTCCGCCTTATCTTTTCAGGCGCGGTGGAGAGCCTGGAGCTTGCGGAAATTCTCGCCTATGGCCTGAAGGAGCTGATCCTCTTCAGATTTGCCGCTGCTAGCGCTGGGATCGTCAACAACCTCGAGCCCGGCAGCAGCGATGATTTCTTCATCAAAAACTTCTCCTTCGACTGGTGCCCCAATGCTTGCCATCCCTGACAAGTTGACGAACAGGTTCTCGCCAACCTTGAGGTATTTGCTGGATGAGGGGCCTTCAGATGTTGACGGTTGGTCTTCAGCGACCGCCTCACCAGTGGCAGGGGGCTCCGTGGCCGGTGCAGCGCCTGGCGCTCCTGCGGCAGGAATGCCGTCAGTACGGTCATCAGCCTCCCTGTCGCCCCCTTCAGTAGGTTCCTTAGCGGGTTCCTCTTGTGCAGTCTTGGCGGCCTCCCCGTCAAGAGCACCACCAGCCTCGATAGTGTCATCCTTGGTGGCCTCGCTGGCAACGATCCTGTCTGCTTCGAAAGCGGCGTCCCTGGCGGTCTCCTCGATGGCAATGTCAACATCCATGTGTTCCATCACAGGGAACTCTGAAGGACGAAGGAGGAGAGCAGAATAAGATCGAGATTGAAGTTTGAAGCGGCTAAAGACAGAGAGATAAGGGAAAGAGTAACAAGCACTCTGAGGCAATCGATTACCTGCGTCGAGCTGTTGAGAGGTGGCCTCGCCCTTCCTAGCAACTTCGGTTGCCGGGGGAGGGTTGCCGGTGTCCATGCTTGCCGGCTCCTCCTCAGTTAGGATGGGCTCATCGGTAGGATCTCTTGCCAGGGACGTGCTTGTGGGCGGCGTGGTCGATGAAGGTGGCACGACAGGGATGTCTTCCGACAACTCTCCTTTTTGCCATTCTTCTCCTGCGAGCCCAAGGATATCAACGGCAAGAATGGAAGCCTCAGCACCCGCCAGCGGAAAAAGAACAGTGAACTTACGCTGGGGGCTGTGCTGGGGGCTGTGCTGGGGGCTGCGTTGAGGAATAAGCCTCGGGCTGACGACGACGGTTTCTGGCACGCTCGTGGAGCCTGCCGGGGGCTCGTCGCCCGTGGAAGTCTTTGTCCTCTTCGCCATCCTCTCCAGCAAGGTTTCTGCATCACTGCAGAGACAATACGAGCAAGTCAGTAAGATCGATCCAATATTGAAATATAAAGGCTGTGGCAAGGTACTCACTCTTCTTCTTCTCGCTCCGGACTAAAGCCGGAGATGTCAAAATCGGCCTCCACTGCGATGTCTGAGTGGGGAGGCGGAGGAGGGGTCCTAGGTCACTTGGCTGTGGCAGGCGCCGGGGCAGCTTCCGGTGCGGTAGTGCGAGACACCCCTGCCGCCCCAACAGTGGCTGCTGGTGTGGGTCTCGCGCGCCGCGCAGGTTGTTGACGAACCCCTTGCCGCGGTCCAGTCTTGCCGGCCACTTTCTTGCCGGGAGCCTCGCCGCTCGAAGAAGGCTGGCTTGCCGGGATGCCAGATGTAGCCTTCCGAAGAACACGCTTCGTCTTCTTCGGGGCTGGGAGCTCTTCTTGCGTTTCTTCTTCGGCCGTGTCCTCATCGGACGAGCTCTCAGCGGCTGTGCTGCTCTGTTCCCCGGCAGCTCTGTCCTTCCCAGCAGGTTTTACCTCCACTACTACCTCTGCGTCGCTGGTTTCCCATTCTGTGAAGCCAACGCTGCCGGCCTCCGCGGCAAGATTTGCCTCCTCCACCCTAGTAGCAATGTAAGCTACTTCTTGGTCGGTGGTGGCTCGGATGAAATCTGTCTCTTGCCGGACGGGTCTCTCCGTCAAGTTGTCAAAAAACTTCTGTGCTTCCTCCTCGGTTGGCTCAGCCCAAGTCGCGTCAAGACCGTGGGCGTTGAACATCGGCATGAAGGCGATGATTGACCCCAAGGTGGAGTTGTTACACAAATGGACAATCCTTGCCGGCAGCCGATGCTTGTCTTCGCGCTGGAATAATTTTTGATGGAGAGCGCCAAGCTGCATAGTGGTCAGATTATTATTCAACCCGGGGCGCAATCTCATGATATCTTCCACGTTTCTGTATTCCCAAGCTGGCCTTCCCCTGTTCTGCAAGGGGGTGATGCGGCGGCGGAGAAAGTCGAAGCCAATCATCTCCATTGTCAGCCCGACAGCTTTCAGGCGAAGAATCCTGGTGGTGGCAATTGCGAGCTTTTTGTCATCAGCGGCAAGACTGCTCCAACCGTTACCGCGGACCACCTTCTGTTGCCGGGGGAGACAAAACGGATGGGGATCTGCTTCCTGGATCCAGCACCATTCGGCCCGCCATTCGTCCCACTTTTCATGGTAAACTCCTTCTGGGTATATTTCCTTATTCCAAGCTCTTGGAATCCAGGCGATAGAACCAGAGAGGGCCTCTCCTTTTTGGATGCGGGGGAAGAAGTAATGGCGAAAAAGAGTAGAGTTGGGAATCACGCCGGCAAAGTTTTCACAAAGTTGGGCAAAGATGGACATGCATAGTACTGCATTCGGCGTGAAATCGAGAAGATGAAAGCCGTATGTGTAGATGATATCATTGAAGAAGTCGGAAAATGGGGGACAGAGCCCGCAATAGAAATACGCAGCGAAGAAAGGGTATCTGTCCGATCCACTTTTGGAACAAGAACCTGGAATCATGCGTGTGGCGGGGTGAGCTTGCGTCTCCTTCGCCCACATGCACTGGTACCACCTCTTTAGAGCTTCAGCATCGAGCGGTGGGGGGAAGACGACATACTTCTTCCGCATCTTCACCAGTTCGCTCTTCGAGACATCGGCTTTCGCTTCCTTGCCCTTGCCTTTGCTGGCCTTGGGCGGCATGGCGGCTGTGAGGGCGGAAGTCGGGGGTGAAGCGAGCGTGGAAGCGGCGGGCGGAAGAGGAAAAAGCTTCGCTCTGAGCTCGAGAGGAGGAAGGCGATGGCAATGGCCAGATTGAGAAGAAGAGGGGGGTAAATAGGCTTGTGCCTCTGCGGCTTCTCCTTTTTATGGGGAAGGAGCAGGGCCGCCTCTTTTATTCCCCAATGTGAATGCGCCTCTATAGGCGCGTTGCAGTTGCAGCCTTTGAGGCACGCTTCCCACGTCGCGCGCTCGGTGCGTGTAGTGGGGGGCACAGTAAACGAGATATTTACGAGCAGTTAATCCCCTGCCACCCGTGCCCGTGCACTGTTTGGGCCTAGCCCAACAACGCCTCGCACTCGTGTATGGCCTAGGCCCGGGGGCTCCTGTCGGTGTACTAAGTACTGGGCCACTAGTACCCCGTACTTGTGCACGGGCAGTTGTAGCCATCCTCGCGGCAAGGCTTGCCTGGGAACAGTTAGAGGTCGATTCAAGCCACCAAGGAAATCATCAAGTCAGAGATCTGAGGATCAGCAGATAAGAAGAGCTGGAATCCGAAGGCCAGCTTCCCCGGCAAGATCTTGCCGGGGTTGCCTGCGGAGCCCGGCAAGGATTGGCGCCCGACAAGCTTTGGCGCCTGGCAAGGTTTTGTTGCTGTGCCATTGCTCTAGCACATCGACAAACCCGACATTCTGGGTCCTTCTTTGGACGCGTGGCGATGCGCCAATGGAAGAGAGCTTAAGCGGTGCTGATGGGATGGCCCCTTTTTCCATCCCCAAGAAAGTGAGGACACCTAAACGGACACCTCACGGTGCATTAAATGCGTTTGTCCTAATCCGTCAGGTGTTAGGTATGATGACCCTGTAGCAACTTTACACCTCAATGTATGTACATTTTGCCACTGTGGTGACCCCTTTGAGCGTATAAAAGGAGGCCCAAGGCAACTGCTACAGAGGGAGGGGAACTTCTGGCCCATTCTGCATGCGTAGCTGCTCTTTGAACGTACTGTTCACAGGGAGCGCTCCTGAAGGTTGGGCTTAAGAACATTAATAAGAACACAAAGCAGGAGTAGGGTTTTACGCTGATCAGCGGCCCGAACCTGGGTAAAAACTTCCCGCGTCGATCGTTGGTTCTGCTCTTTGCGTATACCTCTCCCCCCGCCGAATCGTAAAGGGGTCTCTCGGGATCCCATAGGTGTCGTACCCCGACACCCACGCCCCAGCCGAGCGAGAGGGTCGTGTTTCTTCCCCATTTCCTTAGGGGGCTAGGATTTCCCATCCACCCCTTTGTGCGGGAGCTGATGTTCTTCTACGGGCTAGATTTTCACGATCTAGCCCCCAACTCCCTTCTCCACATCTCATCCTTCATTATCTTCTGCAAAGCCTTCCTTCGAATCCAGCCACACTTCGGCCTGTGGCTAAAGGTGTTCAACGTCAAGCCCAAGGTAGTCGGCGGCGAGAAGGCGAACTGCGGCGAGGCCATGATGAGCAAATTGATGCGGGTCCAGTGCCCAAAGGGCCACTTCATCGATACCATCAGGATGTGGCAAAAAGAGTGGTTCTATATCACTGAGCCACGAGGAGCCGACTGGGCGGCAGCTCCCGCATTCAGATCCGGACCCCCTACCAGGCTGGCCTCATGGATCAACAAGAGCCCGGACCAGGGATCCGCTGATGATTTGAAGGCGCTGCAGAAGCGCATCGTCAATGTCATGGAGACCGGTGCGAAGCTGGTTGATGTGATTCAGGTCATGCTCCATCGCCGATTCCTCCCATGTCAGGAGAGGTCCAAGCCAATATGGGAGTATGACCCTGAAGATCCGGCCAGCGTGCAGCACCTCTTTGGCACGACCCACAAGAAAGTGTGGAGTCTGCTATTCAAACTGAAGAAGGAGTGGCCGGTCGAGAGGGAGGACATCGGCATCGATGCCGCGAACCCTTCGAGGAAGGTGAGTGATACTTGTCTTGTCATAAATCCAAATATTAGCACCACATAGTTTGATCTGAACCTCTTTGTGTGGATTTTGCAGGACTGGCTTGCCAAGGCCGTGAAGATCAGCGGCCCAACGCTGCTGCCGGAGGGGTCCTGATCTGATCAGCTTGAGAAGCTGTTGGTCGTGGTGCCCTACAAGGCGCTCGAGAAGAAGGGCAAGAGGACGGAGGTATCGAAAGCCCGGGAGGGCCTCCGTCGCAAAGCTTGTCCAGACAGCAGGTCCGGAGACACCGCGGCCCAGTCCGCATAGGAGGGGGATGAGGACGAGGAGGAAAGAGCCTCCTCGCAGTCGAAGAAGAGGGTGGCATCCAGCAACGTCGAGGAGGTTCAACCTCCTCAGGCCCGTAAGAGATAGTGCAGGCCCAAGATGGTTCCGTCAGACAGTTCGGACTTCGACAAGGAGTCCGAAGCATCCGAAAAGTTCCCGAGAAGGAACCCAGGGTCAAGCCCCAAGCGGCCAGGTACGTACCGCGACATTTTCAAGTGCTTCATGCTTTTAGTAGTCCCTGAAAGAACGTAGATTGATTGTTTTTCTAATGGTACAGCCCTCCGCGTGGCAACCCCGTCGAGGAGACCTCTTCGGGGACGTCCCTGCCCCCCGAACTGGCAGATAGTGGCTCATGCTCGTCACCCCCTCCAATCCCCGAAGAAGCTGGGGAGGTGGTGTCACAAAAGACCCCTCCTCCTCCAAACACAAGGGAGGAGGTCGATGCTACCATGGCCGAGGCCGACGCCTCGGTCATTGAAGACCAGGGGGATGCTTTCCTCCTGGCTAACACAAGGAGGGAGTTCGAACCATCCGGACCCCCTCAGTCGCTTGCTCCCGATCCCCCAAGGCCCTCGACGGCACAGGCTTTCCCTTCCGGTGGAGAAGGGGCCGGGGAGCCAACACCAGCGCCGAACACCTCCACACAGGTGGCGACTGGCTGGCCAGATGCGCTGGAGGAGTTGGTGAACAACTCTGTCATCGTTGATGGGCACCGCACTCTTATGAGTGCGGTCATGCAAGGTGTTCGGTCTGTCCAATCCGGACTGAATGATGTTGTCCAAGGCCTTCTTACAGGCTTTGAGGTAAGTCAAGTAATGTTCCTTTCTCATAGAGCGGTTGTAATTTTTAGTTTGGGTAGGCCGTGTACGTAGCATCCCCCGGGACTCTGCAGGAACTTCGGAGAAGCCTGCAGAGGATCAAATTTGGTAGGCCGATTAATAATCTCGACATTTCTTTTGCTAACGCAGGCATCTTCCGTGGCCGTGGCTGCTAATGCCGTGGCACTAGAGGAGATGGATCGGAAGCTTAGGCTTTCCGATAAAGAGCTTGACCTTGTCAACAAACGGCTTGACGAGGCGCAAGGTAGGCCCTATAATGAGATGTGTATTTACTTGATGCCGGATATTGACAATCCGGACTGTATGCTAATCCTTTATCGCGATGGTCCTGCAGCTGCCGCCACCGAGGTCGAGGGCTTGAGGGGGGCCTTGAAGAAAGCCGAGGCAGAGGCGACCGCGAAGAAAACGGCCGCTGAGAAGGCGGTGGCTGAGCTTGAGAAGGCCAAGCTTGCCGCCGAGCAGTAGGACACTCGGGTGACCGAAGTCCAAGTGGAGCTCTAGGATGCCACCAAGAAGCTGGAGGCCCTTGAGAAGGAGCAGGAGGAGCGATCCTCCCGGCTATCCAAGGCGGAGAAGGAGCTCCAAGAGGAAAGGACCGAATCGCGAGATGTCCGAAAGGAGCTCCGCCAAGTCGGGCAAATTGTGAATGGTAAGAAATACTTACTGTAGAGTGTGTCCGGAGGCAACAGGTTCGCCCTGCTGACGCAGGTCCGGCGCTCCACAGGTGTCTTCGCCGAACTTTCAAAGAATGTGGCAGCCACGACGAAGCACTACGCAACTCTTGAGGAGGACTCTACGCAGTGGCTCTTCTGGTCATAGTTTCCGGACTCCGAGCGCCCTCCCCTCCTAAGCGATCAAATGAAGCAGCTGATGGAGATGCATCGGATGTCAGAGCTGGCTGTGAAGGACCTCTGTGTTAGTCTGTGGCCGGCCGAGCCCATTCCGGACACCTACTTCGGCCTTGTGCAGAAGCTGCGGGAGGCACCGCTCCGGATTGATGCCGTAAAGCGGTCAGCATGCCTTGAGGTGGTGAGGCCTGCATTTGCGAAGAGCATGGTGCATTGGCCGAAGATTAATCCAATGGACATGGCCACTGGTCCTCCGCCCAAGGGAAAGGAGCATCGCCACCCTGAGCAGTATTTTGCATAGGTGATGACCGGCGCGCGGGCGATAGAGGGCCAGTGTTCAAAAGATGTAATGCTTGAGTCATTGTATTGATTTTGTACCAAGTGGACCTCATGCTTTACAATGCATCTGCCTAACTTGTTTTATATTGTCATGATTTAGTTTTGACTCCTGTGCGGCCGTATGTTTAGTCTGAAAGCTACCAGTTGTCAGCTTCAGCCCCCAAGTGAATATCACGAGGGGTGTTTTGTCTCCGCACTATTACCCTTAGCCAATGTCTTGGTACCCGGAGGCGGTAGTGCGTGAGCGAAACCAGGCAATCGTACTATTCGGTTTTATCGCTTTCACTTAGCTGTAAGAGCTTGACGGTGGGGGCTAAGGACTAGCCCCGGTGTTTTGTAATGTACTTGGGGATCAACACCTACCCTTTCCGATCACCTGGTTTGTGTTAAGACGAACCCTTCGTGTGACACGGCAAAATCGCCAACGGTTTTTGGAGTCAAACCTTGTCATCGGATCGCTGATCAGTTCGCGCTTACTATGATGGTCAGTTTTCGGCTTTTTCCTCCTGAGGTACTTGACCAGGCAAACCAGAAGTACAATCGCAGGGGTTCTCCCTTTGCCCTCTTAGCCGAACATGCGGAACATAAGAGGCAAGCACTGGAGCCGGGCAACCCAACTATTGACCCAAGACATAGTTCGGAACTGATGCATATAATGCAATATTCGCGACGACGGACACCCCGCGGAAGGCGGTGCCAGACTTGAAGATATATAGCTGATATGTAAATCAAACTCTTAGCTAATTAATATGTTTTCATGCCGGGCTGTTCGAAGAGTGAGTGGAGAATCAGAAAGGGGATAGAAAAATCGCAAGCTGCGAATATCCGAACACCGTAAAGGGTGCTTTTATTATTTCTTGTAACATCAAGTCGTCTAACCGTACGATTTGAACTGCCAAGGCATTATAAATAATAAAAGAGTTTTACATAATAAAGGTTTACACAGGGCCTTGATGCGTGAGTTGAAGTCTTCACTTTTCCCTGCTGCACGTCTGCGCCTTTGCTTCTGGGAGGTGGGGGTTGGGACCTTCGATGGGACCTTGAGGGCCGAGGATCCTGCCGCTGGAGCTTTATGCTTGGGGGTTTCTGAAATTGGCCCCCGGGTCGTCCGAGGACGAGGTAGTTCCGAAGTTCGGTTTAGCCAAACATATATTCCGGATTTGTTGATATATGCCTCATGGCTGCCCATGGTATTTTGAGTGCAAAATTGTGCTGACGAGGAATGTAGAGTGCGAAAAATGTGGGCGTGCCATGGGGCGCGCATCCCTATTTGCGGCGAACGCATGCGGGTTCCCATGACGGGGAACGGGTTTGAACCCGTTTACTATTATCGCCGACCTTTATGGCGGGTCGGCATCCGGGCCTATATGGGCCGGTGTGGTCTTCGGCCGCTAGGGCCGCAGTGTGCTCTTCGGTTCAAAGTGAGCGTTCTGTGTTGCCGTCGATATTTATGATGCCCGAGGGGCCAGGCATCTTCAACTTGAGGTATGCGTAATCTAGAACGGCATTGAATTTGGCGAACCCTGTTCGGCCGAGGAGGGAATGACCCCCTTGAAGGTGGTGTTGCTGGGTTTGATCCTTGACGGATCGATCCCTATTTTCCTCACTGTATCTTTGCATATCAGATTGAGGCTGCTACCTCCGTCCATGAGGACTCTAGTGAGGTGGAATGCATCGATGATGGGGTCGACTACTAGGGCGTATGCTGGTCGGATGGTCCCTGCGATCGAACGTGATCAGCCAAGATGACCATGGATTGAACTTCGGCGCTACTGGTTCGACGGAGTACACGTCTCGTAGCGCTCGCTTCCTCTCCTTCGGTATATGGGTTGCGTAAATCATGTTTACCATCTTCACCTCGGAAGGGAAGGGTTTCTGGCCTCCACTATTTTGCCTGCAGGGCTCATCATCATCCTTGCTCTGTGGGCTTTTGCGCTAGTCTTCGGCTGTGAGTTTGCCGGCCTGTTTGATCGCCCAAAATTTTTTGTTGGAGTGGTTGGCGGGCTTCTCTGATGTGCCGTGGATTTGACAAGGCCTATCCAGAATTGTGTCTAGTCTGGATGGGCCGTCACTGTTGCCTTTAGGGGATTTCTTTCGGGATCCGGACCTCTGGTTTCAGAATCCGGCATTTACTGCCGTATCCTCGCCCTCGCCATCATTGTGGCGACTTTTGCTCTGCGTCGGGGCTTTCCATTTCCGTCTCGAACCTCAGAGGTACCGGGTGTGAAGGGGTTGGTGTTTTTGCGAGCGAGCCAACTGTCTTCGCTCACGCAAAAGCGGGTCATTAGAGAGGTAAGGGCTGCCATAGTTCTTGGTTTGTCCTGGCCAAGCTGCCATACGAGCCATTCGTCCTTGACACTATGCTTGAAGGCGGCCAAGGCTTCGGCATCCGGACAATCGACAATCTGGTTTTTCTTGGTCAGGAATCGGTTCCAAAATTGTCGGGCAGATTCTCCGGGTTGTTGTGTGATGCGATTTAGGTCGTCAGCATCCGCAGGCTGGACATAGGTGCCCTAAAAGTTTGCTCGAAAAGCATCATCAAGCTCTTCCCAGTAGCCTATAGAGTCTTCGGGAAGGCTGTTCAACGAGTGTCGAGCTGGATCTTTAAGCTTTAGCGGCAAATATTTAATGGCGTGGAGGTCATCTCCTCACGCCATGTGAATGTGGAGGAGGAAATCCTCTATCCATACGGCTGGATCTGTGGTTCCGCCGTATGATTCGATGTTCACGGGCTTGAAGCCTTCCGGGAATTGGTGTTGCAATATCCTCCCTGTGAAGCACAGGGGGTGTGCGGTGCCCCGAACTCAGGCCACATCGCGTCGGAGGTCTTTGGCCCTCCGAGCCTGCTGCTGCTCCCGGATTCTATTGTTTTGGTTTAGCCAATCAAAGTATCGTTCCCAGTAAGCAGGCGGGTCTTCTCTGGGTCCGTAGATGGACCTGGTGTGGCCTCCTCGAGCGTCTAGGTCTTGGCAGAGGCCGTACTCATAAGTGGACCATACATGATCCTTGCCATGACGGCGAGGTGGGGCTGCTGCGTGTTCGGCCTCGCTAGCTTCTCTGTCCCGCCCTCTAGGGGGGCGGTCCGGTTGTTCGGTCCTTGTATATGTCAAACGTGTTGGCTCTACGGCCTCGTCGTCGAACTGCGGCAATAGCCTTCGCTTGGGATAACTCTTGGTTGGTTGTTCGCGGCCATACCCCTCTTCAGCAACTAGGACTTTAGTCCATCGGTCGTTGAGGGTGTCCTATTCAGCTTTGATTTTGCGTTTTTGTTTCTTTAGGCTACGGGCGGTGGCTAAAAGCCTCCGCTTGAACTGTTCCTGCTCCAGAGGGTCTTCGGAGACGATGAAATTGTCCTACCCGAGACTGACCTCCTCTTCAGAGAGTGGGAGGTAGTTGCTATCCTCGGAGTCGTCGGGGTTTTCTGGATTGAGCGGGTCCTCCTGCCCTGCGAGGTCATCCTGATGATGTTCGATGGCTGCGTCTCTAGCGAGGTCATCCGTATTATTTACGGTGCCATTCTCCGCAGAGTCCATGTTGCTCGCATGGCTTCGACGTGGCTTTGATCGACGGCGCTGTTTTCAGCGTTTGGGCGGCTCGTCTCTGGGCTTGCCCCGGTCCTGATCAGGAGTGCCATCGCCGTCCTGGGGGGTGTCCACCATGTAAATATCGTAGGTGGATGTGGCCGACCAGTGACCGGTGACAGGGGGCAACATCGGTATTGACCGTAGCTCTGCCCTCCTCGTCCATGTATTCGGTATTCTCTGAATTGTAGTCTAGCATATCGGTTAAATCATCGATAGTGGCTACCAAGTGGGTGGTGGGTGGGACGCAAAATTCCATGGGGTACGCCTCGAAGGGTTGATGGTTGAAGGCGGAGTGCAGGTCCTCCTGGATAGTCATATTCTGAATTCGGTCCAGCGCCTCTTTTAACAATGCGAGGGTTGCCGAACTCGAGGGTTCCGGGCCAAATTCCGGTGTAACGGAGTGGGGGGCAGTCAGTGCCCTGGCCGGTCCTTGGTTTCCGCTGGCCGTGCTAAGCTCGGGGTGTGGAGCCGGATCCTTGACGGGGTCCGGATCGTCACTGGAGGTCAAGGACGGGCTTTGGTCCTTGCATGTGGCTTCCCCGCCGGGATTTGAGATTGGGCTGCTTTGGGCCGGGGGTGACCCCTGGCCGTTGGCTGCCGCTTTGTTGTAAGGGCTCAAGGCCAGGTGAGCGTCGTGAGGGGAAGGTTCGGCCGAGATAGATTCTTGGCTTCTGCCTCCTGATTCTACCTCGAAGGTCGAAGATAGGCCCTCCATCATTGTGATGTATTCGGACGAAGGCAGAGTCTGGCCCCCACTGGAAGTGGAGTTCTCCTGGCTCGAAGCTATTGAGGTCAATCTGTCGATTGGATTAGAAGGGGACTCCAGAGCGGGCATGGTGAGGGTGCGGAAGGGGGCAGCAAATCCGGTGAAAACCAGATCATCCCGCGTGTTCGCAACGTATGACCGCCAAATCGAATCCGGTGTCTGGGAGCGAAGGTGTCGATCTAGCCCAGACGACCCGTCGGGTCGGTGTGCAACATGATGCTGCCGAACGCGAAGAGTTTCCTGAGGACGAAGAAGCCCTCGGATCCAATGCCTTCTCCTATGATCAGGAGAGCCATCGATCCTTTGGGCGACCCCACAGCGGAACTCTCAATGAAAGCACCAATGTCGGTGTCAAAACCGGCAGACCTCGGGGTAGGGGGTCCCGAGCTGTGGATCTAGGATCGATGGGGAACAAGGGACAACGAACACAGTGTTTACCCAGGTTCGGGCCTTCTCGAAGAGGTAATACCCTACGTCCTGCTTGATTGTATTGGATGTATAATGTGGTTTACAGAGTAGATCTACCTCGAGATTAGCATGAGCTAAACCCTAAGGAGATGAGGTGACGAATGTAGATCTAGCCCTAAAGACTGAACACCCTTGGTTTATATAGACACCAAGAGGGTTAGGGTTACCGAAGATAGATTACAGTAAGGGATTAAAGAGATCCTGCGCCTTCTTGACTTGGAGGGCACACCACGGCTTCATGGATCTCCTGTCATTGTACGGCTCCACCAGTCCGGCCCATGTACAATGGGCCATCGCCCCGAGGACCCCTTAGTCCACGACTCCCTCAGTTGCCCTGGCCCTCCTTTTATAGCTCAAGGGGTTACCACAGTGGCAAAACAGTCATTACAAGGTGATTAGACTGATGCAGATCTATCATACCTAACTCTGCTAGTTAGGACAAAGTGCATTAAATGCACTGCTAGGTGTCGTGTGGAGGGTGAAGCCTAGGAAGGGTGATGCACCACTTATCCACCTACCTCTTATTAGCATGACATGCCATTAGGACGGGTGTTAAAAAAGTTAATCATCCTTCCCAGCAAGCTGACACGTACGGCTTGCCTCTGCCTAATCACCTGCGGGCTCGACACCTCACTGATCAGTGACCAGCTGGCTAGAGAGGCGGAGCGCTGGCGTTTGGTGGCAAGTCCGTGCCTGAGGGGCTTGACGGGCCGCAACTTGTCGGCTTGCTTTTGCCGGGAGTTGGTTTCTTTTGCTAAGAATCTTGTGGTTTGTCCCAAGCTTGGATCTTCTTAATGCAATCCTTGATCTCACAAAGAGCGGCTTCTCTGGTCTGGTTGCTGTGTGAAGTTTGATGTTTTCCAAAGGAGCCACAACTCGTCTGTGCATAAGTCAGGGCAGCAAATGCCCATGCTTGTTGCACCGACACCCGGCACTGGCGATGTTCACGGCGGCGTCCCACTACGCCTACAACACGTTCAAGATGCTAGGAACGATGAGCGTCATCACCATCCACTACGATAAGAAGGATGCAGTTATCTGCGTCGACAAGCTCTACCGGGAGGCAGCTACAGCATCTGCTGCAAAGGCACTTGCTCCTGCCGGCAAAGCTATCGGGGGGAAGAAGAAGAAGACCGGCACGACCTCTAAAAAAGACTCCGGGAAGCGCACCTCTTCGGAGTGTTACGCACCCATTGAGGACATGGCGGAGAGCTCTTCTAGCAAGAGCAAGAAGTCTAATGCAGCTCCACCAGCAACCAAAAAGGTGTCTACGAAGGAGGACAGCACGGGTGTCACTTTCACCATAAGTGCCCTTGATGACAAATAGGAAAGCGCGCTCGTTGCCTTCCCACGGGTGAATGTCGATGTGTTTGCATGGAAACCATCCGACATCCCCGATGTTCCCAGGGAGGTAATTGAGCACCACCTTGTTGTCTACCCTCATGCACGCCCCGTGAAGCAGAAGGTCAGGAAAGAAAGCCTTGGAGCGGCAAGAATTCATAGCCGAAGAGATCAAGAAGTTAGAAGCGGCAGGCTTGGTCAGAGGAGTGCTTCATCCAACATGGTTGGCCAATCCAGTTGTAGTGCGGAAGGCAAATGGGAAGTGTAGGCTTTGTATCGATTACACTGATATAAATAAATCTTGTCCAAAAGACCCCTTTCCTTTGCCGCGCATCGACCAGATTGTGGACTCCATAGTCGGCTGTGATTTTCTCTCTTTTCTTTATGCCTACTCTGGTTACCATCAGATTTTCATGGCCAAGGAAGATGAAGAGAAAACCGCATTCATCACTCCATGTGGCACATATTGCTTTATACGTATGCCTTTTGGATTGAAGAGTGTTGGATCAACTTTTGCAAGGGTAGTCCAGATTGGTTTTGAGCCTCAGCTACACAGAAATGTGGAAGCCTATATGGATGATATAGTGGTCAAAACAAGGTCAGAGCAACACGTATCCAAGGCCTAGAAGAGACGTTTGCAAATCTGCGCAAGATCAATGAAGCTCAACCCAGAGAAGTGTGTGTTTGGTCTTCCATCCGGCAAGCTTCTTGGGCTCTTTGTGTCTCAATGTGGGATCAAAGAAAATCCCGACAAGATCAAGGCAATTGAGCAAATTGAAGCACCGAAGCGCGTCAAGGATGTGCGGTGTCTTGCCGGCTGTGTTGCAGCACTAAGCAGGTTCATTTCCATGTCCGCTGAGCGCACCTTGCAGTTTTTCAAAATCTTGAAAAAGGTAGGTCCGATGAAATGGACTCCGGAAGCGGAGGCCGTGCTGCAAGATTTGAAGAAGTACCTCTCCTCTCCACCAACACTAGTTGTGCCAAAGCCACAAGAGCCATTGCTGCTATACTTGGTGGAAACAAATCAAGTGGTTAGTGTTGCATTAGTGGCAGAGAGGGAAACTAATGACGAAGAAGCATCAGCCGCAGAGCCGTCAAGTGACAAGCCAGAATCTTCTATGGCAAAGTCATGTGCCGACAAGTCAGGATCAGCGTAGGCAAATACAACAGATGAGCAAGTGGTGCCAAAGAAGAAGATGGTGCAGCGCCCAGTTTACTTTGTCAGTTCCCTTCTGCAGGGGCTAGGTCAAGGTATTCTTGTGTTTCGGAAGTTGCTCTTTGGCCTTCTCAGGGCCTCAAGGAAGCTGCACCATTACTTCCAAGCACATCAAATCACCGTCATCACTCGCTTTCCACTGCAGCGCATTTTGAGAAATCCAGATGCCACCGGCAGGATAGTTGAGTGGGCATTGGAGCTGTCAAGCTTTGATCTCAAGTTTGAATACACTTCAACTATACAGAGCAGATCTTTGGCGGAGTTCATGCATAATGGATGCCAATGCTAGATGAAAGATTCATGAGATCTCTCTCCCTGGGAAAGAAACAACCAAAGAATGGATCAGGTACTTTGATGGTGCTTTTTCGCTGCAAGGCACCGGTGCCGGTGTCGGTGTCAAAATCGGCGGATCTCAGGGAGGGCATCTGATGTCTACTATGCAACTTTATTCTTGTAGACTCGTGTTGGGCCTCCAAGCGCAGAGTTTTGTAGGACAGTAGCAATTTTCCCTCAAGTGGATGACCTAAGGTTTATCAATCCGTGGGAGGTGTAGGATGAAGATGGTCTCTCTCAAACAACCCTGCAACCAAATAATAAGAAGTCTCTTGTGTCCCCAACACACCAAATACAATGGTAATTTGTATAGGTTCACTAGTTCGGGGAAGAGATGGTGATACAAGTGTAGTAATGATAGTAGATATTGATTTTTGTGATAGTGACAATAAAAAACAGCAAGGTAGCACGTAACAAAAGTGAGCACAAACGGTATTGCAATGCTTGAAAACAAGGCCTAGAGTCCATGCTTTCACTAGTGCAATCTCTCAACAATGCTAATATAATTGGATCATATAACCATCCCTCAATGTGCGATCAAGAATCACTCCAAAGTTCCAATCTAGTGGAGAACATAAGAAGAAATTGTTTGTAGCTATTCTTTCCGATCGATCTTTCCAAGAGTTCGTACTAAAATAACACCAAGTTATTCTTTCCGATCGATATATCAAGAGTTCGTACTAAAATAACACTAAGTTATTCTTTCTGATCGATCTATCAAGAGTTCATACTAAAATAACACCAAAGCAAATTCAGATTCATAATACTCAATCCAACACAAAGAACCTCCAAGAGTGCCCCAAGATTTCTACTAGAGAAACAAAGACGAGAACGTGCATCAACCCCTATGCATAGATAACCCCAATGTCACCTCGGGAATCCGCGAGTTGAGTGCCAAAACACATATCAAGTGAATCAATATGATACCCCATTGTCACCACGGGTATTCATAGCAAGACATACATCAAGTGCTCTCAAATCCATAAAAGTATTCAATCCGATAAAACAAAATCTCAAAGGGAAAACTCAATTCACAACAAGACAGAGAGGGGAAAACACCATATGATCTGACTATATTAACAAAGCCCATGATACATCAAGATCATGACATCTCAAGAACACAAGAGAGAGAGATTAAACAGATAGCTACTGGTACAAACCCTCAGCCCCGAGGGTGGACTACTCCCTCCTCATCATGGTGGCCGCTGGGATGATGAAGATGGCCATCGGTGATGATTTGCCGGAACGGGGTCTAGATTGGTTTTTCATGGCTACAGAGGCTTGCGGCGGCGGAACTTCTGATCTAGGGTTACCCCGAGGGTTTTTGGAATATTTGGGAATTTATAGGGCGACGAGGCGGTGCGGGAGGCCACCGAGGTGGGCACAACCCACCTGGGCGCGCCTGGGCCCCCAGGCGCACCCTGGTGGGTTGTGCTCTCCTTGGAGCTCCCCTCTGGTACTTCTTTGGCCCACCGGGTGTCTTCTTGTCCAGAAAAAATCTCCAAAAAGTTTCGCTGCGTTTGGACTCTGCTTCGTATTGATTTTCTGCGAAGTAAAAAACAAGCAAAAAACAGCAACTGGCACTTGGCACTATGTCAATAGGTTAGTCCCAAAAAATGATATAAAGTTGCTATAAAATGATTGTAAAACATCCAAGAATGATAATATAACAGCATGGAACAATAAAAAATTATAGATATGTTGGAGACGTATCAGCATCCCCAAGCTTAATTCCTGCTCGTCCTCGAGTAGGTAAATGATAAAAACAATTTTTTTGATGTGGAATGCTGCCTAACATGTTCATCACATATTCTTTTCTTTTGTAGCATGGACATTTGGACTTCTATATGGTTCAAATCAATAGTCTAGTTTTGACATGAAGATTTCAATACTCAAGCATATCAACAAGCAACCATGTCTTTCAAAATATCAACACTAAAGAAAGTTATCCCTAGCCCATCATGCTCAATCATTGATCCATTCATGAAACACACTCGCATATTAGCTACATCCAATGCTCAAGTACGATCATAGTGCCCCTTAGTTGGTGCTTTATAAGAGAAGATGGAGACTCAAATAAAAAAAATTGCATAAAGTAAATAGATAGGCCCTTCGCAGAGGGAAGTAGGGATTTGTAGAGGTGCCAGAGCTCAAAGCAAAATTTGAGAGATAAAAATTTTGGGAGGCATACTTTTCCCGTCAACGAAAACGACCGAGTAATTCCCAACACTTTCCATGCTAGATATATCATAGGCGGTTCCCAAACAGAAAATAAAGTTTATTCCTTTTTCCACCATTCTTTCGCAATCCATGTCTAGCCGTATCCACGGGTGCCCTCCATACCAACACTTTCCAAGGAATTTATTATTTGACAACAAAAAGTAAATTTCTTTTCATTTTGGGACTGTGCATCCCTAATACCTTTGCCATACTCTCGTGCAATGACAAGTGGATAAACACTCATCTTGAGAATAACACATCTATCAAGGAAAATATTGTCCACCCGCTGCCGATTCATGAGCGGTACGAGCACACAAAAATGAAATTCATTTTGAAAATTAGAGATGGCACATACAAATTTGCTTAGAACGGCACAGGAATACCGCATATAGGTAGGTATGGTGGACTCATATGGAAAACTGGGTTTAAGGATTTTGGATGCACAAGTAGTATTCCTACTTAGTACAAGTGGAGGCTAGCATATAGATTGAGAAGCAACCAACCAAGAAATGAAAAATCACATAAATGAGCATTAAGCATAACTAACTCCGAATAAAGCACCACAAGTAGGATGTAATTTCATTGCATAACTATTGACTTTCGTGCTTGCATAGGGAATCACAAACCTTAACATCAATATTCTTACTAAACAATAATTACTCATCAACATGACTCACATATACTATCATCATATCTCAAAACTATTACAAAGAATCAAGTTTATTTTGTCCAATGATCTTCATGAAAGTTTTTATTATATCCCTCTTGAATATCTATCACTTTGGGACTATTTTCATATGTTGCTTGTGATAAGCTCAAACAAATTTAAGTGAAGAACATGAGCATAAAATTTTTCTTCTCTCAAAATAATATAAGTGAAGCACTAGAGCAAATGACAAACTACTCCAAAAAGATATAAGTGAAGATCAAGAGAGGAGTGAAGTAAATGGGTAGCTAATTGAGGGCACTCTCTTATTTAAAAATTTCAGATCTAAGTATTTTATTAAAACAGAAAGCAAAACAAAATAAAATGACAATCCAATAATAGCACACATCATGTGAAGAAGCAAAAACTTAGGCTCAACCGATACTAACCGATAATTGTTGATGAAGAAAGATGGGATGCCTACCGGGGCGTCCCCAAGCTTAGATGCTTGAGACTTCTTGAAATACTAACTTGGGATGCCTTGGGCACCCCCAATCTTAAGCTCTTGTGTCTTCTTCATTCCTCTCATATCATGGTTTCCCTAAATCTTAAAAACTTCATCCACACAAAACTCAACAAGAACTCGTGAGATAAGTTAGTATAAATCAATGCAACAACTTTATCATTCTCTACTGTAGCAAATCACTAAGATTATAATTTAACATTTCATACTAAATGCCTCTGCATATTTAATAATCCTATCCTCAAATAGAATCATTAAACAAGCAAACATATGCAAACAATGCAAACATAACAGCAATCTGTCTAAACGGAATAGTCTGTAATGAGTGCAATATTCATCATACTTCCCCAACTGAAAAATTCTGAAAAATTACCACACTGTGGAAAATTTATTATAGATTATTTTGCAGAAAATTTCAACATTTTATCACATTCTGACTTTTCTGGAGATTTTTTGCAACAGCGATAAACTTTCTGTTTTGAAACAGCAACTCATATACTTGCAAAATAAGCATGGTGAAGGCTATCCTTGCCACTTTCATTGAAGTAAGAGATGCCAAAAATTATTATAAATAACAGAAAGCAAATACTAATAAAATAAAATGACTCCCCAAGCAAAACTCATATCATGTGACGAATGAAAATATAGCTCCAAGTGAGGTTACCGATAATGTTGAAGACGAAAGCGGGGATGCCTTCCGGGGCATCCCCAAGCTTAGTTGCGTGGATATTCCTTGAATATTGCCTTGGGGGTGCCTTGGGCATCCCCAATCTTAGGGTCTTGTCACTCCTTATTCTTCTCATATCGATATCTCATCCAAAACTTGAAAACTTCAGTCACACAAAACTTAACGAAACTTCGTGAGATGGGTTAGTATGATAAAGACAAATCATTCACTTTGGAACTGTCGAAGACAAGATTCATAATTGTTCTCACACAATGCCTACTGTACTCTACAATTTCCATAATTTATATTAAGCAATATAAGCCATAGAAACCATAAAACAAGCAAACTATGCATTGAAAACAGAATATGTCAAAAACAGAACAGTATGTAAAGATCTGAATTAAGTTTATACTTCTGTAACACAAGAAATTCTGAAAATGTAGGACAATGTAGAAAATTTGTATACCCGTCAACTGTAAAAAATTCAGTATTTTTCCACATACCAGTAAAAGACAGAAATTTCTGCACTGGATGCAAAAGTTTCTGTTTTGCACAGAATCAAGTCAACTATCATCCACACTATCCCTAAGGCTTTACTTGGTACTTTATTGAAAAAAAGCTATAAAACATGATTACTACAGTAGCCTAATCATGTGAACACACAAAAACAGTAGGGGTAAATATTGGGTTGTCTCCCAGCAAGCGCTTTTCTTTAATGCCTTTTTAGCTAGGCATGATGATTTCAATGATGCTCGCATAAAATATAAGAATTGAAACACAAAGAGAGCATCATGAAGCATATGACTAGCAGATTTAAGTCTAACATACTTCCTATGCATAGGGATTTTGTGAGCAAAGAACTTATGGGAACAAGAATCTACTAGCATAGGAAGGCAAAACAAGCAAAACTTCAAGATTTTCAACACATAGAGAGGAAACTTGATATTGTTGCAATTCCTACAAGCATGAGTTCCTCCCTCATAATAATTTTCAGTAGCATCATGAATGAATTCAATAATATAACTATTATTTGATTGAAAATTAAAATCATGATGACAAGTTTCATGGTTATCAATATTCTTTATAGCATACATGTCGTCACCATAATCATCATAGATAGGAGGCATGCTTTCATCATAATAATTTTTCTCATCAAAACTTGGGGGACTAAAAATATCATATTCATCAAACATAGCATCCCCAAGCTTATGGATTTGCATATCACTAGCATCATGGATATTCAAAGAATTTATACCAACAACATTGCAATCATGCTCATCATTCAAAGATTTTTTGTCAAACATTTTATAGAATTCTTCCTCTATCAATTGAGCACAATTTTTCTTTCCATCATTTTCACGAAAGACATTATAAAGATGAACAATATGATGCAACCTCAATTCCATTTTTTTGTAGCTTTCTTTTTATGAACCAAACTAGTGATAAAACAAGAAACTAAAAGATTCAATTGCAAGATCTAAAGATATACCTTCATGCACTCACCTCAATGTGCGATCTAATTGGGTAGCTTTGCTTATTTCTTACTTGGCTTACACTTGGTCTCAATTGAGAAATGTGTGTTCTAACTATTTTCGTTTCAGAAATTTGAAGCCAAGGGTAAATTCTTTTGAGAAAACTAATGCTAGTATAATATCTTATCCAAATACATCGAAGATAGAGTGCAAAACACAATGCATAGCCGAATGGGGTGATGCAAAATCTGAACCATTCATTTGCTTAACTCCAAAGCCGCTCTCACAACAAGATCGGCTAGAAAACAAAAAATATGCCTTCAGTTCAAACATGTGTGATCAAATCTTTGATTTGTTGTTGACAAATAATTATATTAGAATTCTTGATCACCATGTTGAGCCATCTATCCAAAGACGAATGTATTGTAGGTTGCATCTTCGTTCAAACACATTTTCGAGGATTGCAATATATTTCATCAAATAGTTAAATCGGCCATTGATAAAGGACGGTTGAGATTTGTTGAAACACCAAAGGATGACCAGTCTATTCCGATTGGTCCTGATGGCAAAAAGTTTTTGCATCGGCTTCTTCAAGCTAATTCATTAAATGATGAGAAGGTCAAAACAGTGGATGATGGGATCAAGCTTTCAAATAAAGATGTTGTTGAAAAGCATAATGAACATAATCTTGAGGGTGAGAATTCCGTCGAGGCTACAATGAAGACGCCAAGGACTGGGGGGCAACAAGCAAATCCAATGATCGATGAAAGCTAACCAAAAGAAAACAAAGGCCGAAATAAGCGCAAGTGTAAGAGATCAAAAATCACCTTTGCTGAACTATTGGATAAACTAGATGATACCCCGCGCGTTGCTGCGGGAATTGAAGTTTAAAAAATTTGCGAGAAAAAGAACAAAATTGGAAGAAAATTATGGTAGCTTGTTACATGGGAAACACACACCTACTTGAGGACTCTCACCAACTAGTTACTTGAATGTGTGTTTGTTAACTCCTTGCATGTTGCCTACCTATTCTGGTTTGTCCAATCTTGCGTAATATTCTACATTTGTTGGCATACATACATGTGTCTTCTCCTTTACCTTGCCTCTCAATGTTGTAAGACTAATCAGCAACATGAAAAAAAACAGAACTATAATGATTATTAGTTATGGCTTGAATAGGGCATTTAGTAAGAGTAAGATGCCATTGATGATAAAGATGACGTAAAATGCAACTATAATTCAAAACATAGGACATAATATGATTGAATTAATGATGTCTGCAAGTACAACTTCACTTAGAAGCCAATTAGTATCGTATTGTTTTGTGCATAATTATCTCCAAAAGCTCGGAGAACAACCTAAGGACTCAATCACAAAGAATGAAAGAGGCTCACTTGGCATCAATTTCATAATGGTCTGCTTTGAAGGCTTCATACTAACTTCCTATGTCTAAAACATATTGACAATGAGAAACATCTCTAACATTTTCTGAACATAGCAGGTATGTTACAGAAACTGTACTACCAAAATAATTTTTGGTTTTGTTACATGATCCGCAATAGTCTTTAAATCAGATTCAAAAGTAAATGACTAAAAAATTGGATATGTAGAAATGCCATGACGAAAATGTGATTAGCATTAATTATATCACAAAGATTGCATTGGTTCATCTCACTTGCAACCTGTTTGTATTTTTATTGAATACCTTTTTGACATGACAAAACGATTATCTGCAAAATCAACATGAGAATAGAGGGTTAATTTTAGCAGACTAATGTGGCCTCGAGATGTAGGTATTGTTGCTCAAATCGAAACAAACCATTGTAAGAAAGGTAAAAGAATAATCAGTGTCCATCCAAAATCAATCTAAATGAGCTGCAGCCGCATGAACCATACAACCAAATATATATATCCAATCAAAAGAGAATTTAGTGTGTGACAGAGGCTTGTCTACGATGCAGATGAACAACTAAATCATGTGAAGGTCTGGAAATGAAAGGGGAAGCCGAGTAGCTAAGTGTAAGAATCTCTCCTTTCCGTAGCTTGCACCAAAGGTCAGGAATCTCTCACATTACAGCCCCACTTGAAGCCTGGCATTTAATTGTGAATCTGCAAAATATGAAAATGCATGATGATCTTATCCTATCCAAAGCGTGAATACTCTAATGCCACCTGCAATGACCTGCGAAATGTTCAGTAAGCTTTCCCAGCCGCATCAGAGTAAAATAATTGGTCCCTTGTCAACCCTATTCGAGTCGAAGAGTTATTTTCCTATTACCTGTTTACAGTCAATGTACTAATACTAATTGCATACTGAAAAACAAAATCCTAAGTAGGAGGAAGGAAGGAAGAAGTTGGAGCCAGTACCATTGCCTTTTTTGTGGCAACAAAGCTAGGTCATCTTCATGTCCGCCTCTGCCGCGTTCCGGTCGATCACAGAGCGTAGTGTCGGCACGCCCCGTCCCTGCGCGGTTGAGGTGGAACACCACACGGTCGTCGGTGCGAAAGTGTCAACCTCCACGGCCAGCGCCTCGCGATAGCGGACATGGCGGAGATGCCACCCATGGCACTCGGTGAGGTGTTGTTGAAGTCGCCGGCGTTGCGGAAGCAGAATAAGATGCGTCCACAACAGTGGACTGGGGCATAAGCAGGGCTCGTACCGACAGGCACGTACATGGTCCTCCTTGTCGTGCTGCTGCAGGACAGCAGGAACGTCGTCGAAGCCATCGGCTCCATGGCAGCGATGATAGGCCAGATCCGTTGCCACATGATGCCACAAAAAAGAGGCAGCAAAATATAGTCCGAGATTTATAAGAGAAATCAAGGAGAGAATATTGAGGCTCCATTGGTCCACCTCGTAGATGGAATATGAGACAAACCATCACGAACAACCTAGTTGAAGAGGCTGTAGTAATTACGTGCATGAAGGTGTGAAGTGGAGGAGAGATGTGAAACACCAAGAGGCAGATCGAGAAGGAGGGAGGGTAGCACGTCCAAATGTTAATCAAAATTTTGTTAAAATGATTTTTTTATTGATGTGGCAAATTGCTGATGTGGATAGGCTGCATGTCAAGAGAAATAGGATAGTGGGGATGAACTATTTAGGTATTATAGATATTAAAAGAAGAGTGAAGAGAAGAATGCTTATCGGCCAAATCATGCAAAGAAACCAATATCACCCCCAAGGCGCAAATATGAGGATCGGTATTGGCAAAGCGAGAAATTTAAAGCAACATATTCATATTCTTATTTGGGCTGCCAATGCCAATGCCGTGGATGCCTCCCCATGCTCATGTAAATCCATATCCTTTGTGGGACAAGTATGATACAAGCGCACATTCTCCATCTTATTTTACACCATCTCATCAACATTGTGTAGCTCTAAGAAGGTCAAAGTTTGACGAACAATCATATGTTGAAGACCGTTTCAATAACAAGGAATCGATCCGGACCCCATGGACGAAGAAAGAGGTGGTCAAGCAAGTATATCGGGTCAAGAAAGATGGTCGTAAGTGTGCTACTTCAGATTTGATCTCAAATAACAAAGAGCCAATTAAAGTGTTGACATTGGCTACAAAAGGCAAAGAAGTGGAGCAATTAATTATTAAAAATCAAAGTGTCAAATCTGATGAAAAGAAGTTGAGGGTGCACAAGGCCAAAAAAGAATTGCCATTGGTCAAAACAGAATCACAGCCGAGATGCCCACTCGGCTTATCGTATTGGCAAAAGAAGGAATTACAAAATCTTAGTGCACAAGAGCTGAAAAAGAAGAACATGGCATGGGTTCCCAAGAGGATCAATCAAAAGAAAAATGAAGTGCCTGCTTCTATTGTAACAAGTACAATAAAAGTGAAGAAAGAGAAGGATGGAAGCAACAAACAATTAAGCCGAAGGTGTGCATCACAACATCAAAATCTTCGGTTAGCACATCATCCATTTTCTTCAACCATGTCATTGATGCGTTTGCCATGGAATTCATCCCTAGGTATGATCAATTACCCTCCATGGATTTATTTCGATCCATGGATGCAACATAATTTTCTATATCGTGAGTGGATATTACCAAATCACTATACATTTGGTTAGTTACAGTTTCATTGCTAATACAAAGGGGCCAAAATATTGTATTGCTATTTTATTTGTTTATTTCGGCTATTCATGCTTTGGTGGGTGAATTCTACATGGACCTCATGGTAATGGCCGATATTTATCTATCGCCCTAAGAATATATCTAAGAATGGTAGGTGTGGTATTCTAACATCGTCCTTAGTTTGAGTAGAGATTGAGATAAGTGCTTGCATAGAAATTTGTCAAATTGATGACATTGAAGATATTATGCATAGACCAATTCACCAAAATTGCAAAGTGGACTTATATTTTGATTGGGTGTGCTTTTGGCTTATTAGTTTTCAGAATTTACGTAAGGCCAAATCATGGTTGATTTTATTATTGAGCAGCATATTGACATCATGCATAATACTGATTTTAGCTTTATCTCTATAGTACCATGGTGATTATATATTGATGGTTAAATTTGTAGCAATGTCCAAGGTGTTAGTGTTGTTTATATATCACCTTATGGTGCTATTCTATGAAGCCTTATGCCGCTTAAAATATTTATGCACAAATGATCGAAGCCGAATATGCATTGTTATTCGGATTGGAACTTTTCCTTGCTATAGGTGATGTACATAGTGAGGCTTGCGGTGATTTGTTATTAGTATAGTGCAACAAATATCCAAGGGTTATCAATGTTCTGACGAATCACTTTTAGTTTATCTTGAGGTATGTCTAGACATAAAATTTACCTTGGGTTGTTTTAATATTCGTCATGTATCTAGACATGACAATTGGAGAGAGTTGGCACACCAAGCATCCGGCTACTATGTTAATCATGGTGTATTGCATATATCTATCAATAGCCGATGTTTATTCTCGCCAACGTAGGTAAGGCCGAATTGGAGCTCATCGCTTCGGCCACTAATGAATCTTTTATGCAGGCGAAGCAAGGATTGGAGGAAGTTCATTCGTGATTATCTGCAAAATCCTAGCAAAAGAGTGAACAATATGGTTCGGAGGATTGTTTTGAGATACATATCTATGGAACTTTATCACCAGATTGTTATAGAAGTTGAGAAGTTTTCACCCAAGTTTGCATCAAGAGGTTCAAACAAGCAATGGCTGATATATACTTATCATTCTAAAAACATGCAAATGGCCGATGGAGTGTTGACATCATCCTTAGAACAAACTCCGCGCAAGTTATTTTTCGGCACACAAGTTTTGCTGAAAAACAGGGGGGCATGTGTTGACACCAGATTTTGGCATGGTCAAAAACATAATTAGGAAAGCCTCAAATGGAAAAGTGCTCAAAGTGAGAAAGTTCCGTATCATAAAAAGGAGAAACTTTGATATTTGGGTCATACTCATCCGATCTCATCTTTAAAGCCGAAGTTGTGTTGAAGTACTGAGATTTTGTATCCAGAACACTGTTCGGCTGATTACGCACCCAAGAAGCCCTCATATGGAAAACTGATCTACACGAATTGTCTTCGTGTCATCGAAACGATCGATTTTTATATAAACTTCATATTAATCCGAGGTCATATGCAAAAGTTAGAGCCCACATAGTGCGACCCTGCAGTGAGCAAAATATGACGCCCAGGACCAGACACACATGTGAGTATGTTTGATGAGCTGCGTGAATAATTACCTGTTTTACAGGAGCAATTTGGCCCTCAAGATGTCCACTGATCAAAAAACGTTCAACATGAATGTAGTTCGTCTCCTCAAAACGATCAAAATTGCTTTTGGGCTCGTTTCCATCCGAGGTTGTTTACCACCTTGAGAAGGAGCCGCAAGGTGCAGCCAGTTTTAGACCGAACAGTTTTGGAAAGTTCGGACAAAACCATCTGAATTTGACTAGGGTTTTGGACGTGAATCCAAGCCTTTTCCTTGCATGGGAAGTCCAGCCACCTCTTATATACCTAAGGGGTGATGGCCGATTGAACAACACACAATCAAACAAATCATCTACCTCTTTTTATCTTTTATCTTTTCTCCTTAACCCTAGTTCTTCTTCTTCCTCGCTCTTCGTTCGTTCTTCTTGTTGCAGGGCGGCGAACCTCGAGGCCCTAGGGGCGATCAGGTCGACCTAGGGTAGTCCATAGCCGTCACGTGCCCTGACAGGGTCCCTCCCGGGTGTGTGGGGTTTCGGGTCTACAAAGTGCCCGCCGGATTGCTTGCGTACCGCGCTTCTGGACGGGTCTCCTTCGACGTGAGCTGCGGTGCATCACCCCCGGCGTCGAGGGTACACGGTGACTTGTTCGTGTGCGAACAAGATCTGAAAATATATGATGGAAAATAGACCCGGGGGCCATAGATTTCACTAGAGGCTTCTCTCTTGAAGATAGCATACGATGGGTGAACAAATTACTGTTGAGCAATTGATAGAAAAGCACAAAGTTATGACGATATCTAAGGCAATGATCTTGAATATAGGCATCACGTCCGTGACAAGTATACCAAAATGATTCTGCATCTACTACTATTACTCCACACATCGACCGCTGTCCAGCATGCATCTAGAGTATTAAGTTCATAAGAACGGAGTAACGCCTTAAGCAAGATGACATGATGTCGAGGGATAAACTCAAGCAATATGATGAAAACCCCATCTTTTTATCCTCGATGGCAACAATACAATACGTGCCTCGCTACCCCTTCTGTCACTGGGTGAGGACACCGCAAGATTGAACCCAAAACTAAGCACCTCTCCCATTGCAAGAAAAACCATTCTAGTTGGCCAAACCAAACCGATAGTTCAAAGAGAATACAAAGATATCTTAATCATGCATAAAAGAGTTCAGAGAAGACTCAAATAATATTCATAGATAATCTGATCATAAATCCATAATTCATCAGATCTCAACAAACACACCGCAAAAAAGTATTACATTGAATAGATCTCCAAGAACATGGAGGAGAACATTGTATTGAAGATCAAAGAGAGAGAAGAAGCCATCTAGCTACTAGCTATGGACCCGTAGGTCTGTGGTAAACTACTCACGCATCATCGGTAGGGCAGCAAGGTTGATGTAGAGGCCCTCCGTGATCGAATCCCCCTCCGGCAGATCGCTGGAAAAGGCCCCAAGATGGGATCTCATGGGAACAGAGGCTTGCGGCGGCGGAAAAGTATTTTGGTGGACGCTTCTGGTGGTTTGGAAATATTTGGGAATTTATAGCACAAGAATTAGGGTTGGAGGACTCCCGAGGGGCCAACGAGCCCTCAGGGCGCGCCCCCCCAGGGGCGCACCTGGCAGGCTTGTGGCCTCCTGAGGAATGTTCTGACCCCCTCTCCAAGCTCAGTGGATGTCTTCTGGTCCAATAAAAATCATCGCAAAGTTTTATTACGTTCGGACTCCGTTTGATATTCCTTTTTTGTAAAACTCAAAAACAAGGAAAAAACAGAAACCTGCACTGGGCTCTAGGTTAATAGGTTAGTCCCAAAATAATATAAAATAGCATATTAATGCATATAAATCATCCAAAAGAGATAATACAATAGCATGGAACAATAAAAAATTATAGATACGTTGGTGACGTATCACTCGTTCCCATCCGCGTCGGATTAATTTCTGTCGAAGGCCAAGTGCCAGAGTAAATGACTACGGGTAGCCTCATCAGCTCCCCTTGGTATTTCAAGACATCGGGGCAGGCTGCGCCCCTCAAACATCAAAGACAAAGGACCGCCTTCTTGGGGCCGGCTGGTCCAAGCGGCCGGTTGCCAGGAGGTGGCGGAATCTAGAAGACGGCCATGAAGTGGGCCGACTCCTAGTAGGCGGCTTCCTGGCAAGCCGGGTCCTAGCAGGCGGCCCCTCACGCCCTCAAAGTTAGCACCCACATAAACACGATGAGACAGGGCATGGCTACAGTACAAGCCTGCCACCCCCGAATCCAGGGCAGGACGTGGCCATAGTACAACGTACCAAGCAGACATCCCACGCCTGACGCGACACTGTTGCCATGCTGCTCATGACATCACCCATGGCAGAGGAAGCCATGCTCCCACGACGGGCGGACAGTACGGCCCGCAGGCGGCGGGTCCTACCTGTCTGCTGGCCACCAAAAGGCGGCAAAGTTCAAGCAGGCGTCAACAAGGGAGGGCCGACTCCTAGCAGGCGGCCCTTCTCTCCCTTGGGGTCTGTGCGACATTAACCAGATGTGACGGGGTGTGGCTACAGTGAGCGCCCGCCAGGCGGCGGGACTGTAGCCATGCTCCCCCCGACGAAGCCTTCGTCATCAGGGGCGAGGCTACAGTATAAAGCAGTCAACATGGCCCTCAGGCGGCGGGCCCTACCTGTCGGCTGAGATCACGGCAGTTGGTGGGACCCACCAGGCGGCGGGCCCCAGTAGTCGGCGGAGGGGCCGGCAACCAGAGACGCTGACGGTCGGGTCCTACGCCTGGCTGGATTACCATTGTACCCCTGGGGGGTAGGCCTATATAAACCCCCCAGGTCACCCCATGCAGGGGGTTGGGACCTCGGTGGAGAGGAGAAAACCTTCTTAGTTCAGCACTCACACACACACATAGAGAGTGGCGTAGAGCTAGCCTTGCCCTCCTTCCTCCTCTAGCAGAACAGCTCAAGGAGAAAGCTTGTAGCTACTTGTTGAGGTAGTGATCATGCGGAGACCCCGCAGAGCAGGACTAGGGCTGTTATCTCCTAGGAGAGCCCCGAACCTGGGTAAGATTCGCAGGCGTATGCGGTCTCGCTCACTCCCGCTTCTAGAGCCCGGCAATGTACTTTTGTCCCCATCCACGATAAGCCACCCCCTGGCATATGTCGCACGATATCCCCGACATCTGGCGCCCACCATGGGGCTAGGTGCACCGTCATCCGGAAACACGTTCTGGACGGGAACCCTCTTCCTTCCTGGCAAGCGCAGCCAGCCTGGCACGCCTGACGGCATTTGTGCTGACGCGCTGCGCGGCATGGAAGTTGCTTGCGCCGCAAGCAGCCTCGTTAATCTCATCGGTGGGATCCGCCTCTCCGACGAGCCCGCACTCATCGCCGACAAGGCCAGCCCCGAGAGCTGCCTCGTCGACTCCCTCGGCAAGCTTCACATCGCCAACGAGCCGGTCTCCGACCTGGAGTCCGTTAGCTCCACCGACCCGCTTGTCGACATGGTCATCGACGCCGATGTCGCGCTTTCTGATGCCTTCCCCGGTGACGTGGTGATCTTCGACGACCCGCTCCCTGCTGCAGACAGCAGCACCAGCACCAGCACCGAGGTGCTGGTCATCAACCACGACGGAGCCTCCGACCAGGCCAGCCGGGACCCATTGCAGGCGGCAATGCGGGACCTATCCGCACCCGTAACGCCTGGTGCGAACAGCGAAACGCTGGAAGCGTGCAGTATTGCATTCCTCGAGAGCGCCAACAAGTTGGCAGCCATGAGACGCCTCACCGAGGCCTACCTCCGCGAGATCGACCGTGCCGTTCGGCAGCGCGGGCACGGTTCGGCAGCTCGGCGCAGCCATCGCCAGCATGTTGGGGGCCGGCCGCCCAGTCTAAGCAATGCTAATGGAGAACCTACGCGCCGCCCAGGCAGCGGTAGACGAGCTGGATCGCCTGGAGGGTGACCAGCGTCGCTGCATGACGGAGCGCGTCCAGCAGCTCATCGACGCGGCCGCCGCGCAGCAAGAAGCTGGCGGCCGCGTGGTGGAACCCGGCTTACAGGCCGGGAACCTTCCCCCTCGCCGAGAGCACGACGCGACCTCCTGGACGCCGACAGGCGGCGCCCGCGACCGAGGAGACCAAGAACCGGTTGTTAGCCGCAGCCGCAGCCGCATCTCCATTGAGCGCGATCAAGACGGCCGCCCACGAGTAGTCGAACGGCGGGACGGTCGTCCGCCTCCCCCGTGCAGGGACAGGCGTGCCTCCCCGCCGCCTATTGAGCATCCGACTCTCGGAGGCCGGCTGGGCCCTCATGAAGGAGTCGGAGAAAATGACACCCGCAACCGGATCGATCGCTTAGCTCGATCCCTGGCGTTAGAAGAAGAAGATGCGATCGGCCCACCTTGTTTCGGCCCCCGCATTCGCGACGAGCCCTTCCCCAAAGGGTTCTCGCTCCCTCGGGACACCCCCAAGTACAACGGCTCTGTGAAGCCAGAAGATTGGCTGGTCGAATACTCCACTGCCGTCAACATAGCAAACGGCAACAAGCGTGTCGCCGTGAAGTATGTCCCGCTCATGCTCCAGGGCACGGCCCGGACATGGCTGAACAGCCTCAAGCCCTACAGCGTCAACAGCTGGCTAGACTTCACCGAAGTTTTCATCCGCAACTTCACCAGCACCTACAAGCGGCCGCCCAAGCCTCACCAGCTCTCCCTGTGCATCCAAGGCCCGATCGAGTCCACCCGCAAGTATTTAACACGGTGGGCCGAACTACGCAACTCCTGCGAAGGGGTGCATGAGGTGCAAGCCATAGAGTACTTCACTACCGGGTGCCGAGAGGGCACCCTACTCAAGCATCGACTCCTCTGCGACTAGCCGGCCACCCTCAACGAGCTGCTAATCATAGCGGACAAGTACGCCACTGCCGACTCCTCCATGAAGTCGGAGCTTCGAGTGGACGCGTCAGGAAAGATGCTCCCTCCAGCCCCTCAGATGCCGGCTGGTGATTCCAGTCGGCGCCAATAGTCAAACAACAACAAGCGCAAGGCCCAGCAGCCGGCTACCACCAGCCGGCAGGTGGCGACAGTCGAAGACCAGCAGCCAGAAGAGCAACCCGGCCCCAAGCGCCAGAAGGGCGGCAAACCTGCCTGGTTCCCCGCCTTCTCGTTTGAGCAAACCCTTGATGCTCCCTGCAAGTTCCACAGCGGCGTGAAGCCATCCAACCACATCACCCGGAAGTGCCACTGGCTCGCCCACATCGCCAGGGGCGAAGGACTGCCTCCCCCGCCTGCTGGCTCGCCGCCTCCACCTCCCCAGCAGCCGGCGGTCCGGCCAGTCGGCGCGATCCAAGATGAGTTTCTCGAAGAGCACGGAGCTTACGTCGTCTTCACCAGCGTGGCTGACGACAGGCACAGCCGGCGTCAGCAGCACCAAGAGGTGAATACTGTCGCCTCTGAAGCCCCAGAGTTCATGCACTGGTCCGAGAAGCCGATCAGTTGGAGCCGAGCTGACCACCCGGAGGTGATGCCTTCTCCGGGTTCCTATGCCCTGGTGTTGGATGCCACCTTTGCAACAGAAAGGCGAGCTGCTCGTTTCTCCCGAATTCTGATAGACGACGGTAGCAGCATCAATATCCTCTACCGCGACACCATGGAGAAGTTGTGCATCAAAGAGAAACAGCTCCAGCCCAGCCGGACTGTCTTCCATGGCATCGTGCCTGGCCTTTCCTGCTCACCAATCGGCAAGATCAAGATAGACGTCCACTTCGGAGACAAGAATCACTTCCGCCGAGAGCCAATCTGGTTTGAGGTGGTTGACATTGAGAGCCCCTATCATGCGTTGCTTGGCCGGCCTGCCCTAGCCAAATTCATGGCGGTGCCACACTACGCCTACCTCAAGATGAAGATGCTGGGTACCAAGGGCATCATCACCATAGCCGGTGACTACCAGAGGTCGGCCGCCTGCGCGGCTGCCAGCAGTAAGCTGGCCGAGTCTCTTGTGATTGCTGCCGAGAGGCGGCTCCTTGACCGGGTTGTGGCTATGGCCGGCATGCAGCCGGACATGTCACCAAACCCAAAGGAATCGGAAGCTCAGGGTTCCTTCCAGCCGGCCAAAGAATCCAAGAAGATACCCTTGGACCCGGAGCACCCGGAGGACTTCGCCGTCATAGGAGCTCGCCTTGACAGCAAATAGGAAAGCGAGCTCGTCGATTTCCTCCGTGAGAATCGGGACATCTTTGCATGGTCTCGAAAGGACATGCCGGGTGTTCCAACGGATTTCGCCGAGCACAAGCTACATGTCAGAACAGATGCAAAACCAGTCAAGCAACCCCTCCGCCGCCTGTCGGAGGAGAAGAGAGGAATTGTTGGTGAAGAGATAGCCCGGCTTCTAGCAGCTGGCTTCATTATGGAAGTGTTTTTTCCAGAGTGGCTTGCCAACCCAGTCCTTGTACTAAAGAAGAACAACAAATGGCGCATGTGTATTGACCATACCAGCCTCAACAAAGCTTGCCCCAAAGATCCGTTTGCCTTGCCTCGGATTGACCAAGTGATAGACTCCACAGCCGGATGCGAGCTGCTGAGTTTTTTGGATGCCTACTCAGGGTACCACCAGATCAAGTTGAACCCGGCCGACCGCCTGAAGACCGCCTTCATCACACCATTCGGAGCCTTCTGCTACCTGACCATGACATTAGGCTTGAGAAATGCCGGTGCCACGTTCCAGCATTGTATGCAGAAGTGCCTCCTGAAGCAACTCGGTAGAAATGCCCACGTCTATGTAGACGATATTGTGGTGAAGACGGAGAAGCGCGGTACCCTCCTAGAAGATCTCAAGGAAACTTTTGATAATCTGCGCCATTTGCAAATCAAGCTCAACCCAGAGAAGTGTGTCTTTGGAGTACCAGCCGGCCAGCTCCTCGGTTTCCTTGTCTTAGAGCACGGCATAGAGTGCATCCCTGTCAAGATCAAGGCCATCGAGAGGATGGAGAGGCCCACCCGACTGCGAGACATTCAGAAGTTCACCAGCTGCTTGGCATGCATCAGCCGCTTCATCAGTCGGCTGGGCGAAAAGGCTCTTCCCCTGTACCAGTTGATGAAGAAAACCACTCATTTCGAGTGGAATGATAAGGTGGACGAGGCTTTCCTCCAGCTCAAGAAGATGTTGACCACGCCGCCTGTTCTGGCCGCTCCGGCTGCCAAGGAGCCCATGCTTCTCTACATCACCGCCACCAGCCGGGTGGTCAGCACAGTCAAGGTGGTAGAGTGCCAAGAAGACGGCAAGGCACAGCCGGTCCAGAGGCCCGTGTACTACTTGAGTGAGGTGCTGTCAGCCTCCAAGCAGAACTACCCCCACTACCAAAAGATGTGCTACGGTGTGCACTTTGCCGCCAAGAAGCTCAAGCCATACTTTCAAGAGCACCCCATCACGGTTGTCTGCACCGCCCCGCTTGCGGAGATCATAGGCAGCAGAGACGCATCGGGTCGGGTGACCAAGTGGGCCATCGAGCTGGCCCCCTACACCATCTTCTACCAGCCTCGTATCGCCGTCAAGTCCCAGGCACTGGCCGACTTCCTTGTCGACTGGGCCGAGACCCAGTACCTGCCGCCAGCTCCAGACACAACTCATTGGCGGATGCACATTGATGGCTCGAAGATGCGCACTGGTTTGGGAGCCGACATCGTCCTCACCTCTCCCAAAGGCGACAAGCTCAGATACACGTTGCAAATCCATTTTGCCGCCTCCAACAATGTAGCCGAGTACGAGGCACTAGTATGCGGACTCCGGCTAGCCAAGGAGATTGGCATCCGCCGGATTCTGTGCTACGGCGACTCGGACTTGGTGGTCCAACAGTCGTCTGGCGACTAGGACGCCAAGGATGCAAACATGGTGAGCTACCGCTCCCTCGTCCAGCAGATCAGCGGATATTTTGACGGGTGCGAGTTCCTTCACGTTCCATGGGCCGACAACGAGCAAGCAGATGCCCTGGCATGCATTGGCTCCACCCGGCAAGCCATACCAGCTGGCGTGTCCCTTCAATGCCTCCGCAAGCCATCTATCAAGCCTTCCCCGGAGTCAGAATCCATCTTCGTGCCGGCTGCCCCCGAAGCAGTCGGATCCAACTCGGGGGCTGCAGCAGCCGGCCCGGGGACTTCGGCAGGCGGCACTGGGACTGCAGCAGTCGCACCCGGCCCGGGGACTTCGCAACCCGGCCTGGGGGCTGCAGCAGCCGGCCCGGGGACTTCGGCGGGCGGCACGGTGACTGCAGCAGCCATCCCGGGGACTTCACGAAGAGGCTCGGGGACTGCAGCAGTCGCACCTGGCCCGAGGACTCCACAACCCGGCCTGGTGGTTGCAGCAGTCGGCCCGGCAACTTCATCAACGCAGCAAGACGCGGCCGACTCCACCCCGCCACCTCCCAACCCAACCGCCCTAGTTTCAGTGGCCGTAATGACAGTGGATGAAGTCGAAGCACCATGATGGGCGCAGCCCATCCTCAACTTTCTGGTGAGCGGAGAGCTGCCAGCTGATGAGATCTCGGCCCGGCAGGTGCAACGCCGGGCAGGAGCTTACACGATAGTAAACAAAGCGCTTGTCAGGCGCAGCATGACTGACATCTTCCAATGCTGCGTCGAACCAGAGAAAGGCAAGGCAATCCTCAGAGACATACACCAAGGCGAGTGTGGCCACCACGCGGCCTCCAGAGCCCTTGTCGCCAAAGCTTTCCGCCATGGTTTCTTCTGGCCGACTGCTTTGGCGGACGCCAAGGATCTGGTCAAGAAATGCAAGGGGTGCCAGAAATTCAGCTCCAAGCAACATCTACCGGCTTCTGCACTCAAGACCATCCCCATTACCTAGCCTTTTGCCGTCTGGGGGCTGGACATGGTGGGCCCATTCAAGACAGCACGCGGCGGCATGACCTATCTGCTCGTCGCCATCGACAAATTCACCAAGTGGATTGAAGCAAAGCCAATCAAGAAACTGAATGGTCCGACTGCTGTGACCTTCATCGCAGATATCACCGTCCGGTACGGTGTACCACACAGCATCATCACCGACAATGGCACTAACTTTGCCAAAGGCGCCTTGGCCCGTTTCCGCGCGACGCAGGGCATCCGACTGGACTTAGTGTCTGTTGCCCATCCGCAGTCAAACGGCCAAGTCGAGCGAGCAAACGGCCTCATCTTATCCAGCATCAAGCCCCGACTGGTCGAGCCACTGGAGTGCTCGGCCGGCTGCTGGATCGATGATCTGCCAGCCGTCCTCTGGAGCCTCCGCACCACCCCGAACAAATCAACCGGCTTCACTCCCTTTTTCCTCGTGTATGGGGCTGAGGCCATCATCCCAACTGACATCAAGTTCGACTCACCTCGCGTCACCATGTACACGAAGGCGGAGGCGAAGGAAGCACGTGAAGACGGCGTCAATCTGCTGGAAGAGGGCCGGCTGTTAGCACTCAGCCGGTCCGCCATCTACCAGCAGAGCCTGCGCCGCTACCATAGTCGGAAGGTCAAGCCACGATCCTTCCAAGAGGGAGACCTTGTGCTCTGGCTGATCGAGCAAACAGCCAGCCAGCACAAGCTCTCGGCCTCTTGGGAAGGCCCCTTCATCATCAGCAAAGCCTTGGGCAACGACTTCTATTACCTGATCGACATGCAGAAGCCCAGGGCGCGCAAGAGGGACGATTCCGGCAAGGAAACAGAGCGCCCATGGAACGCAAATCTCCTCCGAAGATTTTACAGTTAATACAGTATGTAACATGCTACCTTTTGTATTAAGCGCAAAGACACCAGGTCCCTCGAGGAGCACTCGGGGGCTACCTTTCTTATCTATATGATAAGTTTCATGCCTGTGAATGAGTTATTTCATTCCTCCGCACGGCACCGGGTCCGACCAGTCGGCCCGGGGGCTTGCCGCCTTGTACTATGTTAGCGCTACCTACAGTCGGACAAGTAGTGTGCCGGCAGCTAAAGCCCTCTCTTTCCATAAGCCGCAGCTCGCAGAGCAACTGTCTGGCTGGCAAGAGTCAAATGCAGGAAATGGTGCCCACATGAAAAATGGCTAAGGATGAAAGCACTCACATAGGCCAAGCCGGCTCCTCGCCTAGCCGTCCGGTTGCTGAGCAGCCGGCCGGCCGGCTTCTCACTTAACTTGCTACGTTCTAAGCGGCCAAAGTACTTGCCTTCCCAAAATGGCCAAGTACCTGACCCAGCCAACAGACTGAAGAGCGGCTGTCTGGCCGGCAAGGTGGCAGCCAAGGGAAGGCGGCAAAGGAAAAAGCCAAAAGAACAAAAAGCAAGACAAGTCGGAGCTCGGCAAAGCACAACTTGTGCGAAAATTAAATTACATAGCTAGAGGCCCTCGGCCAGCATTCAACAAAGTTTGAATACACCCCGAGTGGGTGGAACTGTGCAAATTTAACAAGTTTGTTCTAGAGACCACAAAAGCAAGAAAAGATAAGATAAAGTTGGCAGCCTAGGCCAGAGGAGCAGCAGGCGGGTCCGGCAGGTTGGTGGAGTCGGCGGCGCCGACTGATGGAGTGGCCGTCTGGCGAGTCTCGGCTTGGTCACCATCAGTAGCAGTCGGTGCACTCGCACACGGCTAGTTGCTCGAGGCCCGATTGAGCTGAGGCTGGCCGTCTGCTCCGTCCTCCGGTGCGTCGTCTTCACCATCCTTGTCTTCCTCGTTCTCGCCTTCGTCGCTGGAGGTGATTTCTTCTACCGAGTCCTCGCCGTCATCCGGGTTCAGCCGGAACCAGTCCGGCGGCACCTCGGCACCCTCCTCGTCAAGCTCAGGGAGGAAGACACCGGTCTCGGTGTACTCGGCGATCGCCGCCGCACGTCGAGTGAGCGTAGGCCCCACTGCCACCAAATCTTCCATTGCCTCGTGCCGGAACGTGGCTAACTGGGCTAGGTTCAGCCCAGGATACCACGCCTTGATGAACTCCAAGGCCCTTCGGGTGCCTGCCCGAGCGAAGGAGCCCTTCCAAGCCTCGAAGCTGCCGATTGCCACCTCTAACCAGTCGGCGGTCCGACTAGGGGTGCGTGGGGCTTGGACGCCTAGCTAGAGGGCGGAAACCAGCTGGGACCCGGCGCGCTAAAGGCGGCGGAGCAGACGGTGAATCGGCTGCAGGCGCGTCCTGACGGCCAAGAGCTGCTCGTTCATGTTTCGAGGCGCGTCGAGCGGGATCTCCACTCCTTCCCTCCTACGCTGGTCGCGCCGCGCCTTGATGGCCTGGCTGACGGCGACGGCGTGTCCAGGAAAGAAGTCTACGCAAAGAAAAAACAAGGATCAGAAGTCGGAAGCCGACTCTCGATGCAGTCGGCAGCTATTCCAAAGAAAGAAGTTTACCGTCGATCATATCCTCAATCTCGCCGTAGCTAGCGGCGAGGATCACCTCCTTCTCGACCCACTTCGAGCGCTCAGTCTCAAACTTGGCCTGGAGGGCGCCTTCCACCTCCTTGAGTTCCTGGAGCTCCGCCTTGTGCTGGTCAGCCTGGTCCACCAACTTCTTGGCCAGACGGTCGCGCTCCTGGGCTGCCTTGCTGCACTCCTCCTCCTTGGCGCGCAGCTCGGTCTGGACTTCGCCCAGGCACTGTTGCAGTGTGGCGTTGGATCCTGCAAAAATGAGAAAGGGAAGACAATCAAGAAAGTTGACCAAAAAGAAAAGTGGTTACTGGAAGATTCGGCACGATTGCTCAGCAGTCGGCCCGAATCTCGGGGGCTACACCCAGCGGGTGCACTGACGCGCCCCCGCGAGGAAGAATACAGAATGCTTACTCCGGCTCTCGGTCAGGTCGGCGGTCCGCTTAGCCAGCTCCTGGACCTGGGAGTTGAAGGCGGCTGCGTGGATGTTGTGGTAGTCCTGCAACGAAGACAAAAGAAGAGAAAACAAGTTAGCACTCATAACTTACATTAAAGTTCCGAGCCGGCTGCTCAGCAGCCGGCCCGGAACTCGGGGGCTACACCCAGTGGGTGCGCTGGCGCGCCCCCACGGAAGATTGCAAAAATCAGAAAAAACAAAGCAAAGAAGCGTACCCGGACGGCCGTTCGCGTCGCCAAGAATGTCTTCGTATACTGCTGGAGGGCGGTGCCTGGGGCCTGGAGCTGGGCCTGAACGTTCTGCGCGGTCTTGTTCAGCACGCCCGTCCCGCCCCCAGGCATCCATTCTGGTGGGGCGGCACTGGTGGCCTCTACATCTAGGGCCGACGAGCTTGCGGCCCTGATCTCCTGCGCCCGTGGCATCGAGGCCGCCTTCACCGCACGCCGGTGCCCCGGAGGACCGACCGCAGAGGTCGCCCCCACCACCAGCTCACCACTGACCGGCGGCGCCAGTGGCACGTCAGACCGACTGCCTCGGGCCTCAGCAGTTGGCGCTTGCGGGGGCACCTCCGCCCCCGGGACGATGGCGTCGCCTCCTCTCCTCTCCACGACCGGCTGATCATTGCCGGCTCCTCCAGTCGGCGCTGGGATCTCTGGCGCTGGTGGCACTGCGCACAGTGGGATGACGAGTTGCGAAGTCCGGCCGCGTGCGGCCTCTTCCGCTTGCACCTTGGCGGCCGCGTCCGCCTGTGCCTTGGCTGCGGCGTCCGCCTGGGCCTGGTTTGCGGCCTCCGCCTGGACCTTGGTCGCAGCGTCGGCTTGGGCCTTGGCCGCCGCATCCGCGTCCGCCTGCGCTGCCTTGGCCGCCTCCGCCTTCTGCTGCTCCACCTCCTCCCACTCCTCGCGCGCCTCCCGCGCGTTCCTGTACGTCTCCTTTTGGAGGTCGGCGAGCGGGTCCACGCGGCGGGTGTTGGCGGAGCCTTCCGCCGCCCCGATCACTGAAGCAGCGGTGGACTGCTCAAGAGAGAGCGGGGCCCTATTCAAGCAAGACAAGAGGAAACTCAGAAAGAGTTTGCAAGAAAGAAGAAAAGAAAACGCAAGAGAAACCAAGCACTTACGCGGACACCATCGGGGGCTGCTTCGGGGTCTTCTGGAACTGGGCCGCCTTCGCGGCGGCCTCCTGCCGCTTGGTCGCGGCGGCCTTGTTCTTGGACTTCTTCGGCCGGCTGCCGAACAGCAACGAGCCGGCTCGGCGCTTTGGTGCGCCGCCTGGTTCAGTCGACGCGGTTGAAAAGCTCGCGCCTGCCTTGTCAGTGCCGTGCATGCGGCACGGCTCGTTCTCCTCCTCGTCGTCATCCGGCCAGTCCTCGAGGCCGCCTCCTCCTCCGGAGCCGCCTGCTCCACCGCTGCCACCTGTGGCGTCGTCCTCCTCCATGGCGGCCGCCCCCAAGTCGGGGTCGTCCACGTCGCTCCTCGTTCGGTCCGGCATATACTGCTGACCTGGATCCAGAGCACCGGCGTCCGACTGGGCCGGGAGGACCTGCACCATGGCCGACTGGTCAGACGGCAAAACAAGAACTCGGACCAGCAAAAGAGAAAAAGAATTACAAGACTCACCGCAGGCGGCGGATGTGCGCAGTCGTACGGCCGCTTGCCGAACCGCCAATCCGTCTCTGATAGCTTGTAGTTGGAGATGAAGTTGACCAGCTGGGCCACCTCCACGTCCGGCAGCTCCCATGTGCACATCCGGCATGGGTCCCGATGCCTGCTCATGCAGCTGACGATGTGAGGCCGGGCTTGGAGGGGAATCACTCGGCGCGTCACGAAGGCGGCCAGCAGGTCCGAGCCCTTCAGGCCCTCCGACTCCGTCATCACCTGAAGTTGGATGAGAGCGACGGAGGAGGCGGCAGATAGGGAGCCTGGCTTGTACTGCCAGTTGGCGCATGGCTCGACTGGCAGGCCGGCTACGTAAGCCGGCAAGTTGATGTAGTCGCTCGTCGGGTGGATAATCTTGATGTAGAAATAGGACTTCTGCCATAGCTTGGCCGACTGCAGCAAGGAGATGGGCTGGAAGCGGTTCCCGGTGCCCGGGCGCTGCACCGCCACGCAGGCTCCGCATTGAGCCGCCTGGCCCTTGGTGGCAGTGCCAAGTTTGAGATAAAAGCACTCCCCCCAGAGCTCAAGGGTGGGGAGAGTGCCGAGGTACCCTTCGCACATGGTGACGAAGGCGGCCAGCAACACCACCATGTTTGGTGTAAGGTGGTGCGGCTAGACTCGGTAGAAATCGAGGAAGGAGCGGAGGAAGCCACTCGCCGGAAGGCTGAAGCCGCGAAGAAAATGGGACCAGAAGACGACGCGTTCATCGCCCTCCGGCGTTGGCGAGATTTCTGCCTCAGGAGGGACGCGTACCTGCATGTTCGTCTCCCAGGGCAGCCGCCATGTTTGACGAAGGAAGGAGAGGTGATCCTCATGGACGTTGGAACCATCCCAGTCGTCGGCCCATGAGCGCGCCATGGACGAAGGAGCTCGTCGCAGGCGCGGTGCGGTGGCGAGCGGACAAAGCCGCGGTGGAGCGAGGAAGCCGCAGCGAGAAGAAGCTCGATGACGGTGGGCTGCGGCAGCGCTTCGGCGAGAGGAAGAGGCGCTGCGGTAGCGAAGAAGAAGAAGAATGGCGAGGGGAGAGGAGGGTGCGCATGCATCTGCCACTCCCCTCTTCCCTCTACTTATAGCCCGAGGCGGCGGAGCCGAGGGGGCGAGAGCGTGGGGCCTCGTGGGATTAACTGCGCCCACTCCCCCATGATCCCACGATTGCGGCGCTAGTAAAGGCATGTATTAATTACCACAGAAGCCCAACCATCTACCTCGGCCGCAGCGGATCCGCGCGCGTGCCGAGGCACTGTGGTGGCGGGCCCTGGCCTGCGGCGACGTCCCGTCGCGCGCGTGGGCTGGCAGGCCGGCTTGGCCTGCTGACTCCGCGTGGCCGGCAAGCACGGGCGGCGATTCTGATGTCTGGCTAGCGTGCCACCTGGCCCCCACCACGGCATTTCGAAATCGCCAGGCGGCCGGCCTGGTCACGGCCGACACCTACCAGTCGGCACTTTGGAAGACGGACGAAGCAGAATACCGGACGGCCCGGAGAAGGAAGCTGCTGAGGCTTCTCGCCCCTTCAGCCGCAGCGCCCCACCAGCTTTGGGGACTACTGTCGGAGTAAATGACCACGTGTAGCCTCATCAGCTCCCCTTGGTATTTCAAGACATCGGGGCAGGCTGCGCCCCTCAAACATCAAAGACAAAGGACCGCCTTCTTGGGGCCGGCTGGTCCAAGTGGCTGGTTGCCAGGAGGCGGCGGAATCCAGAAGACGCCCATGAAGTGGGCCGACTCCTAGCAGGCGGCTTCTTGGGAAGCCGGGTCCTAGCAGGCGGCCCCTCGCGCCCTCAAAGTTAGCACCCACATAAACACGACGAGATGGGGCATGGCTACAGTACAAGTCTGCCACCCCCAGGGCAGAACATGGCCACAGTACAGCGTACCAAGCAGACATCCCATGCCCGACGCGACACTATTGCCATGCTGCTCATGACATCACCCATGGCAGAGGAAGCCATGCTCCCACGGCGGGCGGACAGTACGGCCCACAGGCGGAAGGTCCTACCTGTCTGCGGGCCACCAGAAGGCGGCAAACTTCAAGCAGGCGGCAACAAGGGAGGGCCGACTCCTAGCAGGCGGCCCTTCTCTCCCTTGGGATCTATGCGACATTAACCAGATGTGACAGGGTGTGGCTACAGTGAGCGCCCGCCAGGCGGCGGGACTGTAGCCACGCTCCCCCCCGACGAAGCCTTCGTCATCAGGGGTGAGGCTATAGTATAAAGCAGTCAACATGGCCCTTAGGAGGCGGGCCCTACCTGTCGGCTAAGATCACGGCAGTCGGCGGGACCCACCAGGCGGCGGGCCCCAGCAGTCGGCGGAGTGGCCGGCAACCAGAGACACTGACGGCCGGGTCCTACGCCTGGCCGGATTACCGTTGTACCCCTGGGGGGTAGGCCTATATAAACACCCCAGGTCACCCCATGCAGGGGTTTGGGACCTCGGTGGAGAGGAGAAAGCCTTCTTAGTTCAGCACTCACACACACACACACATAGAGAGTGGACTAGAGCTAGCCTTGCCCTCCTTCCTCCTCTAGCAGAATAGCTCAAGGAGCAAGCTTGTAGCTACTTGTTGAGGTAGTGATCATGCGGAGACCCCGCAGAGCAGGACTAGGGGTGTTATCTCCTAGGAGAGCCCCGAACCTGGGTAAGATTCGCAGGCGTATGCGGTCTCGCTCACTCCCGCTTCTAGAGCCTGACGACGTACTTTTGTCCCCATCCACGATAAGCCACCCCCTGGCATATGTCGCACGATATCCTCGACACCAAGCACTCGCTGAGAGCTCCCCTGCTCCAAGCAAGGAAGAAAGGGTATGCTTCATGCCCTTCCTTCTAAGAGGCCTAGGTTTTCCTATTCACCCCTTCCTATGTGGTTTATTAGAGTTTTACGGGATCCAGCTCCACAACCTCACCCCAGGGTCCATACTGCATATTTCTGGTTTCGTGTCCCTCTGCGAGATATTCCTGAGCTGTGAACCTCACTTTGATTTGTGGAGGAAATACTTCTGCCTCATCTCTCGTGCCCGTGAGGGGTCAATCTTCAAAGTGGGAGGATCAGAGGTGTGGCGGATAGCCGGGACGGGTTACCCCATTGGGACCCCATGAAAGGATCCCGAGGAATGGACCTCGGAATGGTTCTATATCGAAGATGTTCTGCTCTCCGACCCAGTCCGGCGGGGTCTGCCTGAATACTCAAGTGCCCCGCTGAAGAAGCGGTTCAACTGGCGGCCCAAGAGCCCTTCCCAGCTAGACAGTGCAGAGGTGCACCTTTAGGCCACCAAGATTTGACTGCTGGCTCATAGTAAGCTGACTATGATCGAAGTAATGGCCGTCACCATAACCCGGTGTGTATAGCCCCTTCAACAGAGGGGCATCCTCTATGGTGCTATAACGGGACCAGCGATGTGACCCTCTATAAGCGACAAGGGCTGGATGAAAAAGCGGCCACGGCCAAGATATTAGCTGACCTCTTTAAAGGAGAGGCGGAAGACTTTGCTCAATTGAGTATCTGGGAGGGTTGCTCCGGGTACAATCCGGCGGATTGGGTAAGCTTCAATCCTTTGTCCGTAATTCGGCCATTACGTCCGAACACCTGTTGATTGTACTTTGCTCACGCACATGGTTGGAGGCGTCAGGTGGAGTCCGTCCACTGCCCTTCCCCTCTACCGGAGAATCACTCTCGCGATAATGACCCGGGCTATCATGATGATCCGGAGACGTCATTTGATTTCGAAGATGGGGTCTTTTAACAGGAAAGCCTTGACGGCACCAAGGTTGCCATGGCTGATCGTCCTGGGGCTCTTCCTTCCTCCACTGTAAGTGAAAGGAGGACTTCTTCCCGAACAGGGCGATCGCCTCACACCATCCCGCATACTCTAACTTCTACTCCCAAGGGTCGTCGAACTACGTGTCGAACAACTGTGGGAGGAGCGAGGCATATGCCAGCCTCGGCCCATAATGGGGCATCCAAGAGGAAGGCTTCCACTGAGGCAGATGCAACCACTCCCTTGGCTCAATGGTAACATGTTTTGGGACCACGAAAAGGGTCATTTTCAATATCTTTTGTCTGATGTTTGCTTAATTTTGCAGAAGAAGAGTACTAGCGCGCTAGTTTGAGGACTCCCCGAGCGTGCCGATGCGTAATTCCAACCTTGGATCCTCGTCGTAGGCTAGGGATCCTGCCGAACACACAGCTGCTGACGCGCATCCAGAGGACCCTGACGATGTTTCGGTGACCAATTCCGAGGTCGAGAGTGTAATGAATCACCGCCATCGGAGAGAATCCTTGTGCCATGGTGCCTTTACCGATCAGGAGTTTAATGCATTTAATTCGGTGGACGCGTACATTGGAGCGGCCCGAACAGGGCTTGAAGGGATCGCCGGTCTCTTTTCTTCCAAAATGCAGGTGCAAGATAGCTTAAAAGCATTTTAGTCCCTAACCTATCAACCCCCAAGCCTTAATTTGAGCGGGACGACCGAGTTAAGGATCCTTGTATTGTCTTGATTTTGCAGGCCGTGAGGGAGCATAATAGCAAGTTGTCAGAAGACCTCAAGCTGAGCCGAACACAATTAGTTGATGCTAAAGCCAATCTAGAAGCGGACAAAAAGGCTACCAGCGAAAATCCTGGTAAGCGGAAAAGCTTTAGAATGCTAAAAAACTGTATGACGTTTCCTGCATATTGATGCCAAGCAGTCCCCGCAGCCGCCGAAGCGATGAATCAATTGCAAAGGGAACTGGAGGCTGGCAAACGCGTGCTGACACGAAGTCAGGAAGAGAAGAATGAGCTCAAGGCGGAAGATTGGCGGAAGGCTGAGGAAATCGAGCATTTAAAATCTCAGTTGGCCCAAGCCTTGGAGGATAACCAGAAAGCTAAAAGGTGGCATATTCGGTAAGTTACAAATTTGATATCACACGTATGTGGGTGATCACAATATTTTGAAACACATGCTTCCCCTATTTGCTAGATCTCCTGACAGGGCGGCCTGAAGAGGAGGTGGGTTCCTTTAGTGGGAACCTTTTGAAGGAACTGACCAAAGTGCATGAAAGAGCCCGAAGGCCATGAAAAGCATGGTTAAGGCATTATGGCCACTGGAAGTGCCACCGGAGAGCATGGCTGAGCTGGCTAGCCGCTTTAAAGGGCGAGGCGACGCTTTGAATTGTGGAAGACGTCGGGCTGCCGGGAAGGAGCGCGCGAGGCCTGGGCAATGGTGAAGACCCGGTTTACCAAACTCAAACCTGAATATATGGCTCGGGTGGGACCCATGGGGCCGGATGGGCAAGGAATACCGCTTAGCTTAGTATATGACCAAGTGATGCCCGCTGCTCGATACTCCTAGAAGGATTGTGCCTTGGATAGTTTGATAGATGGCATTGATAAAGAGTAGGGTGCGTGATCCTATGTATCCATGTACTTTACATCGCACAATTCTCGAACCGCGGTAAAAATGTTGTCTTAACCGGCCATCGGCTTCCGCCTCCCTGACCAGTGATCGGGGAGTGTTCCGTACTATATGCCCTGATGAATAGGGGATAATTCTGGTAACCAGGCAATCCGACCATTTGGTGTGAACAGACAAAACGCATGCAGTGAGCAATGTTATATTACTTTGTAACGTAAGAAACATCTTCCGAAGAAAATAGTTCCTCCAAGGGTTCCTTTCTTCGGGTGAGGTATGTTGACCATAAGCCATGAGTTCGGAATACGGTGACACACGGATGTTCGTGGTTTTTAGGAACCAAGAATAGTTTGGTGGCGGCTAGCGCCTGTTTATTTTGACTTCCCTGGAGGCCGACCCATTATTTTTTTGTAAGAACGCTAGCTTTCGGCTTCACCCGTCTGAGGTACGTATCCGGATTACCCGGGCGTAGCAATTGCAGAGGTGCTCCCTTTATTCCCTAGCCGAACAATCGGAAACATAGGGGTAAACACAGGAGCCAGGCAACCCATCTTGGCAAAGGACTTAAGTCAAATAGGTGCATATAATGGCTTGAAAGATATGACAAGGAAATCAATTCAAACAACAGAAATGGGGTTGTAAGAAGGTATTGCAATTGGCCGCTTTAAAAGAAGCCCCCAGGTAAAGCTGGGTAGTACATGCGAAGATGTGTACAATGGTTACCTGCTGTGTTACGGTTTATCCGAACTCTAGGTCGGGGAAGCTAAAGCCCCAAAAAATATAACGAAGAGAAAAAGACGAAGACAGAGCGAGGAGTGTTGATGACGATGCTAGATTATGCGTAGAAACGCCAAAGTTGAGTGGCGTTCCACGGGTTTGGTTCGAGGCGATTATCCGATGGGCTGTGAAGGCAATATGCCCCCCTGCGAGTACTTCATATATAATGAAGGGCCCCTCCCATTTAGGTGAAAGCTTGTGCTTTTGTTTCTCGGGGAGGCGGAGGATGAGCTCTCCCACATTGTATGCCTTCGCCCGAACTTCCTGATTCTGGTAATGCCGTGCTTGCTGTTGATAGAATGCGGAGCGTGCCCGAGCAATGTCGCGCTCTCCTTCCAGTGCATCCAGGTCATCTTGCTGATCAAGCTCGGCCTCCTTCTCTTCGTACATGCGTACTCTGGGTGCGTCATGGATCAAATCACATGGGAGGACTGCTTCGGCGCCATGCACCATAAAGAATGGGGTGTATCCTGTCGATCGATTTGGAGTGGTGTGCAGCCCCCATAGCACGGACTCCAGCTCCTCTACCCAGTGGCAATCCGATTCTTCAAGGGAGCGGATTAGACGAGGTTTTATGCCGCTCATAATTAATCTGTTTGCTCGTTCCACCTACCCGTTAGTTTGTGGGTGGTACACCGAAGCGTAGTTGAGCCTTATGCCCATCTTAGCACACCAATCTTTAACCTCTTGGGCAGTAAAATTAGACCCATTATCGGTGATTATGCTGTGGGGAACACCATAACGGTGTACAACACTAGATATGAAGTCAACAACTGGTCCAGATTCCGCAGAGGTTACCGGCCTTGCTTCAATCCACTTAGTGAATTTATCCACCATAACCAGCAGGTATTTCTTTTCCTTGGTCCCCCCTTTAAGTGGTCCAACCATGTCAAGCCCCCAGACGGAGAATAGCCAGGTTATGGGTATAGTCAGAAGAGCTGTGGGAGGCATATGGCTTTGATTTGCAAATAGCTGGCACCCAACGCAATGTTGGACTAGGCTACATGCATCCATGCGGGCTGTGGGCCAGAAGAACCCTACTCGAAAGGTCTTGCTGACCAGGGCCCGAGCTGCTGCGTGGTGGCCGCCCATGCTGGCATGTATCTCGGTGAGAAGCTGCTGCCCCTCCTCTTCGGAGATGCACCTTTGAAGGACCCCTGTAGTGCTCTTTTTATAGAGCTCGCCCTCGTGGACCTTGTACACTTTAGAGCACCGGATTATGCGTCGCACCTCAGTCTGATCGTCAGGGAGTTCCTGCGCAGGAGGTAGGTGAGTAGTTGCTCGGTCCAAGGGCCGATTATGGCCATGATCTCATGGGCCGAAGGTGTTTCATTGAGTGCGGAGCCTCCGATGATATAATCATCTGGTTCGATTTCTAGGGGGCGATCTGGGCAGGCTCATTGAATGAGGTGCCGCTGTCCCCGCCCTGCCATACCATCGATGGCTTGAATAGCCTTTCTAGAAAAGTATTTTTAGGTATTGGGTCGCGCTTGGCGGCAATGTGGGCAAGAACATCCACCGCCTAGTTACTGTCTCTAGAGACATGATGGAATTCTAGACCCTCGAATCGGGCTGACATCCTGAGGACGGCATTTCTATATGCCACCATTTTTGGATGTTTGGCATCAAATTCGCCGTTTACCTGGGAGATGGCAAGGTTCGAATCTCCTCGCACCTCAAGCCACCGAACACCCATTGACGTTGCCATCCGAAGACCGTGCAACAGTGCCTCGTATTCGGCTGCATTATTGGAGTCCGTGTACATGATCTATAAAACGTACCGGATATTATCACCTGTGGGGGATATTAGGATTACACCAGCCCCCAGTACAACTAACATTTTAGAGCTGTTGAAGTACATCGTCCAGTGTGCATATGTGCTATATTCCTTGGGGAGTTCGGCTTCGGTCCATTCGGATAGAAAATTGGCCAATACATGAGATTTAATAGCTCGGCGTGGTTTGTATACGATCTTGAAGGGAAGGAGCTCTATGGCCCATTTGGCAATGCGGCCCGTGGCATCCCTGTTATTGATTATATCATTGAGGGGTACCTCGGATGCCACTGTCACCGAACACTCTTGAAAGTAGTGTCGCAGTTTTTGGGATGCCATAAATACCGTGTATGCTATCTTTTGGTAGTGAGGGTACCGGGACTTGCATGATGTGAGGACCTCTGACACGTAGTAGACTAGTTTTTGGACCTAGAACTTGTGTCCCTCTGATTCCCGTTCTACGACGAGCACCGCACTCACCACCTGGTTGGTGGCTAAGATGTATAGCAATATAGGTTCACCGATACCTGGTGCGGGCAGGATGGGGTTGCTCGCCAGGAGTGCTTTGATTTCTTCTAGTGCAGCGGTCACTTCATTGGTCCACTTGAAGTTTTTTGTTTTCTTAAGTAGCTTGTAGAGAGGCAGTGCCTTTTCGCCGAGGCGGGAGATGAAACGAATTAGAGCTGCCACGCAACCTGCCAGCTTCTGCACGTGTTTGAGCTCCGTTGGCATTGCAAGCTGGGACAGGGACTTGATTTTAGCGGGATTGTCCTCTATTCCTCTATGGGAGACAATAAATCCGAGAAGTTTGCCGGCCGGGACTTCGAAGACGCCTTTGTCCGGGTTGAGCCGTATATCATAGGTCCGTAGGTTTTCGAAGGTAAAGAGGAAATCGTCCATGAGTTGATCGACTTTTTTTGTTTTAATGACCACGTCGTCTACGTATGCCTCAAACGTTTTGCCAATTTGGTTTTCCAGGCATGTTTGAATCATGCGTTGGTATGTGGCTCATGCGTTCTTTAACCCGAAAGGCATTGTGTTGAAGTAGAATGGCCCGTGGGGGGTAATGAACACGGTTGCAGCTTGGTCGGATTCCTTCATCTTTATTTGATGATATTCGGAGTATGCGTCGAGGAAGCATAGTGAGTCATGTCCAGCAGTGGCGTCGATGATCTGGTCTATGTGAGATAGAGGGAAGGGATCCTTGGGACAGGCCTTGTTTAAGTCCTTGAAGTCAACGCAGAGCTGCCATGACTTGTCCTTCTTGGGTACCATGACCAGATTTGCTAGCCACTCCGGATGCTTTATTTCACGGATGAATCCGACCTCCAGTAGTTTTGCCAACTCTTCACCCATAGCCTATCGTTTAGGTTCGGAGAATCGACGTAGTGTCTGTTTGACTGGCTTGAAGCCTTTGCTGATGTTCAGGCTATGCTCCACCAGCCTCCATGGGATGCCTGGCATATCAGAAGGGTGCCAGGCGAATATGTTCCAGTTTTCGCGTAAAAATGCACGCAGTGCTTCATCAACTGTAGGGTCCAGTTGTGCACTAATGGATGCCGTTTTATTCGGGTCTGTCAGGTGTACTTGGAATTTTACTATCTCGTCAGCTGGTTTGAATGACGTGGATTTTGGCCTTTTACTAAGGACCACGTCATCCCTGTTGACTGTAGTGCAGAGCGTTGTTAATTCTTCGGCTGCTAGGGCCTCGGATAGTGCCGCGAGGGCAAGCGAAGCGGTCTTATTTTCAGCTTGGAGGGCTGTGCTCGGATCGCTGGTGAGCGAAGTCACGCCATTAGGCCCTGGCATTTTGAGCTTCATGTATCCATAATGCGGTACGTCTTGAAATCGTGCAAATGCCTCACGTCCCAAGAGGGCGTGGTATCCGCTGTGGAAAGGCACGGCATGAAATAACAAAGATTCGGATCTGTAGTTGTCGGGACTACCAAACACTATGTCCAAGGTTATGCGTCCGGAGCAACACGCCTCCTTACCGGGTATAATTCCTCAGAATGTGGTATGACTGTGCTTGACGTGGGATCTGTTGAGCTGCATTTTGTCGAGCGTGTCTTCATAAATGAGGTTCAGGCCGCTGCCCCCGTCCATCAGTACTTTAGTTAACCGGAAGCCATCGATTATGGAGTCGAGGACTAGTGCGGCGGGTGCATGGGTTGGGCGGAGCCTTGGCTCGTCCTTCTGATCGAAGGTGATAGGTGTGTCCACCCATGGCTGTGTGGCCATCTCCTGGTAGACTTGGCCGAGCTCTCGAAGAGCCCTTTTCCTTTGGTTGTTTGAGGAGAAAGTCTCATAAACTGTTAGGACATCATTGTGAGGTGGCGTTGTTGATCGTCTATCAGGGGGTGTGAGACCAAGGATGTTTTCACCACTTTTGGCCACCTGCCTTACCACCCAACAAGCTCGAAGCCTGTGAGTAGGATTTGCATTAAGCAGGGATGAGTGTATAGGGCATGGTTTATCCAGTAATTCATCCAGAATCGTTCTGGTTTTATTTCTCTTTTCGGCGGGTTCGTGCTCGGGCGAACCTCTCGCATATGCCCGCTTTGCTTGGGATTTTCTGGGCCTCGGGGCAGGGACTGGCTCCCTGCACATTTGCCGTGACCTCTAGGTGCTTTCCTTGGCGCAATATTTGCGTACTATGTCTGATAATTCCGCGAAGTTTTGCACGCGGCGGCGAGCGAGGGCATTTAAGATCCCTGTGTCCTGGCAATTGAATCGGAATGCTTCAATTATTTCTTTGTCATGGCAGTCGATTATCTTGTTTTTGACCAGGAGAAATCTGGCCCAGTAATGGTGGACCGTTTCTTCGGGCTGCTGCTTGACGTACATCAGGTCCCATACATCCGGTGTTCCGGCATTCGGACAATATTCGGCATGGGAGGTGCGTGGGTAATTTTTGGGCGATCCCGTCTTTTGTGAGTCCGGGGCGTCGGCAACGGCGAGCCGCGCCTGGGCAATATCCGGATCTAATAGCGCAGTGTTTGGACGTATGCCTGTATGCAGTTGGGTCGACTCAAGGTTAGATCTGGTATCACAGGCTGTGTCCGAACTCTTATCTTGACGGGTGTCCGTGTCCAGGCTGGTGGCCCGGGTGTATACTGTCATAAGCTTCGGAGATTGTGATCCCTCTGCCCTTTCTTCGATGGTAGCGACGGGGTGAGTGATGGGCGGGGTGTGGATCTCTCTGTTATCAGGTTTAAGCCCGATCTGTTTGTATGCCGTAGGCCTACTGACGGAGATCCCCATAGCTAGGAATCGACCCAAAAGGTCATTTACCGAAGAGGTTCCTGTCGGGGGCATGCCTCCTGGGTGTTCGGCGAGATGTTCTTCGGACACTTCGATGGGATCCAGCTTTAGGGCCAGATCCCGGGCTGCGTCGGTTCCCTTTACATCCACTGGAAACGAGGTCAAGGCGTCAGGCTCAGTGGGCTCTTCGGAAGCAGGGCTTCGCCGAGGCCAGACGCCGGACTCTAAGTTTCGGTGGCTAGCTTCGCGATCGGCGGTGAGGTTTTCAACTGGGTTTAAACGATCGGTGAGGGCGGCGCGGAAAGTGATGATGCCGAACGTAGAAATCTGGCCGGGGACGAAGATGTCCCTGGCGTCGGTGAGGTTTCCCATGAATGGCTGAACCATCGATCCTTCGGTGATCTGTAGTGGAACTCTCAATGAAAGCACCAATGTCGGTGTCAAAACCGGCGGATCTCGGGTAGGGGGTCCCGAGCTGTGGATCTAGGATCAATGGGGAACAAGGGACGATGAACACGGTGTTTACCCAGGTTTGGGTCCTCTCGAAGAGGTAAAACCCTATGTCCTACTTGATTGTATTTGATGTATGGTATGGTTACAAAGTAGATCTACCTCGAGATCAGGCAAGCTACACCCTAAGTCGATGAGGTGATGGAAGTAGCTCTAGCCCTAAAGCCCTAAACCCTGTGGTTTATATACACACCAGTAGGGTTAGGGTTACATGTGATCGGTTGCAATGAAGGAAAGATTACGCTAATCTTGACTTGGAGGGCACACCACGACTCCGAAGATCTCCTGTCCGGTCATGGGTACACACTCTAGCTTGGCCCCATAGTGGCCCATCAGTCCGGCCCATGTGTAATAGGTCGATGGCCCCAATTTTGGGAACCGTGTGTGATTGACGTACTACCTCCGCCCAGGTTTATTGGTCCCCTTTGTAATTTGTACCAAATTTTGACCAAAGATTTAACTAACAAATGTTTATGCATGTCACCAAAAATTATATCATTGAGCACTATGTTCAAATACGCATGCAGCGATATAATTTTTGCTGACCTGCACTAACATTTTGTCAGTTAAATCTTTGGTCAAAATTTAACATAAATTACAAAGGGGACCAATAAACCAGGACGGAGGTAGATTCCATCAACCGAACTGATTGCATCCATATCCCACATTTAGACATAAGTAAACATAGATTAAACATACTCAGACATAGATAATAAGTGTACACAAGCATAGTTCAACCATAAGTACATAGTTCAACCATCATTAAGCATACTCAAGCATACATAGTTTGATCCCATATCTCATCTCATCTGCCAGCACGATCCCGAAGCTTCTCCAGGTACTCGGCGTACGCGGCATGCGCCACCCTGTGAGAATACTTCTGCTTGAATGAGCCAACGACTCGTCCTCTTGCATGCGCCAGAACACTTTGATACACGTCATGAAGCTTTTGGTTGCAAAATGAGCATCGATAGCCGCCGTCCCAGGTCCTAATACGCCTGTTATGCATTCCTGCATAAAGCTCCCTCAGGATTTGCCTCTTGTACCTCCTCTGGCCATCTTCATCCTCGCTGTCCACATCATCAGACAGCACCTATACAAATAGTAAAAAAAATGTGGCGTCAACTTAATGTTTACAAACTAATCTCTAGCGAACATTTGGCAGTTGCCAAAATTTGGCATCAAATCAATGTTTACATGCCGTGAAGTAGGATTAGGAATTTATGGCTATTTTTTTATACGTATCCAGAGATTATGGTTCGATATTTAAGCAAAATCATCTATGTACAAACCAGTCTTGAAGAAAATAATGGCACAAACATATATGTACGTCATTCAAAATCAATTGTCAAGTCCTGGCTAGGAATTATTAGCACGAACACTAACCCTAGTCGGATTACTAGCAGAAATCATTTGCAAAGATGAAACAACTAATCACTTATCACTTGTACCATTCAAATAATCAATACAGTACATGGATCTAACGAAACTTACTCAGATTTCATCGATTGGGAGAGCATAACCATAGGATTTCTATTACAAAAAGGGGGAGGCAAGAGTAACCAGAGATACCCTAGGATCTATTGGACACATAAATGGGTATAGATGACTAACCGGTTGTCCGTCGTCGTCGGAGTCGTCGCCGGAGTGGTCGTCGGAGTCGTCGCTGGGGTCGTCGCCCGAGTCATCACCGGAGTCGGTGTGGACCTCCGGCTCCAGCTGTGGAAGCACGATGCCTCGACGACGTCAGGGTGCAGCGATACCTCGCCGGCGGTGATGGCAACCTCTGTCTCCATATCCACGCTGTGCTCCGGTGCTTCAGCAGCCCCGGCGTCGCCACTCCCTCCGATGGGGCACTTCGGCGGAATCCTCATACACTGATGGCTTTGAGGACTGAGAGAGGCGTCGAGGATGCAAGCGGAGAGAGAGGTTTTGTGTGTGGCGAGGATGGGGGGTGCGGCCGCTCGGGCGCGCCATTAATATGGTGTAGTGGGAGAGAGGCGGGTTGCGGTCAAACCGCTGGCTTGCCTCCTGGTGAGCCTGTGCACCGGACTACTGGCATACCTACCATCGTTTCACATAGCTACTCGCATGCCTCCCGGTGACACTGCACAGCGAGCATGCCTCCCATCAATTCACACACCTGCACGCATGCCTCCTGGTCTGCCTGCGCGGCGGACTGCTCGCATGCGTCCCGTCAACTCACGCCTGCTCGCACGGCACACGGGTCACGTGGCGGCACGTATATTGTTTTTCTATTTGGATGATTAATGCTGCCGCTTTATTGCTTAACTGAAGCATGGCACGTATCCATTGTTGGTCTAACGCTCACGGTTCGAATAAATAATCCGTTTGCGATATTGGTTCCCAATTATTAATAATCTCCCGTTTGTAAGAAGATAAAGATTACATCAAAACTGGTCTAAAATTTTACCAAAAAATACAATGCCACTTTGTATTGGTGTCCATATGACAACACGATAAGTTTCATGAATTTCAAATAAGTTTTGGATGTACTAGAATTTAAAAATCAAGATTCTCAATGTTTCAAATTTCTTGTACGGGGAGTAAACATGCACCCAGTGAGACACATGTGTTTTTGCAATCCATTTAGGTGCACCGTCACGTGTGCATGTAGCTCAAATTTGATTTTTGCACACTATACCCCTAGAAAATCAATCAATGTACTAAAACGTCTTAATGATCTCTTTTTTTTTCAAAATTAAAACGTCCCTCCTTTGTTAACATATGTTCACCGCGGGACAATTTAACACGCATCATAGTTGCGGTGGATTCGCGGTGTGTGTGTGCGTCTGGGGGGTGGGGTGTGGCTGGCAGTACACTACGAGTCATGAGCCACCATGTGGGTTGGCCGTTTTGTGAGGCAGGTGCCACATCAGAGTCATGAATTCATTATTTAAAACATTACACAACCCTTTCATACATACATGTTTTGGCCACATGCAGTCGATGGTTGTCCTACACGACACTCACTCGCGTGTGACGCTTTCTGTGGGCCAATGAGGTCGTCGTCCATCACTTTGACCAATAGCCGGCAGAGAGGTTAATTTGACCAGCAAGGTAGAATCTTTTTTGTTTGTGTTATGGTGGGAGTATATAGTACGCGTCGAATAGGTGGGAGGGGACTACCATATATACTATACGTACGCATCCATGAACAAGTACACCTCACTCAGTGTCGGGACTTTCGGTTTCCGTGGCACGTGCCACATCAAAGTTGTGAAATTGGCTATTCAAACATCACACGACACCTCTTTGGGCCACATGCATGTAGGCGGTGGTTACACTAGGAACACTCATGTGTGACGCTTCCATTTGTGGGCCCGCGAGGCCATCGTCAATGCATGCATCACTTTGACCTACATCGGGAGAGGTTAATTAATTTCACCATCAAGGAGGAATCTTTTTGGGTTGTATTACGGTAGGAGCATATAGTATGCGTCGAAGAGGGGGAAGGGGACCATCATATATAGTACGCTTCATGAACCTCACTCTGTGTGGGGACTTTACGATTTTTGAGGCATGTGCCACATCAAAGTTGTGCATTTTGGGTATTCAACATATGTTTTGGCCCACATGCAAAGCAATGGTGGTTGTCCTCTCACACCCACTTAAGCGGTTATCAGCGATATCGATGCTTTCCATCTATGGGCCCGCTTGGTCCATCACTACTTTGCCTAACAATGAGAGAGGTTAATTTGACTTAGGAGGGGATTATTTTTTTGTTTGTAATACGGTATATATATAGGGCATGCTCTGGGATGACATGATACAGTTTGAGCACACACATGCATGTGTACGCATGAATCCCTCCCATTGAGTCGAAGTGGTACCACGACACGTCATGAACCGATCTCGCTCTATGTGGGGACTGTACGATTTTGGATGCACGCACCACATTAATGTTGTGAAATGGTATTCAAACATGCATGCACGCATCACCTCCATACATATGCATGTAGTGGTTGTCTTCGAATGGTACACTCCCTCGCGTGGTTATCAGTGACAAGCCTATATATTCGTGGGCCCGCGTGGACATCCATGATCACCTTGACCGACAACAAGATAGGTTACCATGGTGGATTCTTCCTTTGGTTCGTGTTATCATAGTATAGGTCATGGTGAGATTCAGACCTAATTAAGTTTGAGCGCATACTATGCACGCATGCATGCATGAATCCCCGTCATTGGCTTGAAGTGTGGTGTGATATACATATGCATCGTCAACTAACCCTCGCTCAGTGTGGGGATTTCTGGTTCAAAGCACAGTGCCACATCATAGTTGTTCCATTGTGTATTCAAACACACCTCTCCTTACATATGTTTGGGCAACACACAGGCAGTGATTGTCTTCGGGGACTAGCTACTTGCGTGATTATTGGCGTGCTAGCCCATCTCCGGGGTCGCATGGACGGCCATCACTTTGACCAACAACAAGAGAGAGGATGTATGACCAAGGTGGATTATTCTTGGTCCATTTTACGATCTATCTTGGTGAGATGCCCTCTCCAGCCCACCGACTGAAAGTGTGGGTGTGTGTGGGGGGGACTGCTACTTTGCACTTTGCTAGGTGAACCTCCGTGGGGGGGCATGCATTCATAGCTTAGGATTCCCCTCCTGCCGACACGAGGGGGGCAATCAATACCATGCGCTTTGCGAGATAGGTGCCACATCAAAGTTGCATTTGGTATTTGAACATCAAATCACCCTTTTCATACATATATTTGGTCCACATGCAAGTGTGTTCGTGTTCTGACCCTCTCCCGCGTCATTTTCGCCAAATTTATGAACATTAGACAAGTCGGATGACGCAACAGACATGGTTCACTCACACTAACCGTGTGCCACGCCGGTGCCCCTGTCACGCACATCCGCATAGTACATTGGGCTCCATGATGCTTCCCCTCTTAAAAATATCTACCCACCTGCAGGTTTTTTCTATTTGATAACACGCGGTTATTATGTTTTGACCGTCTGTGATGTTTCTTGTTCCCGCCCCCGCCTGCATCCTTCTAAAATAGCTGCCCACCTCGAGGGTTTTTCTGTTTCATAACACACGGTTGTTATTTCCGGACCTTGTGCGATGCACCATCATCCAAATTTTCAATAGCCCCGGCATTTCACTCCCGCGTTTGACTCCCACGTAGTAAAATTTTTAGTAGCCGCGTCATTTCCTCAAACACACCCCCGCCCCCCTCCACACACACACACACACATGCCAAAAACTCCTCGGGCGTGCGCGCGCGCGAGCACACACACACCCCCTCTCTCGCTCAAAACCCTAGCAAGGTCACCGCCGCCGCCGCCGCAAGGCCTCCATTGTCAACATCTGCCGGTTTTCCCGTGCAGCTTACCCACCGATCTCCATACCCAGGCCGCCCTAAGTTTCTTAGATGACACCTACCAAACGCCCCCTTTCCCATAGATCCCCATCCCCCACTCCAGAGCATTGCAGCCTAAGCCCGGCTATGCTTCGCATGGAGCTCGTGGAGCGACTGGCCCAAAAGAGGTGTATCACGGTCTCTTCGCCTGACGTCGCTGAGGTGGCTGCCGAGGAAGCTGACGACCATTACTGGCCGCAGGCACTCAATCAACAGGCTAGAGTATGCGAGAATGTCGCGGACGCCGGCTACGACATCGAGGTCATCGACAGTGATGGCCTAACGCGGGTTATGTCACAGGTTAAGTGGCCCACCCCCAACCCCTCGGGTTCAACCACCGTCGATCTCATCCATGGCCCCGCCACTGATCTCCTCTGGCTCACTGTCAAGAATTTGCCATCCTACATCGCCATCGAGCCCCTTTTGTCATTTCTGAAGGACACGTTTTGTGATGCTGGCTTGGGATCCACAGCTTCCAAGTCAGACCTGATCGACTGCGACCACGAGGAGGGCACCCTCTCTAGCTCTTCCAAGGGGAAAGAGCCTATCTGCTCTTCCAAGGGGAAAGAGCTCGTCTGCGACATTAGGGAGGGCACCATACAGCCTTGCTCTTCCAAGGGGAGGAGCCCATCTGCGACAACATGGAGCGCATCCAGGGTCCGTGCTCTTCCCACGGGAACGAGACCATCTGTGACAAGTGAGGAAACCCATGATTTGTTTTGCCGTGCCTCTTCACAGGGGGGAACCCATGATTTGTTTTGTCGAGTCCCTTTTGTAGTGTAGTGAGAATATGTCCAGTTTTAATTGCTATATTTGGTTGTTTGTAGTATGCCTTGTTTATTTCAGTTGTTCACAATGTGATTCTCTATATGTGCAACTATTTACTGTGCAGTACATTTCATCAATCAAGTTTTAAACATACCGATAGGAATGCATATATTTGCTTGCGGTTAAGCCTGTTATAGCTAGCATATGCCTCTTTTAAAGTTTTTTGATTCTTCGGTTGTTTGTAGTTAGCATATGTCCAGTTTTAAATGCTATCTTTGGTTGTTCATAGTATGCCTTGTTTATTCCAGTTATTCACAATGTGATGTTCTATATGTGCAAGTATGAACTGTGCAGTTCAATTTCATCAATACCAGTTTCAACAATACCATTATGAATGACTACATTTGGTTGCTGCATCTTGTAGTTAACACACCTTTCCATTTTTATTTAACAATAACCAGTGTACATAGACCGGCACAATACGAATTTGAATGACTATGTTTGCTTGTTGTTAAATGTTAGGCCTGTTGCAATTAACACACCTTTCCACTTGTTTTGCTTTACTAGCGTGCTTAAACCTGCACACTGAAGCTATCTTTTTTAGATTATTTTGTCTGCCATGGATATATTTGGTTGATGTTTAGCCTGTTGTGCTTAACATGCCTCTTGATGTACTTACACAGGACAATTTTGGGAATGACTGCTGTTTTCCATCGAGGTTAGTTTCATCCCATGGCTTATATATACTCACTATTCAGGCTATCGGTAGCTGGTACCATATAGGCCGGGGGTTGATAAGGGACTAATCGGTGAATCAGACTTTTAACTGAATATATCTGTAACCCAATTATCGTTAGGTTAACTAGGGCCATATGTAATATATCTGAGGCTACATAGCAACATGCACTGTACTTAATGTCTAAATATGCAATCCTAGGCTACATAGCAACAAGGAAGAGTGTTACCTTAATGTTCTGATGATGTTTAGATATATGTAGAAGAGCAGCAGCAACAACAACAACACATCCCTGTTTGGATACTCATCTTAGCTAGAGGTTAGAGTTTGTTTCTAGCTCATGACTAACCCTGAACTAACTCCATCCAAAGAGGTGTTTGGATGACAGGGTTAGATTGACAATAAATGCACTAGGAGAACTAGCTCCAATTAGGACCTCTTGGGTGGGATAGTTTTTTTGGGTGGGTTAGATGCAACTAGCTCAAACTAGCCCTCATGTTTGGATATACTTTAGGGCCATTTGACCCCAAACTAGCTCAAACTAACTCTAACCCATGGATACAGCAGCAGTTAATCAGCTGATAATTTGTAAAAATGCAATAAACTCCTTCCGGCCCATAATATAAGATGTTAATTCATCTAGTATGTGAGTATATTGGATGTTATAAGATATTATAAAAGAGTGTTGTACTACATCATTGTGCAATTGCTGTTTAGCTTCTAATATTAACTTGGTGCTTTTAGGTACATATGTCATTGGTAAAGATCCGCGCTTCGACCCTTTCTGCGTATGGGGCAATGAGATATCGATTAACCAGCATCAAGTGAGGAAGCTGATAAAGATTGTTAGTAAAATGGGTCAAAAGATGGCAATTAAACTATTTGTTTACACTTTATCCAAGATAACAGCGAACTGCAGGATGGTAAGTAAGAACTCTGCAGCCTTCTTTTTACTGCCCATAATGAGTTGTGTTAGATGACAATGTCTGTATCTTTTTCCTTTGCACTGGTTCCCAAAGCAGTTTGCTCAAGATTACCTCTCAAACTACATGATTGATGGGCATGCAAAGGTTAAAGTATTTCTACCAGAATAAGATGATTATCTAGATGTTTTCATGAAGACCGTGAAGGATGGGCAGTCGGCCATCACAAGGGGTTGGACTAGAGTCGTGCATGCCTTCTGCATGGAGGAGGGTACAATATGGGCATTCCACTTCACCTTGTTCAGCAACCATAATGTATTTCGCCTCTTTCTTTACCGTCTTTAATAGTACAAGTATACAACTGTGGTTCATCATTCTTTTTTTGGTTCTTAAGTAATTCTTGAACATATGTACCTATGAATCGAATAATGCATTGGTTGTTTGAACCTGATGGATATGAATAAAGCTATAGCATACATTCAAATTCAAATCCGGTACAATTTGAAATAGCAACAATTCAATTATGGTGAAATTACGCTCTGTAGGTCGTCACGGCGCACACGGTTGGTAAAACACAAACGTTTGTGATATACACCATAATCCGACAAGGTTCACAGAGGGGAAACATGTGCAAGCATGCACAGTTGCCGTTTGCAAAGCGTGTGCGATGTCAGACAATATCACAAATAGTGCGGGCAAACTAAACATTTGTGATAGTTGCCTTATCATACACGATTCACAACCATGAACTGTTTTTGATGTGGTATGCATCGTAAACGTTGCACCACAAAATAGCGTGTGCGATAGTTGTCATGTACGACGATGTTATGACGGTCCGACATTTCGTAATCTTGTTCGACACTCATACAATGATTAGCTAATCTTTTTAATTAGTTATCGCATATGGTTTGGGAAAAAGTGAATGTGTGTGATTGTGTGCTTATCATACACGTTCTATAATCGTGAACCGTTTGTGATGGGCCGCGCATCGTAAACGTAGCACCACAGAATACCGACTGCGATGGCAATGCGAGCACAAATGACTTGCAAGGATGTAGCGTTTGTGTGGCTCCCTATCCCCGACGGTTTCTGGGTCGTGTGGGAAGGACCCCTTATCGCAGTCACTCACTTGGCGACGGTTCCAAATGCCGTCATGGAAAGGGGTTAAAAACCATTTGTATAGCACCTCACTGTACCAGTGTGCGCTTGTTCAACTTGGCATCGGCTACCGCTATCCTCTCTGCAGCCTCCTCTTGTGCCTTGTCGGCTTCGGCCTTTTCCAAGATAAACTTTTCCCATTACATGGCGAGCTGCCTTTGGCGGACCTTCAAATCTTGAAGGCACTCCGAATACCAGATCTGTGTCTCCTCCACGCACTTCTCGAATTCTTCTTCTGCTTTACTGATAACAGCCTCCCTGGAGTCCATGCTCACCGTCCGGTTGCGGTAGTGTGTTTGGAGTTTCTGGAAGTTCTCACTCATAGCCTTAAGGAGTTGCTGTTCTTTGGATCCACTGCCGCTGCTGCGTGGCTCATTGACAACTTCAAGCCCGACAGCAGTGATGATCTCGTCATCAAAGACCTCTTCTCCACTGGGCACTCCAACGCTTGACGACCTAGGGATACTGACAAATAGATGATCACCAACTTTCAGATATCTGCTTGATGGAGGTGCTTCAAATGTCAAAGGGTGATTGTCAGCTGCCGCCTTGCTGAAAGCCATCACCCTCATGGCCAAGTCAGCGCTTGGTGCTCCTGGGGCAGGAACGCCACGAGTGGCCTCGGCACTCTTGTTGTTGTCCTCCTCAGCAGTATTCTTGGCGGTTTCTTCATGAGTAACCTTAGCGGCTTCATCAGCTACGATTCTGCTGGCCTCATCAACACCATCCTTTGTGATCCCCTCAATTGTGGTGCCGATATCCATGTCATCAGTTGGGGGTTGATATGTCTCCAATGTATCTATAATTTTTGAAGTATTGCTATATTTACATGAGTTTTATACGGTTTTAGTGCACTTTCATATTATTTTTATGGACTAACTTATTGATCCAGTGCCCAGTGCCAGTTCCTATTTTTTGCATGTTTTTTGTTTTGTAGAAATACCATACCAAACAAGGTCCAAACGCGATAGAAATTCACGGAGATTTTTTATGGAATGTATGTGATTTTTGGGAGGAAGAATCAATGCAAGGTAGTGCTCGAGGGCCCCACAAGGTACTAACCAGGTGCCTTGTGGGCACCTTATAGGTCGGTTGATGCCCTTTTTTCTCTGCAAGAAATATAATTTCCAGATAAAAATGCCCTCAAAATTTCAGCCCAATCAGAGTTATGGATCTCCAGGAATATAAGAAATAGTTTTTGGCCAGAAACAGGAGCACAGAAACAGAAGAGAACATAGAGAGAGATCCAATCTCGGAGGGGCTCTCGCCCCTCCTGGCATCATGGAGGCCAAGGACTAGAGGGAGAACATCTCCCCATCAAGGGGGAGGCCATGGAGGAGCAAGCCGTAGGAGAAGGCTCTCTTCCTCTTAATCTCGATGGCGCCGGAGTGCCGCCGTGGGAACCATCGCCGCGGTGATCATCTTCATCAACATCACTGTCTTCATCACCTCCCTCATCTCTTTTCAACAGTCCACTCTCCCACACCCCACTGTAATCCCCTACTTGAACATGGTGCTTTATGCCACATATTATTATCCAATGATGTGTTGCCATCCTATGATGTTTGAGTAGATTTCTTTTGTCCTTTGGGTTGATTGATGATGGTGATTGGTTTGAGTTGTATGTTTTATTTTGGGGCTCTCCTATGGTTCCTTCCCTACCGCGCACGAGTGGGGGATTCCCGCTATAGGGTTTTGCAATACGTTCATGATTCGCTTATAGTGGGTGGCTAGAGTGACAGCAGCTTACACCCGAGTAAGGGGGTTGTTGCGTATGGGGGTAAAGGGGACTTGATACTTAATGCTATGGTTGGGTTTACCTTAATGATTTCTAGTAGTTGCAGATGCTAATTGCTAGAGGTCCATTCATAAGTTCATATGATCCAAGTAAGGAAAGTATGTTAGCTCATGCCTCTCCCTCATATAAAATTGCAATAATGATTACCGATCCTGTTATCAATTGCCTAGGATAATTCCGCACACCACACCATCATTATTCCACACTCGCTATGTGTAATATATTCTAACTTTATGTAGACAGCACCTATTTTTATATTTTAGTTCTCCGATATCATGCAAAGCTATCCTCTTGTACCCACAACATAGTTTTATTTCTTGTTTCTACATAAAAGCAAATGCTCGGTATACGTAGAGTCATATCAATGGCATATAGGACTTGAGAGAATATTGATCTTACCTTTAGCTCCTTGTGGGTTCGACACTCCATACTTACCACTTCCATCTTTGTAAGTTGCTATGGTGATTCCTTGAACTTGGGGATTATGAAGCTCTTTTCTGGCACCGTTGCCGGGGAGCAATAGCATGGGGTTAATATTTTTGTGTATGCTTGTATGATTTCTTCACAAAGTAGATTTTTGTTTTTCCTTTTGTTTTTGTTTTCTTTTTTTCTTTCTTTAGTTGTGGGTGATTTAAAAAAAATGCAAAATACCAAAAAAATTACTTGCCTCTTATGCGTAGCTTAATGGTTTTAAAGAAAGCGTTTCCAGGGAGACAACCCGGAAGTTTTAGGGAGTATTTTTGTCCTTTTGTGTAATATAAAATTTATTATGTGTGCCATTAAATTTTCAAAAACAAAAAAAATATAGAAGGGGAAACTAAAAACTTTTTCAAAAAGAGAAGCGATTGGAAAGTTATGCATTGGAGAAGTGACGGTCGATATTGAACAATTGTGTTCATGCTCATGGAAACAATGTAGAATTTTTCATGAAAGTTTCTCACAAAAATAATTATCCCCTTGTACAAATCCATTGTATTATAAAAATAATGTGCCAAGAATTACCTTTAGGATGTTTAAATTGCTTGTTTCGTGTGTGCTGTGCAAAAATAAAAACTTTGGTTGTAGTGCAGGAATTTTTATTTTTTAATGGAACTTCAAAGTTTCTAAAAATTTTACACGGTACTGCTATGATTTTTTTTATTTTTCCTTATTTTGTAGAATTTTTTGAGTTACAAAAGTATATGCACCATCTTCATCTTTACAGACTGTGCTGTTTTCACATATTGCTATTATAGTTTCTTTATTTTCTTATGTTTGAAATCTTGTTGAGCCCCATTGACCTGGGAGCCATAGAATTGTGATAGCATAAAGTGGGTAATGTTTTATTATAATTATAAAATAAGGTTACAGCAGGACATGATGGGATTTGATGTTATATGTACTAACCCCTTTAAGAAAAAGTTTGGTTAAGTTTTGTGTGGATGAAGTGTTCGAAGATCGAGGAGGTATCGATATGAGAATAATAAGGAGAGGCAAGAGTTCAAGCTTGGGGATGCCCAAGGAACCCCAAGTAAATATTCAAGGAGACTCAAGCATCTAAGCTTGGGGATGCCCTGGAAGACATCCCATCTTCCTTCTTCAACAATTATCAGCATACCTCGGTTTTTGTTTTGTTCTCATGATATGCGTAAATTCTTGAAGTGTCTCTTGTGTTTATTTTTTCGTTTTCTTTTATGCACCATGATTGTTGGGGACGATGGTTCTTTGTTGATTTATAAAATGCTTCATGCGCTTAACTTAAATCTTTTGACTACGGCTTTATAGAATGCTCTTTGTGCCTCACTTAAATCTTTTGAGTATGGATTTATAGAATGCTTCGTGTGCTTCACTTATATATTTTGAGCTTGGATATTGGTCTCTCTATATTCATTGTGCAATGCTCTATGAACTTCACTTATAACTTTTAGAGTATGAATAAAATTATCATCAAAAGTGGGTTTGGAAGAGTGTCAACTTTGGGTAATAATCATCCCACTATTTTGGAGGGTGTTGAATCTTATTTAATAATAAAATAGGATTTGGAGAGGTCATGACTTTATTTAGTAATGATTTGACTATTCCAAAAGAGATTTCAATTGATTATGGTGAGAACAAGTTGCCACTTATGATGATAATTGTGATGATACTTATGTCCTAAAAAGTGGTGATAATTATTCTTATAAAACTTGTCATAATTATGAATATATACCCTCTTACTGAACATTAATCTTTTAATGTGGAAATAATTTATAGTATTCGAGTTTCATATGGTACTCCCACTCCTATGAATGAGAGCAAATTTGCTTATGTGGAGAGTAATAAATTTTCTATGCTTGTGGATCATGAAAAGATTGCTTTATGTGATAGTTATATTGTTGAATTCATTCATGATGCTACTGAAAATTATTATGAGAGAGGAACATATGCTTTTACATATCTCAATAATATCAAGTTTTCTCTCTATGTGTTGAAAGTTTTGGAGTCATGCTTGTTTTGTTTTCTCTCTATGTGATTCTTGCTCCCATGAATTGTTTGCTGAAAATACATATGCATAGAAAGTGTGTTACGCTTCAATGTACTTGCCATGTAATTCATGATGCTCTCTTGCGTGTTGCAATTACTATTCTTATGTGAGCATCATCAAAATCATCATGTCTAGCTAAAACGGCATTAAAGAAAGGCGCTTGTTGGGAGGAAACCCAGTATTTCTACCTACTATTTTTTTGTGTTCACATGATTAGTCTACTGTATTAATAATGTTTTATAGCTTTTGTTTCAATAAAGTGCCAAGTAAAGTCTTTGGGATAGTATGCATGATAGTTGACTCAATTCTGTGCAAAAACAGAAAATTTCGCGCTCAGTCCAGGAATTTCTAAATATCACTAGAACATGAATTTGATCTGACTTTTTCACATATCATTTATATACAAATTTCCCATGTTGTCATAATGTTTAAGATTTTTTAGAGTTTTAGAAGTATGGTTGATAACCCACAAGTATAGGGGATCGCAACAGTTTTCGAGGGTAGAGTATTCAACCCAAATTTATTGATTCGACACAAGGGGAGCCAAAGAATATGCTCAAGTATTAGCAGCTGAGTTGTCAATTCAACCACACCTGAAAGACTTAATATATGCAGCAAAGTAGTATGGAATTAACGGTAACAGTGGCAAAAGTAACAATAGCAGTTTTGTAGCAATCATAACAGTGGCAACGGAAAAGTAACTTATCAAAGATCAATATGTGAAAAGCTCGTAGGCAATGGATCAATGATGGATAATTATGTCGGATTGCATTCATCATGCAATAGTTATAACAAAGGGTGACACAGAACTAGCTCCAATTCATCAATATAATGTACGCATGTATTCCGAATATAGTCATACGTGCTTATGGAAAAGAACATGCATGACATCTTTTGTCCTACCCTCCCGTGGCAGTGGGTTCCTATTGGAAACTAAGGGATATTAAGGCCTCCTTTTAATAGAGTACCGGACCAAAGCATTAGCACTTAGTGAATAAATGAACTCCTTAAACTACGGTCATCATCGGGAAGTGTCCCGACTACTGTCACTCCGGGGTTGCCGGATCATAACACGTATAGGTGACTATAACTTGCAAGATAGGATCAAGAACACAAATATATTCATGAAAACATAATAGGTTCAGATCTGAAATCATGGCACTCGGGCCCTAGTGACAAGCATTAAGCATAGCAAAGTCATAGCAACATCATTCTTAGAACATAGTGGATACTAGGGATCAAACCCTAACAAAACTAACTCGATTACATGGTAAATCTCATCCAACCCATCACCGTCCAGCAAGCCTACAATGGAATTACTCACGCACGGCAGTGAGCATCATGAAATTGGTGATGGAGGATGGTTGACGATGACGATGGCGACAATTTCTGTTCTCCGGAGCCCAAAACAGACTCCAGATCTGCCCTCCCGAGGAAGAACAGGAGGTGGCAGCGGCTCCGTATCGTAAAACGCGATGAATCCTTCTCTCTCTAATTTTTTTCTCCTTGAACATGAATATATGGAGTTGGAGTTGAGGTCGGTGGAGGTCTGTGGGACCCACAAGACCAGAGGGCGCGCCCTAGGGGGTGGGCACGCCCTCCACCCTTGTGGACAGGGTGTGGGTCCCCTTCGGTTGATTCTTTCGCCAATATTTTTTATTTATTCCAAAAATAATCTCCTTGAAGTTTCAGGTCATTCCGAGAACTTTTATTTCTGCACAAAAATAACACCATGGCAATTCTGCTGAAAACAGCGTAAGTCCAAGTTAGTTCCATTCAAATCATGCAAATTAGAGTCCAAAACAAGGGCAAAAGAGTTTGGAAAATTAGATACGATGGAGACGTATCAACTCCCCCATGCTTAACCCATTGCTTGTCCTCAAGCAAGTCAGTTGACAAATTGAAAGTGATAAAGAAAAGCTTTTACAAACTCTGTTTGATCTTGTTGTTGCGAATTTGTAAGGCCCAGCATTCAAGTTTTCAGCAAAGATCATGAACTAACCATATTCACAATAACATTTAGGTCTCACATTTAATCATATCAATGGCATAATCAACCAGCGAGCAATAATAATAAATCTCGGATGATAACACTTTTTCCAAACAATCACGATATGATATAACAAGATGGTATCTCGCTAGCCCTTTCTGAGATCGCAAAACATAAATGCAGAGCACCCCTGAAGATCAAGGACTAACTAGACATTGTAATTCATGGTAAAAGAGATCCAATCACAGTCATACTCAATATCATATAATAACAACGCATACAAATGACAGTGGTGCTCTCTAGCTGGTGCTTTTTATAAGAGAATGATGACTCAGCAATAAAAGTAAATAGATAGGCCCTTCGCAGAGGGAAGCAGGGATTTGCAGAGGTGCCAGAGCTCGAGTTTTTAAAACAGAGATAAATAATACTTTGAGCAGTATGCTTTCATTGTCAACACAACAACAAAGAGATCTCAGTATCTTCCATGCTACATACATTGTAGGCGGTTCCCAAATAGAATGGTAAAATTTATACTCCCCCACCACCAACAAGCACACTCCACGGCTGGTCCGGAACAACGGGTACCGTCCAACTAACAACAATCCTGGGGGAGTTTTGTTCGCAAGTATATTTTGATTTGATTTGAGCATGGGACTGGGCATCCCGGTTACCAGCCATTTTCTCGTGAATGATGAGCGGAGTCCACTCATCATGAGAATAACCCACCTAGCATGGAAGATACTGACAGCCCCCAGTCGCCACATGAGCGATTCGGGCATGCAAAACAGATTATCATTTGAAGGTTTAGAGTTTGGCACATGCAAAGTTACTTGGAACGGCAGGTAAATACCGCATATAGGATGGTATGGTGGACTCATATGGAACAACTATGGGTTTATGGAAGTGGATGTACAAACAGTATTCCCGGTTAGTACAAGTGAAGGCTAGAAAAAGACTGGGGAGCGACCAACTAGAGAGCGACAAGTCATAAACATGCATTGAGATTAACCAACATTGAATGCAAGCATGAGTAGGATATAAATCACCATGAACATAAATATCGTGGAGGCTATGTTGATTTTGTTTCAACTACATACGTGAACATGTGCCAAGTCAAGCCACTCAAATCATTCAAAGGAGGATACCATCCTATCATACTACATCACAACCATTTTAAAAGCATGTTGGCAGGCAAGGTAAACTATTATAAAGTCCTAGCTAATTAAGCATGGCATGAATAACTATAATCTCTAATTATCATTGCAAACATGTTTCATTCATAATGGGCTGAATCAAGAACAATGAACTAATCATATTTAGAAAAACAAGATAGGTCCAGTTCATACCAGCTTTTCCTCATCTCAATCATTTCATCATATATCGTCATTATTGCCTTTCACTTGCACAACCGAACGGTGTGGATAATAATAATAGTGCACATGCATTGGACTAAGCTGGAATCTGCAAACATATACACAAAGGGGAAGAAAAGGTAATATGGGCTCTTTGTTAGATCAACAATAATGCATATGAGAGCCACTCAACATTTTCATCGTGGTCTTCTCCACTCGACCCCCAAAGAAAAGAAAAGAATTTCAAAGAAGCACACTGAAATGTTTTTGGAGTTTTTGTTTTTCTGAAGAAAGTAAAACAAGAACGAGAAAAACTATTTACACGGGAAAGCTCCCAACAAGTAAAAGAAGAATGAGAAATCTTTTTGGGTTTTCTTTAATACTACTACTAAACATGCATGGAAAGTAAACTACAACAGATTTTTTTGGTTTTTCTTAAGGTTTTTCAAACACACAAAAGGAAAGCGAGAAAAATAAATAAACTAACATGGATAATACAATGAAAAAGTATGAACACTGACAACTGGAATGAGTGTGTGAACATGAATGTAAAGTCGGTGAGAAATACGTACTCCCCCAAGCATAGGCTTTTGGCCTAAGTTGGTCTACGCCCATGGATCAAAGTAGCCCTCTCCGGTGTACTGAGGAGGGTCCTGGGGGTTCCACTGGTTAGCAAGCTCCTGTGGCTCCCACTGATAACTAGACTCTTGATATGGATCAGGTGATGGTTCTGGCTCAGGAGCTGGGGATCGCGTCCCCTCCCAGTATGCATGAATGTCCGGGGGCAAAATGAAGTACCTGCCTGAATGAATATCGAACAAAGTAGGTGCAGGCAAGGTAATAATCTGAATAGTATCCTCACTAAATACCAGGTTATAAATAAGTCTCTTTTCCTTATCACAGCGAATAAACTTATGTGCTACCATGCTTTCATAATCTAAGTATATAGTGGGTAGCAACTTCTCCTCTTTTTCATCGTGCCTAATAGGTATCTCGAAGCGTCTAGCAAGGCGGGAGGTGAAGATACCTCCAAAAATAGGACCCTTTATACGGTTTAAACTCAACCGTTTAGCAATCATAGCGCCTAAACTGAAAGTTCTATCACGAAGTAAAGCATGGCGCAAAATGGCAAGGTCAGGAGCACTAAGGCCTCCACTGTCCCCGCGACCAATTAAACATCTCCCCGCAAATAATGAGTAGTAGCGCAAAACAGGAAAATGTAAACTAGATACTCTCGCTTCCGACACCTTTCTCCTTTCCCCTACAGTAACTTCATCAATAAAATCTTCAACATCACTAGGACGTGGTTCCTCGACGCTACCCTCATAAGGTAATTTACAAACCTCACAAAAGTCATAAAGCATCATCTCCTTATGCTCATCATATAAGTGAAACTCTACTGTGGGTGGTGATCTCCTAGCATGAAAATGAAAATTTTGCACGAAAGTATTAGTGAGTAGGAGATACTGATCACACTGGTCATGGACGAAGTCGGTGATGCCTGCATTCTCAGCCAAATGATAGAAATCCTCATAAATTCTGGCCGCTTCCAAGAATGCATCATATGGCCATTCACACGGCCGAATCTCTGTGGCGCGAGGAAGATTGTACTTGGGCTTTCCCTTCTCTTCATTTGCTTTTTCCTTCGAACCCCGGCTCGAGGAGCCTCTCAACAATCTCCTCATCATTTTCTTTCTCTGAAAATTTCTGAAATTTTTTGTGACTCAAAATAAAAGTAAACCAAACTCAACAAAATTGATAGCAACTACTCCTACAAGTGTCTAGAGGCTATATCATGCATCAAAATTACTTTGGACCATATAAATTTGACATGCAAGCTCAAGAACAAGGTCACCACAACAGCAAAAATTTGCAATAAATAAAGCACTAGAACAAAAGCTAATTGGACCAATGGAGGAGTCACATACCGAAGAACAATCCCCGAAAGCAGTTTGGCGAATGGAGCTTTGAGCAAGGAGATTGAAAATGGCAGCAAAATGAGCAAGAACACGAGTTTGAGCTATGGGATGATTTTTTCTGGAGGAAGACGAAGTGGATGGGTGCTAGAATAAGTGGAGGGGGGCCACGTGGGACCAACAAGACAAGGGGGCGTGCCCAGGGGGGTAGGGCGCGCCCTTCGTCCTTGTGGCCCACTGGTGCATCCCCCTGGTGTGTTCTCAATGCCAGAAATTCTCAAATATTCTATAAAAAATCATACTAAATTGTTAGGGCATTTGGAGAACTTTTATTTTCGGGACATTTTTTTATTGCACGGATAATTCAGAAAACAGACAGAAAATACTATTTTTGCTTTATTTAATCTAAATAACAGAAAGTAAAGAGTGGGTACAGAAAGTTGTGCCTTCTAAATTCATCCATCTCATGCCCATCAAAAGGAATCCATTAACAAGGTTGATCAAGTCTTTTTAACAAACTTCTTCCGAATGACATGAAACCGGAGAATTTTTGAATAACACTAGGTTACCTCCACGGGGATATGCACTTCCCCAATCATAAGAATATCATATTTATTTTTGACAGTAGGAAGAGGGAATTCAAAACCTCCAATAGTAATAGTTGAAATTTTTCCAATAGAATTGATACTATGAACTTGAGGTTGTTTCTTCGGAAAGTGTACTGTATGTTCATTACCATTAACATGAAAAGTGACATTGCCTTTGTTGCAATCAATTACAGCCCTTGCAGTATTCAAAAAAGGTCTACCAAGGATGATCGACATACTGTCGTCCTCGGGAATATCAAGAATAACAAAGACCGTTAAGATAGTAATGTTTGCAACCACAACAGGCACATCCTCACAAATACCGATGGGTATAGCAGTTGATTTATCAGCCATTTGCAAAGAGATTTCAGTAGGTGTCAACTTATTCAATTCAAGTCTATGATACAAAGAGAAAGGCATAACACTAACACCGGCTCCAAGATCACATAAAGCAGTTTTAACATAGTTTCTTTTAATAGAGCATGTTATAGTTGGTACTCCTGGATCTCCAAGTTTCTTTGGTATTCCACCCTTAAAAGTATAATTATCAAGCATGGTAGAAATTTCAGCTTCCGGTATCTTTCTTTTATTAGTAACAATATTTTTCATATACTTAGCATAAGGAGGCATTTTAAGCATATCAGTCAAACGCATATGCAAAAAGATAGGTCTAATCATTTCAGCAAAGCGCTCAAAATCCTCATCATCCTTTTTCTTGGATGGCTTAGGAGGAAAGGGCATGGGTTTCTGAACCCATGGTTCTCTTTCTTTACCATGTTTCCTAGCAACGAAGTCTCTCTTATCATAACGTTGATTTTTTGATTGTGGGTTATCAAGATCAACAGCAGGTTCAATCTCTACATCACTATCATTACTAGGTTGAGCATCATCATGAACATCATTACTAACATTATCACTAGGTTCATGTTCATCTCTAGATTGTGTCTCAGCATCAGAAATAGAAATATCATTGGGATTCTCAGGTGTATCTATAACAGGTTCACTAGAAGCATGGAAAGTCCGATCAGTTTTCTTTTTCTTTTTATTACTAGGACTAGGTGCATCAGTATTAATTCTCTGAGAATCTTGCTCAACTCTCTTAGGATGGCCCTTAGGATTCAAAGGTTCCTGAGTCATTTTACCACCTCTAGTCAAAACCCTAACAGCATTATCATTGTTCTTACTATTCAACTCATTAAGCAAATCATCTTGTGCCTTAAGTACTTGTTCTACTTGAGTTGTAACCATGGAAGCATGTTTACTAATAATCTTAAGATCATTAACAGTTCTACTCATATAATCACCCAAGTGGTCAAGCATGTAAGCATTACGTTTCAATTGTCTACTAACATAAGCATTGAAGTTTTCTTGTTTAACAATAAAATTATCAAACTCATCCAAGCAATGACTAGCAGACTTATTATGAGGAATATCATCTTCATCAAATCTATGGAGAGAGTTTACCTCTACTACCTATGTCGGGTTATCAAGATCGTGTATTTCTACAATAGGTGGTAGATTCTTTAGCTTTACTGCTTTTTTCTTTCATAGATTTATTTGCCTATTGCATATCTTCAGGATAGAGAAATAGAATACCCCTTTTCTTCGGAGTTGGCTTAGGAGTTGGTTCAGGAAGTGTCCAATAATTATCATTACTCAATATATTATTCAATAGCAATTCAGCTTGCTCAACAGTTCATTCCTTGAAAACACAACCAGCACAACTATCAAAGTGGTCTCTGGAAGCATCGGTTAGTCCATTATAAAAGATCAGGTAAAGCATTAAATAATTGGAGAAGCCTCCCCCAAGCTTGTGGGAGACTCTCTTCTTCAATTTGCACAAAGTTAAATATTTCCCTTAGGGCAGCTTGTTTCTTGTGAGCGGGGAAATATTTTTCAGAGAAGTAGTAAATCATATCCCGGGGACTAAGCACACAACCAGGAGCAAGAGAATTAAACCATAACTTAGCATCACCCTTTAATGAGAAAGGAAACAACTTAAGAATATAGTAATTGCGAATTTTTTCCTCATGAGCAAATAGGGAGGCTATATCATTCAATTTAGTAAGATGTGCCACAACAGTTTCAGATTCATAACCATAGAAAGGATCAGATTCAACCAAAGTAATTAACTCAGGATCGACAGAGAATTCATAATCCTTATCAGTAACAGAGATAGGTGAAGTAGAAAACATAGGGTCATATTTCATTCTAGCATTCAAAGACTTTTCTTTCAGCTTAGCTAGCAGTTTCCTAAGATTATCTCTATCATTGGAAGCAAAGAAGTTTCTAGAAGTTTCTTCATCCATAAAATAACCCTCAGGTACAACAGGCAATTCATATCTTGGGGGAGAATCATAATCTTCAGTTTCAATAATATCATCAGTTTTAGTACTTTCATTCTCTCTAACCCTAGCAAGTTGTTCATCAAGAAATTCACCTAGTGGCACAGCATTATCAAGCATAGAAGTAGTTTCATCATAAGCATCATGCATAGCAGAAGTGGCATCATCAATAACATGCGACATATCAGAAACAATAGCAGGTGTAGGTGTCACAAGTTTACTCAAAACAGAAGGAGAATCAAGTGCAGAGCTAGATGGCAGTTCCTTACCTCCCCTAGTAGTTGAGGAAAAAATCTTGGTTTTTTGATCTTTCAAATTCCTCATAGTGATCAACAGATATAAATCCCAAGTGACTCAGAGAATAGAGCTATGCTCCCCGGCAATAGCGTTAGAAAAAGGTCTTGATAACCCACGAGTATAGGGGATCGCAACAGTTTTCGAGGGGAGAGTATTCAACCCAAATTTATTGATTTGACGCAAGGGGAGCCAAAGAATATTCTCAAGTATTAGCAGCTGAGTTGTTAATTTAACCACACCTGAAAGACTTACTATCTGCAGCAAAGTATTTAGTAGCAAAGTAGTATGGAAGTAACGGTAACAGTGGCAAAAGTAACAGTAGCTGTTTTGTAGCAATCGTAACAGTGGCAACGGAAAAGTAACTTATCAAAGATCAATATGTGAAAAGCTCATAGGCAATGGATCAATGATGGATAATTATGTCGGATGGCATTCATCATGCAACAGTTATAACAAAGGGTGACACAGAACTAGCTCCAATTCATCAATATAATGCAGGCATGTATTCCGAATATAGTCATACGTGCTTATGGAAAAGAACTTGCATGACATCTTTTGTCCTACCCTCCCATGGCAGCAGGGTCCTATTGGAAACTAAGGGATATTAAGGCCTCCTCACTACTGGAATCAGCTTCTTTGCCGTCCGCCACGACGGACGGCAAAGGCATAGATCATGGATGGCAAACCTCTTTGCCGTCCGCCAGCAGACGGCAAAATGTCCGGATGAACAGGTGCCAGCAAAGGCCTTCTTTGCCGTCCGCTTCCTGGAAACGGACGGCAAAGGATTGTGCCGTCTGCCTCTGGTGGCCAGCAGACGGCAAAGATCGTGGACGGCAGTGAGGTGGGGTGAGGGCCGTTAGGGGTTAACGGCGTGCTTTGCCGTCAGCCAGCGGACGGCAAAGAGGCTAACGTCTTTGCCGTCCGCTGGCAGACGGCAAAGTGCTCAAACATGCCAGTCCCAGGAATCACAGGTAGCTGCCACGTGGCATGTTTGCCGTCAGCTAGCTGACGGCAAAGAGCCTGTACAGCCCTGTTTTTAATTTAATTCATTCAATTTGACAGCAATTCGCAGATATACATATATACACAACAAGCATATCCAACACACTAGTTTCATCATATATACATACATAACCAACACATATATAGTTCCATCCTTACATATTACAAAAGTTTCACATTGTTCATCCAACACCATTATCCATCCATCCATATAACAAGTTCCAACCATGCAAGTTCATTGATACAAAATAAAAGCACAAATGGAAAAGAAGCACTCCATCCATGCAAGCTTCCGTGAATTAAATCAAATCTGCAAAATGATAAACAAGATGTTAGAAGAAGAAGAATAAAATGAAGAAGAACAAGAACAAGACTATAAGAAGTAAGCATACTTAAGTAAAATGGAGCTAACCTAGAAGAAAATGAAGAAGAAGAAGAAGAAGAAGAAGACTAGAAGAATACTAGAAGAAGACTAGAAGAATAAGAAGAATAAGAAGAAGAAGAAGAAGAAGAAGAAGAAGAAGACTATAAGCTTATTATGTAAACTTGGTCATTTTGTGCTAACATAAGTAATTTTGGAGTTAACCTATAGGAAAGTAAGCATAGTAGAGATAACTTAGCATATTAGAGCTAACATAGGTAACTAAGCATATTAGAGCTAACATAGGTAACTAAGCATATTAGAGCTAACTTAGAGCTAACTTATGTCATTTCGGAGGAAACAAAGCTAAGTATATATAGATCATTTTGGAGATCAAACATACCTGACATAGTTCAGTTCTCATTGTTCTTCTCCTTCTCCTTCCTCAGCCTGATGCGCCAAGAGCGGCGAGGCGGTGGAGGCAGTGGGATGTAGTCTTCTACCATAATTGGCGTGGTCATGTCGCCCACCGGCGCGAGGTCATTGTCAGGCACCACCACCATCGCGAGGCCATCTTCAGGCAGGACAGGCATGACCATCACTAGGTCATCCTCAGCCACCACCATCGCTAGGTAATCCTCAGCCTGATGCCCACTCTGCTCCTCTTCTTCCCCACTCCAGTCCGGATCATCCTCCTTGCTGTTGCTTTTGCTACAGCCAGAATCGCTGTTGCTTTTACTACAGCCAGAATCGCTGCTGCTTTGGCTGTAGCCAATGTCGCTACTGCTGCTCCCATTGCCTGTCCAAATGCAACAATGACCGTTAACAATCAATGCGAGACAAAGCCAAATGTAGAGGAATAAGAAGAGGCAGAACATACTGGCATCATCGTCGTCAGCGTAGCGCATGCGACACATAGTCGCGTTGAACACCTTCATGATGAGCATGGTGGCGTCGTCGTCGTACCAGAAGAGAAGTACCCCTGCCGCAGGTCGTAGGCACGGTAGAACTTCTCCCAGCCACGACACAGGTACATGTGGCCCTCCTTGATCACCAACTCCACGTCCCACAGCCTGCGAAACCCGCTGCCGGCCTGTCGCAGCTTCACATTATTTGGCGGATCTTCACCCAGCATGTTCATAAAAGTGTCAGGCAGCCTCTGTAGTTTGGGACAATGAGTGATGTAGCAAACAACAGAGTTATCATAATGAGATGGGTGAAGGGGAGATCTCTCCTTTTATATACCTGCCTCGTGGATGATACTAAAGTCCCAAGTATGATACTGAAGAACTCGAAAGCATCCAACTTGTACTCCGGTGTGGCAGAGTGGATTCTGCGGTGGTGGCTTCCCCCCATCTCTGATAAGCAGCAGAAGATAATCAACTACACCAAGTTATCATTTCTCATTCAAAAAACAATGCACTTGTGGACATATGATGGCTCTAGTTGAATTTATTAGTAGCACTAGTCATCAAAAATGTTGACTTTAGTTGAATTTCATATAATAACTATTTTAACTTCTTTGGGTCAGCAAACTAGGCAACTAGCTAGAAGTATAAAAACATTCAACTAAAGAAAAGAAAGAAACTGCAAAACATGGCGGAACCCTAAATAAGAAAGTATAAAAACGTGTCTTTTTCTTCATCTTCCCCTCTTCTTCTTTTTTCCTCTTTTTCCTTTTCTTCTTCTTCTTCTTCTTCTTCTTCTTCTTCTTCTTCTTCTTCTTCTTCTTCTTCTTCTTCTTCTTCTTCTTCTTCTTCTTCTTCTTCTTCTTCTTCTTCTTCTTCTTCTTTTTCTCCTCCTCTTCCTCTTCTTCCTTTCCCTTTCCCTCTTCTTCTTTTCCTTTTTCTCTTCTTCCTTTTTTTCCTTATTCTTTTCTAATATGTGAACTATCTAAACCCACTCGTCCCCGGGCGCCCTCTTTTTCTCCCTAGTTCCATTTCTTCTCTTTCTCTTCATTCTTCTTCTTCTTCTTCCTCTTCTTCTTCTTCTGTCTTCTTCTTTCTCTCTCTTCTTTCTTCCTTCCCTTCTCTCGTTCTTTTCTTTTTTCCTATTCTTTTCTATATGGAACTTCTAACTTCGGGCGCTTTTCCTTTCTTCTTCTCTTCTTACTTCTTCTTGCTTCTTCTTTCTTCTTCTTCTCGCTTCTTCTGTCTTCTTCGTTCTTCTTCTTCTTCTTCTTCTTCTTCTTCTTCATTCTTCTATTCTGTTCTTCTTCTAGTCTTCTCCTCTCCTCCTCCTCTTTCCTCCCTCCCCTCCTCCTTCTACTCCTCTCTCTTCTAAACTAAAACTAAAACTAATCTAAAATAAACTAAACTCAAATAAACTAAAACTAAAACTAAAACTAAACTGAAAATAAAACTAAACTAAAACTAAAACAGAAACTAAACTAGAAGAAACGAAAAAAACAAAACTAAAAAAGGGGGGAAGAACAAACCTGCAGGGGATCGCCGGTGGGGCGGGGCGGCGCAGGGGCCGCGGGGAGGAGGGCGGCAGCGGGGCGGGGCGACGTAGGGCCGCGGGGAGGGGTCCGGCACTGGGGCGGCCCGACGCAGGCCTCTCCGGCGACGGGGCGCGGCGGGGCGACGGGGCGACGGGGCGCGGCGGGGCAGCGGGGCGATGGGGCGCAGGGGGGGAGGGCTGGACGGCGGTGGGGGCTGAGTCCGGGTGGCGGGGCTGGCGGGCGGCGGCGGCAGAGCGGCGGGGGAGGAGAGAGGTGGGCGCGTGGGAGGGAAACAGAGAAAGAGAGAGAGAGGGGAGACGGCTCGGCCTGTTAAGTGGGCCTTCTTTGCCATCTGCTAGTAGACGGCAAAGAGGGCGGCCGTTTAGGGCTAGCCCACGTCTCCTCTTTGCCGTCCGCTGGCGGACGGCAAAGAACCTGACCTAGCCACGCCGTGCATCGTGGGGCCCACCTGGCCCTTTGCCGTCTGCCTTCTAGCTCTTTGCCGTCAGCTGGCTGACGGCAAAGAAACAGCTGACGACAAATAGACTTTTTGCCATCTACACTTTCTTTGCCGTCCACTTTGTGGAAGCGGACGGCTAAGAGGCTCTTTACCATCAGCTGGCGGACGGCAAAGAGGTGGCAGACGGCAAATTACCAGATTCCAGTAGTGCCTTTTAATAGAGTATCGGACCAAAGCATTAGCACTTAGTGAATACATGAACTCCTCAAACTACGGTCATCGCCGGGAAGTGTCCTGACTATTGTCACTCCGGGGTTGCCAGATCATAACACATAGTAGGTGACTATAACTTGCAAGATAGGATCAAGAACACAAATATATTCATGAAATCATGGCACTCGGGCCCTAGTGACAAGCATTAAGCAGAGCAAAGTCATAGCAACATCAATCTTAGAACATAGTGGATACTAGGGATCAAACCGTAACAAAACTAACTCGATTACATGGTAAATCTCATCCAACCCATCACCGTCCAGCAAGCCTACAATGGAATTACTCACGCACGGCGGTGAGCATCATGAAATTGGTGATGGAGGATGGTTGATGATGACGATGGCAACGATTTCCCTTCTCCGGAGCCCAAAACGAACTCCAGATCTGCCCTCCCGAGGAAGAACAGGAGGTGGCGGCGGCTCCGTATCATAAAACGCGATGAATCCTTCTCTCTCTGATTTTTTTCTCCCCGAACGTGAATATATGGAGTTGGAGTTGAGGTCGTTGGAGGTCTGTGGGACCCACAAGACCAGAGGGCGCGCCATAGGGGGGTGGGCGTGCCCTCCACCGTTGTGGACAGGGTGTGGGTCCCTTCGGTTAATTCTTTCGCCAATATTTTTTATTTATTCCAAAAATAATCTCCGTGAAGTTTCAGGTCATTCCGAAACTTTTATTTCTGCACAAAAATAACACCATGGCAATTCTGCTGAAAACAACGTTAGTTCGGGTTAGTTCCATTCAAATCATGCAAATTAGAGTCCAAAACAAGGGCAAAAGAGTTTGGAAAAGTAGACACGATGGAGACGTATCAATGGTCATTGTTCAGATCTTTACAGGCTGTTGTTTTAGAAGATTCTATTTTTGTTGCATAGTTTGCTTGTTTTGATGAACCTATGGATTATATCGAGGGAGGGGGGGGGGGTATAAGTCATGGAGAAGTTGGAATACAGTGGGTATTATGCAATAATAAAATATGAATGGGTTCATAACAGTACCTAAAGTTAATGACTTGCTTGTTATACTAACGGATCTCACGAGGTTCCTGTTAAGTTTTGTGTGATTGAAGTTTTCAAGTTTTGGGTGAGACATCAATTTGAGGAGAATAAGGAGTTGCAAGACCCTAAGCTTGGGGATGCACAAGGCACTCCAAGGTAATATTCAAGGAATACTCAAGCGTCCAAGCTTGGGGATGCCCCAGAAGGCATCCCCTCTCTCGTTTTCATCATTATCGGTAACCTTACTTGGAGCTATATTTTTATTCGTCACATGATATGTGTTTTGCTTGGAGCGTCATTTTATTTTAATTGGATTTGCTTGCTATTATTTTGAATAATGTTTTGTATATTTTATTTCAATAAAAAGTGTCAATGATAGCCTTCACCATGCTTAGTGAAAGTGCAAGTAATCCCCGGGTCGTTTTGGTAATTAATAACAACATATATCTCATTGAACTAATAGCCATTCAAGTTAAAGATTTCGGAAAGTTCGATGATTGGCATGGCAAGGACTAGTGATTGTGGACCCCTCAAAATGGTAAGGACATGGAATTGGTAAAAGCTCAAGACTCTACATTTTTGGTTAAGTGATCCAAGATCACATTGAGTACATAGGAAAGCCAATAATATTAAAAGGGGATGAGGTGTTGTTGATGATCTTTTTGCTCAAATGCTTAGTGATATTTTATACGTCTCTATCGTTTCTACTTTTCCAAACTCTTTTGCCCTTGTTTTGGACTCTAATTTGCATGATTTGAATGGAACTAACCCGGACTGACGCTGTTTTTAGCAGAATTGCCATGGTGTTATTTGTGTGCAGAAATTAAAGTTCTCGGATTCACATAAAAATTTATGAAGAATATTTTTGGAATATATATAAAATACTGGCGCAAGAATTAACCAGAGGGGGTCCACCCAGGGGCCACAAGCCTGGGGGGCGCAGCCCCCCTGGGGCACGCCTAGAGGGCTTGTGGGCCCCCTGGACCTCCTCCGATCTCAACTCCAACTCTATATAACCCTATTCGGGGAGAAAAAAATCAGAGAGAAGGATTCATCACGTTTTGCGATAAGGAGCCGCCGCCGCCTCCTGTTCTTCATCGGGAGGGCTGATCTGGAGTCCATTCGAGGCTCCGGAGAGGGAGATTCATCGCCATCATCATCAACCTTCCTCCATCACCATTTTCTTGATGCTCACCGCCGTGCGTGAGTAATTCCATCATAGGCTTGCTGGATGGTGATGGGTCGGATTAGATTTATCATGTAATCGAGTTAGTTTTGTTAGGGTTTGATCCCTAGTATCCACTATGTTCTGAGATTGATGTTGCTATGACTTTGCTATGCTTAATTCTTGTCACTAGGGCCCGAGTGCCATGATTTCAGATGTGAACCTATTATGTTTTCATGAATATATGTGAGTTCTTGATCCTATCTTGCAAGTTGTAGACACCTATTACGAGTTATGATCCGCATACCCCAAGGTGACAATAATTAGGATTCTTTCCGGTGATTACCGTAGTTTGAGGAGTTCATTTATTCACTAAGTGCTAATTCTTTGTCCAGTTCTCTATTAAAAGGAGGCCTTAATATCCCTTAGTTTCCATTAGGACCCTACCGCCACGGGAGGGTAGGACAAAAGATGTCATGCAAGTTCTTTTCCATAAGCATGTATGACTATGTACGGAATACATGCCTACATTATATTGATGAATTGGAGCTAGTTCTGTGTCACCCTTTGTTATGACTGCTACATGATGAATATTATCCAACACAATTATCATTGCCGATCCGATGCCTACGAGATTTTCACATATTGATCTTTGCTAAGTTACTTTCGTTGCTATTGCTATTACAATCACTACAAAACTGCTACTGTTACATTTGCCACTGTTACCGTTACTTCCATACTTCTTTGCTACTAAATACTTTGCTGCAGATATTAAGTCTTTCAGGTGTGGTTGAATTGACAACTCAGCTGCTAATACTCGTGAATATTCTTTGGCTCCCCTTGTGTCAAATCAATAAATTTGGGTTGAATACTCTACCCTCGAAAACTGTTGTGATCCCCTATACTTGTGGGTTATCAAGACCTTTTTCTGGCACCGTTGCCGGGGAGCATAGCTCTATTCTCTGAGGCACTTGGGATTTATATCTGTTGATCACTATGAGGAATCTGAAAGATACCAGAACCATGATTTTTTCCTCTACTACGAGGGGAGGTAAGGAACTGCCATCTAGCTCTACACTTGATTCACCTTCTATTTTGAGCATAGGTCTATTCTCTGAGGCACTTGGGATTTATATCTGTTGATCACTATGAGGAATCTAAAAGATACCAGAACCAAGATTTTTCCCTCTACTACAAGGGGAGGTAAGGAACTGCCATCTAGCTCTGCACTTGATTCACCTTTTGTTTTGAGTAAGCTTGTGGCACCGACACCTGCTATTAATTCGGATATGTCGCAAGTAATTGATGATGCTACTTCTGCTATGCATGATGCTTATGATGATACTACTGCATTGCTTGATAATACTATGCCACAAGGTGAATTTCTTGATGAACAACTTGCTAGAGCTAAAGATGTTGATATTTCTGAAACTGATGAAATTATTGAAACTGAACACTTTGAAACACCTACTAGACCTAGCTCTCCTAGATATGAATTGCCTGTTATACCTGAGGGTTATGTTATGGATGGAGAGGTAGCTAGGGACTTTCTTGCTTGTAAGGATAGAGATGATCTTAAGAAATTACTATGCAAGTGGAAAGAAAAATCTTTGAATGCTAGAATGCAATATGATCCTAAGTTTGCTACTTCACCTATCTTTGTTACTGATAAGGATTATGAATTCTCTGTCGATCCTGAGTTAATTACTTTGGTTGAATCTGATCCTTTTCATGGTTATGAATCTGAAACTGTTGTGGCACATCTTACTAAATTGAATGATATAGCCACCCTATTTCCTCATGAGGAAAAAATTCTCTATTGCTATATTCTTAAGTTGTTTCCTTTCTCATTAAAGGGTGATGCTAAGCTATGGTTTAATTCTCTTGCTCCTGGTTGTGTGCGTAGTCCCCAGGACATAATTTAATACTTCTCTGAAAAATATTTTCCTGCTCATAAGAAACAAGCTGCTTTGCAAGAAATATTTAACTTTGTGCAACTTGAAGAAAAGAGTCTCCCACAAGCATAGGGGAGGCTTCTCCAGTTACTTAATGCTTTGCCTGATCATCCTCTCAAGAAAAATGAAATACTTGATATCTTTTATAATGGACTAACTGATGCTTCTAGGGACCACCTAGATAGTTGTGTTGGTTGTGTTTTCATTGAACGAACTTTTGAACAAGCTAAAGTACTATTGAATAATATATTGAGTAATGATAATGATTGGACTCTTCCCGAACCACCTCCTAAGCCAACTCCGAAGAAAATAGGTATTCTATTTCTCTGTCCTGAAGATATGCAAGAGGCAAAGAAATCTATGAAAGAAAAAGGTATTAAAGCTGAAGATGTTAAGAATTTACCACCTATTGAAGAAATACATGGTCTTGATAACCCGACATAGGTAGTTGAGGTAAATTATCTCTATAGATTTGATGAAGGTGATATTCCTTATAATAAGTCTGCTAGTCAATGCTTGGATGAATTTGATAACTTTATTGTTAAGCAAGAAAACTTCAATGCTTCTGTTAGTAGACAATTGAAACGTAATGCTTATATGCTTGACTGCTTGGGTGACTATATGTGTAGAACTGTTAATGATCTCAAGATTATTAGTAAACATGCTTCCATGGTAAAAACTCAAGTAGAACAATTTCTCAAGGCACAAAATGATTTGTCGAATGAGATGAATAATAAGAACAATGATAATGCTGTTAGAGTTATGACTAGAGGTGGTAAAATGACTCAGGAACCTTTGTATCCTGAGGGCCATCCTAAGAGAGTAGGTCAAGACTCTCAGAAAATTAATACTGATGTACCTAGCCCTCCTAGTAATAAAAAGAAAAGGAAAGATGATAGGACTTTGCATGCTTGTGGTGAACCTGTTGTAGACACACCTGAGAACCCTAATGATATTTCTATTTCTGATGCTGAGACACAATCAGTTGATGAACATGAACCTAGTAATAATGATAATGATGATGTTCATGATGATGCTCAACCTAGTAATGATAATGCTGTGAAGGTAGAACCTACTGTTGATCTTGATAAACCACAACCTAAGAATAAAAGATATGATAAGCGAGACTTCACTGCTAGGAAACATGGTAAAGAAAGAGAACCATGGGTTCAGAAACCCATGCCCTTTCCTCCTAAACCATCCAAGAAAAAGGATGATGAGGACTTCAAGCTCTTTGTTGAAATGCTTAGACCTGTATTTTTGCGTATGCGTTTGACTGATATACTGAAAATGTCTTATGCTAAGTATATGAAAGATATTGTTACAAATAAAAGAAAGATACCGGAAGCTGAAATTCCACCATGCTTGCTAATTACACATTTAAAGGTGGAATACCAAAGAAACTAGGAGATCCAGGAATACCAACTATGCAATGCTCCATTAAAAGAAACTATGTTAAAACCGCTTTATGTGATCTTGGAGCCTGTGTTAGTGTTATGCCTTTCTCTTTATATCGAAGACTTGAATTGAATAAGTTGACACCCACTGGAATCTCTTTGCACATGGCCAATAAATCAACTGCTATACCCATCGGTATTTGTGAGGATGTGCCTGTCGTAGTTGCAAATGTTACTATTTTAACAGACTTTGTTATTCTTGATATACCCGAGGACGACAGTATGTCGATCATCCTTGGTAGAACCTTTTTGAATACTGCAGGGGCTGTTATTGATTGCAACAAGGGCAATGTCACTTTTCATGTTAATGGTAATGAGCATACGGTACACTTTCCAAAGAAACAACCTCATGTGAATAGTATCAATTCTATTAGAAAAGTTTCAACAATTACTATTGGAGGTTTTGAATTTCCTCTCCCTACTGTCAAAAATAAATATGATATTCTTATTGTTGGGGACATGCATATCCCCATTGAGGTAACTTAGTGTTATACGAAGGTTCTCCGATTTCATGTCATTCGGAGGAAGTTTGTTAATAAGACTTGATCAACCTTGTTAATGGATTCCTTTTGACAGGCATGAGGTGGATGAATTTAGTAAACACAACTCTCTGTACCCACTCTCCACTTTCTGTTATTTAGAGTAAATAAAGCAAAAATGCTATTATTTGTCTGTTTTCTGAATTATCCGTGCAATAAAAAATGACCAGAAAATAAAAGTTCTCCAAATGCCCTAAAAATTTAGTATAATTTTTTCTAGAATATTTAAGAATATTTGGCACCGAAAACACCTCAGGGAGGTGCACCAGTGGGCAAAAGCCCACAGGCACGCCCACCCCCCTCGGCATGCCTACAGGGCTTGTGGGTCCCACGTGGTTCCCCCACACTTATGCCAGCACCCATCCACTTCGTCTTCCTCCCGAAAAAAATCCCACCATTGCTCAAACCCGTGTTCTTGCTCTTTTTGCTGCCATTTTCGATCTCCTTGCTTAGAACTCCGTTTCCGAAACTGTGTCGGGGGATTGTTCATCGGTATGTGACTCCTCCAATGGTCCAATTAGTTTTTGCTATAGTGCTTTATATATTGCAAATTTTTGCTCCTGTGGTGACCTTGTTCTTGAGCTTGCATGTCAAATTTATATGGTCCAAAGTAGTTTTGTTGCATGATATAGCCTCTAGGCACTTGAGGGAGTAGTTGCTATCAATCTTGTTGAGTTTGGTTCACTTCTATTTTGAGTCACTAAAAATTTCAGAAATTTTCAGAGAAAAGAAAAACCATGAGTTGATGGTTAAGGGGCTCTTCGAGCTGGAATTCAGAGGGAAATGAAAACGAGGAGAAGAAGAAGCCCAAGTAGAATCTTCCTCGCGCTGTAGAAGTTTGGCCGTGTGAGTGGCCAAGTGATACATTCTTGAGGGAGACAGGAATTTATGACGAATTCTACTATTTGGCGGAGAATGCCGGCATCACCGCCTTCCTCCAAGATAAGTGTGATCAATACCTCCTACTCCCTAATACCTTCGTGCAAAATTTTCACTTTCATTCTAGGAAGGATCCTCCCATGGTAGAAGTTCACTTTTATGATGTGCCCAAGCGAATGACACTTTATGACTTTTGCGATGTTTGCAAAATACCTTATGAGGGCAGCGTCAGTGAGCCACGTCCTAGAGAGGTGGAGGATTTCATTGATGAAATTACTGTGGGGGAAGGGAGAGGAGTGTCGGAAGCGAGAGTGGCTAGTTTACATTTTCCTGTTCTACGCTATTATTCATTATTTGCCGGGAGATGTTTGATTGGTCGTGGGGAGAGTGGAGGCCTCAGTGCCCCTAACCTTGCCATTTTGCACCATGCTTTATATTCTGATAGAACTTTTAGTTTGGGCACTATTGTTGCTCGACGGTTGAACACGAACCGCTCAAAGGGTGCTATTTTTGGAGGTATCTATGCTTCCCGCCTTGCTAAACATTTTGAGATACCCATTAGGCACGATGAGGAGGAGGACATTTTGTTACCCACTAAATATTTAAACTATTCCAGTATGGTAACACACAATTTTATTAAGAAAGATGATGACAAGAGGCTCCTCTACAACCTAGTATTTAGTCAGGGTACTTGTGAGATTATTACCTTGCCTGCATCTTCTTTGTTCAATATTCATTCAAGCAGGTACACTATTATGCCCGAGGACATCTACGGATTTTGGAGTCTTTCACAACCCCCAACACGTGAGCCAACACCAGTTCCTGATCCATATTAGGAGCCAGTTTATTAGTGGGAGCCACAAGGAGCTCGCCAACCAATGGAACCCTCAGGACCCTCCGCCGTATCGCGAAGAGGGTTATTTCCTGCCATGGTCATAGACCAACTTAGGACAAAAGCCTAAGCTTGGGGGAGTACGTATCTCTCACCGACATTACATTCATGTTCACACAGTCATTTTAGTTGTTAGTGTTCATAATTTTTTATTGTATTATCCATGTTAGTTTATTTTTCTCGCTTTCTTCTTGTGTGTTTGAAAAACTTTGAGAAAATCCAAAAAAAATAGTTCTCGCTCCTTTTAGTTTTCTTTCTAGTTTATTTAGTAGTAGTATTAAAAGAAAACCCAAAAATATTTCTCGTTCTTCTTTTGCTTGTTGGGAGCTTTCCCGTGTAAATAGTTTTTCTTGTTTTCGTTTTACTTTCTTCAGAAAAACAAAAACTCCAAAAATATTTCAGCGTGTTTCTTTGAAATTCTTTTTCTTTTTATTTGGGTCGTGAGAGGAAGACCACGATGAAAATGTTGAGTGGCTCTCATATGCATTATTGTTGATTTAACAAAGAGCCCATGTTACCTTGTCTTCTCCTTTGAATAAATGTTTGCAGATTCCAGCTTAGTCCAATGCACGTGCACTCTTATTATTATTCACACCATTCGGTCATGCAAGTGAAAGGCAATAATGACGATATATGATGAAATGATTGATATGGAGAAAAGCTAGTACGAACTCGACCTATTTTTGTTTTTGTAAATATGATTAGCTCATCATTCCTGATTCAGCCTATTATGAATGAAACATGTTTGCAAAGACAATTAGAGATTATAGTTGCTCATGCCATGGTTAATTAGCTAGGAGTGGATAATGGTTTGTCTTGTGTGCCAACATGCCATTTATAATGGTTATGATGTAGTATGATAGGATGGTATCCTCCTTTGAATGACTTGGCACATGTTCACGCATGTAGTTGAATCAAAAACAACATATTCTCCATGATATTTATGTTCATGGTGATTTATATCCTACTCATACTTGCACTCAACATTGGTTAATCTCAATGCATGTTTATGACCGTTGTCGCTCTCTAGTTGGTCGCTCCTCAATCTTTTGCTAGCCTTCACTTGTACTAAGCGGGAATACTGCTTGTGCATCCACTTCCTTAAACCGAAAGTTGTTCCATATGAGTCCACCATACCTACCTATATGCGGTATTTACCTGCCGTTCCAAGTAAATTTGCACGTGCCAAACTCTAAACCTTCAAATAATAATCTGTTTTTTATGCCCGAATCGCTCATGTAGCGACTGGGGGCTGTTAGTATCATCCATGCTAGGTGGGTGTCGGATTCGGGGTTCCGCAGACCCTTGAGAGGTTCGAACTCTGGGGTGCGTGCGAAGAACTCTCCTGCCCCAGTCTGCCTGCTCAATGATTCCACAGCCTAGCTCGACAAACCCAAGGGACAAGAGACACAGCAGTTTATCCTGGTTCGGGCCACCTTGCGGTGTAATACCCTACTCCAGCTTTGTGGTGGATTGCCTCGGAGGGCTGAGGATGAACTAGTACAGAGGTGGAACGACCTCAGGAGGTGAGGTGTTCTTGAGCTCGATGAGCTGGTGAGGTGGTGAGGGCGGAACGGATCTGATCCCCCCCTAAGGTGGTGGCTAAGTCCTATTTATAGTGGCCTTGGTCCTCTTCCCAAATATAGGTAGGAAGGGATCCCACAACGGCCAAATTCGAAGGGAGACAACTAGTACAAGTTATCCTGACAAAAGTAGTCTTCACCAACAAAAGCCTCTGATGGTGACGCTATAGAGGGCTCCGCGATGACCTCCGTCCTGCCGTCCTGGTGGTCCTGTTCTTGTTGCACCGATATGGAAACCTTTGCTTGATTCCTCGGGACTCCGCGCCTGCGCTTGCCTCCTTGGCACCAAAGAAGAAACTGGTACACTGCGCCCGCTGGCGCCCGCCTGGTCTTGGTCGTCATGCCTCACGTCAGGTGAACCTCGCGAGGTGCGGCTTGCATTGATATCTCCGCTCCTCGTGAGCCAGCCTTGGGAGGCCGCCCCTCGTGGAGGTCTTGGTGTCGTCCGCCTCGCGAGGCTTGGCCCCTCGCGAGGGTCTTGAGTTGTTGTTGCTAAAGCTGGGCCATACCAGGCCATCGATGGAGCCATGCCATAGGCCGCAGGCAGGCAAGTCTGGTCACCCTCGGTCCCAAGATGCCGACAGTAGCCCCCGGGCCCAAGGCGCGCTCGAACTTGGCTTCGAGGTGAAGCCAAAGGGCAAGTGCGGAGCGCCGCGGGCCCTAACCACCTGCGGCCTCGGTCGCTGTGTGGCGATTGATGGGGCATGGGCGCCTCCGCTTCCCCACGCTGCCTCGGCAACTGCTCGACTTGACGAGGCCCTGTTGCATGTAGAGAAAAATCATCATTACGCGCGATCATGGAGGCTGGCGGTCAGCCTCCCCTTGGCTATAAATGAGGAGAGGAGCGAAGCCCCCCTTGCTCGTCTCCGTCTTCTCGCCACCCGCTCCTTCTTCTTCCTTCTTGCCTCACCGTCTTGCCGCGGTGCTCATGGCGCCGACGAGGAAGTTCTCTGCTGCCGAGAAGGGGAAGGCCCTAAGGAGGGGCCCGGTTCGTCGCCACCCAAGTGGGGACGAGGTCGCCCCCGCAAGCATGCGGCGACCCCTGTGGTGGCTCCTCGTGGACGTGGGCGTGCCTCGAGTGGCCGTGGCGGCGCCTCTTCTCGCGGCGAGAGCCTCCAGGGGCGAGGCAGCCCCTGTGATGGAGGGAGGTGCGCCGTGGTCGCCCGGCCTCCTCGGCAGCGCTTCCACTCGACGGAAGTGCTCCCAGAGTTTGTTGTGTGGTCAGAGGGGCCGACCGGCACCTGGCTCACACTCCCCTGCTTCTTCGCGGGCAAGCTACCAGTCACTGGCCTTGACGGCCTCTAGCTGCAAGCTGATGGCTGCTGCAGCATGGCTTCATGGGTCGGGGTCGAAGTTTCCGCCGCCGGGAACATGGCCCTGACCCGCGGCTGGCAGACGTTCGCCCGCGCGCGTGGCCTAAGCAGGAGGTGCACCCTCCACTTCAGGTACGATGGTGTCGCGACCCACTTCAGGTACGAAGACGACGACGACGATGATGAGCTTGGCCTTGACAACGGCCGTGGTTATGCCGAGGGTGAGCTTGCCCTTGGCGACGGCCGCGGCTCGTTCAGCAGCGGCGGCTCTTCCTCCAGCGAGAGCACAAGCAGCGGTGGTTACGACTAGCCGCCATGCTGCTGGGCTCGCGTTGAGGGAGGTGGCGGGTCTTCTCGCCGCCATGCCCCGGTGAAGCGGGAGGAGGGCTGAGACTGAGCCCAGAGAACCTCAGGAGCTGCTGCAGTCGCGCGGCCACCTCTGTTTAACCTTTCCTTTCTTCTGCATTTTGAAAAAAGTAGAGAGCCCTGCTAGGGCATGTAATGAACCATGGCACTTATGCCGCTATGCCATGTTTATTGTTCTTGTGTTATGCTATGGTGTTCATGTCCCGAGTAGGTGTGGTAGGATAACTTAGCTTGGTACACCCACGGTAGCTTCCCTCCTCATGAGGGCATGTCCTTTAGCACCTGGTGAGGCCCCCTTGCTGCTGACCTAGGAGCCGCTGGCCTCGAGAGGCATCATAAAACTGTAGGGTTTGTTAGAAAACTTGTCGGGTGCCTTGTTCTTCCTTGCGTGAGCCCTCAGGCATGATTAGTTGTGGCTTAGTTCACAGCATCGCGGTACCCGGGGGGCCCGGACTTAAGAGGGTGCGCAAATCACGAGCTCACTCGAGGGCGCCTCGCGAAGATCAAGGAAGCCGAAGCTCTAGGGCAGTAGGGCTTTGGTGAGGTGTGTTCGCGGCGTGGGCTAGCCCAACACACGCACACACCTGTCCAGTCCCCGTGCGAGGTGCACGAGGGAGAGCGACGGGCAACTGCCGTTCTCCCCAACCCAAAAAAAAAACAAGCGAGGCAAGAAGAGAAAACCCTACTAGGCAATCGAGAAACGCTAGAGCTCCAAATTCCATTAAAAGGTTGCAAACCAGCTGCAGAAAGCAAGCAAATGAACAGTCGCGTCCGGCACCTAGTCTAGTCTTCTCACCAGCACGGAGCTAAGTGCAGCACGTGGGAGGGAGCCCCCGAGGCCGGAGGGCAGCACTCTGGAGACTCCGGGGCATGTACAGCCCCACTCATTATTACGTGAGAGTGTCACGAGTGGAGACCTTCACAGGCACTGGGCCTTGCTTCATGGGTAGAACTTCTGGAGGTGATGGATGTTCCAGGCGTTCTGGATGGGGATCCCGTCCTGCGTCTCCAAGCGCACGGCGCCAGGCCTGGAGACGCGGGCAATCCTAAACGGGCCCTCCCACATGAGAGAGAGCTTATGCAGCCCCTCCCTGGAGAGCACCCGCCTCAGGACAAGATCGCCCACCTCGAGCGTCCTGGAGCGGACGCTGCGACAGTGGTACCACCGTAGCGCCTGCTGGTACCTTGCCGCCCGGAGCAAGGCTTGACGGCAGCGTTCCTCTCCCAGCACGAGGTCCATCCCCCGTGAGGCATCCTGGCATGCCTTGTCAAACGCCAGGACCCGCACGGAGCAATGCTTGACTTCGTGTGGGAGAACCGCTTCGGCTCCGCAGACGAGGAAGAATGGAGTCTCGCCCGTCGGCTTGGTGGCGGTGGTGCAGATGGACCACAGCACGGACTAGAGCTCATCGATCCAGCTGCTGCCACAAGCCTCGAGCTTTTTCTTGAAGGTTTTTGTTTTGAGGCCTCTCAGGACCTCCGCGTTGGTGCGCTTAGCTTGGCCGTTGCTGCTGGGGTGCGCCTCTGAGGCGTAGCATATCTGCATTCCAAGGTTAGCACAATATGTTTTGAAGAGATTGCTAGTGAACTGCGAGCCATTGTCGGTGATGATACGATTAGGGACCCTGAAGCAGCACACGAGGCTCTTGATGAACTTGACTGCCAAACCGGCTGGGATGGTGCGGACAGCTTCCACTTCCGCCCACTTGGTGAACTTGTCGATGGCAACGTAGAGGTAGCGGTAGCCCCCAGGCGCCCGTGGGAATGGTCCCAAGATGTCCAGCCCCCAGACCGCGAACGGCCATGAGAGCGGAATGGTTTGGAGGCCCTGAGCAGGCTGGTGGGTCTGCTTGGCGTGGAACTGGCAGGCTTCGCAGGATTTGACCAACTCTGTAGCGTCGTTGAGCGCCGTTGGCCAGTAGAACCCGCTGCGGAATTCCTTCCCCACGAGGGTGCGTGATGAAGAGTGAGTGGTGCCCGCAGTCCCCGCCATGTATATCTGTCAGCAGGTCACGCCCCTGCTCCCTGGAAATGCATCGTAGAGAGATGTCGTTTGGATGCCTCCGATAAAGCTCACCATCCCGAATGCAGTATGTTGTAGCTTGGTGTGCCACCCGCTCTGCGTCTTCCTCCTTCTCCGGCAGGGTTCCTTGGAGCAAATACGCTATGAACTCTTCAGTCAAGCATTCCTCCTGAGGCTCGAGCGCGAGGAGCAAACGCGCCCCTGAGGTCAGGCCGCAGGCTGGGGCTCTCGAGGTTGGTGCTGGGGGGAGCTCCTCCTGAGGCGACGTTGCCTCTGCAGCGGGTGGGGCTGCCGAAGGCTTGAAGAGCCGCTCCTCGAAGACGCCGGGCTCCTGAGGCAGGCGCCGGGATGCCCTCTTGGCGATGTCGTCGGCTTCCTTAATTGTGCCGCGTGGCACGTGCTGCAGTTCCAAGCCCAAGAATTGTTTCTCAATTTTGCGTACCTCCGCAAGATATGCCTCCATGTGCTCGTCCTTCGGCTCATATACTTTGTTGGAGAAGTTGACAAGGAGCTAGGAGTCGCCCTTGATGGTGAGCCGCTTCACTCCCAAAGCTGCCACAACCTTGAGACCGGCGATTAAGCCTTCGTACTCCGCGATGTTATTGGAGACCTTCTCGCCCTGCTGGAAGCAGAGCTGCACGGCGTAGTAGAGCTTGTCCTGGGTGGGAGAGGTGAGCATGTCTCTAGCCCCCGCGCCCTGACGCGCGAAGGCACCGTCAAAGTACATGACCCATCTGTCTGGCGCCTCGTTTCCTAGTGAGAGTGGGCGGTCCTCACCTACTTCAGGGCTGGGAGCATCAGTCCATTCCGCCACGAAGTCGGCGAGTGCAGCACCCTTGATGACTCTGGTGGTGCTGAACTCCAACTGGAATGCCTGCAGCTCGATGTTCCATTCTGCGACTCTCCCCGCAGCATTGGGGCTCCGGAGCACCCTCTCTAGTGGGTAAGCTGAGACGACCTTGATGGGGTGACCTTGGAAGTAGTGGCGCAGCTTGCGGGAGGCGACAAGGAGCACGAGTAGGAGCTTCTGCGGCATGAGATTGCACACCCGTGCGACACGCAATACCGTGCTGATGAAGTACACCGGGTGCTCGATGAGGGCCGGAGCGCTGGTGATGTCTTGTACCTCCTGAGGCTGGGGGTCCTCGGGAGCTTGGCTATTTGCAAGGGCAGCCAGGCCCCCAGGAGCGCCGTCCTGAGGGGCCTGGTCATCTCCTGGTGCCTCCGGGGCCTCAGGAGCACCGTCCCGAAGCTGCGTTGTCTCCTCCTGGCGTGTGGCGCTGCCGGGCGAGTCCCCGGCCTGGTGATCTTCCCGGACCGCCACCAGTGCTGCGCTGGCAGAGTGTGGCGTGGTGGCCAGGTAAAGCACCAAGGGCTCAAGAGGTCGTGGTGCCACCATCACTGGTGTGCTGGTGAGGTATCTCTTGATGTCTTGAAACGCTGCGTCAGCCTCCGGAGTCCATTCGAACGGCCCTTTCTTCTTCATTAGCTTGAAGAACGGGAGGGCACGCTCCCCAAGCTTGGAGATGAAGCGCCCTAGCGAGGTCACGCAGCCCGCCAGCTTTTGCATTTCCTTGAGAGTCTGCGGCGGGCTCATCCTTTCTATCGCCTTGACCTTCTTGGGGTTCACCTCGATTCCCCTGTGTGACACCAAAAAACCCAATAGCTTGCCGGAGGGGACACCAAACACACATTTTTTCGGGTTGAGCCGCAGGTCCACCTTGCGCAGACTGGTGAACGTTTCTTCCAGGTCCTCGACGAGGGTCCTTGCCTCCAGAGACTTCACCACTATGTCGTCGCTGTATGCCTTGGCGTTCCTCCCAAGCTACTGGCCCAGAGCGATGTGCATTAGCCACTGGAAGGTCGCTCCGGCGTTACGCAGCCCGAAGGGCATGCAGGTGTAGCAATACGCCCCGCACGGGGTCAAGAAGGCCGTCTTCTCAACATCTTGCACCGCCATCTTGATTTGGTGATATCCTGAGAATGCATCCAGAAAGCACAGCAGGTCGCACTCGGCGGTAGAGTCGATGATCTGGTCGATGCGCGGGAGCAGGAAGCGGTCTTGAGGGCAAGCCTTGTTGAGGATGGTGAAGTCGACGCATATGCGTTCCTTCCCGCCTTTCTTGGGGACAATGACCGGGTTAGCCAGCCATTCTGGGTACCGCACCTCCCGAATGACACCAGCATCTTGCAGCTTGTGGGTCTCTTGGACGATGAACGCCTGCTTCTCCGTGGACTGCCGCCGCGCCCTTTGCTTCACCGGACGTACGTTGGGGCACAGCCTCAGGTGATGCTCGATTACCTCCCTCGGGACTCCGACGAGATCTTTGGGCTCCCATGCAAACACCTCCTTGTTTGCGCGTAAGAAGCCGACCAACGCCTTTTCTTGGTCTAGGGCGAGGTTGGCTCCTATGGTCAAGGTGGCTCCTGACGCCTCATCCTCGTGAACCGGCACCTGATTCGTCTCGGCCCGATCTTGGGAGAACAGCTGCTTCTTCTTCGTCGGCGCAGCCCTCGGGGCCTCAAGGGCTCCTCCACCTGCTAGGCGCGCTGCTGCCGCAGCCCTGAAGGTGAGCTTGAGGGCCGTCAGGGCCTTCTTGGTGTCTCCGACCACCTTGAGGACACCGCTGCTCCCCGGCATCTTCATGAGGTTGTAGGCAGGATGAGTCGCTGCCATAAACTTGGCCAAGGCTGGGTACCCGAGGATGGCGTTGTACGGGAGGCTGATGCGGGCGATGTCGAAGTCGATAAGCTCGGTGCGGTAGTTGTCGGGGGTGCCGAAGGTGACGGGGAGGCGGATCTGCCCTAGGGGGCTGGTGGAACCGTCGACGACCCCGGAGAAGGGCTTGGTGGGGCGGAGCCGGCCATGTGGCACGTGGAGCAAGCCGAAAGCTTCCACAGAGAGCACATTGAGGCCAGCCCCGCCGTCGATGAGGGTCTTTGTAACCGCCATGTTGCAGATGGTGGGGGTGCAGAGCATCGGTAGCGTGCCTGCGCCCGCGGTGGTTGCTGGGTGGTCTCTTGAGTCGAAGGTGAGGTCGGCCTTGGGCGCCGCCCATCCCGGAGGAGCTCCCTGCTGCACGTGCGCGGCACCTACATGGCGGAAGAACTGCTTGATGTGACGGTCCGAGGGAGGCGCCTGCGAACCGCCGAGGAGGGTTGCGATGGCAAGGGGCGCCGGCGCTGCGAAGCGCACGATGAAGAGACCGCGCAGCTCCTCCCAGGAGGCCACAGAAGATTCCGGCAGGTTGAGCATCCAGGCGCGGCACGTCAGCGAGGGCCATGGGAAACCAGTTGGCCATGACCTTGTCGTCGCCACCGGCCACCCAAACGGCCTCCTCATACACCTGGAGAAATGCCGCTGGGTCTGCCGCACCATCGTAGCGAGGTGGCATCTCTGGCTTGAACTTGGGTGGCCACTGTACATGTCGTAAGGCTGGGGTGAAGGCCCGGAGGCCCATGGCGCCTCCATGCGCGCCCGTCGATTCGGCCGGTGGAGCGGTGCCCGCCATGAGAGCTAAACGGAGGAGCGAAGCGGACAAAGAGGCGAAGCTTCGACACCCCCCTACCTGGCGTGCCAAATGTCAGATTCGGGGTTCCGCAGACCCTTGAGAGGTTCGAACTCTGGGGTGCGTGCGAAGAACTCTCCCTCCCCAGTCTGCCTGCTCAATGATTCCATAGCCTAGCTTGACGAACCCAAGGGACAAGAGACACAGCAGTTTATCCTGGTTCGGGCCACCTTGCGATGTAATACCCTACTGCAGCTTTGTGGTTGATTGCCTCGGAGGGCTGAGGATGAAATAGTACAGAGGTGGAACGACCTTAGGAGGTGAGGTGTTCTTGAGCTCGATGAGTTGGTGAGGTGGTGAGGGTGGAACGGATCTGATCCCCCCCTATGGTGGTGGCTAAGTCCTATTTATAGTGGCCTTGGTCCTCTTCCCAAATATAGGCGGGAAGGGATCCCACAACGGCCAAATTTGAAGGGAGACAACTAGTACAAGTTATCCTGACAAAGTAGTCTTCGCCTGCAAAAGCCTCTGGTGGTGACGCTGCAGTGGGCTCCACGATGACCTCCGTCCTGCCGTGCTGGCGGTCCTGGTCTTGTTGCACCGATATGAAAACCTTTGCTTGATTCCTCGGGACTCCACGCCTATGCTTGCCTCCTTGGCACCAAAGAGGAAACTGGTACACTGCGCCCGCTGGCGCCCGCCTGGTCTTGGTCGTCATGGCTCATGTCAGCTGAACCTCTGTGGCACCCCGGCTCAGGGAACCGGTTTACCCATGTTTCCAACCCAGAGATCTTGTCTTCTGGAAACACACAACAACTTGGAACAGAACATAGCTAAACTTTTATTGATAATAGTCGGTACAAGCTCACATATATTACATGATCATCGAGGCCAAAAGCACATCTAGTGCCACGACAATATCTACATTATTTATCCAACACATCAGTGCCTCGGCACTACTACGGAATACTACAGCGGAAGACTACAGCGTAGCGGAACATGATAGAAACTCCATCCACAGGGACACTGCTGTGAACACATCCTAGGCATCGCCACATGGACCTCGAGATCTCCATCTTAGTCTTCTCCTAAATCTGGCATGATACGCCAGGTAAGTACTTTGAATGTACTCGCAAGCAGATGACAACCAAATATGCAGCAAGTAATAGCATGGCAATCAACATGCTAAAGCTTAAGTGATTCACTTACTGTTACCAACTTACTCATCTCTGGGTTGCCTCACAACCCTCGGAATACTCGATACCAACGAGTACTTCCGCTCGAAAGACAAGTTCTTCCATCATTACTACAGTTATTACGGTTGATCACCTAGAGAGGTCTGGTCGGGCTGTCCAATACCGTGGACGCGGCTATTCGAATAGATTTTACACTCTGCAGAGGTTGCACAGTTTACCCACACTATGGAGCACTGACCTCGTGATCCCATTCGGGTGGACCAGCATTGCTCCAATGAAACATGTCTGACCCATGACTCTCCCATCGTACCACCGACAATCATACTCCCCCGGAGTCAAGCCTTGGGTGGCCCCGTGTCACCCCGTGACACCTGCCACCGTTGTGGCCTAACTAAATTATCCCAAACGGGGACGCCGACAAACAACTCAACTGGGCTCACAAGGTTATCGCCGTCTACCTGATCAGGGCAGCACGCACGCATAACCCTCCCTCTTTGGAGGTACCGGTGAAAGAGCACCGAGCCAGACCAAGTCAAGGCCGTCCCATACTGGCAAATGTGGCTGCACGGGTAAGCCCGGACAGGTGACTCTCGATCAACCAGCTATGTTTCACTTAGCAAGCATAGTTATTAATCATATCATTCTCAGTTATCAACTTTAAACATTTAAATAATTTACTATGAATCATCTAGGTTAAATATATGCAAAAAATGAATATGAATTATGCAATGCTATGAAATGCTTCATAGTATGGATGTCCTGGCTTGCCTTGATCAGTTGGGTTGTTCAGAAACTCCTGGTCTTCAAATCCACAAGATTCTCCTTCTGAAAATATTTTTAAATAGCAAAAGAAAATGTCTCATAAAGCCTTTTTATTCACCAACAATTCTATGAGTATTGGAAAAATACCAAACTTGGTGGCAAAAAAAAAGGGGTTTAATACAAACACAATGCAAAAAGAATCAGGTCAATTGGACCTTCCTGTAAAAAGTTATAAATGGTCAAAGTTCCTGGTCAATTCTGCTAAATAAACAAAAATCGGAAAAATCAGAAAAACAGACGAACGGGCCACGTCGAAGGTGTAAACGGAGAGTACGCCTCCACTTACCCCTTCACGCGCACGCCCATAGTGGCTGACGGGTGGGGCCGGGCCCATTTAAACAGAGGGAGGAGAGAGAACAGTGGGAGGGGGCGGCTCACCAGCGGTGATTGCAGGAGTTAGCGATGGCGGTTGGGCTCATGGATGGTGGGGATGGATCAGGTGTTCAACGGCGATTTTCCCTGTACCCGTGGCTCCTCTGAGGATGGCCGGATGGTGTCGTGCCCTTCTTCTCTGGCGGGTGGTGGCTGCGGGAGTTGACGGAGGTGACGATTCCGACAACGATTCTGTCGGGCAGGAGGTCGGGGAGCTCTAGTGGAGTGCACTGAGCACTATGGTGGTCTCAGATGGGGCTAAGGTGGAGTGGAGAGAGCTGGTGGTGGATCTCGACTCACGGTGGAGCTCCGGCGAAGCTCAAGGCCAGAGGGCCTCTCGGCCTTGGCTCTTGCTTGGGGAGGCGATTGAGTATGAAGGGAGAGGGGTGAGGAGCTTAGTGAAGCCGGGCGGGGCTATTTATAGCCAGGAGGGGGGTGCAGCGATCTCTCTGGATCGGCGGCGACGTGGCTCCGCCACTGGTGCAAGGACGGTGAGCTGGCCGTCGTGGCGTGGGGCGAAGCGATGGGAGAGAGGCGAAGCACTTAATGTGACAAGATATCTCGGGGGGATGACGACGAGCGGCGCCGCACAATGACCGCACAGGCAAAACAGTGCCCGCGAGTGTGGCGGCCGTCGAGGGCTTCTTCGGCGAGGGCGAGGGTTCTGGAGGGGCTAGGTGGCAACCAGGGATGACGTCGGCATGCTTGGACACGCTGTTGCGGTGCAGGCCTCTCGCCTCGACGAGACCCGAGCCTGGCGCGAGGTAGAGCACGGCGACAACCATGCCAGTACCATGCTCACCACGGTGCTTGGCACCAGGAGGCCATGGATGCCTGGCATTTCTTGTCTAGCACGTCGACCTTTGATCCTTCATTTCACCTGTGTCCTTGGTTTGGCTTGGTTCGGTCTGAGATGAATGGTAGAATTAGCATCAATTTCTGACAGAGTACTAGGGAGGGATCTGGAGGGTTGGAGAGATGGAGGTAGGGCCAATGGAGATGTCCAGGGTGATCTAGGTTGGAAGGACTAGGAGCTGACCAAATTTGAGGTGATTTGGTTTAAGTTTGAGGGTAGTTCATGTACAAACTACATTTCTGGTCCAGAATCAAAATGTTGAAGTGTTGCTCACTAGAATGATCTCCTGGGGTTGAAACTTGGTGGAGGAAGGTTGTTTGTAGGTGTCCTCATGCCACAAAAATTTGAGAGCAATTGGACAATCGTAGCATACACTACCTTCACAAAGGTCCAAAATGTCCAGGAGCAAAAATGATTTATTTTGCAAAATATTTGAACTAGGCCATGGAATATTTTTTGGATATTGGAGCAAGATATAGTCCAAAGGATTTTTAGGAATTATTTGAGAATTTTCTGAGCATCCAAGCTATAGGTTGCTTCACAACCCATAGTAATGCCCTAAATCCTCAAATAAAAGAAAAGAGTTTTAGAAAATAATTTAAATTGGAATTTGGATCCTTGGGGTACTTGGCAGAGTTTTGGCAAGGTGATGGGGCTTTGGATCACTTGGAAGAAGGTTCAAGAATGTCCAAGACCAAGTGAAAGATTCAAAAATCCATTCAAATTACAAATAAAACCAGAAAAAGTTTGAAAAGAAAAAGTGGTCAAAATCAGGGTGTCACAAACCTACCCCCTTAGGATGAATCTCGTCCTCAAGATTCGGTTGCTCAAGGAACAAATATGGGTTAGCAGATCTCAGAAAATCTTCTCTTTCCCAAGTAGCCTCTTCTTCAGTGTGATGCTCCCATAGCATCTTGTAAAATCTTATCACCTTATTCCTTGTGGTTCTTTCCATCTCTTCCAAGATCCTGACAGGTTTTTCCTCATAAGTAAAATCCTTAGCTAGCTCCAGCTCACTCATATCCGCTTGCTTGGCTGGGGGTGCAATGCATTTCCTTAACTGTGAGATGTGAAAGACATCATGAACGTCTGACAATGCTAGTGGCAATTCCAACTGATATGCGACTCTGCCTTTCCTGGCAATCACTGGAAATGGGCTGATGTATCTTGGGGCTAATTTTCCTCGAGTACCAAACCTCTTTACTCCCTTCATAGGAGTTACCCATAGATAAGCATAGTCTCCGGGCTCAAAAGTTACTTCCCGGTGCTTTGGGTCGTAATAGCTCTTTTGTCGGGACTTGGCTGCTCGAAGTCATTCTTGGATATCCTTAACTTGCCTCTCAGCCTCGAGCATCAAGTCCGTGCCAAAAATGCGACTATCTCCTATTTGGGACCAGTTCAACGGTGTGCGGCACTTTCGTCCGTACAATGCCTCAAAAGGCGACATCTTGAGACTTGCCTGATAGCTGTTGTTGTAGGAGAATTCAGCATATGGCAGACTATCCTCCCATTTGGGTCCATGGGAGAGAGCATATGACTGAAGCATATCCTCTAACATTTGGTTCACTCGCTCGGTTTGTCCATCTGTCTGCGGATGATATGCTGTGCTATGTTTCAGCATGGTTCCCAAAGCCTGATGTAGCCGTAGCCAAAATGCTGAAGTAAATAGGGAATCCCTATCTGAAGTGATAGACTTGGGTACCCCGTGCAGACCGACTATCCGGGACATGTAGAGTTGTGCCAACTGATTTGCGTTGAAAGTGGTCTTTACTGGAATAAAGTGCGCCACTTTTGTAAGGATGTCTACAATGACCCAAATAGCATCATTGCCTCTCGTGGACTTGGGCAGTCCCACAATAAAATCCATACATATGTCGTCCCACTTCCACTGGGGTACTGGTAAATGTTGCAGTAGCCCAGCGGGTTTCTGATGTTCTGCTTTAACCATGTTGCAAATGTCACAGCAGGCGACATAGTATGCTATATATTTCCGCATTCCCAGCCACCAAAAGGTTTCTCTCAAGTCCTGATACATCTTGGTACCTCCTGGGTGGATCGAATATGCGGACTCATGTGCTTCCTTGAGCATTTGTTGCCTCAAGTTGTTCTGACTTGGCACACAAATTCGTTTCTCGAACCACACGGTACCCTGTTCATCCATGCGGAAGGACTTGGCCTTCCCTTGCTGAATTAACTCCTTGATCTCCCAAATTTGTTCATCTAACTTCTGTGCTTCCTTAATTTCCTTCATGAGGGTTGGAGTGATTTCCAACGTGTCCGGAGTCATTGGGCCGCATAGCACCATATTGAGCCTCACAAACTCTTCTTGTAAGCTCGGATGCATACTCTCAACTAATGCATTCACAGTAGCTTGTTTCCTGCTCAGGGCGTCAGCGACCACATTCGCTTTCCCTGGATGATAATTTATCCCAACATCATAGTCCTTGACTAGTTCAAGCCATCTTTGCTGCCTGAGGTTCAGGTCGGGTTGAGTGAAAATATACTTGAGACTCTTATGGTCGGTGTATATTTCACATCGTTGTCCAATGAGGTAATGCCTCCAAATCTTCAGGGCATGAACCACAGCAGCTAGCTCCGAGTCATGTGTGTGATAGTTTTCCTCATGAGGTCATAGCTGTCGTGAAGGATAAGCTACAACCTTCCCTTCTTGCATTAACACGCATCCGATTCCACGCCTGGATGTGTCGCAGTATATATCGAAACTCTTGTGAATGTCTGGAAGGACTAAGACAGGGGCTGTGGTTAGTCTCGTCTTTAATTCCTAAAAACTGCTGTCGCACTTGGCTGTCTAGATAAACCTTTGGTTCTTTTTCAACAATTCCGTCAGTGGCTTGGCTATCTTAGAGAAGCCATCAATGAAGCGACGGTAGTAGCCTGCCAAGCCCAGGAAACTACGGACTTCAGTCACCGTGGCTGGTGTCTTCCAATTCAAGACCGCAGTAACCTTACTTGGATCAATAGCTATTCCCTTCTCTAATAGAATATTTCCAAGGAATCCTACCTCTTTCAGCCAAAATTCGCACTTACTGAACTTGGCATATAAGCGATGGGTTCTCAACCTTTCTAGGACAGCTCTGAGATGTTGCTTATGTTACTCTTCATCCTTGGAGTATATCAGTATGTCATCAATGAACACCACTACGAACTTATCCAGAAAGTCCATGAAAACTTTATTCATCATACTTATGAAATAGGCAGGAGCATCGGTCAATCCAAACGCCATCACTATAAATTCATATAGTCCATATTGAGTGGTGAACGTTGTCTTGGGGATATCCTCCTTTCGGATTTTCAATTGATGATATCCCGTTCTGAGGTCGATCTTGGAGAATACCCGTGCTCCACTCAACTGGTTGAATAAGTCATCAATTCGAGGGAGCGGGCACTTGTTCTTCATAGTGACCTCATTAAGCTGGCGATAGTCTACGCACATTCGTAGACTTCCATCCTTCTTCTTCACAAATAATACTGGTGACCCCCATGGAGAGATGCTTGGATGAATGTATCCTTTTTGTAGCAACTCATCCAACTGCTTCTTTAGTTCTGCCAGCTCCGGGCCTGGCATACAGTAATATTTCTTGTATATTGGTGCTGTACCAGGAATCACTTCAATGGCAAACTCCAACTCTCGGTCGGGCGGCATTCCTGGTAATTCCTCCGGAAACACATCCGGAAATTCACCCACTACCGGAATCAGATTCATATCGGTAACAGTGGTCTGATATGCCACGCCCTTTCTTGTTAGCATTCTGCTAGCTAGGAATTGAACTGTCTAACCGGTGGGGTTCACCATTGTTACCGTTCTGGTGGCGCAATTGATACACACTTGGTGCGGTGCCAACCAGTCCATTCCTAGTATTATGTCCAGTCCTGGGGATTCAATAGCAACAAGGGTAGCTGGAAATTTGACTCCGTGAATTGAGATTTCCAGATCCTTTTATACTATATTTGTTTTGAGCATTGAGCCAGGGGATTGTACCACCATGATTTTGTCCAAAAGTGAAGGAGAAAATTTATGCAAGGTGGCAAAACTCCGCGAAATAAATGAGTGGGAAGCCCCAGAATCAAATAAAATTGCTACAGGTATGTTATGGACAGAAAACATACCAAGGACAACATCTGGAGCTTCGCAGACTTCTTTGGCAGAGATATGATGGACGCATCCATTGCTGAAGTTGTGGTTGGGACGGCGTCCAAGGTGATTGACTTGTGGCTTGTGATCAGCTGATTGCTTTCCGTTATTAGTAGGACACTGTTTAGCGTAGTGTCTACTCTGGCCACAATTGAAACAAGTGTTGTTGCAATGACAGTCTTCTATGACTAGTTGCTTGCCGAAGGTCTTGCTCTGGTTGACTGGCTTGTTATTGTAGTTGCCACCATTGTTCCACACCGGTTTGTTCTCAGATGGCCTTGATTGCCAACTGCGCAGCTTTTGTGCATATGGTTCCTTGTTGTCCTTCTTGGGCTCGAAATTCCTCTTACGATCATCATTCCCAGACTTGTGCTCTCGTTCGGCAATGAAGGCCTTATTCACCAATGTCTGGAAATCGGGGAAATCCAACATGCACAGCTGACATCGGAGGGCGTGATTAAGTCCTCCGAGGAACCGGTCTATTTTCCTCTCTTCGGTGGCCACATCATAAGGAGAGTACCGGGCCAAGTTGTTGAATTTGTTTAAGTATTCTCCCATAGTCATGTTGCCTTGTGTGAGGGCTAGAAATTCCCTCTGCTTCACTTTCATGATACCTGTGGGAATATGATACTTGCGGAACAACTCCTTGAATTTCTCCCAGGAAATCTCTTCAGCAGGCCATATTAACTTGGTGTTATCCCACCATATGGCTGCTGGGCGTTCAAGATAATGAGTGGCAAATGGAACTTTATCTGCTTCTTCACATCGCGCGATGTCCAATTTGTTTTCCATGGTTCTTAACCAGTCATCAGCCTCAATAGGATCCACAGCCTGACCAAAGCTGGGTGGTTTTGTGCGCTGAAAGTCAGTCAGTTTAGAACGCACCCCATTGCCATTATTCTGACCTACTACTGTCTGCATACTCTTGAGGATTTCCATGAGGTCTTGGTTTCTCATTTCCTCAAACATTCTCATTATCTGATCTGTGGTTGGTGCTTGAGGTGGTGGTGATGGTAAGTCTTCGGGCGGTTGCCCTGCCTGCCGGCAGATCGACGGACGGGGTTTCCATCGCCGCCTTGACTGCTACTTCCTCTCTTCATCCTAATTTTTGTTCCCATGGCAAAGACCGAATCGATGAGCAACATCCATAAGGAGAAATACAGTAATATGACACCGAAGAAAATTCATGGAAAAGGCAAATAAAGAGAACAACATAATTATACAATATAACGCAACATCATACATGGCAAGCTAGTAGGCGAATATCATGGCTAAACTTCTCATACGGCAGTTGACATATGTAAAGATGCATGTATTACTACTCAAGCTCCAGTCTAGTGGCATCGGTGACACGAACACTGCCCATCTGAAGAGTCCTCGTCATCAGATCCTGAGTCAGAATCAGAATTGATGATATCCGTCACCGGGTCAAACGAGACACGACATCGCTGCTGGGACGGCTCTCCTTCCGTGGGAGAAAGAGCACGTCGCCTCAGCATCGGCGGAGTAGGAGTGGCTAGAAGTGAGGCCCACTCAGTTGGGGTCTCAAATCGACTACCAGACGATAAGCCTGATGGTCCAGAAGAACCAGAAGGGATATCAAGCACACGCGGAGATGGTACTGGTGGTGGATAACTAGGTGGAACTACGGGAGGAGGTGCTGGAGTCACTGTTGCAAGTGCCCCCTGAACACGACACAACTCCTCAGCCAAGGAAATGATCATACGGTAACTAGCGTTCAGGTAGCGAGACAAAACACCAGCCGCATGATCAGACGCCGGGTCTACAGGTGAGAAAAGGACTCGCCCTGTTGTAGGCGACAGGGTGGGATAGTGGAGGAAACATGGATGGGTCTGCATCTTAGCCTCATGGAAGCGCAAGTCAGTAATAGCCTCCATGGCAGCAAACTGGATCACCAACTACGGAGTAGAAGCCACCCCGCACTTGGAAGAATGAGAAGAGCTTCCAATATCCGAAGTCGCGGTCAGGTAAGCTACTGCATGGTACTCATATACCGACTCGCCCAACTGCTCCCGAAACACCTGATACACCGGGTCATCACCGTAGGGATACAGTCGAAGCCAGACGCTATGAAGCAAAACCAAAAAAGTGTGGGCTTCGGGCTCATGATGGTAGTGATATGGAACTGGTGCCATCTACACTCACAATGTCAAGGGTTAATAACATAATGAATTATGATGCATGATGCTTGGCATGCAACAATCAAATGCAACAAGCAAGATGCACACTCAAGGTCCTATGCTGATCGTAGTCCTAACGCGGTTGCCTAGGGTGTTCTACAGTCAGCACGGCTCTGATACCAAGCGTTGTGGCACCCCGGCTCAGAGAACCGGTTTACCCGTGTTTCCAACCCAGAGATCATGTCTTCTGGAAACACACAACACTTGGAACAGAACATAGCTGAACTTTTATTGATAATAGTTGGTACAAGCTCACATATATTACATGATCATCGAGGCCAAAAGCACATCTAGTGCCACGACAATATCTACATTATTTATCCAACACATCAGGGCCTCGGCACTACTACAGAATACTACAGCGGAAGACTACAGCGTAGTGGAACATGATAGAAACTCCATCCACAGGGACACTGCTATGAACACATCCTAGGCATCGCAACATGGACCTCGAGATCTCCATCTTAGTCTTCTCCTGCATCTGGCATGATACGCCAGGTGAGTACTTCGAATGTACTCGCATGCACATGACAACCAAATATGCAGCAAGTAATAGCATAGCAATCAACATGTTAAATCTTAAGTGATTCACTTACAGTTACCAACTTACTCATCCCTGGGTTGCCTCACAAACCTCGGAATACTTGATACCAACGAGTACTTCCGCTCGAAAGACAAGTTCTTCCATCATTACTACAGTTATTATGGTTGATCACCTAGAGAGGTCTGGTCGGGCTGTCCAATACCGTGGACGCGGCTATTCGAATAGATTTTACACTTTGCAGAGGTTGCGCACTTTACCCACACTATGGAGCACTGACCTCGTGATCCCATTCGGGTGGACCAGCATTGCTCCAACAAAACCTGTCTGACCCGTGACTCTCCCATCGTACCACCAGCAATCATACTCCCCCGGAGTCAAGCCTTGGGTGGCCCCGTGTCACCCCGTGACACCTGCCATCGTCGTGGCCTAACTAAATTGTCCCAAACGGGGACGCCGGCAAACAACTCAACTGGTCTCACAGGGTTATCACCGTCTACCTGATCAGGGCAGCACGCACGCATAACCCTTCCTCTTTGGAGGTACCGGTGAAAGAGCACCGAGCCAGACCAAGTCAAGGTCGTCCCATACCGGCAAATGTGGCTGCACGGGTAAGCCCGGACAGGTGACTCTTGATCAACCAACTATGTTTCACTTAGCAAGCATAGTTATTGATCATATCATTCTGAGTTATCAACTTTAAACATTTAAATAATTTACTATCAATCATCTAGGTTAAATATATGCAAAAAATGAATATGAATTATGCAATGCTATGAAATACTTCATAGTATGGATGTCCTGGCTTGCCTTGATCAGTTGGGTTGTTCAGAAACTCCTGGTCTTCAAATCCACAAGATTCTCCTTCTGAAAATATTTTTAAATAGCAAAAGAAAATGTCACATAAAGCCTTTTTATTCACCAACAATTCTGTGAGTATTGGAAAAATACCAAACTTGGTGGAAAAATAAAGGGGTTTAATACAAACACAATGCAAAAAGAATCAGGTCAATTGCACCTTCCTGTAAAAAGTTATAAACGGTCAAAGTTCCTGGTCAATTCTGTTAAATAAACAAAAATCAGAAAAATCAGAAAAACAGACGAACGGGCCATGTCGAAGGCGTAAACGGAGAGTACGCCTCCACTTACCCTTTCACGCGCGTGCCCACAGTGGCTGACAGGTGGGGCCGAGCCCGTTTAAACAGAGGGAGGAGAGAGAACAGAGGGAGGGGGCGGCTCACCGGCGGTGATTGCCGGAGTTAGCGACGGCGGTTGGGCTCGTGGATGGTGGGGATGGATCGGGTGTTCAATGGCGATTCTCCCTGTACCCGTGGCTCCTTCAGGGATGGCCGGACGGCGTCGTGCCCTTCTTCTCCGGTGGGTGGTGGCTGCGGGGGTCGACGGAGGTGACGATTCTGGCGATGATTCGGTCGGGCAGGAGGTCGGGGAGCTCTAGTGGAGTGCACTGAGCACTATGGTGGTCTCAGATGGGGCTAAGGTGGAGTGGAGAGAGCTGGTGGTGGAGCTCGACTCACGGCGGAGCTCCGGCGAAGCTCGAGGCCAGAGGGCCTCTCGGCCTTGGCTCTTGCTTGGGGAGGCGATTGAGTATGGAGGGAGAGGGGTGAGGAGCTTAGCGAAGTCGGGCGGGGCTATTTATAGCCAGGAGGAGGAGTGCGGCGATCTCTCTGGGTCGGCGGCGACGTGGCTCCACCACTGGCGCAAGGATGGTGAGCTGGCTGCCGTGGCATGGGGCAAAGCGACGGGAGCGAGCAGAAGCACTTAATGCGACGCGATAGCTCGGGGGGGGGGGAAGACGATGACCGGCGCCGCACTTTGACCACATAGGAAAACAGTGCCCACGGGCGTGGCGGCCGCCGAGGGCTTCTCCGGCGAGGGCGAGAGTTCTGTAGGGGCTAGGGGGCAACCAGGGACAACGTCGGCATGCTTGGACACGCTGCTGCGGCGCAGGCGTCTCGCCTCGACGAGACCCGAGCCTGGCGCGAGGCAGAGCGCGGCGACAACCATGCGAGCACCATGCTCACCATGGTGCTTGGCACCAGGAGGCCATGTATGCCTGGCATTTCTTGTCTAGCACGTTGACCTTCAATCCTTCATTTCACCTGTGTCCTTGGTTTGGCTTGGTTTGGTCTGAGATGAATGGTAGAATCAGCAACAATTTCTGACAGAGAACTTGGTAGGGATCTGGAGGGTTGGAGAGATGGAGGTAGGGCCAATGGAGATGTCCAGGGTGATCTAGGTTGGAAGGACTAGGAGCTGACCAAATTTGAGGTTATTTGGTTTAAGTTTGAGGGTAGTTCATGTACAAACTACATTTCTGGTCCATAATCAAAATGTTGAAGTGTTGCTCACTAGAATGATCTCCTGGGGTTGAAACTTGGTGGAGGAAGGTTGTTTGTAGGTTTCCTCATGCCACAAAAATTTGAGAGCAATTGGACAATCTTAGCATACACTTGCTTCACAAAGGTCCAAACTGTCCAGGAGCAAAAATGATTTATTTTGCAAAATATTTGAACTAGGCCATGGAATATTTTTGGATATTGGAGCAAGATATAGACCAAAGGATTTTTAGGAATTATTTGAGAATTTTCTGAGCATCCAAGCTATAGGTTACTTCACAACCCATAGTAATGCCCTAAATCCTCAAATAAAAGAAAAGAGTTTTAGAAAATAATTTAAATTGGAATTTGGATCCTTGGGGTACTTGGCAGAGTTTTGGCAAGGTGATGGGGCTTTGGATCACTTGGAAAAAGGTTCAAGAATGTCCAAGACCAAGTGAAAGATTCAAAAATCCCTTCAAATTCCAAATAAAGCCAGAAAAAGTTTGAAAAGAAAAAGTGGTCAAAATCAGGGTGTCACAACCTCGCGAGGTGCGGCTTGCATTGATATCTCCGCTCCTCGGGAGCCAGCCTGGGGAGGCCGCCCCTCGTGGAGGTCTTGGTGTCGTCTGCCTTGCGAGGCTTGGACCCTCGCGAGGGTCTTGAGTTGTTGTTGCTGAAGCTGGGCTGTACCAGGCCGTCGATGGAGCCACGCCATGGGCCGTAGGCAGGCAAGTCTGGGCTCCCCCGGTCCCAGGACACCGACAATGGGTTATTCTCACGATGAGTGTTTATTAACTTGTCATTCATGAGAAAGTGGCTGGTAATTGGGATGCCCAGTTCCATGCTGAAAATCAAATCAAAATATAATCAAAAAACAAAACTCCCCTAGGGCTGTTGTTGGTATGCTCGACACCCGTGAATTCAGCTAGCCGTGGAGTGTGATTGTTCATGGAGGTGGAGTAAAAACTTTACCATTCTGTTTGGGAACCGCCTATAATGTATCTAGCATGGAAGATAGTGAGATCTCTTGGTTGTTATGTTGACAATGAAAGCATACCGCTCAAAATTATATTATCTCTGTTTTAAAAGCTCTGAGCTCTGGCACCTCTGGAAATCCCTGCTTCCCTCTACGAAGGGCCTATCTATTTACTTTTATTGTTCAGTCATCATCTTCTTATAAAAAGCACCAGCTAGAGAGCACCACTATCATTTGTATGCTTTGTTATTAATTGATGTTGAGTATGAGTGTGACTTGATCTCTTTTGCCATGAATTATGATGTCTACTCAGTCCTTGATCTTCACGGGTGCTCTGCATTTATGTTTTGCCGTCTCAGAAAGGGCTAGCAAGATACCATTTTGTCATATTATATCATGATTGTTTTGAAAAAGTGTTGTCATTTGAGATTTATTATTATTGCTCGCTAGTTGATTATGCCATTGATATGAGTAAATGTGAGACCTAAATGTTATTGTGAATATGGTTAGTTCATAATCTTTGCTGAAAACCTGAATAGTAGCTAGACATATTTGCAACAACAAGATCAAACAGAGTTTGTAAAAGTTTTTCTTTGTCACTTTCAGTTTGTTAACTGAATTGCTTGAGGACAAGCAATGGGTTAAGCTTGCGGGAGTTGATACGTCTCCATCATATCTACTTTTCCAAACTCTTTTGCCCTTGTTTTGGACTCTAATTTGCATGATTTGAATGGAACTAACCCAGACTGACGCTGTTTTCAGTAGAATTGCCATGGTGTTATTTTTGTGCAGAAATCAAAGTTCTCGGATTGACCTGAAAATTTACGAAGAATATTTTTGGAATATATAAAAAATACTGGCGCAAGAATTAACCAGAGGGGGTCCACCTAGAGGCCACAAGCCTAGGGGGCGCGCCCCCCTAGGGCGCACCTAGAGGGCTTGTGGCCCCCCTAGACCTCCTCCGACCTCAACTCCAACTCTATATAGCTCTATTCAGGGAGAAAAAAATCAGAGAGAAGGATTCATCGCATTTTACGATATGGAGCCGCTGCTAGCTCCTGTTCTTCATCGGGAGGGCTGATCTAGAGTCCGTTCGGGGCTCCAGAGAGGGGGATTCATCGCCATCATCATCATCAACCTTCCTCCATCACCAATTTCTTGATGCTCACCACCGTGCGTGAGTAATTCAATCGTAGGCTTGCTGGACGGTGATGGGTTGGATTAGATTTATCATGTAATCGAGTTAGTTTTGTTAGGGTTTGATCCCTAGTATCCACTATGTTCTGAGATTGATGTTGCTATGACTTTGCTATGCTTAATGCTTGTCACTAGGGCCCGAGTTCCATGGTTTCAGATCTGAACCTATTATGTTTTCATGAATATATGTGAGTTCTTGATCCTATCTTGCAAGTTGTAGACACCTATTACGAGTTATGATTCGCATACCCCAAGGTGAATATAATTGGGATTCTTTCCAGTGATTACCGTAGTTTGAGGAGTTCATGTATTCACTAAGTGCTAATGCTTTGGTCCGGTTCTCTATTAAAAGGAGGCCTTAATATCCCTTAGTTTCCATTAGGACCCTGCTGCCACGGGAGGGTAGGACAAAAGATGTCATGCAAGTTCTTTTCCATAAGCACGTATGACTATATACGGAATACATGCCTACATTATATTGATGAATTGGAGCTAGTTCTGTGTCACCCTAGGTTATGACTGCGACATGATGAATATTATCCAACACAATTATCATTGCCGATCCGATGCCTATGAGCTTTTCACATATTTATCTTTGTTAAGTTACTTTCATTGCTACTGCTGTTACAATCACTACAAAACTGCTACTGTTACTTTGGCCACTGTTACCGTTACTTCGATACTACTTTGCTACTAAATACTTTGCTACAGATATTAAGTCTTTCATGTGTGGTTGAATTGACAACTCCGCTGCTAATACTCATGAATATTCTTTGGCTCCCCTTGTGTCGAACCAATAAATTTGGATTGAATACTCTACCCTCGAAAATTGTTGTGATCCCCTATACTTGTGGGTTATCAATATTGCTCAAAACCATCAGCCACTTTCTCTATCCAAATCTGTCTAAAACCATACATTCCAACCCTGTCCCACGGAAACATGCCTATCCGGACCCACCGAGTTCATCTGGACACTACCTCAGCCAAACCCTAACAAATCGGATCCACCGATAGGGATCTTGGTCTCACCGAGATGGCCTTGCAAAATCTCTGTTATCGGTTGCAATTATTTCGGTCTTACCAAGTTTTGCAATCGGTGCCACCGATATGGCTTGCAAACTTTCTGTTGCCTTATTGGTTCAGTTCGGTCCTACCGAGTTGATGCAATTGGTGCCACCGAAATGAGGGTGGCCTTTACCATTGCACATCGGTCCTTCCGATTTGTTTCCAGTCGGTCCCACCAAGACTCCTATCCTTCATATCTTTTACACAGGTCGGTGCCACCGACTTGAGTCAAAAGTTTGTAATGATTGGATTTTGTGTGAAGGCTATATATACCCCTCCACCCCTCTTACTTTGTAAGAGAGCCATCAGAATGTGCCTACACTTCCATTACTCATTTTTTGAGAGTGAGCCACCTGGTCATGTGTTGAGATCACGAGATTCCATTCATACCATATGAATCTTGATTTCTACCTTTCTCCAAGTTGCTTTCCCCTCAAATCCTTCTTCCAGCATAGCCAAATCTGTGTGAGAGAGTTGAGTGTTGGATAGGCTATCATTTGAAGCACAATAGCAGGGAGTTCATCATCATCACACCATCTATTACCTTTTGGAGAGTGGTGTCTCCTAGATTGGTTAGGTGTCGCTTAGGAGACTCCTTCATGATGTGGAGTCAAACCAAGAAGTTTTAAGGGCAAGGAGATCCCCTACTTCGTAAAGATCCACCCGAGTAAGGTAAGTCCTTCATGGGTGATGACCATGGTGTGATAGACAAGGTTGCTTCTTCGTGGGTGGAGCCCTTCATGGACTCACGCAGGCGTTACCCTTCGTGGGTTGAAGTCTCCATCAATATGGATGTACGATAGCACCACCTATCGGAACCACGCCAAAAATCTTCGTGTCTCCATTGCCTTTGCTTTCTCCAAACCCCTCCTTTACTTACATGTGCAATCTCTTACATTCCACTGCTATACTCTTAGAATTGCATGTGTAGGGTGATGCTTGATTTGCTAGATTTGTTAAAATCTGCCCACAACTAAAATTGGGAAAAGGCTACACTTTTATTTGGTCAAGTAGCCTAAGCACCTCCCTTTAGACATACTTTCGATCCTACAAGTGGTATCAGAGCTTTGGTCTCCATAGCCTTGGTTTCCATTGCTTTGGTCTCCATAGCCTTGGTTTCACAACCTAGGAGAGTATGGCATCTAGTGAGGGTAATTATCACCGTAGAGGTCCATATTTTGATGGTACAAATTTTGCTAGTTGGAAGCATAAGATGAAAATGCATATTCTTGGTCATAACCCATCATTTGGGCTGTTGTTCGTATTGGCTTGCAATGTGAATTCTTCGATGACGGTAGAGAACCGGATCATGAGGCGACCACAGAAGAATTGAAGATGTCAACTTGACAAGTTCAAGATGACAGATGGTGAAGGAGTCACTAAAATGTACTCTAGGCTCGCTCTCATCGCAAATGAGATTGCCGGCTTAGGAGGTGAAGAGATGACCGAAAAAATCATCATCAAGAAGATCCTTAGAGCCTTGGATGGAAAATATGATACCATGTGCACATTGATCCAAGTGATGCCCAATTACAAAGATCTCAAGCCCACGGAAGTCATAGGAAGAATTGTTGCTCATGAAATGTCACTCAAGGATAAGGAGGAGCTCCACAACAAGTCAAGGGGTGCATACAAAGCCTCAAGTGATGCTCCTACAATATCAAGTGACAAGCTAGTCTCCAATGAGGAAATAAGTCTAATGGTGAAGAACTTCAACAAATTCTACAAGAATTGAAGCAAAGATAGAAGCTCCAAGTCAAGGTCCTACAATGAGAAGAGCTCTTCTAGTCGTGATCCTAATTGCTACAATTGTGGACGACCCAGACACTATTCCAATGAGTGTACGGCACCATACAAGAAGAGAGAAGACTCACCTAAAAGAAGTAGAAGAGATGAATCACCTCAAAGAGAGAGATGAGTAGAGATGATCATTATGAACAAAGACCCTCTTGAAAGAAGCAAGGATTCGGAAAGGAAGGACAAGTCATCAAAGAGCTACACAAGAAGAAGACTCAAGCTCATGTTGGTGAATGGGTTTTCTTCTTTGACTCCGACAACTACCCCGAGAGAAGCTATCACTCCAACTCTGACTATACTCAAGATGAAGGCGTGGCCGGACTTGCTCTAGTATCATCCAACTCCCATGACATATTTGATTCTCCAAATGAAGGAATCGGAAGATGCTTCATGGCTAAAGGCCCCAAGGTATCACACCCCGAGTATCTTGATTTCAATAGTGATGAAGATGATTTGCTAGGTGATGATGATTTGCTTGTTGACAAAACTAGTGATATGAGCTATAATGAACTTACTAGCAATCATGATAATCAAGATGAAACGAATGACAATGCTAAGAAGGAGATTGAGTGTATAACTAAAGAACTAAACACTCTTAAGTTAGCTCATGAAACAACTCAAGAAGATTATAGAGAGCTCCTAAGAACTCATGAGAACCTACACTTAGAGAAGCTAAATTGTCACATCCCAAGCTTCTGGTAATGCACTAGGCTAGCTTTGGTGTTGCATCATGTCTAAATTTTGGATGAAAATTGAAATGGGGATTGCATAAACCCTAGCACCACTTTAACAAACTAGGGTTTACTAAAATAAATTTCACTGAACCCAAAATGCCCTTAAAAAATGTTCATGATTTAGGGAAAAAGGTGAAAGCCCTATCCATAAATAGTGCACATTTTTGAAGGACCAAAAAGGGCTTTGAATTAATCATATGTTATTTGAATTGGGGCCATTTAAATGCCATATATATTTAAACAGCTCCAAATAATTTGAAACTTGGAGAGGGCCTCTGGAATATTCCATTGTGTGCCCACAAAAAGTTTCAAATTAATCTAAAATGATTTAGTGCCCTAAACTAAATTCAACCTGAAAAGAAAAATAGAAAGCAGAAAAGGAAATAGGAAGGAGAGAGAGAGGGTTACCTGGCGCTCACCTGGCCTGGCATAGCACGGCCCAGCCCAGCTGGCCGTTGCCAGTTGTCGTCTCCACCGCGCCAGAAGGATGCGGAGTGCATGCTCGCCGCGTGCGCACACACACCCGTGCCACCTCCAGCCTGCTAGCTTGCGTGGCGCCGCGGATAGAGTCGCGGGAGCCATCCCAATCGAGCCGACCACCACGTCATTCTCCCCCTAGTCCCCCTCGCTCTCCTCCACCATGGCGAACGCATGCTCGAGCTCGCTGCCGCCATAGCCGCGCCCACCGTGCTCCCCTCGCCTCCTCTCCTTGTCTGCAAGGTCCACCGTCATCCCCTACATCGCCCCACTCGAGCTCCCGAGTGCTCGAACATCCTGAGGCAACCGCCACGACCCCATCTTATACGTTCGGCCATCAAGATCGCAACCACCATTTCATCGCTGTTCGTCCTTCCCCGAGCCCGTTGAACACGTCCGTCCACCCGCTGCAAGCCGCTGCGTCGATCCCTCCTCTCCCCTAACTCGTTTGCTGCCTCTAACGCCAATGCCCATCATGGCCGAGAGCTTGGCTCCGCCGGCCATGTCGCCGCCGTGGCCACTGTCACCTAGGGCCGCGACCAAGCACACCACCGTGCTCCGTGCAATGCTAGGAGCCCAAAACCCCCTCCAGTTGCTCCTGCCGTGCATCGTAGCGCCGAAACCACCGAGTCCCGAACTCCGGCCACTGCCTTTGAGCTCGTCGCCGTCTATATAGGACGTCCCCGGCAAAACTGACTGCACCACTCGACGCGCGGGATCGGCGGCTACCCGTAGGATGTCGCCGCCGTCCTTTTGGTCGCCCGAGCACGAAACCCACGGCCCTCCATCGTGTCTAGCCTCACCGGCGTGGAACCGCCGACAGATTTGCCCTGTTATGACCAGATTTGACCCCCCTCTGGGTCAATGACATGTGGGCCTAGCCCCTGGCTAATTTTATTTTAGGTTTAGTGTTTAACGCTAATTAACTTACTTAGTGGGTGAGTCACTGACCAGTGGGCTCCACTGGTCAATTTTGAACAGGGATAGCCCAGTTGACCTGCTGACGCAGGGATGACCTCATGTGATGTAATAACCATTTTCTGGCGATTTCGTATTTCAGGAATGAATTAGAAAATCCAAAAAATTGTTTAAACTTCAAAATTCATACAAATTTAACCGTAGCTCAAAATCAAATATTTTATATATGAAAAATTATCAGAAAAATTCAAGGAATCCATCTGTAACATTATCATGTATGAAAAACCAACTTATACTTGCTGTATAGGTGAAAACATCTAAATGGCATTTAAAATGCTTAAATTGGAGTTTGCTGGTTCAAATGGACTTCATTGCACTTGTTGCTACTTACATTAGCACAATCGACAGCATTCTTGACATGTCATATTCATGCATCATATTGTTGCATTTGTTGTGCATTGATTTCCGGAACTGTCCTTCTCGATAGGACCTGCTCCTGCGAGTGGCACCGAGCCCCTGTCTGAGGAGCAGTACTACCCTGTCGATCCCCCAGGCAAGCAATCCCCCTTTATCATTTCGATACGACCCAACTCTCTTACTCCTGCTCTCTTTTATTGCATTAGGACAACAATGATTCAACTGTTACTTTATGTTGCGGTAGTCGAACCCATTCCTTTGCATGACTTGTCATTGTGATAGTAAATAGTTAAAACCTCCTAGCATGATTAGGAGTTGCTTGAGCCATGACGTGATCTTATCCATGCCGTGCTTGCTATTGCTTAGAGTTGCGTCAGGTCTGATTCATCTGGGATGGATTGGAGTGGTATGTTTATGTCCTAATGTTGAGAGTCAAGTGTGTGAACCCGATTTGGTAAAGGTAGTGATGAGAGGCCATGTAGGAGTACATGGTGGGTTGTCTCATTGAGACCATCCTTAAGAACTGAGTTCTATGTTTGTGATCCAAGAACAGTTACTACCACATGTTGGGATACTTAATTGACCCTCTCGACTTATTAATCGCCTTGATATCTATCCAAGAGTTGCAAAGAGTTTCTGGTGTTTGTAGGATGTGCTAGCACTACAAAAAAAACACTTGTGTGATCATACATGTTTGTCACAGTAGGTCACATTTTCTATGATGCATGTACATCCATGATGATTTTATGATAGAATCAAGATAGTCATACCTGTGCTGTCGTAGAAGTGTTCCATGACAATACTTAAATTATCATCACGGAAGTGCCCACTTCCATGACGATAAATGGCGCGTCATGGAAGTGTTTTCGTCAAGGGTAACTGACACATGGCATCCACCGCAATGGGTCGCCGTTAAGCTATCGGGTCCAGTTTTGGATCCGATAACCCATTAACAGCAACGACCAATGATGATTTTCCACGTGTAAAATTCTCATTGGCTGAAGGAACCACGTGTTAGCTCCGTGTTTGGACAGATGTCATCCAGCCAATGGACGGGACGCGTGTTGGTGCAATAATTTGCCTCCTTATATTTTGGAGTTTGTTGACATAAACAATATGGGACTTATGTGTTTGGTAGTACACACAGAGTAACAGGTTCCTAGAATCAAGAGGAGTTTGGTTCAAATGACGAAGATAATCCCCTGCGTTGTAGTGACGGTTATGACCGAAGATTATGTTGACAAGAGTGAGCCCTTAAAAATTGCTGGCGTGAAGCAATTGCTTCGGTGCCTATCCGAAGGAAGTGACTGCATCTGAGAAGAATGAAGGTGAAGTGAAGACGTAGCATTTATTTTGTTGTTTCTCTTCTCTTTATTGAGTCACAGGACCACCATACTATTAAGAGGGGTGTAGCGTTCGAAAATTTGATTCTCTGATGCTAAACCCAAATCCTATGAAAGTTGCGAGAGAAATCTCTTTGTGCTCGGAGCAAATACTTGCCAAGAAGAGACTGTGATCTTCTTCACTGCGAGAGATTTGTCTCAGATCGAGGAGTTAGCATTACTTGTCCCTCAAGTAATGTTACCGTTGTTGTTTGAAATCCGACCGTTGAGAACGTGTCGGTTGGCCATTGGCTAGACCGCATGTCCAAAATGGTCATTTCCCACTAGGGAAGGCTGCGGCTATAAATAGCCACCCCGCACTGGCTTTGTCCGGTGGCTGCTTCATTTGATTCTGAGAAGATTGTTGAGCAACCACCTCTCTGATTGATTTGAGTTTAAAATCCACCGAGAGAAAACCCCTAGAGCCGAAGAATTAGATAGTGGTTCAACATCACTCGAATATAAGTCCAGTACGCTCCGCCTATTACTCTTGAGAGCTGCAAACTCTCTAGACGGTTAGGTGTCAATTTCTTCAGAGACCAAGAGTGATTGTGGTTATCGAAGAAGGAGTCTGTAATGGTTTGGAGATCGCCTCAAGTATCTACCATGAGTGATCGGCATTGGTTGACGAACCAATTGTCGAGGAGTATAGGGTGAAGAGAGTTTATCTTCTGTGTTAAGTCACAACCCCTCCAACCAGACGTAGTCCTTGTGCAGAAGGACGAACTGGTCTACCAAATACCTTGTCGCCATCGAACATAACTGGTTACATCTGTTCTCCCACGTTACTTTCGAATGTTTTCAATTATGTGCTTTGTCTCGATGCATGCTCTTAGTTTCCATTCGATAGCTTGTATTCGCTCGCTGTACTCTGTTTTCATTCACTCCGCTACTGGGTTCCCAGAGTTTTGAGATTTCCAAAAGAAATTTTAAAACTCCCATTCACCCCCTCTGGTAGACATACTTCGTTCCTACAATTAGTATCAGAGCAAGGTACTCCTTGACCCTGTCCATTTTGGTCTAACCACCATGGAGTTTAAGTATGTCTTCAATGAGCTACAAGTCGCATCTCAAGATTCCCATCTTCGATGGGACGGACTATCCCTTCTAGAAGGAGAAGATGAAGATCCGTCTCCGAGCTATTGACAATGATATGTGGAATGTGGTGCAGTTTGGATTCACGATTGAAGTGCCTCAAGCTCCCACTGACCTCGAGAAGAAACTCATTCAGATGGACGCTCAAGCTAAAAATGAAATTTGTGGCCATCTCTCTCGTGCTCAATTTCTTTGCTATCGTCAGTATGAAACTATGAAGGATTTGTGGGACATTCTCGAGAAGATAAATGAAGGTGTTTCAACTCAGAAAGAAGCTCGCATTGATACTCTTCGAGCAAAGTTCAATCGGTTCAAGCGCATTGGAAATGAAAGCTGCCAGAAAACTTTCGATCGTCTGAGTGACATCGCAAATGAGCTGCAAGGTCTCGGCACCAAAGACATCACTGACCATGAAGTTGTGAAGAAGCTGCTCCGATCACTTGATAGTTCATTTGACACACTTGTTTTGATGATCAGGGAAAGAGCTGATTTCAAAGTTCTTGACTCTGCTGATATCATGGAAAGGCTAAATGATACGTCTCCAATGTATCTATAATTTTTGATTGTTCCATGCTGTTATATTATCATTCTTGGATGTTTTACAATCATTTTATAGCAACTTTATATCATTTTTTGGGACTAACCTATTGACATAGTACCCAGTGCCAGTTGCTATTTTTTTGCTTGTTTTTTACTTCGTAGAATATCAGTACCAAACGGAGTCCAAACACAGTGAAACTTTTTGGAGAATTTTTATGGACCAGAAGGAACAACATGGGCCAAAGAAGTACTAGAGGGGTGCCTCGAGGGGGGCACAACCCACCTGGGCCCTGGTGGGTTGTACCCACCTCGGTGGCCTCTCGTACCGCCTCTTCACCCTATAAATACCCAAATATTGCAAAAACCCTAGAGGAGTCGGCGAAACACAATTCCAGCCGCCGCAAGTTCCAGAACCACGAGATCCAATTTAGACACCATCACGGAGGGGTCCGTAGGCAGTAGCTAGATGGCTTCTTCTCTCTTTTTGATTCTCAATACAATTGTCTCTTGGAGATCTATTTGATGTAACTCTTTTTGCGATGTATTTGTTGGGATCCGATGAACTTTGAGTTTATGATCAAATCTATATCCATCAAAGTTATTTGAGTTCTTTGATCTCTTTTATGCATGATTACTTATAGCCTCATATTTCTTCTTTGAATCTTTGGTTTAGTTAGGCCAACTAGATCGATTTTTCTTGCCATGGGAAGAGGTGCTTTGTGATGGGTTTGATTGTATGGTGTTCTTTCCCAGTGACAGAAGGGGCAGCAAGACGCTCATGTATCGTTGCTATTAAGGATAACAAGATGGGGGCTATTCCTACATGAATAGATCTCATCTACATCATGTCATCGTTCTTATTGCATTACTCCGTTTCATGTCATGAACTTAATACACTAGATGCATGCTGGATAGTGGTCGATGTGTGGAGTAATAGTAGTAGATGCAGGCAGGAGTCGGTCTACTAATCTTGGACGTGATGCCTATATAATGATCATTGCCTGGATATCGTCATAATTATTTTTTGTTCTATCAATTGCCCACCAGTAGTTTGTTTACCCACCGTGTGCTATTTCTTGAGAGAAGCCACTAGTGAAATCTACGGCCCCGGGTCTATTCTTCATCATATTTGTTTTCTGATCTATTATTTGCCACTTTTATTTTCAGATCTATTATTCTAAAAACCCAAAAATAGCTTGCTGCACTTTTTATTTGCATCTTTTATTTCGTGTTTTATCGAGATCTATTTATCCAACCTATCACAATTTTATGCCGTCAACTTGACAATTTCTGGCACCGTTACCCGAAGAAGGGCTTGACAACCCATTATACGCGTCGGGTTGCAAGTATTTGTTCTTTGTGTGTAGGTACCATTTACATAGTGTTGCTTGGTTCTCCTACTGGATAGATACCTTGGTTTCTTAACTGAGGGAAATACCTACCGTAGTTGTGCTGCATCATCCCTTCCTCTTTGGGGAAATACCGACATAGTTCAAGCGACATCACTAAACACCCACGAGGAACAAGAAGAAGAGAAGAGAGATCTCTATGGTTCAAGTCATCGCAAAGGCAATGCTCTCAAGGCTGTGGCTGATTCTTCCTCCGAAGGAAATGCCGAAGAAGATTCTGATGATCCAGAAAGGATCAGCAAATATCTCGCATTGATCATGAAAAGATTCCAGCACCTTCACAAGAATAGTCAGTTCCAGAAGAAAGGATCCAGCAACTCTGGCGGTTCAAAATCTTCATCAAAATCCACTGGAGATTACACCTGCTTCAAGTGCAAAATGCCAGAACATTTCATCTCGGACTGCCCTCTCTGGGAAGCTAAAATCTGTGCGAGTGGAAGATATGATTCAGGAAACTTTTGAGGCAAAAGCAAGAGGAAGAACTATGATTCCGATGATGAGAAGAAAACGAAGAATTTCTTGAAGAAGAAGGACAGCTCCACCTCCAAGTCTTTGTCAAGATCTTCCTCAAGTAACCCTTCCAAGTCCTCCTCCAACCGCAAGAATACCTCTCGCAAGGCCAAGGCATACATCGACAAGGAGATGAATTCCGATGAAGAAGAATCATCCGACTCCGAAGAAGTTGATGAATCCGATGAAGATTCTGATTCCGGCATGGCTGGCATAGCATGTGCTTCCACCCCTGCATCGAACTTCTTTGACAACAATTCAAGCAACGACGATTCTCCTGCCTACTGCTTCATGGCAGAAGCTTTGAAAGAAAAGGTATCCTCCAAACATCACATGGTTCACACCAGTGATCAATATTCTTCGGATGAGGATGACCATGCTAAACTGATCAAAATTGCTAATATACAACAAAACTCTCTTGAGAAAATTGAGAAAACCCTCAGGAAATTTGAAGGGTTGTTGGTTGAGGAGATGGAGCAAAATCAATCGCCGACAGAAGAGCACCCCACTCTCATTCCACGAATGGAAGAACTATCAAATCATCATGATTTTCTCTCGGCTGACCATGAGAGATTGACCTATGATTACCTGAAAAGGAAACAGGAACTCGAGTCGCTGAGAGAGGCTCATGAGGATTTGATTAGAGAAAATTCTCTTCTCACCCAACGACTCTAAGAGAAACCTGAAGTGTTTGTTCCACCTTGCTTAAAATGCCTTGAATGCAGTAATGCTAAATCAAATGCTGAAATTTCTGTGAATGCTAACCCCTCTGTCAAGGAAAATAGTTCTTTGTGTGATGAAAATGCTAGGTTGATGTACCTCATTCATACAGGAATGTTCAAGTATCTCAAAGGGCATCAAACCCTTTGTGATGTTCTGAAGAAATCTATTCTTCACAAAAAACCTAGGAAAGAAGGTATCGGTTTCCAAAGGAAACTGGATGAAAATGGCTCTTACTGGGAACCTAATCAATGTCCTCGCACTGTGTGGGTGCCTGCGAAGAGCAAAACGCTCGATCCAGCTTTGCTTTCGGGATATGATTCTCCTATCCCAGAATACTCTTATCATAATTCTCTGGACAACTATAAGTTGTTCAAAAACCAACGTCGTGAGGCTGTTGCTCGCTATGTTGGACCAAACAGTAGGAATGGCACCCCAAAAGAAAGCTATCTGGGTGCCCAAGAAAACTATCGATACATTGCCTATGACTCCTGTGCTAACCATGCAGGTAGAAAATGCTTGTTATTTCGCTCGACAGAATGAGTACATGCGTACCTCATTCAACCACTATACTCATTCATGTGGAAAGAATTTCAATTCCTATTCTTTCAATTATGCTGGTACTTCTTCAAGCAACAATTATGGTTATCGAAAGAAATCATATACTGCTCGCTCATTTGTTTTGAAGCCACCTGCAAAGATGTGGGTGGTTAAGAAAGCCTAATTCTTCTACATGACTATGTCTCCGGGTGTACCGAATGGATAATGGAGAGTGGATGCACTAGTCATATGACCGGAGACAAGTCATTGTTTGTCGACCCCAACTTAACTGCTTCATCTCTGAAGTACATTACTTTCGGCGACAACAACAAAGGAAAGGTAATTAGGCTAGGTAAAATTGCTATATCTAGAGACAAGGCTATTGATGATGTTTTACTTGTTCAGTTTCTTGGATTTAATCTTATGTCAGTTGGCAAGCTTTGTGATCTAGGCATGCTGGTTTTATTTTCCATATCCAAATGCATTGTCTTTATGGCCTCTCAAAATTCCTTCATCTTTGAGGGAAATAGAAAGGGTGATTTATATATTGTGGATTTCTCTAAGGGTCCCTCAGTCCAAACTTGTTTCCTTGCAAAAGCAACCGAAGGTTGGCTGTGGCACCGAAGACTTGGTCATGCAGGTATGAGAAATTTGCAGACTCTAGTGAATAAAAATCATCTCCGTGGCATTCCTGATGTAAAATTTGACAAGGATCATCTCTGTACTGCATGTGAGGCTGGTAAATTGGCCAAGAAGCATCATTCATCAAAGACTTTCATGACCACAATAAGACCTCTAGAAATTTTTCATATGGTTTTGTTCCAACCTCAGAACTATGCAAGTTTCGGTGGCAGTCATTATGGTCTTGTTATTGTTGATGATTTCTCTTGTTATACTTGGGTATTCTTTCTCGAACACAAAACCTGCACCCAAGATATCTTCAAAAGATTCGCCAAGAAGGCCCAGAATGAATATGATGCGCGAATTAAGCATGTCAGAAGCGACAATGGTACTGAGTTCAAAAATACTCAAATCGAAGATTTTCTCGATGAGAATGGTATTACTCATGAATTCTCAGCTGCATAAACTCCCCAACAGAATGGAGTTGTTGAGCGAAAGAATAGAACTCTCATTTAAATGGCTAGAACAATGCTCAGTGAGTATAAAACTCCTATTCGCTTCTGTGCTGATGCTATTAACACTGCTTGCCATGTTATCAATCGTGTTTATCTTCACAAGTTCCTTAAGAAAACTTCATATGAGCTCATCACTGGCAAGAAATGAAATGTTTCTTATTTACATGTTTTTGGTGCACCTTGTTACATTCGTGACATGAATCATCATTCCAAATTTGCACCCAAGGCACATGAAGGTTTTCTTCTTGGTTATGGCTCGAACTCGCATACTTATCATGTCTATAACTCTCAATATGTGAAAGTTATGGAAACGGTAAATGTGTTGTTTGATGAATCTAATGGCTCCCAAATGGAGCACCTGCCTAATGTGATAGATGAACCACCGATTTTGGAAGCTATTCGGCAAATGGCCATTGGGAGTGTCAAGCCAGTTGCAGGAAATGCTCCTGACTCTTCCGCTGATGATGATGCCCCATGACTTGAAGCATAACTTGCCAAGCTACTCCCGAAGAAAATGCCACTCCGAACACAAATGGAAACCAGAATGCTAATGCCAATCCGAATGGCAATCCTGATGAAAATGCCAATCCTGACGCTGATGCTGAGGAAAATGAAAATGATCATCAAGATGATAATCCTCTCTCTTATGTGGAAAATCGAGTTGACCCTACATTAATTCTCGAAGATCTCGAGAATACAGGTTATCGACCCACAACTCGTTCTCGCACTCGTTTGGCTAACTACTGTGGCAGTTTCTTCTTTGTCTCATTGGCAGAACCTACCAAGTATGAAGAAGCCTTGAATGATTCTGATTGGATGAATGCTATGCAAGAAGAGTTGGTGCAATTCGAATTAAATGATGTGTGGGAGTTGGTTGACAAACCGAATCCTAAGAAGCAGAATATCATTGGCACAAAATGGATATTCCGGAACAAGCAAGATGAAAATGGCATTGTTGTGTGAAACAAAGCATGTCTTGTCGCTCAAGGGTATACATAGGTAGAAGGTATTGATTTCGGTGAAACATATGCTCCTGTTTCTCGCCTTGAGGAAATTTGCATTCTTCTCGCTTATGCAAATTACAATGATATCCTGCTTTATCAAATGGATGTGAAAAGTGCTGTCCTTAATGGTGAACTTGATGAGGAAGTCTATGTTAAGCAACCACCTGGCTTTGAACATCCTCAGTATCCTAACAAAGTTTTCAGGTTGAAGAAAGCTCTTTATGGGTTGAAGCAAGCCCCTCGAGCATGGTATGACACCCTGAAGAAGTTTTTGCTCGACAAAGGGTTCAAGCCAGGATCCACTGATTCCACTCTTTTCACACGTGCTATTGATGGTGTTCTTTTTGTGTGTCAAATTTATGTGGATGATATTATTTTCGGCTGTACTAACAATGCTTGCAGCTTGGAGTTCGGGCGGATGATGTCTGAGAATATCAAATTTCTATGATGGGTGAACTTAAGTTCTTTCTCGGACTGCAAATTCATCAACAGGACAATGGAATTTACATATCTCAGGAGAAATACCTGAGCGACTGTCAGAAGAAGTTCAAAATGCAAGATTAAAAACTAAAGGGCTACAAAACTCCAATGCCCACAAATAGTAAGCTGGACTCGACACCCGTGCCAAGACTTCCACATCTTAGCAGGAATGGGTGCACAACACTCAAAGAGTTTGAAATTTTTGACAAAGTGAAAATTTCTTTCTGAGAGTGAATACATTAATGAAGAACTAGACTAACCGAGTGCCATGATAATTGTGCGATGCTCGGGGTCATACAGTTCTTATACGGTGGGTAACGCCACCACAATTTTCTTTTATTAAGTTGTCTTTCGGTTGAAGGATCTTGTGTTAATCTGAATGTATTTCACTCATTGCTTTTCGTTCGGGTGTTTATGTTTCTTTGTCTGAGTGAAATGCCTAGGACCCTATTTTCCCTCTATTCTATCTCTTCTATTCTATGCTATTCGGCTATGAATGCTCAATTTCATTTGGTACCGAATCTTTATCTGGTGTCCTTGACCACGTTATCATTCCGAACTTAAGTCATTTTGGCAGAAGACATCCGAAATTTGGGGTTTCCCGCCCAAGTTAGGACCATGATCTTTTATGATGGTTGCCATGTGCTATCCATCAACTGCCACTTTATTCCGTCTGTTAAATCACAATAGCCATTCGACTATGGCCATTCGATCGGATTCACTCGATCGTCCGTCCATTGTACCCTCGCATATAAATACCACATCGACACCGCTCCCTCATTCACTTGTTCTCCTCTTCGCCACCGTCTCCTACGAAGCCCTATCACACTGCTCCTCCTAGAGCTCAACGCCGATGATCCCTTTGCCCCTTTGCTGCCGGAAAGTGGTCGCCGGAGTCCTTCCTCACCGGCGTGGATCATCTCTCTCCCCGTTGTAACATCCCCAGATGTTAACCCGGCCATCAGGCTAATTAATGGGCCATGTCATCCTATTTCACTAAGTTAAAATGCCACTTGCCCCAAACCCAACTTCAAATTCATACTTGAAATAAAGTCAAATATTTATTTCTTCAAACTGCAAAAACTAAAATGTTCATCATCTAGCAAATATTCCAAAACAATTTGTTGCTAAGGAAAACAACATCACCATCAAGTCAAAGTGGGCCTAAGCATTTTAAACAGTGCCAAAACAGCACTATGAATGCCTATTTCAATTTTTGAAAAATCCAAATGGAATCAAAAATTGCCCAAACTTCTTGTGGCAGTGCAGAATATTTCATAGCATTTATGTGGCCAAGCTCCACATTTTACCAAGTCATTTGGTGGCTTGAAATATTACAAAACTGTCTCTGTGTTTTAAAATAGAAAAAGAAATAGAAAAAGGCCTAAACTGGACTGCGCCTAAGTGCACAGTGGCACAGCCCAGCCCAGACGGCCTCTTTCTCCCTCCTCCCTCTCTCTCTCCTTCGCCGTGTCAGCGCGCCCATGGCCGCACCAGCTCGTTCTACCGAGACGGCGACAAGGCGATGCTCGCGGCTAGCCGAGGGGATAAGATCCACCCCGTTCCTCTACCCTAGCCATCCGGATCCGTTCGCCCCCTCCTCCTCGCTTCTCCCTCGCTCGCTCCCACCTCACCAGAGCGCTACCATGGCCACGCCGCCGTTGTCTGCGTAGCCTCGGTCGCCGCCTCGCCTCGAACTCCGACTCGGTCGTCCATGTCTCCCCGTCGAGCCACCCGATGCCGGACGCCTCCAGGAGCTGCCCCAACCTCTTCTTCCCCTTTGGAACTAGCGAGCACCACCTCCTCGATTTGCCGCCCTCCCGCGCTCCGTGACCTCGCCGGGCCTTTCATGCGCCCCTCGGTGAGCCTCCGCCTTCTCCCCCTTCCCTCTCGCCGTCGATTTCGACCCGTAGCCACCGTTTCCGCCGTGCCACGAGCTTGCCTCCACGAGGCTCTTCGCCGGCGAGGCCCCGATGACCAAATGGTCATGGGCTAGTGCCAGTTAGACTCACCGCATCGCGCAGGCGCCGTAGAAACCTCGCGCCGCTCGTTTTGCTCGCCGTAGCCCCGATTTCGACGGCGCCCGAAGTACGCCGTACGCTGCGATGCTCACCGCCGACGAATCCGACCACCTCAGCTCGTGAGATCATCGCGGATCAACATGGCCCAGAGCGCGCGATCGAACAAGCCAAATCCCGCGCGAAATGATGCACCACCGAGGAAATCCGAGCTCGCCGGAGTTTTCGCCGCCGTTCGGCCTCGCCATCGCACTCCGGTGGCCGGTGCTGACTCGGCGCCGATGTGGCACCGCAGACCCCACCGCTTTGTCACTACCACTGGGAGCCACTAGGCCTAGTTGACCGAGTCAGCGCGGCCCCGTGTCGCTGACATGTGGGTCCCGCGTGATTAAATGGTTTTAATTAAAATAGATAATCTGTTAGCTAATTAATTATTTGATTTAAACATTAATCACTCGCTGACAGTAGGCCCCACCCCTAATTAATCTATAATTAGTTTGAAAAAAAATCTAATTGACTACTGTCTCACTGACATGTGGGTCCCGGTGACCCCACATGTCAGGTTTGACTGGTCAGCGAGTGTGTTGACTTGTTGACATCATGCTGACACTCTGCTGATGTCATAAATCATTTTTCAATAATTCTGTTAAATTGAAATAATTTTAGAAAATGCTAAAATCTTTAGAAAATCATAGAAATTAAACCGTAGCTCAGATCAAAAAACTTTCTACATGAAAGTTGATCAGAAAAACGAGACGAGTCCGATCGCGCCATCTGTTTCCGTGTCAGGACCTTCTATGGAGGTGAACCCGCAACTTTTAGCCTGTTGCCGGTAGATGAATAGTGCATACATACCAGTTAATAATTCCAACTTAAATCCTAAAATAACTAATACGACTTAGACATGTCTTTAGGCAACCCTACACCGCAGGTTAGCATAGCATGCTCTGTGTTGCATATGTTTGCCACGTATTTATCTGTTTCTTCCCCCTCTTTTGTCTCGGTAGATCCTGGTACCGACGTAGTCCCTGAGACCGACGCAGCTCTGGAGATCGACGCCCCCACTGACAACCCTGCCTTGGCCACCGAGCAACCAGGCAAGCACCCCCCTTGAGCATGCCTATATCGCCTATTCTTTCTCTCTTATGCTTTCATTAGAATTTGTTGCTGCTACTTCTTATCCTATTTCTGATGCATAGCCTGTTTTTGTAACTACTATTGATACCTACCTGCTTGTCCTAAACTGCTTAGTATAGGCTGGATAGAGACCCACCAGAGACCCCACTGACCTAGTTGCCCCCGCTGGATTATCAGATACTCGATTAGCATGATCGACAACAATGCCCCGGCACCGCACATCACCCCCTTAGTTGTACGACACTGCATCGTTACTATCGAGTGCCGAGGGTGATAGCTCGTTTAGTGCTTCTGATGTTAACTCTGCAGAGTAGCTATTCGGTCGTGGTCCTCGAGGGTGATTCCTCCTTCACCACTCTCGATAACGACGCCGTTCTGCAACACCTCAAGTATGAACCTCGAGGGTGATTCCTCCTAAGTTCACCTTGACGACTGCATCTAGTGGAATCCATCGAGGGTGATTCCTCAGGTTTCCCCCTGGTGTTTGGACACATGGTTACTTTGACTTAACACAGAACCTTGATGACATCGGGTCGGCCCTGAGGGGTACCCGCAAGTGATGTGAAGTCGGGTTGACCTGGACGGTACCCGAGAGATAATTACTTGGCGTGGCCGGGCATTCTTAGCCCTTGCCGCAAGTCCTCGAGACGGGGCGACAGGGTCACATCGATCGTGAGTCTCTGCTCATTACCGCACTACCAAAACACTAACGATTTGGATATTTGATCCGAGTGGGCCTCTGGCCCGATAGCACTAACCATCATGCGGGAAAGTTATGGGCACTCTGCATCATATGCATCAGCCGAAAGCTCTGTCAGACATCCAGTTCAGCATGGCGGCCAGGTCGGATAGTGCCGATGGCGCTGGTATCCACCCTGCACGCAACGACCCGGAGTGCACAGGGCGATGGCCCAAGACCCCTGAGTTGCTTAGGATATAGACCGACGGGGACCTATCTGCTGAGCTCTAGGTAGGGCTGCGGTGTGTCGTTTGGCCGAGGCCGGGCATGACCCAGAAAAGTGTGTCCGGCCGGAGTTAAGCGAGCGTGGTGGGTAAGTTGGTGCACCCCTGTAGGGAAGAACTAATCTATGCATAGCCGGATCCTCGGTAACGGACGCTCGGAGTTGTATCACGATCGATACAACTAGAACTGGATACTTGTGATGAGAAATGGATAGTATGGCTCTGGGATTGCTTTCTCACAGGGAGTCGAGAAATGATCTCTGGGTGAGGTTGAGACTTGTTATTTGGATATTATGGCTCTGGGATTGCTTTCTCACAGGGAGTCGAGGAAGGATCTCTGGGCGAGGTTGATAACGGATAGTATGGCTCTGGGATTGCTTTCTCGTAGGGAGTCGAGGAAGGATCTCTGGGTGAGGTTGATAACACTACTATTACTTTATATTATGATTTTTTTCTGTACTCTTCTAAATGCTGCAAGATGCTTGAAGATGCTAGTCTTCATTAGGACTAGGCCTTCTCTCTATTCTGGCATTTCTACAGCCCAGTCCACATATACAGCTTTCCTTTGATAATGTTGCATATGTAGTGTAGATCCTTGGTTGCTGAGTACTTCGGATGAGTACTCACGGTTGCTTTGCTTCCTCTTTTTCCCCATATCCGTTTGATGCAACCAGATGACGGAGCTCCTGAGACAGCTACCCTCGCGAACAACTACTACTACACCAAGGATGGATACTACAACGAGCTGGCGAGACGACCAGGAGAAGGTTCGGAGGGTCCCAGGCAGGAGGCCTGCGCCTTTTTGATCATAGCTTTTGTTTTGCCCCGCCTTCTTAAAGGCCTATCTGTCTCTCTTTTATATCTGTACTCAGATATCTTATGCTTCTGCTGACGCTTGTAAGCGAGCTTATGAATTCAAGCCCTCGAGGCCCTTGGCTTGTAATATAAAGCTTGTATGACTTTATTCATGTTTTAGAGTTGTGTTGTGATATCTTCAAGTGAGTCCTTAGGCCTGATCGTGTGCATTTGCGTGTATGGTTAGTGCACGATTGAGCCGGGGGCGTCATAGGTTGGTATCAGAGCCGATTGCCTGTAGGAACCCCCTTTCCAACTCCTTGGCCGAAGTTGAGTCTAGTCGTCCAAAACTGTTTTACTAACTTGGCTGTGTGGCTTACGGGCCCACGTCGCCAATTGGGTGGTATTAGGATCTTTTATTCCTCGTCTATACTCTGGGACTCTGATCTCTCTTCTATTCGGGTTAAAGATTTTGCTAACTCCAACACTAGGTTCTCGTAACCGCTTTCTCCCGGAGAGCCCTCCCCTCATTCCAGAAGATGGCGTGTCATCATCAGAAGACTCCGAAGATACTCCTCGAAGATTCCCGAGACCATTATGCCCACTGCTTTTGCCAGTTCCCTACTACCGATGATCATCGTGAACAACTACACATCCTTGCCGTTTGAATCTTCATTCCCAGTTACTTCTTAATGTACAAGATACCCCAAAATACTCTTTGTTAATTCGAGAATTCTTTGAACCTACTGCCTTGCAGTTCCTTTCCGCCTGAAAACACCTACGAGTAAATCTTCATACTTACCGGGGATTCGTTCATCCCCAGTTGTTAATGTGTTTCTCAAAATACTTCGTAATGCTATCCGTTCTTTCGAGAACCCTCTGCAACCAATTGCTTTGGAAAGTCTTGCTTGCCTACATTATGGTTAATTCCATATGTCTAGCAATATTCATTAACCTCCTTTGCCTCTATCATTTTGAGCTCCTTGATTCATTGTGTTGGGAATTCTCGCAATCATCAGTCGAACCCTGAAATTTGTTCTTCCTGCTCAGATGTCATTTTAGACCTGAGCGGGTTCTCGGGCAATCAAGTTGCAAATGATTGTCCATCTAGTTCCATTCTACTTACCCATCTTTTGATCTGAGCGTCTCCTTCCGATCCCTTGCTTTGGAAATCATAAACCCTTTATAATTGAACACCGAATTATTCAGTTGCTTCTACAATCCAATGCTTTTGCATTCTTCTTCTTCTATTTGAGTACCGATACTCACATCAGATCCTTTGCCGACCAACTGATCTTTTGTTGGGTTATTATCCGACAAACTCTTTCATATTCAATAATCTTGCGAGTCCTTTTCTCGGATACATAATGCCTTTGGTAAATGGTATCCTCTGCTTTGTCAACCTTTCTCTGCTTCCGAGCTTGAGTTCATTACTCTTGCAGTTTGAGGTATATGTTCCTAAGATGCCCCGATGGGTTGAACATATGCCTTCCCTAATCTATGTGAATCGAAAGTTATGCGATATATATATCTACTCGCGTTCCGTTGGATAAATTTTCAACTCTACAACTTCTTCAAAGATGAGAAGTGAATGAAAGGTTATGCATTGAAGAAGTGGGAGTTGACCTTGAACCTTTATGTTCATGCCCATGGACCCGATGTAGAACTTATCATGGAAGCTGCTCGTAAAAATAATTATTTCCTTGGTACAAATTCATCTTGTATCTGAGAATTGATACTTTGCAATCGTGGTTCCAACCATATTTTCTTCTTGATTCCATTTCCCGAACAAGTTAAAAGTACTTGTCCTCTGCAGATCATTTCACCTGTCCAACCTCTATTCTGATCTACCTTCAAGTATTGCCCCATGTCATCCTGTCATTGCACTACCTCTTGTGAATTCTTATTGGAATGATACCCCATCACATCATTCCTAGCCCGATCGACTATATAATTATCATTCTAATTTTATCCGTGCTACCTGCTCCTCCTTCCCAGTGCACTTTTCCGACAATGGGCTAAGCTTGAGTCAAACTATCTTCATCATATTGTTTTGCTTACACCTTGTTTTCCCTGCCACTCTTGAAATTGTTCCTTTGCACTTTTGGTGATGATCGAATGCAATCTTTGCTTGAAACACCATGTTACTGCTACCTCGAAGCATGCCTGTGATACTTCGAATATGATTGAGAACAGTGGAAGCGCAATGCTACATGTTTCTTGATCTATTATCCAAACACCATGGTGTGGGTAATATCATGATTCTTCACTCGCCCCTTTATCTAAATACTTTTGAACTTGCTGTCCTATCATGTATATCATGCTCCGCTTTTCCTTGGGAAGGATATACCCTCAATTCTTGTGTGCAAACACATTTTCCTTTCCTTTGGTCTGATTAATCCTGATAATCACATTTTCCTTTCCATTGGTTTGTTAATCTTTCTTTTGATCTATATGATATAAGCAGAAATAATTCCCTGCTTATAAAAACACCTTGAGGTACAATTCGGTCAGTACGACCCTGTTACTAATGTTGATGACTTTTCGGCAACCACCGATGGACGAGAACTTTGCCTATTGGTCCGCCTCATTCAACGAGAAGGAAAATGGTTCTCTTCGTCCCTCGCCCTTGGTACCGATGTTGACACCGACATAACTGACAGACTATTCTCTGACATACCTTGTTGTCGTGACCGGTAAAATGTCATCGTTCTCCCTATTTTTGATCGACACCCCCCCCACAGTTCACAGGATCGGAACCTGACTCTCCTGTACATCCTGGATTTCGAAGTATCCTATGCCCTTGGTTTTGTGTGTTATCACGAGCCACCCTCCGAGAGATGATCTATTCCTGATGCTCTGAACCCCCTTCTCACACTCTGTTCAGGTATCGTTCGGATGTCCATTCGCTTGAAACTCCTTATTGTACTTTCATACTTTGCTCTTGATGTTTTCTTAAGTTTCAACTCGAGAGATACTTCTGCCACATTCCCTGAATTGTTCACCAGATAATTAACCCTATAAGGGTCAGTTCTCCCGAAGTTACTCTTTACTTCCCCCCTTAAATCTCGGGACAAGATTTCTTGTAGTGGAGGAGATTTGTAACATCCCCAGATGTTAACCCGGTCATCAAGCTAATTAATGGGCCATGTCATCCTATTTCACTAAGTCAAAAAGCCACTTGCCCCAAACCCAACTTCAAATTCATACTTGAAATAAAGTCAAATATTTATTTCTTCAAACTGCAAAAACTAAAATGTTCATCATCTAGAAAATATTCCAAAACAAATTGTTGCTAAGGAAAACAACATCACCATCAAGTCAAAGTGGGCCTAAGCATTTTAAACAGTGCCAAAACAGCACTATAAATGCCTATTTCAATTTTTGAAAAATCCAAATGGAATCAAAAATTGCCCAAACTTCTTGTGGCAGTGCAGAATATTTCATAGCATTTATGTGGCCAAGATCCACATTTTACCAAGTCATTTGGTGGCTTGAAATATTACAAAACTGTCTCTGTGTTTTAAAACAAAAAAAGAAATAGAAAAAGGCCTAAACTGGACTGGGCCTAAGTGCACAGTGGCATGGCCCAGCCTAGCCGGCCTCTTTCTCCCTCCTCCCTCTCTCTCTCCTTCGCCGTGTCAGCGCGCCCATGGCCGCACCGGCTCGTTCCGCCGAGACGACGACACGGCGACGCTCGCGGCTGGCCGAGGGGATAAGATCCACCCCGTTCCTCTCCCCTGGCCATCCAGATCCATTCGCCCCCTCCTCCTCGCTTCTCCCTCGCTCGCTCCCACCTCTCCCGAGCGCTGCCATGGCCGCGCCGCCGTCGTCTGTGTAGCCTCGGTCACCGCCTCGCCTCTTCGTCTCGCCTCAAACTCCGACTCGGTCATCCACGTCTCCCCGTCGAGCCACCCGATGCCGGACGCCTCCAGGAGCTGCCTCGACCTCTTCTTCCCCTTCGGCACCGGCGAGCATCACCGCCTCGATTCGCCGCCCTCCTACGCTCTGTGACCTCGCCAGGCCTTTCATGTGCCGCTCGGTGAGCCTCCGCCTTCTCCCCTTCCCTCTTGCCATCGATTTCGACTTGTAGCCACCGTTTCCGCTGTACCACGAGCTCGCCTCCGCGGGGCTCGTCGCCGGCGAGGCCTCGATGACCAAATGGTCACGGGCTAGCGCTAGTTAGACTCACTGCATCGCGCAGGCACCGTAAAAACCTCACGCCGCTCGTTTTGCTTGACGTAGCCCCGATTTCGACGGCGCCCGAAGTACGCCGTCCGCTGCAGTGCTCGCCGCCGACGAATCTGAACACCTCAGCCCGTGAGATCCCCGCGGATCGATGTGGCCCAGAGCGCGCGATCGAACAAGCCAAATCACGCGCGAAATGATGCACCACAGAGGAAATCCGAGCTCGCCGGAGTTTTCGCCGCCGTTCGGCCTCGTTGTCGCACCGCAGGCCCCACCGCTCTGTCACTGCCATTGTGACCCACTGGGCCCAGTTGACCGAGTCAGCGCGGCCCCGTGTCGCTGACATGTGAGTCCCACGCGATTAAACGGTTTTAATTCAAATAGATAATCTGTTAGCTAATTAATTAATTGATTTAAACGTTAATCACTCGCTGACAGTAGGCCCCACCCCTAATTAATATATAATTTGTTTAAAAGAAAACCTAATTGACTACTGTCTCACTGTCATGTGGGTCCCGGTGACCCCACATGTCAGGTTTGACTGGTCAGCGAGTCTGTTGACTTGCTGACATCATGCTAACACTCTGCTGATGTCATAAATCATTTTTCAATAATTCTGTTAAATTGAAATAATTTCAGAAAATACTAAAATCTTTAGAAAATCATATAAAATAAACCGTAGCTCAGATCGAAAAACTTTCTACATCAAAGTTGATTAGAAAAATGAGACGAGTCTGACCACGGCATTTGTTTCCGTGTCGGGACCTTCTACAGAGGTGAACCCGCAACTTTTAGCCTATTTTTGATAGATGAATAGTGCATACATACCGTTAATAATTCCAACTGAAATCCTAAAATAACTAATACGACTTAGACATGTCTTTAGGCAACCCTACACCGCACGTTAGCATAGAATGCTCTGTGTTGCATATGTTTGCCGCGTATTTATCTATTTCTTCCCCCTCTTCTTTCTCGGTAGATCCCGGTACCGACGTAGTCCCCGAGACCGATGCATCTCCGGAGATCGACGCCCACACTGACAACCCTGCCTTGGCCGCCGAGCAACCAGGCAAGCACCCCCCTTTAAGCATGCCTATATCGCCTATTCTTTCTCTCTTATGCTTGCATTAGAATTTGTTGCTGCTACTGCTTATCCTATTTCTGATGCATAGCCTGTTTTTGTAACTACTGTTGATACCTACCTGCTTGTCCTAAACTGCTTAGTATAGGCTGGATAGAGACTCAACAGAGACCCCACTTTGACCTAGTTGCCCCTGCTGGATTATCAGATGACTCGATTAGCATGATCGACAACCAAGCCCCGGCACCGCACATCACTGTGGCACCCCGGCTCAGAGTAAACCGGAACGCCCCGTATTCTAGCCCAAGGACAAGTCTTCTGGAATACGGCACTGTTGGCATAGAAAAAATCAGCTCTTTATTACAATGGATATAGTTACAAAGGGTACAAGGATTACATCGGCACGACGACACTACGCCTGCCCGGGGTAGCTCTATGCTAACAGCGGAGTAACTCTCTCGGCAGCGGAACAGCGACGACGCTGATGGACTCCACTCCGCAGGGACTCTGGCTAGAACGCGTGTCCTAGATCGCAAACTCGAGATCCTCGACAAGCAAGCAATCACGGCATGACCTGCAAACTGGCATGACACGCCAGGTGAGTACTTTGAATGTACTCGCAAGCTCATAGCAAATATCAGCATTAAGGCAAGACAACATCATAGCAGAATAGATGCAGCAAGGTAAAGCATAATAAGTAGTTTAATCCATACTCCGAATAATCTCAGGATCCAATCCGAACCAGTGCCAAGTCCAATCATGTGGTCATCCGACCACTCATCCCGTTGCTGACCTATCATATACCTGATACCAACTGTACCACAAGTCTGACAAACTTACTCTCTTTCGGGCTGTCTCACAACCCTCAGAATACTCATGATCCATCGAGTACTTCCGATCATAAGATGAGTTCTTTCATCATTATCACTACTATGGTTGACCATCTACTGAGGTCTGGATGGACTGTCCAATACCGTGGACACGGCTATTCGAATAGATTTTACACTCTACAGAGGTTGCGCACTTTACCCACACCATGGAGCACTAACCTCGTGGTCCCATTCGGGTGGACCAGCATTGCTCCAACGAAACCTGCCTGGCCCGTGACTCTTCCATCGTACCACCGGTAATCACACTCCCCCGGAGTCCTGCCCTGGGTGGCCCCTGTGTCACCGCGTGACACCTGCCACTGTCGTGGCCAAACCAAACTGTCCCAAATGGGGACCTGGATCCAAATAACTCAACTGGGCTCACAAGGTTATCGCCGCCTACCGGGCCAGGGTAGCGCGCACGCATAACCTTCCCTGTCGGGCGGTACCGGTGAAAGAGCACGTGATCAGACCAAGTCAAGGACGTCCCATACCGGCAAATGTGGTTGCACGGATAAGTCCGGACAGGTGACTCAAGGTCAACCAACTAAATATCACATCTCTGAATAATATTTCTGTCATGGCTGACACTCTGATAACCAGTATGCTTAAGCCACTGCTACTAATTCATATTTACGAACTGCCGGATGAACCCAAAATAATCATAGACAGTGATCTCAACATCGTAGTATCAACAAGTGGGTAAACTACTGGTCACTAACAATCCGGTACTCAATGTGGTAGTCACCTATCCGAGAATTAACTCCAACATTGGATAATCCAATCCACTTAACAAGTAACTCATACTTGCTGATAAAGTAAATAGTTAAACTACAACATTGCAACGCGATGATGCAGATGAGTGTTGTGGCTTGCCTGGGGATGAAGAAACCATCGGGAAGAAGTGCGGAGAGTCCGCGGAAATGATCGCCGGAAACAGTTCTCTCTCGGAGGGGGCTGTTTACGAGCAAGGGCAAAATGGTCATTTTCACAATGTGTAAACATTATGAAAATGACTCCATTGGAACGGGCTCAACGAGATGAAGATATGGGCATTGGATTCACCTCGATCGGAGCTACGGATAAAAAGTTTTAGCCTGACGAAGTTCAGGGACCTATCTGTAAAAAGAAACTCTTCAAACAGGTCCCTGGTGCCTGGAAACAGAAAACGCCTTTTCTGAGAATGTGTTTTCAGAACAGAGAAGCGTAGTTTGAGCTGAAGTGCAAAGAGAATACGCTTTCTAAAGATGAAAACGTACTTTCGGAAAGGCGCTTCCACTTAAAATTTCGCGGGCCCGGTCGAGTCAACGCCGTGACACCGACAGGCGGGCCCCACGCTGACTTCTTCCTCTCTCCTCCCCTGCTTTCTTCCACCTCGCGCCGGCAGAGAGGAGGCGCACGCTGGCGAGGCCTTCCGGCGGCACAGGCCATCCCCGGTCGTGGTTCGGCCATCGGCGTGACCGGGACGACGTGCCGCGTCCATCCCGGCGGAAGGCGGAGCTCAGGGAGGGCGGAAGCGTGCATGCCCACGGCCGCGGTGGATGGCGGCTCCGGTGAGCTAGGGGTATGAGCTACAGTGGTGGAGAGGTGAGAAGGGGATTGGGCAGGGCTCCGCCTAGGTTACGGAGGCTCCCTGGTGGTGGTGGAATGGAGAATGGGAGGGCGGCTCACCGGAATCGTAGAGGGCAGGGGCGGCGGCCATGGCGATGGTGGTGGTCAGAGAGAGGCTCTGGCGCCAAGAGAGGGGGCTAGGGAGGGGTAGTGGAGGGCGGTGGAGCTGGTGGTGAGGTCGAGAGGCCTCGGGGGGCCTTATGTAGCCGCGCCGGGGCGGGTGGATGAGGATGGCCGCGGTGGCGATCTTAGCCACGTGCTGGAGCTGCAGGGCGATGTGGCTGGCGGCTTGCGGCGTCGGGAGGGTTCTCAGAGAGGTGTAGAGGGCTCGGGCGTGCTCTGGAAGGCTCGAGGGACATGAGGATAGAGGAAAACGACCACGACGGCCATGTGCGCTCACTGTTCCTTGACGGGGACGGCTCGCCGGGGAAGAATCCAGAGGGGGAAAGGGATCCAGAGCATAGGCGGCGACGAGGGGAAGCCCCTGGACATGATTATATGGCGAGGGGAGAAGGAACGCGACGAGACCGAGAGGTTCCGTCGCCAGAACGCGCTCGCTGGCATGCCAGCAGCTTGGTCACCGCGTGCACTGGCGCACGTGGTGCACCCTGGTGTGACAAGTCATGTCTAGCACAAAATATATCCAAAGAAATGCCCCTCTGATGTGATAGTTCATCAAAAGAGGCCAAGAGTGGATGTGAGGCTTCACTGAAAGTTAGCTGTAGCAAACTTGACCACACCTCTGTGATGAACAGGAAGGTGGTAGGGTCAAAATGATATGTCTGGGAGTGTTAGGGTAGGAAAGACTATATTCCTGTGAAATTTGGAAAGAATTGGACCATTATTTAATTGGGTTACTTTGTAACTGACCAATCAGGTCTAGAAGACAAACATTGATGTGCTACTCACATGGAGTATCAACTTGAGCTGAAATTGGGCATAGCATGATGATTTGGTCATATGAGAGTGCCATAAAAATTTCATGCCATTTGGACAAGCCAAAATGGTACTTCCTTCACAGCTATCCTCTCTGACCAGAATCTTAGAAAAATTCTAGGGGATTATTGGGAAGATGAAATGAGCCCACTTTTTTTGTAGATAGGTTATATGGGTAGGAGAATGCTTTGGTAGATTTTCAGCAATTATGGAGCAATATAAAATATAGTTGCTTCACAATGTGAAAATCTTACCAAAAACCAAGATTGGATGCTATGCTCACATAGATGATTGGATAAGGTTGAAACTTGGTGGAGAGTCATGATTTGAGCATATGAAGATGGTTGCAAAATTTCAACTTATTTGGATACTCCTAGCTAGCACTTGCTTCACAAAGATTCCAGTTGCCCAGAAACTTTGGAAATTAGCCAAGAGAGATTTAGTATCCAAATAAAATTGAATTTTGTCATGTGGCAATGATATGGATAGGAAAGAGTTCACAAAAAGTTTGAGAGCAAGCAAGCAAATTTAAAGGGTACTTGCTTCACAAACTGCCAGCTGGGGCAGAATCAGAAAAGGATTATTTGGGAAATATTTTTGAATATGGCAAGGAAGGTTTTGACATATTTGTGGAAGATCTGACCCAAAAAAATTATTAGAATTATTTGGGAATTTTGGGAATGATGGAAAGGTGGGTTGCTTCACAATCTAGAGCAAACAGGGTTATTCCTTTAATAGAAAAGGAATATTCCCAAGAAAAATAATATTGGGATTGGTCCAAGATGGAAATGACAAGGTCTTGGTATGGTTTTGAAGTTGGCAAGCCACTCGGGAAGAAAAATGAAGGGTGATCCCTCCAGGTTGCAAAACTACTAAGCCACAAAAAGAAAATCCAGATGAAAATCAAAAGAAAAAGAAATGGGCAAAATCCAGGGTGTTACAATCACCCCCTTAGTTGTACGACATAGCATTGTTACTATCGAGTGCCGATGGTGATACCTCGTTTAGCGCTTCTGATATTAACTCTGTAGAGTAGTTATTTGGTCGTGGTCCTCGAGGGTGATTCCTCCTTCACCACTCCCGATAACGACGCCGTCGTGCAACACCTCAAGTGTGAACCTCGAGGGTGATTCCTCCTAAGTTCACCTTGATGACTGCATCAGGTGGAATCTATCGAGGGTGGTTCCTCAGGTTTCCCCCTGGTGTTTGGACACACGGTTACTTTGACTTAACACAGAAACATGATGACATCGTGTCGGCCCTGAGGGGTACCCGCGAGTGATGTGGAGTCGGGTTGACCTGGACGGCACCCGAGAGATAATTACGAGGCATGCCCGGGCATTCTTAGCCCTTGCCGCAAGTCCTCAAGACGGGGCGATGGGGTCACATCGATCGTGGGTCTCTGCTCGTTACCGCACTACCAAAACACTAACGATTTGGATATTTGATCCGAGTGGGCCTCTGGCCCGATAGCACTAACCATCACGCGAGAAAGTTATGGGCACTCTGCATCATATGCATCAGCCGAAAGCTCTGTCAGACGTCCAGTTCAACATGGCGGGTGAGTCGGATCGTGCCGATGGCGCTGGTATCCACCCTGCATGCAACGACCCGGAGTGCACAGGGCGATGGCCCAAGACCCCTGAGCGCTTAGGATATAGACCGACGGGGACCTCTCTGCTGTGCTCTAGGTAGGGCTGCGGTGTGTCGTTTGGCCGAGGCCGGGCATGACCCAGAAAAGTGTGTCCGGCCAGAGTTGAGCGAGCGTGGTGGGTAAGTTGGTGCACCCTTGCAGGGAAGAACTGATCTATGCATAGCCGGATCCTCGGTAACGGATGCTCGGAGTTGTATCCCGATCGATACAACTAGAACTGGATACTTGTCATGAGAAATGGATAGTATGGCTCTGGGATTGCTTTCTCGTAGGGAGTCGAGAAAGGATCTCTGGGTGAGGTTGAGACTTATTATTTGGATCTTATGGCTCTGGGATTGCTTTCTCGCAGGGAGTCGAGAAAGGATCTCTGGGCGAGGTTGATAACGGATAGTATGGCTCTAGGATTGCTTTCTCGCAAGGAGTCAAGGAAGGATATCTGGGTGAGGTTGATAACACTACTATTACTTTATATTATGATTTTTTTCTGTACTCTTCTAAATGCTGCAAGATGCTCAAAGATGCTAGTCTTCGTTAGGACTAGGCCTTCTCTCTATTCTGGCATTTCTGCAGCCCAGTCCACGTATACAGCCTTCCTTTGATAATGTTGCATATGTAGTGTAGATCCTTGCTTGCTGAGTACTTCGGATGAGTACTCATGGTTGCTTTGCTTTGTCTTTTCCCCATATCCGTTTGATGCAACCAGATGATGGAGCCCTTGAGACAGCTACCCCCGCCGACGGCTACTACTACTACACCAAGGATGGATACTACAACGAGCTGGCGAGACGACCAGGAGTAGGTTTGGAGGGTCCCAGGCAGGAGGCCTGCGCCTTTTCGATCGTAGCTTTTTCTTTGCCCCGCCTTCTTAAAGGCCTATCTGTCTCTCTTTTATATCTATACTCAGATATCTGATGCTTCCGCTGACGCTTGTAAGCGAGCTTATGTATTCGAGCCCTCGAGGCCCCTGGCTTGTAATATAAAGCTTGTATGACTTGATTCATGTTTTAGAGTTGTGTTGTGATATCTTCAAGTGAGTCCTTAGGCTTGATCATGTGCATTTGCGTGTATGGTTAGTGCACGATTTAGCCAAGGGCGTCACACCCATGCCGCCGTAGCTACTGCACATCACCAAGTTAGGGTATGTGTTGTGCGAACCCGGTCTTCCGTCCTTCCCATTCGAGTTCATCCACGGATGAAATTACCAGTTTTTACCACATTTCTTAGATCTTACTGATTAGGTAACTTGTGTGGATGTGGTTTGTAGTTGTCCCTCGCTTCCGAAAAATTTCAGATCTTGGGTTTGTGTTATGTCTCGTATGAATGGAATGCTTAGCATGCTGACTAGTAGTTTCTTCGAACCTACTAGTTCGTTTACTCATTTCTTTCATCCGGAAAATTTCTCAAAGTCTCCATCTAATTCTTCTTCAAAAAGTTTTTTTAAATCTTCGCTGTGAGCATTCGTAACCCTGTCCCCATTCTCCCTCGTATCTATTCTTATTCATAGGAACATGTAGTCAGTTGCGGATTCTGCTCGACCAGTGAGTATGGCTGATGGGAAGATGTTATCTTGGGTACAGCAGATGAGTCTAAAGCATCGAATGCAAAGGGCCCAACGGTAGGCCCGTTAACCAGCAAGAGAAAAAGGACAAAGCAAAATGATGAAGAGCAAGAAGAAGATGCTCCAAAGAAGAAGAAGGGTGGCAGACAACCATATACAAATACAGCTGAGTACATCTCTCATGATCGATACAATACTGTTCTAGGAGAAACCAAACATCACAGAGATAAGCGTTTGCAATGGATTCGACATCACTGGGTGCGCAAGTGGTTCAACTATGAAATGGTTCATCCTCGGTTAACGCAGAACTTTGCTTTTCATCCTCCATGGGGTGACTGTCGTGAAATTGGTCTCATCAGATCAGGTGATCCCCAGGAGAGACTGCCGCCACCACCAAATGCTCATGATTCATTCCTTCGTACTCCCGAATCTTATCCTGATGAGCTGGCTAAGCGCCAACGCAATGCCATCAAACGAGCAAAGAAGGCTGAAAAGGAAGGGCTCGTGAAGAAGAAAATCATCATCTTCTCAAAGATGACGTAGAGAAGAAAAAGGGCAAAGGAAAAATCTGAAGGTCATTCTAAGCGCAAGCATGATCCCAGTACTGCTGCATCAAAGAAGAAGACTGCATCGAAGAAGAGAAAGGTTGAATCTGCTGATGAATCTTCCAATAAAGATGATCCTCCATTTACAAAGGAATAAATTGCTGCTACTCTCAGCGAGCAAGTGAACATCACCACTTCAACGGTGCTGCCTGATCTTCGAGTCCCTATTGTTCCAAAAGCACCACCGAAGAAGATCATTCTGATACTCCACCAACCACTATCACCATGAAACAACATCTGGATACAACACCTCATCTAGATGCTACCAATCTAAAGGATTTGGTTGTTGATGCTCCTGTGAGTACTGCCAAGCCTGGCGAACAAATTCCCAAGCCTGATGTGAAGAAAATCAAGGCCCCTACTGCCGAGCCAAGTGCTCCTCAAGATACAGCTCTAAAGGAAAAGTCTGCTAAGTTTGCCCCTACACTGATGCAACCATTGGCTTCTATGCCTCGATCCGAGCAAGTTCCTGTGCAACCTGCTCCGACTGCCCAACCTGCTCCAACTAATGCTCCTCACTACTATAATCATGTCTTCATCATGGAGCAGCTTGATAAGTTTGTGCAAAATCCATTTGATGGTGAAGTGGCATCTTTGCCAATCCCTCATGAAGTCATTTCATAGGACACAATTGTTGTGCAAGACATGAGAGAAGACTCAGTTGAAATCAACAGCCTCACCGCTGAACTTAATGACCTAGATGGTCGAATGAAAACTACTTCTTCCAAGTTTGTCATTAGACAACTTGAAGACTCCTACAAGGATGTCAATCGAGCTTTGACTCTTATTCGCAATAGAAGGTTGCATTTTCACACGGATCTAGATGATATTGTTCGCAAGATTTGAAATGAGCATCAAGCATGAGTCACTGGCTACAATGATCTAGTTAAGGGCCATATTGATCAATCTGCACAGCAAAAGAAGAGGCGAAAGAAAACTGCGAAGAAGAATGTTCCTCCTGCTCCGACAAAAAATTCCCCTGTTCGCTAAGAAGCTCAGCCTCAGAAAGAAAAATCTCCTAAGCCAGCTATTCCTTCGCTACCCACTACTCAAGTCACAGATGCTCCTCCCTCGCCAAGGCCATCTGAACCAGTGCCTGTGGCCTCCCCTTTTAGAGCCGATCTTCCATCTCAGCAAGTTGTTTCTGAAGAAGGTGAAATCCCTCACTCCGAACCTCAAGCTTCTCCCGCTCGTGAAACATCAAATGTTTCGGCTCCTCCCACTGCTCAGCAACAACAGATTCCCGAAGAACAATCTCAACCACCTCTAGTGCCTGATTTGACTTCAGTGACGTCTATAAAAGAATCTGCTCCACTATCTACTGCCTCTGCAGCTCCCAATGTTATGCCACTAGTTCAATCACCACTCAAGTTATCCATCGACACAGCGATCAGAATTTTAGATGCTGGTCCATCAGCACATAAATCTATTTCTTCTCGTCATACGGACTCCATTGTGAGATGAAGTGATTTTAGTCGAAGACGAACTCAAATATCCTTATCCTCGTGAAGCACTGCCCTTGTTGTCGGTAGGTGCTGGTGCCAAAGGTCCGCTTTTCAATCGGAATACGCATCCAAATTTCTTTCAAGAAAGTCCATATGATAAGCCGCACACGTCCGAATCGCCTCTTTTTGGACCAAGGAACAGGCTATCTATTACTCTTGGGTCCTCTATGACAGCATGAAGATATTCCCTCATAAATATCCGGACATCCCAGCTATGAAGAGTATTGGCTGTTTCAATCAGTTGCTGCAAGATCTGGAAGATTTCTGCCTCACCAATGTATTTGCTTTCGAACATCCTTGGAACAGAGAGATTATTCTTCAGTTCTATGCCACTTTGTACATCTCTGGTGATGAATCTGATAGTTCAAAATGGATCATGGAATGGATGACCGAAGGCAAACGCATCAAGTGCACCTCCACCGATTTCCTCTCGCACTTTCATTTCCCTCACTTCGAGCATGGAAACAATGAAATTCGAGTGCACAACATTGACGTCATTTCTGATGAAACCTTTTGGTGCACCATGGATTAAGAAAATATTCATGACTACAATGGACCTCCCAGGCCTGAGCATTTAACTTTCAAGAATCATACTTTATATCACATGCTCACTTACACCATTTGCCCTCTGGCCGGGATGAATACAGACAATACCATCTTAGATATTCTTCGAAATGCTATCTATGCAATCTCTGAGAGATATGTCTTGGATGTTGAAGATATGTTTCTGTGCATCTTGAAGGATTCTGCTCAGTATTCGAAATGCCTCAAATTTTATGCACCATGGATCCAGAAAGTGGTTGAACATGCCATGCACACAGAGTATTTGGCAAAAGTTAGTCATCAAAGCTTCATTCCTCCAGTTCGCGATACCTTGCAAGTCATGGAAGATATATAAATCACCAGTGTCAAGCCCTCAAGATTATCACAAGACATTCAATGGGCTATGTCTGCCTCAGCATGATCGAAAGATATCTCATCAACCTCCATCGCAGCTTGAAGTCAGTTTGCACACACAACAACTACTGCTGCAGCATATTGCTGAGGATCGAAGAGAAAAAGAACACCTCGCCACCGAGCTGAATGCAATCAACAATCGAAAAAAATAGTGCATATGATTCCGGATGAGAACAAGAAGCGGCTCTGGAAATTACTTCGCAAGTTCTTCACCGAGGAACAACTCTTAAATGTTGATCTTAAAGAGCTCTATGATTACATTGACAAAGGTTTCTCCGTTGAACATTTCCAAGATCGCAAAACTCCTTCGCTACCTGCTCGAGAGCCAACTACTGATCTTCTGCATCTTAAGCTTCACAAACTAATCGAAGAATCTGAAGCCACCTCACCGACAGAGAAACCTGCTGAAGGGAATGTGCTTTCACGTGTTCCTGAAGTGGCTAACCCCAATATGCCTTCGTCTTCTCAGCATCACATTGTCATTCCTGAAGGAAAATCCACTGCTGCTGAAGCCGAAGTTGATCCCGTAACTTCCGAAGCAGAACTCTCCTACGACAGCTCTTCGGGAGATGCTGCTGAGTGAACCAAGTTTGCCACTTTTGCACTCATGTTATTCATCACCTTTTTGACACTAGTTGACAAAAAGGGGCGAATTACATCGAGTTTTGATAGATTTGCTTTCTGTGTTCCTTTGGTTTGGTTTCGTGTGAGTTTAAAACTTATGCCTTAAAGACTATCTGCCCTATGATGTAAAACTTTCATGCTGTAATGTTAATAACCCAGCCTGCTGCACTATTCCTCTCGAAGCATTTGTTTTGTAGGTGGAATTATTCGGAAGTTATGAATGATTGCACTACGATATCGATGGATTATATCTCATCAGTGCGAATCAATTGTCTCGAATGATTGAAAATTCCTCTGTATACTTCAATACTTGCAGGAGAATTAACCTCATATCTTTATCCCTGCATACATTTAGGGGGAGTCTATTTCATCATCGAGCAAAGTAACACTTATTCACTCTTGTTCGAATTAATTTTCACTTATCTATCTTCACTTTGATGATTATCTGTTTGTCAACAAGCGTCCAAAAAGGGGGAGATTGTTCGTGCAATAATTTGCCTCCTTATGTTTTGGAGTTTGTTGACATAAACAATATGGGACTTATGTGTTTGCTCGTGCACACAGAGTAATAGGTTCCTAGAATCAAGAGGAGTTTGGTTCAAACGACGAAGATAATCCCCTGCATTGCAGTGAAGGTTATCACTGAAGATTATGTTGACAAGAGTTACCCCTTAAAATTTGCTGGTGTGAAGCAATTGGTTCGGTGCGTGCCGAAGGAAGTGACTGTGTCCGAGAAGAATGAAGACAAAGTGAAGACGTAGAATTTATTTCATTGTTTCTCTTCTCTTTATTGAGTCACAGGACCACCATACTATTGAGAGGGGTGTAGCATTTGAAACTTTGATTCTCTGATGCTAAACCCAAATCCTATGAAAGTTGCAAGAGAAATCTCTTTATGCTCCGAGCAAATACTTGCCAGTAAGAGACTGTGATCTTCTTCGCTGCGAGAGATTCGTCTCAGACCGAGGAGTTAGCATTACTTGTTCCTCAAGTAATGTTACCGTTGCTGTTTGAAATCCGACCATTGAGAACGTGTCGGTTGGCCATTGGCTGGACCGCGTGTCCAAAATGGTCATTTCCCACCGGGGAAGGTTGCGGCTATAAATAGCCACCCCGCACCAGCTTTGTCCGAGGGCTGCTCTATTTGATTCTGAGAAGATTGTTGAGCAACCCCCTCTCTGAGTGATTTGAGCTTAAAATCCACCGAGACAAAACCCCTAGAGCCAAAGAATTAGATAGTGGTTCAGCATCACTCGAATCTAAGTCCAGTACGCTCTGCCTATTACTCTTGAGAGCTGCAAACTCTCTAGACGGTTAGGTGTCCATTTCTTCAGAGACCAAGAGTGATTGTGGTTCTCGAAGAAGAAGTCTGTAAAGTTTCGGAGATCACCTCAATTAAATACCATGAGTGATCGGCATTGGTTGACGAACCAATTGTCGAGGAGAATAGGGTCAAGAGAGTTTATCTTCCGTGTTAAGTCACAACCCCTCAAACCAGACTCAGTCCTTGTGCAGAAGGACAGACTGGTCTACCAAATACCTTGTCGCCATTGAGCATAACTGGTTATGTCTGTTCTCCCTCATTGCTTTCAAATGTTTTCAATTATGTGATTTGTCTTGATGCATGCTCTTAGTTTTCATTCGATAGCTTGTATTCGCTCGTTGTACTCCGTTTTCATTCGCTCCGCTGCTGGGTTCCGAGAGTTTTGAGATTTCTGAAAGAAATTTCAAAACTCCCATTCACCCCCCTCTGGTAGACATACTTCGTTCCTACAATGCGCCTATGATACTTTGACACGTGGCTTGGCCCAACAGTGGTCCATTTAGGTCAAAAGGTCGGCCCATTTGACTTGGTCAAAAGGTAGCAGCCGGGCCACGAAAGCCTGTTAACGGTCTATTGGCATATAGCCCATTTACAGCCCACTAACTCGTGGCCCATTATGGCCTATCCAAATTAGGCCCATTAGCATCATCTGGGCCCTCCAATATGATTCCAACCCATTGTTACTTCCGGCCCATGTATGGCCCATGACGTCTTTCGGCCCATATGAGGCCCTTTGTAAATCAGGGCCCTTTAATAGCCCGTGGTGAAACTAGCCCATAACGAACAGTAAATCACTTTATACCCATTGACGGCCCATTATTCCGTTGGGCCGTTTCCAGCCCGTGTTACCTTTCTGCCTTATAAGGGCCCTTTTATTCTTGGGCTCATTTCCAGCATACGATTACTTATGGTCCGTTACTGGCCTGTTCCGCTGATGGACCAAATTCAGCCCGTGGTTATAGTCGGCCCGTTTGTGGACCATTAATCCAGTGGGCCGTTTTCATAGCATCGTCTAATACGGCCCATTAATGACCTGTTATGCCTGTCGATAGAATTAAGTCCATTATACATACCGGCCTATTAACGGCCCGTTATGGTCGGCCGATAAACAGATGATTCCCATTCTAGACCGTTTACGGCCCACATCACGGACCACTATTGGTCCATGAATAGTACAGCCCATGTTTGACCAATCAATCATACGGCCCGTAGAAGGCCCACTGATTCTACGGCCCGTAGAAGGCCCATCTGTAGGAACGAAGTATGTCTACCACAGGGGGGGTGAATGGGAGTTTTAAAATTTCTTCGAAAATATCAAAACTCTCGGAACCCAGCAGCAGAGCGAATGAAAAATAGTTTACAGTGAGCGAACATAAGCTACCGACTGGAAACTAAAGGCATGCATCAAGATAGATCACATGATTGAAACAGACCGAATGTAAACAGGAGGGACAGAGTTAACCAGTGATGCTCGATGGTGACAAGGAATTTCATAGACCAGTTCATACTTCTACACAAGGACTACGTCTGGTTGGAGGGGTTGTGATTTAACACAGAAGATAAACTCTCTTTGCCCTATTCTCCTCGACAATTGGTTTGTCAACCAATGCCAATCACTCATGGTAGATACTTGAGGCGATCTCCAAACCTTTATAGACTTCTTCTTCGAGAACCACAATTACTCTTGGTCTCTGAAGAAATTGGCACCTAACCGTCTAGAGAGTTTGCAGCTCTCAAGAGTAATAGGAGGAGCGTACTGGACTTAGATTCGAGTGATGCTGAACCACTATCTAATTTTTTGGCTCTAGCGGTTTTCTCTCGGTGGATTTTAAAATCAAATCACTCGGAGAGGGGGTTGCTCAACAATCTTCTCAGAATCAAACGGAGCAACCACCGGATATAGCCGGTGCAGGGTGGCTATTTATAGACGCTGCCTTCCATGGTGGGAAATGACCATTTTGGACACGCGGTCCAGCCAATGGCCAACCGACGCGTTCTCAACGGTCGGATTTCAAAGAGCAATGGCAACATTACTTGAGAAACAAGTAATGCTAACTCCTTGGTCAGAGGCAAATCTCTCGCAGCGAAGAAGATCACAGTCTCTTGCTGGCAAGTATTTGCTCGGAACACAAAGAGATTTCTCTCGCAACTTTCATAGGATTTGGGTTCAGCATCAGAGAATCAAAGTTTCAAACACTACACCCCTCTTAATAGTACAGTGGTCCTGTAACTGAATAAAGAGAAGAGAAACAATGAAATAAATGCTACATCTTCAGTTCGTCTTCAAACTCCTCGGTCGCATTCACTTCCTTTGGACAAGTACTAAGACAAATGCTTCACGTTAGAAATTTTTGAGTGGTCACTCTTGTTATCATAATCTTCGGTGATAACCTTCACTACAGCACAGGGGATTATCTTCGTCATTTGAATCAAACTCCTCGTGATTCCAAGGACCTGTTACTCTGTGTGCACTAGCAAACACATAAGTCGCATACTGTTTATGTCAACAAGCACCAAAACATAAGGAGGCAAATTATTGCACCGACAATCTCCCCCTTTTTGGACGATTGTTGACAAAATAGATAATCATCGAAGTGAAGATAGATAAGTGTAAAGTAATTCAAATAAGAGTAAGTGTTACTTTAATAGATGATGAAATAGACTCCCCCTAAATGTATGCAGGGATAAAGATCAGAGATTAATTCTCCTGCAAATATTGAAGTATATAGAGGAAATTTCAATCATTCGAGACAATGATTCACACTGATGATATATAATCCATCGAGATCGTAATGCAATCATTCATAACTTCCAATAATAATTCCACTTGCAAAACAAACGCTTTGAGAGGAAAAGTGCAGCAGGCGGGGTTATTAACATTACAACACAGAGGTTTTACATCATAGAGCAGATAGTCTTTAAACCAAAAATTTCAAACTCACATGAAACCAAACCAAAGAAACACAGACAGCAAATCTATCGAGACTTGATGTAATTCTCCCCCATTTTGTCAACTAGTGTAGAAAAGGTGATGAATAACAAGATTGCAAAAGAGGTGAACTTGATTCATTCGGCGTCATCTCCCGATGAACTGTCTGATGAGATTTCAGCTTCAGAAGTGACTAGATCAGCTTCGGCATCAATAACGGCAGATTTTCCTTCAGGAATGACAACTCAGAGCTGAGAGGACAAGGGCATATTGGGATCAGCCACTTGAGGACCACGGGAGAGCACATTTCCTTTGGTAGGTTTTTCTGTCGGTGAGGTGGCTTCAGATTCTTCGAGCAGTTTGTGAAGCTTAAGATGCAGGAGATCAGTAGTTGGCTCTCGAGCAGGTAGCGAAGGAGTTTTTTGATCTTGGAAATCTTCAACAGAGAAGCCTTTGTCAATATAATCATAGAACTCTTTAAGATCAACATTCAGGAGTTGTTTCTCGGTAAAGAACTTGCGAAGCAATTTCCAGAGCCTTTTCTTGTTCTCATCCGCAATCATATGCATGATCTTGGTTCAATTGTTGATTGCATTCAGCTCAGAGGCAAGATGTTCTTTCTCATGTCGATCCTCTGCAATGTGTTGTAGCAACATTTATTCTATGCGCAAACTGACTTGGAGTTGCGATGGAAATTGATGTGAAGTCATTCGGTCGTGCTGAGGTAGACGTGGACCGTCGAATGTGTTGTGATAATCTTGAGGGCTTGACGTGGGCAACTTTCCCGAAGAAATATCTTCCATAATTTGCATCGTGTCGTGGGTGGACACGAACCTATGGGGCCATCGGCCCCTTGTGGTTTGGCAAGGGGGAAGATCACGTTGCACAAAGAGCAGAGGCCATGGAACAATACGACGGTGGTGACGTTGGTGGTTTTTACCCAGGTTCGGGCCGCTGGGAAGCGTAAAACCCTACTCCTGCTTTGGTGGATTGGATTGAGGAACACGACAAACACGCAGCGCTCAAGCCCGGTAAGGTGGCCTTGGGGAGAGCGGCTATGCGCGTACAAGTGTGCAGGGGTCCGAATCCTTTGCTAGTTAGCCTTGGACCTCCTTTTATAGCTTAAGGGGTGGCCACAGTGGCAAAACCAGCTTTATCTAGTGATTAGATAGCTAACAGTGCTAATCATACCTAACTCTGGCAGTTAGGACAAAATGCATTAAATGCACTGCTAGGTGTCGTGTTGAGGGTGAAGCCCGGCAAGCCTGCCGTGTCGCTTAACCATCCTCTGCTTATCTGTTTGACACGTCTCTGGACGGGTGTCACGTGAGAGTAATTTGTCTTCTAATGGGCTGCCACGTGCTTGATGGTAGCCACATAATCACTTGGAGGCTCAACACCGCATTGATAGGTGATTTGCCTTGTGGTGCTGTGGAGCGCGGTGGCGCCTTGGCGAGGGATTCCTCGCCCTTGGCGGACCCGGCAAGCTTGCCGGGGAAATCTTGGACTTATCCCTGGGGTTGCCTCGACCCGGCCAGGCTCTCCTGCCCGGCAAGGGAAGCCTCCCCAAGGTGATGCTCAGCTGTCTTGGTCTTCTTGATCCGCTCCTTGATCTCACGAAGAGCGGTTCCTCTGGCTTGGTTTTGCTTTCTAACTTGGTGTAGGACACGCGATGCTAGCACACATGTGTATAAGTCTGGGCAACCAAACGTGACCCCCGGGCGTGGCCCATACGTGCCGCCTGGCATCGTTGGGGTAGGTCCCAACAAATACCCATGCGCACACTTTGGCCAAACCGCAATGGGACTCATGTCTTTCTTGATATCTTCCTTGCTTCTTCATTAACCTGTGATTGAATCATTTTCCGATTTTCCAGCGAGTCGTGCGGAACGAAGTGGGGTTACCCACGTAATGGCTCACGGGCTACCCATGCTCACGAGGAGGTAACTGCCATTTTTCTCATCCCACTACGCCTGCCATTTCCACCACGTACGCTGCATGCATTGCGTAGGGTTGGTGGCGGACGCATAGGGAGCAGGAATGAGTGCCATGGCAGAAAGCTCGGCATCGTGGATAGGTGCAGGAGGGCGGCCGTTGATCCTGGATGTCGTCAGTGACGCAGAGGGATAGGATTTGTGGAGTGGGATGGTTGCCTTCCGGGTGGTGAGGAGCCAGCCCCCAGCCATGCTTACCTATAAAAGGGGACTTGGGCGAGGGGCTCATTCACACACATCTCCTCCTCCTTCTTCTTAAATCTTTTTCCACTATGGTGAGGGGAAGAGGACGTGGTCGTGCTCCAGCGGTGGTGACGAGGGTTTCTTCTCGGCAGCGCCTCCCTCCCTTACTGGGGATGCAGGGGCGGAGTCCAGCGCACAAGGTGGTGCCGCAGGGCGTGGGCGTGGCCGTCGTGGTGCTCGGGGCCGAGGAGGATGCGGTGGTGCCCTGGTCGCTCCTCCCCAGTCGCCATGGCCCCGATGGAAGGCCACATCGGGGACCAACTGCTGGAGTTCATCGTAAAACTGCGCGGGCTGCCGCGCGGCCGTCTTCGGCTTCCTACACCTTTCGCAAGGGTGATGGAGGCAGAACAGCCGCCAGGATTGAAGCAGCACATGAGGGGCTGCTGTAATGGTAGCATGTGGGTGGACGTAGAGTTTCCCATGCCTCATGTCATGCTTCTCCGGCGTGGCTGGAAAACTTTTGCTCATGCACATAGCTTGGCGGCGGGGCACATTCTCCATTTCAAGTTAATGGAGGCCAATCTGCTCTTCATCAAGGTCTTTGGGCGTTCGGGTGCTGGCTTAGGGTGCTGTGCGGAGAGCTCGATCGACGACAAAAGCTCCTCCTCAAGCGACATCGACGAAGAGGACAGTGACAGCGATGACGACGGCACCGAGCAGGAGGACGGTGGCTCAGCTCCAGCTGAGCGCCGGATGCACCGTCACCGTCAGCAAGGCGCCGACGGCACCATCATCTGCACCTGGGTCTTCTCCTCTCCCCGACAGAGCGATTTGTGGGGGTGTTGGGTGTGGATGTCTCCGCCTCCTCCAGCTGGAACCTGGCAGGCTTCCTCGTGGGCTCCGGCATCGTCTTCCCTGCCGGTGACCCTCCTTTCGTGTCCCGCTAGTCCTAGCGGTGGTGACCAGGGCATCGCCTAGCCGCTCTCTCCGTCCATCGTCTTCGCCCCCGCCCCTCCCGATCTTGTCAGACTGCATCCCGCAGGCCCTGACGGGGTCAGGCTGGGCTTCTACCCAGGCACTCCTTTGCCCTCTTCACCTCCTACTGTAGCTCCTAGGAGGAGAGGGAGAAGAAAGGCATTACGGGGCACTTATCTTTTTTTCAATCTAAAATATGTAGGCATTTGCCAAACTTTTATCTTAAATTATGTAACCTCTTCAGCCACATTTGTACTCTGTAAGGTTTTGAACTTGTTTATCCGTGTATTAATGAAAAAATATATGCTTGCCGGGCACTTGTGCATGTATGATACCCATGTAGAGGAATGACTCCTCTATACTTTCAAGTAAACAATGTTTTCCGGCAAGACATCTTGCTGGTCCCTTCCATCGCTATCGCGAGGCTCGACCCGACGAGTTTAGGAGCGTGGAAGAGAACTGGCCCCTTGTCACCCCTTTTTCCAAATGCCACTGCAACCAGTCTGACTAAAGTAATCTTCGACTCAAAAGATGGGAGCACAAATGTTTGAGGGTGACAAAGTTTTTCTACACACAAGTTTCCCTCACAGAGGTATGCTATGGATGCCTCAAATAAAACTTATCTGCTTAGAGTTGCCGGGGGGCTGATATGCAAGCTTGTTCTCTCTTCTCCTCTTTGGGATTTTATCCGCAATAGGGGCCCTATGGTTAGCGCAGGGGAAAAATAGCAGCATATGACCCTCTCTAAATGGCCATGGCAGAATCATGCTAAAATAAACATGCATGCAAGTTTTAGGCGCCAGCGCTTCATTTTATTATCTTTGCACAGGGTCTGCTCCTGGCTTTCTACAAAGGGTTACATGCACATCGGCAAGGCTTGTATAAAAGGTGGATGCTGGGGCTGAGCCCAGCAAAAGTGCCTTACTGGTAGAACTTGCGAAGATGCTCAATATTCCATGAGTTTTGCACCTTAATGCCATCTTCGGTCTCCAGACAGACTGCACCGGGTCTGGTGACTCGTACTACCTGGTAAGAGCCTTCCCACTTTTGCATCAACTTGTTGGAACCCTTGGCGGATTCAATACGCCTAAGGACAAGGCTGCCTTCCTCAAGGCTCCAGGCTTGAATCATGCGGCTATGATAGCGGCGCAAGGCTTGCTGGTAGCGTGCAGCACGCACAGTGGCCCAGAGAAGATCTTCCTCGAGGAGCATGGCATCGTCCTGCCAGAGCTGCTCTTACTCTACTTCATCATAGGCAAGTACACGAGGCGACCCGTATATGAGTTTCGTTGGGAGCACTGATTTTTCCCCATAGACTAGGGAGAAGGGAGTCTGGCCAGTGGCTCGATTTGGTGTCGTACGGAGGGACCAAAGAACCATCGGCAGGTCATCGATCCAACGTCTGCCACACTTCTGCAACTTGTCAAAAGTTCTTGTCTTGAGCCCACGCAGCACTTCAGCGTTCATCCGTTCAGCTTATCCATTGCTCCGGGGATGAGCAACACAAGCAAAAGAGACCTTGCTCCCAAGGTTTTGTATGTACTGCATGAAGGCGTGGCTCGTGAATTGGGTGCCATTATCGGTGATCACCCTGGCGGGTACTCCAAAACGGCACACCAATCCTATGAAGAACTTGATAGCTGATTGTGCGGTCACCTTCCTCACTGGCTCAACTTCCAGCCACTTTGTAAACTTTTTGATTGCGGCGTACAAGAATTCAAAGCCCTCGGTAGCACGGGGGAAGGGGCCCATGATGTCGAGCCCCCAGACCAAAAATGGTGAGGATAAAGGGATTGTCTGGAGAGCTTGAGCTGGTTGATGGATGTTCTTGGAGTGGAACTGGCAGGCTTCACATTAGGTGACTAGCGCAGTTGCATCCTGGAGGGCTGTGGGCCAGTAGAAACCTGCCAGAAGGCTTTTCCAACCAGGGCTCTTGATCCAATATGAGAGCCACACATACCCCCATGTATCTCTTCCAGCAACTTCTGCCCATCTTCCTAGCAAATGCACTTCAATTTCACACCATTCAGCCTTTTCCTGTACAGTGTATCGTAAATAAACTGGTACATATTGGACATTCGGGCTACTCTTTCAGCTTCTTCTTGCTCTTCAGGAATTTTTCCTGTTTGAAGGAAATGGACTATGTGTCGCGCCCAAATTGGAGCCTGAGGCTCAACAACAAGGGCTAATGGCACCTCCTCGTTCATGGGAGCACTCACCTCGACTGCAAGGACTTGTGGTTCCGCGGGAGGGCGCTGCTCATCAACCAAAGCAGAGTTGTCCCCGGCAGCCTCTCTACCAGTGGCTTCGGGAAGCCCTGCTGGGAGATACTTGCCGGAGTCCAACTTCCTCCTTTTTCTGGCCATCATTGAAGGGGACACTGATGGTTGAGTTAGGTGGAGGACAAAAGTTCCTGGTTCCACAGGGAGCTTTTGCGCAACGCACTTTGATAAATGATCAACAATGCTGTTCTCCGCACGTGGCATGTGCTCTATTTGTAATCCAGCAAAGTGCTCCTCCAACTTTCTCACTTCCTCTACATATGCCTCCATCAATGGACTCTGGTAATCCTTATTAACTTGTCTCACCATAAGCTGCGAGTCTCCACGGATGATCAGTTTCTTGATCCTCAACTCTACCGCGATTCTCAGCCCGGCAAGGAGCCCCTCATACTCAGCAGTGTTGTTGGTGGCCTTCTCCCGAGGAAAGAGCATTTGAACTACATACTTGAGATGCTCTCCGGTGGGCGCAACAAGAAGCACGCCAGCTCCAACGCCTGCAATGAGAAGGTACCATCAAAGTACATGGTCCACTCCCGAGGCGCCTCCCTGCCGGGGATAACTGTCTCTGTTATTTCTTCATCTGGAGTAGGCATCCATTCCGCAATGAACTCAGCTAACGCTCTGCTCTGAATGGTTGAGGTACTTTCATACTTCAGGCCAAAGCTTGACAGTTCTAGTGCCCATTCAACTATCCTACCAGTAGCTTCGGGGTTCCTCAGTATGCGCTGCAGTGGGAAACGAGTGACAACTGGGATCTCATGGGCTTGGAAGTAGTGGCATAGTTTCCTCGAGGCCATGATGAGGCCGAAGATCAATTTTTGCACCCCAGAGTACCTTGACCTAGCCCCCTGTAATAGGGAGTTGACAAAGTACATTGGCTGTTGCACCACTTTCTTCTTTGCCGCGGTTTTGGGATTGCCTTCGCTAACTTGCTCTCCTTTCCTTAGATCCGCGCCCAATTCTGCTGTGACTGGTTCAACTTCGTCTCCGAAAGGGACAATTGCGGCAGCTGCTTCTTCATCCACTTCCCGCTGTGCCACTAGCGCTGCACTAACCACTTGGTTCGTCGCTGCTAAGTATAGCAGCAACGGCTCTTGCGGTTTAGGAGCGACTAAGGTGGGAGCAGAGGAAAGGTAGGCTTTTAGGTCCTACAGCGCTGCTTCTGCCTCCGGGGTCCACTTCATTCGACCTGCCTTCTTCAAAATTTTGAAGAAAGGCAAGGCACGTTAGGCAGACTTGGAAATGAACCTGCTCAGCACGGCAACGCATCCAGTTAAGCGCATCACATCCTTGACAGTCTTGGGTGCTTGTATTTGCTCGATCGCTTTGATCTTGTTGGGATTGGCCTGTATCCCTCGGTGAGACACAAAGAAACCAAGTAGCTTGCCAGAGGGAACACCAAACACACACTTCTTAGGGTTTAACTTCAAATTGATCATGCGCAACTTTGCAAAGGCCTCTTCCAAATCTTGGATTAGTGTTGATTTGTCCTTGGTTTTGACCACAATATCATCCATATAAGCTTCTACATTTCTGTGCAGTTGTGGTTCGAAACCAATCTGTACTGCTCTTGCAAAAGTGGGTCCTGCACTCTTTAACCTGAAAGGCATGCATACAAAGCAGTACGTGCCACACGGAGTTATGAATGTGGTCTTCTCTTCATCTTCCTTGGACATGAATATCTGATGGTACCTGGAGTACGCATCCAAAAAGGAAAGAAGATCACACCCGGAAGTGGAGTCTACAATCTGATCGACACGCGGCAGGGGGAAAGGGTCCTTCGGGCACGCTTTGTTCGAGTATGTGAAGTCAATATAGAGCCTCCATTTCCCATTTGCTTTGCGCACTACCACTGGGTTCGCTAACCATGTTGGATGCAGCACTCCTCTGACCAATCCAGGTGCTTCAAGTTTCTTGATTTCCTCGGCAATGAACTGCTGCCGCTCTAAAGCTTGCTTCCTAACCTTCTGCTTGACGGGCCGAGCATGCGGGCAGACAACAAGGTGGTGCTCATTTACATCCCTGGGAACACCGGGGATGTCAGATGATTACCAAGCAAACACATCAACATTCGCTCGCAGGAAGGCAACGAGCGCGCTTTCCTATTTGTCATCAAGGGTGACGCCGATGGTGAATGTACCGTCAGCGCCATCCTGCCTTCCCGGGACCTTCTTCACAGCAGGTGGAGCAGCCTTGAGCCTTTTGCTAGTGGAACTCTCCGGCAGGTCCTCAATAGGTGCGACGGACTCCGGAGAGGCGCGCTTCCCGGAGTCTTTGCCGGCATCTCCGCTAGCTCTATTTCCCTTCTTTGTCTCCTTGGCAGGAGTTGTGGCTTCTGCAGCTTCAGCTACTACCGCATCGAGATACATCTGATACACACATATAATTGCATCTCTCTTATCTGATGGAATGGAAATGACGCCCAACGGCCCTGACATCTTCAAGGTGTTGTAAGCATAGTGGGACGCTGCCATGAATTTTGACAGAGCTGGACGACCAAGAATCCCATTGTAAGGCAAAGGAAGCTCAACCACGTCAAACACGACCCTCTCAGTCCGGTAGTTCAGTTCCCCACCAAATGTCACCGGCAGCGTAATCTTTCCCTTAGGACGGCTCCTGCGGGGGTTGATTCCTTGGAACGTGCCAGTTTCCTTGAGCTCTGCATCAGGGATCTGTAGCTTTCTTACCACTTTGGGGGAGATCAGATTCAACCCAGCCCCGCCATAAACTAGCATCTTTGTGACTTTGAGGTTGCGGATTGTTGGGGAGACCAACAATGGCAAACACCCTACCGCAGTAGTAGGTTCGGGGTGATCCTCTTCATCAAAGATGATAGGCGTGCGGGTCCACTTGAGTGGTTTCCGGGAATCTGCAGCTGGCTCCACGGCATTGACCTCTCGTGCCCACTGCTTGAGCTGGTGGTGAGAGGAGTGCAAAGATGCACCTCCATCAATACACATGGCTTCAATTGCTTTCTGGAACTCTTGCTCGCTGGTTTCTTCTTCATCCCTTCATCACTTTCATCATCTCCTTCTTTCTTATCACGGCCTCTAGCAGGTTTCTCCTTTTGTTGCGGGGCCTTGCCGCGGCGGCCCCCTCTACCGCCACGACCTTTTGCTCTAGCACCCTCTTGGTCCTTCTCCCTATCCCTTCTCATATTCTGCCTTCTGCTTCTTAACAAGCTGCTCGACTTGGTGGCATTCTTGGAGATCGTGACACTTAGTGAGGTGGATCTTGCAGTATGGCCCATCGGACTTCCCAGCTTTCTCTGCCGCCGCATCCTCCTAGAAATCAGCGCACGCGGCAGCTTCCTTGCCAGGGGCTTTGGTTTTGGCCTTCTTGCCAGTGCCAAGATTGCCAGGGCTCTCAATGGCCAATACTGACTTATCCTTGTGCTTCTTGCTGCGTCTCCGGCTCCTCCTCTTCGGGTTAGCGGTCTCGTCATCGTCCTCCGAATCGACCTCGACACCATCCTCCTCCCAGGGAAGACGCCTTCCTTCTTCAGCCCGTGCACATTTATTCGCTAACGTGTACAACTCATTGACGGTCTTGGGCAGCCGGACGTTCATTTTGGACCGTATCCTTCTATTGCGCACATTCGAATGGAATGCAGCAATCACAGCTGCTGGATGTATCTCTGGAATGTTTCGGTGCACACGACTGAATCTTTGCATATACTTCCACAAGCTCTCCCCTGTAACACCCTGGATTTTGCCCTTTTTTTCCTTTTGATTTTGGTCTGGATTTGCCTTTCTGTGGCTTAGTGGTCTTGCAACCTAGAGGGATCACCCTTGATTCCTCTTCCTGAGTGGCTTGTCAACCTCAAAACCCTCCCATTTCCATCTTGGACCAATCCCAATATTCTTTTTCTTGGGAATATTCCTTCTTCTATTTAAGGAATAACCCTTCTCATAAATTGTTTGGGTCAGATCTTCCACAAATATGTCAAAACCCTTCCTTGCCATGTTCAAAAATCTTTCACCAATATTCCTTTTCTGATTGTGCCCTAACTACCAAGTTGGGAAGCAAGTACCCTTTATATTGGCTTGCTTGCCCCCAAACTTTTTGGGCATTCTTTCCTATCCATATCATTACCACATGCCAAAATTCAACTTCATTTGGCTATTAAATCTCCCTTGGCTAAATTCCAAAGTTTCTGGTCAACTGGAAGCTTTGTGAAGCAAGTCCTAGCTAGGATGATCCAAATGAGTTGAAATTTTGCAAGCATCTTCATATGCTCAAATCATGACTCTCCACCAAGTTTCAACCCTATCCAATCATCTATGTGAGCACAACCTCAAATCTTGGTTTCTGGTCAGGTTTTCACATTGTGAAGCAACTATATTTTATACTACTCCATAATTGCTGAAAATTTACCAGAGCATTCTTTTACCCATATAACCTATCTCCACAAAAATTTGGGCTCATTTCATCTTCCCAATAATTCCCTAGATTTTTTCTAAGATTCTGGTCAAAGAGGCTCATTGTGAAGGAAGACCATTTTGGCTTGTCCAAATGGCATGAAATTTTTATGGAACTCTCATATGACCAAATCATCACGCCATGCCTATTTTGAGCCCTAGGCAACACTATATGTGAGTGGCTCATCAAGATTTGTTTTCTGGACCAGATTGGTCAGTTGCAAAGCAACTATATTAAACCATGGTCCATTTCTCTCCAAACTTCACAGGATCATAGTCCTTCCTATCCCAAACCTCCCAGACATCAGCCTTGGCCCTTATCACTTCTCTATTCATCACAATAGTGTGGTCAAGTTTGCTACAGGAAACTTTAGGTGATCACTCCCATCTAACCACAGTGCGTTTCATCGAGCCATCACCTCAGTTGTAACCTAGCCTGGAGGGACTACACACTGGACATGATTTGGCCGATCAGGGTGCACCGCGTGTGCCAGTTCACGTGGTGACCACGCGGCTTGCATACCAGCCCACGCGCTCTGGCAGTTGGACCCTCTGGTTCATCGGTTTCCTCCTCGCCCTCGACACCTAGCCATGTCTAGGGGCTTCGCCTTGTCATCGCCTTCGCTCTGGACCCTTCTCCCCTTCCTATCTCCTCCTCCTCGTGCCACGGTGAACGCTGCCGCAGCCACTGTGACGCCCATGACTCACCGTCGTCGCATTCTCCCCTGTCTTCTTCCTCTTTCGAGCTTTCTCGAGCACCCTCGAGCTCTCTCTCCTTCCCGCGAAGCCGCTTGACCCCGCTACCATCCAGCCATGTCTCCCTGCAGCTCCAGCGCGTGGCTAAGCTCGCCACCACAGCCGCGCTTATCGCCTTGCCCCATCCGGCTATAAATAGGCCGCCCCCGAGTCCCTCGTCCTCACCAGTAGCTCCACCACCCTCCCCTACCCCTCCCTAGCTACCTACCCAAGCTTGGGGACCGCTCCCCGCCGTGAATGGTCGCCATAATTGGAGTTCGGCCGGCCTCTTCTCTCCACTCTACCACCACCAGAGCTCTCCCTAGGCCACCGCCCGTCACCCCGTATCATCGCCGCGTCTCCAGGGAGCCAGTAGTTGTGGTACCCCGGCTCAGAGAACCGGTTTACCAGTGTTTCCAACCCAGAGATCATGTCTTCTGGAAACACACAACAACTTGGAACAGAACATAGCTGAACTTTTATTGATAATAGTCGAATACAAGCTTATATATTACATGATCATCGAGGCCAGAAGCACATCTAGTGCTATGACAATATCTACATTATTTATCAAACATATCAGGGCCTCGGTATTACTACGGAATACTACAGCGGAAGACTACTGCGTAGCGGAACATGATAGTAACTCCATCCACAGGGACACTGCTGAGGACACATCCTAGGCATCGCAACACGGACATCGAGACCTCCGTCTCAGTCTTCTCCTGCATCTGGCATGATACGCCACGTGAGTACTCTGAATGTACTCGCAAGCACATGACAACCAAATATGCAACAAATAATAGCACGGCAATGAGTATGTTAAAACTTAAGGGATTCACTTACTGTCACCAACTTACTCATGTCAGGGTTGTCTCACAACCCTCGGAATACTCGATCTCAACGAGTACTTCCGCTCATAAGACAAGTTCTTCCATTATTACTATGATTATTATGGTTGATCACCTAGAGAGGTCTGGACGGGCTGTCCAATACCGTGGACGTGGCAATTCGAATAGATTTTTCACTCTGCAGAGGTTGCACACTTTACCCACACCATGGAGCACCTGACCTCGTGATCCCATTCAGGTGGATCAGCATTGCTCCAACGAAACCTGCCTGACCCGTGACTCTCCCATCGTACCACCGGCATTCATTCTCCCCTGGAGTCCTGCCCTGGGTGCCCCCTGTGTCACCTCGTGACACCTGCCACCGTCATGGCCAAACTAAACTGTCCCAAACGGGGACACCGACACATAACTTAACTAGGCTCACAGGGTTATCGCCGTCTACCTGATCAGGGCAGCACGCACGCATAACCCTCCCTGTCTGGAGATACTGGTGAAAGAGCATGGAGCCAGACCAAGTCAAGGCCGTCCCATACCAGCGAATGTGGCTGCACGGGTAAGCCCGGGCAGGTGACTCTTGATCAACCAACTAAGTTTCATTTAACAAGCATGGTGATTCAACATTTCAGTTTGGGTTATCAACATAAGACATTTAAATAATTTACTTTGAATAATCTACGCTAATGAAATGCAAGAAATGAATATGAATTTATGCAATGCTATGAAATGCTTCATAATATGGATGTCCTGGCTTGCCTTGATCAGTTGGGTTGTTCAGAAACTCCTAGTCTTCAAATCCACAAGAATCTCCTTCCGAAAACATTTTCAAATGGCAAAGGAAATTGTCACATAAAGCCTTTTCATTTACCAACAATTCTGTGTGTATTGGAAAAATACCAAACTTGGTCAGAAAATAAAGGATTTTGATACAAACACAATGCAAAAAGAATCAGGTCAATTGGATCTTTCTGTTAAAAGTTATTAATGGTCAAAGTTCCTGGTCAATTCTGTTTAATAAATAAAAATCAGAAAAACCAGAAAAACCTAGAGCGGGCCACGTCGAAGGCGTAATCGCCCGAGGCGCCTCCACTTACCACTTCGGTGAGTGGATGACAGGTGGGGCCCGGTTCGATTTAAAACAGAGAGAGGGAGAGAGCAGAGGGAGGGGCGGCTCACCGGCGGTGATTACCGGCGACAGCGACTGTGGTTGGGCTCGTGGATGGTGGGGATGGATCAGGCGTTCGACGTCGGTTCACCCTGTACCCGTAGCTCCTCCGGAGATGGCCGGACAATGTCGCGCCCTTCTTGTCTAGTGGATGGGTGCTACAGTGATCGTCGGCGATGGCGATTCCGGCGGCGATTCGCTCGACCAGGAGATCGAGGAGCGTCAGTGCAGTGCACTGGGCTCGAGGGCGTAGTCGGGTGAGGCTGGGGTGGGGTGGAGAGGGCTGGTGGTGGAGCTCAAATGGCGGCGGAGCTCCGGCGAAGCTCGAGGCCAGAGGGCCACTCGGCCTTGGCTATTGCTCTGAGGGGGCAATTGAGGAGGAGGGAGAGGGGTGAGGAGCTAGGCAAGGCCGGACGGGGCTTTATATAGGCAGGAGGGGGCGCTCGACAAGCTCTCTGGATGCGGCTCGAAGCGGGCCACATCACCGGCGAGAGGTACGCCTCGCTGGCTGGCTGCTTGTGGTGAGAGGACGGGAGAGAGCAGCAGCATTGAATGCGTGAAGGGACGGCTCGCGAGGAAGAAGACGAGCGGCACCGCACTGTGGCCGCACGGGCAGCACAATGCGCACGGCCGTGGTGGCTGTCGAGGGCTTCTCCGGCAAGGGCGAGGGTTCTAGAGGGTCTAGGTGGTGTACGAGAGCGATGTCGACATGCTCGGATAGGCTGCCGCGGCGCAGGCGTCGTGCCCCGACGAGACCCGAACCTGGCACGGCACAGAGCGCGGCGACAAGCATGCCAGCGCCATGCTCACCACGGTGCTTGCCACCAGGAGGCCATGTACGCCTGGCAAAACTTGTCCAGCACGTCGACCTTCGATCCCTCACTTCCCCTGTGCCCATGGTTTGGCTTGGTTTGGTCTGCAATGAGAGGTAGCCTCAACAACAGTCTTTGACAGTGAACTAGAGAGGGATCTGGAGAAGTAGAGAGCTAGGGATGGAGCCAATGGAGATGTCCAGGATGATCTAGGTTAGAAGGACTCAAAACTGACCAAGTTTGAGGTAGTTTGGTTGAAGTTTGAGGGTAGTTCATGTGTAACTTGCAAAACAGGTTTAGAATGGAAATGTTGAGGTACTGCTCACTTGGTTGATCCCCTGGGGCTGAAACTTGGTGGAGGGAAGTCATTTGTAGGTGTCTTCATGCCACAAAAATTTGAGAGCAATTGGACAACCCTAGCATACACTTCCTTCACAAAGGTCCAGACTGACCAGGGACAAAAATGAATTGTTTTGCAAATTAAATGAAATAGGTCATGGAATATTTTTGGATATTGGAGCAAGATATGGTCCAAGGTATTTTAGGGAATTATTTGAGAATTTTCTGAGCATCCCAACTATAGGTTGCTTCACAACCCATAGTAATGCCCTAAATTCTCAAATAAAAGAAAAGATTTTTTAGAAAAGATTTAATTTGGGATTTGGGTCCTAGAGATACTTGGCAGGGTTTTGGCAAGGTGATAGGGCTTTGGTTTACATGGAAAAGATTTAAAAGTTTCCAAGCCCAAGTGAAAAGGTTCAAAAACCATTCAAATTTCAAATAAAACCAAGAAAAGTTTGAAAAGAAAAGGTTGCCAAAATCAGGGTGTCACAAACCTACCCCCCTTAGGATGAATCTCGTCCTCGAGATTCAGTTGCTCAGGGAACAAATATGGATATGCGGATCTCAGAAAATCTTCTCTTTCCCAAGTGGCCTCTTCTTCAGTATGGTGCTCCCATAGCACCTTGTAAAATCTTATCACTTTCCATCTCATCCAAAATCCTGACAGGTTTTTCCTCATAGGTCAGATCCTTAGCCAATTCTAATTCACTCATATCTGCTTGTTTGGCTGGGGGTGCAATGCATTTCCTTAACTGTGAGATGTGAAAAACATCATGAACGTCTGACAATGCTGGTGGCAATTCCAACTGATATGCGACTCTGCCCTTCCTAGCAATCACCGGAAAGGGACCGATGTATCTTGGGGCCAACTTTCCCCGGGTGCCAAACCTCTTTACTCCCTTCATAGGGGTTACTCGCAGGTAAGCATAGTCTCCAGGCTCGAAAGTTACTTCCTGGTGTTTTGGGTCGTAATAGCTCTTTTGTCGATACTTGGCTGCTTGCAGTCGCTCTTAAATATCTTTGACTTGCCTTTCAGCCTCGAGCATCAAGTCCGTACCATAGATGCGACTATCTCCTGTCTGGGACCAGTTCAACGGTGTGCGGCACTTCCGTCCGTATAGTGCCTCAAAAGGCGACATCTTGAGACTTGCCTGATAGCTGTCGTTGTAAGAGAATTCCACGTAACGCAAACTATCCTCCCATTTGGGTCCATGGGAGAGAGCACATGACCGAAGCATATCCTCTAATATTTGTTTCACTCGCTCGGTCTGTCCGTCTGTCTGCGGATGGTATGCTGTGTTGTGTTTTAGCATGGTTCCCAAAGCTTGATGTAGCCGTAGCCAGAATGCCGAGGCAAATAGGGAACCCCTATCTGAAGTGATAGACTTGGGTACTTCGTACAAACTGACTATCCGGGACATGTAGAGTTGTGCCAGCTGATTTGCGTTGAAAGTGGTCTTTACTGGGATAAAGTGAGCCACCTTCGTGAGTATGTCTACAATGACCCAAATAGCATCACTGCCTCTCATGGACTTGGGCAGTCCCACAATAAAATCCATACATTTGTTGTCCCACTGGGGCACTCGTAAAGGTTGCAGTAGCCTAGCGGGTTTCTGATGCTCTGCTTTGACCTTGTTGCAAATGTCACAGCAGGCGACATAATATTCTATATCTTTCCGCATTCCTGACAACCAAAAAGTTTCTCTCAAGTCCTGATACATCTTGGTACCTCCCGGGTGGATTGAATATGCGGACTCATGTGCTTACTTGAGTATTTGTTGCCTCAAGTTGTTCTGATTCGGCACACAAATTCGTTTCTCGAACCACACGGTACCTTGTTCATCTATACGGAAGGACTTGGCCTTCCCTTGTTGAATTAACTCCTTGATCTTCCGAATTTCTTCATCTGACTTCTGTGCTTCCTTGATTTCCTCCATGAGGGTTGGAGTAATTTCCAATGTGTTCGGGGTCATTGGGCCGCATAGCACCTTATTGAGCTTAACAAACTCTTCTTGTAAGCTCGGATGCATACCCTCGACTAGTGCATTCACAGCAGCTTGTTTCCTGCTCAGGGCATCAACGACCACATTCGCTTTCCCTGGATGATAGTTTATTCCAATATCATAGTCCTTGACTAGCTCAAGCCATCTTCGCTGTTTGAGGTTCAGGTCGGGTTGAGTGAGAATATACTTGAGACTCTTATGGTCTGTGTATATTTCACATCGTTATCCAATAAGGTAGTGCCTCCAAATCTTCAGGGCATGAACCACATCAGCTAGCTCCAAATCATGTGTGGGATAGTTCTCCTCATGAGGTCGTAGCTGTCGTGATGCATAAGCTACAACCTTCCCTTCTTGCATCAGCACGCAGCCAATTCCACGCCTGGATGCGTCGCAATATATGTTGAAACTCTTGTGAATGTTTGGGAGGACTAAGACAGGGGCTATGGTTAGCCTTGTCTTTAATTCCTGGAAACTGCTGTCACACTCGTCTGTCCAAATAAACCTTTGGTTCTTTTTCAACAATTCCATCAGTAGCTTGGCTATCTTAGAAAAGCCCTCAATGAAGCGATGGTACTAGCCTACCAAGCCCAAGAAACTTCGGACTTCAGTCACCGTAGATGGTGTCTTCCAGTTCAAGACCGCAGTAACCTTACTGGGATCAACAGTTATCCCTTTCTCTGACAGAATATGTCCAAGGAATCCCTCCTCTTTTAGCCAAAATTCGTACTTACTAAACTTGGCATATAAGCGATGGGTTCTCAACCTTTCCAAGACAGCTCTGAGATGTTGTTTATGCTCCTCTTCATCCTTAGAGTATATCAGGATGTCATCAATGAACACCACTACAAACTTGTCCAGAAAGTCCATGAAGACTTTGTTCATCATACACATGAAGTAGGCCAGAGCGTTGGCCAATCCAAACGCCATAACTGTAAATTCATATAGTCCATAACAAGTGGTGAATGCTGTCTTGGGGATATCCTCCTTTCGGATTTTCAGTTGATGATAGCCCATTCTGAGGTCGATCTTAGAGAATACCCGTGCTCCATTCAACTGGTTGAATAAGTCATCAATTTGAGGAAGTGGGTACTTGTTCTTGATAGTGACCTCATTAAGATGGCGATAGTCTATGCACATTCGTAGACTTCCATCTTTCTTCTTGACAAATAATACTGGTGACCCCCATGGCGAGATGCTTGGATGAATATATCCTTACTGTAGCAATTCATCTAACTGCTTCTTTAGCTCTGCCAGCTCTGGGCCTGGCATACGATAATATTTCTTGTATATCAGGGCTGTACCAGGAATTACCTCGATGGCGAATTCCAATTCTCGGTCGGGCGGCATTCCTGGTAATTCCTCAAGAAACACATCCGTAAATTCACCCACTACCGGGATCAGATTCATATCTGTAATAGTGGTCTGGTATGCCGTGCCCTTTCTTGTTATCATTTTGCTTGCCAGAAATTGGACGGTCTGTCCAGCGGGGTTCACCAATGTTACCATTCTGGTGGCGCAGTTGATACACACTTGGTGCGGTGCCAACCAGTCCATTCCCAGTATTATGTCCAGTCCTGGGGAGTCAATAGCAACAAGGGTGGCCGGAAATTTGACTCCATGGATTGAAATTTCCAGATCCTTATATATTATATTTGTTCTGAGCATAGAGCCAGGGGATTGTACCACCATGAGTTTTTCCAAAAGTGAAGGAGAAAACTTGTGCAAGGTGGCAAAACTTCGCGAAATAAATGAGTGGGAAGCCCCAGAATCAAATAAAATTACTGCAGGTATGTCATGGACAGAAAACATACCAAGGACAATTTCTGGAGCTTCGCAGACTTCTTCGGCAGAGATGTGGTGAACGCATCCGTGGCTGAAGTTGTGGTTGGGGCGGCATCCAAGGTGGTTGACTTGTGGCTTGTGATCAGTTGATTGCTTTCCGTTATTATTAGTAGAACACTGCTTGGCATAGTGTCTACTCTGGCCACAAGTGAAACAAGTGTTATTGCAGCGGCAGTCCTCTATTACTGGCTGCTTGCCGAAGGTCTTGCTCTGGTTGCTTGGCATGCTGTTGTTGCCACCATTGTTCCATACTGTTTTGTTTTTCGATGACCCTGGCTGCCAACTGTGCAGCTTTTGCGCATATGGTTCCTTGTTGTCCTTCTTTGGCTCGAACTTCCTCTTACGATCATCATTCCCGGACTTGTGTTCTCGTTCAGCGATGAAGGCCTTATCCACCAAGGTCTGGAAATCGGGGAAGTCCAACATACATAGCTGACATTGGAGGGCGTGATTAAGTCCTCCGAGGAACCGGTCTATTTTCTGTTCTTCAGTAGCCACATCATGAGGAGAGTACCGGGCCAAATTGTTGAACTTGTTTAAGTATTCTCCCACAGACATGTTTCCTTGTGTGAGGGCCAGGAATTCCCTCTGCTTCACTTTCATGATACCCGTGGGGATATGATACTTGCGGAACAGCTCTTTGAATTTCTCCCAGGAAATCTTTTCAGCAGGCCACATTAACTTGGTGTTGTCCCACCATATGGCTGCCGGGCCTTCGAGATAATGGGTAACAGATGGGACTTTATCTGCTTCCTCACAATGAGCGATGTCCAATTTCTTTTCCATGGTTCTCAACGTCATCAACCTAAATAGGATCCGCAGCCTGATTAAAGCTAGGTGGTTTTGTACGCTGGAAGTCAGACAGTTTGGAATGCACCCCATTGCCATTGTTCTGACCTACTATTGTCTGCATACTCTTGAGAAATTCCATGAGGTCTTGGTTTCTCTTTTCCTCAAACATTCTCATTATCTGATCTGTGATTGGTGCTTGAGGTGGTGGTGGTGGTAAGTCTTCGGGCGGTTGCCCTGCCTACCTGGCGGATCGATGGACGGGGTTTCCATCGCCGCCTTGACTGCTACTTCCTTTCTTCATCCTAATTTTTTTTCCCATGGCAAATACCGAATCGATGAGCAACATCCATAAGGAGAAATACAGTAATATGACACCAAAAGGAAATTCATGAAAAGGTGAATAAAGGAAACAAGATAATTATACAAGATAACCCAACATCATACATGGCAAGCTAGTAGGGGAATATCATGACTAGACTGCTCATACGACAGTCGACATATGCAAAGATGCATGCATTACTACTCAAACTCTAGTCTAGTGCGTCGGTGACATGAACACTGCCCATCTGAAGAGTCCTCGTCGTCAGATCCTGAGTCGGAATCAGAACTGATGATGTGAGTCACCAGGTTCAAGGAGACGTGATGTCGCTGCTGAGACGGCTCTCCTTCCGCAGGAGAAAGAGCATGTCGCCTCAGCATTGGCGGAGCAAGAGTGGCTAAGAGTGAGGCCCACTCAGCTGGGGTCTCGAGTCGACTACCAGACGATAAGCCTGATGATCTAGAAAAACCAGAAGGGGTATCAAGCAAACGCAGGGGTGGAACTGGTGGTGTGGATAACTGGGTGGAACTACAGGAGGAGGAGGTGCTGGAGTCACTGCTGCAAGTGCCCCATGAACACGACACAGCTCCTCAACTAAGGAAATGATCATACGGTAACTGGAGTTCAGATAGCGAGACAAAACACCAGTCGCATGATCACACACCGGGTCAACAGGTGAGAAAAGGACTCGCCCTGTCGTAGGCGACAGAGTGGGATAGTGGAAGAAACATTAATGGGTCTGCGTCCCAACCTCGTGGAAGCGCATATCAGTAATAGCCTCCATGGCAACAAACTAGATCGCCAGCTCTGGAGTAGAAGCCACTCCGCCCTTGGAAGAGCGAGAAGAGCTTCCAATATCCGAAGTCGCAGTCATGTAAGCCACTCCATGGTACTCATATACTGACTCGCCCAACTGCTCCCGAAACACCTGGTACACTGGGTCGTCATCGTTGGGATACAGCCGAAGCAAGACACTATGAAGCAGAGTTGGAAAAGTGTGGGGTTCTGGCTCATGATGGAAAAGATATGGAACTGGTGCCATCTACACTCACAATGCCAAGGGTTAGTAACATAATGAATTATGATGCATGAGGCATGGCATGCAACAATCAAATGCAACAAGCAGGTGCCCACTCAAAATCCTATGCTAATCGCAGTCCTAGCGCGGGTTACCTAGGGTGTCCTACAGTCAGCATGACTCTGATACCAAGCGTTGTGGCACCCCGGCTCAGAGAACTGGTTTACCAGTGTTTCCAACACAGAGATCATGTCTTCTGGAAACACACAACAACTTGGAACAGAACATAGCTGAACTTTTATTGATAATAGTTGAGTACAAGCTTATATATTACATGATCATCGAGGCCAGAAGCACATCTAGTGCTATGACAATATCTACATTATTTATCTAACATATCAGGGCCTCGGTATTACTACGGAATACTACAGCGGAAGACTACTGCGTAGCGGAACATGATAGTAACTCCATCCACAGGGCCACTGTTGAGGACACATCCTAGGCATCGCAACACGGACATCGAGACCTCCGTCTCAGTCTTCTCCTGCATCTGGCATGATACGCTAGGTGAGTACTTTGAATGTATTCGCAAGCACATGACAACCAAATATGCAATAAATAATAGCACGGCAATGAGTATGTTAAAACTTAACGGATTCACTTACTGTCACCAACTTACTCATGTCAGGGTTGTCTCACAACCCTCGGAATACTCGATCTCAACGAGTACTTCCGCTCATAAGACAAGTTCTTCCATCATTACTATGATTATTACGGTTGATCACCTAGAGAGGTCTGGACAGGCTGTCCAATACCGTGGACGCGACTATTCGAATAGATTTTTCACTTTGCAGAGGTAGCGCACTTTACCCACACCATGGAGCACCTGACCTCGTGATCCCATTCGGGTGGATCAGCGTTGCTCCAACGAAACCTGCCTGATCCGTGACTCTCCCATCGTACCACCGGCATTCATTCTCCCCTAGAGTCCTGCCCTGGGTGGCCCCTGTGTCACCACATGACACCTGCCACTGTCGTGGCCAAACTAAACTGTCCCAAATGGGGACGCTGGCACATAACTCAACTGGGCTCACAGGGTTATCGCCGTCTACCTGATCAGGGCAGCACGAACACATAACCCTTCCTGTCTGGAGATACCGGTGAAAGAGCACGGAGCCAAACCAAGTCAAGGCCGTCCCATACCGGCGAATGTGGCTGCACGGGTAAGCCCGGACAGGTGACTCTTGATCAACCAACTAAGTTTCATTTAACAAGCATGGTGATTCAACATTTCAGTTTGGGTTATCAACATAAGGCATTTAAATAATTTACTTTGAATAATCTATGCTAATGAAATGCAAGAAATGAATATGAATTTATGCAATGCTATGAAATGCTTCATAATATGGATGTCCTGGCTTGCCTTGATCAGTTGGGTTGTTCAGAAACTCCTGGTCTTCAAATCCACAAGAATCTCCTTCTGAAAACATTTTCAAATGGCAAAAGAAATTGTCACATAAAGCTTTTTCATTTACCAACAATTCTGTGGGTATTGAAAAAATACCAAACTTGGTCAAAAAATAAAGGATTTTGATATAAACACAATGCAAAAAGAATTAGGTCAATTGGATCTTTCTGTAAAAAGTTATTAATGGTTAAAGTTCCTGGTCAATTCTGTTTAATAAATAAAAAACAGAAAAACCAGAAAAACCTGGAGCGGGCCACGTCGAAGGCGTAATCGCCCGAGGCGCCTCCACTTACCGCTTCGGTGAGTGGATGACAGGTGGGGCCCGGTTTGATTTAAAACAGAGAGAGGGAGAGAGCAGAGGGAGGGGCGGCTCACCGGCGGTGATTGCCGGCGACAGCGACGGCGGTTGGGCTCGTGGATGGTGGGGATGGATCGGGCGTTCGACGGCGGTTCACCCTGTACCCGTAGCTCCTCTGGAGATTGCCGGATGGCGTCGCACCCTTCTTCTCCAGCGGACGGGTGCTACGGTGATCGTCGGCGATGGCGATTCCGGCGGCGATTCGCTCGACCAGGAGATCGAGGAGCGTCAGTGGAGTGCACTGGGCTCGAGGGCGTAGTCGGGTGAGGCTGGGGTGGGGTGGAGAGGGCTAGAGGTGGAGCTCAGCTGGCGGTGGAGCTTCGGCGAAGCTCGAGGAAAGAGGGCCTCTCGGCCTTGGCTCTTGCTCTGAGGGGGCGATTGAGGAGGAGGGAGAGGGGTGAGGAGCTAGGCAAGGCCAGGCGGGGCTTTATATAGGCAGGAGGGGGCGCTCGGCGAGCTCTCTAGATGCGGCTTGAAGCGGGCCACGTCACCGGCGAGAGGTACGCCTCGCTGGCTGGCTGCTTGCGGCGAGAGGACGCGAGAGAACAGCAGCATTGAATGCGCGAAGGGACGGCTCACGAGGAAGAAGACGAGCGGCGCCGCACTGTGGCCACACGGGCAGCACAGTGTGCACGGTCGTGGCGGCCACCGAGGGCTTCTCCGATGAGGGCGAGGGTTCTGGAGGGGCTAGGTGGCGTACGGGAGTGATGCCGGCATGCTCAGACAGGCTGCCGCGGCGCAGGCGTCGTGCCCCGACGATACCCAAGCATGGCGCGACACAGAGCACGGCGACAAGCATGCCAGCACCATGCTCACCACGGTGCTTGCCACCAGGAGGCCACGTACGCCTGGCAAAACTTGTCCAGCACGTCGACCTTCGATCCCTCACTTCACCTGTGCCCATGGTTTGGCTTGGTTTGGTCTGCAATGAGAGGTAGCCTCAACAACAGTCTCTGACAGTGAACTAGAGAGGGATCTGGAGAAGTAGAGAGCTAGGGATGGAGCCAATGGAGATGTCCAGGATGATCTAGGTTGGAAGGACTCAAAACTGACCAAGTTTGAGCTAGTTTGGTTGAAGTTTGAAGGTAGTTCATGTGTGACTTGCAAAACTGGTCTAGAATGGAAATGTTGAGGTACTGCTCACTTGGTTGATACCCTGGGGCTGAAACTTGGTGGAGGGAAGTCATTTGTAGGTGTCTTCATGCCACAAAAATTTGAGAGCAATTGGACAACCCTAGCATACACTTCCTTCACAAAGGTCCAGACTGACCAGGGACAAAAATGAATTGTTTTGCAAATTAAACGAACTAGGTCATGGAATATTTTTGGATATTGGAGCAAGATACGGTCCAAGGTATTTTAGGGAATTATTTGAGAATTTTCTGAGCATCCCAACTATAGGTTGCTTCACAACACATAGTAATGCCCTAAATTCTCAAATAAAAGAAAAGAGTTTTTAGAAAAGATTTAATTTGGGATTTGGGTCCTAGAGATACTTGGCATGGTTTTGGCAAGGTGATAGGGCTTTGGTTTACTTGCAAATGATTTAAAAGTTTCCAAGGCCAAGTGAAAAGGTTCAAAAACCATTCAAATTTCAAATAAAACCAAGAAAAGTTTGAAAAGAAAAAGTTGCCAAAATCAGGGCGTCACAGCAGCCCCATCCCCCAACTGGCCGAGAGCCATGCCCGCCGGAGCCCCGGCCATTGTCGCTTTCGCCCCCTCGACGGTTGTGCCTAGCCCAGGCGGGTGCACCACCCTCTCCTGAGTCCTCCGGTGGCTAGACCTCAGCCGGAGATGGCCGGAGGCGCCAGGGCGGGCACCGGCCACGCCCGGCCTCCTCTACCCCTGCCCGATCAGGAGGAAGAAGAAGAAAGCAGGAAAGAGAGAGAGGCCGTCGCGGGTCCCACCTGTCATCGACCTCGGGCCCGGTCCAGTCAGCATAAGTGGAAGCACCTTCGTGCGAATACGCCTTGCCATTTGTGAAAGCGTATTCTTCCTAAATATGCTTTCTGTTTTTTAGTCAGGGCCTGTTGGTGAAGATTTTTCTTACAGATAGGTCCCTGGCAGAAAAACTATTATAACTTTTCCTCCGCAACTCCGATTGAGGTGATTCCACAGCCCACTCCTTCGTCTCTTCAAGCCTGTCATGCTGGTACCATTTTCATAATGTTTCGACATTTTTAAAATGACCATTTTTCCCTTGCCCGTAAACAGCCCCCCTCCAAGAGAGAACTGTTTCCAGCAATCATTTCCGCAGACTCTCCACACCCCCTTCCCGATGGTTTCTTCATCCCAGGCCAACCACAATTCTCATTTGCATAATTGCATTGCAATATCATAGTTAAACTAATTATTTGAATAGCAAGTAGGATTATTTGTAGAATGGATTAGATTATGCCATGCTTGAGTAAATTCTTGAATAGGTGACTACCATGTTGAGTACCGGATGGTTAGTGACTAGTAGTTTACCCACTCGTTGATGCCATGACATTGAGATTACCATCTATGATGATTTTGGATTTCGTCCGGCAATTTGTGGAGACGAATTAGTAGCAGTAGCTTGAACATAGTGGCTATTTGATTACTGGTTGGTTAATGTTTTCACTTGGAATATTATGTTGTCGGAGTGTCAGTTATGATGAAGAGATTATTTGGAGATAAGATACTTCATGGTTGATCCAGAGTCACCTGTCTGGACTTATCCGTGCAGCCACATTTGCCGGTATGGGACGGCCTTAACTTGGTCTGGCTCCGTACTCTTTCACCAGTACCACCCAACAGGGAAGGTTATGCGTGCGCGCTACCCTAGCCTGGTAGGCGATGATAACCTTGTGAGCCCAGTTGAGTTATATGGTACCAGGTCCCCGTTTGGGATAGTTGTTAGCCACGATGGTGGCAGGTGTCACGCGGTGACACAGGGGCCACCTAGGGCAGGACTCTAGGGGAGGATGATTGTAGGTGGTACGATGGGAGATTCATGGGTTAGGCGGGTTTCGTTGGAGCAACGCTGGTCCACCCGAATGGGATCACGAGGTCAGGTGCTCCATGGTGTGGGTAAAGTGCGCAACCTCTGTAGAGTGTAAAATCTATTCGAATAGCCGTGTCCACGGTATTGGACAGTCCGTCCAGACCTCACTAGGTGGTCAACCGTAGTAGTGATAATGATGGAAGAACTCGTCGTAAGATCGGAAGTACTCGGTGGATCATGAGTATTCTGAGGGTTGTGAGGCAACCTGGAAGAGAGTAAGTTTGTCATACTATGAGATGGGATGGCTATGAGATGATATATTAGCCATGGGATGGCTATGAGATGAGTGGTCGGATGACCACATGATTTGGATTGGATTTGGAGCAGATTTAGATTGGATCCTGAGATTATTCGGAGTATGGATTAAATATGCTTTACCCTACTACATTTACTTCAGTAGTTATCTTGCTAGATAACCATGCTTGTTAAGTACTGGCTAAAACTAAACCTAGTCGGTTGATCCAGGGTAGCCTATTACTGTCACCCTCAACTGTTTCTTCAATAACAATAAGTCCTGACCTAATCTTGACAGCTATGATGTTGTCTTGCCTTCATGCTGATGTTTGTTGTGAGCTTGTGAGTACATTCAAAGTACTCACCTGGCGTGTCATGCAAGTTTGCAGGTCATGCCATGATTGCTTGCTTGTCAAGGATCCCGAGTTTGCGAGCTAGGATACGCGTTCTAGCCAGAGTCCTTGCGGAGTGGAGTCCATCACTGCCGTCGCTATTCCGCTGCCGAGAGTTACTCCACTACCTCAGGCTATTCTGCTGCTAGCATAGTGTTACCCCGGGTAGGCGTAGTGTCGCTGTGCCAATGTAAACCTTGTACCCTTGTAGCCATATCCATTGAAATAAAGAGCTGATTTGTTCTATGCCAACAGTGCCGTATTCCAGAAGACTTGTCCCTAGGCTGGAATACGGGGCGTCCCGGTCTTCTCTAAGCCGAGGTGCCACAGGCATTGGTATCAGAGCAGGTCTGGCTATAGGACGCCCTAGACTGCGCGAGCGTTAGTAACCGGTAGTATATGATCCAGTTGGTTTGCTGCACTTGTTTGTTGCATTTGTTTGTGCATAGCATACATATAGACTAGATATCTTATCACTAATGATGGATCTGGTGACTGTAGGTGGCATCGGTTTCGATTCCATACCTGCGCTCTCCAGTTTGCATATTTGTTCCTTGGTGTGGTGTCATCTTTGTCCCTGCGGAGTGATGCCAAGGTGCTTGGTGGTGTCGATCCCTTGTCGGATTGATGCACCGGTGCCACACCAACTTATTCTCTTCCGACACCCCTATCATTTCGGTGATAGACAAGTTCTATCCCGGATCGTGCCATTCCACTAGCCGCTTCGGCAACCCTTACTGAGCCTTGTTATCAGAAAAGGGCAATGCCTGCAAGCCTTTCTCTCCACCACTAACTCATTCTGCCACCTATTCTTTGGACGTGTACGGTTTTCTTCCGTACGCTTGATGATGATGTGGTCGTAACTTTTGTGTTCCGACCCCCGATCACCAAGTTCGTCCTCGCCACCGTGTCTGTCTAGATGTAACCGGTGTTAAGCTCGTATTTGGTGTAGCCTTGTTTACACCAATTTTCTTCCGCACATTGATTCACTTTCGTGCACATCGCCACAGCATGTTAGACCGTAATACCGGAGTTCTTGCAAGATTTGTGTGCTTAAGTAGGAATGCATATTATTGCTGTGAATAGCTGTAGAATGTGATATTGCTTGTGCATGTGATCTTGCTGCTTTGTGTGCTTTTGTTTAGTCGTTTCTTTTTTTTTTATTTGGGCCCTTGGTGTTACCTTATTTTCCCCTTATGGAAGTTACTACCCGACACTGAACCCAAAGAGTCAGTGAAGAGACAGCCATTTGGAAGCTCAACTCAGTAATATGGAATTTTTAGCAGACTGTGTTATATCACGAATATCGGCCCTGAATACAAATGATATCCGGGCCGGATTGGTTATCAGCATCAAGTATACATCAGTGCAACTTTCACAGCAGTAATGATCGCATCAGCAAGAAGGCAAATTGTGTACATGATCCACAGTGCATTCTGTGCCAAAGGTATGATTCATATACATGGTTTGAGTCTGCTATGAGTACAATTTGAACCCTGCTATGTCTTGGAAGCAAGCCAGAATGTGCTATGAACTTAGTGTTCAGCAAGAAGGATAGCCGAATACCCTATTGCATACAACAAGTAACCGACAGTAGAAACAGTAAGGGATATATATATATATATATATATATATATATATATATGCACTCACTCTGCATACGGCAAAGAGAAAGTTTCAGGTGTAAGCAACTCCGTCTTCCTCCGCAAGCTACCAGAAAAGCTTAAGACGCAAGGTTCCTATGTCTTCCTCGATACGACACACGGATATCTTCCCATACAAGACACCCAGGCTTCTTCAGTAAGCTATCATAGCAAGCTTTTGGCATAAGGTATCGAGTCTTCCCCAGCAATCCTCTAAGGGGGGAAGCTTTTGAGGTACAGTACTCAACCTTCTTCAGGAAGCTACCCCGGCAGAAGCTTCGAGCACAAGCTATTCAGTCTTTCTCAGCAAGATACTCTCGATGGCTTCCAACACAAGCTAAGAAACCTTCATCAGTAAGGCATCGCATCCTCAACCGTACTAGCTATTCCACCAACAAATTGGCAGCGTATGACCATGCATCCTAATGATCAGCTCCACAATAGCTTGGTTGGAAGACAAGAATCAGTCAGGACACAAGTCTGCATCGGAAAGCAAGTGCCCAGCTACACATGTTTCCATAGATATGGTGAATATGCTACCAAGGTCATACGAGTCAATGATACACTGACGACAGTCCGGTGAGAATCCGACTATCACTGTTATGTAAAAAGGAGAAAGACAGTTATACACCTCAGTGTGATGCAAGATATGAAGCCAGACAACGTTGAGACAACAATTTTTGCAGTAATTATCAAGGCTAGTTTCTGCACACCCGACAAAGTGATATCATTAACCTTTGTCAATATTTGCATGGTTCATGACAGCCAGGAGCCCTATACAAGTAACTATGAACCTGGGTTCGGATAATCATTACCCTACGGGTAAAGTGTGGAGGATGAAAAAGCTGGTCATGTGAGCAAAGATACCATGTCAGGGGATAAGGATAAGATATGCCTATCGGAATATTGCACCTGACAACACCTATGGTCACACGGAGAATCAAGAACACATAAGGCCAAGTTCTTTCAGCAAAGGGTCCAGGCAAAAAGAACTATAATGAAAAAGCAAGGTTGTCCATACAGGTATCGTAATGGTACAAATACTCCAGACAGTCTGGCTCGGTACCGGTCACCACGGGTACACACCCATGGGGTCTATTCCATTTGCACGGACCCAATATCGAGACAACCTGCCCAGCCAACCAGATATGCTCAGAATTGTCAGAAGAGGGCAACCAAGCTGGTCAGGTCAGCCAAAATATTAACTCAGCAATTTTGAATTCAGCAACCATGTTAAAGCATTACACGGCCTACCATCCATATAGAGGTACCGACAGACTGAGTAATCAGAAGGATGAATAACAGTCTCGAAGCATGTATCCTCACAGATGGGAATCAATTAAAGACTAACCTGTCGTGAACAAGATTCTGCTGCCAGGACCGCTGTCAGTCAAGTCTATGGATAATATCACCGTACACCTTTATGTTTTTCATGATAGGTGACAGTAAAATATTTGGTAGGAGCCTTATACCCAAGACAGTGAAGATACCCAAAATGACCCAGCAATCCGTGTGAGAAGTCAGATTTCGCCAGGAGAACGGTATGATTCACAGTACTGTTTTGAACCTGGAGGACACACAGTCATTTGAAGTCACCCAATGCAATGAGTAAAAGATTTCGTGTCCACCAAGAGAATCTGTTCACAACTCAGTGAACGGTCATTCGTATTGGACCTCGTCACGACACGTCCATGAGGAACCACCCTCGGACTTACGAGCAGGGCACATAGTTTGGTCAGGATAATTTATTGCCCCAGATAGGTCAGCAGACACAAAAGGAGTGAAGTCGGAGTAACATATGAGGTAAGATTTGCCAAAAAAAGGGTCCAGTGAAGCAAACCACCCCGAAGCAAGGCAGTCGGTCATATGAAACTCAGTGGGTGCATTATACAAAGGTAAAAAGGAAACCCTACTTGGAAATGGTTTCCTCAAGTGGAAATATCACTACTAGAAAAAGGCTTATCCCCAATATCTCTACTAGTGGCGCACCATAATGGTGGTGCGCCACTGCTATAAAGCAGTGGCGCACCAGAATCAGGTGCGCCATTGCTATGTTTTTACTAATGGCGCACCACATGAGCAGTGCGCCATTGCTATTTTTTTTGGTCCATCCCCCCCCCCACCAGACATAGCAATGGCGCACCACACCTAGGTGCGCCACTACTATGCATAGCTATGTCTGGTGGGGGTGTGCCTGCGTGTGTGTGTGAGGTTAGTAATGGCGCACCCTGGTGCGCCATTACTAACCTCACACACACACGCAGGCACACCCCCACCAGACATAGCTATGGCGCACCACACCTAGGTGCGCCACTCCTATGTAGCATAGCAGTGGCGCACCTAGGTGTGGTGCGCCATTGCTATGTCTGGTGGGGGGGGGGGGATGGACCCAAAAAAAATAGCAATGGCACACCAGGGAGGGTGCACCATTACTAACGTCTCACACACACAAACACACACACACCACCCCCCCCTGTGGATCGCCTTTTAGGTTTTTAAAAAAATAAAAGAAAATGATAAAAGATTCAAAAAAAATTCAAAAAAATAGATGCCCATGTGTTATGTGTTCTAGTTGTTAGGAAAATTAACAAACATGAATTTTTAATTTTTTTGCAAAAGGTCGCCGTGTTTTGGTAAAATGGCCGTAACTTTTGCATACGACCTCCGATGAAAAAGTTTTTTATATGAAAAATCATCTACTCGAAAAGTTACATCCAAATTCAACGGGCTATGCCCGTCATCGATTTTCTAGAATCCTCAAAAACCTAACAGAAAAAAGTTACGATGCTTTTAAGATTTGGAGGCACAAAAATTCGAAAAAAATGCAAAAAATAAATAAATTAGCAATGGCGCACTAGTGCATGGTGCGCCACTGCTATTTTCCAGCCTTCAAAATTCAAAAAAATACAAAAATAAAAAACAAGTTAGCAATGGCGCACCTTATGAATAATGCGCCACTACTATTTTCCCGCCTTCACAATTCAAAAAAATTTGAAAAAATAAAAAAAATTAGCAATGGTGCATCAGTGAATAGTGCGCCACTACTATTTTCCCGCCTTCACAATTCAAAAAAATAGCAATGGCGCACCAGTGCATGGTGCGCCACTACTAAGTTGGGACAGAAGTTTAAAAGGGCCGGCCAGCCACTTACCCCTTCATTCTTCTCCTCCTCTCCTCCACTCCATCTCCTCCTCTCCGGCGACCTCCTCCTCCATCACTTTTCTCCTTCCTCCTTTAACCTCCGTCCGTCCCGGGGTTCTCCTCCTCCTTCTCCCTCTGCCTGCCCTCGCTCTCCTCCACATTTTTGCGTCCTCCTTCCTGCTCTGACCTCCCGTTCCTACTCGACTCCTCCTCTCCTGCTCCTCTCCTCCTCCCTCCTCTCTCTTCTCTACCTCCCCTTCTCTCATCCTCCTCTCCTCAGTCCTCCTCCCTCTTCTTCCCTCCCTCCTCCTCTACTTCCGGCCACATGTGGAGCTCCCCCGGCACAAAGAACGTACCAGATCCAGGTCGAGAACGAAATTTGAAAAAATTCAAGCAAAAAAACAAGCCAAAAAATGAGCCAGATCTAGATCCAGATCCAATTCAAAATTCAAAATACAATGGCGCACTGTGGGGTTAGACGGTGCGCCACTAAACTATTTTCCCGCCTTCAAAATTCAAAAAAAAAATCAAAAAATTTCAAAAAAAAAAGTTACCAGTGGCGCACCTGTAGCAATAGTAATGGCGCACTACAAGGTGCGCCACTGTTACCTGTAATACTAATGGCGCACCAGAGGTGCGCCACTGTTACCTGCAATACTAATGGCGCACCAGAGGTGCGCCACTGTTACCTGCAATACTAATGGCGCACCAGAGGTGCTCCATTAGTATTTGTTACTAGTGGCGTGGTAATAGTGGCGCACCTATAGTGCGCCATTAATGGCAAAAATAGGTGCGCCACTAACAGTCCTTTTTCTAGTAGTGTATTCATGTTTGATCCCTGAGCAACCAAATCTCGAGGACGAGATTTCTTTAAGGGGGGTAGGTTTGTAACACCCTGGATTTTGCCCATTTTTTTCCTTTTGATTTTGGTCTGGATTTGCCTTTCTGTGGCTTAGTGGTCTTGCAACCTGGAGGGATCACCCTTGATTCCTCTTCCTGAGAGGGTTGTCAACCTCAAAACCCTCCCAAGACCATGTCATTTCCATCTTGGACCAATCCCAATATTCTTTTTCTTGGGAATATTCCTTCTTCCATTGAAGGAATAACCCTGTCTGCCCTGGGTTGTGAAGCAACCCACATTCCCAAATAATTCTAATAAATTGTTTGGGTCAGATCTTCCACAAATATGTCAAAACCCTTCCTTGCCATGTTCAAAAATCTTTCACCAATATTCCTTTTCTGATTGTGCCCTAGCTGCCAAATTGAGAAGCAAGTACCCTTTATATTGGCTTGCTTGCTACCAAACTTTTTGGGCATTCTTTCCTATCCATATCATTGCCACATGCCAAAATTCAACTTCATTTGGCTATTAAATCTCCCTTGGCTAAATTCCAAAGTTTCTGGTCAACTGGAAGATTTGTGAAGCAAGTCCTAGCTAGGATGATCCAAATGAGTTGAAATTTTGCAAGCATCTTCATCTGCTCAAATCATGACTCTCCACCAAGTTTCAACCCTATCCAATCATCTATGTGAGCACAGCTTCAAATCTTGGTTTCTTGTCAGATTTTCACATTGTGAAGCAACTATATTTTATACTGCTCCATAATTGCTGGAAATTTACTAGAGCATTCTCCCACCCATATAACCTATCTCCACAAAAATTGGGCTCATTTATCTTCCCAATAATTCCCTAGAATCTTTCTAAGATTCTGGTCAGAGAGGCTCATTGTGATGGAAGTACCATTTTGGCTAGTCCAAATGGCATGAAACTTTTATGGAACTCTCATATGACCAAACATCAAGCCATGCCCATTTTGAGCCCTAGGCAACACTATATGTGAGTGGCACATCAAGATTTGTTTTCTGGACCAGATTGGTCAGTTGCAAAGCAACTATATTAAACCTTGGTCCATTTCTCTCCAAACTTCACAGGATCATAGTCCTTCGTATCCCAAACATCCCAGACATCAGCCTTGGCCCTTATCACTTCTCTGTTCATCACAGTGGTGTGGTCAAGTTTGCTACAGCAAACTTCAGGTGATCACTCCCATCTAGCCACAGTGCGTTTCATCGAGCCATCACCTCAGTTGTAACCTAGCCTGGAGGGACTACTCACTGGACATGATTTGGCCGGTCAGGGTGCACCGCATGTGCCAGTTCACATGGTGACCACGCGGCTGGCATACAAGCCCGCGCTCTCTCGAAGTTGGACCCTCTGGTTAGTCGATTTCCTCCTCGCCCTCGACACCTAGCCATGTCTAGGGGCTTCACCTCATCGTCGCCTTCCCTCTGGACCCTTCTCACCTTCCTATCTCCTCCTCCTCGCACCATGGTGATCGCCACCGTAGACACTATCATGTCCGTGACTCATCGTCGTCACTTTCTCCTCTGTCTTCTTCCTCTTTCGAGCTTTCTCGAGCACCCTCGAGCTCTCTCTCAATCCTGTGAAGACGCTCGACCCCGCTACCGTCCAGCCACGTCTCCCTGCCGCTCCAGCACGCGGCTAATATCGCCACCGTGGCCGTGCTTATCACCTCGCCCCGTCCGGCTATAAATAGGCCGCCCCCGAGTCCCTCGACCTCACTAGCAGCTCAACCACCCTCCCCTACCCCTCCGCCAATGTTCGCCATAATTGGAGCTCAGCTGGCCTCTTCTCTCCACTCTACCACAACCAGAGCTCTCCCTAGACCACCGCCCGTCGCCCCATATCATCGCCGCATCTCCTGGGAGCCAGCAGCCCCGTCCCCCAACTGGCTGAGAGCCATGCCCGCCGGAGCCCCGGCCATTGTCGCTCTCGCCCCCCCCCCCTCGACGGCCGTGCATATCCCAGGCGGGTGCACCGCCCTTTCCTGAGTCCTCCGGTGGCCGGACCTCAGCCTGAGATGGCCAGAGGCACCAGGGCGGGCACTGGCCGCGCCCGGCCTCCTCTGCCCCTGCCCGATCGGGAGGAAGAAGAAGAAAGCAGGAAAGAGAGAGAGGCCATCGTGCGAATACGCCTTGCCATTTGTGAAAGCGTATTCTTCCTAAATACGCTCTCTATTTTTCAGTCAGGGGCCTGTTGGTGAAGATTTTTCTTATAGATAGGTCCCTGGCAGAAAAACTTTTATAACTTTTCCTCCGCACCTCCGATTGAGGTGATTCCAAAGCCCACTCCTTCGTCTCTTCGAGCCCGTCATGCTGGTACCATTTTCATCATGTTTCGACATTGTGAAAATGACAATTTTGCCCTTGCCCGTAAACAGCCCCCTCCGAGAGAGAACTGTTTTCGACAATCATTTTTGCGGACTCTCCGCACCCGCTTCCCGATGGTTTCTTCACCCCAGGCAAGCCACAACTCTCATTTGCATAATTGCATTATAATATCATAGTTAAAATAATTATTTGAATAGCAAGTATGATTATTTGTAGAATGGATTAGATTATGCCATGCTTGAGTAAATTCTTGAATAGGTGACTACCATGTTGAGTACCGGATGGTTAGTGACTAGTAGTTTACCCACTCGTTGATGCCATGACGTTGAGATTACCATCTATGATGATTTTGGATTTCATCCGGCAATTTGTGGAGACGAATTAGTAGCAGTAGCTTGAACATAGTAGCTATTGGATTACTGGTTGGTTAATGTTTTCACTTGGATTATTATGCTGTCGGAGTGTCAATTATGATGAAGAGATTATTCGGAGATAAGATACTTCATGGTTGATCCAGAGTCACCTGTCCGGACTTATCCATGCAGCCACATTTGCCGGTATGGGACAGCCTTAGCTTGGTCTGGCTCCGTGCTCTTTCACTATTACCACCCGACAGGGAAGGTTGTGCATGCGCGCTACCCTAGGCCGGTAGGCGACGATAACCTTGTGAGCCCAGTTGAGTTATATGGTACTAGGTCCCTGTTTGGGACAGTTGTTAGACACGACGGTGGCAGGTGTCACGCGGTGACACAAGGGCCACCCAGGGCAGGACTCCGGGGGAGGATGATTGCCGGTAGTACGATGGGAGTGTCACGGGTTAGGCGGGTTTCGTTGGAGCAATGCTGGTCCACCCGAATGGGATCACGAGGTTAGGTGCTCCATGGTGTGGGTAAAGTGTGCAACCTCTGCAAAGTGTAAAATCTATTTGAATAGCCACGTCCACGGTATTGGACAGTCCGTCCAGACCTCACTAGGTGTTCAATCGTAGTAGTGATAATGATGGAAGAACTCCTCGTAAGATCGGAAGTACTCGGTGGATCATGAGTATTCTGAGGGTTGTGAGGCAACCCGGAAGAGAGTAATTAAGTTTGTCAAACTTGCAGTGCAGATGGTATCAGGAATATGATATGTTAGCCATGGGATGGCTATGAGATGAGTGGTCGGATGACCACATGATTTGGATTGGATTTGGAGCAGATTCAGATTGGATCCAAAGATTATTCGGAGTATGGATTAAATATGCTTTATCCAACTGCATTTACTTCAGTAGTTATCTTGCTAGATAACCTTGCTTGTTAAGTACTGGCTAAAGTAAACCTAGTCAGTTGATCCAGAGTAGCCTATTACTGTCACCCTCAGCTGTTTCTTCAATAACAATAAGTCTTGACATAATCTTGACTGCTATGATGTTGTCTTGCCTTCATGCTGATGTTTGTTGTGAGCTTGCGAGTACATTCAAAGTACTCACCTGGCGTGTCATGCCGAGTTTGCGAGCTAGGATACGCATTCTAGCCAGAGTCCCTGCGGAGTGGAGTCCATCACCGCTGTCGCTGTTCCGCTGCCGAGAGTTACTCCGCTACTTCAGGTTGTTCCGCTGCTAGCATAGAGCTACCCTGGGTAGGCGTAGTGTCGCCGTGCCAATGTAAACCTCGTACCCTTGTAGCCATATCCATTTGTAATAAAGAGCTGATTTGTTCTATGCCAACAGTGTCGTATTCCAGAAGACTTGTCCCTGGGCTGGAATACGGGGCGTCCCGGTCTTCTCTCAGCCGGGGTGCCACATCCCCTTCCTTCTACGGAAGGACTTGCAGGTTGCTGGGCTGCCATGGCTCTTGGTGGCCACCCGTGAAGGCGCCAACAAATTCATTGCACAAGTCAGCCCATGATGAAATGGAATTCTCTGGCAGGTACATCAACCACGACCTCATGTTTGGCTTGAGTGCCAAAGGGAAGTAGTTGGCGAACACCTTCTCATCCCTGCCCCGGGGGCTTGAACGGCAATTGTGTAAATGCTCAAGAACTCTGCCGGGTTTAATTTTCCTTCGTATTTTTCCGGTAACTCAGGCTTGAAGACGTGGGCAGACGACCAGCGGACTTGCCGCAACTCACGAGTGAAGGCGGGGCACCCAACCTCGTAAGGCAAGTACCCGTCATCACTGGGTGCGGGTTCATCAATGTCTGGACCATTTCGCTTGTCAGATTGACGGCGAGTCTCTTGGCGTTGCTCTATGGTGACGCATTGATACGTCTCCAACATATCTATAATTTATGATTGTTCCATGCTGTTATATTATCATTCTTGGATGTTTTAGAATCATTTTATAGTCATTTTATATTATTTTTTGGTACTAACCAATTGACATAGTGCCAAATGCCAGTTGCTGTTTTTTGCATGTTTTTTACATCGCAGGAAATCAATACCAAACGGAGTCCAAATGCAGCGAAACATTTTGTGGATTTTTTTTGGACCAGAAGACATCCAGTGGACCGGAGAAGCGCCTGGGGGGTGCTCCGAGGGGAGCACAACCCACCAGGCACGCCTGGAGGCCCAGGCACGCCCTGGTGGGTTGTGCCCACCTCGGGTGCCCCCTGAACCGCCTCTTTGCTCTATAAATACCCCAATATTCCAGAAACCCTAGGGGAGTCGACGAAAATCAATTCCAGCCGCCGCAGAGTCCAGAACCACCAGATCCAATCTAGACACCATCATGGAGGGGTTCACCACTTCCATTGGTGCCTCTCCGATGATGCGTGAGTAGTTCTTTGTAGACCTACGGGTCCGTAGTTAGTAGCTAGATGGCTTTCTCTCTCTCATTTGATTCTCAATACAATGGTCTCTTGGAGATCCATATGATGTAACTCTTTTTGCGGTGTGTTTGTTGGGATCCGATGAACTTTGAGTTTATGATCAGATCTATCTTTTTATCCATGAAAGTTATTTGAGTCTTCTTTGATCTCTTATATGCATGATTGCTTATAGCCTCGTATTTCTTCTCCGATATTTGAGTTTTGTTTGGCCAACTTGATCTATTTATCTTGCAATGGGAAGAGGTGCTTTGTAGTGGGTTCGATCTTACGGTGCTTGATCCCAGTGACAGAAGGGGAACCGACACGTATGTATCATTGCTACTAATGATAAAACGATGGGGTCTATTTCTACATAAATAGATCTTGCCTACATCATGTCATCGTTCTTAATGCATTACTCCATTTCTCCATGAACTTAATACACTAGATGCATGCTTGATAGCGGTCGATGTGTGGAGTAATAGTAGTAGATGCAGGCAGGAGTCGGTCTACTAATCTTGGATGTGATGCCTATATAATGATCATTGCCTGGATATCGTCATGATTATTTGAAGTTTTATCAATTGCCCAATAGTAATTTGTTCACCCACCGTTTGCTATTTTTCTCGAGAGAAGCCACTAGTGAAACCTACGGCCCCCGGGTCTCTTTTCCAATATATTTGCTTTCAAGATCTGTTTTGCTATTCGCTCTTTTCTTTATTTGGCACTTTTATTTTCAGATCTATTAAATCAAAAATACAAAAATACCTTGCTGCACTTTATTTTATTTGGCGTTCGATCTATCAATATTTAGTACTCTCTCACGTCCGTTTGCCAATTTTTGGCGCCCTTGCCCGAAAGGGATTGACAACCCCTTTTACACGTCGGGCTGCGAGTATTTGTTATTTGTGTGCAGGTGATGTTTACGTAGTGTTGCTTGGTTCTCCTACTGGTTCGATAACCTTGGTTTCATCACTGAGGGAAATACCTACCGCCGCTGTGCTGCATCATCCCTTCCTCTTTGGGGAAATACCGACGTAGCTTCAAGCCGCATCACGCATGCATCTTCCCTCCACCGATCCTCCAGGACCTGCTGCTGATCCCGGTGGGCTCGCCGATCAGAAGAGGCCATCGATGCTTCGTCGGGCTCGCGGGCACGCTGTTCTTGCTACTGTCACCTCTGGGTCTGTTGTCACGGAGGAGACTGCACCGTCAGCGCGGTCTCCTCAACACGGCCATCAGCCCGGGCTGCTGTTGCCGTTCGCGGGTGCTGCGAGAGCTCTGCCTGCTGTGATTTTACAGCTTCAGCGAAACCAATCAGACTCTGGATGGGGGCCCTTCACTCATCAGTTGTGCCCAAAATAACATCCTCTCCATCAGCCATGCTCACTGGTCGAGCAGAATCCTCAACAGACTGCATACACCTGTGAATAAGGATAGATATGAGGGAAAATGGGGACAGGGTTATGAATGCTCAGAACGAAGATTTTGCAAAAATGTTTCGAAGAAGAATTAGATGTGGATTTCGAGAAATGTTTCAGATGAAAGAAATGTGTAGAATGAACTAGTAGGTTCGAAGAAAATACTAGTTAACTTGCTAGACATTCCATTCGTTCGAGACATAACACAAACCCTAGATCTAAAAAATATTCGGATGCGAGGGACTACTACAAATCACATCCGCACAAGTTATCTAACAGATAAGATCTGAGAATTGCGGTAAAAACAGGTAGTTTTAACTGCGGACGAACTCGAACGAGGAGAACAGAAGACCGAGTTCGTGCTACACATCCCCTAGCTTGGTGATGTGTAGCAACTACGATGGTGTGGGGAGGAGGATGATCCGCGGCGGTGAGTGAGGGAGTCATGGACTAAGGGGTCCTCAGGGCGACGACCCATTGTGCATGGGCCGGACTGGTGGAGCCGTATGGTGACCGGAGATCTATGAAGCCGTAGTGTGCCCTCCAAGTCAAGGATGGACGAGATCTCTTTTCCTCTTGTTGTAATCTATATCCGGTAACCCTAACCCTATCGGTGTCTATATAAATAGAGGGTTGTAGTCATTAGGGTTAGGGCTACAATCATCACCTCATCACCTTAGAGTTTAGCTCATATGGATCTCGAGGTTGAACTACGCTGTAAGCCACATCATACATCCAATATAATCAAGTAGGACATAGGGTATTACGTCTTCGAGAGGGCCTGAACCTGGGTAAACACCGTATTCGTCGTCCCTTGTTCCCCATCGATCCTAGATCCACAGCTTGGGACCCCCTACCCCGAGGTCTGCCGGTTTTGACACCAACATTGGTGCTTTCATTGAGAGTTCCACTGTGGGGTCGCCAGAAGGATCGATGGCTCACCTGACCATAGGAGAAGGCATCGGATCCGGGGACTTCTTCGGCCCCGGGCAACTCTTCGCGTTTGGCAGCATCGTGCTGCACGCCGACCCAACTGGTCATCTGAGTCAGCTCGACGCCTTCGCCCCAGGACACCAAATTCAATTCTGTGGTCTGGAATATGTTGCTGACACACTGGGCGATCTGGTTTTCGCCGGATTCACTTCCCCCTGCCGCACATTTGACACGCCCGCTCCGGAGTCCCTTTCCGATCCGGTCTACAGATCGGACTCAACAGCTTCGAGGCAGGAGAGCTCCGCTTCGAGTGGGGGCCAGACTCCGCCTCCGTCTGGACTCATCATGACTACGGAAGACCTATCCTCGACCTCCAAGGTAGAATCAGGAGGCAAAGGCCAAGAGTCAATCTCAGCCGAACCTTCCTTTCACAACGCTCGCCTGGCCTTGAGCCCTTACGACAAAGAGGCAGCCAATGGCCAGGGGTCACCCGCAGCCCAAGGTAGCTCAATCTCGAACCCCGACGGGGAAACCACAAGCAAGGACCAAAGCCTGTCCCTGACATACAGTGATGGCCCGGACCCCTTCAAGGATCCAGCTCCGCATACCAAGCTCAGCACGGCCAGCGGAAACCAAGGACCGGCCGGGGCATTGATCGCCCCTCAATCCTTCACGCCGGAATCTGGCCCAGAACCCTCGAGTTCAGTGACCCTCGCAATGATAAATGAGGCGCTGGACCAAATTCAAAACATGGCCATCCAGGAGGATCTGCCCTCCATCTTCAATGATCACCTCTTCGAGGCGTACCATAGGGAATTTTGCGTCCCACCCACCACCCACTTGGTAGCCACTATCGATGGCTTAACCGAGATGCTAGACTATAATTCAGAAGATGCCAAAAACATGGAGGAGGATGGGGTAGCCACAGCCAGTACCGATGTCACCCCCCCATCACCGGCCGCTGGTCGGCCACGTCCACCTATGATATTTACATGGTGGACACCCCGAAGGACGGTGACGGCACTCCTAATCAGGACCGAGGCAAGCCCGTGGACGAGCCGCCCAAACACCGAAGACAACACCGTCGATCAAAGCCACGCCACAGCAATGTGAGCAATGTGGACTCTGCAGAAAAACGGCACCGAGAATAATACGGATTACCCCGCCGGAGCCATAGCCAACGAGTATCATCTAGATGACCCCGCGGCGTAGGAGGACCCGCTCAATTCAGAAAACCACGACGACTCCGAGGATAGCAAATACCTCCCACTCTCTGAAGAGGAGGCCAGTCTTGGGGAGGATGATTTCATCATCCCCGAAGACCCTTTGGAGCAGGAACAGTTCAAGCGGAGGCTTTTAGCCACCGCCCACAGCCTAAAGAAACAAAAGCGCAAAATCAAAGCCGAACAGGACACCCTCAACGACCGATGGACTAAAGTCCTAGCTGCCGAAGAGGGGTATGGCCGCAAACAGCCAACCAGGAGTTATCCCAAGCGACGGCTATTGCCCCAGTTTGACGATGAGGCCTTAGATCCAACACGCCCGACATATGAAAATGCCGAACAGCTGGACCGCCCCCCTAGAGGGCGGGACAGGGAAGCTAACAAGGCTGAACACCCAGCTGCCCCACCTCACCGTCACAACAAGGATCAAGTGCGGCCCACTTACGAGTATGACCTCCGCCATGACCTAGACGCTCGAGGAGGCCGTACCAGGTCCATCTACGGATCCAAAGAAGACCCGCCCGCTTACCGGGAAGGATACTACGATCGGCTAAACCGTAACGATAGAATCCGGGAGCAGCAGTAGATTCGAAGGGCCGAACACTTCCAACGCGATGTAGCTCGAGTTCGGGGCGCCGCACACCCCTTGTGCTTCACAGAGAAGGTAATGCAACACAAATTCCCAGAAGGCTTCATGCGTGTGAACATCGAATCATATGATGGAACCACAGATCCAGCCGTATGGATAGAGGATTTCCCCCTCCACATCCACATGGCATGAGGAGATGACCTCCATGCCATTAAATATTTGCCGGTAAAGCTTAAAGGTCTAGCTCGACACTGGTTGAACAGCCTTCCCGAAGACTCTATAGGCTGCTGGGACGCTTTTCGAGCAAACTTTCAGTGCACCTATGTCCGGCCTCCGGACGCTGACGACCTTAATCGCATCACACAACAACCCGGAGAATTTGCCCGACAATTTTGAAATCGATTCCTTACCAAGAAAAACCAGATTGTCGACTGTCCGGATGCCGAAGCCTTGGCTGCCTTCGTTTTCTTCTCATCATCGGAATCGTAGTTCTTGTTCTTGCTTTTGCCTCGATAGTTTATACGTCTTCGTCGTATCTACTTTTCCTAACGCTTTTGCTCTTGTTTTGGACTCTAATTTGCATGATTTGAATGAAACTAACCCGGACTGACGCTGTTTTCAGCAGAAGTACCATGGTGTTGTTTTTTGTGCAGAAATAAAAGTTCTCGGAATGGAATGAAACTTTTTGAAGAATTTTTACACAATAAAAGAAAAATACTGGAGCCAAGAACCACCAGAGGGGGGCCCCCGGGTGAGCACAGCCCACCAGGGCGCCCCCCCTCCAGGCGCGCCCACGTGGGTTGTGCCCACCTGGTGGCCCCGTAGACCCTGACTCCGACTCTATAAAATCATATTTTTGGATAAAAAAATGAGGGAGAAAGAATTATCATGTTTCACGATACGGAGGCGCCGCCACCTCCTGTTCTTAATTGGGAGGCCAGATCTGGAGCCCGTTTGGGGCTCTAGTGAGGGGGATCTTCGATCTTCGTCATCACCAACCCTTCTCCATCGCCAATTCCATGATGCTCCCCACCGGGAGTGAGTAATTCGTTCGTAGGCTCACTGGTCGGTGAGGAGTTGGATGACATTCATCATGTAATCAAGTAAGTTTTGTTAGGGCTTGATCCCTAGTATCCATTATGTTCTGAGATTGATGTTGTTATGACTTTGCCATGCTTAATGCTTGTCACTTTGGGCCCGGGTGCCATGATTTCAGATCTGAACCGTTTATGTTATCACTATTATATCTATGTTCTAGATCCGATCTTGCAAGTCATATACACCTATTACGTGTTATTATCCGTAAACCCAGGTGTGACAGTAATCGGGATACTTTCCGGTGATCACCGTAGTTTGAGGAGTTCATGTATTCACTATGTGTTAATGCTTTGTTCTAGTTCTCTATTAAAAGGAGGCCTTAATATCCTTTAGTTTCCTTATGGACCCCGCTACCACGGGAGTGTAGAACAAAATATGTCATGCAAGTTCTTTCGATAAGCACGTATGACTATTTACGAAATACATGCCTACATTATATTTATGAACTGGAGCTAGTTTTGTATCACCCTAGGTTATGACTGTTATATGATGAATATCATCCAATGAATTCATCAATCCAATGCCTACGAATTTTCCACATATTGTTCTTGCTAAGTTACCACTGCTGCTGTTATTGTTACACTTGCTACAAAATCATTGCTATCACTGTTACCGTTACTGCTACTATCATCACTACTAACATATTACTGTGTTACTGATCATATTGCTGTAGATAATTAATATCCAGGTGTGGTTGAATTGACAACTCAGCTGCTAATACTTGCAAATATTCTTTGGCTCCCCTTGTGTCAAATCTATAAATTTGGGTTGAATACTCTACCCTCGAAAACTGTTGCGATCCCCTATACTTGTGGGTTATCAAGACCTTTTTCTAGCGCCGTTGCCGGGGAGCATAGCAATATTTGTTGAGTCACTTGGGATTATTATCTATTTATTACTATGAAGAATCTGAAGGATACCAAGACTAAGATTTTTTCCCTCTAAGACGAGGGGAGGTAAGGAACTGCCGTCACACTCTGCACTTGATTCGCCTTCTATTTTGAGTCGACTTGCAACACCACCACATGCTATTAATTCTGATACGTCGCAAGTTATTGATGATGCTAATTCTGCTATGAATGTTACTCATGATGATGCTAGTACCTTGCTTGATGATAATATGCCACTAGGTGAATTTCTTGATGAACAAATTGCTAGAGCTAAAAATATTGAGAATGCTGAAACTGATGAAGTACTTGAAACTGAAAATCTTGAAACACCTATTAGGCCTAGCTCTCCAAGATATGAATTACCTAAGATACCTGAAGGTTATGTTATGGATGAGGAGACAACTAGAGATTTTTTTGCTTGCAATGATAGAGACGATCTTAAGAAATTACTATGCAAACTGAAAGAAAAATCTTTGAATGCTAGAATGAAATGTGATCCTAAGTTTGCTAATTCACCTATCTTTATTGATGATAAGGATTATGAATTCTCTGTCGACCCAGAGTTAATTACTTTGGTTGAATCTGATCCTTTTCATGGCTATGAGACTGAAACTGTTGTCGCACACCTTACTAAATTAAATGATATAGCCACCCTATTTGCTCATGATGAGTAGATTCGCTACTAGTATATTCTCAAATTATTTCCTTTCTCATTAAAGGGTGATGCTAAGATATGGTACAATACTCTTGATCCTGGTTGTGTGCATAGTCCCCAGGATATGATTTATTACTTCTCTGAAAAATATTTTCCTACTCACAAGAAACTAGCTGCCTTACAGGAAATATTTAAGTTTGTGCAAATTGAAGAAGAGAGTATCCCACAAGCTTGGGGGAGGTTTCTCCAAGTGCTTAATGCTTTGCCTGATCATCCTCTTAAGAAAAATGAAATACTTGATATCTTCTATAATGGACTAACCGATGCTTCTAGGACTTCCTAGAGAGTTGTGCTGGTTGTGTTTTCCCGGAACAAACTGTGGAACAAGCTGAGGAATTATTGAATAATATATTAAAAAATTATGATGATTGGATTCTTCCTGAACTACCTCCTAAATCCACTCCGAAGAAGAAGGGTATCTCATATCTAAGTCCTGAAGATATGCGAGAGGCAAAGAAAAGTATGAAGGAAAAAGGTATTAAAGTAGAGGATGTTAAAAATTTACCTCCTATTCAAGAAATACATGGACTTGAAACACCACCACCGAAGGTGGTAGAGGTAAACTCTTTAATGAAATTTGATGAAAGTGACATCCCTTACAATAAACATCCTAGTCAATGCCTTTATGAGTTTGACAACTATATTAGAAAACTAGATCGCTTCAATGAAAATGTTATGAAACAATTGAAATACAATTCCAATATGATTGCTCACTTGAGTGACTTGTTATTTAGAATCTCCAATGATGTTAGAGGTGTAGGAAAACATGCCTCTATGGTTCAAACTCAACTAGAACAAGTTGCTAAATCTCAAGGAGAGTTGCTTGATGAAATGAATAATAATATAAATGACTTTGCTGTTAGAGTAGCAACTATAGGAGGTAAAATGACTCAGGAACCACTTTATCCTGAAGGACATCCTAAAAGAATTGAACAAGACTCTCAAAGAATTAACACTGATGCACCTAGCCCTTCTAGAAAGAAGAAAAAAAATAAAAATGATAGGACTTTGCATGCCTCTAGTGAACCTGAAATAGAAATACCTCCTGATAATGATAATGATGTTTCTATTTCTGATGTTGAAACTCAATCTGGTAATGAACACTCATCTAGTGATAATGAAAAAGATAATGATGATGTTCATGGAGACACTCAACTAGACAATGATAAATGACCAGATAATGATGTTGAAATAGAACCAGCTGTTGATCTTGATAACCCACAGCCTAAAAATAAAAGATATGATAAAAGAGAATTTGTTGCTAGAAAACATGGAAGAGAAAGAGAACCATGGGTTAAAAAACCCATGCCCTTTTCACTTAAATCAACTAAGAAGAAAGATGATGAAGAATTTGAACACTTTGCTGAAATGCTTATGCCAGTCTTTTTGCGCACCCGTTTGACTGATATATTAAAGATGGCCCCTTATGCAAAATATATGAAAGACATCATTACGAATAAGAGAAAAATACCTGAAGCTGAAATCTCCACCATGCTTGCTAATTATTCTTTTAAGGATGGAGTACCTAAAAAACTTGGAGATCCAGGGATACCAACTATACCTTGCTCCATAAAAAAAATTATGTCAAAATTGCTTTCTGTGATCTAGGAGCTGGTGTTAGTGTTCTGCCTTTCTCTTTATATAAAAAACTTGATTTAAATAAACTCACACCTACTGAAATATCTTTGCAAATGGCTGACAAATCAACTGCCATACCTATCAGAATTTGTGAGGATGTGCCCATTGTTGTTGCAAACATTACTATCTTGACTGACTTTGTTATACTTGAGATGCCCGAGGACGACAATATGTCGATTATCCTTGGTAGACCCTTTTTGAATACTGCAGGGGCTGTTATTGATTGCAATAAAAGCAAGGTCACTTTTCATATAAATGGTAATGAACATAGGGTGCACTTTTCGAAGAAACAATTCCAAGTGAATGGTATTAATGTTATTGAAAAATCTCCGTCACTCACTATTGGAAGTTTTCAACTACCTCTACCTACTGCCAAAAAGAAATATGAAATGCTTATTGTTGGGGACATGCATATCCCCATTGAGGTAACTTAGTGTTTTACGAAAGTTCTTCGGTTTCATGCTAATCGAAGGTGGTTGTTAATAAGACTTGATCAACCTTATTAATGGATCATTTTTTAGAGGTATGAAGTTGATGAATTTAGTAAGCGCAACCTTCTGCTCCCAACTTTTATTCTCTGTTTTTCTTAGTTAAATAAAATAAAATGCCATGCTTTGTCTGTTTTCTGAATTTTCCGTGCAATAAAAAAATGACCCAAAAATAAAAGTTCTCACAATGCCCTGAAAATTTAATACGATTTTTTTCTGAATATTTCTGAATTTTTAGTACAGATAACATCAGAGGGGGGTGCACCAGGTGGGCACAACCCACCTGGGTGCGCCAGCAGCCCCAGGCGTGCCCTGGTGGGTTGTGGTCCCCGCGTGGGCCCCCTCACTTATCTCTTTAGCCCATGTCATCACCTACCTCCAGAACAAAATCACCATTACTCTCTCTCTCGTGTTCTTGCTCTCAAACCCACGGATTTCGATCTCTTTGCTCGAAGCTCAGCTTCCGAAACTGTTTTGGGGGATTGCTACTTGGTATGTGACTCCTCCATTGCTCCAATTAGTTTTTGCATTAGTGGTTTATATTTTGAATAATTAGCTACTCTTGGTGCTGCTGTAGATGAGCTTGCATGTTGAATTCTTAGAGTTCTAAGTAGTTTGAATGCTTAATATGGCCTCTATGGACCCTTATGAGTAGTTGCTATCAATCTTGTGAAGTTTTATTGACAAAAATTTTGTGGACTAAATTTTTTCAGAATTTTGTTCATAGGAATATGATGAGTTTCTTTAGGAAGTTTGCCTCCAAGAAAAGTGCCAAGGGAGTCATTGGGGAGTCATCGGACAATGATCTCCACACTCGGTGAAGGGCGGAGGTGCGGCCGTGCAAATGGCCGCATAACCCCTTCATGGATGGAGCCGGAATCCGTCAGGAGTTCACATAATTTGCTGCTAATGCTGGTCTCACCGACTTCATTGCAGCTGAGTGTGAACAATACCATCTCCTTACAAATTCCTTTGTGCAAAATTTTCATTTTGTGAGTAGGAATAATCCTCCTAAGGTGCAGTTTAATTTATATGCTGAAACCCGTCAGATGCCACTTGCTGATTTTTGTGATATTTGCTTGATCCCATCTGACGGGGAAATAAGAGAGCCTAGGCCTGCAGAGTTTGAGGACTTTTATCGTACTTTGTCAGTGGGAGATGAGAGAGGCGTGTCGAGCGTCATTGCTACTAGTTTGCAGTTTCCTTCTGTGCATTATTTTGCTCTATTCATTGCTAAGTGTTTAATTTCTTGAGAGAAGGTCGGTGCACTCTGTGCTCCGAACTTCGCCATCTTACACCGTGCACTATACGGCGATAACACCTATAGCCTGGGGGCTATTATCGCACATCATCCACACCTTAATAGGGCCAAGGGCAAGATTCATGGTGGTATCTACGCTACTCGTTTAGCGAGTCACTTTAACGTTCAAATCCGCCAACATGATTATCATTTACCCAAGGTTTATTTAGATCACCAGTCAATGAAAGATCACCAGTTTACTGATGTTAATGATTCTATTATTAATATTCCTTACAACCTGGTTTTCAGTGTGAAACCCGTGATATTATTCCGTTGCCTGCACCTGCTTTGTTCGATACTATTGCCAGGGGCGGATACAGGATCATGCCTGAGGATATTATTGCCTACCGGAACACCTAGGCAGAGGCAGAGGAGGAACCTCAGGAGTGGGACGCTCAGGTGCCCGCTCCACAGCACTTCGAGATGGGACCGGATGGCTACTACAAGTGGTGATTACCAAGCTAGGCCAAAAGCCTAAGCTCGGGGGAGTACCTATTTCCACCTACATTACTTTCATGTTCACACTTTTCATTCCAGTTGTCGGTGTTCACACTTTTTCATTCTATTATCCATGCTAGATTTATTTTCTCGCTTTCTTGTCTATTTGAAAAACTTTGAGAAAACCAAAAAATATTTCTCGCTTCTTTTCAGTTTTTCTTTCTAGTATAATTTAGTTGTAATGTTAAAAGAAAACCCAAAAATATTTCCTTCTTCTTTTTTTGCCTGTTGGGAGCTCGCCCGTGTAAATAGTTTTTCTCATATTTTGTTTTTCTCTTTAGTTTGCTTTCTTCAAGAAAAACTAAAAACTCCAAAAATATTTCAGTGTGTTTCTCCGAATTTCTTTTCCTTTTATTGAGTCATACCAAGGAGAAGACCACGATGAAATTGTTGAGTGGCTCCCATATGCATTGATATTGAACTAATAAAGAGCCCATATTACCTTGTCTTCTCCTTTTTGAATAAAATGTTTGCAGATTCCAGCTTAGTCCACAACACTCTTGCACTATTATTATTTTTATATCATTCGGTCGTGCAAGTGAATGGCAATGATGACGATATTTGATGAACTGGCTGTGGCAGAGAGAAACGGGTATGAACTCAACTTGTTCTATTTTTGTAAATATGTTCAAACTAGTATCCATGATTCAGCCTATTATGATCAAACATGTTTGCAATGACAATTAGAGATTATAGTTTATCATCCATGCTTAAGTAGTTAGGAGTGGATAATGATTTATCTTGGATGTCAACATGCATTAAAATGATTGTGATGTGGTATGATGATATGGTATCCTCCTCTGAATGTTTCAAGTGGCTTTACTTGGCACATGTTCATGCATGTAGTTGAATCAAAACCAACATAGCCTCTATGATATTTATGTTCATGGTGTTCATATCCTACTCATGCTAGTATCCAATGTTACTTATGCATAATGCATGTTCATGACCGTTTTTGCTCTCTAGCTGGCCGCTTCTCAACCTATTTGCTAGCCTTCGCCTGTACTAAGCGGGAATACTGCTTGTGCGTCAAAATCCTAAAACCCAAGTTATTCCAGACGAGTCCACCATATATCTACCTATATGTGGTATTACCCTGCCGTTCTAAGTAAATTTGCATGTGCCACCTCTAAAAACTTCAAATAAACATCCATTTTTGTGTGCCTGGATTGTTCATACAGTGACAGGAGGTAGTCGGTATCTTCCATGCTAAGCGGGTTATTCTCTTGATGAGTGTTTATTCACTCATCCTTGCACGAGAGGGGCGGTAATAGGGATTCCTAGTCCCGAAATAAAAAATTGCAAATAATTAAACAAAACTCCCCCAGGAATGATGTTGGTATGGACGGTACCCGTGGATTAGGCTAGCCGTGGAGTGTGTTTGTTGGTGCAGGGGGAGTAAACCTTTACTTTTATTGCTTGGGAACCGCCACTAATGTGTTTAGCATGGAAGATATCGATAACTAATGGTCGCGAAGTAAACAGGAAGGGTGCATTTCTCAAAATTTCATTTATCTCTATTTTAAAAACCTGAGCTCTAGCAGCGCTGCAAATCACTGCTTCCCTCTGCGAAGGCACTATCTATTTAATTTTATGTTGTGTCATCACCTTCTCAAATAAGCGCCAAATCTGAGAGCACTATTGTCATCCTCATGCAATGTGTATATCTAATGTTGGATGCATCATGACTGGATCTTTTCTACCATGAATTACAATGTTTAGTCGCTGCTTGAACTTTGGAGGTGCTCTGCATTTATGTTTTGCGGTCTCAGAAAGGGCTAGCGAGATACCACTATTGTCATATTATATCGCGATTGTTTTGACAAAGTGTTGTAGTTTGAAATATTTTATTATTGCTGGCTAGTTGCTTATGCCATTGATATGAGCTAATATAATTTTTAAGAGTTATTGTCGATATGGTTAGTCATAATCTTTGCTGAAAACCTGGGTGCTACTTAAGCTTATTTATGTAAACAAGAGCAAAAGAGTTCGTAAAAGTTTTTCTTTTTCACTTTCAGTTTATCAACTGAATTTCTTGAGGACAAGCAAAGGTTTAAGCTTTGGGGAGTTGATATGTCTCCGTCGTATCTACTTTTTCTAACGCTTTTGCTCTTGTTTTGGACTCTAATTTGCATGATTTGAATGAAACTAACCCGGACTGACGCTGTTTTCAATAGAACTACCATGCTGTTGTTTTTTGTGCAGAAATAGAAGTTCTCGGAATGGAACAAAACATTTTGGAGAATTTTTACACCATAACAGAAAAATACTGGAGCCAAGAACCACCGGAGGGGGCCCCTGGGTGAGCACAACCCACCAGGGCACGCCCCCCCCCTCCAGGCGCGCCCAGGTGGGTTGTCCCCACCTGGTGGCCCCGCAGACCCTGACTCCGACTCTATAAAATCCTATTTTTGGAGAAAAAATGAGGGAGAAAGAAATATCATGTTTCACAATACTGAGCCGCTGCCACCTCCTGTTCTTCGTTAGGAGGCCAGATCTGGAGCCCGTTTGTGGCTCTAGAGAGGGGGATCTTTGATCATCATCATCACCAACCCTTCTCCATCGCCAATTCCATGATGCTCCCCACCGGGAGTAAGTAATTCCTTCGTAGGCTTGCTGGTCAGTAAGGAGTTGGATGAGATTCATCATGTAATCGAGTTAGTTTTGTTAGGGCTTGATCCCTAGTATCCATTATGTTCTGAGATTGATGTTGTTATGACTTCGCCATGCTTAATGCGTGTCACTTTGGGCCCGGGTGCCATGATTTCAGATCTGAACCGTTTAGGTTATCACCATTATATCTATGTTCTGGACCCGATCTTGCAAGTCATATTCACCTATTACGTGTTATGATCCGTAAACCCCGGTGAGATAGTAATCGGGATACTTTACGGTGATCACCGTAGTTTGGGGAGTTCATGTATTCACTATGTGTTAATGCTTTGTTCCGGTTCTCTATTAAAAGGGAGCCTTAAAATCCCTTAGTTTCCTTATGGACCCCACTGCCACGGGAGGGTAGGACAAAAGATGTCATGCAAGTTCTTTCCATAAGCACGTATGACTATTTATGGAATACATGCCTATATTATATTTATGAACTGGAGCTAGTTTTGTATCGCCCTAGGTTATGACTGTTATATGATGAATATCATCCAATGAATTCACCAATCCAATGCCTACAAATTTTCCACATATTGTTCTTGCTAAGTTACTACTGCTGCTGTTACTGTTACACTTGCTACAAAATCATTGCTATCACTGTTGCCGTTAGTGCTACTATCATCACTACTATCATATTACTGTGCTACTGATCATATTGCTGTAGATAATTAATCTCCAGGTGTGGTTGAATTGATAACTCAGCTGCTAATACTTGCAAATATTCTTTGGCTCCCCTTGTGTCGAATCTATAAATTTGGGTTGAATACTCTACCCTCGAAAACTGTTGCGATGCCCTATACTTGTGGGTTATCAATAGTTTCCTGAATCATATCTTCCACTAGCATGGATTTTAGCTTCCCAGATAGGGTAGTCCGAGATGAAATGTCCTTGCTTTTTGCACTTGAAGCAGGTGTAATCTCCAGTGGGTTTTGATGAAGGTTTTGAACCGCCAGAGTTGTTGGATCCTTTCTTCTGGAACTGGTTCTTCCTGTGAAGGCACTGGAATCTTGTCGGGATAAATGCGAGATCTTTGCTGATCCTTTCTGGGTCATCAGAATCTTCTTCGACATTTCCTTAGGAGGAAGAATCAACCACAACCTTCAGAGCATTGCTTTTGTGATGACTTGAACCATAGGGATCTCTCTTCTCTTCTTCTTGTTCCTCATGGGTGTTTAGCCTTTCCATGATATCAGCAGAGTTGAGAACTTTGAAATCAGCTTGTTCCCTAATCATCAGAACTAGTGTGTCGAATGAACTGTCAAGTGATCGGAGCAGCTTCCTCACAACTTCATGGTCAGTGATGTCTTTGGCACCAAGACCTTGCAGCTCATTTGTGATGTCACTCAGACGATCGAACATTTGCTGACAGCTTTCATTTCCAATGCGCTTGAACCGATTGAACTTTGCCCAAAGAGTATCAATGCGAGCTTCTTTATGAGTTGAAACACCCTCATTTATCTTCTCTAGAATGTCCCACAAATCCTTCGCGGTTTCAGACTGTCGATATCGAAGAAATTGAGCACGAGAGAGATGGCCACCAATTTCATCTTTAGCTTGAGCATCCATCTGAATGAGTTTCTTCTTGAGGTCAGTGCGGGCTTTAGGTACTTCAATCGTGAAACCAAACTGCACCACATTCCACATATCATCGTCAATAGCTCGGAGACGGATCTTCATCTTTTCCTTCCAGAAGGGATAGCCCGTCCCATGGGAATCCTTATATGCGACTTGTAGCTCACTGAAGACATACTTAAACTCCAAGGTGGTTAGACCAAAATGAGTAGAGTCAAGGAGTACCTTGCTCTGATACCAATTGTAGGAACAAAGTATGTCTACCAGAGGGGGGGGGTGAATGTGAGTTTTAAAATTTCTTCGGAAATATCAAAACTCTCGGAACCCAACAGCGGAGCGAATGAAAAACAGTTTACAGTGAGAGAACATATGCTACCGAATGGAAACTAAAGGCATGCATCAAGACAGATCACATCACATGATTGAAACAGACCGAATGTAAATAGGAGGGACAGAGTTAACCAGTGATGCTCGATGGTGACAAGGACTTTGGTAGACCAGTTCGTCCTTCTGCACAAGGACTAAGTCTGGTTGGAGCAGTTGTAATTTAACACAGAAGATAAACTCTCTTCGCCCTATTCTCCGCGACAATTGGTTCGTCAACCAATGCCGATCACTCGTGGTAGATACTTGAGGCGATCTCCAAAACTTTACAGACTTCTTCTTCAAGAACCACAATTACTCTTAGTCTCTGAAGAAATTGACACCTAACCGTCTAGAGAGTTTGCAGCTCTCAAGAGTAATAGGTGGAGCGTACTGGACTTAGATTCGAGTGATGCTGAACCACTATCTATGTTTTCGGCTCTAGGGGTTTTCTCTTAGTGGATTTTAAACTCAAATCACTCGGAGAGGGGGTTGCTCAACAATCTTCTCAGAATCAAATGGAGCAGCCACCAGACAAAGCCGGTGCGGGGTGGCTATTTATAGCCGCAGCCTTCCCTGGTGGGAAATGACCATTTTGGACATGCGGTCCAGCCAATGGCCAACCGACACGTTCTGAACGGTCAGATTTCAAAGAGCAATGGTAACATTACTTGAGGAACAAGTAATGTGAACTCCTCGGTCAGAGACAAATCTCTCGCAGCAAAGAAGATCACAGTCTCTTGCTGGCAAGTATTTGCTCGGAACACAAAGAGATTTCTCCCGCAACTTTCATAGGATTTGGGTTTAGCATCAGAGAATCAAAGTTTCAAACACTACACCCCTCTTAATAGTACAGTGGTCCTGTTACTCAATAAAGAGAAGAGAAACAACAAAATAAATGCTACGTCTTCACTTTGTCTTCAAACTCCTTAGTCGTAGTCACTTCCCTCGGATAAGCACCGAGACAAATGCTTCACGTCAGCAATTTTTGAGGAGTCACTCTTGTTATCATAATCTTCGGTGATAACCTTCACTGCAATGCAGGGGATTATCTTCGTCATTTGAATCAAACTCCTCATGATTCCAGGGACCTGTTACTCTATGTGCACTAGCAAACACATAAGTCCCATACTGTTTATGTCAACAAGCTCCAAAACATAAGGAGGCAAATTATTGCACCAACACCATGAATCATACACTACAAAAAAATCCACTTCCATGATGATACGTGTTTGTCATAGTAGGTCACGTTTTCTGTCATGCATGTACATCCATGATGATTTTATGACAGAATCAAGATAGTCATACCTGTGCTGTCGTAGAAGTGCTCCATGACAAGACCAAAATTATCATCACGGAAGTATCCACTTCCATGACGATAAATGGCGCATCATGGAAGTACTTTCGTCAAGGGTAACCGAAACGTGGCATCCACCGTAACGGGTCGCCGTTAAGCTATCGGTTTCCAGTTTGGATCCGATAACCCGTTAACAGCCCGGACCAATGGGGATTTTCCACGTGGAAAATTATCATTGGCCGGAGGAAACACCTGTCGGCTCTGCGGTGGGCCAGATGTCGTCCATCCAATGGAGGAGACTTACCTATGATACGTCGACATGTGGTAGGGCCCAACAGAGGCCCATATAGGTTAAAAAGGCTGGCCCAGTCAAAGGCTCGTATGATCTACTCAGATACTAGTGGGCCGGCCCACTAACGGCCTGCTTAAACATGGCCCATTTACGGCCCACCACCAGATTTGGCCTGTTAATTGTTCACCAAGTATTCGGGCCCAATTATGGCCTAGTGAGATTTCGGCATGTTAGAGGCCCGATGTAGACATGGGCCCATTTCAGCCCGGTGTGTCTTTCGGCCTGGGAATGGCCCATGCTGCCCATGAGCCATATATGGTCCAACATGACATCCGACCCACTAACGGCCCTTGATCAAGGTGGGAACAGTTCAGCCCATCGTGACTTTGGGCCTGTTAAAGGCCTGTCGTATAATTCGGCCCGTTGATGCCTCTACTAAGCTTTCGGCCTCTTAAAGGCCCATGATATCAGTGGGCCAACGAAGGCCCGAGATATGTTTCGTCCTGGTAACGGCCCATCACATAACTGGGCCAACAATGGCCCGGTCTACATTTCAGCCCACTAAAGGCCCGTGGACAACTATTGAAAATTGAGGCCCAACATGCATTTCGGCCTGCTAAAGGCCCATGGTATCTTCTGGGCTGTAATAGGCCAGCAGAATATTCAGCCTATTAATGGGCTGAAGTTACATGGGCCCAACTAAGCGCTGGGTCCACTAAAGGCCCAACTAAACTTTGGGCCCAATGAAGGTCCATGTAAGTTGTGGGCCTGGCGCACGGTCTCCACGAAGGGCCCCAATGGCTAGTCAGCGCAGGCCCAAGAAAGTTGTGTGCCAGCCCAATTGTGGCCCACTAAAATGCAGGCGAATGTTTCGGCCCGATCGACTACATCAAATTTTTGCCTTTTTTCAGATAGCAAATGATGGCATACACGGTAACTAGTAGGAATTAAGAACAAACCTACACTATACAATAAAGAAATTACGACATATTAAGTTAGAATAAACCTACACTATACAATAAAGGATTTATGGCATATTACATCCACTAGGCATCGAAGTTCACCACCAGTTATCATAAAGCGCAACGAAGAAGCAGATTACAAAATCTGGGCACCATTGCAGCGTAACAAAATAATACTGAACCCAGACCACTTCCAAGATAGTTCAAGAAAGGTTAGCCTTGCACGGGAGCTGTTGCGCAAGCAGCTGAGCAAGGCTGTGAGACCGTCCTAGCATGTCGTTCATAGCTTCCAGGTGTAGCTGTTTGGCACTGAGGTTCTCATCGGTGTTCTCTGCGATCTTCCTTAGAGATTGGACTTCAAGTCGAAGTTGAGTTGCAGAATGCCTTTCTGCTTGAACTTGAGACTGAAAAAGTCAAACTGATTCAAGCAGCGAATTCTGTGAACTTGTGTGAGTGGTAGTCTCAAGTAACTTGAACACTGCATCAAGACATGACTTGGGGGTTGTCTCTCTATCTTCAAGATGTTTTGCCTTCTTTGCTGCAATATATGATGGGTTTGTCTCACAACCTTCAGTAGACTTGTGCATGCCATCAGACATATCACCCTGAAACAAGCAGAGAGATGACAGGTTTTGCACGTATATAAACAAAAATGGTAACTGTGCTATCAATTCCATCCAATTTCAAATTAGAAAATAAAGAGACAGTTCAAAATGTCAATAGCATAATTTGGCATTGTTCATAATGCGGGGAGCTTCACCACACTAATGGATTACCATATCAACGAAACAAGCATAGATGAAGGGCAAAAGATAATCATTGTATCTATTTTGCTTAATGTGCATGGCATGTTGTTCATATTATCAGCCACATCAGTAAGATAAAGCAGGAAATGACAAGGTGCAAATGTGGGCTACTTCACCACACACTAGGTTATAGATCAACAAAAAAAAGCATACATGCAGGGCTAAAGAAAATCATTGGATCTACATTGTGTAATGTACATGGTATGAATAAGGAATTTGGTTTTACAACTAATACTTGGAACTTACAGTTGTTGCGAACATGCATTTTGATAGAAACATCAAACTAAACAGCAGTTGACGATAGGGAGTATGAGCAAACTAAACAGCAGTTGAGGATAAAGGCTTTAGCAGGACTGACTTACATTAACAGTTAACACCGGCTCTATAATGCCCTTCTCCATATCAAGCGAAGGATAACTCAAAAAATTTAGCACAGAATATTCTTCATAAGCATTACCTGTACTCTACATTTTATAGAGTAATTATAGATATGATAATACTGGAAGGGATAGAGGATAATGAAGATAAGATGCAGATTGATGCTACATAATCAACTACCTATCCCTGTAAGTACAAGCAGTATAGGACAAAATGTACTGACAAGAGCAATGGGCTACACTTCTGCACTGGCATTGTCTGTGTATTCAACTTTTTGGTAAGATTAAATATAGATATGATATTTTTTAGTAAATGGTGGGCGAGGGAGATAAGATGCAGAATGCTACACAATGAACAAATCCCTCCTTCCCATAATATAAGAGTGTTTTGTACACTGGTGTACTGTACAAAATGCTCTTATATTATGGGACGGAGGGAGTAGCTGTAAATATAAGTACAGTGATAGAAGACATTCGGTCCTTACAAGAGGACTGCAGAGCTAAACCTCTTCAAAAGCATTCGGTTGATTCTAAATTTATGTAAGAGTCGATACGGTCTTATAATGTCCACCAAATGGAGGATAAGGAGGCTAACATGTGCAGTGATGCTACATAATCAACCACCTATGAAAGTAAGTATGGTCATACAGGGCAAGAGGTACTCACAAGAGCAATGTAGTGTGTAGTATAGTTGCAAGATTCTGTGGTCCCTTGCGAATAAATATTCTTCTGCAAACAGTTTTCGTACAAGTGAGACGTAAGGCACATGCAGAAATGTAGTTTGGATTGTGATGTGATATCATAGACAGTACCTTGCGCTGCAGACGAGACCAATGTGTAACAAGATTATTCCAGTCAGTGTCTAGTAAATGTAGCACCGGAGACTTTACAGAAATTTCATTTAGAGGCTTGCCATCGAAGTGCGCTTGCCTTAGGTAGGAACGATACTTCATCAATGAGTGCTTGAAAAGCGCAACCAAGCCTTGATCATCTTGACTATCCAGGTTTATCCTCGCCTATTTAAAAGAATGAAATCTTGTGTCTTCTGTCAGTAGAAACATATGCAGTAATTACCATGAATAACATTAGTACATTACATACGCGTAAGTTGCGGAGGAAGACTGGAAATTGTTCTTTGTCTGTGGTATAATCTTTCCATGAAGGAAAGACACGCACAAAGTTCCTCACAACAATATAAGCTTCGTCTTCTAAACTGGGAAGAAGTGGAATAGGGGTCCCATTTGCTGCAATTGTGGCTCTCTCTCGTTCGAAAAGGGATGGGGCAACTAGATTTTGTGTACTCTTTACTGGAATGGGGGTTTTGCGTCGTAGAGCTGGCGCTATGTCAATTGGCATCATCATACTGTTTGCAGCAGTTGGGGTCTGCTGAGTTGGGGCATCAGAGATGGACAGTGTAGTAGGGCTAGAGTCTGCTAGAGTTGTGGACGTGTTTTCTGGGTCTGGTGATATTGCAACTACACCTAATGGGCTATTTGATTTATCAGGTGTCACTACCTTTTCCAAATACTTTGTTCGTACTCCTTCGTGATCAGCAATCGCCCTCTTCCTTTTGAACATCTGATACACAAGAGCAACATTTGAATGGATAAATATGGTATGAGGACAGATGGAATATGTACTGAAAATGGATAGGCAGGGCGTATTCACATGCACGATGTGTAAACTAAGCAAATGGCAGTGCAACAAAGTAGAAGCAATGCAAAGCATGAGTTGCAAGATATGTGTGACAAATATAACCTTGCAAAGTTAGAGCAAGCACCTTGCTGGGTGAATAAGATAGGGCATCTGCCTCTGACTCATCCACTAGGGAGCTACATTGACTTAGGTCTCCCTCTAACTTAGAATCATTGTTAGGATCATATTCTGAACATGAATCTGTAGGTGGAGAGCGTTTACATTGCATTGCATCCAGACTGGATCTTAGTCCCTTAATGCTAAGTTTGACAGCCATGGCATTGTTCTGCTTTATTCTTTTCCTGCGCGCAAGCTCGTAATGATTATGATGTTGTTCAGTATCTGAGATTCATGAAAACATAAAAAATCTATGGAATGCATTGCGGATTCAACTCGAAGAGTGTCTCCCTACAAACCCCTGCGCATACAAAGTTCATCCCCCAACCGTGCTGACCAGACGACACACAAAAATACAAATCTCTTATGTCTCTATAATGGGTGGACACACATTTCAAAACTAAAGTAGGAACATTAGAATCATATCAAATTCGTATTTGAACAAATAAACTAAGGAATTATGAGTGGCATAATGTTTAGCTTCAAGGGTGGAGTGCTGGTAGTGCGACACAAAGCAAGTAGGCAGATTGTATTCCATGTACAAGATTGTAGTCTATGTAAAAGGTGGATATGACACTTTTCTTTCCATACAATGTAGTGTTCATTGCTCACACATGATGGAAGAGATCACACAGAGAAATACTATTCACGCATGTCTGCGGTTCCAGTATTTTGAAACAGGGGGTCCACCCTAAAAGATTATTGACAACAAATATGACAAGGAAACCATATAGGTAGTGAATCAATCATTACTTGTGAGCTTACTAGGACAAGTATGCAGAATTGTAACTGCAGTAAGAGACCATCCAAAATCTGAATCAAGAAGTTTGTCTAGCACTTATTGTTTGCAACTAATCGAAGTGAATAATTGGATATCATATCAAATGAGTAAGAAAGACAAGTAAAATTGTCAACAAACCTGGCCTGCAGTAGTAATCTGGGTCAATGTCACTATGACCAACAATCCAACATGACTAGAGTCTGTTCCTAGGGCCGGAATTTTGAAACCCTGTGAACTTTACGGGTACTGAAGATTACTGAAATATCTAAACCATTAAGTGTAGGTAGCACTCAGTGCACAACAAACCCTAATGACAGTCCCGCCTAATGAGTAATGAATCAATTAGAAAATGGGTGATGGGGAGTGGCTGCTGAGTGTTGAGGACGTATCTGAGGATAAATCGGGTTGGCTTAGTGGTTGCTCACTGGTACAATGAGGTGCTATAAGACGGTTTTTAACCCCTTTCCGCGACGGCATTCTGAACCGTCGCCGAGTGAGTGTGTGCGATAGGGGGGTCCTTCCCACACGACCCAGAAACCATCAGGGATAGGCCCTCCTGGCACACACACTCGGCAAAATGAGGTCGTGTGTGACGGGCTAGCGATCAAATACGATTATACATACAGTTGTGCTAAAAAAATACAATTATACAGGCCAAACCGTTTCCGGTCATAAGTACATCCCACACAGTCAGTCTCGGCTAAATGTTTCCGTTCATATGTACATTCCACACAGTCAATCCAAGGAATACATTTCCGTTAGTATGTACATCCCACATAGTTAATCCAAGAAGTACGTTTCCGTTCGTATATTCATCCCACACAGTCACTCCAAGGAAAAGGTTTCCGTTCACAGGTACATCACACATATTTTTTCCCATTAAATCATTTGTGATAGTGTTGCCATTGCAGACGATATTAACAATTTTATCATTTACGTTATTGAATGCATCACACACGGTGCTTAGAAAAAACTGTGTGGCATAGGCTATCCATCACACACACTTTTTATGTGGTAAACATTTGCGCAAGGTGGCCTAACGCAAACAGTTTTCAAGAGGATGTCGTGTGTGATTGTTCATTGATCCAACATGGTTTATTCCTAGAAACTGTGTGTGTTGCCTGAGGTCATCGCCCACAGTGTTTTCTCAATAACCGTTTGCAATAGAAAAACCCAATTAGCGGGCTAATTGGCCATTAGCAAGCTAATTGTCCTATTATTAATAATCCATTTATTAATCTAATTGACATTTCATATTAAGCACAAAATATATTTCATTTTCATATTAAGGAAGCAGGATTTCATAATTGAAACACATCAGAGTACAACATCATATAGCTTCAGCACTCAACTACCCCATTACACAAATGCACCAGCACCAAGTTTTGAAATTAGCATCATATAGCTTCAGCACTCAACTACCTCATTATGCAACATCTATAATCTTTCGAAATTAGCATCATAGACGGTACATAGACAGATGAATCTCATCTGGAAAACTGCTGAAGCGGAAGGCGAATATTGAGCCTTCATTGATGTTGAACTCTTTGCAACTTTAGGCCAGTGCATGTGGATGATTGACCGTCCATCCTTCGTCCTCTTCAGGAACACTTCAATATTGAACCATGGGTGTTGTATGAATACCTTCCTCGCCTCCTGACCGTACAGGTGGTTTGAGAGGTAATCATTAGTGAACTTCTTTGGAAAGGCCTGAAAAGAAGGATGTGCATAAATATCTTCTCTAGATTGGAAATGGGGCAGAGGAATAAAAAAGCCAAGGTATAATAGTAATTACCATCCAGTAGTGAACTGATGTCTTCTTCATTGTCCAGACAAAGATCTTGTTGTTTTTTGTTGCTAATTTCTTTATCCTAACAATCTTTGTGAGTTTTTTGACTTGACTGATATTCATGGATAACTCATTTCCCCATATGCAAAAAGGGTCGAACAGTGGGTCAAAACCTTTGACAGCAGGACCTACATGTGCAAGACCAAATTGTTAAAAACCTAAATATTAGAATGGTTCCTGCAATTGCACAATAATGTGCTATTAGACAAAGGACCATGCATGTGCAAACCTCAATTGTAAACCTCAGTGCTTCTCATTGTTTCCCTGCAACACATATAAGGTAGTTAGTGATCAGATTAAGTGAGGGTTCGCATGCTATCAGTAAAATATGTTGATGAAAAATAAGCACATTGCAGATTCATCAGATTAATTCAAGCCACATGGAAAACCCATTTATCCAAACCAAGCATGATTAAGAACTAGGAAATATAGCAATTGTATATGTTTCTCAAGTATTAAGTGCAGCCAAATTTGATTTATTCCTCACATGCACAACAATACAAAATTCAACCCATGACAATTGGACATCGCGTTGCAGAATTGAACCAAGCAGTTAACTAAACACCACAACAAATGAACCAAACATTAACTGAGCACCACATTGCACAATATAACATATTCCTTATAGAAGATCAGACAATTAACCAAACCAAGCATGCTTAACAACTTGGAAATATAGCAATTGTATTTGTTTCTCATGTATTTAGTACAACCAAATTTGATTTATTTCTCACATGGTATAGAATAACAGAATGCACCCACAGCAATTGAACATCGCATTGTAGAATTGAACCAAACAGTTAACTAAATACTATAACAAATGAACCACACGTTAACTGAGCACCACATTGCACAATATATAACATACTAGAAGATCAGACAGTTAACCAAACCAAGCATGCTTGACAACTTGGAAATATAGCAATTGTATTTGTTTCTCATGTATTTTGTCAAGATAAATTCGATTTATTTCTCACATGGAAGACAATACAAAATTGCACCCTGAAGAATTGACCATCACATTTGCAGAATTGAACCAAATAGTTAACTGAACACGAAAACTAATTAACCAAACTGTTAATAAGTGAGCACCATATTGCACGACATATAGAACATATACACTAGAGAAACATATTGCATGGTAAAAGTAGATAGGACAATTCAGTAGAATTTGTTAAGGAAAGGTAGGAGCAGCACATGCAATGGGTAAACTGAGCATGCTTAACCGGCGTAGCTAGCAAACTGAACATAGGTCCTTATAGTCAGCTAATAAGACAAGCTACTCCTCATCGTTGGAGATATCGATGATGATTGGCTCCTTGGACAAGGAAGAGGGTGAGGCCTCCACATTGTGGGTGCCCTCATCGTAGTGGTGAGTTGCCTGAGCCGCTCCAGGCACCAACCTGCTGGCTCTTGAGTTGAGGTAAGCACGGGCACGCTGAGAAAACACCTCGTAATCTTCGTCGAAGGCATCGACGGTGGCCTCGAGAAAACACCATGAACTGTCGTTTAAAGCAGCCAACCGCATCGCGGCGTCGGTGCGCGAGGTGTTGACGGTGGCCTCGACGGCGAGGTGCTCCTCCAAGATCTGGGGGTCGGCACGAATGGCAGCTGAGGGAGTTATGGACTAAGGGGTCCTCGAGGCGATGACCCATTGTACATGGGCCGGATTGGTGGAGTCATACAATGACAGGAGGTCTATGAAGCCGTGGCGTGCCCTCCAAGTCAAGAAGGCGCAGGATCTCTTTAATCCCTTATTGTAATCTATCTTCGGTAACCCTAACCCTATCGGTGTCTATATAAACCAAGGTTTTTTAGTCTTTAGGGCTAGAGCTACATTCATCACCTCATCTCCTTATGGTTTAGCTCATGCTGATCTCGAGGTAGATCTACTCTATAAACCACATTATACATCCAATACAATCAAACAGGACATAGGGTATTACCTCTTCGAGAGGGCCCGAACCTGGGTAAACACTGTGTTCGTCGTACCTTGTTCCCTGGGTAATCCACAGCTTGGGACATGTTAGTGCGCGCCGATCCCACTAGTCACCTCGACCAGATCAAAGGCTTCACCCCCATTGAAGGGTTCACTGGTTCAGGGGCATCGACCCCAGGACCAGCAGACTCACAAGAATCCGGTATCTCTCAGAGTCCGGCCCTGAAGCCCGACTCCGACAGATCGCCCACAAGATCTCCCATCGAATCGCCAGAGTGTCCGCCACCCCCATGTGCCCAGCCGGCAGACAACTTGGCAAGTCTTTTCCGAGCAATGGGAATCTCTATCATCAGGCCCACGTCCTACGATCGGATTGGGCCTAAACCTGACGGACTAGAAATCAACACCACTCCGGTCACGCACCTCGTCGCCATGGTGGAGGAGGCCCAGGAGGGGCTACAGCCTTGCAAGCTAAGAACGGTGTACACTCGAATCTCCAGCTCGGAGGCAGACACCAGCTCAGATGTACGTCCGGACTCGAGCCCCAACGCTAGATCCGGCCTCGAGCCGATCCAGCCGCACACTAGTCCGGATCCGAGCCCTGCACGATCGGAACCAGACATGACTCAACCACCCATCAAGGATAGTCCGGGTCCGCTGCAGGAGGGAATTCTCGAAATTTTTCCACCCACCCACCACACGGAATACTCTCCGGTTTCGGGAAACCTAGACATACGGGACCTCATGTATGTCAAACAACTACCAAACGAGATAGTCCATCAATATTGGGCTAGATTTCTCCTAGTGAAGAACAGGATGGCACCTTGCTGTGACAAATAAATAATTAAAGCCTTCCAGTTTAACTGCAGGGATGAGAGCCTCTTAAATGCCCTCGCGCGTCGCCAAATTCAAAGCTTCACCGAACTATCAGACATGGTACGCAAATATTGCACCATGGAGAACACGTGGAGGGCGCAACAGATGAACATGGGGCCACCGCCCGCCGCCCATCACGGAAAGCCTCGCTTTAAACGAGCTTACACAAATCATTCACCGGATTGCGAGCCTAATGAAAAGAAAACTAGGCCCAGATCGGCGTTAGACGAGTTACTGGATAAACCATGCCCAATACACTCGGTCTTGCAAGACGCAAACCCAACCCACAGACTTCGAGCCTGTTGGGTGGTAAGACAAGTGGCCAAATATGGCGAGACAATCTTGGGCCTTACACCCCCAGATAAGCAGTCCTCGGCTTCACCACAGGACCACAATGTCCTTACGGTATACGAGACGTTCGCTTCAAACAATAAAAGAAAAAAGGCTCTTTGAGAGCTCAACCAAATATATCAAGTGATGGCCGCATAGCCATGGGAAGCCACGCCTATCGCCTTCAATGAGAAGGATGAGCGAAGCCCCCGTAACAACCACGCACCGGCCGCACTGGTCCTCGACCCCATTTTCAACTGTTTCTAGCTAACTAAAGTGTTGATGGACGGAGGCAGCAGCCTCAACCTCATTTATGAGGATACTCTAGACAAGATGCAGTTCAATAGGTCTCGCATCGAACGCAGTCATACCACATTCCGAGGTATAATACCCGGTAGGGAGGCACACTGCTCGGGATGCGTAACCCTAGACGTTGTGTTCGGCACACCCGATAACTACAGATCCGAACCTTTATTATTTCACATTGTGCCTTTCCGTAGTGGATACCACGCCCTTCTAGGATCTGAGGCATTCTCAAGATTTCAGGCCATACCACATTACGGGTATATGAAACTCAAGATGCCAGGGCCCAACGGGGTAATCTCGCTTAAAAGTGACTCCGAGCAAAGCCTTGCAAGCCGAAAACAAGACGGCATCCCTCGCCCTAGAGGCACTATCCGAAGCCCTCGCGGCTGAAGAATTGAAAGCGCTAAGCGCTATAGTCGACAGGGATGATGTGGTTCTCAGCAAAAGACAAAACGGCATCCATAGGAGCACAGCTGGACCCCGCAGTCTACGAGGTGCTAAGGTCATTCCTTCGTGAAAACTGGGAAATATTCGCTTGGCACCCATCAGATATGCTAGGAATCCCACGCAGGCTAGCAGAACACAACCTCAACATTTTAAAAGGCTTCAAGCCAGTGAAACAAACCCTGCGCCGATTTTCCGAACCCAAACGGCAGGCCATGGGCGAAGAACTTGCAAAACTGCTAGAGGCCGGACTCATCCGCGAGATCAAGCACCCCGAGTGGTTAGTAAATCTGGTTATGGTACCCAAGAAGGATAAGTCCTGGTGGCTATGTGTCAACTTTAAAGACCTCAACAAGGCCTGCCCTACGGATCCATTCCCCCTGCCAAGGATAGACCAGATCATCGACGCCATCGCCGGACATGACTTGTTATGCTTCCTTGACGCATACACCAGATACCATAAGATTAAGATGAAGGAGTCCGATCAGGCAGCAACCGCATTCATCACCCCTTACGGGCCTTTCTGCTTCAACACCATGCCGTTCGGGCTAAAAATCGTAGGAGCCACATACCAACGCATGATTCAAACATGCCTCAAAAACCAAATAGGAAGAACAGTCGAGGCATATGTGGATGACGTGGTTGTCAAAACCAAACATATCGACCAACTGATCGATGACCTATGCCACACCTTCGACAACCTGCGGGCCTACGACATACGGCTTAACCCGGAGAAATGCGTCTTCGGGGTCCCTGCCGGAAAGCTACTCGGATTCATTGTTTCCCATAGAGGAATCGAAGCCAATCCGGCCAAAATTAGAGTGTTGTCTCAGCTCGCAATACCAATAGAGCTCAAGCATGTCCAGAAACTAGCGGGATGCGTGGCCGCCTTGAGCCACTTCATATCTCGCCTCGGAGAAAAGGCATTGCCACTCTACAAGCTGCTCAAAAAGACCAAGAACTTCCAGTGGACAGATGAAGCAACCATGGCGCTCGAGGAGATTAAAACACTCCTCACCGGCAACCCTATGATGGCCGCAGCCGGCGTCAGCGAACCCATGCTACTATACATTTCAGCCACCAATTAGGTGGTCAGCGCGGTGCTCATCATGGAGCGGGAGTCCGAGGGCCACAAGTTCCAAGTCCAGAAGCCGGTCTACTACGTGTCCGAGGTGCTTACGCCATGCAAATCATGATACCCGCACTATCAAAAGATAGCCTACACAGTTTTCATGGCATCCCGAAAGCTACGACACTACTTTCCAGAATGTTCGGTCACAATGGCATCAGAGGTTCCCTTGAATGACATAATCAATAACAGGGACACCACGGGCCGCATCGCCGAATGGGCTATCGAGCTCCTCCCCTTTGAGATAACATACAAGCCATGCCGAGCCATTAAATATCAGGTGCTGGCCGATTTCATAGTCGAATGGACCGACGCCAAACTACCCCGGGAGTACTCTACATGCTCGCACTGGACAATGTATTTCGACGGCTCAAAGATGTTAGCCGGACTGGGGGCTGGGGTCATCCTAATCTCCCCCACAGGCGACACTGTTCGGTATGTCCACCAAATAATGTACACGGACTCCAACAACGCAGCCAAGTACGAAGCTGTAACACCCTGGATTTTGCCCTTTTCTTTTTCTGTTGATTTTCTTGGATTTCTTGTTTTGAATTGTTTTTCTGTGGCTATGTGGTTCTGAAACTTGGGAAGATCATGTCTTCCTAGGTTTTATAGTGGCTTGTCATCATCATCATCATCCCAAGATCATGTCATTTTCATCCTTGACCCAATTCCAATATTCATTTTCTTGGGAATATTCCTTTTAAATGAAAGGAATAATTCTTTTTAACCCTAGGTTGTGAAGCAACCTATATTTCTGTCACTCTCAAAATTCCCAAATAATTCTCATAAATTGTTTGGGTCATATCTTCCTCAAATATGTCAAAATCCTTCCTTGGCATCATCAAAGATAATTCACAAATATTCCTTTTCTGATTCTGCCCTAAGTGGCTTTTTGAAAAGGAAGTATCATTTATCTTTGCTTGTTTGACCCCAAACTTTTTGGACACCTTTTCCTGTCCATATAATTGCCCCATGCCAAAATTCAACTCAATTTGCCTAGTAAACATTCCTAAGCAATTTTTCAAATTCCTGTCTGAGGGAAGCCTGTGTGAAGGAAGTACAAGCTAGGCATATCCAAATGAGTTGAAATTTTGCAAGGTCCTTCATATGATCAAATCATCAATATCCACCAAATTTGAGCTCATGTAACTCATCTATCTGAGCCCAGCTCCAAATCTTGGTTTCTGGTCAGATTTTCAGTTTGTGAAGCAACCATATTTTATATTGCTTCATTTAAGCTGAAAATTTACCAGGACATTCTCCTATCCATAATAACTCTCTCCACTAAGTTTTGGCTCATTTCATCTAGCCAATTGCCCTGTGCAATTTTTCCAAGTTTCTGTCCAGGGAGATGCTTTATGAATCAAGTGCTAGTTTGGTTCATCCAAATGGCATGAAACTTCTACAGTAGCTTCATACCATCAAATAACCCACCTCCTCCAAATTTCAGCTCAGGAAAATCATTTATGTGAGTGCTACATCAAAATATCCAAATCTGACCAGTGGGTCACTTTCTACAGCAAGTGCTAGCTAAACCCTTCCTCTTAAGCTGATTCTTAGTCATCTCAGTCATCTTAGTATGTGATCATCACCAGACAAATCCATTCCTTCGTTCCCAAGCTTGTGTTCCCACAGCACATCACAAACACTTTGCTGGTGAGATGTTTTGGAACCTCCTGCCAATCTCTTCTTTGCCCCTGGACCGAATTATTTCTTCATTTGGACTAAGGGTAGCAAGGTCCATCCACTGGACATGGTCGGCCCGGCCAGAACGCGCCGCTTGCACCAGTGCACGCGGTGGTCACGCTTGCGTCATGCTAATGGAAAGCTCTGGCTTGTTCCGGCCAATGTTCTTGTCCGCTCCCTCGTCGTCTCGACATCCAACCTTGTCCAGGAGCTCCACCGTGAGCCACTGCATCGTCCCGTTCCCGGGCCCCCTCCTGGTTCGCCATGAATGCGCCGCAAACGCCATGCCCGTGCCGCAAACCGACCCTATCATCCATTAGAGCCCAGTGTGAGCTCGCCCGTGATTCTCTAGAGGCTTCTTCCGTGCCTATTTAAGCTGCCCCAAGGTCCTCCGCAGCTCACCCACTCCTCCCTCGCCTCATTTGATCACCGGAGTTGCCACATCTCGCCGTTTCCTCGCCGTTCGCCTCAGCCATCACCGGAGTTTGCTCCTCCTCGGCCACCTCGAGCCCCCGCTCCTCCTCTAGCCACCACCAGAGTGCTCCCACACCTCCGTGAGCTGCCCCACCCCCTCTCCCCTCGCCGGAGTGCCCCGAGGTCGCCGTGCCCCTAGTCGGCCGCAGTCGGCGCCTCTCTGTTCCACTTGTGGCGCCATCTCTCCCGCTCCTCTCTTGCGCCTCCTTCCCATCAGAACGGGAGTGGCGCCGTCCCACGAAGCCGCCGGTGCCCTCGCCTTGTCCCGCAGTGGCCGGAGCAGCCCACCCCGTCGCCAGCCATCGTCCTGCCTCGCCACGCCTCTGTCTCGCTCGGGGGGACCGAGCAGAGGAAGAAGACGAGCGCTGGCCCCCTTCCCCTGCCCCTGGGTCCCGCCCGTAAGTGGCTGTGACACCCTGATTTTGGCAACTTTTTCTTTTCAAACTTTTCTTGGCTTTATTTGAAATTGGAATAGTTTTTGAATCTTTCTAGTTGGTCCTGGAAACTTTTGAATCTTTTCAAGTAATCCAAAGCCTCAACATTTTGCCAAAACCTTGCCAAATATCTCTACGACCCAAATCCCTATTTAAATCTTTTCTAATAGCCCTTTTCTTTTATTTGGGAATTAGGTCATCACTATGGGTTTGTGAAGCAACCTATAGCCCTGGTGATCAGAAAATTCTCAAATAATTCCCTAAAATAACTTGGACCATATCTTGCCCCAATATCTAAAAATATTCCATGGCCTAGTTCAAATATTTTGCAAAACAATTCAGTTTTATTCCTGGACAGTCTGAACCCTTGTGAAGGAAGTGCATGCTAGGTTTATCCAAATGCTCTAAAATATTTGTGGCATGAGGACAACTACAAATGACTTCCCTCCACCAAGTTTCAGCCTCAGGAGATCATCCAAGTGAGTGGTACCTCAACATTCAGATTTAGGACCAGATTTGTAGGTTACACATGAACTACCATCAAATCTCATCCAAACCTCCTCAACCTTAGCCAGTTTGGAGTCCTTCCAACGAGGATCACTCCAGACAATCTCTTTGGCTCCATCTCTAACTCTCCACCTCTCCAGATCCCTCTCTAGATTGCTGTCAGAATCTGTAGCTGAGGCTATCCTTCATCTCTGACCAAACCAAGCCAAACTAGGGGTGTAGGTGAGACGAGTGATCGAGGGTCGACATGTTGGACAAGATTTGCCAGGCGTACGTGGCCTCTTGGAGGCAAACACCGTGGTGAGCACGGCTGCGACATGTCTGTCGCCGCGCTCTGGACGCCGCCAGGCTCGGGTCGCGTCGGAGCGAGAAGCCCGCGTCGCCGTACCCCGTCTGCTTGTGCCGACAAGCTCCCCGCATGCCACCTAGCCCCTCCAGACTCTTCCCCCTCGCCGGAGAAGCTCTCGGCGGCCGCTACGCCCACGGGCACTGTGCGGCCATAGTTGCGGCGCCGCTCGTCTTCTTCCTCGCGAGCAGTATCTACGCGCATTTAATACCTCTGCCTTCTCCCGTCTCTTCGCCCCGCGCCGCGACGGACAGCTCGCGGTCCTTGCTCCAGTGGCATAGCCATGTTGCCGCCGATCCAGAGAGTTAGCCAAGCCTCACCTCCCGCCTATAAATAGCCCCGCCCGGCCTCGTTCACTCCTCACCCCTCTCCCTCCATCCTCAATTTCCTCCCCAAGCAAGAGCCAAGGCCGAGAGGCCCTCTGGCCTCGAGCTTCACCGGAGCTCCTCCGTCGCCCGTGCTCTATCGATAGCCACCTCCGCTCCACCTCAGCCCCACCTGAGACCACCATCGTGCTCAGCTCATTCCACTAGTCCTTCCAAAGCCGCCGCCCGGTCGAGCTGCTGCCGGATTCGCCATCCCCGACGACCATCGTAGCCACCACCCGCCGGAGAAGAAGGGCGCGATGCCGTCCGACCACCTCCGGAGAATCTATGGGTACGGGTGTGCTCGTTGTCGACCGGCCAATCCATCCCCGCCATCCCCGAGCCCAACCGCCGTCGAAATCGCTGGCGATCAGCACCGGTGAGCCACCCCTCTCTCTGCCCTCTCTCTCTGCTCTGTTTTAAACGAACGGTCCCCACCTATCATCCACTTGCTGAAGCGGTAAGTGGAGGCGCCTCGGGCGTTTACGCCTTCGACGTGGCCCATTCCAGTTTTTTTTTAATTTTCTGATTTCATTTATTTAAACAATTTTGACCAGCAGATTTGACCACTAATAACTTTTTATTAAAGGGTCCAAATCACCTGATTCTTTTTGCATTGTGTTGGTATTAAACTCCTTTATTTTCTGACCAAGTTTGGCATTTTTCCAATACTCATAGAATTGTTGGTGAATAAAAAGGCTTTATGTGGCATTTTCCTTTACCATTTAAAAATGTTTTCAGAAGGAGATTCTTGTGGATTTGAAGACCAGGAGTATTTGAACAACCCAACCAAGCAAGGCAAGCCAGGACATCCATATTATGAAGCATTTCATAGCATTGCATAATTCATATTCATTTCTTGCATTTAATTAACATAGATAATTCAAGTGAAGTATTTAAATGCCTATTGTTGACAACTTAAATTGATATGATGAATGACCATGATTGCTAAGTGAAACTTAGTTGGTTGATCAAGAGTCACCTGTCCGGGCTTACCCGTGCAGCCACATTTGCCGGTATGGGACGGCCTTGACTTGGTCTGGCTCCGTGCTCTTTCACCGGTACCTCCAGACAGGGAGGGTTATGCGTGCTTGCTGCCCTGATCAGGTAGACGGCGATAACCCTATGAGCCCAGTTGAGTTTTGTGCCGGTGTCCCCGTTTGGGACAGTTTAGTTGGGCCACGACGGTGGCAGGTGTCACGAGGTGACACGGGGCCACCCAAGGCTTGACTCCGAGGGAGTGTGATTGCCGGTGGTATGATGGGAGAGTCACGAGTCAAGCGGGTTTCGTTGGAGCAACGCTGGTCCACCCGAACGGGATCACGAGGTTAGGTGCTCCATGGTGTGGGTAAAGTATGCAACCTCTGCAGAGTGTAAAATCTATTCGAATAGTCGCGTCCACGGTATTGGACAGCTCGTCCAGACCTCTCTAGGTGATCAACCATAATAACCATAGTAATGATGGAAGTACTTGCCTTATGAGCGGAAGTACTCGTTGGCATCGAGTATTTCGAGGTTTGTGAGACAACCCGGATATGAGTAAGTGAATAACAGTAAGTGAATCATTTAAGACTTAACATGTTCATTGCCATGCTATTATTTGCTACATACTTGGTTGTCATGTGCTTGCAAGTACATTCAAAGTACTCACCTGGCGTATCATGCCAGATGCAGGAGAAGACTAAGACGGAGGTCTCGAAGGTCCATGTTGCGATGACTAGGATGTGTCCTCAGCAGTGTCCCTGTGGATGGAGTTACTATCATGTTCCGCTATGCAGTAGTCTTTCGCTGTAGTATCCCGCAGTAATACCGAGGCCCTGATATGTTAGATAAATAATGTAGATACTATCATAGCACTAGATGTGCTTTTGGCCTCGATGATCATGTGATATATAAGCTTGTACTCTACTATTAACAATAAAAGTTCAGCTATGTTCTGTTCCAAGTTGTTGTGTGTTTCCAGAAGACATGATCTCTGGGTTGTAAACACTGGTAAACCGGTTCTCTGAGCCGGGGTGCCACAGTGGCTCTAGGCCCGGGCCCAGCAGAGTAAGTGGAGACGGTTTCTTGAAATACGTTTCCAAAACCTGAAAGCGTATTTATTCCTTTCTTTGGCTCAAAGTACATTTTCTATGCCTGAAATCGTATTTCCCTTTACTGCAGCTCAAAATACGCTTGCCTGTTCAGAAAACGTATTCGGCCCGAAGGCGCTTTCAGTTTTTCCTCCCAGGGACTTGTTTGTAGTAACTTTTATTATAGATTAGTCCCTCTCCTTCATCACCTCGTATCTCCGCGACCGTAACTCCGATCGAGGTGAAACCAATGCCCACTTCTTCGTCTCGTCGAACTCTTTCTGTTGGTAACATTTTCACTAGGTGGTCCCACAGTGAAAATGAACATTTTTCCCTTGCTCCTAATCAGCCCCTTTCAAGAGAGAAGAACGTCCGGCAAATCGTTCCGCGGCTTCACCGCACTTCTTCCCGGAGTTTCCGTCACACCCAGGCAAGCCACAACAGCCACTTGCATGATAGCCATGTAGTAGCCATGGTTTCTACTTGAATATTTAATAAAAGTTTGCCCGTTATCTGCCTACTTGTTTGCTTCTACTGTCGTTGTTTCGGTTATGCTCGTGGATTCATGTTCACCATCATGCTATGTTCCGATGCATCTTGTTATCTTGTACTACTTGCTAGTATCATGTTCACAGGTCATGCTTGGTAGTAGTAGTACATGCTGGTAGTAGCGATGTTCATTCTGATGCATGCTTGTCGTCTGTTATCAAGTACCGTTGTTATGCATGTTTCTTTGCCTCTAGTTGGTTATATGCTTACTTGGTAGTATTCTTGTTATATTCTTGCATGGTATGTATTTATGATGCTAGTAGTCATGCTATGCTCATGTGTAATATTATGCTTATGCTCGTCAGTATGCCATGCTCATTTGGTTTAATGCTTCATTGTGGTTATGCTCGATGATTATGTTGCACCTCCATGCTTATGTTGATATCATGCTCATGCATTATAGTGGCATCATATTTTATTATGGCTCAGCTTATTGCATTCAAGTTTAACCGGATAATAATGAACTTGAACAACTATTGGCCGAGTCATGGTGCCACCAAATCGAGCTGACCAGTGTAGCCAAATTTGCCTTTTATGGGAAGGCCCTAATGCGGTCTATTGTCATGCCTCTCGCTGGTGCCTCCAAAGAGGGAAGGTAATGGGCGCGCGCTACCCTGATCAGGTAGGCGGGCATAAACCTTGTGTGCTCGTTGTTGTTGTAAGGATCCTTGTCCCCTTTTAGGACCGTTTATGTTTGGCCACGATGATGGCGTTGGATGTCACGGGTTGACATCGAGGCCACCCAGGACTTAGCCCAAAGGGGAGTTTGTCGGAGTGGCTGGGAGAGTGTGATGGCAATAGATCGGTTTTGTCAGAATGCCGTTGGTCCACCCGAATGGGAGTGCGAGGCCATGGGTTCCGTGGTGTGGGTATAGTGTACTAACCTCTGCAGAGTGTGTGTTTAAAATCTATCGATAGCCACGCCCGCGGATATGGGCCCAGTTCGTAGTCGGTCACACTATGAGCCAACTATAATAATTACTTGATTAATAATAACAACCCCGGTTCGATGATGAGAAAGAGATTGGTTGTGATCGAGAGAGGATCACGGAGGTATCGTGGATACCAAAGTTGGTTGATCTTTATGTGATCGCGAGATGATCACGGAGGTATCATGGATACCGATGTTGGTAAGTTGATGCATGAGATGGTTACGAGGTAACCGCCGAGCAAGAGTAAGTTGGTGCATGATAATGTTAACCTGTTACATGTAGTATCATCATGTTCATATGCTCATGCCATGCTAAAGTTGTATCATGTTCACCTTGTGCATGCCATGTTGTTCTGTTAGTATCATGCTCATGATTGCTTTAACCTGCTAATGCCATGCTGTTGTTTGTCTTGACTGCTTTTGGTTATTGTGAGCTTGCAAGTATATTCAATGTACTGACCTGGTGTGTCATGCCAGTTTGCAGGTCGTGCCGAGTTTGCTTGCTTGTTTGGTGTGGTTCCTGTGTTCGTGAGCTAGGATAAACGTTCCAGCCAGAGTCCCTGCGGATTGGAGTCCATCATCGTCGTTCGTTGTTCCACTACCAGTAGAGGTTCCACTGCCTCGAGTTGTTATGCTGCTTGCATAGAGCAACTGTGGTTGGCGTAGCGTCGCCATGCCGGTGTTATTCATTGGAATATCGGAGACCTTGTATTCATATTCATGTTGTAATAGAAAGCTGGTTTGTTCTATGCTAAGCAATGTCGTATTCCAGAAGACTTCACCTCGATCTCTGGGCTGGAATACGGGGCGTTCCGGTCTCTCTGAGCCAGGGTGCCACAGGGCTTGGTATCAGAGCCAGGTCTGGCTGTAGAGCGTCCTAGTCCGCTGGAACATTAGAAAACAGTAGTATAGGGTCTGGTTGTTGCCCTTGCTTGCTGCATTTGGTTGTTGCATATAGTCTTATTCGGTTACACCTAACCCCTGTTTCATGCGTAGATGGCAGTCTGCTTTCATGAGTTCAGTGCCCTCCCCAGAGCTCCCGGTCCTATTCCTATTGCGTTCAATCCCACTCCTGCACCTCTCAGCTTTGCCGCCCTCCTTGGCGACATGTGGCGTAGCATTTATCCCCTCGGAGATCCACCCCATTATCAAGTATTCCAGTTTTCTGCCGGAGGAAGAATCATGGAGTATGTTGCTCATGTCCATCTGTCAGCCCCGATTCCTGTTGGTAAGCACACCTACAGTTTCCACGGTGGTTACGGTGCTACTCCCGAGCATGCCGTTCAGCTTGCCACAATGGCAGGAATCACCGGTCTTCGTCATCAAGAGAGCATGCTGCAAGAGAACCGTGCTTATCAATATTATCCAACCATCGTCGAGAATCCTAAGCAGATCAAGTTCCCCTCTGTCAACCCTCAAGATAACCCGGCTATCCTCGCCATGTCCCGTAACATGACGGTCGAGTGTCTTCTTATTTCTGAGTTAGTCCGATATGCCATTTGAGCCAGGAGATTGCTTGATGTTCCCCTACCTCAGTCTCCGCCAGCTTCTCCAACCCCTCCACCTCATCCCTCCGGAGTTTCGGAGTCAGCAGTTCCACTTGCTACTCCCTTAGCTTCTTCGTCAGCTCCCAAGCGTTTTCTCAAGCGTAGGGTGTAGTCCTTCATGTAGTGCATGTGCATCTGCTGTAGTATCATGCTTGTGTGTGCCTGTGTGGAATAGTTTTGTAGCTTGTTTGATATGTGCTTTGCTACAATAAATTGTTTTCTCGTGCTTCTTTATTTGAATCTTCGGTGTTACCCCCTTATGGAAAATTGCTCATCAACCGACACCGGATCAGAAGAAGCCATGAGAAGTAAAGATATACACCAAGGAACTCAGTTAAAAAATGAGATTTTCAGCTGACAGCATTGTATTGCAGACATCCGGTCTGAATACAAGTTATATTCTGCTCAGACTTTCAGTAACAAGCACCCGTCAGAGATACATCTTTATTGCAACAATGATTAAACCAGCAGGAGAACAAAATTGGATCCAAGTCCAACATGCATTTTAAGTCAAAGGTATGGTCCGTACACAATGATTGATTCTGCCATGAGTCAGATTTAAAACATGCGACACCCAAAAGTCAGTCCAAAGACGCAATGAATTCATTAAGCAAGGATGGTCAGACAATTCTTGTCATACAAGTTAGCAGCAGCCGGAATGACAAGGATATATATATGTCATTCCGTTCGCAAGAAAAGCAGCATATAGTATTTCTCAGCGAAGTGTACAAGGCAATATTCCTCAGTCTGCATCAGCAAGGTATGAATGGATTCCCATGCAAGATATTCAGTCTTCTCGATAAGGTAGTGTAAAAGCTTCTGGCATAAGGTACCGAGTCTTCCCTAGCAAGTCTTTAAGGGGGGAAGCTTCTAAGGTACGCTACCCAGTCTTCCCCAGCATGCTATCCGCCAAAGGCTTCGAGCACAAGCCACCCAGTCTTCCTCAGCATGATATCCCGATGGTTTCCAACGCAAGCAATCCAATCTTCTTCAGTACGGCACTGGTACAAGATATTAAACTATGAGTTGTCAGCATATGACAGTGTTTCCAAGTGGCAGATCTGCAACAGTTAAGTCAGAAACAAGAATCAGTCAGAACAAAGGTATGCCTCGAGAATCAGATAGTTCTTCATACCATGAGTATGCTGTCAAGTTCATGCAAGTCCCTCGCACAAGGAAGAATTCATGGTACGCATCCGACAACCTCACTAGATATGCAAGTGAATGAAAACCAGTGGGTGATGCAAGAATCGACAAGTCTTGAAGAAAGACAACATTGAGACACCATCTCAGTAGTAAATATCAAGATCAGCCCCGCGCATCCAACAAGGTGATGTTATTAATCCTGTCACTGCCAGGCATAGTCGACATCAGTAATGAGATCCGTACAATCGCACGTGAACCGGATAAATATCCCGAGACTCGAGACCAAAGTATGAATTGCAAGATATTGCGCATGACAGTACTTAGGGCCACGAAAATAGTCAAGGATATATAAGGGCCCACTCTTTCAGTTAAAGATCTAGATAATGAAAATGAAAATGAAGAATCAGAGTATTAAATCACAAAGCATGTGCTCTCACATATGGGAATAGATTAAAGAATAGCCTGCCGTGAATGGGATCACCGCCAGTCAAGTCTGCAAATGTTATCATCAGGAGATGGTGCATTTTTCTATCAGTCACGTCAAGCGACAGTCAAACCTTTGGTACAGATTGAATACTCAAGACTGTGAAGCCAGTCAAGATAAGTCAGAAACTCCTGCAAGATGTCAGAATCCATTAGAAGAACAGGTATGATTCACATCAATGTGTTGAACCCAGAAGGCATGCATATATTCGAGGAACCCGATTCCTGGATAGAAGAGATTCTTTGTTCCACGGGAAGATGTGTTCCCCACTCCGTGGAATATTCTCAGTACTCGATACAAGAATAACATCTCCATCAAGGATCAATATCGAGAAGGACATGTATGTCAGTAATGATAATTTTTTGGACCTCAGCTAAGCCAGCAGATATGAAAGAAAATTTGGTTCAGTATGAACATGAACATATGAGGGAAGTCATGTCAGTATGTCTGATATGGTGAAGCAAACCACCCCAGATCAAGGCAGTCAGTCAGATGCAATTTGGTGGGAACATAATATAAGGAAATAGGAGAAGCCCGAGTTGGAAACGGTTTCTTCAAGTCGGAATATTTATTTATCCTTGAGCAACCAAATCTCGAGGACAAGATTTCTTTAAGGGCGAAGGTTTGTAACACCTTGGATTTTGCCCTTTTCTTTTTCTGATGATTTTCTTGGATTTCTTGTTTTGAATTGTTTTTCTGTGGCTATGTGGTTCTGAAACTTAGGAAGATCATGTCTTCCTAGGTTTTATAGTGGCTTGTCATCCTCATCATCATCCCAAGATCATGTCATTTTCATCCTTGACCCAATTTCAATATTCATTTTCTTGGGAATATTCCTTTTCTATTAAAGGAATAATTCTCATAAATTGTTTGGGTCATATCTTCCTCAAATATGTCAAAATCCTTCCTTGACATCATCAAAGATAATTCACAAATATTCCTTTTCTGATTCTGCCCTAAGTGGCATTTTGAAAAGGAAGTACCATTTATCTTTGCTTGTTTGAGCCCAAACTTTTTGGACACCTTTTCCTGTCCATATAATTTCCCGTGCCAAAATTCAACTCAATTTGCCTAGTAAATATTCCTGAGCAATTTTTCAAAGTTCCTGTCTAAGGGAAGCCTGTGTGAAGGAAGTACAAGATAGGCATATCCAAATGAGTTGAAATTTTGCAAGGTCCTTCATATGATCAAATCATCACTCTCCACCAAATTTGAGCTCATGTAACTCATCTATGTGAGCCCAGCTCCAAATCTTGGTTTCTGGTCAGATTTTCAGTTTGTGAAGCAACCATATTTTATATTGCTTCATTTAAGCTGAAAATTTACCAGGACATTCTCCTATGCATATCAACTCTCTCCACCAAGTTTTGGCTCATTTCATCTAGCTAATTGCCCTGTGCAATTTTTCTGAGTTTCTGTCCAGGGAGATGCTTTATGAAGCAAGTGCTAGTTTGGTTCATCCAAATGGCATGAAACTTCTACAGCAACTTCATTTCATCAAATAACCCACCTCCTCCAAATTTCAGCTCATGAAAATCATTTATGTGAGTGCTACTTCAAAATATCCAAATCTGACCAGTGGGTCACTTTCTACAGCAAGTACTAGCTAAACCCTTCCTCTTAAGATGATTCTTGGTCATCTCAGTCATCTTAGTATGTGATCATCACCAGACAAATCCATTCCTTCGTTCCCAAGCTTGTGTCCCCACAGCACAACACAAACACTTTGCTGCTGAGATGTTTTGGAACCTCCTGCCAATCTCTTCTTTGCAACTGGACTGAATTATTTCTTCGTTTGGACTAAGCATAGCAAGGTCCATCCACTGGACATGGTCGGCTCGGCCAGAACACGCTGCTTGCACTAGTGCACGCGGTGGTCACGCTTGCGTCACGCTAATGGCAAGCTATGGCTCGTTCCAGCCACTGTTCTCGTCCGCTCCCTCGTCGTCTTGACGTCCAACCTTGTCCAGGAGCTCCCCCGTGAGCCACTGCATCGTCCCGTGCCCGGGCCCCCTCTTGGTTCGCCATGAATGCGCCGCAAACGCCATGCCCGTGCCGCAAACCGTCCCTGTCCTCCATTAGAGCCCAGCATGAGCTCGCCCGTGATGCTCTAGAGGCTTCTTCCGCGCCTATTTAAGCTGTCTCGAGGTCCTTCGCAGCTCACCCACTCCTCCCTCACCTCATTTGATCACCGGAGTCGCCACATCTCTCCGTTTCCTCGCCGTTCGCCTCGGCCATCACCGGAGTTTGCTCCTCCCCGGCCACCTCGAGCCCCCTCTCCTCTAGCCACCACGATAGTGCTCCCCACACCTCCGCGAGACGCCCCACCCCCTCTCTCCTCACCGGAGTGCCCCGAGGTCGCCGTGCCCATAGTCGACCGCCGTCGGCGCCTCTCCGTTCCCCTCGCGGTGCCGTCTCTCCCGCTCCTCTCTGGCGCCTCCTTCCTATCAGAATGGGAGTGGCGCCATCCGACGAAGCCGCCGATGCCATCGCCTTGTCCCGCGGTGGCCGGAGCAGCCCGCCCCGTCGCCGGCCATCGTCCTGCCTCGCCTCGCCTCTGTCTCGCTCGGGGGGGACTGAGCAGAGGAAGAAGATGAGCGCTGGCCCCCTCCCCCTGACCCTGGGTCCCAGCTGTAATTGGCTCTGGGCCCGGGCCCAGTAGAGTAAGTGGAGACAATTTCTTGAAATACGTTTTCAAAACCTGAAAGCGTATTTATTTCTTTCTTTGGCTCAAAGTACGTTTTCTATGCCTGAAAGCGTATTTCCCTCTATTGCAGCTCAAAATACGCTTACCTGTTCAGAAAACGTATTCGGCCCGAAGGCGCTTTCAGTTTTTCTTCTCAGGGACTTGTTTGTAGTAACTTTTATTATAGATTAGTCCCTGTCCTTCATCACCTCGTATCTCCGCGACCGTAACTCCGATCGAGGTGAAACCAACGCCCACTTCTTCGTCTCGTTGAACTCTTTCTGTTGGTAACATTTTCACTAGGGGGTCCTGTTGGGAACGTGCAATTTCAAAAAAATTCTATGCACACGCAATGATCTATCCATGGAGATGCATAGCTACGAGGGGGAGAGTGAGTCTATGTACCCTCATAGACCGTAAGCGGAAGCGTTTCACAACGCGGTTGATGTAGTCGAACTTTCTTCGCGCTCCAACCGATCTAGTACCGAACGCACGGCACCTCCGTGTTCTGCACACGTTCAACTCGGTGATGTCCATGCCTTCTTGATCCAGCAAGATGGGCGAAGTAGTAGATGAGTTCCGTCAGCACGACGGCATGGTAACGGTGATGGTGAAGTGATCTCCGCAGGGCTTCGCCTAAGCACCACGAAAATATGACCGAGGGAGTAAACGGTGGACGTGGGCGCCGCACACGGCTAAGACAATGTTCTGTCTCCTTTGGGGCGTCCCCTCTCCTCTATTTATATATGTGAACAGTAAACATGAATAGTACACACGTGGACTTGGACTCCAAAGTCCAATCCTATTCCTACTAGGACTCTTCCTTTTCCTTCCCTAGCTGCGTGGGCTTTTGAGGACTTGGTGCGCCTGGCCCAATAAGGCCAGGGCGCCTCCCCTTAGCCCATGCCAGCCCTTGGGACGTGGTGGACCCACTTGTGGACTTCCAGAACCCTCCGGAATCCTCCGGAAGCTTCTGGAAGCTTCTCGGTACAATACCGAAAAAATCGCACCTTTTTCCAAAACCCAAAATATGACTTCCCATATATAAATCTTTACCTCTCGACCATTCTGAGACACCTCGTAATGTCCGGGATCTCATCCAGGACTCCGAACAACATTCGGTTACCAATTCACATAACTCATATAACACTATATCGTCAACGAACGTTAAGCGTGCGGACCCTACTGGTTCGAGAACTATGTAGACATGACCGAGACACCTCTCTGGTCAATAACCAATAGCGTAACCTGGATGGTCATATTGGCTCCTACATATTCTACGAAGATCTTTATCGGTCGAACCGTTATGACAACATACGTTATTCCCTTTCTCAATCGGTATGTTACTTGCCCGAGATTCGATCATCGGTATCTTCATACCTAGTTCAATCTCGTTACCAGCAAGTCTCTTTACTCGTTCCGTAATGCATCATCCCGCAACTAACTCATTAGTCACATTGCTTGCAAGGCTTCATATGATGTGCATTACCGAGAGGGCCCAGAGATACCTCTCCGATACACGGAGTGACAAATCCTAATCTCGATCTATGCCAACCCAACAAACACCTTCGGAGACACCTGTAGAGCATCTTTATAATCACCTAGTTACGTTGTGATGTTTGATAGCACACAAAGTGTTCCTTCGGTATTCGGGAGTTGCATAATCTCATAGTCAGAGGAAGATGTATAAGTCATGAAGAAAGCAATAGCAATAAAACTTAACGATCATTATGCTAAGCTAACGGATGGGTCTCGTCCATCACATCATTCTCTAATGATGTGATCCTGTTCATCAAATGACAACACATGTCTATGGTCAGAAAACATAACCATCTTTGATAAACAAGCTAGTCAAGCAGAGGCATACTAGGGACACTCTGTTTGTCTATGTATTCACACATGTACTAAGTTTCCGGTTAATACAATTCTAGCATGAATAAAAAAATTATCATGATTTAAGGAAATATAAATAACAACTTTATTATTGTCTCTAGGGCATATTTCCTTCAGTCTCCCACTTGCACTAGAGTCAATAATCTAGATTACATAGTAATGATTCTAACACCCATGGTGTCTTGGTGCTGATCATGTTTTGCTCGTGGAAGAGGCTTAGTCAACGGGTCTGCAACATTCAGATCCGTATGTATTTTGCAAATCTCTATGTCTCCCTGCTTGACTTGATCGTGGATGGAATTGAAGCATCTCTTGATGTGTTTGGTTCTTTTGTGAAATCTGGATTCCTTTGCCAAGGCAATTGCTCCAGTATTGTCACAAAAGGTTTTAATTGGACCCGATGCACTAGGTATTACACCTAGATCGGATATGAACTCGTTCATCCAGACTCCTTCATTTGCTGCTTCCGAAGTAGCTATGTACTCCGCTTCACACATAGATCCCGCCACGACGCTCTGCTTGGAACTGCACCAACTGACAGCTCCAGCATTTAATATAAATACATATCCGGTTTGTGACTTAGAGTCATCCAGATCAGTGTCAAAGCTTGCATCGATGTAACCATTTACGACAAGCTCTTTGTCACCTCCATAAATGGGAAACATATCCTTAGTCCTTTTCAGGTATTTCAGGATGTTCTTGACCGCTGTCTAGTGATCCACTCCTGGATTACTTTGGTACCTCCCTGCTAAACTTATAGCAAGGCACACATTAGGTCTGGTACACAACATTGCATACATGATAGAACCTATGGCTGAGGCATAGGGAATGACTTTCATTTTCTCTCTATCTTCTGCAGTGGTCGGGCATTGAGTCTTACTCAACTTCACACCTTGCAACACAGGCAAGAACCCTTTCTTTGACTGATCCATTTTGAACTTCTTCAAAACTTTATCAAGGTATGTGCTTTGTGAAAGTCCTATTAAGCGTCTTGATCTATCCCTATAGATCTTGATGCCCAATATATAAGCAGCTTCACCGACGTATTTCATTGAAAAATTCTTATTCAAGTATCCTTTTATGCTATCTAGAAATTCTATATCATTTCCAATCAACAATATGTCATCCACATATAATATCAGAAATGCTACAGAGCTCCCACTCACTTTCTTGTAAATACAGGCTTCTCCAAAAGTCTGTATAAAACCATATGCTTTGATCACTTCATCAAGGAGTATATTCCAACTCCGAGATGCTTGCACCAGTCCATAAATGGATCGCTGGAGCTTGCACAGTTTGTTAGCACCTTTAGGATCGACAAAACCTTCTGGTTGTACCATATACAACTCTTCTTTAAGAAATCCATTAAGGAATGCAGTTTTGACATCCATTTGCCAAATTTCATAATCATAATATGCGGCAATTGCTAACATGATTCGGACAGACTTAAGCATCGCTACGGGTGAGAAGGTCTCATCGTAGTCATCTCCTTGAACTTGTCGAAAACCTTTCGCAACAAGTCGAGCTTTGTAGACAGTAATATTACCGTCAGCGTCAGTCTTCTTCTTGAAGATCCATTTATTCTCTATGGCTTGCCGATCATCGGGCAAGTCAACCAAAGTCCACACTTTGTTCTCATACATGGATCCCATCTCAGATTTCATGGCCTCAAGCCATTTCACGGAATCTGGGCTCATCATCGCTTCCTCATAGTTCATAGGTTCATCATGGTCTAGTAACATGACTTCCAGAACAGAATTACCGTACCACTCTGGTGCAGAACGTACTCTGGTTGACCTACGAGGTTCGGTAGTAACTTCATCCGAAGTTTCATGATCATCATCATTAACTTCCTCACTGATTGGTGTAGGCATCACTGGAACTGATTTCTGTGATGAACTACTTTCCAATACGGGAGAAGGTACAATTACCTCATCAAGTTCTACTTTCCTCCCACTCACTTCTTTCGAGAGAAACTCCTTCTCTAGAAAGGATCCATTCTTAGCAACGAATATCTTGCCTTCGGATCTGTGATAGAAGGTGTACCCAACAGTTTCTTTTGGGTATCCTATGAAGGCGCATTTCTCCGATTTGGGTTCGAGCTTATCAGGTTGAAGCTTTTTCACATAAGCATCGCAGCCCCAAACTTTAAAAACGACAGCTTAGGTTTCTTGCCAAACCACAGTTCATATGGTGTCGTCTCAACGGATTTAGATGGTGCCCTATTTAACGTGAATGAAGCTGTCTCTAATGCATAACCCCAAAACGATAGTGGTAAATCGGTAAGAGACATCATAGATCGCACCATATCTAATAAAGTACAGTTACGACGTTCGGACACACCATTACGCTATGGTGTTCCAGGTGGTGTGAGTTGCGAAAATAGTCCACATTGTTTCAAATGAAGACCAAACTCATAACTCAAATATTCACCTCCACGATCAGATCGTAGAAACTTTATTTTCTTGTTACGATGATTTTCTACTTCACTCTGAAATTCTTTGTACTTTTCAAATGTTTCAGACTTATGCTTCATTAAGTAGATATACCCATATCTGCTCAAATCATTTGTGAAGGTTAGAAAATAACGATACCCGCCGCGAGCCTCAACACTCATCGGACCGCATACATCAGTATGTATAATTTCCAATAAGTCAGTTGCTCGCTCCATTGTTTCGGAGAACAGAGTCTTAGTCATCTTGCCCATGAGGCATGGTTCGCAAGTATCAAGTGATTCCAAAAGCCCATCAGCATGGAGTTTCTTCATGCGCTTTACACCAATATGACCTAAACGGCAGTGCCACAAATAAGTTGCACTATCATTATTAACTTTGCATCTTTTGGCTTCAATATTATGAATATGTGTATCACTACAGTCGAGATTCAACAAAAATAGACCACTCCTCAAGGGTGCATGACCATAAAAGATATTACTCACAACCATTATTCTCTGATTTAAATGAATAACCGTCTCGCATCAAACATGATCCAGATATAATGTTCAAGCTCAACGCTGGCACCAAATAACAATTATTCAGGTCTAAAACTAATCCCGAAGGTAGATGTAGAGGTAGCGTGCCGACGGCGATCACATCGACTTTGGAACCATTTCCCACGCGCATCGTCACCTCGTCCTTAGCCAATCTTCGTTTAATCCGTAGCTCCTGTTTTGAGTTGCAAATATGAGCAACATAACCAGTATCAAATACCCAGGTGCTACTACGAGCATTAGTAAGGTACACATCAATAACATGTACATCAAATATACCTTTCACTTTGCCATCCTTCTTATCCGCCAAATACTTGGGGCAGTTCCGCTTCCAGTGACTAGTCCCTTTGTAGTAGAAGCAATCAGTTTCAGGCTTATGTCCAGACTTGGGCTTATTCCCGGGAGTAGCAACTTGCTTGCTATTCTTCTTGAAGTTCCCCTTCTTCCCTTTGCCCTTTTTCTTGAAACTAGTGGTCTTGTTAACCATCAACACTTGATGCTCCTTTTTGATTTCCACCTCCGCAGCCTTTAGCATCGCGAAGAGCTCGGGAAATGTCTTTTCCATCCCTTGCATATTATAGTTCATCATGAAGCCTTTATAGCTTGGTGGCAGTGATTGAAGAACTCTGTCAATGACACTATCATCAGGAAGATTAACTCCCAGCTGAGTCAAGTGGCTATGGTACCCAGACATTTGTTCACTAACAGAACTATTCTCCTCCATCTTGCAGCTATAGAACTTGTTGGAGACTTCATATCTCTCAACTCGGGCATTTGCTTGAAATGTTAACTTCAACTCTTGGAACATCTCATATGCTCCATGACGTTCAAAACATCTTTGAAGTCCCGATTCTAAGCCGTAAAGCATGGCACACTGTACTATCGAGTAGTCATCAGATCGAGCTTGCCAGACGTTCATAACATCAGCATCTGCTCCTGCAGCAGGCCTTTCACCTAGCGGTGCATCAAGGACATAATTCTTCTGTGCAGCAATGAGGATAATCCTCAAGTTACGGACCCAGTCCGTGTAGTTGCTACCATCATCTTTCAACTTAGCTTTCTCTAGGAATGCATTAAAATTCAAGGGAACGGTAGCACGGGCCATTGATCAACAACAACATAGATATGCAAAAACTATTAGGTACTAAGTTCATGATAAATTAAAGTTCAATTAATCATATTACTTAGGAACTCCCACTTAGATAGACATCCCTCTAGTCATCTAAATGATCACGTGATCCATACCAACTAAACCATATCTGATCATCACGTGAGATGGAGTAGTTTTCAATGGTGAACATCTCTATGTTGATCATATCTACTATATGATTCACGTTGGACCTTTCGGTCTCAGTGTTCCGAGGCCATATCTGCATATGCTGGGCTCGTCAAGTTTAACCCGGGTATTCTGCACGTGCAAAACTGTGTCGGTGTACCCCATACTTGTGCAAGGGCAGTTGTAGCCATCCTCGCGGCAAGGCGTGCCGGGGAACAGTTCGAGGTTGATTCAAGCCACCAAAGAAATCATCAAGTCAGAGATCTGAGGATCAGCAGATAAGAAGAGCTGGAATCCGAAGGCCAGCTTCCCCGGCAAGATCTTGCCGGGGTCGCCTGCGGAGCCCGGCAAGGATCGGTGCCCGGCAAGGCTTGGCGCCCGGCAAGGCTTTATTGCTGTGCCACCGCTCTAGCACAATGACAAAACCCGACATTCTGGGTCCTTCTTTGGGTGCGTGGCGACGCGCCAGTGGAGGAGAGCTTAAGCGGTGCTAATGGGATGGCTCCTTTTTCCATCCCCAAGAAAGTAAGGACACCTAACTGGACACCTTACGGTGCATTAAATGCGTTCGTCCTAGTCCGTCTGGGGTTAGGTATGATTACCCTGTAGCTACTTTACACCTCAATGTATGTACATTTTGCCACTGTGGTGACCCCTTTGAGCGTATAAAAGGAGGCCCAAGGCAACTGCTACAAGGGGGGATCTTCTGGCCCGTTCTGCATGCGTAGCTGCTCTTGAATGTACTGTTCACTGTGAGCGCTCCTGGAGCCTGGGCTCAAGAACACTAATAATAACACAAGGCAGGAGTAAGGTTTTATACTGATCAGCGGCCCGAACCTGGGTAAAATCGCCCCGCGTCGATCGTTGGTTCTGCTCTTTGCGCATACCTCTCCCCCCGCCGAATCGTAAAGGGGTCTCTTGGGATCCCATAGGTGTCGCACGCTGACATCTTTGGCGCGCCAGAATATCTTGACCTAGCTCCTTGTAAAAGAGAGCTAACAAAATAAACTGGGCGCTGCACCACCTTTTTCTTCTGCAATGATCCTTCTGACTGCACAGATCTTGTTTTGCTGGGATCAATCCTTGCCGGGGGAGATCCTGCCGCGTCATCTGACGGTCCTGCCGCTGGTGTCGCTTCCTCATCAGCCTCTCTCTGCGCCACTAGCGCAGCACTAACCACTTGATTTGTCACTGCCAGATACAGCAGCAACGGCTCTTGTGGTTTAGGCGCGACTAGCGTCGGCGGAGAGGAAAGGTATTTCTTCAAATCTTGCCGCGCAGCCTCCACCTCCGGAGTCCATTTCATTGGACCTGCCTTCTTCAAAATTTTGAAAAAGGGCAGGGCGCACTCAGCAGATTTGGAAATAAACCTGCTTAGAGCAGCAACACAGCCGGCAAGACGACGCACATCCTTGACGCGTCTCGGCGCTTCAATTTGCTCAATAGCTTTGATCTTGTCGGGGTTCGCTTCGATTCCCCGGCAAGATACAAATAATCCGAGGAGCTTGCCAGAAGGAACACCAAACACGCACTTCTCAGGATTGAGCTTTAAGTTGATCTTGCGCAGATTTGCAAATGTTTCTTCTAAATCTTGAATGAGCGTCGCTTTGTCTTTGGTTTTGACCACTATATCATTCATATACGCCTCCATATTTCTATGGAGTTGAGGCTCAAAACCAATTTGGATTGTTCTCGCAAATGTCGAACCAGCACTTTTCAACCCGAAAGGCATTCGTATAAAACAATACGTACCACATGGGGTGATAAATGCGGTCTTCTCTTCATCTTCTTTCGCCATGAAAATCTGATGATACCCTGAATAGGCATCAAGGAAGGACAGGAGATCACAACCAGCGGTGGAATCCACAATCTGGTCGATGCGCGGTAAGGGAAAGGGATCTTTTGGACAGGCTTTATTGATATCTGTATAATCGATACAAAGCCTCCATTTCCCATTCGCTTTTCGCACTACAACCGGATTGGCCAACCAGGTTGGATGAAGCACTCCTTTGACCAATCCTGCTGCCTCCAGCTTTTTGATTTCTTCGGCAATGAATTCTTGCCGCTCCAAGGCTTGCTTCCTGACCCTCTGCTTGACGGGCCGCGCGTGAGGACAGACAGCAAGGTGGTGCTCAATTACCTTCCTGGGAACACCGGGGATGTCAGACAGTTGCCATGCAAACACGTCGACATTCACCCGCAGGAAGGCAACGAGCGCGCTTTCCTATTTGTCATCTAGGGTGGAACTTATGGTGAAAGTTCCCCCCGTTCCATCCTCCCTGACGGGCACCTTCTTGGTCTCCGGTGGAGCAGCCTTGGATTTCTTGTTCTTGCCGGTGGAACTCTCTGGTGCATCCTCGACGGAAGCGCAACACTCCGAGGAGGTGCGCTTGCCAGAGTTCGCGCCAAGATTCTTGCCGGTCTTCTTCCTCCCCCCGGGAGTTCCAGCGGCAGGAGCAGATGCCTTGATGGCAGGTGCTGCAACTGCTTCCCGATAAAGTTGGTCGGCACAGATGAGCGCATCCTTCTTATCGGAATGGATAGTGATGACGCTCAATGGCCCGGGCATCTTCAAAACATTGTATGTGTAGTGTGATGCCGCCATAAACTTAGCCACCACTGGCCGACCAAGGATCCCATTGTATGACATGGGGATCTTGGCGACATCAAACACTACCTTCTTGGTCCTCTAGTTGAGCTCACTACCAAATGTCACCGGCAGCGTAATCTTGCCCTTGGGCTGGGTTCTTCCCGGATTGACCCCTTGAAATGTACCTGTTTCTTCGAGGTCCTCGTCAGGAATTTGGAGCTTCTTGAGCACATCTGGTGAGATTAGGTTTAGCCCGGCCCCACCGTCAACTAGCATTTTTGTCACCTTGCGGATGCGAATTGTTGGCGAGACCAACAATGGCAAGCACCCGACCACAGTTGTGCGATCAGGGTGATCCTCGGCGTCGAAAACAATAGGCATGTTGGACCACTTCAGGGGCCTACATGCATCTGGTGATGGCTCTGTTGCATTGACTTCCCGCACCCACTGTTTGAGTCGACGGTGGGAAGAATGCAGTGAGGCACCTCCATCGATACACATGGCCTCTGTAGCTTTCTGGAATTCTTGCTCACTGGACTCATCATCTTCTTCATCATCATCTTCTTCATTGTCTCGGCCCCGAGCGGGCCTATCCTTCTGTTGCTTGGCCTTGCCGCGGCGCCCCCCTCGGCCACCGCGCTTCTTGCCGGATCCGTCAGCACCATCTTGGGCCTTCTCCTTATCTCGCCTTTCATATTCGGCCCTTTGTTTCTTGGCAAGCTGTTCAACTTGCCGACAATTCTGGAGATCATGGCCCTTGGTGCGATGGATCTTGCAATACTGCTTGTCGGAGCTTTCCGACTTGTCGACAGCCACCAAGGCCTGACAGGAAGGGCACCCGGCAAGATCCTTGCCGGGGTCACCAACCTTGGCCTTCTTGGCGGCACCGGGGTTGTCAGATTCCTCGACAGCAAGCACGGCCTTGCCTCCGCGTTTCCTGTTCCGCCGCCGGCCTTTCCTTGACGGGGTCGCGGTGTCTTCATCTTCAGATTCGCCCGCCGCGCCAACAACCTCGCCAGGGAGTTTCCTCCCCTCTTCAGCTCGAGCGCATTTATCGGCCAAAGCGTAAAGCTCGGCAATACTCCTGACTTTGTTCATCGCCAGCTCTTCCCGCATTCTGCGGTTACGCATGTTCTGATGAACGCGCTAATGATAGCGGCAGGGTGAACGTTAGGAATATTGTACTGCACCCAGCTGAACCTCTGCATAAACTTGCGCAGGGACTCGCCCTCCTTCTGAGGGATGATATGCAAATCACTCACTTGGCCAGGAGCTTGGTGGCCTCCAACAAAGGCGCCAACAAACTGATGTCACAGATCTGACCAAGAAGAAATAGAATTCTCCGGCAGATGCATCAACCACGACCTGACGTTGGCCGTTAAGTTCTTTAAGGGGATAGTTTGCCATTTCGGTGTGCCCAACAGGATCATCACCGACAACGGCACACAATTCACAAGTCGCACCTTCATGCAGTACGTCCAAGACCTTGGCGGCAAAATTTGTTTTGCTTCTGTTGCTCATCAGAGAAGCAATGGCCAAGCGGAGAGGGCCAATGCTGAAGTGCTGCGCGGACTCAGGACCAGAACCTTTGACAGGCTGAAAAAGTGCGGAAGACGCTGGATTGATGAGTTACCGGCGGTTCTTTGGTCAATCAGAACGACACCAAATCGAGCCACCGGCCAGACGCCCTTCGCTCTGGTCTACGAAGCGGAAGCAATTCTCCCCATAGAACTCACGTACGGATCACCTCGAGTGCTCGCTTATGATGAGCTTGAGCAAGAGCAACTGCGCCAAGATGACACTGTGCTCCTTGAGGAGAATCGTCTTCAGGATGCTGTGCGAGCTGCACGCTACCAGCAAGCTTTGCGCCGCTACCATAGCCGCAAAGTTCATGCCCGAAGCCTTGAGGAAGGCGACCTTGTTCTTCGGCGGATTCAGTCCGCCAAGAATTCAAACAAGTTGACGCCAAAGTGGGAAGGCCCTTATCAGGTAGTACGAGTCACCAGGCCTGGCGCTGTCCGGTTGGAGACCGAAGATGGCCTTCCAGTGAGCAATTCCTGGAATATCGAACATCTTCGCAAGTTCTATCCATAAGGCGCGGTTGCCGGGGGCCCCCGACAACCACCCTTTTGTACAAGTCTTGCCGGCGTGGCATATGATCCTTTGTACAAAGCCAGGCGCAGACCCTGAGCACAGATGAATAAATTTAAGTGTTGTGCATTCCCTTATTGATTTCCATGTTCATATTTATATATGCATGTTTGTCTAAGATGTTGTATGACACCTACTCCCGGTAAGTTCTAACGAACCGCCAAGGTTTCATATCTTTATTTTCTCTTCTTTCTTTTTTAAAAGACAGAAGGATTCCTCGCGTGCACGTTTGCCAGGGGGGAAGGGAGATATGAGTACCAGTTGGCGACGTTGGGAATCGATGCTTGCCGGAGGAAGGACAGTGACAGAAAGCTAAGTTCTAAAAACTTAGAGCAAGTTTCCTTTATTGCAAAGTTATTTCCTTGGACGATTTCGACTCTTGTATGGAAAATCTGCATGCGAAGGAACCCTTGTTGTAATCAGTTACGCCCTTATTTTGTTTCGAGTCTGCTCAACGATTTAGGTGGCTGCACTGAGAACGCCAAGGAGTCTTGCCGGCCGCTGCGCCTCCAGCAGGCTGCTGAAGTCCCGCACCCAGCGCTCGCGGCAGGTTGCACGCCGGCATGTTTTTCAGTAAGCGTAGGGTGAACTCCATACATAAAAGAATCAGACAAGGAGAATAGCAAGCATGAACCTAAACATAGGCGAGTTATATTACATTAATGAGTTGCCGCAATTCTAACTTGAGACTTAATTGTCTTTGACATGGAATGACGACGGCAAGAAAAGGCGGAGCACTTAATCTCTACGCTGCCTTTGATCCTTTTGATGGAGTCCACCTTCTCATGGATAGGCGCGATAAGTTCTTCAAGCGCCTCGACATTTGCATCCTTTGGCAGATGGCCGAGCGCGTTGGAAAGGTCGATGCCGGGATTGCTGTGCACCACTTTGATAAGCATCTTGCGGAGGACGGCCCGGCAAAGCCGGCGGGTCTCGTTGGCCAATTGGGTCGCCCAGCTAGACTGAAGCAGCCTCAAGGCGTCGATGATGCTTTCAAAGAACATTGTCAAACTAGCACTTGAAGATATTCTTTCCTCGGAAGAATACCTGAAGTTTGACAGGCCCATGGTTGACAGTTCTGCCGTAAGCTTCTCCGCAGCATCGATGAGACGTCCAGTCCAGATCTTCACCCCCTTTTCGTAATCGATTTGGGCGGCGGCAGCGCTCTTGAGCAGGTTCCTCTCTCCCTGGAGATCTTTGAGTAGAGCCTTCTCGCGGGCCCTGCCGGCCTCGAGGGACTTCTCCAACATGGTCAGCTTCAATTGCAGAACGGCAATGGTTTCATTCGCTGAGGAGAGCTGCTTGGTCTTATTAGACACGGCAACTTGCATCTCCGCCAGGGTGTGGAGGGTTTTTTCCCTATCACCTTTGAGCGTCGAGAGCTCCTTGCTGTGCTCTTCGAGATCTACTTCCAGCTTTTTTACCTTGTCGCTCAGCTCGTTCTTGGCGGCCTCTGCAGCTTCGGCGGCATCGACGGCCTCCTTGAGCTTGCCGGCGTGACTTGCAGTCAGAGCTTCGAGCGCCTCTTTGTGTTTTTGCTCCAGCTCCTGGGTCCGCCGCGCGACAAGCTTCTCGATATCTTCATCTTTGCTGTGAAGCTTGGCAGCGAGCGCCTGCTCATGTGCGGTGAGATCTTCCTCGTGAGCATCAAGAGCAACGCGGCGCCCCGTCAGGAGGGCATCTTCGGCAGTGATTCTTTGAGTAGCTTCATCCTGCGCCTTCTCCATGTCAGATTGCTTCAGGAGGATTTCTGTCCACTGTTGGCTCACTTGTTCTCGGCCAGCAGTCAACTCTTGGAGGGCCTTGGCGTACCAGACTTGCATTTGTTCGATGCGCCTCTGGAAATTTGCTTCGGCCGCCTCGACAACTGCCATTCTGGAATCCGCTTTATCCTTCCGGGCGCGGTGGAGAGCTTGGAGCTTGCAAAAATTCTCGCCCATGGCCTGAAGGAGCTGATCCTCTTCAGATTTGCCGCTGCTAGCACTTGGGTCGTCAACAATCTCGAGCCCGGCAGCAGCGATGATTTCTTCGTCAAAGACTTCTCCTTCGGCTGGTGCCCCAATACTTGCCGTCCCCGGCAAGTTGACAAACCTTGAGATATTTGCTGGATGAGGGGCCTTCAGATGTTGACGGTTGGTCTTCAGCAACCGCCTCACCAGTGGCAGGGGGCTCCGTGGCCGGTGCAGCGCCTGGCGCTCCGGCGGCAAGAATGCCGTCAGTACGGTCATCAGCCTCCCTGCCGCCCCCTTCAGTAGATTCCTTGGCGGGTTCCTCCTGTGTAGTCTTGGCGGCCTCCCCACCAAGAGCACCACCGGCCTCGATAGTGGCATCCTTGGCGGCCTCGCTGGCAGCGATCCTGTCTGCTTCGTCAGCGGCGTCCCTGGCGGTCTCCTCGATGACAACGTCGACGTCCATGTGTTCCATCACAGGGAACTCTGAAGGACGAAGGAAGAGAACAGAATAAGATCAAGATTGAAGTTCAAAGCGACTGAAGACAGAGAGAGAAGGGAAAGAATAGCAAGCGTTCTGAGGCAATCAGTTACCTGCATCGAGCTGTTGGGAGGTGGCCTCGCCCCTCCCGGCAACTTCGGTTGCCGGGGAAAGGTTGCCGGTGTCCGCGCTTGTGGGCGGCGTGGTCGATGGAGGTGGCACGACGGGGGTGTCTTCCAACAACTCCCCTTGTTGCCGTTCTTCTCCTGCGAGCCCAAAGATATCAGTGGCAAGAATAGAAACCTCAGAGCCCGCCAGCGGAAAAAGAGCAATGAACTTACGCTGGGGGCTGCGTTCAGGGCTGAGCTCCGGGCTGACGATGACAGTTTCTGGCACGCTCGTGGAGCCTGCCGGGGGCTCGTCGCCCGTGGAAGTCTTTGCCCTCTTCGTCATCCTCTCCAGCAAGGTTTCTGCATCACTGCAGAGACAATGTAAGCAAGTCAGCAAGGTTGATCCAAGATTGGAAGATGAAGGCTGTGGCAAGGTACTCACTCTTCCTCTTCTCGCTCCGGACTAAAGCCGGAGATGTCGAAATCGACCTCCGTTGCAACGTCTGAGTAGGGAGGCGGAGGAGGGGACCTAGGTCGCTTGGCTGTGGCGGGCGCCGGGGGTTGGCGTGTTTCTGTCACCTCAGCTTCCGGTGCGGTAGTGCGAGACTCCCCTGTCGCCCCAGCAGTTGCCGCTGGTATGGGTCTCGCATGCCGTGCAGGTTGCTGTCGAACCCCTTCCCGCGGAGCAATCTTGCCGGCCGCTCTCTTGCCGGGAGCCTCGCCGCTCGAGGAAGGCTGGCTTGCCGGGATGCCAGATACAGCCTTTCGAAGAACACGCTTTGTCTTCTTCGGGGCTGGGAGCTCTTCTTGCGGTTCTTCTTCAGCCGTGTCCTCGTCGGATGAGCTCTCAGCGGCTGTGTTGCTTTGTTCCCCGGCAGCTTTGTCCTTCCCGATGGGTTTTACTTCCACCACTACCTCTGCATCGCTGGTTTCCCATTCTGTGAAGCCAGCGCTGCCAGCCTCCGAGGCAAGATTTGCCTTCTCCACCCTAGTAGCAATGTATGCTACTTCTTGGTCGGTGGTGGCTCGGATGAAGTCTGCCTCTTCCCGGACGGGCCTCTCCGTCAAGTTATCAAAAAACTTCTGTGCTTCCTCCTCGGTTGGCTCGGCCCAAGTCGCGTCAAGACCTTGGGCATTGAACATCGGCATCAAGGCGATGATTGACCCCAGAGCAGAGTTGTTGCACAAAGGGACAATCCTTGCCGGCAGCCGATGCTTGTCATCGCGCTGGAACATCTTTTGACGGAGAGCGCCGAGTTGCATAGTAGTCAGATTATTATTCAACCCGGGGCGCAATCTCATGATGTCTGCCGTGTTTCGGTATTCCCAAGCTGGCCTTCCCCTGTTCTGCAAGGGGGCGATGCGGCGGCGGTGAAAGTCGAAGCCAATCATCTCCATTGTCAGCCCGGCAGCTTTCAGGCGGAGAATCCTGGTGGTGGCGATTGTGAGCTTTTCGTCGTCAGCGGCAAGACTGCTCCAGCCACTGCCGCGGACCGCCTTCTGTTTCCGGGGCAGACAAAACGGATGGGGATCTGCTTCCTTGATCCAGCACCATTCAGCCCGCCATTCGTCCCACTTTTCGTAGTAAACTCCTTCTGGGTATATTTCCTTATTCCAAGCCCTTGGAATCTAGGCGATAGAACCAGAGAGGGCCTCTCCTTTTTGGATGCAGGGGAAGAAGTAATGGCAGAAAACGGTAGTGTTGGGAATCACTCCGGCGAAGTTTTCACAAAGATGGGCAAAGATGGACATGCACAATATCGCATTCGGCATGAAATCGAGAAGATGAAAGCCGTATGTGTACATGATATCATTGAAGAAGTCGGAAAATGGGGGACAGAGCCCGCAATAGAAATATGCGGTGAAAAAGGGGTATCTGTCCGACCCACTTTTGGAGCAAGAACCTGGAATCACGCGTGTGGCGGGGTGAGCCTGCGTCTCCTTCGCCCACATGCACTGGTACCGCCTCTTCAAAGCTTCTGCATCGAGCGTCGGGGCGAAGACGACATACTTCTTCCGCATCTTCACCAGTTTGCTCTCCGGGACATCAGCTTTCGCCTCCTTGCTCTTGCCTTTGCTGGCCTTGGGCGGCACGGCGGCTGTGAGGGCGGAAGCCGGGGATGAAGCGAGCGTGGAAGCGGCGGGCAGAAGAGGGAAAGCTTCGTTCCGAGCTTGAGAGGAGGAAGGCGATGGCGACGGCCAGATTGAGAAGAAGAGGGGGGTAAATAGGCTTGTGCCTCTGCGGCTTCTCCTTTTTTATGGGGAAGGAGCGGGGCCGCCTCTTTTACTCCCCAATGTGAATGCGCCTCTACAGGCGCGTCGCAGTTGCAGCTTTTGAGGCACGCTTCCCACGTCGCGCGTTCGGCGCGTGTAGTGGGGGGCACAGTAAACGTGATATTTACGAGCAGTTAATCCCCTGCCACGCGTGCCCGTGCACTGTTTGGGCCTAGCCCAACAACGCCTCGCACTCGTGTATGGCCTAGGCCCGGGGGCTCCTGTCGGTGTACTAAGTATTGGGCCACTAGTACCCCTTACTTGTGCACGGGCAGTTGTAGCCATCCTCGCGGCAAGGCTTGCCGGGGAACAGTTCAAGGTTGATTCAAGCCACCAAAGAAATCATCAAGTCAAAGATCTGAGGATCAGCAAATAAGAAGAGCTGGAATCCGAAGGCCAGCTTCCCCGGCAAGATCTTGCCGGTGTGGCCTGCGGAGCCCGGCAAGGATCGGCGCCCGGCAAGGCTTGGCGCCCGGCAAGGTTTTGTTGCTGTGCCATCGCTCTAGCACAGCGACAAAACCCAACATTCTGGGTCCTTCTTTGGGTGCATGGCGACGCGCCAGTGGAGGAGAGCTTAAGCGGTGCTGATGGGATGGCTCCTTTTTCCATCCCCAAGAAAGTAAGGACACCTAAACGGACACCTTATGGTGCATTAAATGCGTTCGTCCTAGTCCGTCTGGGGTTAGGTATGATTACCCTGTAGCTACTTTACACCTCAATGTATGTACATTTTGCCACTGTGGTGACTCCTTTGAGCGTATAAAAGGAGGCCCAAGGCAACTGCTACAGGGGGGATCTTCTGGCCCGTTCTGCATGCGTAGCTGCTCTTGAACGTACTATTCACTGTGAGTGCTCCTGGAGCCTGGGCTCAAGAACACTAATACTAACACAAGGCAGGAGTAGGGTTTTACGCTGATCAGTGGCCCGAACCTAGGTAAAATCGCCCCGCGTCGATCGTTGGTTCTGCTCTTTGCGCATACCTCTCCCCCCGCCGAATCGTAAAGGGGTCTCTTGGGATCCCATAGGTGTCGCACACCGACAAACTGGCTTGCACCCGTTGTATGTGAACATAGAGCTTATCACACCCGATCATCACGTGGTGTCTCGGCACGACGAACTGTCGTGACGGTGCATACTCATGGAGAACACTTATACCTTGAAATTTAGTGAGGGATCATCTTATAATGCTACCGCCGTACTAAGCAAAATAAGATGCATAAAAGATAAACATCACATGCAATCAAAATATGTGACATGATATGGCCATCATCATCTTGTGCCTTTGATCTCCATCTCTAAAGCACCGTCATGATCTCCATCGTCACCGGCTTCACACCTTGATCTCCATCGTAGCGTCGTTGGCATCTCGCCAACTATTGCTTCTACGACTATAGCTACCGCATAGTGATAAAGTAAAGCAATTACATGGCAATTGCATTTCATACAATAAAGCAACAACCATAAGGCTCCTGCCAGTTGCCGATAACTTTTACAAAACATGATCATCTCATACAATAACATATATCACATCATGTCTTGACCATATCACATCACAGCATGCCCTGCAAAAACAAGTTAGACGTCCTCTACTTTGTTGTTGCAAGTTTTACGTGGCTGCTACGGGCTTCTAGCAAGAACCGTTCATACCTACGCATCAAAACCACAATGATTTTTCGTCAAGTGTGCTGTTTTAACCTTCAACAAGGACCGGCCGTAGTCAAACTCGATTCAACTAAAGTTGGAGAAACAGACACCCGCCAGCCACCTTTGTGCAAAGCACGTCGGTAGAACCAGTCTCATGAACGCGGTCATGTAATGTCGGTCTGGGCCGCTTCATCCAACAATACTGCCAAACCAAAGTAAAATGTTGGTGGTAAGCAGTATGACTATTATCGCCCACAACTCTTTGTGTTCTACTCGTGCATATCATCTACGCATAGACCTGGCTCGGATGCCACTGTTGGGAACGTGCAATTTCAAAAAAATTCTACGCACACGCAATGATCTATCCATGGAGATGCATAACAATGAGGGGGAGAGTGAGTCTATGTACCCTCGTAGACCGTAAGCGGAAGTGTTTCACAACGCGGTTGATGTAGTCGAACTTTCTTCGCACTCCAACCAATCAAGTACTGAACGCATGGCACCTCCGCGTTCTGCACATGTTCAACTTGGTGACATCCTTGCATTCTTGATCCAGCAAGACGGGTGAAGTAGTAGATGAGTTCCGTCAGCACGACGGCGTGGTGACGGTGATGGTGAAGTGATCTCCGCAGGGCTTCGCCTAAGCACCACGAAAATATGACCAAGGGAGTAAACAGTGGACGGGGGCGCCGCACACGGCTAAGACAATGTTCTGTCTCCTTTGGGGCGCCCCCTCTCCTCTATTTATATATGTGTAGGGGCTTGGAGTAGAAGGAATAGTGCCACATGAACATTAACCATGAATAGTACACACGTGGCCTTGGACTCCAAAGTCCAATCCTATTCCTACTAGGACTCTCCCTTTTCCTTCCCTAGCTGCGTCGGCTTTGGAGGACTTGGTGGGCCTGGCCCAATAAGGCCAGGGCGCCTCCCCTTAGCCCATGCCAGCCCTTGGGACGTGGTGGACCCACTTGTGGACTTCCGGACCCCTCCGGAATCCTTTGGAACCTTCTGGAAGCTTCCCGGTACAATACCGAAAAAAACTGCACCTTTTTCCGGAACCCAAAATATGACTTCCCATATATAAATCTTTACCTCTCGACCATTCCGAGACACCTCGTGACATCCGGGATCTCATCCGGGACTCCGAACAACATTCGGTTACCAATTCACATAACTCATATAACACTATATCGTCAACGAACGTTAAGCGTGCGGACCCTATGGGTTCGAGAACTATGTAGACATGACCTAGACACCTCTCCGGTCAATAACCAATAGCGGAACCTGGGTGCTCATATTAGCTCCTACATATTCTACGAAGATCTTTATCGGTCGAACCGTTATGACAACATACGTAATTCCCTTTGTCAATCGGTATGTTACTTGCCCGAGATTCGATCGTCGGTATCTTCATACCTAGTTCAATCTCGTTACCGGCTAGTCTCTTTACTCGTTCCGTACTGCATCATCCCGCAACTAACTCATTAGTCACATTGCTTGCAAGGCTTCATATGATGTGCATTACCGAGAGGGCCCAGAGATACCTCTCTGATACTCGGAGTGAAAAATCCTAATCTCGATCTATGCCAACCCAACAAACACCTTCGGAGACACCTCTAGAGCATCTTTATAATCACCCAGTTACGTTGTGACATTTGATAGCACACAAAGTGTTCCTTCGGTATTCGGGAGTTGCATAATCTCATAGTCAGAGGAATATGTATAAGTCATGAAGAAAGCAATAGTTGGTTATATGCTTACTTGGTAGTATTATTGTTATATTCTTGCAAGGTATGTATTTATGATGCTAGTAGTCATGCTATGCTCATGTGTAATGTTATGCTTATGCTCATCAGTATGCCACGCTCATTTGGTTTAATGCTTCATTATGGTTATGCTCGATGATTATGTTGCACCACCATGCTTATGTTGATATCATGCTCATGCATTATAGTTGCATCATACTTTATTATGGCTCAGCTTAATGCATTCAAGTTTAACCAGATAATAATCAACTTGAACAACTATTGGCTGAGTCATGGTGCCACCAAATCGAGCTGACCAGTGCAGCCACATTTGCCTTTTATGGGAAGGCCCTAATGCGGTCTATTGTCATGCCTCTCGCTGGTATCTCCAAAGAGGGAAGGTTATGGGCGCGCGCTACCCTAATCAGGTAGGCGGACATAAACATTGTGTGCTCATTGTTGTTGTAAGGATCCTTGTCCCTGTTTGGGACTGTTTATGTTTGGCCACGACGATGGCGTTGGATGTCACGGGTTGACATCGGGGCCACCCAGGACTTAGCCCAAAGGGGAGTTTGTCGGAGTGGCTGGGAGAGTGTGATGGCAATAGATCGGTTTTTTTGGAATGCCGTTGGTCCACCCGAATGGGAGTGCGAGGCCATGGGTTCCGTGGTGTGGGTACAGTGTACTAACCTCTGCAGAGTGTGTGTTTAAAATCTATCGATAGCCGCGCTCGTGGATATGGGCCCAGTTTGTAGTCGGTCACACTATGAGCCAACTATAATAATAACTTGATTAATAATAACAAACCCAGTTCGATGATGAGAAGGAGATTGGTTGTGATCGAGAGAGGATCATGGAGGTATCATGGATACCGAAGTTGGTTGATCTTTATGTGATCGCGAGATGATCACGGAGGTACCATGGATCCCGATGTTGGTAAGTTGATGCATGAGATGGTAACGAGGTAACCGCCGAGCAAGAGTAAGTTGGTGCATGATAATTTTAACCTATTACATGTAGTATCATCATGTTCATATGCTCATGCCATGCTAAAGTTGTATCATGTTCACCTTGTGCATGCCATGATGTTCTGTTAGTATCATGCTCATGATTGCTTTAACCTGCTAATGCCATGCTGTTGTTTGTCTTGACTGCTTTTGGTTATTGTGAGCTTGCAAGTACATTCAATGTACTGACCTAGCGTGTCAAGCCAGTTTGCAGCTCGTGCCGAGTTTGCTTGCTTGTTTGGTGTGGTTCCTGTGTTCGTGAGCTAGGATAAACGTTCCAGCCAGAGTCCATCATCGTCATTTGTTGTTCCGCTACTAGTAGAGGTTCCGCTGCCTCGAGTTGTTATGCTGCTTGCATAGAGCAATTGTGGTTGGCCTAGCATCGACGTGCCGGTGTTATTCATTGTAATATCGGAGACCTTGTATTCATATTCGTGTTGTAATAGAAAGCAAGTTTCTTCTATGCTAAGCAGTGCTGTATTCCAGAAGACTTCACCTCGATCTCTGGGCTGGAATACGGGCCGTTCTGGTTTCTCTGAGCCGGGGTGCCATAGAAGCGCTACTACATGGTCTTCGTATGGCTACGTCAATGGGCGTGCTGTGCCTCGAGGTAAGGGGAGATTCAAACCTGGCGATCTCTCAAGTCAACATCAAACTCGACGCCAAAGACCCCAAGATGGCGGCGTATAGAAACGCGGTCCTCCGAATATCAGCCTGATTCGAGGGCCTAGAATTTCACCATGTCGCTAGAGACAGCAATCAAGCAGCCGACTTCCTCGCCCGCATGGGCACCAAGCGCGATCCGGTTCCCAAAAACACCTTCCTCGAGCGACTCTTTAAGCCCTCCGTGGTGTGGCAGGATGACGTCACCGGTGCACTATCCAATGAGCCCGCTCACAATACCTTGCCCGCAAATGAACAAGACGATCACATCATCGGCGGCTCCGCACTCGAGGAAACACCTTCCGCACACGAAGTCATGGCCGTAATCCCACCCTGGACAAAACCCCTGCTAGCCTACCTCACACAACATCAGCTTCCGGAGGATCAAACCGAAGCACTATGCATAGTTCGGTGCTCTACAGCATACAAGGTCCATGAGGGCGAACTCAATAAGAAGAGTACCACAGGAGTTTTACAAAGGTGTGTCTCCACAGAAAAGGGGCAGCAGCTCTTGGTAGAGATACACGTAGGCATGGGCGGACACCACGCGACAGCTCGGGCTTTTGTTAGCAAGGCATTCCGAGCTGGTTTTTTCTGGCCTACCACCCGTGAAGATGCCCGGACATTAGTCCAACATTGCGTCGGATGCCAGCTGTTTGCAAATCAAAGCCACATGCCCCCCACAGCTCTTCGGACGATACTGATCACATGGCCTTTTGCGGTCTGGGGTCTCGACATGGTCGGGCCACTTAAAGGGGGAACAAGCAAAAAGAAGTACCTATTGGTCATGGTCGACAAATTCACCAAGTGGATCGAGGCAAGACCCGTTACTTCAGTAGAATACGGACTAGTCGTCGACTTCTTATCCGATGTTGTACACCGTTATGGTGTCCCCCACAGCATAATTACCGATAATGGTACCAACTTCACCGCCCAGGAAGTTAAAGGCTGGTGCGGTAAAATGGGCATTAATCTCGATTACGCCTCGGTGTACCACCCACAGACCAACGGATAGGTCGAACAAGCCAACGGACTCATTATGAGCGGCATTAAGCCCCGTCTAGTTTAATCCCTTGAACAATCAGACTGCCATTGGGTCGAGGAACTTGATTCCGTACTATGGGGGCTGCGCACTACTCCTAATCGTTAAACCGGATACACACCATTTTTATGGTGTATGGTGCAGAAGCAGTTCTCCCATGCTACCGTATCCATGACGCGCCTAGAGTGCGCATGTACAAAGAAAAGGAAGCCGAGCTCGATCAGCAGGATGATCTGGATGCTCTGGAAGAAGAATGGGACATAGCTTGAGCTCGGTCCGCATTCTATCAATAGCAAGCGCGACGTTACCACAACCATGAAGTCCGGGCGAAGACATATAACATGGGAGACCTCGTCCTCCGACTCCCCGAGAAACAGAAGAATAAACTATCACCTAAATTGGAGGGACCGTACATCATCGACGAAGTACTCATTGGAGGAGCATATCGTCTTCGCCGCTCGTCTGACTACTGCCTCGAGCCGAACCCGTGGAACGCAGCCCGACTGCGGTGTTTTTACGCCTGAGCTTGACATACATCTCCACCTTTTTCCTTATTTTATTTTCCTTTTTTCTCTCTTTTCGACATGGTGCTAGTTCGGCTAAACTGAACCATACCAAGCTCGTATTACATACATCATTGAATGTAACACCCCGCTTTGCATGGGGGCTCGCTCACAAGAGCCAAATAAATGTATAAATCACATTTGTACTGATTGCATCCTTCTCACACATGTTAAGCCAACACATGCACTTGTTTGACTTAAGATCTTTGCCAAGCTAGGTTGCCTGGCTCCTGTGTTTACCCCCTACGTTCCCGATTGTTCGGATAGGGAGTAAAGGGAGCACCTTTGCGATTGTTACGACCGGGTCATCCGGGACCATACCTCAGACGGGTGAAGCCGAAAGCTAGCATTCTTACAGAATACCGTAAGTCGGCCTAAGAGAAGTGAATATAGCCTCGCGCTTATCACCAGGGTTTTCTCGCAGCCATTGGTCTCCGTTGATTTCACGCATCGGTACTATAAACTTACCCGAAGAAAGGAACCTTTGGAGGAACTATTTTCGTCGGAAGATGTTTCTTACGTCAAACAGTAATATAAGATAACTCTCCCCACATGTTTCATCCATTCAAGCCAAATGGCCGGATTGCCTGGTTCCCGAAGTACTGCCTTGTTTCCCTCGGCACGTAGTATGGAACACTTCCCGATCACTGATCGAGGAGGGGGAAGCCGATGGCCGGTTAAGACAACATTTATTTTAAAATAAGACCATGGATTGGGCTCGGTCAATGTACAGTACATAGATACATAGAATTGACACAACTACTCTTGATCTATATTGTCTATCAATTGCTCTAAAGTGCAATCATTTTGAGAATGACGAGCGATGGGCATCACATCATCATACACCAAGCTTAGAGGTCTCTTGGCCGTCAGGGCCCACTAGACCAACTCGGGGCATATGCTCCGGGTCCAGCTTGGTGAAACGGGTCTTTACCATAGCCCATGCCACGCGCGCCCTTCTCGGCAAGAAGAGATCTTCAACAATTCAAACCTTCGCCAAGCTCCTTTAAAGCGATTGGCTAGTTTGGCCATGCTCTCTGGTGGCACCTCCGACAGCCATAACACCTTTGCCGCAATCTTCATGGCCTTCCAGGCCCTCTCGTAGGTCTTTGACAACTCCTTTAAAAGATTCCCGTCATAGGCGCTGACTTATTCCTCGGGCCGCCCAATCAGGATACCTAACAAGCAGATGCGGCATATTGTCATTACAACGCCAATGCCACTGGATCAACATACCGGTCAGAGTAGTACTTACCAAATATGCCACATTTTAGCTTCTGGTTTTCCTCCAAGGCTTGCGCCAGCTGAGTTCTAAAGTTTTCAATTTCCTCAGCTTTCCGCCGATTCTCTTCCTTGATTTCATTTTTCTCCTCCTGACTTTGCGTCAGCACCCGTTTGCCAGCCTCTAGCTCCCTCCGCAGCTTGTTTGCAGATCCCGTGGCTATACGGAGAACACGGTGTTAATGCATAAAATACAACGTATACCTGCGAAACAAGTCTTTTTTATTTATCGGACAACTCGCTGCTGGCTTTTCGAGCCGCATCCAGTTCGGCCTTGGTTTCGACCAACTGTGTCCGACTCACTTTAAGGTTCTCAAACAGCTTTTTGTTCTGCTCTCTTGCGGCCTACAAAAATAATATCATTAGTCACCCTTAACTCGGCCGTCCCGCCCAAATTAAGGCTTGGGGGCTAGGTGGTTAGGGAACATGATCTGCTTTCAAGCTATATACCTGCACCTTGGCGGCAAAAAGACTGACGATCCCTTCAAGACCTATCTGGGCCGCTCCAAGGTACGCATCCACCAAATTAAAAGCACTAAATTCCTGTTCGGCAAAGGCAGTATGGTGTAACGTCTCCCTCTGGCGGCGATGATTCATTACGCTCTCGACTTCAGAGTTGGTGACTGAAACATCGTCGAAGTCCGCCGGAGGCGCGCCGGCCGCTGTGTGTTTGGGGGAGGCTCTGGCTTGTGCCGAATACTTGGGACCGGAGCTGCGATTCAGCGCGCCCGAGGAATCTTTGGATTAGTGCAGAGGCATACGCCTTCTGCAAAATTGAGCAAGTTTTAGTAAAAGAATGCCAAAATCAACCCTCGCTGCAATTCCGAAATACGTTACCGCTGGACCGAGGGGGCAGGTGTTTCCGCTTCGCAGGAGGCTTTCCGCTTTGATCTCCCATTAGTGGCCGAAGTCGGCTTGGTCTGCGCTCCTCCCAAGACGGTCTTACGCTTAGTGCGGTGACCCTTGGGAGGAGAAGTCAGCACGTGGGGAATAGCGCGAGATGAGCGCCCTGTTCGGGTAAGTGTCTTCTTTTCACTTACTGTGGAAGAGGGAAGAGCCCCGGGGTGATCGGCTGTCACATCAACTTTGACACTGGCAATGCTCTCCTGATAGAACACCCCGTCTTTGAAATCGATCGACATCTCTGGGTCATCATGATACCCCGGATCGCCATCACAGGAATGATTCTCCGGTTGAGGAGAAGGGCAATTAATGGATGCAACCTGACGCCTCCAGCCCTGTTCAAATACCGCCAGCCAGAGTTCGGGTGTAATCTGTGAGCTCAAGACAGTGGATCATGGCTTACCCAGTTGGCCGGATTGTATCCAGAGCAGCCTGCCGAATACTCATGCGAGCGAACTCTGCCTCCTCTCCCTTGAAGAGATTAGCCAATATTTGGCCAGAGCCGCCTTGTTGTCTGGCCCTTGTCGTTGATAATGGGTTACGTCGTTGGTCCCGTTATTGCACCATAAAGGATGACCCCGCTGCTGTAGGGGTTGCACACATCGGGTAATGGCGATGGCCATTACCTCAACCATGGTCAGTTTACTGCTAGTAAGCAGCCTGATCTTGGCCGCCAGTGCACGCACCTCTTCACTTTCCAGTTGGGAAGGGCCTCTGGGCCTCGAGTTGAACTGCTTTATAGGCGAGTTGTTTTGAGTATTGGAGCAACCCTTGCCAAATTGGATCGGCGAGAGGAACGTCCTCAATATAAAACCATTCTGAAGTCCATCCTTCGGGATCTTTCTGTGGGGTCCCAATTGGGTACCCTATCCCGGCTATCTGCCATACTTCGGCGCCGCCCACCTCGAATATGGATCCCTCCCGGAGGTGAGGGATAAGACAGAAATACTTCCTCCACAAGTCAAAGTGGGCCTCGCAACTCAAAAATATCTCTCACAGGGCTATGAAGCCAGAGATGTGCAATATGGACCCTGGGGTGAGGTTGTGGAGTTGGATCCCATAGAATCTAACAAACCTGCAAAACGGGATGAATAGGAAAACCCAAACCTCTTAGCAGGAAGGGCACGAGACATACCCTCTCCTCCTTACTCAGAACGGGGGAGTTCTCGGTGAGGGCGCATCCATCGATTGAGATAAGACCGGCGCGGATAGGAACCAAATCTGCTGGAGGGAGGAAACAATGCGTCTGCAAGCGCCTCAGATAAAGGTGTGAAATTGAACAGCTCGACCAATCGCCTGAAAGTGAACCATGCGGGCGTGAGGATGAACCCGGGAGATCAGCCATGGTGCTGGGGTATTTCTTCGGTGCTGTTCCTTGTGAGAAAGGGGAAGTAAGTTGCCCCCCTCACCTTTGGATCTATAAATGGGTGTTTCGCCTTGAAGCTGGAAGGACGGACTTGCGGAAAGTCAGCGTTGGGCCGCACGCCTTCTGAAAAGGTGCACGACGCTCTCGCCCTGAGGACTGGCATTAAAACTCGGATGGTCCCACCTTGATCTCGAGATGTGTTTGGAGCCCTGGGTCCTGAACCTATCCGGGTTTGAAACATACTAGTCCGGGTTCCGAATAGGGTTCGGCGAAAGTAACACAACTCCAAGTTGAATAGAGGAATAGAAGAACTCGTCTCACAAGCTGCTGATCTGAAGATTCCAGAGGACAATCCCCGGCGTTGGAGGCAAGTTCGGGGGCTACTGAGGGAGTTATGGACTAAGGGGTCCTCGGGGCGATGACCCATTGTACATGGGCCGGAATTGTGGAGTCGTACAATGACAGGAGATCTATGAAGCCGTGGAATCGTGAAGTCAAGAAGGTGCAGGATCTCTTTAATCCCTTATTGTAATCTATCTTCGGTAACCCTAACCGTACCGGTGTCTATATAAACCAAGGGTTTTTAGTCTTTAGGGCTAGAGCTACATTCATCACCTCATCTCCTTAGGGTTTAGCTCATGCTGATCTCGAGGTAGATCTACTCTGTAAAACGTATTATACATCCAATACAATCAAGCAGGACATAGGGTATTACCTCTTCGAGAGGGCCTGAACCTTGGTAAACACTGTGTTCATCGTCCCTTGTTCCCCATCGATCCTAGATCCACAGCTCGAGAGCCCCTACCCCGAGGTCTGCTAGTTTTGACACCGACAGCAGCCATCGCGACCTCATTTGCGCGTGCGACCGCGATTTGCTTCTCCGCTGCCAAATGCTACTTGAGCTCCTAGCTATACTGCGTGCACCATGGCTTAGGGCGGCACTTATTTGGGGGAGGGGTCGGTGATTTGGGTGGAAGGTGTCACGCCGGCAGTCGGGGCATGTGGGATGTGGAAGGAGGAGGAGGATGGGGGTCGGGTGTGGATTACCTGCCTGGATCGACGAGGCCGAGCAGCGTGAAGGAGGGTCGCCGGTGAGGAGGCGGCGCTGCAAGGAAGTGGTGAAGGTTTCAACTTGGAAAGGAAGGCATAAACAGGGGAAATGTGGATTTTGGTAAGGGGGAGGGGATGGGGAGGTAGATATTTCCACGGAAGCTGAAAATTTTGGATCGGTGCAGCGAAAAAACTGGCGCGCAAAGTGTCATCAGACACGGTCTCTTATTCAGCACTGTGTACGATATGTGAACATCACAAACGATTCATATAGCTTAACCCGTGTGTGATGAGTTTGAACATGCAAATTTTGGTCCGAATTTCCCTGATTACAGTGGTCATCCACGTCATTGCATAATTTGGATTGACAAAGGAGACTACAGCACACCCACACTTCTTAATCGGGCAAGTTCAGCAATTAAATAGAGCTAGCTGACCTAAACATTAGTCTAACAAATTAAAGACCGGCGCTCTTAATTAAACAAAACAAAGAGTACTACTCCGGCTGGTGCTCGTCGATCTCCGTCGCCTCCTCCATGTCCAGCTTGCGCCCGACAATCTCCTTTGGAAGGGGCTCCATGGCATCAATCGCACCATACTCGGCAAGCATCTCGCCATCCGCATCCGCCATCTCTTTGGAAAAGGCCGCCATGAGCTGGGCATGGGCGGCCGCGATCTGGACTTGGACGGGCGCCGTCATGGCAAGGCATGCCGCGAAGGAATGGACGGCTGCTCGAATGCTCTCGGTGATTGCCAACTCTTCGGTCGTGGGTTGCCGACCGTTGTCAGAGAAGCTTCATTTGATTTGTGTGGTGACCACGATGAGCTGGGCGTGGGCGACCTCGACATGGTCGTGGGCAGCCTCCATCAGGGCTAAGGCCGCCGCTGCGGAACGAACAACTACTGTGCCGCTCTCGCCAGTTGCTATCCCCGAGGCAGATGTTGCTGCCGCCACCTGAGAAGCAACAACGGCTATTTGGGCTGCCTTGGCCGCCCGATCACAGATTGCGGCCGTGCTCACGAAGCTTGTTAGCACGTGCATGGCAGCTGTGTCCGCGCTCTCGCCAGAGTGGGCCGCCAAAGTTGCCCTCACGAAGCGGGTCCACGTCCCCATCTTTCACCGGCGACGATTGAACAGTGAAATGATATTTGGGGATCGAGCTAGTGTGCTTGACACACCGACTGTGGACTGTAGCCGACGCACCTTCTCGCGTAAGCCATATGCGTACTATCCTCCGACGGTGCTCCAAGATATTTTGTGCTGCATCTCATACGCTGGTGATAATAAATTGTGTGCGATCTACTTGATTTTTCATCTTGATTTGAATTACATAATGGGGTCACAATGGCAAAGGAGGGTGTTTGAATTGCTAGAACTTTTATCTGCAGTGAACAAGCAACTGTATGTGAGTCGTCAAAAAAATTGTAATTATGCATGGTTCGTTTGGACATTTTTATACATTAACTTGGTTTTCTAGGCATTTCAGGTGCACAATTCAAAATTAAACTACATGCACATGCTTCGGTGCACCAAAATGGGTTGTAAAATCATATATGTGTCCATGGGTTGATGCTTATGTCTCATGCAAGAAATGGGGATGAATTTCAAACACCACGGCACCGTGGCTCTCCGGCAAACGTTGAGCTACTTGCTTTTGTAATTCTAGTAAATCCAAAACTTGTCTGAAATTCATAAACCTTGGCATGCTATCATGGAATGGCATCAACATGCTAGGGTAAAAAATATTGTCCCATTTGGGGCAGGTTATGGTATAAGCTTCTAACAAACCAGAGATTCTCAAAAGAAGCCTCATGGTTCCGATAGGGAAACGTGTCACCTTTGTGGACAAAATGATATGTGTCGCCTCTTCTTGCTTTCAATTTTTTTCTGGTGTCAACATAGAACAACAGGAGTGTCGTGTTAAATTTTGGAATTTTTCGGGGTTCGTTTCGATATTTTTATATGTTAACTGAGTTTTTTAGGCATTTATGTGCATAATTCAAAATTGAACTACATGCACATGCTCCAGTGCATAAAAACGGGTTGAAAATAAAAATGTGTGTCCTTCATTGGAAGCTTATGTCACATACAAGAAATGAGAATGAATGTCAAACACCTTGACACTGTTGCTTGGCTGCTAACATTGAGATACATGGTTTTAAAATTCTAGTAAATCAAAAACTCATCTGAAATTCATGAAACTTGACTTGATATCATGGAACGGCATCAACATGCCGTGGTAAAAATATTGTCGCATTTGGGGCAGGTTTGGGTATAAGCTTCTCGCAAACCAGAGCTTCTCACAACAAGCCTGATGGTTTCGGTAGGGAACGTGCCACCTGTGTGAACGAAACGATATCCGTTGCTTCTTCTTGCTTTCAAAATTTTTCTCGTGTCAACATAGAACAACAGGAGTGTTGTGTCAATTTTGGGATTTTTCGGGGTTTGCTTGGACATTTTTATACATTAACTGAGTTTTCTATGCATTTATGTGCATAATTCAAATTTGAACTACATGCACATGCTCTAGTGCATATAAATGGGTTCAAAATTCAAATGTGTGTCCTTGGTTGCAAGCTTAGGTCACATTCAAGAAATGAGAATGAATGTCAAACACCTTGACACTGTCGCTTGGCTGCTAACATTGAGATACATGGTTTTAAAATTCTATTATATCAAAAACTCATCTGAAATTCATGAAACTTGACTTGATATCATGGAACGACATCAACATGCAGTGGTAAAAATATTGTCCCATTTGGGGCAGGTTTGGGTATAAGCTTCTCGCAAACCAGAGCTTCTCACAACAAGCCTGATGGTTTCGGTAGGGAACATGCCACCTGTGTGAACGAAACGATATCTGTTGCTTCTTCTTGCTTTCAAAAATTTTCTAGTGTCAACATAGAACAACAGGAGTGTTGTGTCAATTTTGGGATTTTTCGGGGTTTGCTTGGACATTTTTATACATTAACTGAGTTTTCTATGCATTTATGTGCATACTTCAAATTTGAACTACATGCACATGCTCTAGTGCATATAAATGGGTTCAAAATTCAAATGTGTGTCCTTGGTTGCAAGCTTAGGTCACATTCAAGAAATGAGAATGAATGTCAAACACCTTGACACTGTCGCTTGACTGCTAACATTGAGATACATGGTTTTAAAATTCTAGTAAATCAAAAACTCATCTGAAATTCATGAAACTTGACTTGATATCATGGAACGGCATCAACGTGCCGTGGTAAAAATATTGTCCCATTTGGGGCAAGTTTGGGTATAAGCTTCTCGCAAACCAGAGCTTCTCACAACAAGCCTAATGGTTTCGGTAGGGAACGTGCCACCTGTGTGGATGAAACGATATCCGTTGCTTCTTCTTGCTTTCTAAAATTTTCTAGTGTCAACATAGAACAATAGGAGTGTTGTGTCAATTTTGGGATTTTTCGGGGTTTGCTTGGACATTTTTATACATTAACTGAGTTTTCTATGCATTTATGTGCATAATTCAAATTTGAACTACATGCACATGCTCTAGTGCATACAAATGGGTTCAAAATTCAAATGTGTGTCCTTGGTTGCAAGCTTAGGTCACATTCAAGAAATGAGAATGAATGTCAAACACCTTGACACTGTCGCTTGACTGCTAACATTGAGATACATGGTTTCAAAATTCTAGTAAATCAAAAACTCATCTGAAATTCATGAAACTTGACTTGATATCATGGAAGGGCATCAACATGCCGTGGTAAAAATATTGTCCCATTTGGGGCAAGTTTGGGTATAAGCTTCTCGCAAACCAGAGCTTCTCACAACAAGCCTAATGGTTTCGGTAGGGAACGTGCCACCTGTGTGGATGAAACGATATCCGTTGCTTCTTCTTGCTTTCAAAAATTTTCTAGTGTCAACATAGAACAATAGGAGTGTTGTGTCAATTTTGGGATTTTTCGGGGTTTGCTTGGACATTTTTATACATTAACTGAGTTTTCTATGCATTTATGTGCATAATTCAAATTTGAACTACATGCACATGCTCCAGTGCATATAAATGGGTTCAAAATTCAAATGTGTGTCCATGGTTGCAAGCTTAGGTCACATTCAAGAAATGAGAATGAATGTCAAACACCTTGACACTATCGTTTGGCCGCTAACATTGAGATACATGGTTTTAAAATTCTAGTAAATCCAAAACTCGTCTGAAATTCATGAAACTTGACATGCTATCATGGAACGGCATCAACATGTCGTGGTAAAAATATTGTCCCATTTGGGGCTGGTTTGGAGTATAAGCTTCTCGCAAATCAGAGCTTCTCACAACAAGCCTGATTGTTTCGGTTGGGAACGTTTCACCTTTCTGGACGAAATGATATCCGTTGTCTCTTCTTGATTTCAATTTTTTTTCTAGTGTCAACATAGAACAACAGGAGTGTTGTGTTAAATTTTGGAATTTTTCGGGGTTCGTTTCTACATTTTTATACATTAACTGAGTTTTCTATGCATTTATGCGCATAATTTGAATTTGAACTATAGGCACGTGCTCTAGTGCATATAAATGGGTTCAAAATTCAAATGTGTGTCCTTGGTTGCATGCTTAAGTCCCATGCAAGAAATGGGAATGAATGTCAAACACCTTGCCACCGTCGCTCGACTGCTAACATTGAGATACATGGTTTTAAACTTCTAGTAAATCCAAAACTCGTCTGAAATTCATGAAACTTGACATGCTATCATGGAACGGCATCAACATGCCGTGGTAAAAATATTGACCCATCTGGTTCAGGTTGGGGTATAAGCTTCTCATAAACCAGAGCTTCTCACAACAAGCCTCATGGTTACGATAGGGAATGTTTCACCTTTCTGGACGAAACGATATCCATTGCCTCTTATTGATTTCAAATTTTTTTCTAGTGTCAACATAGAACAACATGAGTGTTGTGTTAAATTTTAGAATTTTTTGGGGTTCGTTTGGACATTTTTATACATTAGCTGAGTTTTCTATGCATTTATGTGCATAATTCAAATTTGAACTACAGGCAGATGCTCCAGTGCATATAAATTGGTTGAAAACTCAAATCTGTGTCCTTGGTTGCATGCTTAGGACCCATGCAAGAAATGGGAATGAATATCAAACACCTTGCCATTGTCGCTCGGCCGCAAACATTGAGATACATGGTTTTCAAATTCTAGTAAATCCAAAACCCGTCTGAAATTCATGAAACTTGGCATGCTGTCATGGAACGGCATCAACATGTTGTGGTAAAAAATTTGTCCCATTTGGGACAGGTTTGGGTATAAGCTTCTCACATACCAGAGCTTTTGACAACAAGCCTCATGGCTCCAGTAGGGAATGTGCCTCCTTGGTGGATGAAATGATATTCGTTGCCTCTTCCTGTTTTCAAATTTTTTCCTAGTGGCAACATAGAGCAACAGAAGTGTCGTGTTAAAATTTGCAATTTTGGGGTTCGTTTGGACATTTTTTAATACATTAACAGAGTTTTCTAGGCATTTTATGTGCATAATTCAAATTTGAACTACATGCACATGCTCCAGTGCAGAAAAATGGATTGACATATCAAATGTGTGTCCTTGGGTGCATGCTTAGGTCCCATGCAAGAAATGGTAATGAATTTCAAACACCAAGGCACTATTGATTGCCGGCAAAACGTTGAGATACTTTGTTTTTAAATTCTAGTAAATCCAAAAACTCATCTGAAATTCATGAAACTTGGCATGCTATCATGGAATGGCACCCGACATGCTATGGTATTTTTCGTGTCCATTTTGAGAGAAGGCGCACTCGAATAACAGCCAAAAAAGGCGTTTTGAAACAAATAGATGCCACTTTAACATCTCAAATGTTTTGGATAATTTAAATCGTGTGTGTTCTGTTAACCATATACGTGATGCCATGCGTCACTCTTTTAATGGCTAGGAGGTGCCGTGCGGACAGCTGCTTGACTGAACGGGAGGCATGCGAGCGCAGGCTAACCGAGAGGCGTGCAAGCTGTCCTCCAATGCGCAGGCTTGCCGGGAAGCGTGCAAGCTGTACACCACGCAGGCTCACTAGAAGCAAGCCCTTTGACTTCCATGGCCGCTCGCCTTGCTCGCATCCTCTCCATTAATGGTGCCCAAGCCGCAGTTTAATACGGGCGGCCTTACTGTTCGCCTCCCATTCCCCTCCCGCGGACCTCCACCAACGACATGGTGCAGAAGGATCATCTGCCACTAGTCTTCCAGTTTGGTGAAGTCGACTCCGAGCCGGAGGAGATATAAAATAAGGAGGAATGGGGCCTCATGGACATGGCCCTGAATGAGCTGGCCGCAGCAGTTGCTGCCCCAGCGCCCGCCCCAGCTCCCATCCCCATCCCCGCGCCCACGCCAGCGACCATCCCCGTAGCATTGACGGGCTGGTCGCCGAGCACTATCGCAGAGCTGGAAGCCGCGGGCGTCAGCGAGGTCTCCACGGACCCACGCGAGATCCTATACATGCCAGCACCAGCACCCGTGCCCGTGCACGCACTTACACCCACCGCGGTGCCGGTCCCCGTGCGTTTGCCGGCACACGCCGCGCCCGCACCTGTGCACGCGCCCCCCTCAGCGGCATGGGACGCCGCCATGGACTGCTACCTCACAGCGCCGCAAGTTGCCGTCCTCCCGCGCCCCGCTCGTCGATCACGCGATGACATGATGTTTGATTTCCATGTGAAGAACATTCTGTGCTGCCATGTAGACTTCAATAACAGCGTTTCGAAGGACGAGAATGACAACGCCGGTGCGGCACGCCACCTCCGCCGCCGCCGGAATTAGGTTTTTGGGTTTAATACTGTATCTCGATCATATGAATATAAATTCACAGTGTGACTGAATGAAAGATATGGTTTGAACGAACTTGTGTTTTTCTCTCTGAATGTACAGACTTATCAAACGATTTTCTTTAAAAAAACGTCAATGGTTTTTAAATATAAAACATTGATCGCAAATGTTTTAGATAGAACAACCGTATGCAAACCGACAGCTTCCCTAGGAAGCCAAGGAAAAATGTGCCGGGCAGGATTTGTGCAGCTCTTCATCGCAAATGTTTTAGATAGAACACTCGTATGCAAAGTGAGGGCTATGGTCTTCCCAAGTAAGCCAAGGGAAAATTTGTCACGCAGGATTTGTGCATCTCTTCAACGCAAATGTTTAGATTGAATATGGTATGCAAAGCGAGACTTTGGCGCTAAGCCAAGAGAAAATCTGGCACGCAGGATTTGTACATCCCTTCAACGCAAACGGTTTTTTCGGATGACCCGTGTGCAACCACGCACAGACAATTTGGTAAGATTTGCATCCGTCATATTGGGTATATTGCCATTTGTTAAACTGGAAAGATTGACATTTGTTGATCTAGTAACATTGCCCTTTGTCAACCTTGTTACACTGCTGTGACACCCTGATTTTGGCAACTTTTAGTTTGCAAACTTTTCTTGGTTTTATTTGAAATTTGAATGCTTTTTGAACCTTTTCATTGGTCTTGGAAACTTTTGAATCTTTTCCAAGTAGTCCAAAGCCTCATCATCTTGCCAAAACCCTGCCAAGTATGTCAAGGACCCAAATCCCAATTTAAATCAATTTCAAAAGCCATTTTCTTTTATTTGAGAATTTAGGGCATTACTATGGGTTGTGAAGCCACCTATAGTTTGGATGCTCAGAAAATTCTCAAATAATTCTCTAAAATACTTTGGACCATATCTTTCTCCAATATCCAAAAATATTCCATGGCCTAGTTCAAATATTTTGCAAAATAATTCATTTTTGTTCCTGGTCAGTCTAAACCTTTGTGAAGGAAGCACCTGCTAGGTTTGTCCAAATGCTCTGAAATTTTTGTGGCATGAGGACAACTACAAATGACTTCCCTCCACCAAGTTTCAGCCTCAGGAGATCAACCAAGTGAGCAGTACCTCAATATTCACATTCTGGACCAGATTTGCAGGTTACACATGACCTACCCTCAAACTTCAACCAAACCACCTCAAACTTGGTCAGTTTGGAGTCCTTCCAACGAGGATCACTCCAGACAATCTCTTTGGCTCCATCCCTAGCTCTCCACCTCTCTAGATCCCTCTCTTCTTTGCTGTCAGGAAGTGTTGTTGAGGTTACCATTCATCTCAGACCAAACCAAGCCATACCATGGGTACAGGTGAAGTGAGGGATTGAAGGTCAATGCGCCGAACAAGTTTTGCCAGACCTACGTGGCCCCCTGGTGCCAACCACCATGGTGAGCACAGCGATGGCATGCTTGGCGCCGCGCTCTGTGCCGTGCCAGGCTCGGGTCGCGTCGGGACTGGATGCTCGCACAGCCGTGCGTAGTCCAAGCATGCGGACATCGCCCCTGGTTGACATCTAGCCCTTCCAGTGCCTTCGCCCTCACCGGAGATGCCCTAGCTGGCCGAAACGCCTTCGCCGCACTGTGAGGCCCGTGCGACCATAGTTGCGGTGCCGCTCGTCCTCTTCGTCCCGTGCGGTCTCTTCGAGCATTCAATGCTGCTGCTCTCTCCCGTCCTCTCGCCGCAAGAAGCCAGCCAGCGAGGCGTACCTCACGCCGGCGACGTGGCCCGCTTCGAGCCGCATCCAGAGAGATCGCTGAGCGCCTCTTCTCGGCTATAAATAGCCCCGTCTAGCCTCGCTGAGCTCCTTACCCCTCCCCCTCCATCCTCCACTGCCTCCCCAAGCAAGAGCCAAGGCCGAGAGGCCCTTTGGCCTCGAGCTTCACCGGAGCTCCTCCGCTGCCCTCGTTCGATATCCAGCCACCTCCACTCCACCTCCGCCTCGCCTGAGCCCTTCAGCATGATCAGTGGGTTCTGCTAGTCCTTCCTGAGCTCTCGCCTCGCCGGATTGTTGCCGGATTGGGCTCCTCCGTCGACCACCATAGCGCTCGTCTACCGGAGAAGAAGGGCGCCGCGCCGTCCGTCCATCTCCGGGGGAGCTACGGGTACCGGGAAGACCGTCTTCAAGCGCCCGATCCATCCCCACCATCCACGAGCCCAACCGCCATCGCTATCGCCGGCAGTCACCGCCGGTGAGCCGCCCCTCTTCTCTGCTCTCTCTCTCCCCTCTGTTTTAAACGAAGGGCCCCACCCGTCAGCGACTTACCGAAGCGGTAAGTGGACGCGCATTGGCGTTTTACGCCTTCGACGCGGCCCATTCGGAGTTTTTTCTAATTTTGAATTATTAACATAGTTGACAAGTAGCTTTGACTATGAATAACTTTTTACAGAAAAGTCCAATTGACCTGATTCTTTTTGCATTGTGTTTGTACCAAAGTCCTTTATTTTCTGACCAAGTTTGGTATTTTCCCAACATCCACAAAATTGTTGGTGAATAAAAAGGCTTTATGTGACATTTTCCTTTGCCCTTTAAAAATGTTTTCAGAAGGAGATTCTTGTGGATTTGAAGACCAGGAGTTTCTGAACCACCCAACTAATCAAGGCAAGCCAAGACATCCATATTATGAAGCATTTCATAGAATTGCATAAATTCATATTCATTTCTTGCATTTCATTAACATAGATTATTCAAAGTAAATTATTTAAATGCCTTATGTTGATAACTCAAGCTGAAATGTTGAACCACCGTGCTTGATAAATGAAACTTAGTTGGTTGATCAAGATTCACCTCTCCGGGCTTACCCGTGCAGCCACATTCGCCAGTATGGGACGGCCTTGACTTGGTCAGGCTCCGTGCTCTTTCACCGGTACCTCCAGACAGGGAGGGTTATGCGTGCGTGCTGCCCTGATCAGGTAGACGGCGATAACCCTGTGAGCCCAGTTGAGTTTTGTGCCAGCGTCCCCATTTCAGAAAGTTTAGTTTGGCCACGACGATGGCAGGTGTCACGAGGTGACACAGGGGGGCCACCCAGGGCAGGACTCCGGGGAAGAATGAATGCTGGTGGTACGATGGGAGAGTCACGGGTCAGGCATGTTTCGTTGGAGCAACGCTGATCCACCCGAATGGGATTATGAGGTCAGGTGCTCCATAGTGTGGGTAAAGTGCGCAACCTCTGCAGAGTGTAAAATCTATTTGAATAGCCGCATCCACGGTATTGGATAGCCCGTCCAGACCTCTCTAAGTGATCAACCATAATAACCATAGTAATGATGGAAGAACTTGTCTTATGAGCGGAAGTACTCGTGGCATCGAGTATTCCGAGGGTTGTGAGACAACCCGGATATGAGTAAGTTAATAACAATGCAGGAGAAGACTGAGACGGAGGTCCCGATGTCCGTGTTGCGATGCCTAGGATGTGTCCTCACAAGTGTCCCTCTGGATGGAGATACTATCATGTTCCGCTACGCAGTAGTCTTCCGCTGTAGTATTCCGCAGAAATACCGAGACCTGATATGTTTGATAAATAATGTAGATACTGTTATAGCACCAGATGTGCTTTTGGCCTCGATGATCATGTAATATATAAGCTTGTACTCGACTATTATCAATAAAAGTTCAGCTATGTTCTGTTCCAAGTTGTTGTGTGTTTCCAGAAGACATGATATCTAGGTTGGAAACACTGGTAAACCGGTTCTCTAAGCCGGGGTGCCACAATGCTTGGTATCAGAGCCAGGCTAACTGTAGGACACCCTAGGTAACCCGCGCTAGGATTGCGATTAGCATAGGACACTACTAGGAAAAGGCTAATTAGTGGCGCACCTGTTTTGGCCATTAATGGCGCACTACAGGTGCGCCACTATCATCACGCCACTAGTAACAAATACTAATGGCGCACCCCTGGTGCGCCATTAGTATACAAGACAATAGTGGCGCACCTGGCAGTGCGCCATTAATATGTCAAACGATGCGCCATTACTATCTGACTTAGTAATGGCGCACCACATAGAAGTGCGCCATTACTAACAATTTTTTTTCAAATTTTTTTTTCAAAATTTTGTTTTGAAATTTTTTTTCTGACTTAGTAATGGCGCACCACATAGAAGTGCGCCATTACTAACAATTTTTTTTCAAAATTTTTTTTTTCAAAATTTTCTTTCGTTTTTTTCTTAATCTCGGGTCACTATGGCTTAATCTCGGGTCAATATGCTTAATCTCAAGTCAAATCGCACTAAGTGGTCAAACTTCCCGGTAGGTCATCCATCCTCACACTACTCCAGCCTAAGCACGCTTAACTTCGCAGTTCTATCCAACCCCAGCACCACCTCACTTAACAAGCACTTGTTGATATATCTATCATATCAATCCTATTAAACCTTGTTGATGTCTAGGACTTTGTTCATGTTCATGAGTGTGATGAAATTTTGAAAAAATATTTCAAACTTCCCGGTCATATTACGTACTCCCTCCGTTCCATAATGTAGTGCCTATAGATTATTTCAAAAGTCAAACATTACAAACTTTGACCATATTTATAGAGAAAAATAAGTACATCTAGAATACCAAATGCACATCATTGGATACATTATGAGTTATATTTTCAGAGTGTACATGTTTGATATTGTAGAGGTAGATAGTTTTCTCTATACACTTGGTCAAAGTTGGCAAAGTTTGACTTTCAGAAAAATCTATAGGCACTACATTGTGGAATGGAGGGAGTATCATATTTTGAAAAAAAAATTCCAAAAAAAAATTCGAAACCAATTTTTTTTTCTGTTACTAGTGGCGCACCTAGCAAATGGTGCGCCACTAGTAAGTTTGAATTTTTTTCCATTTTTCCCCCCTCTAGATCTTAAAAGCCCCGTATCTTTCGTTCTATTAGGTTTTTGGGGATTCTGAAAATGTTCAACGGGGTTCCCATATAAAAAACTTTTTCATCGGAGTTCGTATGCAAAAGTTATGCCCATTTTACAAATTCTCGAGAGATTTTGCAAAAAAGTCGAAAATTCATGTTTGTAAATTTTGCTAACAACTAGACCACATATCACATGGGAATCTTATTTTCTTTTATTTTTTTGACATTTCTATCATTTTCTTTTATTTTTTTTGAAACTGAAAAGGCGGTCCACGGGGTGGGGGGGGTGGTGCATTTGGTGAATTTTTTGTAAGACTCAGAAAGTTAGTAATGGCGCACCACTTTTCCAATGCGCCATTAGTAACCCTGGTTACTAATGGCGCACCTGTTACGTGGTGCGCCATTACTAGTTTTGCAAAAAAAAATTATAATTGTTAGTAGTGGCGCACCGTGGTTGTGGTGCGCCATTACTAGTTTGAACTAGTAATGGTGCACTGTACCCAGGTGTGCCATTACTAGTTTTGAAAAAAAATAAAAAAAAAATTTGTTAGTAGTGGCGCACATAGTTTGTGGTGCGCCATTACTAGTTAAAACTAGTAATGGCACACTGTGCCCTGGTGCGCCATTAATAGTTTTGGAGAAATAAAAAAAATTGCTAGTAATGGCGCACCTTGTGTCTGGTGCGCCATTAGTAATGAGGACACTAATGGCGCACCTGTATTTGGTGCGCCACTGCTATATAGCAGTGGTGCACCACATACATGATGCGCCATTAATGTCCGTATTAGCTATAGCCCTTTTCCTAGTAGTGGGACTTTGAGTGTGCATCTTGCTTGTTGCAATTGATTATTGCATGCCATATCTCATGCATCATAATTCATTATGTTACTAACCATTGGCATTGTGAGTGTAGATGGCACCAGTTCCATATCATTTCCATCATGAGCCAGAACCCCACACTTTTCCAGCTCTGCTTCGTAGCATCTGGCTTCAGCTGTATCCCAACAGTGACGACCCGGTGTACTAGGTGTTTCGGGAGCAGTTGGGCGAGTCAGCATATGAGTACCATGCAGTGGCTTACATGACCGTGACTTCGGATATTGGAAGCTCTTCTCGCTCTTCCAAGGGCAGAGTGGTTTCTACTCCGAAGCTGGCGATCCAGTTTGCTGCCATGGAGGCTATTACTGACTTGCGCTTCGACGAGGTCGAGATGCAGACCTATCCAGGTTTCTTCCACTATCCCACTCTGTCGCCTACGACAGGGCGAGTCCTTTTCTCACCTGTTAACCCGGCGTGTGATCATGCGGCTGGTGTTTTGTCTCGCTACCTGAACGCCAGTTATCGTAAGATCATTTCCTTGGCTGAGGAGTTGTGTTGTGTTCAGGAGGCACTTGCAGCAGTGACTCCAGCTCCTCCTCCTCCTGTAGTTCCACCCAGTTATCCTCCACCAGTTCCACCCCCATGTGTGCTTGATACCCCTTCTGGTTTTTCTGGACCATCAGGATTATCGTCTGGTAGTCAACTCGAGACCCCAGCTGAGTGGGCCTCACTCTTAGCCACTCCTGCTCTGCCGATGCTGAAGCGACGTGCTCTTTCTTCCGCCGAGGGAGAGCCGTCTCAGCAGCGACATCGCGTCTCCTTTAACCCGGTGACTCACATCATCAGTTCTGATTCTGATTCAGGATCTGACGATGAGGACTCTTCAGATGGGAAGTGTTCATATCACCAATGCACTACACTAGAGTTTGAGTAGTAATGCATGAATCTTTGCATATGCCGACTGTCATATGAGCAGTCTAGCCATGATATTCCCCTACTAGCTTGCCATGTATGATGTTGGGTTATCTTGTTTTCTTTATTCGCCTTTTTCATGAATTTTCTTTTGGTGTCATATTACTGTAATTCTCCTTATGGATGTTGCTCATCGATTCGGTGTTTGCCATGGGAACAAAAATTAGGATGAAGAAAGGAAGTAGCAGTCAAGGCGGCGATGGAAACCCCGTCCGTTGATCAGCCAGGCAGGCAGGGCAACCGCCCGAAGACTTACCACCACCACCACCTTAAGCACCAACCACAGATTAGATAATGAGAATGTTTGAGGAAAAGAGGCACCAAGACCTCATGGAATTTCTCAAGAGTATGCAGACAATAGTAGGTCAGAATAATGGCAGTAGGGTGCATTCTAAACTATCTGACTTCCAGCGCACAAAACCACCCAACTTTGGTCAGGCCGTGGATCCTATTGAGGCTGATGAATGGTTAAGGACCATGGAGAAGAAATTGGACATTACTCTTTTTGAAGAAGCTGATAAAGTCCCATTTGCCATCCATTATCTCGAAGGTCCGGCAGCCATATGGTGGGACAACACCAAGTTAATGTGGCCTGCTGAAGAGATTTCCTGGGAGAAATTCAAAGAGCTGTTCCGCAAGTATCATATCCCCACGGGTATCATGAAAGTGAAACAGAGAGAATTCCTAGCTCTCACACAAGGAAACATGTCTGTGGGAGAATACTTAAACAAGTTCAACAATTTGGCTCGGTACTCTCCTCATGATGCGGCCACCGAAGAAAGGAAAATAGACCGGTTCCTCGGAGGACTTAATAACGCCCTCCGATGTCAGCTATGCATGTTGGACTTCCCTGATTTCCAGACATTGGTGGATAAGGCCTTCATCTCCGAACGAGAACACAAGTCTGGGAATGATTATCATAAGAGGAAGTTCGAGCCCAAGAAGGACAACAGGGAGCCATATGCACAAAAGCTGCGCAGTTGGCAGCCAGGGCCATCTGAAAACAAACCCATGTGGAACAATGGTGGCAACAACAGCAAGCCAGGCAACCAGAACTAGACCTTTGGCAAGCAGCCAGTCATAGAGGACTGCCGCCGCAACAACACCTATTTCACTTGTGGCCAAAGTGGACACTACGCCAAGCAGTGCCCTACTAATAACGGGAAGCAATCTGCTGATCACAAGCCACAAGTCAATCACCTTGGATGCCGCCCCAACCACAACTTCAGCCATAGATGCGTCCACCACATCTCTGCCGAAGAAGTCTGGGAACCTCTAGACATTGTCCTTGGTATGTTTTCTGTCAATAACATACCTGCAGTAATTTTATTTGATTCTGGGGCTTCCCACTCGTTTATTTCGCGAAGTTTTGCCACCTTGCACAAATTTTCTCCTTCACTTTTGGACAAAATCATGGTGGTACAATCCCTTGGCTCTATGCTCAGAACAAATATAATATACAAGGGGCTGGAAATCTCCATCCATGGAGTCAAATTCTCAGCTACCTTTGTTGCCATTGAATCTCCAGGACTGGACATAATACTGGGGATGGACTGGTTGTCACCGCACCAAGTGTATATCAGTTGTGCCACCAGAACGGTGACATTGGTGATCCCCACCAGATAAACCGTCCAATTTCTGGCTAGCAGAATGATAACAAGAAAGGGCACGGCATATCAGACCACTGTTACAGATATGAACCTGATCCCAGTAGTCTGCGAGTTCCCGGATGTGTTCCTTGAGGAATTACCAGGAATGCCGCCCGACCGAGAATTCGAGTTTGCGATCAAGGTAATTCCCGGTACAGCCCCGATATACAAGAAATATTATCGTATGCCAGGCCCAGAGCTGGCAGAGCTAAAGAAGCAGTTAGACGAATTGCTACAGAAAGGATATATTCGTCCAAGCATCTCGCCATGGGGGTCACCAGTATTATTTGCCAAGAAGAAGGATGGAAGTTTACGAATGTGCGTAGACTATCGCCAGCTTAACGAGGTCACTATCAAGAACAAGTACCCACTTCCTCGAAATGATGACTTATTCGACCAGTTGAATGGAGCACGGGTATTCTCTAAGTTCGACCTCAGAATAGGATATCATCAACTAAAAATCCGAAAGGAGGATATCCCCAAGACAGCGATCACCACTCGTTATGGACTATATGAATTTACAGTTATGGCGTTTGGATTGACCAACGCTCCAGCCTACTTCATGAGTATGATGAACAAAGTCTTCATGGACTTTCTGGACAAGTTTGTAGTGGTGTTCATTGATGACATCCTGATATACTCTATGGATGAAGAGGAGCATAAACAACATCTCAGAGCTGTCTTGGAAAGGTTGAGAACCCATCGCTTATATGCCAAGTTCAGTAAGTGTGAATTTTGGCTGAAAGAGGTGGGATTCCTTGGACATATTCTGTCAGAGAAAGGGATAGCTGTTGATCCCAGTAAGGTTACTGCGGTCTTGAACTGGAAGACACCAGTTACGGTGACTGAAGTCCGTAGTTTCCTGGGTTTGGCAGGCTACTACCGTCGCTTCATTGAAGGCTTTTCTAAGATAGCCAAGCCACTGACGGAATTATTGAAAAAGAACCAAAGGTTTTTCTGGACTGAGGAGTGCGACAGCAGTTTCCAGGATTTAAAGACAAGGCTAACCACAGCCCCTGTCTTAGTCCTCCCAGACATTCACAAGAGTTTCGACATATATTGCGACGCATCCAGGCATGGAATTGGATGTGTGCTAATGCAAGAGGGAAAGGTTGTAGCTTATGCATCACGACAGCTATGACCTCATGAGGAGAACTATCCCACACATGACTTGGAGCTAGCTGCTGTGGTTCATGCCCTGAAGATTAGGAGGCATTATCTTATTGGACAACGATGTGAGATATACACAGACCATAAGAGTCTCAAGTATATTTTCACTCAAGCCGACCTGAACCTCAGACAGCGAAGATGGCTTGAGCTAGTCAAGGATTATGATGTTGGAATAAACTATCATCCAGGGAAAGTGAATGTGGTCGCTGATGCCCTGAGCAGGAAACAAGCTGTTGTGAATGCACTAGTCGAGGGTATGCATCCGAGCTTACAAGAAGAGTTGGTCAAGCACAATTTGGTGCTATGCGGCCCAATGACCCCGGACACGTTGGAAATTACTTCAACCCTCATGGAGGAAATCAATGAAGCACAGAAGTCAGATGAAGAAATTCGAAAGATCAAGGAGTTAATTCAGCAAGGGAAGGCCAAGTCCTTCCGTATAGATGAACAGGGTACCGTGTGGTTCGAGAAACGAATCTGTGTGCCGAATTAGAACAACTTGAGGCAACAAATACTCAAGGAAGCACATGAGTCCGCATATTCGATCCACCCGGGAAGTACCAAGATGTATCAGGACTTGAGAGAAACTTTTTGGTCGTCAGGAATGCGGAAAGATATAGCATACTACGTCGCCTGCTGTGACATTTGTAACAAGGTCAAAGCTAAGCATCAGAAACCCGCTGGGCTACTGCAAACTTTACCGGTGCCCAGTGGAAGTGGGACGACATATGTATGGATTTTATTATGGGACTGCCCAAGTCCACGAGAGGCAATGATGCTATTTGGATCATTGTAGACATCCTCATGAAAGTGGCTCACTTTATCCCAGTAAAGACCACTTTCAACGCAAATCAGCTGGCACAACTCTACATGTCCTGGATAGTCAGTCTGCACGGAGTACCAAAGTCTATCACTTCAGATAGGGGTTCCCTATTTACCTCAGCATTCTGGCTATGGCTACATCAAGCTTTGGGAACCATGCTAAAACATAGTACAACATACCATCCACAGACAGACGGACAGACCGAGCGAGTGAACCAAATATTAGAGGATATGCTTTGGTTATGTGCTCTCTCCCATGGACCTAAATGGGAGGATAGTTTGCCGTATGCGGAATTCTCCTACAACAACAGCTATCAGGCAAGTCTCAAGATGTCGCCTTTTAAGGCATTGTACGGACGGAAGTGCCGCACACCGCTGAACTGGTCCCAAACAGGAGATAGTCACATCTTTGGTACGGAATTGATGCTCGAGGCTGAAAGGCAAGTCAAAGATATTCAAGAGCGTCTGCAAGCAGCCAAGTCCTGACAAAAGAGCTATTACGACCCAAAACACCAGGAAGTAACTTTCGAGCCTGGAGACTATGCTTACCTGCGAGTAACCCCTATGAAGGGAGTAAAGAGGTTTGGCACCCGGGGCAAGTTGGCCCCAAGATACATCGGTCCCTTTCCAGTGATTGCTAGGAAGGGCAGAGTCGCATATCAGTTGGAATTGCCACCAGCATTGTCAGACATTCATGATGTTTTTCACATCTCACAGTTAAGGAAATGCATTGCACCCCCAGCCAAACAAGCGGATGTGAGTGAATTAGAATTGGCTAAGGATTTGACTTATGAGGAAAAACCTGTCAGGGTCTTGGATGAGATGGAAAGAACCACGAGGAGTAAGGTGATAAGATTTTACAAGGTGCTATGGGAGCACCACACTGAGGAAGAGGCCACTTGGGAAAGAGAAAATTTTCTAAGATCCGCATATCCATATTTGTTCCCTGAGCAACCGAATCTCGAGGACGAGATTCATCCTAAGGGGGTAGGTTTGTGACGCCCTGATTTTGGCAACTTTTTCTTTTCAAACTTTTCTTGGATTTATTTGAAATTTGAATGATTTTTAAACCTTTTCATTGGTCTTGGAAACTTTTGAATCTCTTCCAAGTAGTCCAAAGCCTCATCACCTTGCCAAAACCCTGCCAAGTATCTCAAGGACCGAAATCCCAATTTAAATCATTTTCAAAAGCCCTTTTCTTTTATTTGAGAATTTAGGGCATTACTATGGGTTGTGAAGCCACCTATAGTTTGGATGCTCAGAAAATTCTCAAATAATTCTCTAAAATACTTTGGACCATATCTTGCTCCAATATCCAAAAATATTCCATGGCCTAGTTCAAATATTTTGCAAAACAATTCATTTTTGTTCCTGGTCAGTCTGAACCTTTGTGAAGGAAGCACCTGCTAGGTTTGTCCAAATGCTCTAAAAATTTTGTGGCATGAGGACAACTACAAATGACTTCCCTCCACCAAGTTTCAGCCTCAGGAGATCAACCAAGTGAGCAGTACCTCAACATTCACATTTTGGACCAGATTTGCAGGTTACACATGAACTACCCTCAAACTTCAACCAAACCGCCTCAAACTTGGTCAGTTTGGAGTACTTCCAATGAGGATCACTCGAGACAATCTCTTTGGCTCCATCCCTAGCTCTCCACCTCTCCAGATCCCTCTCTTCTTTGCTGTCTGGAACTGTTGTTGAGGTTACCATTCATCTCAGACCAAACCAAGCCAAACCATGGGTACAAGTGAAGTGAGGGATCGAAGGTCGACGTGCCGGACAAGTTTTGCCAGACCTACGTGGCCCCCTGGTGCCAAGCACCATGGTGAGCATGGCGATGGCATGGTTGTCGCCGCGCTCTGTGCCGCGCCAGGCTCGGGTCACGTCGGGACTGGACGTTCGCGCAGCCGTGCGTTGTCCAAGCATGCCGACATCGCCCCTGGTTGACATCTAGCCCTCCCAGTGGCTTCGCCGGCCGCCACGCCATCGCCGCACTGTGAGGCCCATGCAGCCATAGTTGCGGCGCCGCTCGACCTCTTCCTCCCATGCGGTCTCTTCGAGCATTCAATGCTGCTGCTCTCTCCCGTCCTCTCGCTGCAAGCAACCAGCCAGCAAGGCGTACCTCTCGCCGACGATGTGGTCTGCTTCGAGCCGCATCCAGAGAGATCGCCAAGCGCCTCTTCTCGGCTATAAATAGCCCCGTCCAGCCTCACTGAGCTCCTCGCCCCTCTCCCTCCATCCTCCACTGCCTCCCCAAGCAAGAGCCAAGGCCGAGAGGCCCTCTGGCCTCGAGCTTCACCAGAGCTCCTCCGCCGCCCTCGTTCCATATCCAGCCACCTCCACCCCACTTCCGCCTCCCTTGAGCCCTTAAGTGTGATTAGTGGGTTCTGCTGGTCCTCCCTGAGCTCTCGCCTCGCCGGATTGTTGCCGGATTGGGCTCCTCCATCGACCACCGTAGTGCTTGTCCGCCGGAGAAGAAGGGCGTCGCGCCATCCGTCCATCTCTAGGGGAGCTATGGGTACTGGGAAGACCGTCTTCAAGTGCCCGATCCATCCCCACCATCCACGAGCCCAACCGCCGTCGCTATCGCCGGCAATCACCGTCGGTGAGCCGCCCCTCTTCTCTGCTCTCTCTCTCTCCCCTCTGTTTTAAATGAATGGCCCTACCCGTGAGCGACTTACCGAAGCAGTAAGTGGACGCGCATCGGCGTTTTACGCCTTCGACACGGCCCGCTCGGAGTTTTTCTAATTTTGAATTATTAACAGAGTTGACCAGTAGCTTTGACTGTGAATAACTTTCTACAGAAAAGTCCAATTGACCTGATTCTTTTTGCATTGTGTTTGTACCAAAGTCCTTTATTTTCTGACCAAGTTTGGTATTTTTCCAACGTCCACAGAATTGTTGGTGAATAAAAAGGCTTTATGTGACATTTTCCTTTGCCATTTAAAAATGTTTTCAGAAGGAGATTCTTGTGGATTTGAAGACCAGGAGTTTCTGAACCACCCAATTGATCAAGGCAAGCCAGGACATCCATATTATGAAGCATTTCATAGCATTGCATAAATTCATATTCATTTCTTGCATTTCATTAACATAGATTATTCAAAGTAAATTATTTAAATGCCTTATGTTGATAACTCAAGCTGAAATGTTGAACCACCATGCTTGATAAATGAAACTTAGTTGGTTGATCAAGAGTCACCTGTCCGGGCTTACCCGTGCGGCCACATTCGCTGGTATGGGACGGCCTTGACTTGGTCCGGCTCCGTGCTCTTTCACCGGTACCTCCAGACAGGGAGGGTTATGCGTGCGTGCTGCCCTGATCTGGTAGACGGCGATAACCCTATGAGCCCAGTTGAGTTTTATGCCGGCGTCCCCGTTTGGGACAGTTTAGTTTTGCCACGACGGTGGCAGGTGTCATGAGGTGACACAGGGGGGCCACCCAGGGCAGGACTCCGTGGGAGAATGAATGCCGGTGGTACGATGGGAGAGTCACGGGTCAGGCAGGTTTCGTTGGAGCAACGCTGATCCACCTGAATGGGATTATGAGGTCAGGTGCTCCATAGTGTGGGTAAAGTGCGCAACCTCTGCAGAGTGTAAAATCTATTCGAATAGCCGCATCCACGGTATTGGACAGCCCATCCATACCTCTCTAGGTGATCAACCGTAATAACCATAGTAATGATGGAAGAACTTGTCTTATGAGCAGAAGTACTCGTGGCATCAAGTATTCCAAGGGTTGTGAGACAACCCGGATATGAGTAAGTTAATAACAATGTAGGAGAAAACTGAGACGGAGGTCCCGATGTCCGTGTTGCGAAGCCTAGGATGTGTCCTCAGCAGTGTCCCTGTGGATGGAGATACTATCATGTTCTGCTATGCAGTAGTCTTCCGCTGTAGTATTCCGCAGAAATATCGAGGCCCTGATATGTTAGATAAATAATGTAGATACTGTTATAGCACCAAATGTGCTTTTGGCCTTGATGATCATGTAATATATAAGCTTGTACTCGACTATTATCAATAAAAGTTTAGCTATGTTCTGTTCCAAGTTGTTTTGTGTTTCCAGAAGACATGATCTCTGGGTTGGAAACACTGGTAAATCGGTTCTCAGAGCCGGGGTGCCACAACTGCCATTTTGTCAAAATATGCAGCTAAAAATCATTAGCACTATCTAATTTTTGCAACTAAAATTTAGTAATTAAGCATAGATTTCATTCATATATTAAGCAGTCATTCTTTGTACAAACAGTTCAACTCGACAGCTGAACCGAGCAAACTTTTTCCCAATTGTTGCCAACCACGTACTGAAATAGCTAGTTCAACTATATATACTAGCTAATTTTAAGTACGTTGTACAGTTCCACCACTTCTATAGTCAGATGAACTGAACAAAATCGCCCCTAAATACTACTACTACGGAGGGGCTTTGTACTACTTCTAGCAGCCTCTCCTCTTCCGAGCGTGCTCAGTAAGAGGCAGAGGAGGAGGAGCCTTCCGACGAGCTGGACAACTGCAATACGGGGCCTGCCGCTGCTGCACCTTCAGCGACGCTCATCTCGAACACCCTCTGTCGCTCTAGACGCCCCCTCTCGAAGCGGCAGGACTCCTCGTAGATCTCCTGATTCCTCGCCTCTGCGGCGGCGTGTGCTGCGGCCACGGCGGCGGTAAGGCTCTTTGTGTGCTCGACGAGGCGCTCCTCCTCCTCCCGCAGGAACTCGATGTAGCGCGCAAGGTCGCTGACACATGTGCGGTCCTCCACCTTCGCCTCCCACCTTCGGGCGGCGGTGGCGGAGCGGGTGATGACCCCGGCGGTTGACGGTGGGCTGACGGCCACAGCGGCCGACGATGGGGTGGCGGCCACGACGGCCACCTCCCGCCTTCGGGCCACGGTGGCGGAGCGGCCTATGGCTCTGGCTTTTGACGGTGGTGTGGTGGCCACGGCGACAGACGGTGGGGTGGAGGCAATGGCAGTTGGCAAGAGCTGCCAACGGGTAGCGACGGCGGAGCATGTGGTGGGTGTTCCGCGAACACCCAACAGGGACGCCACGCGCACTACACTACACCGGGGACTACGCCGCCGCCGCGGTGTAGCCTCCCAGCTGGAGATGTCCTCTGATGATGGCGGAGTGGTTGAGCGACGACGACGGATCGGTGACATTGGGGATTGTGGGAGAAGCAGACAAGATAAGCTACAGGGAGGGAGGGGAAAATGCGACGCAGGACTCAGCGGCCGTGAGGGTTTATATAGCAGGCCGGTAAGCATTGGGATTATGGGGGATTTCACCGAGTCAGGCGGGAAGCTTGCACGGGAACCTGCGCGGGAACGGGCTCACCCACTTGGAGCCACCGTTTGGCCAAAAGAACGCCCCCGCACGCGGCTCAAGCTTGCATTGTAAGCCGTCTGCGGCAGTGGGGTGACAAGACGTGTGAGAGGAGGATGAAAGGACACATACACATATGGTTAATAAAAAAAGTTTGCAATTTAATTACCTACTACCCCTGTCCTGGTTTATAAGTCATCTATGTATTTTTGTGCCAAACTTTGACTAGAGATTTAACTAATAAAATACGAATGCATGTTGCGAAAGATTATATCGTTGGATTCGTATTTGAACATAGTTTCCAATTATATAATTTTTATAACATGCATTAACATTTTGTTGGTTAAATTTAAGGTCAAAATATGGCACAGAATATAAAGGGGACTAATAGACCAAGACGGAGGTAGTAGCACACGGCCGCTCTCTATGCAGCATCGCAACTGCCGGCCGGCTTGTAGACGACCATTCCCTGCGTGTTCAACTACTCTATGCATGTGGTTGCTCGGGGTTGAGGCGGCCGCGGCACGCTCTGCTCGCGTCCCGTCACGCGTGCTCTACTCTCGCATCCCTTCGGGCACTCTGCCCTCGTCCCTCCACACGCGCTGCCAGTGTTTGGGGCTGGCACACGATCATGTACGTTCATGCTGCCATTATGCATGCAGTTGCGCCGGGCGCGGTGCCACGATGCAGTTACCCGCTGCAAAAACTTTCATGAGGACGCACCGAGAATCCAGGCTGCCCGGCCCCCATTTATTCCTGCGGCCATTTACCTTCATCTCTCGCGCCACACAACACAATAAGCACACCCACGATGACACATATAGATAGGATATCCAGTGGTTCCAATGGCGCTCCCCATGGCTCCAATGACACTCCCAGCGGCTGACGACGACAACGGGGGGCGGTTAATCACGCATCATGTAGTGGACACCCACATGAGGGGGAAGGCCCTCTCGGTGGTGTACATGAACAAGCCGGCCTCGGTGGAGAGCTCCATCCGAACTATGGAGCAATTACTTGCTGAGGACAAGTACCAAGTGGTCGGCTTCGACCTCGAGTTCACCAGCGGTTGTGCCGGGCATGATCAGAAGGTTACGTCGCCCAGTTGTGCGTGCAACATGACGTCCTCGTCTACCACTACCACCTGGCCACAAGGCCTTGCGAGCGTTCCTCTAGGTTTATCAATGGCTCCGACTATAGTTTCGCTACGGTAGACACCACCAACGATCTAAAAGCGCTCAAGGTTTCGGTCTTGACCTGCAAGAATCTTGTCAACATCCATGACTACTACAAGGTCTGGGGCAGCGACAACAACAAACAGAACTCCATGGTTGACCTCGCATCGGCCATCATCGACCCCTACTACATGAAGATGAAGGATGAGTGCAAGAAGGACAAGAATGCCTGGCACAGTGTCTGGCATCAGAGACTAGATGAAGAACACGTCAAGTATGAGGCCAAGGATGCGTACACAAGCTAAGAGATGTACAACGGATCGTTGACATGAGGAATTGTCTTCTTCCTGCCCCAGACGAGGGATCGAGCCACAGAGCAGTGGCCGGAGTGTCACAAGAAGTAAATGACTAGACGATCATTTCTCCTAGTTTAGAATGCATGCAATTGTTTACTGAGGTGTGTGCAAATGATCTGTATAGTCACTTATGTAATTGGATGTTTATTTCAGTTATATATATATATATATATATATATATATATATATATATATATATATATATATATATATATATATTGTTATTCTTCTGTAGACAGAGCAAATCACATGGTTTATTAGCAGCAATCGTCTATGTTATTATTGGTCTTCGCACACATTTCTGATTACGGACCTGTTTGCCGCGTATGACACACATCTTGTTCGGGAGAACTATTTCTGTTGTCTTGGCTCATCGCAAACAGTTCATCCAAGTGAACTGCATGCCCTCCATCACGCACACCTTGATCTGGCTGACCGTTTCTATTGTGTTGCCTAATCACACACAGTTCATCCTAGTGAACTGTATGCCATATATCACACACACCCTCATCTGGCTGCCCGTTTCTGTTGCTCTGTCTCATCGCAAATAGTTCTGCTGGATTAACCGTTTTCCACACATCGCACACGCAACTCTAATCTGAATCATTTTTTATGTCACCGCCATCGCAAATGTTTTGTATCTTTTTTGACGGCTTTATTACATCACCGTTTGTGATTAATGCATCACACATAGTTTCGTCGAAGGGTCTCTGATTCGACTGTCGCGTTTGGACCAACCTGCAGTAGTGGTTGCACGCCTGAGCCCTGAACGGACTGGGAATGTTGGCATGGTGGTGCGCCCGGGCAGCGGTGACCCTGTTGGGCGAGCGGCTCATGACCTCCTGTTAGTCCAGTGTCTCCTCCTAAAGCCATGCCGTCCGGGGACGGCAAGTCGCCGGTGAGGTAGGTGACTGGGGGCGAGTAGAGATCGGAAGCACAGCAGAACAGAGGGGAATCGGGGTCTGGGCCGACCCAAAATCCCAGGGTGGGCCGCGGCCCACCATGGCCACCCTGTAGATCCACACCCCAGCGGCGTACATGCATTTTCGAAACTAAATTTGGAACATTTAGCTGACCAATTAAATGACTCTATTTTTATAATATCATATTCGTATTTTAACAACTAAGCTTGTTTAGCTTGATGGGTGGAGGAGTGCTATTATGACATGAAGCACGTAGGCTGATCGTATAGTGATCATAAAAGGGGGGGAAACCCTAAGCATGATCAATTAAACCCTATTATGACTGTGCCATGGCAGATTTGAAGCTGCAAACCGTAGAAATGCTACTGAGCGACCATTGTTTGGTTCGAACTAAGAACTAAATTCTAAGAGATGAAAAGAAAGTACAGTAACCAAGTTAGGATATATTTTCTGGTTGAGATCAAAAAGTTGAGCAGATATAAAGTAGTACCACCTCTCTTGTGGCACCGTGTAGGCATCTGGGGTGTGATGGCTGTTGGTGGCGTGCAAGCAGATCTGCGACCGTAGACGGGTGCATCGGGGGATAAGTCCCATTGCGGTGGACGAGAAGATCATTGGAGCGGCCTCGGCAAGGAGGACGACGGCGCCGATGAAGCAAGAGGACGCGATGCAAGGCTCCTGGTCTATCACCATGGATGAGAAACGTCCATCTCTAGCAGTGAACGACGCGGTCTTGGTAGGTGCTCTGGCATGGTGGAGGACGACGGCGATGGATGGGGTGGCAGACGGAGGAGGCTGGTGTGGGGATGGTGTTCTAGCGCGGACGGTGTATGAATGGGACAATGGAGGGAGGGGTACGAGAACCACGTCTTTGCGACACGCCTGTTTGAAATATGGGAAATTTATGAACTTAGCCCCCATTTAAAATTTGGACGTCTCACCATTTGGGGATAGGATGGTAATCTCGTATCTCCCCAATATTTACCCAGAGCGATTTCGGGCGAGCAGAGGGTGTTTTGCCGCCCACGGTAGGTGCCCACGGTGTATGAACGGGGCTAACAGGTAGGGCGGTTGTGTCATGTATGAGTGAAGTTACAAACCTACCCCTATTAAAAATATTTTCCTACATCGATTTCGGCTGAGTCGAGTTTGTTTTGCTGCCCACCGTGTATGAATGGGGAAATGGAGGGAGAAAGAGAGGTCTTTCGGATGAGCTTCAATCAAATGTGTTTTGCCGCCCAAGTTTGGCGCCCACTGTGTCTAAATGGGCTCAGAGGCAGTCGCGTCACGTCTGATTGAAGTTACTAACCTACCCTTATTGATAGCAGTGTAAATCGGGCCAATGTGTTGTCCATGTAAGGGGTAGACAGTAATTTCCATCTCGCAAACACTGGCTTTGGGCAGCCAACGTGGGAGTGGATGTTTTGCCGCTTCTTTCAAATTTTGGGACAATAAGCATTCACGTTTACCCTGGCAACTACATTTGAATCCATTTTGTATTCTTATACGAATCTTTATAAATCAATCTATGTTTTCTTATAAATCTTCAAAAGCACAACAAAGATGTATTCCACTATCATATATGAATATGATTTACAAATGTCAATACTCGAATTCAGAAGGTAGAATCGAATTTAAGGTGAATTCGAATATATGAAACCAATTTATGTCCAACTCAAGTGTAACATGCATGACACACGCAACATATAGTGTACTCCCATTTATATATGTACACAAGCGATGTCTCAAGATTCAAAATACTGAGTCAATAAACCAATAATGTACAAAACTAACAGACGGATAAACACTTATAGAGTATATGGATCAATAATATCAACTAACATACATAAGCCAGGCCGCTGTACTTTTTTTGCTAGAAGAGCATCAATTTTTTAGCAAAGCTAGTACAACATCTTGGCCCTTTCAGATGCATGCCACTTAAGGACCATCTATACTACTATTATTGTTGAATGCACATTCAGCCCGATTGGCATATTTTTAGGTCTGGCATAGCAAACAAAATGAAATATCTTTGCCTCAACAAAAATATGAAATGTCTCACAGTCTTATCAATTAATACAGACTCATGCTAAAAAAATACAAACCAAAAAACAAAAAACAATTATTACATGATCTCTAAAACAAATGATTTGATCGATTACATGAACAAACAACACAAAGGTTATTCAAGGATGGAAAAAACATTTCACCTATGATTTACCAAGTGGGATGTTAATTTCCTTTCTTCCTTTAGGACCTTGACAATGCGGTCAGTCTCACCTTGCTTCGTTTTGAAATCCATCAAATATTTAATTATTGTCTTGAGTACTGGTTGTGATTGTGCTATTTGCTTCCTCAACATGTCAACTTCATCTCTAAGTGCAGAAGCAGAATCTCTTTCTAACAATAGTTTAGCCTCTAGAGCATCAGCAGTTGGCAATTCATGATGCACGATTGGGCCGGTGTCACTGCTCTGGGATAATACAACATCCATGGGGACCTTGCTCTTTGATTTTGGGCTAACCTATTTTTCCATTAAAGTTCCGATTGGATTCGGAAAAGTTGAAGTTAGCAAAACATCTCAAGTGGGAGTTAGAACAGCAACCCAGTTAAACAAACAAGGAATTAAAGATTTTTGATTGGATGCTGAAAAGTAGTTATTATCATCATTGCAACCGGTTGCAGAAGCAAAGCAGTTAAGCAAACAAGTTTTGCAAAAGGTACCTGTTGTGGCATTGGAGTTTCTCTTCGATACTGAAAAGTTGATTAGCCAGTAACTTGATTAGAGCAACTGGTTGCAGCAGCAAAGTAGTTAAACAAACAAGTTTTGCAAAAGGCATCCGTTGTGGCATTGGAGTTTCTCTTGGATCCTGAAAAGTTGAGTAATCAGTAACTTGATTAGAGCAAGAAGTTACAGCAGCAAACCTGTTACATAAATAAATTTTTGAAAATTGTACCTGTTGTGCAATTGGATTTCCAATTGGATCCTAAAAATTTGAAGTTGGTAAGATGATTACAACAACAAGTTGCAACAGCAAACCAGGTAAACAAGGAAGTTTTTGAAAACATACCTGTTGTGCCACAAGAGTTTCACTTGGATCCTACAAACTTGAATGTTAGCAATCATAAATAAAGTGTTGCAAGAGCCATAAGAAACTAACACTAAACTAGTAAAACTAACCAGTTTTGGCAACGTATTTAATTACACATGAACTAGTAAAACTAACAAGTTTTTGGCAATGTATTAAAGTAACAAGTTGGTACCTTTTATCAGCAACACAGACATCTGTAAATTTCTTTGATGTAAGCAAAATGATTCTGACACATATATATAAGTTAAAAAGATGTTGTCCCTCATATAAACCTAACATTTGTCTATCTATGAACATGCAAACATTACTAGTGCTGCAAGTCATAACAGCAAACCATTTAAACAAATAGGGTATCAGAAGGTAAATTACACATGAATTTTGCTGCACCCTAGAAGTAGATATGACCAGCTATGTATGTGCTTAAGTAGCTATTTAAGCTCAGGCAAATAGGTAATTCTATAAATGGTAAGTATCAAACACATAGATAGGTGCATTCTATAAATGTTAGTAATCAATAGCAAACTAAATTAAGCCAAGCAAGGTAATTGAACAATTTTGCAATCAGTGGCTAACTAAAATTCTGAGAAGCAGGTAACTAAACTTACGCTAGCTCTTTGTACAGGCACACTGCAACTTCTTTTTTGCTTACAAGGTTCTACAAAGGAGTCCATGGCATCAATTGCTTGGATATGCAGTCCCAATACTTCTTTCTTCCCACACTGCATTGGTAAGCCGAATGGTTAATCTGATAAGATGGTGTGTCCTTGATATGTTATATGAGGACAGGTTGTCAGACTAGTTGTAGCAACACACATCACTCTGGCTTTTACTGTATATTTCATGCGATTACATTTGGCATATCGAGATATAAGCAATCTACAATAGGATGAAAAGACTGGCATCCTTCACATTATTGGCGAACTCAGTTCATAGAAACAAGCCATTCAACCATTCTGCGGGTAAATCAAAAGCGCCACTGGAATATTTTTCACTAGCCCAATCATACACGCAAAAAAGAGGTGGCGCCACTATAGGGGCTGGTATGGGCGGCCGCCTTGGGTGGCTGGAAAGTGTGCACCTAGTTTGAGTCATCCAGGTTGGCCCAGGCTAGTTTTTTTCGTCCCAGCGCACGAGCAGGCAATGTAAAAAATGAAGAAAAACGTTTCAATTAGGATAGGCCAATAACGTAAGTGCAAGGCAGGCCCTACAGCAGGCTCGCGGCCCAAACGAGCACCTCCAATATAGATCGACAACAGGAAAAAGCCCTAATTCGTTCGCTCTAGCCTCCAGTCTAGTTCACTCCTAACCTAGCCGCCGCTGGACAGACCAACAGAGCTCTTCCTCGCGCCCTTGTTGGACGCTGGTCACTGGGCTTCAAGCGAACGGAAGGAAAAGAGATGAAGATCCATCCCTGGGTGTAGCCTATGTGGGATGCAGTGGCGGCAGCACAGGCATGGCATCGAGCTTGCGCAAACGGACAGTCGCAGCTTGCAAGAGCAGCATGCACAATGAGCAGGTACATCACATCCCTGATTATATCTAATTCAACTATTCAATTTATGGCCATCAGTTAAACCTGCTGGTGTTGTAAAACTGCTTGTACGTAGGGAATCTACAAGAAAATGAAACCAACTTCTTCTTATTTTATAACTCCCCCAATCAATACTGAACTGACTAAACCTGATGTGTCTAATCAAGTTTCTGGTGCAAACATACAAGCCCATATTGTTCTTAAGCCTGAAGTGTCTAATGAATAGATTGGTAATGAAGGATTTGATGCAAACATTTTACATGCTCCTAGTGATGAACATATGGTGTCTAATGAGGGATCTAATGCAAGCATTTTGCAAGCTCCCATTGAAGGATTTAGTGTGTAATGATGATTTGCTATGTTGAGAGAGAGAGAGAGAGAGAGATTTGCAGAAATTAATGACAAGCTATTTATAGTAGATTTTCATGGCTTGAGTAAACGTCGAGGCCATCTACCACAATGTCCCCGTATCATGACAACCTAGCATAAATAATTTTCTAATCTGTTGTTTCAAACTATTGGCATACTTGTGCAAGATAGATATATTGATATGCAGTTTGCGCACTAGTTATAGTTGCAATTAGACTTGGATATTTCCAGCCAGAGAACGAATAATTCAAGCAGGTCTAGTCCATGTTAGTAGTTCTTGTCCACCATGTTGTATTTTGTGTTTTTTGGTGCTTACATCATCTAGTGGTTTATAATCTGGAACTACTTTGGATCATTAGATGGTTTTCAAAGTGCATGTAGCTTCACATTTCTCAAGTTAAGTTGATTTCCGGAGTGCAAGTGCCTTCGTTATTTTTAAGTTACATTTTCACCCCTGGTAACTTGAATTCGTGGATCCACCACTGCAGACAAATCATACACGCAGGGTAGTACAAATTAAATGAAATGCAGGGACTTACGCTAGCTCATTGAACAGGCTCACTGGAGCTCTGCTTCCGCTTGGGATGTTCCATGTACAGGTCCATGTTACCACTTGCTTGGATGTGCAGGCCCTGTCCTCCTTGCATCCCCCTCTGCATTTTTGGCACAGCGAATGGTTGATCAAATGAGAGGAACAGACCTTTTTGTTGTACCGGAGGACAGGTACTTACAAGGTTATACCGGCATGCATGATGTGTACCAGATCCTGTAGCGCCGTCATGCTTCGCTAAAAAATGGTTTTGCTTGTTTCAGATGATATCTCCAGAAGAAATAAGTGTTAAAGTCAGAGTTTGGATAGGCGTGTAAGATAAGAGAGCAGTAAAAGGATATCCAAACATCGTTGGAATGGTGCACATGGGAGTGATATGTGGATACCTAGTTCGGGTCGGCATTTGGGCATGCTCGCCTAGAGTGCGGGTCACTTCAGAGCCGTTGAGGGTGTTGCACTAGCGTTGGCTGGCCGGTACGAATGCAGATCTTGAGTGGCAGTGGAGCATGTGGTGAAGCACGAATGGCCTCAGGGGGGGGGGGTGGAGGTCGATGATGTGCTCGGTGAAGTAGCCCCGGTGAGGTGGGAGACGGCATCGGTGAAGCGCACCTGATGCAGAGGAAGTCGGTGTCTGTGAGGCACATCGACTACGGTGGCCGATGTTCTCGGCGGACCACCCGGTGCGGTGGACGAGGACGTAGATGAGGCAGCTCCGGTGCGGTGGTGAAGCATGAATGTCGTCTTCGTCATCATCGTCTGGCACAGAGGTGGGGAAAGAGACGAGACGAGGGGCGATTCAAATTTTTCTTGGGTTGGTGGCGAATTAGGGATTTCAGCGCTCAGGGTGCAGAAGGGGACGGGGGAGAAGGGAAATTTTGCAGGGATGGAATTGGGGCCGCCAGATATTTCAATCCGAAATGTGGAAGCACGAATTTTTTTTGTCGCCCTTCTTTTTTTGGGGGGGAGAGGGAGGGGTGGGTGCTAGCATCCGTACGACACACACGACCACCACGACATGACCCTGGTCTGCCTGGTGCACCTACATTTGAGAATGCAAACGAATCTTCTTTCATTCGCAAACGAATATATATGTGTTACCATGCCCATGTTTTCCTTGCAAATAATTAGTCCTTCGAAATGAGATACTATAAATTAATTAATGAAGAGTTGTTTGAATTAGAGTGTGTTTGTCACATAGTGATCTCCAATTCTAACGTGGATTTCGCATTTCACAGTATCCACGCTACTTTCTTAATTCAAATTCATATGTATAAGATGAACACTATGGTAGTGAGAAAACTTTGGATGGATTCAAGCATATAACCACACACATACAAAATACCACAACAGTCGAGTCAGTATCAACTTTTGCAAACCTACTATGGCACGAATTCGAAATAATTACGAAAGCCATATGCATGGTCCTCAATTCAAATCTCACAATGTACACTAAATTGAAACGTCAATATTAAGTCTAGTACTATCTAGATTCAAATGTTGTTTTTAGCCCCCCCCCCCCTCGACACACACGTTACATACTTCCTCTATCGATCAATCTTCCTCCCCTAACCACCTTACAAAGCTATTGGTTTCCGACACACGCTCATTCTTTCTCGCCATGTTTCGATCTCTAACTCTCTCAAATACAAAGCCCACTTTTTCCACTCTGTCAACAAATGTATCTCTCTCATACACCCGCCATTACACTCCATGCTGAGCTCTCTCTCTCTCTCTCCCTCCCACCCTTTCTCGCTAGATACATGCATTGCCTATCTAGACCCCTCCCTCTCGCATGCATGCACGCACGTTGTCTATCTAGGTCACTTTCTTGAGACCATCTCACTCTTTATTTCGCACGACGGCCCACACTCGCTCAATCTCTCTCTCTCTCTCTCTTTATCCAAGTCTCGATAACATCGCTTTCTCTCACACACAAACAATATATCTCCCTGTTCGGGCCTTGATCGACACGCTCTATACACTCCCACGCAAATGCTATCTATGTCAGTCTCTCCAAGCCATCCCACTCTTTTGACCTCATAGCGGCCCGCGCTCACTTAATCTCTCTCTCTCTCTTTATGTATGTCTTGATTGACCTCACTCTTTCTCACACACAAACGATATATCTCCATGTTTGGGCCCAATTCGACATATTCATATTGTAGTTGCAAGATGCCCGTGCATTGCACGGAACATCAAGATGGATTTATACGAGTAGTTTATCTTGTGAGAGATAAGGATGAACGAGGGAAGGCCTTGTCTGCAAATGTTGAGAGGGGTGCGGGTATCTTTTTGCAAAATTGTCGTAGTTTCATTCCTATCCGTCAGATATAGATCGAACGGCCTATATTGCAGGATGGTAGGCACACCATCATCACCAGCTCTGTTTTTTATAAGAGTAGAGACACTCTCTCATGCACATTGCCTATCTAGGTCACTCTCTCTAACCCGTCTAACTCTTTTGACCGCATAACGACCCACACTCGCTCAATCTCTCTCTCTCTCTCTCTCTCTATCCATGTTGTTGGGAAACGTTGCTTGGAAAACCAAAAAAAATTATATGCACAAGCAATGATCTATCCATGGAGATGCATAGCAATGAGGGGGAGAGTGTGTCTATGTACCCTCGTAGACCGTTAGCGGAAGCGTTTCACAACGCGGTTGATGTAGTCGAACTTTCTTCGCTCTCCACCGATCGACTACCGAACGTACGACACCTCCGAGTTCTGCACACATTCAGCTCGGTGACATCCCTCGCCTTCTTGATCCAGCAAGACATCGAGGTAGTAGATGAGTTCCGTCAGCACAACGGCGTGGTGACGGTGATGGTGAAGTGATCTCCGTAGGGCTTCGCCTAAGCACTACGAAAATATGACCGAGGTAGTAAAGAGTGGAGGGGGCGCCGCACACAGCTAGGCAATTGTCTTGTGTGTGCTAGGCACCCCCCTCCCACATATATATAGGTGGAAGGTGGAGGGGAGAGGCCAGGAGGCGCCCCAGATAGGACCAAATCCTACTTGGGCTCCTCCCTAGCCGTGCCCCCCTGCCATATATGTCGGAGGGGAAAGGAAAGAGGGGGGGAGGAGGAAGGAAGGGGGAATCCTATTCCCTTTCTTTCCTTTCCTCCTTCCCCTTTCCTTGTCCACCTTGGCCGGCCCATATGGGGGGCGCACCAGCCCCTTGTGGCTGGTGTGTTTCCCCTCTTGGCCCATAAGGCCCATATCTTTTGCCGAGGGAGCCCGGAACCCCTTCCGGTGACCCGATAATTACCCGGTACCCCCAGAAACACTTCCGGTGTCCGAATACCATCGTCCTATATATCAATCTTTACCTCTCGACCATTTCGAGACTCCTCGTCATGTCCGTGATCTCATCCGGTACTCCGAACAACATTCGGTCACCAAATCACATAACTCATATAATACTATATCGTCAACGAACGTTAAGCGTGCGGACCGTACGAGTTTGAGAACTATGTAGACATGACCGAGACACCTCTCCGGTCAATAACCAATAGCAGATCCTGGATGCTCATATTGGCTCCTACATATTCTATGAAGATCTTTATCGGTCGAACCATTATGACAACATACGTAATTCCCTTTGTCCATCGGTATGTTACTTGCCCGAGATTCGATTGTCGGTATCTTCATACCTAGTTCAGTCTCGTTACCGGCAAGTCTCTTTACTCGTTCCATAATACATCACCTCGTGACCAACTCCTTAGTCGCTTTCTTGCAAGCTTATGATGTGTATCACCGATAGGGCCCAGAGATACCTCTCCGATACTCGGAGTGACAAATCCTAATCTCGATCTATGCCAACTTAACAAACACCTTCGTAGATACCTGTAGAGCGTCTTTATAATCACCCAGTTATGTTGTGACATTTGATAGCACACAAGGCATTCCTCCAGTATCCGGGAGTTGCATAATCTCATAGTCGAAGGAATATGTATTTGACATGAAGAAAGCAATAGCAATAAAACCGAATGATCATTATGCTAAGCTAACGGATGGGTCTTGTCCATCACATCATTCTCCTAATGATGTGATCCCGTTATCAAATGACAACTCATGTCCATGGTTAGGAAACCTTAACCATCTTTGATCAACGAGCTAGTCTAGCAGAGGCTCACTAGGGACATGGTGTTTGTTTATGTATTCACACATGTATTTAGGTTTTCAATCAATACGATTCTATCATGAATAATAAACCTTTATCATGAATAAGGAAATATAAAATAACAAGTTTATTATTGCCTCTAGGGCATATTTCCTTCAGTCTCCCACTTGCACTAGAGTTAATAATCTAGCTCACATCGCCATGTGATTAACACCCATAGTTCACATTGCCATGTGACTAACACCCAAAGAGTTTACTAGAGTCAATAATCTAGTTCACATCGCCTTGTGATTAACACCCAAAGAGTACTAAGGTATGATCATGTTTTGCTTGTGAGAGAGGTTTAGTCAACGGGTTTGCTACATCCAGATCCGTATGTATTTTGCAAGTTTCTATGTCTACAATGCTCTGCATGGAGCTACTATAGCTAATTGCTCCCACTTTCAATATGTATCCAGATTGAGACTCAGAGTCATCTGAACCGGTGTTAAAGCTTGCATCGATGTAACCCTTTACGATGAACTCTTTATCACCTCCATAACCGAGAAATATTTCCTTAGTCCTCTTTGGGAACTAAGGATAATTTTGACCGCTGTCCAGTGATCTACTCCTGGATCACTATTGTACCCCCTTGCTAAACTCATGGCAAGGTACACAATAGGTCTGGTAGACAGTATGGCATACTTTATAGAACCTATGGCTGAGGCATAGGGAATGACTTTCATCCTCTCTCTATCTTTTGCCGTGGTCGGGTTTTGAGTCTTACTCAACTTCACACCTTGTAACACAGGCAAGAACCCTTTCTTTGACTGATCCATTTTGATCTTCTTCAAAATCTTGTCAAGGTATGTGCTTTGTGAAAGTCCTATTAAGCGTCTCGATCTATCCCTATAGATCTAGATGCCCAATATATAAGTAGCTTCACCGAGGTCTTTCATTGAAAAATTCTTATTCAAATATCCTTTTATGCTATCCAGAAATTCTATATCATTTCCAATCAACAATATGTCATCCACATATAATATCGAAAATGCTATAGAGCTCCCACTCACTTTCTTGTAAATACAGGCTTCACTGAAAGTCTGTATAAAACCATATGCTTTGATCACCTCATCAAAGCGTATATTCCAACTTCGAGATGCTTGCACCAATCCATAGATGGATCGCTGGATCTTGCATACTTTGTTAGCACCTTTAGGATCAACAAAACCTTCTGGTTGTATCATATACAACTCTTCTTTAAGAAATCCATTAAGGAATGCAGTTTTGATGTCCATTTGCCAGATTTCATAATCATAAAATGCCACAATTGCTAACATGATTCGGATGGACTTAAGTATCGCTATTGGTGAGAAAGTCTCATCGTAGTCAACCCCTTGAACTTGTCGAAAACCTTGTGCGTCAATTCGAGCTTTGTAGATAGTGACATTACTATCAGCGCCAGTCTTCTTCATGAAAATCCATTTATTCTTAATGGCTTACTGATCATCGGGCAAGTCCACCAAAGTCCACACTTTGTTCTCATACATGGATCCTATCTTAGATTTCATGGCCTCAAGCCATCTGTCGGAATCTGGGCTCATCATAGCTTCTTCATAGTTCGTAGGTTTGCCATGGTCTTATAACATGACTTCCAAGACAGGATTACCGTACCACTCTGGTGCGGAACGTGTTTTGGTCAACCTACAAAGTTCTGTAGTAACTTGATCTGAAGTTTCATGATCATCATCATTAGCTTCCTCTCTGGTTGGTGTAGGCATCACGGGAACTGTTTTCTGTGATGTGCTACTCTCCAATTTGAGAGAAGGTACAATTACCTCATCAAGTTCTACTTTCCTCCCACTCACTTCTTTCGAGAGAAACTCCTTCTCTAGAAAGGACCCAAACTTAGCAACGAAGACCTTGCCTTCGGATCTGTGGTAGAAGGTGTACCCAATAGTTTCTTTAGGGTATTCTATGAAGACGCACTTCTCCGATTTGGGTTCGAGCTTATTTGGCTGAAGCCTTTTGACATAAGCATCGCATCCCCAAACTTTAAGAAACGACAGCTTTAGGTTTCTTGCCAAACCATAGTTCATATGGTGTCGTCTCAACGGATTTAGATGGTGCCCTATTTAACATGAATGCAGTTGTCTCTAATGCATAACCCTAAAACGATAGTGGTAAATCGGTAAGAGACATCATAGAACGCACCATATCCAATAAAGTATGGTTACGACGTTCGGACGCACCATTACGCTGTGGTGTTCCAGGTGGTGTGAGTTGTGAAACTATTCCACATTGTTTTAAATGAAGGCCAAACTCGTAACTCAAATATTCGCCTCCGCGATCAGATCATAGAAACTTTATTTTCTCGTTACGATGATTCTCCACTTCACTCTGAAATTCTTTGAACTTTTCAAATGTTTCAGACTTGTGTTTCATTAAGTAGATATACCCATATTTGCTCAAATCATCTGTGAAGGTCAGAAAATAATGATACCCGCCGCGTGCCTCAATACTCATCAGACCGCGTACATCGGTATGTATTATTTCCAATAAGTTATTAGCTTGCTCCATTGTTCCGGAGAACGGAGTTTTAGTCATCTTGCCCATGAGGCATGGTTCGCAAGTATCAAATGATTCATAATCAAGTGATTCCAAAAGCCCATCTGCATGGAGTTTCTTCATGCGCTTTACACCAATATGACCTAAACAGCAGTGCCACAAATATGTTGCACTATCATTATCAACTTTGCATCTTTTGGCATCAATATTATGAATATGTGTATCACTACAATCGAGATTCAACAAAAATAGACCACTCTTCAAGGGTGCATGACCATAAAAGATATTACTGATATAAATAGAACAACCATTATTCTCTGATTTAAATGAATAATCGTCTCGCACTAAACAAGATCCAGATATAATGTTCATGCTCAACACTGGCACCAAATAACAATTATTCAAATCTAAAACTAATCCCGATGGTAGATGTAGAGGTAGCGTGCCGACGGCGATCACATCGACCTTGGAACCATTCCCGACACGCATCGTCACCTCATCCTTATCCAATCTTCGTTTAATCCGTAGCTCCTATTTTGAGTTACAAATATGAGCAACCAAACCAGTATCAAATACCAAGGCGCTACTACAAGCATTAGTAAGGTACACATCAATAACATGTATATCAAATATACCTTTGTTCACTTTGCCATCCTTCTTATCCGCCAAATACTTGGGGCAATTCCGCTTCCAGTGACCAGTTCGTTTGCAGTAGAAGCACTCAGTTTCACGCTTGGGTGCAGCTTTGGGCTTCTTCCCGGGAGTGGCAACTTGCTTGCCATTCTTTTTGAAGTTCCCTTTCTTTCCCTTGCCCTTTTTCTTAAAACCAGTGGTCTTGTTAACCATCAACACTTGATGCTCCTTCTTGATTTCTACCTCCACAGCCTTAAGCATTGCGAAGAGCTCGGGAATTGTTTTGTTCATCCCTTGCATATTATAGTTCATCACAAGGCCTTTGTAGCTTGGTGGTAGTGATTGAAGAACTCTGTCAATGACACAATCAACTGGAAGTTCAACTCCCAGCTGAGTCAAGTGATTATAATACCCAGACATTTTGAGTATGTGTTCACTGACAGAACTATTCTCCTCCATCTTGCAGCTATAGAACTTGTTGGAGACTTCATATCTCTCAACCCGGGCATTTGCTTGAAATATTAACTTCAACTCATGGAACATCTCATATGCTCCATGACGTTCAAAACGTCTTTGAAGTCCCGGTTCTAAGCCGTAAAGCATGGCACACTGAACTATTGAGTAGTCATCAGATCAAGCTTGCCAGATGTTCAAAACATCTGCATCTGCTCCTGCAGCAGGCCTTTCACCTAGTGGTGCATCAAGGACATAATTCTTCTGTGCAGCAACGAGGATAATCCTGAAGTTACGGACCCAGTCCGTGTAGTTGCTACCATCATCTTTCAACTTAGCTTTCTCTAGGAACGCATTAAAATTCAGTGGAACTATAGCACGGGCCATTGATCTACAACATAGATATGCAAATACTATCAGGACTAAGTTCATGATAAATGAAGTTCAATTAATCATATTACATAAGAACTCCCACTTAAATAGACATCCCTCGAGTCATCTAACTGATACGTGATCCAAATCAACTAACCCATGTCCGATCATCACGTGAGATGGGGTAGTCATCAATGGTGAACATCTTTATGTTGATCATATCTACTATATGACTCATGTTCGATCTTTCGATCTCCAGTGTTCTGAGGCCATGTATGTACATGCTAGTCTCGTCAAGTTTAACCCAAGTATTCCGCATGTGCAAAACTGTCTTGCACCCGTTGTATGTGAACGTAGAGTCTATCACACCCGACCATCATGTGGTGTCTCAACACGACAAACTGTAGCAACGGTGCATACTCAGGGAGAACACTTTTATCTTGAAATTAAGTGAAGGGATCATCTTATAATGCTACCGCTGTTCTAAGCAAAATAAGATGCATAAAGGATAAACATCACATCCAATCAAAATATGTGACATGATATGGCCATCATCTTGTGCTTTTGATCTCCATCTCCAAAGCATCGTCGTGATCTCCATTGTCACCGGCTCGACACCTTGATCTCCATCATTGCATCGTGGTCGTCTCACCAACTATTGCTTCTACAACTATCGCTAACGCATAGTGATAAATTAAAGCAATTACATGGCATTTGCATTTCATACAATAAAGCGACAACCATAAGGCTCCTGCCAGTTGCCGATAACTTACAAAACATGATCATCTCATACAACAACATATATCACATCATGTCTTGACCATATCACATCACAACATGCCCTGTAAAAACAAGTTAAACGTCCTCTACTTTGTTGTTGCAAGTTTTACGTGGCTGCTAGGGGCTTCTAGCAAGAACCGTTCTTACCTACGGCAAAAACCACAACGGTGATTCGTCAAGTTTGCTGTTTTAACCTTCTTCAAGGACACGCCACAGTCAAATTCGATTCAACTAAAGTAGGAGAAACAGACACCCGCCAGCCACCTTTATGCAAAACTAGTTGCATGTCTGTCGGTGGAAGCGGTCTCATGTACATGGACATGTAAGGTTGGTCCGGGCCGCTTCATCCCACAATACCGCCGAATCAAAATAAGACATTGGTGGTAAGCAATATGACTATCACCGCCCATAACTCTTTGTGTTCTAGTCGTGCATATCATCTATGCATAGACTTGGCTCATGATGCCACTATTGGGAAACGTTGCATGGAAAACAATTTTTTTCTACGCACACGTAATATGATCTATCCATGGAGATGCATAGCAACGAGGGGGAGAGTGTGTCTACGTACCCTCGTAGAGCGTAAGCGGAAGCGTTTCACAACGTGGTTGATGTAGTCGAACTTTCTTCGTGCTCCACCGATCGAGTACCGAACGTACGGCACCTCCGAGTTCTGCACATGTTCAGCTCGGTGACGTCCCTCGCCTTCTTGATCTAGGAAGACATCGAGGTATTAGATGTGTTCCGTCAGCATGACAGCATGGTGACGGTGATGGTGAAGTGATCTCCACAGGGCCTCGCCTAAGCACTACGAAAATATGACCGAGGTAGTAAACAGTGGAGGGGGGCGCCGCACATGGCTAGGAAATTGTCTGGTGTGTGTGCTAGGCGCCCCCCTCCCACATATATATAGGTGGGAGGGGGAGGGGAGAGGCCAGGAGGCGCCCCAAGTAGGACCGAATCCTACTTGGGCTCCTCCCTAGCCGCGCGCCCCCCTGCCATATATGTCGGAGGGGAAAGGAAAGAGGGGGGGGAGGAGGAAGGAAGGGGGAATCCTATTCCCTTTCTTTCATTTCCTCCATCCCCTTTCCTTGTCCACCTTGGCCAGCCCATATGGGGGGGGGGCGCACCAGCCCCTTGTGGCTGGTGTGTTTCCCCTCTTGGCCCATAAGGCCCATATCTTTTGCCGGGGGTGCCCGGAACCCCTTCCGGTGACCCGATAAGTACCCGGTACCCCCCGAAACACTTCCGGTGTCCGAATACCATCGTCCTATATATCAATCTTTACCTCTCGACCATTTTGAGACTCCTCTTCATGTTCATGATCTCATCCGGGACTCCAAACAATAGTCGGTCACCAAATCACATAACTCATATAATACTATATCGTCAACGAACGTTAAGCGTGCGGACCCTACTGGTTTGAGAACTATGTAGACATGAATGAGGCACCTCTCCGGTCAATAACCAATAGCGGAACCTAGATGCTCATATTGGCTCCTACATATTCTACGAAGATCTTTATCAGTCGAACCGTTATGACAACATACGTAATTCCCTTTGTCCATCGGTATGTTACTTGCCCGAGATTCGATCGTCGGTATCTTCATACCTAGTTCAATCTCGTTACCGGCAAGTCTCTTTACTCGTTCCATAATACATCACCTCGTGACCAACTCCTTAGTCATTTGCTTGCAAGCTTATGATGTGTATCACCGAGAGGGCCCAGAGATACCTCTCCGATACTCGGAGTGACAAATCCTAATCTCGATCTATGCCAACTCAACAAACACCTTCAGAGATACTTGTAGAGATTCTTTATAATCACCCATTTACATTGTGACGTTTGATAGCACACAAGGCATTCCTCCGGTATCCGGGAGTTGCGTAATCTCATAGTCGAAGGAATATGTATTTGACATGAAGAAAGCAACAGCAATAAAACTGAACGATCATTATGCTAAGCTAACAGATGGGTCTTGTCCATCACATCATTCTCCTAATGATGTGATCCCGTTATAAAATGACAACTCATGTCCATGGTTAGGAAACTTTAACAATCTTTGATCAATGAGCTAGTCTAGTGGTGGCTCACTAGGGACACAGTGTTTGTTTATGTATTCACACATGTATTTAGGTTTCCGATCAATAAAATTCTAGCATGAATAATAAACCTTTATCATGAATAAGGAAATATAAAATAACAACTTTATTATTGCCTCTAGGGCATATTTCCTTCACATCTATCGATTGACCTTGCTTCCTCCCGCGCACAAATGATATATCTACCTATCTGTGACTGGATCATCTCTCAAGCTATCTCTTACAGCCCTCACCCTTTGAAAAAGCTCAATCGGACAATATCTCTCCAGAGCTTTTTTTTAATGAATGCCGGGCCACACTCACTTTGTCTCTCTATCTATCTATGTCTCGATTGACCTCGCTTTCTCTTGCAGTCTCTTCCACACATTGAAGCTACCTCTCCATCCCTTGAAGAGCCGGAGCTATTTACATTGTGAGGGGGACTCCACCCTTGGATTAATTTGTCAAGGCATTTATTCCGATGGGTTTAGATTATATTTTTGTAGCATTTGGACCACAACTACTCTAAACACGGTTGCAACCCCCGCCCCTCCCCCAATTGATTTCCCTCCGGCTCGGTCACCGCTCTCTCGCACGCCCTTTCTCACCTTCCACGTCGCACCATGGTATTTTTGCAAAAAAAACTCCGGTGTTCTCTTTAATAATTACAAATAAGCTACAAACTACACACCGAGAGTCCACCTATAATAGAACAATTTTCCACCCAGAAATTAAAGTGCTACAAACTACACACCTGGGGGGGCACCTTTCATGGAACAAATTTGGACCCATATATCAATTAAAAATGAAAAAGGACGAGGATCGAACATGCGACTAGGGCCTTCCAGACGCACATCAATAGGCAACATAGTAGCAACGTTTGTTGTACTCCCCTTCGTTAATATATTGTTTTTATATTACCACAGCCTATTTAATGGATAACATGTTTTTATATTAGTTTTTGTAGATTAGTGGGACCGGCTCATCAGCATGTACTATTCCCCTTCACTTACTGGTGGTTCCCATGTCTGCTCTCTCTCTCTCTCTCCTCCCCTTCTATGTTTAGACGCACGAGCAAACACGAAGAACGCATGGCGGTGTTTCCGTTGACCGTATCTGGACTCGTCCATAAGTTACGGCACCAGTTTCACGTACTAGTAGTACTATATGTAACAAGTTTAGGAACAAAAGTGACCGTGACGGACAAGTTAGGCTAGTAGTACTACTATTTATCTACTAGTAATAATTAAATGTGTGGATACATTTTTATATTTATGACTTTTTATAATTAATTGATACGGCTGTAGCAGAACATTCAATCGATCAAACCATAGGTTTCATTCAGTCTGACTGCGACTTTTACATTCATACCACGATCGAACTAAAATAAATAGAAATGATAAATCCCAAACGTTCAGATTTTAAGCATGGCAATCCGAATGTTTTTCCTGGCAAATTTAGATCACGCAATGGCGGTGGAGGCGTCTTGCGGCTGGAAGCGGCTCCTCTGCCATGCTCTGTGTGTAGTTGAGCCACTGACCGGCAGCGACGGCAGCGTCTTGCACCGTTATTGGCATACTCCTGGACGTTGGCCCTAGCTTCAAGGAAGTCTAGAATGTTCTGGACTTCGGTCTCCAGGAGCCAGTCAACTGGCATAAGGCGGCGACTCGCATTGGTGCAAGGAAGCGGTCGACGGCGGCGATCCATGCCGCTGATGGGGGCACTGGCACCAGCGCGGGGACAGCCGCTGGCAATGGCACAGCGGAGACATTGGTGTGCACGGGCCCCGGCAAGGGCGCACGCATCAGTGCACGCGCACGCGCATGCACTGGCAGGTGCACAGGCGCGTGAAAGTCAGCGGGGACCTCATGGTACCCCGTGGCTTCAAGCTCGGCGACAATGTGTGGCTCCTAGCCCATCAATTCCACGGGGATGGGCGCTGGCATAGTCGGGGCGACGGGAGTTGGTAAAGGAGCGGGGACAGGTGTGGCGTCTTCCCTCAAGGCCAGTTCAAGCTCGTCCCAAAGTGACTTATGTTCTTGAGACTCTGGCTGGGTGTCTTCCTCAGGAAACGGGAAGACTAAGGGCAGCCCATCATGATGCGGCATTACGTACGGTGAGGTCAGGCTGGTTGGAGGTAGACGACAGGAGAATCAGAGAGGAGGAGAGAAGATTGTAGCGAGGCCGGGGAGTGCGGCGGTGATTTAAACTGCGGCGCCGATGCCATTAAAAGTGGGGGCATTTGGGAGGAAGGTGGGCGGCGAAGCCTGGTCAAAAGGCTCGCCTCCCAGTGAGCCTGCAAAGCGGCCTCCTCACACGCCTCCCGGTCAGCCGGCGCAGCGGTCTGCTCGCACGCCTCCTGTCGACTCACATGCTTGCTCGGACGGCACCTGCTGATGAGAAGCGGGAATTGTGGCAGCATGTAGGTCAAATGCCCATGGTTTGAATAGTGAAACCGTTCGCGTTAACATGACACGTCTTTGTTCCAAAATACCTTGGCTCTTCATTTGTTCAACTTTTCATAAGCAGCTTGTCTCAAATTGAAGAAAAAATTAGGACAGCCTATTCGTGCCATATCACGAGACCATGCTTAGTTTCATAAATTTCATGTCAGTTTTTGATTTTCTGGAATTTAAAATCCAGGATTCGAAACAATATCATAACCTGCGTCATGAAATAAATTTTCAAGCGCTACATCTTTACTATTGTAGATGTTAATATTTCTTAAGAAAGGATTTGGTCAAACATTTTGCTTAGTTAGACTTTAGACAAGTTATATATGTAGAGTAAAAGGATAATCCCTCCGTACAAGTGCATTACCTGATATAGTAACTCTAGTAGGCACAAACAAAGGGAGCTCCATTTTGTGCTCATCCTGGTGTAGTGCTATTAGTACTAGGCAATGGAGTTGATGGGTGACCTTGGGTAACGGCGACCGAGGGAACTGAACCGTGCTCGGCACGGTAGGTAGCATGGGCTGGTTACTAAAGCATCCCGCCATTGTTCATCAGTAGTTATTATGGACAATGGACATGAGGGGAATTTCCTAGGGCTGGAATTCTGGACACCAGATATTTCGACTCCAAACGCGGAGGCTCGATTGGAGGCGCGACGTTTAATATCGCGGTTCTTTTGGTTGGGGTTGGCTAATGTGCGTACCACGCATGCCACCGGCAGGACACGAGCCCGGGTCTGGCTGGTACGTCGTCGGGTGCTACCATTCGAGAGTGCGAAAGGAATCTTTTTTTAAGTTGCCAAACGGATCCTAGGCTCTCCCAACTATTTTTCCCTTTGCGGGCTCTCTCATCTTTTTTTACCCTTTCCTATTTCATCATTCTTTTTTCTGATAGATTAAAATGTTCTTCAAAATATTTATCTTTCAAACACTAACTCAAAATATAACATGTTATATATGAAAAAATCTTGAGAAAGATGTGTATAAATTTTAAATATACATACATACATGAAAAATCCTTTTGTCGGCCTAATTTGTTACGTCGCATTCATCAAAGTCAAGCACAAACGATACACACGGTTTTTTCGCTCATCACCCCCTGATATGCCATCTGAATCTGTTGTACATGGACATATGACTCTAGATGTATACATGTATAAAAATATCAGAACCAACACACTTCTTCAAAAAATAGGCTCACCTCAGCAAAGCCGTCGCCGCCTCCAGCGGCAGCCCTCGTGCGCGGACACATTGATCTAGATGCCATGCACACATATCCAGTCAGGTACGTTAGTAGCACTATATTAATCGCATCAGCCGTTGCTTCCATCAATCAATCATCAATGGTATAAAGGACCCTGGATGATCACATGGAATGCACATATTAGCATAGGGAAGTTGGTCATCTTGTGATTGATTATACCATTTATACGTATATGCACTTCATGGAGAGACCGGGACAAGAAGTACTGCTATCGCGGCTTTTGATCGCCCTAAACATACTTGTGATTTCGCATTCATTAATCTACAAGTTTACAACGAGATGGGGAGCTCGCAGATGTTGGGAACCAGGTTGGCTCTACATGCCTCGCTTCCCTCGAGTGGGAGCTCACAGGAGAAGCAGGTCTCTTGCTGGGAGGCCGACGCAGTCATCCCCGTTGAATCGGTCCCTCACATATCTTCTCCAACTCAGAGCTCAAGCTGATGTACATGTCTTTGCCTGCTGACCAACTGACCGTCAACTGCAACAACAGTTGTAGTAACGGATGTCGCGAAAGCTAGGTAGATGCTTTCTACCTGACCATACAGTATTTGACATGTACTCCCTCTATAAAGAATTGAAACACTCTTATATGTCTTTATAGAGGGAGTACTATTTTTCAAGTTGAATATATTATTAGGTAACCTACATCTTTCTTACCCTTCACCATTGGTGGTACCAAATTTTTCCATGTGCATGATCCCACCCACATATATTCAATGCAACATCATAGCCTTCTATTGCAGCCATAATGATTACCACCAAGGGATGTGAACACTAGGTCCACGAGGAGCATTTGGTTATATAACACAGATACAAGCAAATCAATATCATTAATTTTGCTGACAAGGAAAGTAAAACAGATGGAGGCTCCACTTAATAAGATGGCACTCACAGTAGGCCTTGACCTCCACCTCTCCTTTCTAACTAGCATTTGCTCAGTATGATGATGGAAACCACAAGGGCGTGTACATAATAAAACTTGCAAAAGGGCAGAAGGATGAATAGGTTAATGAAAATGATGAGACGGAGCAATTGTGATAAGCGGCACAACATAAATTTTATTACCCCGTTGCAACGCACGGGCTCTTTTGCTAGTGTATTACAATCCCGTATTTTCCTTGCAAATAACTAATCATTCCGAAAGGAACGGTAATTGATTTATGACGAGTTCTTGAATTAGAGTGAGTCTGTGATATAGTGATCTCAACGTGGATTTCACATTTCATGGTGTCCACAGTAAGTTTTTCATTGCAAATTCAAATTTACAAGATGAACGGTATGGTGGTGAGAAAACTTTGTATGTATTCAAGCATATGCCCACACACACACAGACACAAATACAACAACAATGCAGTAAGTATAGTGCATCTATTTTTCCAGACCATGCATGTAGGTCATGAATTCAAAAATAAAATGTAAGTCATGCATAGTCCTCAATTCAATATTTAAAACGCAACAGTAAACTGAAACATGAATATTAAGTCTAGTACTATGTACATGCAGTACCTCCATCGACCCCCCCGCCCCCACACACACTTCATGTATCGATCGATCTTCATTTCTTTGATTTTATACAGTATTACGTTGAGTAGAGTAGAGGGCGTGGCTCGTCAACACGTGCATGAATGTTAACTCACTTACTGGTGGGTCCCATGTCTGCGATCTCTCTCTCCTCTCCATCTAGTACAACCTTTAGACGCACGGGCACACACGAAGAGCGGCGCGAGCTTGCCGTGGTGTTATTATAACTAAAAAAATGCTTGGAAAATAGTTGAATCGCCTAGAACAAGAGACGTTGTGGCTGGTCAAGACGGTGCTAACCACACCTATCCTCCATGCCACGTTAGCATGATGAAGCTGTGTGGCTAGTGGGGTGTTTTCGACTGACTGGCTGGGTCCCGAGGTCGAACCATAGGTAGTACAGTATATTTTTACACGCACATTTTCCCTCCGTGCCGAGACATGGCACACCCTACCGCGTGGTTTCTGGGTCCTCCCGGGTGGTGCACGCATATTTTCTTCCTTGCCGAGACGTGGGAAGCCCTATCGCGCATTTTCTGGGTCCTCCTCGGTGGTAGCGCCGAAGCAAGTAAATGAGTTGTCAAATCACAAAAGCCCACCTTTCCCGCCGAGTACATCAGTGAAGCATGGTGGCTAGCTAGTTGGGCTAGTGCGACCGATTAGCTAGGCCGCCACATTTGTTTTTTCACCCCTTTTTCTCTCTCCTTGCCGGTAGGTAAATTTAAATATCCACCGCTGCGTTGCTCTGGTCTTTGGGTGCGGCAGGCGCGGCAGGATTTTTATTTTTTTGATTGATGGGTGCAGGCGCGGCAGCAATTAGTCATGATGACCCCGGGTGGTGCTCACTGATGTGAAAAGTCGTTGACTGGTGTTTTCCCATGGTGAAAACCAAAAGATTCACCCTCTGCCTTCCCATAGATTGCATTGCCTTTCAACCGTTTCGCCCCCTTTGCTTCCTCTCCCCATTGCTTCTACCTGGTTCCATGGCAGCACACCAGATCACGGAGTCTGAGGTGAGGCGCCTGACAAAGGAGCTCAATGCCAAGGATGTGGAGCTCAGGGCCAAGGACGTGGAGCTCCCTGAGCTCAAGGAGGAAAGGAGTGCCATGCTCCTCCTTTACGTTCGGGAGTTCACGGAGCATCAAAAGCGGCAGGTGTCCACCACAAAGATGCTCGAGGCATCGGTGGCGTTGTTGCAGAAAGCGGGAGATACGTTAGGCGGTTAGGCAAGTCGGCTGGAGCGCGAGCGGGCCGATCGTGACAAGGTCCAAGATCGCCTCAACCACTTGGTGGATCATGTTGCCACACATGTGTTGCGGCTGCGTGATGCCTACCGTTGTGCCAGTGCGACCATGCCGGCCGTCGGGCTAAACCCGTTCGACCACCTGATGGCTCATATTCGCGTCAGTATTTCCCCGAAGAGGAAGGGATGATGCAGTGCAGCTTCGGTAGGTATTTCCCTTAGTTATGAAACCAAGGTTATCGAACCAGTAGGAGAACCAAGCAACATTATGTAAATGGTACCTCCACACAAAGAACAAATACTTGCTACCCGGCACGTAAGAGGGGTTGTCAATCCCTCTTGGGTAAAAGATAGATTGGTTTGTATAATTTTGGATAAATAGATCTCGCAATAAAACAAAATAAAATAAATAAAGAAAAAGTGCAACAAGGTATTTTTGGGTTTTTAGTATATTAGATTTGAAAACAAATGCAAATAAAAATAGATCTGAAGGCAAATATGATAAAGAATAGACCCGGGGGCCGTAGATTTCACTAGTGGCTTCTCTCGAGAAAATAGCATACGACGGTTAAACAAATTACTGTTGGGAAATTGATAGAACTTCAAATAATTATGATGATATCCAGGCAATGATCATTATATAGGCATCACGTCCAAGATTAGTAGACCAACTCCTGCCTGCATCTACTACTATTACTCCACACATCGACCGCTATCCAGCATGCATCTAGTGTATTAAGTTCATGGAAAAATGGACTAATGCAATAAGAATGATGACATGATGTAGACGAGATATATTCATGTAGGAATAGACCCCATCTTGTTATCCTTAATAGCAATGATCAATACATGTCTTGCTGCCCCTTCTGTCATTGGGAAAGAACACTGCACGACCGAACCCATCACAAAGCACCTATTACCATGATAAGAAAAATTGATCTAGTCGGCCTAACTAAACCAAAGATTGAAGAAATACGAGGCTATAAGTAATCATGCATATAAGAGATCAAATAAGCTCAAATAACTTTCATGGATAAATAGATCTGATCATAAACTCAAAGTTCATCGGATCCCAACAAACACACCGCAAAAGGAGTTACATCAAATAGGTCTCCAAGAGACCATTGTATTGAGAATCAAAAGAGAGAGCGGAAGCCATCTAGCTACTAACTACCAACCCGTAGGTCTACAATGAACTACTCATGCATCATCGGAGAGGCACCAATGAGGATGATGAACCCCTCCGTGATGGTGTATAGATTGGATCTGGTGTTTTTGGAACTTGCGGCAGCTAGAATTGTGTTTTGTCGACTTCCCTAGGGTTTCTGGATTTTTGGCGTATTTATAGAGCAAAGAGGCGGTGCGGGAGGCGGACGAGGTGGGCACAACCCACCAGGGCACGCTTGGGCCCTCAGGCGCGCCCAGGTGGGTTGTGCTACCCTCGGAGCCCCCCTCTGGTACTTCCTTGGCCCAACAAGTGTCTTCTGGTCCAGAAAAAATCTCCAAAAAGTTTTGTTGCGTTTGGACTCCGTTTGGTATTGATTTTCTGTGAAGTAAAAAACAAGCAAAAAGCAGCAACTGACATTGGGCACTATGTCAATAGGTTAGTCCCAAAAAATGATATAAAGTTGCTATAAAATGATTGTAAAACATCCAAGAATGATAATATAAACAGCATGGAACAAGCGAAAATTATAGATACGTTGGAGATGCATCAGCATCCCCAAGCTTAATTCCTACTCGTCCTCGAGTAGCTAAATGATAAAAACAGAATTTTTTATGTGGAATGCTGCCTAACATGTTCATCACATATTCCTTTCTTTTGTAGCATGGACATTTGGGCTTTTTATATGGTTCAAAGCAATAGTCTATTTTGACATGAAGATTTCTATACTCAAGCATATCAACAAGCAACCATGTCTTTCAAAATATCAACACTAAAGCAAGTTATCCCTAGCCCATCATGCTCAATCATTGATCCATTCATGAAACACACTCACATATTAGCTACACCCAATGCTCAAGCACGATCATAGTGCCCCCTAGTTGGTGCTTTATAAGAGAAGATGGAGACTCAAATAAAAATAAAAATTGGATAAAGTAAATAGAAAGGCGCTTCGCAGAGGGAAGTAGGGATTTGTAGAGGTGTGAGAGCTCGAAGCGAAAAAGATAGAGATAAAACATTTTGGGTGGCATGCTTTTCCTGTCAACGAAAACGATCGAGTAGTTCCCAATACTTTTCATGCTAGATATATCATAGGTGGTTCCCAAACAGAAAATAAAGTTTATTCCTTTTTCCACCATACTTTCACATTCCACGACTAGCCGTATCCACGGGTGCCGTCCATACCAACACTTTCCAAGGAATTTATTATTTGGCAACATAAAGTAAATTCATTTTTCATTTCGGGACTGGGCATCACTATTACCTTTGCCGTACTTTCGTGCAATGACAAGTGAATAAACACTCATCTTTAGAATAACACATCTAGCATGGAAAAATATCAGCCACCCCCTACCGTTTCATGAGCGGTACGAGCACACAAAAAGGAAAATATAGTTTGAAAATTAGAGATGGCACATACAAATTTGCTTAGAACGGCACGGAAATAACACATATAGGTAGGTATAGTGGACACATATGGCAAAACTAGGTTTAAGGATTTTGGATGCACAAGTAGTATTCCTACTTAGTACAAGTGAAGGCTAGCAAAAGGATTGGGAAGCATCCAACCAAGAAACAAAAAATCACATAAACGAGCATTAAGCATAACTAACACCAAATAATGCACCACAAGTAGGATGTAATTTCATTGCATAACTATTGACTTTCGTGCTTGCATAGGGAATCACAAACCTTAACACCAATATTCTTACTAAAGCACAATTACTCACCAACATGGCTCACATATCATTATCATCATATCGCAAAACTATTACAAAGAATCAAGTTTATTTTGTCCAATGATCTTCATGAAAGTTTGTATTATATCCCTCTTGAATATCTATCACTTTGGGACTAGTTTCATATGTTGCTTTTAATAGCTCAAACAAATCTAAGTGAAGAACATGAGCATAAAAAAAATTTGTCTCTCAAAATAATATAAGTGAAGCATGAGAGAATTTCTTCAAAAATATTAAAGCACACCATGCTCAAAAAGATATAAGTGAAGCACTAGAGAAATTCCATAGGTCAAAAAAATTTAAGTGAAGCACATAGAGCAATTCTAACAAATCATAGCATAATTTTGGCTCTCGGAAATAGGTGTGTCCAGCAAGGATACTTGTGACAAACAAAAAAGCAAAACAAGCAAAGACTCATACAATACAAGATGCTCCAAGCAAAACTCATGATATGTGACGAATAAAAATATAGTTCCAATTAAAAAACCGATGGTTGTTAGAAGAAAGAGGGGATGCCACTCGGGGCATCCCCAACCTTAGCCGCTTGTTTCTCCTTGAATATTGCATTGGGGTGCCATCGGCATCCCCAAGCTTAAGCTCTTCTTACTCCTTATTCCTTCAACCATCATGATCTCACCCAAAACATGAAAACTTCAATCGCACAAAACTCAACAAAACCTTCGTGAGATCCGTTATTGTAAGAAAACCAATCTTTACTTTAAGTACTGTAGAAAACCCATTCAAATTTTGTTATTGCATTATATCTACTGTATTCTAACTTTATCATGGCTTATACCCCCCGATACAATCCATAGATTTGTCAAAATAAGCACACAATGCAAAGAAAACAGAATCTGTCAAAAACAGAACAGTCTGTAAAGACTCGAATTTTACACATACTTCTGTAACTCGAAAAATTCTGAAAACTTAGGACAACGGAGACAATTTGTATATCAATCTTGTGTAAGCAATTCAGAATTTTTTGTCGCTTCTGTAAATCTAGACAATTATTTTACTGGATGCAAAAGTTTCTGTTTTTCAACAGGATCAAATCAACTATCACCAAAGCTATCCCAAAGGCTTTACTTGGCACAAACACTAACTAAAACATAAAAAACACAATCATAATAGAGGCATAATTGTGCAAACACTCAAGAACAGAAAGAAAAAGGAAAAAATAAATTTTATTCATTGGGTTGCCTCCCAACAAGCACTATCGTTTTACGCCCCTAGCTAAGCATTGATAATTTTGATGATGCTCGCATGAAAGACAAGAATTGAAACACAAAGAGAGCATCATAATACATGTGACAAACACTTTGTCGGTGCAACAAACCCTGGGTCTATTGCCCAGACTGTACACAGGCATGGGGACGAGATTGAAGCACCAACCCAAGTCAGAATACAAGGGACTAAGAGGTTCAAAGGACTAACATGCAGATCAGAGGCACCAAGATCAAGCCAAAGAAGCAAGACACCATCAGGAGAAGGGCCTCCTTTGCCGGGCAGGCAAGCTCGGCAAGGGGCAAGGCCACCCCCGAAAGACGACGTCCAAGACGTCCTAGCAGGGCCTGCCGGGGCACATGGAGGCAAAACCACCTCGCCAACTACTCCACCATGACCCACGTCGTTGATCAGTGCGGTGTCGAACCGCGGAGTGACTAAGTGGCAGCCATTCACCACATGGCAGCCTCTCCCTACTGGAAACACCTGTAGATGACACCAATCCTACGACGTGTCCAGCGAGCAGGCGTGGAGCTGGCGAGATAGCCCGGCAAGCCTTGCTGGGCAACCAACGATGTGACGTTGAGCGGTGCATTTAATGTGCCCTGTCAGCCCGTAGAGTTAGGTATGATAACACTGTTTGCTACCTTATCAGTACATACTGACTGTTTTGCCATTGTGGTGACCCCTTAATCTATAAAAGGAGGCCCATGGCAACCGTAGAGAGGGTTAGAAGGTTGGATAACTCAGACCCCCATACGCGCGTAGCCACTGCCGCCCTGAGGCAACCCTTGCCGGGCAAGTGTACTACGCTCCACCACCACCTTTCCGCCATCAATCCACCAAAGCAGGAGTAGGGTTTTACACCTCATGGTGGCCTGAACCTGGGTAAAAATGACTGTGCGATCTCTGCCGTGCTGCCACACGCTCGTCTGCTCTTTGTGCAACGCGACGCCCCCTGCCGAACCAGCAAGGGGCCTCCTGGTCCCATAGGTGGCCGTGGTTTCCCGCGACATCTTTGGCGCGCCAGGTCGGGGGACCGCTTGCGCGAACCTGAAGGCGTGTGTAGCGCGTCACCTTCATCACCATCAGCATCATCGACGACGCCATCGACCATGGCACCCAAGAAGAAACCCGGTTCTTTGGCTCGTCCTTCCACCTCGAAGGCTCCGCCGCCCACGGCCTCTAACACTGTGGGGGGTGCGGAGACATGCGAGGATGCGGATGCTGCTAGGGATGTGGTCGGAGCAGGCGGAGCCGTCACCATTTCCCTTGTGGCCGACGCAGGAGCAGGAGACATCGGAGGAGAGCAGCATCAGCAACATCCCGACGGCCACGGTCCACAAGGTCCGAGTGAAGGGGTTACTCCATCTGCGCCCCTTCCGCCCACCGACGGGCACAGCCGCAGCAACGGCGCTTGGGCCGGGGCGAATCGCCGCCCTTCGACCGCTCCCACCACGGGTGTGGTCGCCGTGCGTGCACCTCCCCCGGGACGGGTCGACCAAGCCGCTGCGCCCGACGGAACCACTGGCCTTCGAGCGCCTTCGCCGCACCACCCTGCCATCCAGGTGGTCGCCCCGCAGCAGCAGGGGCGCAGTGCTGCCGCCACTGGCACTGTCAGGAGCCGAGCGATGGTGCGATCGACTTCATCATCACCCATGCCAAATACAGCCTCGGAGGCCATGGTGCGGGCTCAGCTGCTGCTGAGATTTCTGCCAGCGGCCGAGCAAATGGACGAATGGCGTGCCACCATCCAAAGTCTGCTCGGGTTCACCAAAGCTGGGGGCTCACGGCGAGCTGGCCCACCACGGCCGCCCCAAGCGACAGCAACGGCCCATGCTGCTGACCGTACCGAAGGGGCCGTCCCCATGGTGCAGTCCCTGCCACGGCAGCCAGTGCGAGCGCAACAGAATCAAGAACCCGACAATGTCTCGATGGCCTCTTCTAACCCTCGAGCGCGTCTAGGCCAACGACGAGCCCCGGAGGATAGGCGGAGAGGAGACATGCACGCCGTTGTTGAGCAATGCCGCGACGACCTCCGCCGGATCGATGGGTGCGACGGCCCCGGCGTCGACGAGCCCGCGCTCGGTATTGGCGGGTGCCTACCTTTCGAGGTTGGCTGCCCTGCCTTTACCCGTGAGCTGCGGCAAGTCCGTTGGCCGTCCGTTCGCACGTTCAAGCCAGAGATACCTGAGAAGTACGATGGGAGGCTGAACCCGGCAGAGTTCCTGAGCATCTACACCACCGCTGTTGAGGCTGCCGGGGGAAGAGATGAGAAGGTGTTTGCCAACTACTTTCCTTTGGCCCTCAAGTCCAATGTGAGGTCTTGGCTGATGCACCTGCCGGAGAACTCCATTTCGTCATGGGTAGACCTGTGCCATGAGTTCATCGGTGCCTTCACCGGTGGCCACCAAGAGCCGGGCCGACCCAGCGACTTGCAGCTTCTCTAACAAAAGGAAGGAGAGACCCTTCGTAAGTATTTACAAAGATTCAGCAAAGTTCATAGAAATATCCCAAATATCCATCCAGCAGCCGTGATACCCGCCTTCCAGTCCAATGTGTGCAACCGCTGGATTCGTTCCAAGATAACGTGCAGTTGTCCAAGACTGTGAAGGAGCTCTACACATTGGTGGATAAGTGTGCTTGGATGGAGGAGGGAAGAAAGTTGCCTAGAGAGGAAGATTGCACCAATATTGATTCAGAGGATGAGGATGAATCAACCAGTCAGAAGAAGAGCAAGAAGCGCAGTAAGAAGCGAAGGGATAAGACAGTAATGACTGTTGAAGGATCGGGTACGCCTAGTACCGACAAGAAGGCCAAAGCTGAGGCCCCCGGCAAGGAAGCTGCCGTGTGCGCTGACTGCCGGGAAGCCGCTGCTGCCGAGAAAGCCGGGAAAGGTGATGGGCCGTATTGCAAGATTCATCGGACCTAGGGCCATGACCTTCAAGAGTGTTATCAGGTTGAGCAGCTTGTCAAAAGACAGAAAGCAGAGTATGAGAAGCGTGACAAGGAAAAGGGTCAGAATGTTGCTGGCGGCAAGGGTCAAAGTGGTGAAGTAAATCGCCTCGGCAAACCCTTTCGGAACCAAGGAAAACCCGCCAGAGGTCGAGAGAAGGAAGCCTATGGTGATGAGAGTGATGGAGGGGATGAAGAGGAAACCAATGAGCAAGGGTTTCAGAAGGCCACCGACACCCTGTGCATTGACGGGGGTGCATCTCTGCACACCTCTCACCGCCAACTCAAGCAGTGGGCGCGAGAAGTCAATGCCGTGGAGCCAGCGCCTGAGGCCCGGAAGCCGCTCAAGTGGTCCCGTACGCCCATCATCTTTGACGAGGAGGATCATCCTAGCCGTACCACTGCGGTAGGGTGTTTGCCATTGTTGGTCTCCCCAACAATCCACAACCTTAAGGTCACGAAGATGTTGGTGGACGGCGGGGCCGGGTTGAATCTGATTTCCCCAGCAGTTATCAGCAAGCTTCAGATAGCAGAGGAAGAGCTGGAGGTTACCGACACGTTTCAAGGAGTTAATCCCGGCAGGAGCCGTCCTAAGCGAAAGATCACGTTGCCGGTAACGTTTGGGGGATAACTGAACTACCGGACTGAGAGGATTGTGCTTGATGTGGTCGATCTCCCCCTGCCATACAATGGGATTCTTGGACGCCCGGCCCTGGCTAAGTTCATGGCAGCATCTCACTATGCCTACAACACCTTGAAGATGCATGGACCACTAGGAGTCATCACCATCCCATCAGATGAGAAGGATGCAATCATTTCTGTGAACAAGATGTACCGGGATGCGGTCGCAGCAGAGGCAGTGGCAGCAGCAGCTCCCACTAAGGAAAGCGAAGGAAAGAAGAGGGATTGCAGGGACTCCGGCAAAGAGTCCAGGAAGCGTGCCCCTACCGAGTGCACGGCACCCGTTGGCGACGTGCCGGAGTGTTCCAATGGCGAGAGATCCAAGGTCGCTGCACCACAAGTGAAGAAGGTCCCAGCAGGGCTGGCTGGCGTTGATGGTACTTTCACTATCAGTGCCACCCTCGATGACAAATAGGAAAGCGCGCTCGTTGCCTTCCTGCGGGTGAATATCGATGTGTTTGCCTGGCAACCATGTGATATCCCCAGTGTTCCCAGGGAGGTAATCGAGCACCACCTTGCTGTCTGCCCACATGCCCAACCTGTCAAGCAGAAAGTCCGGAAGCAGGCCTTGGAGAGGCAGCAGTTCATTGCAGAAGAGATTAAGAGACTAGAAGCAGCTGGATTGGTCAGAGGAGTACTGCATCCCACGTGGTTGGCAAACCCAGTGGTAGTCCGGAAGGCTAACGGGAAGTGGAGGCTTTGCATAGATTTCACAGATCTCAACAAAGCTTGCCCGAAGGACCCGTTTCCCTTGCCGCGTATCGATTAGATTGTGGATTCCACTTCAGGTTGTGATTTGCTCTCCTTCCTGGATGCGTATTCTGCGTATCACCAGATCTTCATGTCCAAGGGAGACAAAGAGAAGACATCGTTCATCACTCCATGTGGTACGTACTGTTTTGTCCGCATGCCATTCAGATTAAAGAGTGACGGGTCCACTTTTGCAAGGGCAGTCCAGATTGGTTTTGAGCCACAGTTGCACAGAAACATAGAAGCCTATATGGATGATATTGTGGTCAAGACCAAGGATAGGTCCACCCTTATTCAAGATTTGGAGGAGACGTTTGCTAATCTGCGCAAAATCAATTTGAAGCTCAACCCGGAGAAGTGTGTATTTGGTGTTCCCTCCGGCAAGTTGCTTGGGTTCTTTGTATCCCATCGCGGTATCGAAGCCAATCCCGACAAGATCAAGGCCATTGAGCAGATCCAAGCACCAAGGACAGTTAAGGATGTGAGGCGTCTGACAGGGTGCGTTGTCGCGCTAAGCAGATTCATCTCCAAGTCTGCTGAGCGCGCCCTGCCGTTCTTCAAAATTTTGAAGAAGGCAGGACCCATGAAGTGGACCCCGGAAGCAGATGCAGCTTTGCAAGAGTTGAAGGCCTACTTGTCCTCCATGCCTACCTTGGTCGCTCCCAAACCCCAGGAGCCATTACTACTGTACTTAGCGGCAACCAACCAAGTAGTCAGTGCAGCTTTGGTAGCGCAGCGAGAAGTGGATGAAGCAGAGAGTGAGCAGAGACCGGCAGAGTCAGAGAAGGATCAGGACAGCAATGAGCATGGCAACGAGAGCAACCCCAAGGACGTGGCAAGGAAGAAAGTGGTACCGCGCCCAGTGTACTTCGTCAGCTCCTTATTATAGGGGGCTAGATCGAGGTACTCTGGCGTGCAAAAGTTGATTTTTGGTCTCATCATGGCCTCAAGGAAACTGCGCCACTACTTCCAAGCCCATGAGATCATGGTTGTCACTCGTTTCCCGTTGCAACGGATACTCCGAAACCCTGAGGCTACTGGTAGAATAGTGGAGTGGGCTTTGGAGTTATCCAGTTTTGGTTTGAAGTTTGAAAGCACATCAACTATTCAGAGCAGGGCATTGGCAGAGTTTATTGCAGAATGGACGCCAACCTCTGATGAGGAAGTGACCGAGACAGCTATCCCCGGCAAGGAATCGCCCCAAGAATGGATTATGTATTTTGATGGTGCTTTTTCCCTACAAGGTGTAGGAGCTGGCATGCTTCTTGTTGCCCCCTCCGGGGAGCACTTGAGGTACGTCATCCAAATGCATTTTGCCCGGGAAGAAGCAACCAACAATACAGCAGAATATGAAGGGCTCCTTGCCGGGCTCAGGATTGCAGCTGAATTGGGAATTAAGAAGCTGATCATTCGAGGAGATTCACAGCTTATGGTGAGACAAGTTAACAAGGATTACCAAAGTCCATTGATGGAGGCATACATCGAGGAAGTGAGGAGATTGGATTAGCACTTTGACGGATTGCAAACAGAGCACGTACCACGTGCGGAAAACAACATAGCTGATCATCTGTCAAAGTGTGCTGCGCAGAAGCTCCCTGTGGAACCAGGGACTTTTGTTCTCCATCTCACTCAGCCCTCCGTATCCCCAGCAACAATGGCCCGGAAAAGGAGAAAGTTGGACTCCGGTAAGCCTCTCCCGGTAGAGCCGTCCGCTCCTGGCAGAGACCCTTTCGGAAACAACTCCTCGCAGTCTACCGGACCACACCCTCCAGCCGGGCCCATGGACCCCGTGAACGAGGCATGTGCTCCCGCAGCAGAGGAGGTGCCGCTAGTCCTCGTTGCCGAGCCCCAGGCTCCAACTTGGGCAAGGCACATTGTCCACTTCCTCCAAACCGGAGAGCTTCCCGGCAACCAAGACGAAGCTGAAAAAGTAGCCGGGAGGGCCAGTATGTATCAGTTTGTCGATGACACTCTGTACAGAAGGAGGCCCAACAGTGTGAAATTAAAGTGTGTCTGCCGGGAAGAAGGAAAGGAACTGCTGGCTAAGATACACAAAGGCATGTGCGGCTCCCACATTGGATCAAGGGAACTAGTTGGGAAAGCATTCCGGCAAGGATTCTATTGGCCCACAGCCCTCCAAGATGCGGTCGAGCTAGTCACCAAATGTGAAGCCTGCTAGTTCCATTCCAAGAAAACCCACCTGCCTGCCCAAGCTATTCAAACAATCCCTCTATCATTGCCATTTTCGGTCTGAGGGCTCAATATCCTCGGCCCCTTCCCCCAAGAAATCGGGGGCTTTGAATTCTTGTTCATTGCTATCGACAAGTTTACAAAGTGGCCGGAAGTGACTGTCGTGAGAAAGGTGGCTGCTCAGTCAGCTATCAAGTTCTTGAAAGAATTGGTGTGTCATTTTGGAGTTCCGGCAAGGATCATTACCGACAACGGCACCCAGTTCACAAGCCGCGCCTTCATGCAATATGTTCATGCCCTCGGATGCAAGATCTCATTTCCCTCTGTGGCACACCCCCGGACCAATGGACAAGCTGAGAGGGCGAACGCTGAAGTGCTGCATGGACTCAAGACGAGAACCTTTGATATGCTGCAGAAGCACGGCAGGCGGTGGATTGAGGAGCTGCCGGTATTTCTCTGGTCCCTCAAAATGACACCAAACCGAGCTACTGTGCAGACTCCCTTCTCCCTGGTCTATGGGGCAGAAGCAGTTATCCCCACGGAACTCATTTACGGGTCGCCTCGAGTGCTTGCCTACGATGAAGTAGCGCAAGATTAGCACCAGTGTGACGATGCTGTGCTACTCAAGGAGAACTGTCTCTGGGCTGCTACATGTGCTGCACGCTATCAGCAAGCCCTGCGTCTCTATCATAGCCGTAGGGTTCACGCCCGGTGTTTTGAGGAAGGTGACCTTGTCCTTAGGCGCGTTCAGTCCGCCAAGGGTACAAAAAAGTTGTCACCAAAGTGGGAAGGCCCTAACCGGGTAGTACGAGTCACCAGACCTGGCGCAGTCTGTCTGGAGACCGGAGATGGCATTCAGTTGCAAAACTCATGGAATATTGAGCATCTCCACAAGTTCTACCCGTAAGGCGCGGCTGTCAGGCCCTGCCCGGCAGCCACCCTTTTGTACAGGCCTTGCCTCAGTTGCATGTAACCCCTTGTACAAAGCCAGGGCGATGACCCTGTGCAAGAGAAAATAAAGAAGCGCTGTGGGGGGCCCCCGACCAAGATTGCATGGATGCATGAGCATTCCAAGATCACTGCATAAGCATTTCATGAGCATTTGCATATGCATATAGATAGGATCGCATCCTGCATTCATTCTCATCCGCATGAAGCTGCAGGTTCCTGCCGTGAACTTGGCTTTGACGAGGAGTTGAGAAGTTTGCCCGGCACTGCGATCCCCGGCAAGCCAAATAGATAAGTTCTACCTCCTGTCCATTAGTGTTCTGTAAGTTATAACTTGTGCATAAGAAAACCCCGCCACTCTTTTGAGACTTAGGTGCTCCTATCCCTGACTCGAACGTTGCTTCGGACAGGATGGTCGTAGTGGCCTTTGGTAAAAAGAAGTTGGCGGGGGGCTAGCCCCTTTGCCTGTTGCCCGGTAGACACAGCTCTCCGGCAGACAGAAAAGGTGCCGGCAGGATAGCGTGCCGGGGAAAACTCGTTTATTTACACTAAAGAGGCATCTCGCCTCTGCATGCACATACACATGCACGGGTTCCCGGCAAGGTTCATCTTTTTCATTAATATGCTGATACAAGTACAAGCATTACAGAACACAAACATGGACTCGAGAGATTACATTATTTGAATTAAAATTTGGCAAGTGCGTGCAGATTTAAGATTGAAAAAACATAAGTGCCCCGTAATGCCCTTTCTTGTCCCTCTCCTCCTAGGCACGGCCGTCGAAGGCGAGGAGGGCAAAAGGAGTGCCTGGGCGGGAGCCCAGCCAGTCCCCCTCGGGCTCCGGGAGGGGTAGCCTGACGGGAGTGGGAGCACCGGGGAACGCGTCGATGGAGTGCACGGCGGAGGTGACCCGTCGACCGCCGCCACCAGGGCTAGAAGGACACGGCAGGACTAACGGAGCTGCAGCCTGAGAGGAAGCCTGCCGGGGTCCAGCAAGAGGACTGCTGGAGGAGCCCGGGAGCACCATCCCCACCTCTGCATCCAACTCCCCGGCAAATCGCACTGCCGGGAAGGAGATGTGGATGCAGATGATGGTGCTGCCGCTTGATGAAGATGGTGCGGGCGGCGATCAGCCAGAGTCAGAGTTGTTGCTCCCTCGCCCGCTGCCGTCGTCATCACCGTCACGCTCCTCCTCGTCGCTTCCGCTCGAGGAGGAGCTTTTGTCGTCAGTCAAACTCTCTCCGCAGCACCCTAGGCGACCTCCCGAGCGCCCGAAGATCTTGACGGAGAGCAGGCCGCTCTCCATTAATTTGAACTAGAGAACGTGCCCCTCCAAGAAGCCATGGGCACGGGCGAAAGTCTTCTAGCCACGGCGAAGGTACATGGTGTGAGGGGCAGGGAAGTCGACATCAACGCACATGCTGCCGTTCCCACAGCCCCTCATGTGCAACCTCAGAGTGCGCGGTTGCTCGAGCTCCATCTCCCCCGCAAAGGGAGTTGGAAGGCGAAGATGACCACACAGGGGCTTGTACAGCCTGATGATGAACTCTCGAGGTTGGTCCCCAACATGGCCTTCTATCGGGGGAGGAGCCACCGGCAGGGGCACAGCCAAGGCACCGCCCCGCCCTCCACCTCCTCGAGCACCACGGTGACCTCGACCTCGTCCCCTCCCTCCTCCCCTCGTGGCGGGTTCCGTCACCATAGGAACTGGAGGAGGAGGGATGCGATGTCGAGAAGAAGCCCTTGTCGCCGCCGCTAGGACAACGTCGCGCCCTCGCCCCCTCACCATGTCTAGAAGGGAAAAGTTGCGGAGAAGAAGAAGAAGTGTGTGCAGAGAGGCACCGCCCCTGCCCCTTTTTATAGGGGGACGAGGCAGGGGGCTGGCTCCTCATACGGGAAATGGCCGCCACGCTCCTCCAATGCGGCCTCGCTGCACCCTCTGGAGCTCTGAGGATCAAGGCCGACCCTCTGCGCCAACCATCAGTGCTCGGTTTTCGGCCATGGCACTCCTCCCCGTGCCCTCCACATCCACCACCTACCACACCCAATGCATGCGGAACACATGGCATGTGCGTGCGAAACGGGAGGCAAGTGGGATGGCAGTTTCCGCCCCGTGATCGTGGGGCGAGGAGAACCCGCGGGCCACGATCAAAGTTCTTCCACAGCATTGCGCACGACGCGCGAAGAAACCGGAAACTGGCTCGGAGTCAAGATTAATGAAGAAGCAAAGAAGAGCTCAAGAGACCAGCCTCTTCAGCGACCCCGCCTGTGCACTTATTAGGCCCTACCCTGACGACGTTCGGCAGCGCATTCGGGGCAGGCCCGGGGGCTTCTGTTGGTGCAACAAACCCTGGGTCTGTTGCCCAGACTGTGCACAAGCACGGGGACAAGATTGAAGCACCAACCCAAGTCATAATACAAGGGACTAAGAGGTTCAAAGGACTAACATGCAGATCAGAGGGACCAAGATCAAGCCAAAGAAGCAAGGCACCATCAGGAGAAGGGCCTCCTTTGCCGGGTAGGAGAGCTCCGCAACGGGCGAGGCCACCCCCGGAAGATGATGTCCAAGACGTCCCGGCAGGGCCTGCCGGGGCACATGGAGGCAAAACCACCTCCCCATCTACTCCACCATGACCCACGTCGTTGATCAGTGCGGTGTCGAACCGCGGAGTGACTAAGTGGCAGCCATTCACCACATGGCAGCCTCTCCCTACAGGAAACACCTGTAGATGACACCCGTCCTACGACGTGTCCAGCGAGCAGGCGTGGAGCTGGCGAGATAGCCCGGGAAGCCTTGCTGGGCAACCAACGATGTGACGTTGAGCGGTGCATTTAATGCACCCTGTCAGCCCGCAGAGTTAGGTATGATAACACTGTTTGCTATCTTATCAGTACATAATGACTATTTTGCCATTGTGGTGACCCCTTAATCTATAAAAGGAGGCCCATGGCAACCGTATAGAGGGTTAGAAGGTTGGATAACTCAGACCCCCATACGCGCGTAGCCATTGCCGCCCTGAGGCAACCCTTGCCAGGTAAGTGTACTACGCTCCACCACCACCTTTCCACCATCAATCCACCAAAGCAGGAGTAGGGTTTTACGCCTCACGGCAGCCCGAACCTGGGTAAAAATGCCTGTGTGATCTCTGCCGTGCTGCCACATGCTCGTCTGCTCTTTGTGCAATGCGACGCCTCCTGCCGAACCAGCAAGGGGCCTCCTGGTCCCATAGGTGGCCGTGGTTTCCCGCGACACACTTTTAAGTCTAACATACTTTCGATGCATAGGGATTTTATAGCAAACAAATTATCAAGACAAGAAATATATAGCATATGCAAGCAAGAAGAACGAAACAATAGCAATCTCAACATAACAAGAGGTAAATTAGTAACATGAAAATTTCTACAACCATATTTTCCTCTCTCACAATAGTTACATGTAGGATCATAATCAAATTCAACAATATAGCTATCATATAAAATTTTCTCTTCATGATCCACATGCATAAAAATTTTATAATCTTCCAAGATAGTGGGATTAACATCAACTAAAGTCATGACCTCTCCAAACCCACTTTCATAAAAAAATTCGTAAGATTGAACACTCTCCAAATATGTGGGATCATTTTTACCTAAAGTTGACGCTATTCCAAACCCACTTTGAATATTATTGCAAACATTACTATCAATATCAGATTCATCATGGGCTTAAACAAATTTTCAAAATCATAAGAAGAATCACCCCAATCATGATCATTGGAATAAGTAGTGGACATAGCAAAATAAGCATCCCCAAGCTTGGGGTTTTGCATATTATTAGCACAATTGACATAAATAGAATTTATAGTAAAATCATTGCAATCATTCTTTTCATTCAAGGAGCTATCATGAATCACTTCATAATTTTCTTCTTTTAACACTTCATCACAATTTTTAGATTCATAAATCTCAAGCAAAACTTCATAAAGATAATCTAGTGAACTCAATTCACTAGCAATGGGTTCATCATACTTGGATCTCTTGAAAAGATTAGAAAGTGGATGAGGATCCATATCAATAAATTTTTAGCAAGCAAAGATGGAAGCAAATAGAAGACACATGGCCACACAAGAAAAGATAGCAAACAAGAAAACACGCAAAAAGGCAAATGAAAAAGAGGGCGAATAAAAAGGCAAATTTTTGTGAAGTGGGGGAGATGAAAATGAGAGGCAAATAGCAAATAATGTAAATTGCAATGAGATGAGATTTGTGATTAGGAACCTGATAGATGTTGATGATGTCTCCCCGGCAACGGCGCTAGAAATCCTTTCTTGATGGCCCGTATCCGTGTCAGTATTTCCCCGAAGAGGAAGGGATGATGCAGTACAGCTTCGGTAGGTAATTCCCTCAGTTATGAAACCAAGGTTATCGAACCAGTAGGAGAACCAAGCAACACTATGTAAACGGTACCTGCACACAAAGAACAAATACTTGCAACCCGACGCGTAAGAGGGGTTGCCAATCCCTCTCCGGTAAAAGATAGATTGGTTTGTATAATTTTGGATAAATAGATCTCGCGATAAAACCAACTAAAATAAATAAATAAAAAAGTGCAGCAAGGTATTTTTGAGTTTTTAGTATAATAGATCTGAAAACAAAAGCAAATAAAAATAGATCTGAAGGCAAATATGATAAAGAATAGACCCCGGGGCCGTAGATTTCACTAGTGGCTTCTCTCGAGGAAATAGCATACGACGGGTAAACAAATTACTGTTGGGCAATTGATAGAACTTCAAATAATTATGACGATATCTAGGCAATGATCATTATATAGGCATCACGTCCAAGATTAGTAGACCGACTCCTGCCTGCATCTACTACTATTACTCCACACATAGACCGCTATCCAGCATGCATCTAGTGTATTAAGTTCATGGAAAAATGGTGTAATGCAAGAAGAACGATGGCATGATGTAGACAAGATCTATTCTTGTAGGAATAGACCCCATCTTGTTATCCTTAATAGCAACGATCAATACATGTCTTGCTTCCCCTTCTATCACTGGGAAAGAACACCGCACGACCGAACCCATCACAAAGCACCTCTTCTCATGGCAAGAAAAATCGATCTAGTCTGCCTAATTAAACCAAAGATTCGAAGAAGAAATATGAGGCTATAAGTAATCATGTATATAAGAGATCAAATAAGCTCAAATAACTTTCATGGTTAAATAGATCTGATCATAAACTCAAAGTTCATCGGATCCCAACAAACACACTGCAAAAAGAGTTACATCAAGTAGATCACCAAGAGACCATTGTATTGAGAATCAAAAGAGCGAGAGGAAGCCATCTAGCTACTAACTACAGACCCGTAGGTCTACAATGAACTACTCACGCATCATCGAAGAGGCACCAATGAGGATGATGAACCCCTCTGTGATGGTGTCTAGATTGGATCTGGTGTTTCTGGAACTTGCGGCTGCTGGAATTATGTTTCGTCGGCTTCCCTAGGGTTTTTGGATTTTCGGGGTATTTATAGAACAAAGAGGCAGTGCGGGAGGCAGCCGAGGTGGGCACGACCCAGCAGGGCGCGCCTGGGCCCCCAGGCATGGGCAGGTGGGTTGTGCTCCCCTCGGAGCCCCCCTCTGGTACTTCTTTTTCCCAACAGGTGTCTTCTGGTCCACAAAAAATCTCGAAAAAGTTTTGCTGCATTTGGACTCCGTTTGGTATTGATTTTTTGCGAAGTAAAAAACAAGCAAAAAAAAACAACTGACACTGGGCACTGGGCACTATGTCAATAGGTTAGTCCCAAAAAATGATATAAAGTTGCTATAAAATGATTGTAAAACATCCAAGAATGATAATATAACAACATGGAACAAGGAAAAATTATACATACGTTGGAGACGTATCACCACCCCATCGACTTCAACGATTTGCCGCTTCCTGACCTGGTCTCCTTCTTCACCTATATCTCCAAGGAGCTAAGCTGTCTCCGCGCGGTGGTGGGGGCGAAGCTGGACAAGGTGGGGCTGCGGGCGGCCATTGCCATTGCCGAGCGAATCCTCTCAGGCTTCCTCACCGAAATCCATTAGTGCCATTGGACGCCGTCTTTGACGAGCTGGCTCCCGTCGACCGGGTGCGGGCTCTGCGGGCGGTGGCACCCTACATCACCACCGTCGTGCACCTCGAGAAGCAGTGGGACTTCGGTGGTGTTTAGGCGTCCTATGCATGGGCATGTCTTGGCGCAAAATGACCGTTGGATCAAACTCAGATGGTGCAGATCAGTCACTGTAGCACAAAGCGTGCGGGTGTGTTTGGTTGCATTGTGATCTCAACATAGTTGTTCCCTCTTCATGTATGCTCATCTCAGCACCCCTCTTCATGCATGCTCTCCATGCTCCTAGTGTATTTGTGTTAACCTAGTGTGGACTCATGCACCCTTCATGCACTTTGCCAAGAACGCAAAAGTGGGTCGAGAAGGGAATTTTTGCTCCCATGCACCCTTCATACACCCTACCTAACACAGATTCGTGCTTCATATGGTTCATGTTCCGTGGAGTACTGTAGCATCATACTCTCTATGCGCTGTAGACCTAGTTCTGTTGACAATGATCTCACCATTCATTCTCGACCGGACAGTCAAAAAAGGGGCATGTTACATTACTGTTCATAGTTCACATGCACACAACATCATTTTTTATCGTCATATCTTACTACACTAGCAACAAGATTATAGTACTACTCACGTATGAACCATTGTAGATGCCCTAGTAGTAGGAGTACTGTGTAAGTTCAAGTGGCTGCCATGTTTCGCACTCCTCCGTCGTAAGAGTGGAAACGCTTGCTGTAATCATTTTTTTCAGAAACAGTGGACACGCTCTACCGCACCGATACTCCTCGACGGTCGTCGGGAACCTTGCTACTCACTTTTTCCAACATGTGGGACAGCTAGCATCAGGGTCCACTTGCCATGCACTAAATTACTCCGTACTAGAGTGCACAACTGCATGATAGACTACACCGGTCGAAGCACCGCAGTAATTCCCAATGAGCCATCAAATCACAAAACCCCCACCTTTCCAGCAGTAAGTTGGACGGACGAAGCAACCATCATTTCACTCTTCTCCCTCATCTTCGTCTCTTGAAGAAAACTCCAACTCGCTTCTCCCTCATCTTGTTCCTCATTTCTTCAAGAAAACCCCGACTAAGCAAGTAAGTAGATGGCAATCACATATATGATGTAAAAACTAAGTAATGCAAGACAACATATGCATGATATGAGTAATATAACCCTGCCTAGTTTGCGCATAGACCTCAGGGGGGAAATATGACTGGTCATCTGTCTCTGAATCCTCCTCTGAGGAGCTATTTGTAACTAGCAAGATGTCTGCTTCAGCAGGTAGCATTGTCTGCTCTCAAGACCTTGTTTTCACTCTAGATACTTCCATCACCGCTTCAAATGGCTGATGCACGGGAAGAGTTGTTGAATATACAAACATTGCCGACAAATGGAATACGTAATACAAAAAAAGGATAGCATGATATAATTCACATATATGATGATTGGCTAAACAGCATGGCATTACATAATTCACATATATAATGCCTTGCAACAAGATAGCATTGCATAATTAACATATATAATGTCTTGCAACAAGATGGCATTGCATAATTCACATATATGATAATTAGACACTAAACAGGTGGCATTCACACAAAACATGTCTAAACTAAGCAAATGACATAGCAATACAAGACACCATACACACGATATGAGCAACATAACCCTGCCAAGTTAGAGAATACACCTCGGGCGGGAAGTAGGACTGGTCATCTGTCTCTTAATCCTCCTTTGAGGAGCTACACGTAACCAGCAAGATATGCGCTTCATCACATAGCATTGTCTGCTCTGAAGGCCTTGTTTTCACTCCAGATTTTTCCATCACCGTGTCAAATGGCCGATGCACACGAAGAGTAGTTGAATGTACTAACATTGTTGACAAATGTAATACGTAATAAAAAAAGAATGGCATGATATAATTCACATATAAGATGACTGACTAAGCAGGATGGAATTGCAAAAATTCACATATATGATGCCTGGCTAAACAAGATGGCGTTGCATAATTCACATATATGATATAGAAACTAAACAGATGGCATACACATAAATCATGTCTAAACTAAGCAGATGACACATTTGATGTATAAAGTAAGCAATGCAAGGCACCATATGCATCATATGACCAACATCAGCATGCCAAGTTCGAGCGAAGACCTCAGGGGGTAAATAGGAGTGGTCTGCTACTTCTGAATCCCCCTCGGAATAGTTATCTTCCTCTTAATTACAATCTGAAATGGGTGGAGGGGGGCTGCCTTTGAGACCACCATGGAGCGAGGTCTGCATGAAATTTTATTGCCACGCAAGGCTCGTCTCTTTTGCTCTACATGTTCAGTTCCATTGTGTACAATAACTGACATGCATAGGAATAAAACATAGTGAGATTATGTAAGGAGTGCATGCAGAAATCCAGAGTGATGGTAGCAACCTGTGGATAGACCCAAAACCAATGATAGCAGGCACATAATGGCTTCAGTTAAAAAATACAGATAATGGCTTCTTTACTATTTGTTTCCCACCCAACATGAAACTCATAGTAGACACCAGAGATTAACCATATAGTAGACATATACTATTGATTGCGGCCCCGATATGTACCCCACAACCATTTAAAAATTCAAGTTTGAGCATTAGTTTGGAGCTGACTCAGAACCTAATCGGTGAAGAGGACGATAAAGCAACATTTAATATTAAGCGATGCATAACGTAAGAAGACTCGAAAGAGTGCCACCTCTCTTGCAGACCCATGTAGTCCTCAAGGTCATCTGCTCAGTTGATGATGGTGATGCAGTTGTCGTGGCTGCCAACGGTGGGGAAGAAGATCTGAGGTGCCGAAAGATAGTCTGGAGGGCGGATCCCTGCTGTGGTGGACCCTTCTGTCGTTGGAGCAGCTGAGATGGGGTGGACGACGGCGCGGCAGGAGCAGGATAAACCACACAAGGTTTTCTTTGACAACAATTTGTAAGAGAAGTAATTCTGTAAGGGCTCATTTGAATTGGAGGATTCTAACAACACAGGGATACGAAATACACAGTAATAGGATAGGAATGCATGTGCAAAACAGAGAATTTAAAATCTCAGGCTTTCTGTCAATCTGGGTGTTTGGTTCACAGGAATTGGAAGGTCACAGGAATGCAAAGAAGCATGGTCAAATTAAGTCAAACCACAAGAAAATGTGCAGTTATAATGCTATTATGCTACTATCACTTACTCTTGTTCTTCATGAATAGGAATTTGAAAAGGAGGGCCAAGTGGATATTAAAATTCCTACGGTTTTTCTTTGAAAGAGACACTAAAGGAACAAATCCTACAGTTTTCCTTTGCTCCATTTCTTTGAACCAAATGCATTAATAGTAGTACAATAGGAAACTTTCCAATTCTAATGTTTTTCCTTCACTTTTCCTTTCAACCACTGGCAATTCTAGTAGGCAGGCTTGAACAGGCAAAAGCCTACACTCCAAAAATGTATTTGTGCTACTTGTACTACTTTGGACCCAGGCCACTGCCCTACTAACTCAACTCCCAGGCCCATCTACACATACACAGCTCAAATGCGCAGAAATAAATAATGATGGCTTTCGAGAGAGTCCATCACGGATAGCTAAGTTGCCTGGTACCTCACTGCTTGTTATATAGGACAAACTAATCATATTTCACGTTACTACGTGTGCTCAGTGGACAATATATATAACATGTAGAGTAAAAAAGCGATTCAGCAAGTGTACAACCTCTTTGGCGAAGCCATGTCGATCTCAGGATCATTGGGTTGGTCGCTGAGGATGCTGCGGCTGATGTGGCAGTCGGAGGAGGGGAAGAAGATCTTAGGTGCCTGGAGATGGAGCCAAGGGTACTGCTCCGCTCTGATGGAGGGTTTCATTGTTGGAGCAGCTCCGGTGAGGTGTACGATGGCGAGGCTGAAGCAGGACAAGAGAGACAATGTTAACCTGAAGTGGTATTCTAATAGCATCTCCGATAGATGATGTAAAATACATAACCAAAAAGTGGTAGATGTAAAATAAATCAGCCGCTCATCTCTGAACTTAACCGTCGAAACTGAATTTAACTGTCGAAACTGAATTTTACTGTCGAAACTAAATTTTGCTGTCGAAACTGAATTTTACTATTGAAACAGAATGCACTAGTAGCAGAAAAGCAGAGCACTAATAGTTTTGGCCGCTCAAGCACTAGTGGCAGAGTAGAAGTGATCTAAATCGGTAGCCGCTCCAGCAGGGACCATACTTCCAGAGAGTAGCCAGGGCAGAGTAGCAGTAGCGCCCAGAGCAGTAGCGCGTGCGAGAGCCGGGGCAGCTGGTCGTGTAGCAGCATCTCGGGTAGCAGCAGCAGGAGCTCAAGCGAAAGCCGGAGCTGCTACTCATGCAGCAGCAACGCGAGCAAGATTAGACCAGCAGCGCAAGCAAGAGCAAGAGCCAGAGAAGACCAGGCAGGGGACCAAGAGCAAGAGCAAGAGCAGTAGCGCGAGCAAGAGCCAGAGCAAACCAGGAAGGGGACCGAGAGCAAGAGCAGAGCAGCAGCGCGAGGGAGAGCCAAAGCAGCAGCAGGGCCAGCGAGAGCCGGAGCAGCAGTAGCAGCTCCGACTGATATGAACGTCGCCGCCGAGGGAGCGACGCCATGGAGGAAGTGGCCGGCGAAGCCGCCGTAGATGGAGCCGCACCATTGCGGGTTGGTACCGAGTGCCGGCAGCACCATGAGATCGAATCAAGAAGAAAATGCAGCGATTAGTGTAGAACCTCTTTGGTGGTGCCGATTAGGCCTCAACTTCATCCGAGGAATCAGTGATGGTGCTGCTCTTCCGGTGGTGCAGGTGAAGACGTTGTTGTGGGAATGAAGGTGGCATGAAAGATGAGGCAAACATCGGGGCAGCTCCTTGGAGGTGGAGGACGGGGTGGCTGAACCAGCGGGACGACGAGATCGACGACGGATCCTCATCCAGTGCGGTGGATGAGGGACGTCGAGCTATTGCGGTGGATGATGTCATCGGGGAAGAGGCTCCGGCTGGGTGGCACACGGAGGAGGGTGTGGGGCTTGGCGGATTTTCGCGGCCTCGGTGTACGAATGGGGGGGAGGGGATGGGAGGGGGAACCATGGCTTAGGGACGTGCTTGTCCGAAATGTGTGTTAAGTTATGAAAGTAGCCCCACCGATTTGAACTAGGTGGTTCTTTCGGTTCAGGGGTATCACGGGAATTTCACATGTTGGGATTTCGTAGGAGGTGGGAATTTTCACGCGTGTTGTAATTTTGGGATAGCAAGGCGCGGGTTGAGATGGAGGGAATTTTAGGAGCACAACGAGACAAAGAGATATCTTAAAATTTCAGGATAACAAGGCACGGGTTGAAATTTCTGGACAAGCCTAACGTATACTGTACCAAATCAATTCGCACTTCCCTCAATGAAAAAACAAAAAAGAAATCAATTCGGACCACACAAGAGAGTCTAGTCCCGTTTTACTGTATGAGTACTACAAATGCCATTCAAAACTTTGAATCCATGTTATGTTCAATGAAAATAATTCACTACGTGTATAATGCATGCAACCTGCTACTCAAATGAATATATTAGTGCATTCCAAACATATATACTACCGCTTCAATATGAACTAAATTTGAATTTGTTTCTCTATTTGAATAAGATCTACAATCATGATTGTTTTCAAGTTAAACCATTTGAATTTGCTTCTCTATTTTAATAAGATCTACAATCATCATTATTGTCAAGTTAAACCATCGTTTGTATATTATCTTCACAGCACACCACATGATTACTGTCGAGTTAGATATGAACTATGTGTACTATATGAACTCGAACTCGATTTTTTGAATCCACTTTATGTTGATTTCAAATCACAGTACATTTCAAGCTCTAGCTAGATCTTCATAATCTAAACCATGTCTCATATATATAATGTGCTTATCACATAATGTATGGTGCCCCGCCCCCTACGCCTACAAGTATTTAGCTGTGAGTTGCAAACGCCACATATTATCACAAATTCAAATAAAATGTGAGATTGTTCGATATATAGTATAGTTTAGATTGTTCGATATTTAGTTGTGAGCTGCAAACGCCACACATTATCACAAATTCAAATAAAATGTGAGATTGTTCGATATATAGTATGGTTTAGATTATTCGATATTTATTTGTGAGTTGCAAATGCCACACAGTATCACAAATTCAAATAAAATGTGAGATTGCTCGATATATAGTATGGTTTAGATTGTTCGATATTTAGCTGTGAGTTGCAAACGCCACGCATTATCACATTATAGTATAACATGTCCAAAACCACACCACGCGTATCACCGCTATATTCATGCATGCATAGGTTTATAACACTATGATCTCTTATTAAAATATATGAATCCACTTTCATATCAAATTATGATCTTTGTTAGTCTCTTGCACCCACACAATCCTCTAACCTTTGTAGCTAGCACTAACTTTCTCTCGTGTATGCACATGCCCTCCCCCTCCCTCAGCATTCTATCCATCGCGCACATTCATTTTTTTCTTTAGGTCGTTCTCCCACGGTCTCCACAACTCCTTCTTTCCGACACACACCGATCGATAAACCTCTCTAGCGATGTCTGCCTACCACATACACACACACTTTCCATCTCCTCCTTTCTCTGTCCATGCCTCGTGTCTCTCATATGGTCCCGCACACGTGTAAACTCTCGCCCCTCTTTTCATCAATCTCACAATCGCACACTCCTCCCCCTATCTAGTAGGCCTCTAGCACCACCTCCTAGCTCCGTCCCTCTCTCTCTATCCGTCTCTCTTGGCCTTATTTGCCTCTAACAAATGGATGTACACCGACCGATCTCCCACTATACATATAGCACACTAGGTCGTTTATAACTCATTTTCCCCACGCGCCGATCGATCTACCTCATTAGTTATGTCTCTCACTTCCTCCGACACACAACAATTGATCTACCGATCTAGTTACGTCTGCTTACCAAACACATGGTCCACCTTCATCATCCACATGCCTCCCGACACATCTATCACGCACACGCACACACAGAAACACACCCCCACTCTTCTTGATATTGCAGTTGTACCCTCAGTTTGTCTTGTAGGCCTCTCCCACCATCTTCGAGAAGCAACTCCACCACCCCTCCGGCACTCTACCTCTCTCTCTCTCTTTGTCCCAACCTATTTCCTGTCCTTCACTTGTGTATGGATGTCGACCGATCTCCCTCAAGACATAGCTAGGTCTCTCCTTCTCAACACATATACGAGTCGATCTACCTCTCTAGTTAGGCCCCACACACACACCGATACATCGAGCGCTCTAGTCATGTCTCCTTGCCACACACAAACTTTCCCTCTGCCCTCTGATGTTCCGGTAGGTCAGTCACCCTATATCTTTGAAGTGCACACACACAATTTCGATGGCTCTCTTCATCGATCTCGCACCCACACACTTGATCCTCTCTTCGACTCTATCGATGTCTATGACCCCTCCCTCTCTTCTTGTGGATCGCCCCCTCTATATATGATATAGATAGGCCTCTATTTCACACACATTGCATGTGTCACATTTTTGTTTGAGATATCATCGACACATATCCTCTAACCTTTGTAGCTAGCACTAACTTTCTCTCGTGCATGCACACGGCCTCCTCGCCCTCCCCCTCCCTCAGCATTCTATCCATCGTGCACATCATTTTTTTCTTTAGATTGTTCTCCCACGGTCTCCACAACTCCTTATTTCCGACACACACCGATTGATAAACCTCTCTAGCGATGTCTGCCTACCACATACACACACACTTTTCATCTCCTCCTTTCTCTATCCATGCATGCCTCGTGTCTCACATACGGTCCCACACACGTATAAACTCTCGCCCCTCTTTTCATCGATCTCACAATCGCACACTCCTCCCCCCTATCTAGTAGGCCTCTCGCACCACCTCCTAGCTCCATCTCTCTCTCTCTCTCTCTATATATATATATATATATATATATCCATCTCTCTGGGCCTTATTTGCCTCTAACAAATAGATGTACATCGACCGATCTCCCGCTATACATATAGCTAGCTAGGTCATTTATAACTCGTTTTCCCCATGCGCCGATCGATCTACCTCATTAGTTATGTCTCTCCCTTCCTCCGACACACAACAATTGATCTACCGATCTAGTAGGGTATACTTACCAAACATATATGGTCCCCTTCATCATCCATGCATGCCTCCCGACACATCTATCACACACATGCACACACAGAAACACATCCCCTCTCTTCTTGATATTGCAGTTGTACCCTCAGTTTGTCTAGTAGGCCTCTCCCACCATCTCCGAGAAGCAACTCCACCACCCCTCCGACATTCTACCTCTGTGTGTGTGTGTGTGTGTGTGTGTGTGTGTGTGTGTGTGTCCCAACCTATTTCCCGTCCTTCACTTATGTATGGATGTCGACCAATCTCCCTCAAGGCATAGCTAGGTCTCTCCTTCTCAACACATATATGAGTCGATCTACCTCTCTAGTTAGGTGTCTGCCTCCCCCCTCCCCCACACACACACCGATACATCGAGCGCGCTAGTCATGTCTCCCTGTCACACACAAACTTGCCCTCTGCCCTCTGACGTTCCGGTAGGTCAGTCGCCCTATATCTTTGACGTGCACACACACAATTTCGATGGCTCTCTTCATCGATCTCGCACCCACACACTTGATCCTCTCTTCGACTCTATCGATATCTATGACCCCTCCCTCTCTTCTCGTGGATCGCCCCCTCTATATATGATATAGATAGGCCTCTATTTCACACACATTGCACGTGTCACATTTTTGTTTGAGATATCATCGACACATATTCCCACAAATACATTCACGAAATCACCCCCCCCCCCATAACAAAAAACACTCACAAACGCACATGCCATCTCTCTAGGTTTGTATCTATCTCTCTCTCACACACACGTAGGTGGGGGACGTGCACGAAGAGAAGAGGTGCACGCACGGCGAACGTACTCCCGTCTCTTTCCCAACCACACCCGCGCGGGTACACGGTGGAGCTCATTTCTGTACGAAAAGGCAGCCTATGTGGTAATTTGACACGTGTACTAGTAGTCCACTTGATGGAGGATCGTGTACCACGGGTGAACAAACAAATTGCGACTTGACGCGTTATTTAAAAAAAGAGGCAAACCATGTGGGGCCTACCTTAGAGGCAAGGCTCTATACACTGGAGATGCTCTGTACTACTTTTGATATGTCCCGTCAACTCGTAGAACAAGGAGAAGCTTGCTTAGTACACCCTCGCCCCCGCCCACGGGCGCGGTGGCTCGCAGAGTCGTAGGACGAGGAGAAGCTTGCTTACTATGCCTACGCCCGCTCCCTCACCCACGAGCGCGGTGGCTTACAGGACGAGGAGAAAATTTTACTACTCCCTCCGTTAGACGTATATACTTCTCATCCCTACCTTGGTTAGAGAGATTATCATATTGTTTGGAATATATATCTTTTAGCATATTTCAATATGAACTACTAGTACATACTCCAAACACTGATGTATATAGACGTATTTTAGAGTGTAGATTCACTCATTTTGCTCTGTATGTAGTCCATATTGAAACAGACATAGTAGTACACACTCTCCCTTGCTCCTCGCCCCTCGACCCTCGCCCACGTGGTGGACGTGCAGCAATTCATTCGGTCTCAGATAGCCAGAACCATATACTGTACTACCATCATTGCACGACTTCCGGAAGAGGCGAAGAGCCAAGCACAAGGTTAATATTTTTGAGATGCCAAGCACAAGGTTGTAGGAGAACGAGTAGTAGTAGTACTAGTAGTACGTACTATATGAGGAAGAAGGCAACAAGAATGTATGTTTTGCGTGACAGTCTCTTCTTACAGGACGTGCTAGACCTAGTGGACCTCACTGTTGTTGCAATGGGAGTATCATAGATGGCACGATTCAGAGTGGTGGGCAGCAAGAATAATATTTGGAGCTGCTTAAGAAGTCCCATCGAAAGGAATAGCCATCCTCTACACGTGCTTCTATGTAAAATGAGTAAATGAGACAAAAAGAGAAAGAGACAAAGTAAAAAAAATCACCAGCCTTAGAGCCAGCCCTATTGTATCAGTGAATGATATTTCTACGTCGTGATTGACATGGCTATATTATTAACCATGCTATGGAGGTAGCAGCGGATTTTTATTTATTTGCGGAGGTAGCAGCAGATGGATATTCAATGAGGAGTGAAATGATGGCTGCTTCCTCGGTCCAACATAGAGAAAGGTGGGCCTCATGATTTGACGGCTCATTAGTCATTATTACTGCCTATACTCTTTGCCCATATAAAAACCGCATGGTAGAGTAGTTGGCTATACTTTTAATAACCATGCTCGAAGAGAAGAGGTGCACGCACCCACGCATGTAGCATGCTTTGCGTCTTCCCCAACCACACACATGACAAAGTGGAGCTCATTTCTGTACGATGATGCAACCCACGTGATAATTTGACGCGTCTAGTAGTAGTTACTCACTTAATGGAGGGTCGGGAACCACGCATGAACGATGCTGTGTTATTTATAAATAAAGTTTTTTTTCTTCAGTGGCACGTACGCAATATGAATTTGTTCATATGGAGAGAAAAAGAAACCGCTCCAGTATATACATAGCCAGGAGCCTACACGGTTGCTTGCTGGGGTTGCTATCTTCACACTCTCTCGCACAAAACGACTGTGGCAACATCTCTAACATCCAGGCGGATCACGTCCGCCGGGGGAAGGGGTGGACGCTTTGTGTAGATGCGGTCGTCGTCGCCGACGGCGAAAACCCACTGTCGGTGCGTACCGATCAGGGGTCCCCGCCGTTCTCTCTCACAAAGCCGGTGCAGTTGCCTTCGTCCCTTTCTCACTGCCGCAACGTGGGCAGTTGCCGCCTCCCGCCGCCCTCCTCTAAGCTAGCTACATCCCTCGATTACAACTTCCTTTACAGCCGGCTTGCACCACTGCCCCAGCTGCCCACATCGCTCCATGTGGATATTTCTCTACTTCTTTGCCCCGCACGTACCTCTACTGGCTTCTTCTATATTTGTGATGAGTTTATGTCTCATCAACTAGTCCCACTAGTCTTATTCTAATCATGCTTCTTCAATTTCTTTGCCACATGGATGCTCAGCTCGATTTTAGGGAAACTGCACAAAATGATACGATGCTCAAAGGGTTGCAAACTTCATTTCTTCGGAAGGTTCAACATTTCCAGCAAATTAAAGCCTGGTTAGGGTTTAGGGTTCAAGGCCTAGGGACTGCATGGATCATTTTTTTCTTTAGCTGTCTTCGTTCCAAAATAAGTGTCAACTTTAGTAGTACAACTTTGTACTAAAGTTGGCATAAAGTTGAGACACTTATTTTGGAACGGAGGGACTACATATTGGCTATGATCTGTGAATCATTGAGAAGCAATAGCATGCATATTAGTCTCCTTTGTATTTCATGGAATGTTGCAACGCGGCAACCTTGGACGCAAGATACATGAAATAGAAGCTGGAAGCTTTATATCATTGTAGAAATTTATCTCGCTAAGAAATTACAATACGTACTATGTACTAAAGAGTTGGGTGTCGCACGGTGTCCAGAAAATATGGTGATAGTGTGAGGTGGGCCATGTAATCACTGAGCTTCCGTGCTTTCGCTGCTTTCGCAGTCCTCCACTGTAAGAGTGGAGAAAATTGTAAAGAGTGGAGACGCTCTACCTCCTTTCACTGAAACGTGGGACATCCAGCATCCGGTGCACGTGTCATGCACGAAATAAAGTTTACAGTGCAATTGAGACTCAGCATGGTCGTATCACCTCAGTAATAATGACCAATGAGCCGTCAAATCACATAGACCCGATAGTAAGTTGGACGGACGAAGCAACCATCACTCTCGTTGAATCCACTTCTCCCTTCAACGCATGCGCCAGTGAGAGGTCGCGTTCGCTCTGCACGGGCATGAATGCGGCACCGATTCTCTAGAGCGACGCTGACTGTTTCGGGCGGGAAGCGCGCGCGGCCGATGGAGGGGGTTTGGGTGGGCCTGGTTGGTCAGGAGCGGGCGTGGCTGCTGTCCCAACCGGACACCCGGAAACGAGATGATGCACCGACTCTCACGGCTAAATCATAGTACTACACACAATCTCTCTGTAGGTCGGTGTGTCGCTCTCTCTAACACACACACACTATTAAAAATAAACACACACACGGACACACAGGTTCATGCGTCGGCGGTCAACCGCTATATCTGCGGCCGCCGCAATTTGATGCACGCGGTTGCTGGATTTGAAGCATTCCGGCCGCCTGCGACTGCGCCTTGCCCTGGATTGTCCGGGTACCGGGTTGCACAACAATGGCAATGCCTCCACATCGCATGCAGTTTTAGTTGTTGTTCACTTCGGAGGGTCGTGTACCACACGTGAACGATAGTAAGTGCGACTGGGAGGCTTGGAGCGTTAATTGTGAATTGACTCCTTCGAGCATTAAATTTTCTTCGCGTATTAGCATTGCCCTCCGTTAGAGTTTACAGGGAGCGCTTCAATTCTCATGCATTTCCACCACCGAAGGGATTTTAGGCGCGTTTGGTTCAATGCCCAATTAATTAGGGCATCATAACCACAATCAAGGCCACAATTTTCTCTCCATGTAGGTGTGTATGCGTGGTGGAATAAATGCATGCATGTGTGTACGTGAACTAAAAGCACTCCATGCATGTGTGTACGCATTAATTTCTCCAGTAATTGGGCGCCATGGTATAACTCCTGATGCTATTTTTCAGTCCAATTGCTAATCAGCTTGGTCATAGAGATTATTGATGCGTGCCCTATAAACTGTGACAGAGTGAGAAATTAAATAAACGATTCCGTTTCGTGCACAATTTAAAATGATTTTTATGGAGAGAAAAAGATAACCACTCCAACTATATATATACTAGCAAGATGCCCGTGCATCAAGATGAATTTATATGAGTAGTTTATCTTGTGGGCGATAAGGATGAACGAGGGAAGACCTTATCTGCAAATGTGGAGAGGAGTGCGGGTATCTTTTTGCAAAATTGTCATAGTTTCTTTCCTATCAGTCAGATATAGATCGGACGGCCTATATTGCAGGATGGCAGGCACACCATCATCACCAACTCTGTTTTTTATAAGAGTAGAGATACGCTGCAGCATCAGCGCTTGTTTCCTAGGGTTTGCTCTCTTCACACTCTCTCCACTATATATATACACGCTCGAGCCTCAGCGCTTGCAGTTGCTCTCTTCACACTCTCACCCTCTCCAGATCTAAACAAGTGTGGCACCCTGGCTCATAGAACCGGAATGCCAGTTTTCCCAGCCCAGAGATCATTGTCTTCTGGAAACACTCAACATCTTGGCAACAGGAACATAGCTGACTTTTATTGGTAATAAAGAGTACAAGCTTACAACATCCTCGAGGCCAGAGCACAACAAGTGCTATACAGTATGTACATTATTGATCAAACATGACGGGCCTCGACATAACTTAGCGATACTGCCGCAGGAAGCTAAAGCGTAGTGGAATATGGCAGCAACTCCATCCACAGGGACACTTCTGTGGACACATCCTAGGGATTACAACACGAACCTCCAAGACCTGCGTCTTAGTCTTCTCCTGCATCTGGCATGATACGCCAGGTGAGTACTTTGAATGTACTCGCAAGCACATGACAACCAAATAATGTAGCAAGTAATAGCATGGTAATAAACATGTTGAGTCTTAAAGGCTGAGATCACGGTCATCAACTTACTCAAACCGGGTTGCTTTACAACCCACGGAGTACTCCACCTCACTGAGTACTTCCGCTCATAAGACAAGTTCTTTCATCAGTATCATTATTACGGTTGATCTCCTATAGAGGTCTGGACGGGCTGTCCAATTCCGTGGACACGGCTATTCGAATAGATTTAACACTCTGCAGAGGTTGTACACTTTACCCACACCATGGAACTCATGGCCTCGTACTCCCATTCGGGTGGACCAACGACGTTCCGACGAAACCTGTCTGACCCGTGACTCTTCCATCGTACCACCGACCATCACACTCCCTCTTGGAGTCAAGCCCTGGGTGGCCCCGTGTCCTCAAGACACCTGCCACCGTCGTGGCCAAACTAACTGTCCCAAACGGGGACGCCGGCAAATAACTCAACTGGGCTCACAGAGTTATCGTCGTCTACCTGATCAGGGTAGCACGCACGCATAACCCTCCCTCTTTGGAGGTACCGATGAAAGAGCACGCAGCCAGCCCAAGTCAAGGCCGTCCCATACCGGCAAATGTGGCTGCACGTTTTAACCCGGACAGGTGACTCTCGATCAACCAACTAAGTTTCGTTAAACATTCAGCAGGTTATCAACTCATGTTAACTTAGTTGGTCATCTTAGTCATCTATTAATTTACTTGGAATTATTTGGGGTTAAATTTAATATGCAAAATGCATATGAAAATGCAATGCTATGACATGCTTCAAAACATGGTTAACCTGGCTTGCCTTGGTCTGCTGAGTTGTTCAAAAACTCTGGTTCTTCAACTCCAAGGTTTTCACCTTCTGAAAATAATCCAAAAACAGCAAGGAAATATATCAAACAACACTGTTTAATGTTCCAGAAATTCTATGAGTAAAAGAAAAATGTGAAATTTGGTGGAAAAATAGAGCATTGAGGTGTGGACCCAATGCAAAAAGAATCATTTGCATTGGACCTTTCTGTTAAAAGTTATTAACAGTCAAAGGTCTCTGTTTAAATTAATTTAACTAAAAAGCAAACTTTAAAAACAGAATAGACAGACTGGGCCGGCCCAAGTCCACAGTGCACCGGCCCAGGGCCTACTTACCCCTTCATTTCAAACGAAACTGAGGAGGAAGAAGGGGCCGAGGGGGAGGCGGGACTCCGGCAAGCCTAGCCGGCGTTTCAGTCGACGGGAGGGGCTGGGGATGGTCGGGATGGGTCGGCCGTCGAGCGGCGGTCCGCCTCGTACCCGCAGAGTCGTCGGAGGTGGACGAACGGCGAGGTTCTTCCCTTCTCTGGCGGACTGCAGTTCGGGTGGCCGACGAGCTCGATGATTCCGGCACTAATTGGCTCGGGGATGAGGTCAGGGAGCACTACGGGAGCTCACTGAGCTTGCTGGTATTCTTGGATGGGGCGGAGGTGGGCTAGAACGAGGAGGAGGCAGAGAGGGGCGGGCGGCGGAGCTCGGCTCGAGCTCGGGGCCAGAGGCCTCCGTGCCTCGATTCCGACTGTCAGGAGAGGCTTGGGTGAAGGAGGAGAGGGGTGAGGTGCTCTGGAGGGGTTGGGGGGCTTTAAATAGGCGGGGGAGGAGGAGCGGGGATCGCTCCCGAAGCTCGGCGAAGCAACCATGGCGACTGCAGCTCGTACGCCGAGCTGGCATGGCTCCACGCGGCGACGAGACCGGAGCGGCCAGGGGCATTAAATGCCGAAGCGACGAGGCGGGGGCTAGGCGACGCGCCACGCGGCCACTGTGCCTCCACGGGCAGAACAGGGCGGCGGAGACACGGCGGCCGTCCAGGGCATCTCCGGCGCAGGTGAGGGCTCCAGCTGGTTCACGCGTCCACGGGGAAGGTAGTCGGCACGTCTGGACAGCGCCTCGCTACGCGAGTCATCGTTTCGAACATGACCCGAGCCTGGGCGCGTCATAGAGCGCGGCGACAGCATGCCACGCCCGTGCTCACCACGCCAGGACATGTCCCGTGGCCACGTTGGCCTGGCCAAAGTTGTCTGAGGCGTCGTCCCTCGAAGGATCATGTCACCTGTGCAATTGGTTTGGCTAGAAGTGGTCTGAGAGGAGAGGTTTCATCAACAACAGTTGCTGACAGAAATGTTGGGGAGGTTCTGGAGGAGAGGAGAGGATGAGATGAGGCCAAGAGAGATGTCTGGAGAGAGTTTGGTTGAATGAACGACAAGCTGACCAAGTTTGAGCTCATATGGTTGAAGTTTGAGGCTAGCTCATGTGAAATGCACAAAACTGGCCTGAATCTGCAAATGGAATTACTGATCAAAAGATAATTCTTGGAGAACTGAAAATTTGTGGGGAGTGCTCATTTGGTGTTGTCTCATTGCTGTAAAAATTTGGTAGGAATTGGACAAACCAAAAATGCACTTCCTTCACAATGGCTGGTTCTGGACAGAGAGGAAAAATGGATTTTTAAACAAAATATTTGAACATGACCAAGGAATGTTTTTGAAGATTTGGTGGAGATATGGTCCAAGGAATTTTTCAAAATTAATTGAGAAGTTTAGGAGCATCTAAACTATAGTTTGCTTCACAACCTATGCCAATGCCCTAATTTCCCAATTAAAAGAAAATAGCTTTTGAAAATGATTTGAATGGAAATTTGAGTACTTGAGGTTCCTGGCAGAACGTTTGCAAGATGATGAGGCTAGGAACCACTTGGCAAAGATTCAAAAATGACCAAGTCCATGTGAAAGAATTTGAAATCCATTCAAATTCAAATAAAGTCAAGTCAAATTTTGAAAAGAAAAAGTTGGCAAAAATCAGGGTGTCACAAACCTACCCCCCTTAGAATGAATCTCGTCCTCGAGATTCGGTTGCTCAGGGAACAAATAGGAATAGGCAGATCTTAGGAAGTCTTCTCTCTCCCAAGTAGCCTCTTCTTCCGTGTGGTGTTCCCACAGCACCTTATAGAACCTTATTGTCTTGCTTCTCGTGATTCTCTCCATCACATCCAAGATCTTAACTGGCTTTTCCTTGTAGGTCAGGTCCTTTGCCAATTCTAATTCACTCATGTCTGCTTGTTTAGCTGGGGGTGCAATGCATTTTCTTAGCTGTGAGATGTGAAACACATCATGCACATCCGACAGTGCTGGTGGCAGCTCTAGCTGATAAGCAACTCTCCCTTTCCTAGCAGTCACTAGGAAAGGACCAATATATCTTGGGGCTAACTTCCCTCGGGTTCCAAACCTTTTTACTCCCTTCATAGGAGTCACCCTTAGATAAGCATAATCTCCTGGTTCAAAGGTTACTTCCCGATGCTTCGGGTCGTAATAGCTCTTTTGGCTTGATTTGGCTGCTCGCAAGCGCTCTTGTATGTCCTTGACCTGTCTTTCTGCTTTGAGCATCAAGTCTGTCCCAAAGATACGACTGTCTCCTGTCTGAGACCAGTTCAGTGGTGTGCGGCACTTCCGTCCGTACAAAGCCTCGAAAGGCGACATCTTGAGACTGGCTTGGTAACTGTTGTTGTAGGAGAATTCTGCGTATGGCAGACTATCCTCCCACTTGGGTCCATGAGAAAGTGCACATGACCGAAGCATATCTTCCAATATTTGATTTACCCGCTCGGTCTGTCCATCTGTTTGAGGATGGTACGCTGTGCTGTGCTTTAGCACAGTGCCCAAAGCTTGATGTAGCCGATACCAGAATGCTGAGGTAAAGAGGGAACCTCTATCTGAAGTGATAGTCTTAGGTACCCCATGCAGACTTACGATCAGGGACATATATAGCTGTGCCAGCTGATTGGCCATGTAAATGGTCTTCACGGGGATGAAGTGAGCCACTTTTGTAAGTGTGTCCACCATGACCCAGATTGCGTCATTACCTTTTGCGGACTTAGGTAGTCCCACGATAAAATCCATGCATATATCATCCCATTTCCATTGGGGTACTGGTAACGGTTGTAGCAGTCCGGCTGGTTTTTGGTGTTCTGCCTTTACTTTGTTGCAAACATCGCAACATGCGACATAATATGCAATGTCGTTCTTCATTCCAGGCCACCAAAAGGTCTCCTTTAAGTCTTGGTACATCTTAGTACCACCTGGATGAATTGAGTAGGCAGATTCATGTGCTTCCTTAAGTATCTGCTGCCTCAAGTTATTTCGGTCGGGCACACAAATTCGATTCTTGAACCATACTGTTCCTTGTTCATCCTCCCGGAAGGACTTGTCCTTCCCTTTCTGAATCAATCCTTTAATTTCTCGGATTCCCTCATCCGTCTTTTGGGCTTCTTGGATTTCCTCCATCAAGGTTGGCTTAATCTCGAACGTGTTTGGAGTCATAGGACCACATAGTATCAAGTTAAGTTTAGCAAACTCTTTGCGTAAACTTTGGTTCATACCCTCCACTAGAGCATTTACGACAGCTTGCTTCCTGCTCAAGGCGTCTGCAACTACGTTCGCCTTGCCTGGATGATAGTTGATACCAACATCATAATCTTTGACAAGCTCAAGCCATCTGCGTTGCCTGGGGTTCAGGTCGGGTTGCGTGAAGATATACTTAAGACTCATGTGGTCTGTATATACATCACACCTTTGACCAATTAGATAGTGTCTCCGGATTTTCAAGGCATGCACTACTGCGGCTAGCTCCAGGTCATGAGTGGGATAATTTTCCTCATGAGGTCATAGCTGTCGTGATGCATAGGCCACAACCTTTCCTTCTTGCATAAGTACACATCCAATCCCACGTCTGGACGCATCGCAGTAAATGTCAAAACTCTTACAAGTATCAGGGAGGACTAGAACAGGGGCTGTTGTCAGCCTTGTCTTCAATTCCTTGAAGCTGTTCTCACACTCAGTGGTCCAGATAAACTTCTGGTTCTTCTTTAATAGCTCCGTCATAGGTTTGGCTATTTTTGAGAAGCCTTCAATGAAGCAGCGGTAGTATCCCGCAAATCCAAGGAAACTACGGGCTTCTATCATCGTAGCTGGTGTCTTCCAATTTAAGACAGCCGTAACCTTGCCAGGGTCAATGGCTATACCATTTTTCGACAAGATGTGACCAAGAAATCCCACCTCCTTGAGCCAAAATTCGCACTTGCTGAATTTGGCATATAATTGATGGATTCTCAATCTTTTCAGAACAGCTTGAAGGTGTTGCTTATGCTCCTCTTCATCCTTATAGTATATGAGTATATCGTCGATGAACACTACCATGAACTTATCCAGGAAGTCCATGAAAATTTTGTTCATCATGCTCATAAAGTATGCGGGAGCATTTGTCAGCCCGAACGCCATGACTGTGAATTCATACAGTCCATAGCGAGTAGTAAATGCTGTTTTGGGGATATCTTCTTTGCGGATCTTCAATTGGTGATATCCCGTCCGAAGATCAATCTTTGAAAATACCCGGGCTCCACTTAATTGATCAAATAGATCATCAATTCGTGGCAGCGGGTACTTATTCTTGATAGTTACCTCATTGAGCTGTCGATAGTCTACGCACATCCGTAGACTCCCATCTTTCTTCTTCACAAACAGTACTGGTGATCCCCATGGTGAAATGCTGGGACGAATGTATCCCTTCTGAAGCAACTCGTCCAGCTCCGGACCTGGCATTCGATAATACTTCTTGTATATGGGGGCTGTGCCAGGAACTATTTCAATGGCAAACTCCAGTTCTCTATCTGGCGGCATTCCTGGTAATTCCTCCGGAAACACGTCCGGAAACTCACATACCACCGGAATCAAGTTTATATCAGTGGCAGTGGTATTATATGCTGAGCCTTTTCTAGTTATCATTCGACTGGCTAGGAATTGGATCATCTGTCCAGCGGGGTTTACCAATGTTACCGTTCTGGTGGCACAGTTAATGCACACCTGGTGCGGGGTTAACCAATCCATTCCCAGAATTATATCCAATCCTGGGGAATCGATAGCAACCAAGGTGGCTGGAAATTGTACTCCATGAATGGAGTTTTCTAGGCCCCTATATACAATATTGGTTCTGAGCATGGAACCGGGGGATTGTATCACCATGATTTTGTCCAAAACCGATGGGGAAAGATTATGCGAGTTGGCAAAACTCCGAGAAATGAACGAATGGGAAGCCCCGGAATCAAACAAAATAAGTGCAGGTATGTCATTAACAGTAAACATACCAAGTACGATGTCGGGGGCTTCGCATACTTCCTCGGCTGAGATGTGATGGACGCATCCGTGATGGACATTGCGGCGTCCAAGGTTTTTGACCTGCGACTTGGGGTCTGTTGGCTGCTTTCCAGCATTGGCAGGACACTGTTTAGCATAGTGCCCGCTCTGTCCGCAGGTGAAGCAAGTATTGTTGCGGCGACAGTCTTCCGCAACAGGCTGCTTGCCGAGGGCTTTAGTTTGGGTGCCGAGCTTGTTGTTGTTACCATTGTTGTTCCACGCAGGCTTGCTCTCTATTGGGACAGGTTGCCAACTGCGCAACTTCTGAGCATATGGTTCCTTATTATCCTTCTTTGGCTCAAATTTTCTTTTATGCTCATTGTTTACAAGCTTGTGTTCACGTTCAGTGATGTAGGCCTTGTTCACCAGTGTCTGGAAATCAGCAAAATCCAACATACATAACTGGCACCGGAGGGCATGATTCAGTCCTCTGAGGAAGCGGTCTATCTTCCTTTCCTTCGTATCCACATCGTGAGGTGAGTATCGAGCCAAGTTATTGAACTTGTTCAAGTATTCTGCCACAGTCATACTCCCTTGCGTGAGGGACAGAAATTCCTTCTGCTTGATCTTCATAATTCCCGTGGGGATATGGTATTTGCGGAACAATTCCTTGAATCGCTCCCAAGTAATTTCTTCTCCAGTTGGCCACGTCAGCTTAGTATTATCCCACCAGATTGCGGCGGGACCTTTAAGATAGTGGGTAACAAATGGAACCTTATTCGCTTCATTGCAGCGGGCAATTTCCAGTTTCTTCTCCATTGTTCTAAGCCAGTCATCTGCCTCAATAGGATCAACGGCCTGGCCAAAGCTAGGCGGTTTGGTCCGCTGAAAATCTGTCAGCTTAGAGTGCACCCCGTTACCATTGTTTTGACCAACCACTGTCTGCATAGTTCTGAGGAACTCCATAAAGTCCTGGTTCCTCTTCTCTTCAAACATCCTCATGATTTGTTCAGTTGTAGGTGCTTGTGGTGGTGGAGGCGGTAAGTCTTCGGGCTCTTGCCCTGCCTGTCTGGCTGAGCGACGGACTGGGGTTCCATCACTGCCTTGACTGCTACTGCCTCTCTTCATCTAAATTTTGTTCCCAAAGCAAATACCGAATCGATGAGCAAGATCCATAAGGGTAAAATATAATCATGTGACACCCAAAAGAAATCATTAAGCAAAGGCGAATAACAACATAATTATACAAGACATCCCAACATAATACATGGCAAGCTAGTAGTGGATAACATGATAAACTGCTCAAACGGCAGTTGACAAATGCAACGATGCATGCATAATTACTCCAACTCTAGTCTAGTGGCGTCGATGGCACGAACACTGCTCTTCTGAAGAGTCATCATCAGACCCTGAGTCTGAGTCTGAGTCAGAACTGATGATGTGGGTTACTGGGTCAAAGGAAACACGACGACGTTGACGAGACGTCTCCCCTTCTGCAGAAAAGGAAGCGCATCGCTTCAGCATCGGTGGAGCAGGAGTGGCGAGGAGCGAGGCCCACTCAGCTGGGGTCTCACGTCGGCTATCAGACGATATGCCTGATGGCCCAGAGGAACTAGAAGGCACGCTAAACATATGTGAGGGTGGAACTGGTGGAACTACAGGATGGGGTGCGGGAGTCACTGCAGCAAGTGCCTCCTGCACACGATTAAGCTCCACAGCCAAGGATATGATTATGCGGTAACTGGCGTGAATATACTGGGATAACACACCAGCGGCACGATCAACCTCCGGATCGGTGGGTGAGAAAATGACTCGCCCTGTCGTTGGGGACAGGGTGGGGTAATGGAAGAAACCTGGGTGTGTCTGCATCTGGACCTCGTGATAGCGCAAGTCAGTGATGGCCTCCATGGCAGCAAACTGGATCGCCAACTCCGGAGTAGAAGCTACTCCACCCTTAGCAGAGCGAGAAGAGCTTCCAATATCCGAGGTCGCGGTCAAGTAGGCCACTACATGGTACTCATCCACTGACTCCGCCAGCTGATCCTGATACACCTGGTACACCGGGTCTTCTCTGTAGGGATACAGCCGAAGCCAGACACAGCGAAGCAGAGCTGAGAAAGAGTGGGGCTCTGGCTCATAGGTGAAATGGAATGGAACTGGTGCCATCTACACTCACCATGAAAAGAGTTAGTAATATAAGGATGCACGATGCATGATATGCGCAAACAAATGCAACAAGCAATATGCACACTCAAGGTCCTATACTACTCGCAGTTCTAGCGCGTGTTACCTAGGGTGTCCTACAGTCGCACGGCTCTGATACCAAGCGCTGTGGCACCGTGGCTCATAGAACCGGAATGCCAGTGTTCCCAGCCCAGAGATCATTGTCTTCTGGAAACACTCAACATCTTGGCAACAGAAACATAGCTGACTTTTATTGATAATAAAGAGTACAAGCTTACAAGATCCTCGAGGCCAGAGCACAACAAGTGCTATACAGTATGTACATTATTGATCAAACATGATGGGCCTCAACATAACTTAGCGATACTGCAGCGGGAAGCTAAAGCGTAGCGGAATATGGCAGCAACTCCATCCACAGGGACGCTGCTGTGGACACATCCTAGGCATTATAACACGAACCTCCAAGACCTGCGTCTTAGTCTTCTCCTGCATCTGGCAAGATACACCAGGTGAGTACTTTGAATGTACTCGCAAGCACATGACAACCAAATAATGTAGCAAGTAATAGCATGGCAATAAACATGTTGAGTCTTAAAGGCTGAGATCACGGTCATCAACTTACTCATATCCGGGTTGCTTTACAACCCACGGAGTACTCCACCTCACTGAGTACTTCCGCTTATAAGACAAGTTCTTTCATCAGTATCATTATTACGGTTGATCTCCTACAGAGGTCTGGACGGGCTGTCCAATTCCGTGGACACGGCTATTCGAATAGATTTAACACTCTGCAGAGGTTGTACACTTTACCCACACCACGGAACTCATGGCCTCGTACTCCCATTCGGGTGGACCAACGACGTTCCGACGAAACCTGTCTGACCCGTGACTCTTCCATCGTACCACCGGCCATCACACTCCCTCTTGGAGTCAAGCCCTGGGTGGCCCCGTGTCCTCAAGACACCTGCCACCATCGTGGCCAAACTAACTGTCCCAAACGGGGACGCCGGCAAATAACTCAACTGGGCTCACAGAGTTATCGTCGTCTACCTGATCAGGGTAGCACGCACGCATAACCCTCCCTCTTTGGAGGTACCGGTGAAAGAGCACGCAGCCAGCCCAAGTCAAGGCCGTCCCATACCGGCAAATGTGGCTGCACGTTTTAACCCGGACAGGTGACTCTCGATCAACCAACTAAGTTTCGTTAAACATTCAGCAGGTTATCAACTCATGTTAACTTAGTTGGTCATCTTAGTCATCTATTAATTTACTTGGAATTATTTGGAGTTAAATTTAATATGCAAAATGCATATGAAAATGCAATGCTATGACATGCTTCAAAACATGGTTATCCTGGCTTGCCTTGGTCTGCTGAGTTGTTCAAAAACTCTGGTTCTTCAACTCCAAGGTTTCCACCTTCTGAAAATAATCCAAAAATAGCAAGGAAATATATCAAACAACACTGTTTAATGTTCCAAAAATTCTATGAGTAAAAGAAAAATGTGAAATTTGGTGGAAAAATAGAGCATTGAGGTGTGGACCCAATGCAAAAAGAATCATTTGCATTGGACCTTTCTGTTAAAAGTTATTAACAGTCAAAGGTCTCTATTTAAATTAATTTAACTAAAAAGCAAATTTTAAAAACAGAACAGACAGACTGGGCCGTCCCAAGTCCACAGTGCACCGGCCCAGGGCCTACTTACCCCTTCGTTTCAAACGAAACAGAGGAGGAAGAAGGGGCCGAGGGGGAGGCGGGACTCCGGCGAGCCTAGCCGGCGTTTCCGTCGACGGGAGGGGCTGGGGATGGTCGGGATGGGTCGGCCGTCGAGCGGCGGTCCGCCCCGTAACCGCAGAGTCGTCGGAGGTGGACGAACGGCGAGGTTCTTCCCTTCTCTGGCGGACTGCAGTTCGGGTGGCCGACGAGCTCGATGATTCCGGCACTAATTGGCTCGGGGAAGAGGTCAGGGAGCACTACGGGAGCTCACTGAGCTTGCTGGTGTTCTTGGTTGGGGCGGAGGTGGGCTAGAACGAGGAGGAGGCAGAGAGGGGCGGGCGGTGGAGCTCGGCTCGAGCTCGGGGCCAGAGGCCTCCGTGCCTCGATTCCGACTGTCAGGAGAGGCTTGGGTGAAGGAGGAGAGGGGTGAGGTGCTCTGGAGGGGTTGGGGGGCTTTAAATAGTCGGGGGAGGAGGAGCGGGGATCGCTCCCGAAGCTCGGCGAAGCGACCATGGCGACTGCAGCTCATACGCCGTGCTGGCATGGCTCGACGCGGCGACGAGACCGGAGCGGCCAGGGGCATTAAATGCCGAAGCGAAGAGGCGGGGGCTAGGCGACGCGCCGCGCGGCCACTGTGCCTCCACGGGCAGAACAGGGCGGCGGAGACGCGGCGGCCGTCCAGGGCATCTCCGGTGCAGGTGAGGGCTCCAGCTGGTCCACGCGTCCACGGGGAAGGTAGTCGGCACGTCTGGACAGCGCTGCGCTACGCGAGTCGTCGATTCGAACATGACCCGAGCCTGGGCGCGTCATAGAGCGCGGCGACAGCATGCCCCGCCCGTGCTCACCATGCCAGGACATGTCCCGTGGCCATGTTGGCCTGGCCAAAGTTGTCTGAGGTGTCGTCCCTCGAAGGATCATGTCACCTGTGCAATTGGTTTGGCTAGAAGTGGTCTGAGAGGAGAGGTTTCATCAACAACAGTTGCTGACAGAAATGTTGGGGAGGTTCTGGAGGAGAGGAGAGGATGAGATGAGGCCAAGAGAGATGTCTGGAGAGAGTTTGGTTGAATGAACGACAAGCTGACCAAGTTTGAGCTCATATGGATGAAGTTTGAGGGTAGCTCATGTGAAATGCACAAAACTGGCCTGAATCTGCAAATGGAAGTACTGATCAAAAGATAATTCTTGGAGAGCTGAAAATTTGTCGGGAGTGCTCATTTGGTGTTGTCTCATTGCTGTAAAAATTTGGTAGCAATTGGACAAACCAAAAATGCACTTCCTTCACAATGGCTGGTTCTGGACAGAGAGGAAAAATGGATTTTTAAACAAAATATTTGAACATGACCAAGGAATGTTTTTGAAGATTTGGTGGAGATATGGTCCAAGGAATTTTTTGAAATTAATTGAGAAGTTTAGGAGCATCTAAACTATAGGTTGCTTCACAACCTATGCCAATGCCCTAATTTCCCAATTAAAAGAAAAGAGCTTTTGAAAATGATTTGAATGGAAATTTGAGTACTTGAGGTTCCTGGCAGAACATTTGCAAGATGATGAGGCTAGGAACCACTTGGCAAAGATTCAAAAATGACCAAGTCCATGTGAAAGAATTTGAAATCCATTCAAATTCAAATAAAGTCAAGTCAAATTTTGAAAAGAAAAAGTTGGCAAAAATCAGGGTGTCACAACAAGACTACGTTAGCCTCTCTCCCCTCACTGCTGGTCAAAGAGCCGGCAGCATCCCGTCCGCCGGGGAAGGGAATGAGGCTTAACGCTGTCGCCGTCGGCAAGTTAAGGAATCCACTACCAGTGCCGCTATTCTCTTTCACCCAGCGGCAGCGCGGGAGGGCCTTCGACGCCTTCTTACTCGCTGCCGTACATAGTGTGGGCAGATCGGCCTCCGGCCGCCCACTGAGCCACACCCCGAGAACTTTACGGTATAATTTACTTAATCCACATGCATTGCTCTAGCTGCATGTGGATTTTTTTCGCTTCTGCACTCGAATCTAGGTGTTGGATCAAATAGGAAAGTAGTGGGGAAAGTTGTATAGCATGAATCTAGGATGTGGTTCAAAGAGGAAAGGAAGGGAGAAAGTAGTACAGACTGGCTATCCAACACCTACGTTGGTCGAAAAGGGAAAACAATGACAAACGCAGTACACACATCTGTAATGAACTGATCTTTCTGTGGGTGGGGGAAAAGGCTATAGAGTTTGAGAAGGACTAGATTTGTTGCCCTCACATAGGGAAAGGTGTCTAAAGATAACAAAACTGGGACCAATACAAATATGCTCCTTGGTTTTTTGTTCTTTGTTGGAACAGTCTGTGCATCACCCTTTATACATCGGTAGATGCACATGGTGCTGGTGCATCCACTGTCCCATACAACTCTTTAGCTATTATTAATCTAATAATTCTGCTGGAAAATTGATGCAATGCCACAGTTAAAAGCAAATTGTATGTTTAACAATTTTTTTTGTTAATATAATCTCTTTGTTAATATGAATCAATGCCACTGTTTGAGAAATGCTACTGTCTTGCTTTCTTTTCCATTTAGATAAGTTAGATGTTACTTTTTGTGGGCTTCTGTATCATCCATCGTTATTGACCAGTAATTGTTTCCTTTGCACCTCTGTGTAAATGGGGTTATCTACTTCACCTCGTTGCTATTGCGACCTTTTGTTGCACTGCACAAAACACTTTTGTTTTAAGAGTGTTTTATGCAGTTTAACCAAAATGTCACACCGACAATGTTGCTTGATTGCTTGATCTTAGTGGAACTGCACAAGAGGAGATCTGACTACCTATCCGTGTTGGCAAATTTGTTTTAGATCTTCTTCTTGTGAGTTGTTTTAATTCCGTGTCATGAGAGGTCAGTACTGGCCTTCTTCCACATGATTGTGTAGTGTGCTTTCATATGTTGTGCTACTTATACGGTAATGTTTCTTTATTTTAGTGAACAGCACAAAAGGAGACCAGACTTCCAATCTGTATGTGCACTGTAATATCCCATTGAGGTAAGATAATGATATTTCGTAGTCGTTGGCCTGTATTTTGCTACTGTCATTAGAAAAGTAATGTTGTTGTTTAGTGCTATACTTGTGCTCCCTAATTGACATGCCAAATCTTACATTGAAGGCGAAGCTTGTCTGTTATTGAACCAAGTGATGAAGGGGAAGAACAAGCGGAAGAAGAACAAAAATCAACTCCCGGTGCTGTAATAAAGCACTTGAAGTGTGATGACACAAGTAATGATATAGTTTTGCATCTTAATTTATTGCTATGGCTGGAACGAGCAATTGTTTCGTCATTGTGATTTGATGCCACTCTTAGTGTAATATGTAATTATCTCTACTTGTGCAAACAGGGATCTTGTTTGAAGATAACATATATTTTAGTGGAACTGCACAAGATGATGTTGGAAACATTAAACTAATCGAGGAGTTTATAGTAAGCATGGCAACCACAGTAGATAATAACGGATGATTCTGGAGAAGTGCTTCATCTGCATGCTCTACACAATAAGCCTCCTGACAAAGGTTGGTACCGGCCCACGGATTTCATCCATATGATAGAGCTTTGTCATCTCTATTGGTGTTGTGCTACAGTTCGCTACTGTCATGAGAAAGTGGTATTGTTTCACATGTTAATCTAAGGCTGCTAATAAATTGAGGCACCGGTTTACCACCGTTATAGCCACTGATAAAATTAAGTAATAATACAGTTCAAGTTGAGCTGCTGTGTTTGGTATCATATCATTTCCTATGAGGATAATGAGGATGCATCTCTTTGTGACTATACATTTGATCAGTTACTCCCATTGTTAATGTAATGGCTGTTTTAAATATTTACTTTACTTTTTTTTTTGAGAAAACAGGGATACTAGCATTTAGTTGTTCTCTTGTCTTTGCATAACAGGATCATCCACCTCTGAAGAATATGGAGTACGTGAAGTGCCTAGTTCCGATTATGCCAGGATGAAGAAGCCAAGCCCTCTCCTCTTTTCAGAAGGAGCAGTTGAAGGATGGTTACATTACTGCCCACAAGAACAAACTAACTTCAGCTCAGAAGGACTCACAGATGTCCATCTTTGTTGCTGTGATGGCCAATACAATGTTGTTTTAGGATTCTTTCCGGTGAGTTCCATTTTTTTAAATGTGTGCTCTGCATGGATCATGTAGATGCATGTTTAAACTATAGATTCATAACTGTAAAATCATAATATAGTTTGCTTTATACTAATCACTTTTTTTGTATTTATGCAAACGGGGATGCTCAGCTTGATTTCAATGGGAACTGCACAAAATTTTGTGATGGTTCGTGCCCTCCATTATACTTCATCATGCACAATACATCGAATGTTCTTGAATCATTCATTTCCACCTCCAGCCACAAAATTAGCTACAAGAAAGGCGGAGCTGATATGTTCAAGGCATTGCAACATATAAAGGCGAAATCCTACAAGCTACGCGCGAAGTTGGTTGATTTTAGTGGAACTGCACAAAAAGAACTGGTTTATTTAGCACGAGGTGACACGTCAATGTGCAAACTGATGGCAAACCCCACCCATTCCACAATCGTAGGCATTTGATATTTTGGAATGTGAAAACCTTGTCGAAGTTTCCTCATTGATGTACGCAAAGACACGCATTTGATATTTTGGAATGGGAGAACCTTCTCAAAATTTTCTCATTGATGTTAGCAAGAAGACATGCATTTGATATTTTCGAATGGGACGCCCTTTGCCATCAGCAGCATCGATCGATTTTTCTTCATTCTTTAGTTGTGAAGTAAATATTGGCTCTGACATGTGAATCACTGAGATGCATAATCATCCATTGTTTTGAATGTTCTCTATGAATTGCCAGGCCTGTGAGTTTCATTGCAATGTACATGCATGCTAAAAAGCTGCTCAAACTTTTTGTACATGTGAAACTGCTGCAAACGAGGTGATCACTATGCGTCCTGAGAATAATGCTAGTACGTATTGTTTTGCATGTTCATCCAATGCCAGTGATACAAGAATTCGAACTAATCGAACTAAATTTGGTCATACACAGCCAGATTTCATATAAACATGCCGGATTTCATTACATTTCATACATTTTTCAACTAAAAAGTGGTGCTCTGGAGGTATAATTAATTAACCTAATCTATGTTCTCCGGTGCCCATTTCCCATGTTCGGCTGAGCTAAATAGAAGCTTATTCTCCAGCACAGCTCTCTGACTCCACATCGCCGCCAAGAAGCTAATCGGCCGTCAATGTTCAACACGCCAAGCTTGGCTTCAACCGGAGGGTAGCAGCGGTGGCCTTACTTGGACCCGAGCGGCGGCGACCTACCATGTTCTGCTCTTCCTTGTTTTCTGTGTGGCGCGGCCTCGTTGGCAGCGGGGCGGGGCCTCGACGGAGCCGGCGATGTCCTCTGTCTCGTAGTTGGTGGGGCGGCGCCTCGTTGGAGCGGGGGAAATCCTCGCCCTCATTGCCGGCAGGGCGGGGCCTCGACAGAGCCGGCGATGTCCTCTGCCTCGTTGTTGGTGGGGCGGGGCCTCAGCGGAGCAGGGCCTCGCCGAAGCCGGCGAAGTCCTCCGCCTCGGTGTCAGTGGGGCGGGGCCTCGACGGAGCCGGCATTGTCCTCTGCCAGGTCGTCGGTCTCGCCAAACAGTGCCTCCCCCGATTCATCGCCCTCTTTGTAGGCGGCCGCAACCTCCGCCACCCGCATGCGGTACTGCCAGCGTGTGAGGCGGCTCTCACGGGCGGAGCGGTACGACTCGAGCAGCGCCTCCTGCTCCGACTGCTCCGTAGCGATCTGCTCCTCCGCCTGCAAGTGCTCCTGGAAGACATGGTGGTTGTAGGTGGCGTCAGCCTGCGCTTCCCAGAACTGCTCCTCATGCTTCTGCCTCACCATGTCCATGTATTGGGCACGGGCCTCGCCGATGGTCATGGTGCAATGCACCGGCGAGGATGGCGCGAAGGAGGGGGTTGGCACCAGATCGTCGACTACCATGTTCTCCATTGGGACGTCGTGGTCCTCCGACTGCCTGCCGGCCAGCCAGTCGGCAGCAATGGCTTCCATCTCCTTTTGGTCCGTCGTCTGCCCATCCCGAAGAGCGCTGGAGCACGAGGAAGCCATGGTGGGAGTTGTGTGCACAGGAGAAAGGGAACGGAGGTGGATGACTACGGCTATGTGAAAGGGCAAGTAATCCCCGGGTGGTTTTGGTAATTCATAACAACATATAGCTAATTGAACGAATATCCTTTCAAGTTAAATATTTCAGAAAGTTCAATGATTGGCATGGCACATGGACTAGAGATGTGGACCCCTCAAAATGCTATGGACAAAAATTGGCAAAAGCTCAAGACTCTACATTTCTATTTTAGTGATCCAAGATCACATTGAGTCCATAGGAAAAGCCAATACTATTAAAAGGGGATGAGGTGTTGCTTAATGGTCTACTTGCTCAAAGTGCTAAGTGATATGCTCCAAAACCCTCAACCACTTTCTCAAATCCAAATATGGCCTAAACCTAAAGTCAAACTCGGCCCCACCGATTTGATCTATCCGACGCCACCGAGTTCCTTTGACATAGCCACTGCTAGAAACCCTAATCAGTTCAGTCTCACCGATAGGGATTTCGGTCTCACCGAGATGGGATTGCAAACTATCAGTTTCCCTTCATAATGTTTCGGTCTCACCGAAATGAGCGATCGGTCCCATTGAGTTCGCAATGCAAACTCTCTGTTTCCCTTTCGTAACATTTCGGTCTTACCGAAAGGAGCGATCGGTCCCACCGAGTTTGCCTAGCCAACTCTCTGTTTGCTCATTGCTGAAATCGGTCTCACCGAGTTCATGCAATCGGTCACACCGAGATGAGGTTTTGCCCTAACCCTAGCACATCGGTCCCACCAAGTTGATCATGTCGGTCCCACTGAGAATCCTAACGTTCACATTTTGAACCGAATCAGTCTCACCGAGTTCTTCTATTCGGTCTGACCGAGTTGGGTCAAATATGTGTAACGGTTAGATTTTGTGTGGAGGCTATATATACCCCTCCACCCCCTTCTCTATTCAAGAGAGAGCCATCAGAACGTGCCTACACTTCCACTATGCATTTTCTGAGAGAGAACCACCTACTCATGTGTTGAGACCAAGACATTCCAATCCAACCACAAGAATCTTGATCTCTAGCCTTCCCCAAGTTGCTTTCCACTCAAATCATCTTTCCACCGTATCCAAATCTGTGAGAGAGAGTTGAGTGTTGGGGAGACTATCATTTGAAGCACAAGAGCAAGGAGTTCATCATCAACACACCATCTATTACCTTTTGGAGAGTGGTGTCCCCTAGATTGGTTAGGTGTCTGATACGTCTCCAATGTATCTATAAGTTTTGATTGTTCCATACTGTTATATTATCATTCTTGGATGTTTTACAATCATTTTATAGTCATTTTATATCATTTTTTGGTACTAACCTTTTGACATAGTGTCAAGTGCCAGTTGCTGTTTTTTGCATGTTTTTTACATCGCAGGAAATCAATACCAAACGGAGTCCAAACGCAGCGAAACTTTTTGTGGATTTTTTTTGGACCAGAAGACATCCAGTGGGCTGGAGAAGCGCCTGGGGGGTGCTCCGAGGGGAGCACAACCCACCAGGGCGCGCCTGGAGGCCCAGGCGCGCCCTGGTGGGTTGTGCTCACCGCGGGTGCCCCCCGAACCACCTCTTTGCTCTATAAATACCCCAATATTCCAGCAACCCGAGGGGAGTCGATGAAAATCAATTCCAGCCGCCGCAGAGTCCAGAACCACCAGATCCAATCTAGACACCATCATGGAGGGGTTCACCACTTCCATTGGTGCCTCTCCGATGATGCGTGAGTAGTTCTTTGTAAACCTACGGGTCCGTAGTTAGTAGCTAGATGGCTTTCTCTCTCTCGTTTGATTCTCAATACAATGGTCTCTTGGAGATCCATATGATGTAACTCTTTTTGCGGTGTGTTTGTTGGGATTCGATGAACTTTGAGTTTATGATCAGATCTATCTTTTTTATCCATGAAAGTTATTTGAGTCTTCTTTGATCTCTTATATGCATGATTGCTTATAGCCTCGTATTTCTTCTCCGATATTTGGGTTTTGTTTGGCCAACTTGATCTATTTATCTTGCAATGGGAAGAGGTGCTTTGTAGTGGGTTCGATCTTACGATGCTTGATTCCTGTGTCAGAAGGGGAACCGACACGTATGTATCGTTGCTACTAAGGATAAAACTATGGGGTCTATTTCTACATAAATAGATCTTGTCTACATCATGTCATCGTTCTTATTGCATTACTCCGTTTCTCCATGAACTTAATACACTAGATGCATGCTAGATAGCGGTCGATGTGTGGAGTAATAGTAGTAGATGTAGGCAGGAGTCGGTCTACTAATCTTGGACGTGATGCCTATATAATGATCATTGCCTGGATATCATCAAGATTATTTGAAGTTTTATCAATTGCCCAACAGTAATTTGTTCACCCACCGTTTGCTATTTTTCTCGAGAGAAGCCACTAGAGAAACCTACGGCCCCCCGGTCTCTTTTCTAATATATTTGCTTTCAAGATTTATTTTGCTATTCGCTCTTTTCTTTATTTGCAACTTTTATTTTCAGATCTATTAAACCAAAAATACAAAAATACCTTGCTGCACTTTATTTTACTTGGTGTTCGATCTATCAATATTTACTACTCTCTCATGTCCGTTTGCCAATTTTTGGCGCCCTTGCCCGAAAGGGATTGACAACCCCTTTTACACGTCGGGTTGCGAGTATTTGTTATTTGTGTGCAGGTGCTGTTTACGTAGTGTTGCTTGGTTCTCCTATTGGTTCGATAACCTTGGTTTCATCACTGAGGGAAATACATACCACCGCTGTGCTGCATCATCCCTTCCTCTTTGGGGAAATACCGACTTAGCTTCAGGCCGCATCAAAAGGAATTTCTTGCGCCGTTGCCGGGGAGGATCTTCAACATATACCAGGTTCCTAATCACAAATCTCATCTCCTTGCAATTTACATTATTTGCCATTTGCCTCTCATTCTCCTCTCCCCCACTTCACAAAAATTTGCCATTTTTCCGTCAAATCTATCTTGTGTGCAATTTTTTTTGCCACTTTTTGTCGTTATGGATAGTTCTTCCTCTATTGCGTGCACTCCCGAGAACGAAGTTCTCAACTTTAAACAAAGGGGAGGAGAGAATTTAAAAAGATGCTTGGTATAGAATTTGCAATGCTCATAATAGATCTATCCATAAGCAATCTACCATTGTTCTTCTTCGCTGTTTTTATGTGGGCATCACCACTTGGTATAGATTCGTCCTTGATACGATTACCGATGGAAATTTTTTGATGTGTCCCTCTCTTGATGCTTTTAATGCTATGGGAAATTTAGTAGGATCACCACCTCTTATGATTAATGAAACAACTCTGACTCTTGAGCATGTTATGGAAAGATTAGATGCTATTGAAAAGAAAATGCTTACTGAAGAGCATATTGAAAATTTGGATAAAAATATGCATAATTTTGCCACTAAAATTGGGTCAAAAGCGGGGGAAGTTTTTAAGTTGCTAAAAGAAAAGGGGACCGTAATTCATGAAAGAGTTGAAGAAAGCCCGTCTCGGATTGATAAACTAGAAGAAATCTTTAGTAATCTAAGTACGGCTTTTGCTTCCGCCAAAACTCCCGTAAAAATTGGCAAGACTACTCAAGTTACTAAAAACAAGGGTGCAACTTCTAGTAATGATAAAGTAGATCTTAAGATGATTAGTATCCATCCCAATTTTATTGAAGTGATAAGAGACCCTATTTGCAAGAATGAATTTTTCAATCTCGTGCCTAGAAGTATTGTCGTTGAGAATTCATATGCTAAATCCTTGAAGAATTCTAAGTGTTTGATTGAAGAGTTGGAGACCAAAGATGACAAAACTTAGATCCTTGCGTTATGCCTAGCTATGGGCGCGAAACAATAGCGCTTGTTGGGAGGCAACCCAATGAATAAAATTTATTTTTGCTTTTTGCTTTCTGTTCTTGAGTGTTTGCACAATTATGCTACTGTTATAATTGTGTTTTAATTAGTGTTTGTGCCAAGTAAAGCCTTTAGGATTATGTTGGCTGATAGTTGATTTGATCTTGTTGAAAAACAGAAACTGTAGCATCCAGTAAAACAATTTTGAAAATTCACAGCAGAGACAAAAAAATCTGAATTTTTGACACAAGATTGATATACAAATTTCCTATGTTGTCCTAATTTTACAGAATTTTCGAAGTTTCATAAGTATTCGAAATATTCATATTGCTACAGACTGTTCTGTTTTTGACAGATTCTGTTTTCTTTGCGTTGTGTGCTTGTTCTGATGATTCTATGGTTTTCTTTGATGATTTTTTGCCATAGAAAAGTTCGAATATAGTAGATATAATGCAAGAATAAAATATGAATTGGTTTGCTATAATACTTATAGTAGTGATTTGCTTTCTTATACTAACGGATCTCACGAAGGTTTTGTTGAGTTTTGTGTGATTGAAGTTTTCAAGTTTTGGGTTATCTTACGATGGATGAAGGAATAAGGAGTAAGAAGAGCCTAAGCTGGGGATGCCCATGTCAACCCAAGCTATTATCCAAAGATAAGCAAGCAACTAAGCTTGGGGATGCCCCGAGTGCCATCCCCTCTTTGTTCTAACGACCATCGGTATTTTACTCGAAGCTATATTTTTATTCGTCACATACTATGAGTTTTGCTTGAGTCTTTGCTTGTTTTGCTTTATGTTCTAAGTTATGAATCCTTGCTGAACACACCTATTTGAGAGAGCCAAAATTATTCTATGACTTGTTAGAATTGCTCTCTATGCTTCACTTAAATTTTTATGAGCTATGGATTTGCTCTAGTGCTTCACTTATATCTTTTTTAGCACGACGTGCTTTAGTATTTTTGAAGAAATGCTCTCATGCTTCACTTAGATTTATTTGGGAGTTAATAATTTTTTTAAAGAAATTCTCTCTTGCTTCACTTAAATTAATTTGAGAGAAAGAAGTATTATGCTCATGATCTTCACTTATATTTGTTTGAGCTTATCAAAAGCAACACATGAAAATTAGTTCCAAAGTGATAGATATCCAAGAAGGATATAATAAAAACTTTCATGAAGATCATTGGACAAAATAAACTTGATTCCTTGTAATAGTTTTGAGATATGGTGATGTGATATGTGAGTTATGTTGATGAGTAATTGTGCTTTAGTAAGAATATTGGTGTTAAGGTTGATTCACTATGCAAGCACGAAAGTCAATAGTTATGCAATGAAATTATATCCTACTTGTGGTGCATTATTCGGTGTTAATTATGCTTAATGCTCGCTTCTGAGATTATTCATTTTTTGGTTGGTCGCTTCTCAATCTTTTGCTAGCCTTCATTTTGCACTAAGTATGATCACTACTTGTGCATCCAAAACCCTTTAAACCAGTTTTGTCGGAGTAAATGACCACAGGTAGCCTCATCAGCTCCCTTTGGTATTTCAAGACATCGGGGCTGGCTGCGCCCCTCAAACATCAAAGACAAAGGACCACCTTCTTGGGGCCGGCTGGTCCAAGCGGCCGGTTGCCAGGAGGCGGCGGAATCCAGAAGACGGCCATGAAGTGGGCTGACTCCTAGCAGGCGGCTTCCTGGGAAGCTGGGTCCTAGCAGGCGGCCCCTCGCGCCCTCAAAGTTAGCACCCACATAAACACGACGTGACGGGGCATGGCTACAGTACAAGCCTGCCACCCCCGAATCCAGGGCAGAACGTGGCCACAGTGCAACATACCAAGCAGACATCCCACGCCCGACGCGGCACTATTGCCATGCTGCTCATGACATCACCCATGGCAGAGGAAGCCATGCTCCCACGATGGGCGGTCAGTACGGCCCGCAGGCGGCGGGTCCTACCTGTCTGCGGGCCACCAGAAGGCGGCAAACTTCAAGCAGGCGGCAACAAGGGAGGGCCGACTCCTAGCAGGCGGCCCTTCTCCCCCTTGGAGTCTGTGCGACATTAACTAGATGTGACGGGGTGTGGCTACAGTGAACGCCCGCCAGGCGGCGGGACTGTAGCCGCATTCCTCCCGACGAAGCCTTCGTCATCAAGGGCGAGGCTACAATATAAAGCAGTCAACATGGCCCGCAGGAGGTGGGCCCTACCTGTCGGCTGAGATCACGGCAGACGGCGGGACCCACCAGGCGGCTGGCCCCAGGGGTCGGCGGATAGGCCAACAACCAGAGACGCTGACAGCCGGGTCCTACACCCAGCCAGATTACCATTCTACCCCTGGGGGGTAGGCCTATATAAACCCCCCAGGTCACCCCATGCAAGGGGTTGGGACCTTGGTGGAGAGGACAGAGCCTTCTTAGTTCAGCACTCACACACACACACATAGAGAGTGGAGTAGAGCTAGCCTTGCCCTCCTCCCTCCTCTAGCAAAACAGCTCAAGGAGCAAGCTTGTAGCTACTTGTTGAGGTAGTGATCATGCGGAGACCCCGCAGAGCAGGACTAGGGGTGTTATCTCCTAGGAGAGCCCCGAACCTGGGTAAGATTCACAGGCGTATGCGGTCTCGCTCACTCCCGCTTCTAGAGCCCGGCGACGTACTTTTGTCCCCATCCACGATAAGCCACCCCCTGGCATATGTCGCATGATATCCTCGACATTTGGCACCCACCGTGGGGCTAGGTGCACCATCGTCTGAAAACACATTCTGGACGGGAACCCTCTTCCTTCCTGGCGAGCGCAGCTAGCCCGGCACGCCTGGCAGCGTTTGTGCTGACATGCTGCGCGGCATGGAAGTTGCTTGCGCCGCAAGCAGCCTCGCTGATCTCATCGGCGGGATCCGCCTCTTCGACGAGCCCGCACTCGTCGCGGGCGCAGCCAACCCCGAGAGCTGCCTCGTCGACTCCCTCGGCAAGCTTCACATCGCCAACGAGACGGTCTCTGACCTGGAGTCCGTTGGCTCCACCGACCCGTTCGTCGACATGGTCATCGACGCCGACATCGTGCTTTCTGATGCCTTCCCGGGTGACGTGGTGATCTTCGACGACCCGCTCCCTGCTGCAGACAGCAGCGCCAGCACCAGCACCGTCACCGAGGTGCTGGTCATCAGCCACGACGGACCCTCCGACCAGGCCGGCCGGGACCCGTTGCAGGCGGCAATGCGGGACCTGTCCGCACCCGTAACGCCTGGTGCGGACGGCGAAACGCTGGAAGCGTGCCGTATCGCACTCCTCGACAGCGCCTACAAGTTGGCGGCCATGAGACGCCTCACCGAGGCCTACCACCGCGAGATCGACCGTGCCGTCTGCGGCACGCCGGCTGCTGGCGAACCCAGCCGCGCGGGCATGGTCTGGCAGCGCGGTGCAGCCATCGCCAGCATGTTGGGGGCCGACCGCCCAGTCTACGCCACGCCAATGGAGAACTTACGCACCGCCCAGGCGGCGGCAGACGAGCTGGAACGCCTGGAGGGCGACGAGCATTGCTGCATGACGGAGCACGTCCAGTAGCTCATCGACGCGGCCGCCGCGCAGCAAGAAGCTGGCCGCCGTGTGGTGGAACCCGGCTTACAGGCCGGGAACCTTCCCCCTCGCCGAGAGCACGGCGCGACCTCCCGGACGCCGACAGGCGGCGCCCGCGACCGAGGAGACCAAGAACCGGTTGTTAGCCGCAGCCGCACCCGCATCTCCATCGAGCGCGACCAAGATGGCCGCCCACGAGCAGTGGAACGGCGTGACGGTCGTCCGCCTCCCCCGCGCAGGGAGAGGCGCGCCTCCCCGCCGCCTGTTGAGCATCCGACTCTCAGAGGCCGGTTGGGCCCCCGTGAAGGAGTCGGAGAGAATGACGCCCGCAACTGGATCGACCGCTTGGCTCGATCCCTGGGGTTAGAAGAAGAAGATGCGATCGGCCCGCCTTGTTTCGGCCCCCGCATTCGCGACGAGCCCTTCCCCAAAGGGTTCTCGCTCCCTCGGGACACCCCCAAGTACAACGGCTCTGTGAAGCCAGAAGATTGGCTGGTCGACTACTTCACTGCCGTCAACATAGCAAACGGCAACAAGCGTGTCGCCGTGAAGTATGTCCCACTCATGCTCCAGGGCACGGCCCGGACATGGCTGAACAGCCTCAAGCCCTACAGCGTCAACAGCTGGCTAGACTTCACCGAAGTTTTCATCCGCAACTTCACCAGCACCTACAAGCGGCCGCCCAAGCCTCGCCAGCTCTCCCTGTGCATCCAAGGCCTGATCGAGTCCACTCGTGAGTACTTAATGTGGTGGGCCGAACTATGCAACTCCTGCGAAGTGGTGCATCAGGTGCAAGCCATAGAGTACTTCACTACCGAGTGCCGAGAGGGCACCCTACTCAAGCATCGACTCCTCCACGACGAGCCGGCCACCCTCGACGAGCTGCTAATCATAGCGGACAAGTACGCCACTGCCGACTCCTCCATGAAGTCGGAGCTCCGAGTGGACGCGTCAGGAAAGATGCTCCCTTCGGCCCCTCAGACGCCGGCTGGTGATTCCAGTCGGCGCCAACAGTCAAACGACAACAAGCGCAAGGCCCTGCAGCCGGCTACCACCAGCCGGTAGGTGGCGACAGTCGAAGACCAGCAGCCAGAAGAGCAACCCGGCCCCAAGCGCCAGAAGGGCGGCAAGACTGCCTGGTTGCCCGCCTTCTCGTTTGAGCAAACCCTTGATGCTCCCTGCAAGTTCCACAGCGGCGCGAAGCCATCCAACCACATCACCCGGAAGTGCCACTGGCTCGCCCGCATCGCCAGGGGCGAAGGACAGCCTCCCCCCACTACTGGAATCTGGGTCTTTGCCATCTGCCAGCTCTTTGCCGTCTGCCAGCTGATGGCAAAGAGGCTCTTTGCCGTCTGTCTTCTCAAAGCAGACGGCAAAGAACCAGCTGATGGCAAACAGGGTCTTTGCCATCTGCGAGCTCTTTGCCGTCCGCCAGCAGACGGCAAAGAGTTCTTTGCCATCCGCCAGCAGACGGCAAAGTCCAAAGTGGACCCCATGGGGGTACTGCACTGGGTAGGTCACACGGGCCACTTCTTTGCCGTCTGCCAGCAGACGGCAAAGAGGTAAGAGGGGCCCACAGTTTCACGGCGGTGGCCGTCTAACGGTCATCCTCTTTGCCGTCTGCCAGGCAGACGGCAAAGAATTCTTTGCCGTCCGCCAGCAGACGGCAAAGAGAAAAAAACAGACGGCAATGCGGGGGTTTAATTTGGCCCCCCGCGCGCGCGCCCTCCTCCATCTCTTTCTCCCGCCTCCCCACCCTCTGCCTCCCGCACGCGCGCAGGCCGCCGCCGCCGCCGCCCCCTCCCGTGCAGGCCGCCGCCGCCGCCCCCTCCCGCACAGGCCGCCGCCGCCGCCGCCCCCTCCCTCTCCATTCCTCCCTTCCTCCTCCACCTCCACTCACACAATTCCTCCTGTCCTCCCCTCACCTCGCCCCACCGCCTCCCAGCCCCCCCTCCTTCCACACCCTCGCCTTCCCCCCTCCCCCTCCACCCTCCTCTCCCTCCCTCCCTCCTCCATCTACCTCCGTCCCCCGCTCCCTCCCTCTCCCTCCCCCTCCTCCCCACCTTCCTCCCTAAGTCGGGGAGCCCCTCCTCCCTCCCTCCCTCCCTCCAATCGTCCTCCGGCCCAGTGCCCCCTCCCTACACCTTCCCCCCCTCCCTCCTCCCACCACCGCTTCGACCCCCTCCTCCCTCCACTCCCTCCATCCACGCCACGTCACCCACACAGTCGATGCTCCCTCTCCATCTCCATCCCTCGCGCCCCATCCACCCTCCGCACGGCTGCCCTCGGTCATCGCCGGTCCCGACTCCCATGCCGCCGCTCCCGCTCCCCTCTCTCCGGCTCTCCTCTGCGGGCGCGGCTCTACTGCTCTGCACGCCGGCTCTGCTGCCGGGCCTCCGGCCTCCCTTGCCCTGGTCTCCGCGACTCTGCCTGTCCGTCCACGCCGTTCCTGCCGCAGGCCGCAGCCGCACTGAAGAGCCGGATTGGTAATGGACAGACGTCATCACTCCAGACAGGATAATATGTGGCATGTGCATTGTGCTACACTGACTGCTACTGCCTTGGCTGTTGTTGTTAAAAATTTTTGTATTGAACATTTTTTTGATGCCTGCTTGCTATAATGTTAGTATTTGCTACTGTAGTAACTGCTTATCGTTGTGCTACTGACCAAATAATTACTACTGAGCGAGAAATATTGCAAAGGTTGATGATGATGCTATTAATATCGCTTTCAGACTATAGATTTCGCAAAGAACTTTACCTCGTCGTAGTACAAGTTTTCAACTTTGTACAATGTTAATTGTTTTCACTTGATTTTATGTCTTCTCTCATGAAATTTCACCCTGACCCTGACCCGACACCCTGATCGACACCCTGATCGACCCCGACAACGACATCCTGACATCCTGATCGACACCTACACCCTGACACCACACCCCCCGACCCTGCCCCGACCCCGACCCGACGGGGTCATATTTTTGAATTATGAGTTAGGTCGTATATTTTTCGATTTGTTATGCAAACAACTCATATATATTTGTGTTTAATCAGGTGGATTTAAAATGTGCAGTTGTGTTCGTCGCTGCAAGGTTGTGGGTGTTTGACGACCTCCCCGTGCGTTCGCGCTAGCTCCGCCCCTGCTTTCCTTGGTGAGCACCAATGACATCTCCTCCCCCCCTACATTTGCTCTATTCCTGGTCTTCGTGCCAATGAAACTAGCTAGCTATAGGTGCCGTCATCAGTATGCGTAACCACTATGCGTCTCCCGTTCGAAAGGGGTTACATCTATAAATATGCATGCATTTGCATATTTATAATCGTGATTCTTTCGATTGTCCAACTTTCCATGGACAGCCCGAGTATGGGTAGATTGGGTCGTTTTCCTATATGCTCGCTCCGATCGATGCAGATTTTGTCAGTGCCTCCCTGTGTTCTCCGGGTACACATCCTCCGCTCTATTATTGCCGAGAACGTGTATCACGGAGAACAGCGGGGAGGTGCTGCCGAGAATTTGCGTCGGATCCGGAGCAGAGCATGAAAACGAACTCAATCTACACATACTCGGGTGGGTTAGGACCTATCTTACCTATTAGCATGTAGGTTGCAATGGACGTAGAGAACTGACAAACTCCATTAACTAATGGATATGGTTTGCTTAATGATGTATACTATTTATTGTCTGTCTAGTAGGAGTCAATATGAGTGATCGTGCGTGAGTGTACAAATACCGGTTCACACTAGTCAGAGCAAGTTTTGGACGCGGTGAATGGTTACAAAAACCAAAGAGTTTTGTTAGAAGCCGCATTGCTAATGGCCAGAGATTAAGCTGGTTGCCCCTGTGTCCGTGCGACAACTTTAATAAGAGGGACGAGCTTGAAATGAAAGTAAACACTGCAGAAGTTTGGTTTTCATCAGCTGGTTACACGGTCTGGACATTTCATGGTGAGTCTGCCAACGTGCCAGACCTAGGTGGTTCGTCGTCGCACCGCGAGCCATGGTACCTGGACTGGAAGACATGGTGCACGACGTTGACGATGCCTCGGGACTCGGACGAAGGAGATGGAGGATCTGCAAAGCCTTCACTCGAAAATGTTGTGTCCTCAAACGTCCTCTCCACACGCACACTGAGCTTTGTCGCTGGCGATGCCATCTCACAAATCAGTGGCTGTTGAAAGGCTCAGTTCAACTTGAGGTTAGAGATGCTACGACGCGATGATGACAGTATTGCGACGGTTTCTAACCCAAAGCCATGTGCTAACTACTCAAAATAGTACCAGTCAGACAAAATTCCCTCCGTCGACTCTTAAGATGGCCTATGAGAAGATACATGTCCTAGTAATGAAAGGATGTTGTCTTATTTAGGACCAGTCATGAGGAACTTGAACATATGATTCCCATTTGCGAGTCACCAGGTTATGTTGGTGTAGTACAATGGTATGAGGTTGAGAAGACGCAGACCAAAATACCCGCTTAATGTTCTCGTCTGTATTTGCCTAATCGCTACCAGACTTCAACGTCTTTTCATGCCCGTCAACAGAGACGAGCCAGACATATGACAGATGGCACAAAACGAGGCAAAGAACCGCAACGTGATGCAATGGAATGTTGATGAATGGTAGCACCACATCGGATGGTGGAGCGTGGAAGCGCTTCGACCATTACATAAGGAAAAAACGGCAGATCCAAGGCCATCCTCGAGTCGCCGTCAGCACGGATGTGTCAGTGATGTGGTCAGACCACGGCAACCAATAAGTTGATGTGCCCCAGTCGTTCTCCGTTCTTCAACTCAATCTCCCCCGGACATTATGCCAGAAAGAAAGCATTTCCTGAAGTGAATGAATATTTCCAGGCGCCCAACTATCCGCGTGAAAATAATTAATGTGTACATGCAGCCGCCTAAGGACCGAATTGTCAAGAGCTCTGGGATAATGGGTCAAGACATACGATCGCCTTTAGCAAATAGAACTTCATAATGCGTTGCCTATGGATACATGTACTCGACGCATGACTTGCCGGCGTTATGCCGCCTATTCCGTGGCTGGGTGTGTGCATGGCATGAGGTTCGGCTTGCCCCGCCACATGCAGGGAGCTATCTGAGTTTCGGTTGGCTGACCGGCCAGGGCCACCAAGTATAGTGGCCTGGTTGACTTGCATAGACGTTCTGCGGCGTGAAGATCCTCACCAAAGTCAGGAAAGACAAGAAGACTTCATGAAAAGTTAGACTAGTATGTCAAACACTCTGCACCCCATGCGTGTGAAGGCCAACAACCTAGCATCAGTTAACCCCACCTCTCGAGGCCATGATCCAGTGCGTCCAGGGTATTTCAAGGGGTATAATAAGGAACACGCCTGGACTCACAAGACATGCTTATGGGATCTGCCTTACTTCAAAGACCTCCTTTGCCCACACAACATCGACGTGATGCACACCGAAAAGAACATCGCCGAAGCCATTTTTGGCACATTGTTCGGCATAGAGGGGAAGTCAAAGGATAATCCTAAGGCTAGAGTCGATCAAGAGGAGCTATGTGATAGACCGTTACAAAACATGCAAGATCCGAAAGGAAAGCGGAACTTCACGAAGCCAAAGGCATGGTTCAATCTTGGAAGGCCAGCTATGAGGGAAATTATTCTGTGGGTGAAAATGCAGTTGATGTTCCCCGATGGGTATGCAGCAAATCTAAAGAGGGGAGCGAGTCTTGAAAAATTGAAAATATTTGGTCTAAAAAGTCATGATTGGCACATATGGATTGAGCGGATAATGCCGGTGATGTTGCGTGGCTTCATCCCTGAGGATGAATGGCTAGTACTGCCAGAGCTGAGCTATTTCTTCCGTGTTCTTTGTGCGAAAGAACTATCGCCTGGCCTCCTCGAAGAAATGGAACAGTTGGCACCGGAGTTGATCTGCAAGTTAGAGAAAATCTTTCCGCCGAGCATGTTTAATCCAATGCAGCACTTGATTTTGCATCTCCCGACCGAGGCAAGATTGGGAGGGCCCGTGCAAAATCGTTGGTGCTACTCAACTGAGAGAATGCAGAAGACGCTTTGAGCAAAATGTAAAAACAAACGTAGAATTGAAGCATCGATGGCCGAGGCATTCATCACTGAGGAGGCGGCAAACTTCGTGACAGCACACTACGAAGCCAAAAATCGTCATTTGCATAATCCGAAGCCTCGGTACAATGCTGACGACCCTAAAAAGGGTCAATCCAACCTCAGCCTATTCAAAGGGGATCTCGCACCAGCCAGTGGTTGGAAACCAGTACTGTTGGGTGTTGAAGAATGGCGGACCATTTCGCTGTATCTCTTCAACAACCTAACAGAAGTGCGGCCGTACATCGAGTAAGATCTCCGTACATTGTTTCGCAATTTCTAATTCCTTTGAACTGCTCTTATTCCGGGATATTTGATGCAGTCGATACGTCGCCATATTCTCGTATGGTGCAGTGATACAAAAGGATTCCATCGAAGAGTATGAGCTTCTCGCAAAGCAAGGAGGCGCCTATCCCGGTTTCATCTCTTGGTTCAAACAAACGGTAATTTCCATTAGACCATTTTATTTCTTTGGCTAATTTGCGACTAATGCAACAATCCTTTCGTATTAAACTTGTAGGCTAATTCAGAGATTATGGATGCCGAATTGAGACAAGTAGCTAATGGTTTTGACTATAAGGTCCGTTCATTTGACAAATACGACATCAACGGGTATCGCTTTCGTACCTATGGCAAAGAGCTATCTATGGCCGACCGAAAGTCTACAAATTGTTGTGTCTCTGCTATCGGCGAAGGAGGTATTGAGTATTATGGAAGAGTTGAAGCAATTTATGAACTTCAATTCTATGGTGAAAACCCACCAAACGTCGTAGTCTTCAGATGTTATTGGTTCCAGCCGAAGGATACTAGAAGGACTCATGAACATATAGGGCTAGTCGAAATCAAACAAAGCACCCATTTGGATGTTCCCGATGTCTATATTACGGCTCAACAGGCAACCCAAGTTTTCTATCTACCGTGGGCCTATCAAAGTGATTCAAATCTCAGTGGTTGGGATGTCGTTTATGAAGTGCCGCCACGTGTTAGACCACCTCCCCCCAATGAAGAGGATTATGACCAAGACACATATGACGAAGGAGAATTCTTCCAAGAAACACGTCTTTCCAAAAAACATTTCAAGAACCGCTCAACTGTACCCCTGAACATTGAAGTAGACAGCGATAGTGAATCCGACTTCACCCCTGAGCCGGAACAAGAAGAGCCGGAACAAGAAGAAGTTACTGCTGCAGATGACCTTTCAATGCTTGAACAATTACGTAAAGGAGGCCTTCCACATGTTGATGCATTTATTAATGATGATGATGAGCTCATCACTGATAGTGATGATGATGATGCATTTAATGATCCCGGAGCATATATAGACGATTCAGAGTAATATTAGTAATGTCAGGTATTCAATTTTTTATTATGTTCATGATGATGATACTCTTAAATTATATACATAGTATTCATGTCAGTTATTCAAATTTTTTATGTTATACTAATGTCGTTTACTTTTTGTCATTGCAGGTGTTGACAGGATGGTGGGCAAGGGTCCAGAGCGCTCCGAGCCTCGTGCGAGCGCTCCTGGGAGGGGTGCTTCCATTATTCCAGCCCGGCCCCTCCGGAGAGCGCTGCTAGACAGTATGCAGTCAGCACCGGCGGGCCCTTCTTCTTTGGCCGGCAGAGGTCGGGGGAGGACGAAGAAGGCTGCTAGAGGTGGACGTGGCAGCGGGAGAGGTAGGAAGGCTGCTATGCCTTCCTCGCCGCCACCCCTAGCTGATTCACCCGACCACAGGACCGCTCCGTCTGACGTGGACCCATCTCGGACTCCGGTCCATGAGCCTCCGGTCGTCGATTCTTCGGCCCACCAGACTCGGGTCGCGGATCCTTCGCCCCACCAGACTGGGGTCGCCTCTCCTTCGCGCCACCAGACTCGGGTCGTGGATCTTTCGCCCCACCAGACTGGGGTCGCTGATCCTTCGCGCCACCAGACTCTGGGCGCCTCTCCTTCGCCCCACGTGAGTCCGGTCCCAGAGTCTTCGTCCCAGAAGACTCCAGTCCCGGAGTCTTCTTCGCACGAGACTCCAGATGCTAGTGGCCCTACTGATGATAGCGAGGACACCTTCTCTAATGATAGCTACAGCGAGGGCGAGATGGTTGACAAGGGCAAGAAGGTCTACCAGCGTGGCGGTACAAAGCTCCCGCCCGTGCCGACGACCCCCGACCAGAGGTGGTTGATACAGCCTAATGGGTTGAAGTAAGTGAATTTACTCTTTTTTAACCTTTTGCCTTCATGTTTCTTCAAATTAATATCTAATGCATTGGGCTTGACATACTGCAGGGGCTGGGTACACCCCCGTGGTGTCCGCAGGCCAAACCAGGTCCTTGGTGTGCTTTGCCGGCAGCACTTCCCTGGGTGGGTCACGTTGCCCGGTGAGGGTCAGGTTCCACAGCTAGCACTTAGCTGGGAGCTGTACGAGGCTGCCCCGGCCCCGCCGGGGGAGATGGTCGCCGGTGTCGAGTGCGAGACGGTGGCCGACATTGTGTTCCGTCGGTTCTGGGTAATTTCTCCTTTACAGAATTAAAGATCAACAGTACGTAGTGATTTTACTAATCAGCGTTGTCTTGTTTGACTGCAGACCTTCTACAGGATTTCAGATGGAGAGCAGGAGGCTGCGGCTTCGGTTGTCGAAGTCGAGTGCAAGCGCCTACTTAAGAACTTACGGCACGAGGCTCGGCTGCAGTCCGTTCGAGACTACTACGCCTCGAAGGGTATTAGGAGGGCGAAGAAGAAGTGTCGCGGCAAGTTTCTGACTAAGGAGAAGTACATGCTGGTAATTACCTATTCTTCAGGCCTTGAACTTAGTTCTCTGGATTTGATTCGTAGGCGTAGCGCTGAAATTTCTCTTGACTAACTTAGGTGCCCTCGAGATGGTGTGCGGATAGGATGGACTGTTGGGAGGCGTTGGTGGATGAGTGGTGCTCTCCCAAATGGCTAGTCGAACACCAAAGGGCCAAGGATAAGCGTGCCCAAATGGTTGGTGTGCCACACCATCAAGGGAGCTCCGACCTGTTTGAGTACGGGGGTCACTGGGTATGTGGTTTGCTTCATGATTCATGCAATTTCATTCTACATGATAGCATTTTTCCTTGGATAGCTCAATAATGCTTACTTAGTTAAAAAATGGCATAACTACCTTGGATAGCTCAATAATGACCTAAACTTAGTTTAGCTCGTTCATTTATGACATAATTAGCTCTAAAATGACATAATATGCTTTAGTTAGCTAAAAAATTGCATAACTACCTTTGATAGCTCAATAATGACGTAAAATAATCTTAGCTTGTTAATTTATGACATAATTAGCTCTAAAATGACATAATAACCTAAGATAGCTCTATAAAATGCCTAAATATGCTTTGTTAGCTAAAAAAAGGCATAACTACCTTGGATAGCTCAATAATGACATAATTAGCATAGTTTGGTCAAAATGGGCATAATAATCTTGGTTACCTCCAAAATGACCTAAACTTAGCTTTTTTTCCTCAAAAATGACATAATAACCTTACTTAGCTCCAAAATGACCTTATTTACATAGCAATTTCAATCTTCATGCTAGCTTGAGCCCTTGACTAATATTTTGTTCCTCTCTCTCAGTCGCACCACAACAAGAAGCCCGTGCCAAGTCTGTTCGACCTCTATGGCATGGCCCATAGTGCCCCGTACAAGAAGGCCAAGGCATTCTCGGAGTCTGACCTAGATCATCCAGAGACCTTCACCAACATCTCCTCCCGCAACAAGCTCGTGAGGTACAGAGACGAGGGGAAGGCAAGGAAAGGGGAGGACTTTAACCCGAGCCAGGATCCTTTTGATACAGAGCTGGTTATGATATCTGGTGGTGGGAGGTCCCATGGCTCGATAGCCATTGGTGATGGACTGATACGTTGTCCTAAGACTCTCACACAGATCAAGAAGTGCCAGAGTAGCTCTGATCCTGAGATAATGCCTCGTGCACGGCCATCGGAGCTCGCCATGGCGGTTAGTTATACAGACTCGGATACCTTTCCTATCCATTACATTGTGTGTGCGTCCGTCGATGATTACAATGCTAACGAGGAGTGGTGTGTTGCAGGCTGCTCTTGAGAAAGAGAGAGCAAACACGCAGACGCTTTTGGAGGCGGCAAGAAGGCAGGCGGAGGAGAGGGAGAGGGAGCTGGAGGAGAGGACGGCCAGGCTGTTGGAGGAGGAGAGGAACCGGAACGATGCTCAAAACCGGGCCCTATACGACATCTTGGTGGTACGTTTCTCCTGCATATTAGCCAAATCATGCACATAATGTTTGTTCCATTACTAACTAATATGACTAACTCGTGAGAACCAAATGTGTAGAGCATGTGCGAGAAAAGCGGTCGACCACCCCTCCGCCGAATTCCACCAGTTGCTCCTTCTCACACGGTGAGTTTGTGTATTATGTCGTTAGTTACTAGTCATTCACATTTATGTTGCAATCATGCTAAGAGACTGGAATGATCTTTGGTGTGAATGCTTCCCGACAAGCATCAACCGATGCTTCTCCTCTGGCCTGGTGGACCCCGACCGGCCCTTCACCTCATCTTGGCACTTGGCGCAGCCCACCGGTCGTCCTTCACTCCTTCGTAACTGTATTTTTCTTCTTCTTATTTTAGCCTATTTAGTCCATTTATGACATAATTTAGCCTATTTAGTCCACACTGACTAATAAGATGAAGAAATCAAGGAATAGGAGAAAGAAGAATAGGAAGAGAAGAAGAAGAAGAAAGAGAAAAGAAGAAAAGAAGAAAAGAGAAGAAAAGAAAGCAAAAGAATATCTTCTATTCTTTTCTTATTCTTCTTCTTCTTCTTCTTCTTCTTCTTTCTTCTTCTTCTTCTTCTTCTTCTTCTTTTCCTCTCTTATTTAGCCTATTTATTCCATTTATGACATAATTAGCCTATTTAGGCCCACAAATGACATATAAAGATAGAAATCAGATGGCAGAAAAGAAGAATCTGAGGAGAGAGAGAAGAAAGAAGAAACGAAAATAAGAAAGAAAAGAAGCAAACATTTTCTTCTTCTTTTCTTTTCTTCTTCTTTTCTTATTTTATTCTTTTCTTATTTTATTTATTCTTCTCTCTTCTTCTTTCCTCCCCTTTGCTTAGCCCTATTTAGAGCCCATTTATGACATATTTTAGCCTATTTAGTCCACAAATGACATAATAAGATGAGAAAATCAAGGCTAGGAAGAAAGGAATATGAAGAGAACAAGACGCACAGCATAAGAAGAGAAAAGCAATCCTACAAGAGATACTGAGAAAGACAGATCTCTCTTCTTCTTTCTTATTCTTCTTCTTCTTCTTCTTCTTCTTTCTTCTTCTTCTTCTTCTTTTTCACTCCTCTTATTTGCCTATTTATCCATTAATGACATAAATTTAGCCATTTAGTCCCAAATGACATATAAGTGAAGAAAATCAAGGAAATAGGAAGAAAAGAAGGAATAGGAAGAGAAGAAGAAACAAAGAAGAAATAATAAGAACATAGAAAAGAAGAAAACTTTCTTCTCCTTTTCTTATTCTTCTTCTTTTCCTTATTATTATTCTTTTTCTTATTATTATTATTCTTCTTCTCTTCTTTCTTTTCCTCCCTCTTGCTTACCTATTTACCCATTTATGACATAATTTAGGCCTATTTAGATCCACAATGACATAATAGATTAGAAAATCAAGGAATAGAAGAAAGAAGGAAAGATAAGAGAAGAAGAAGAAGAAAAGAAAATAAGAAGAGAAAAAGAAGAACATTTCTTCTTCTTTTCTTATTCTTCTTCTTTTCTTTATTCTTCTTCTTTCTTCTTCTTCTTCTTCTTTTTCCTCCTCTTACTTGTTTTTATTTCGTAATTGGCATAAATAACCTTGCTAACCTCATAAATGTCATATACTTAGCTTGTTGTCCTCTAAAATGACACAATAAGCTATATAATGTCAAAAATGGCCTAATTAGCCAGGTTAGCTCCAAATGACCAAGTTTACCTATGTTAGCTCCAATATGATCCATTTAACCTACGTTAGCTCCAAAGACCAAGTTTACCTAAGTTAGCTACAATTGATCCATTTTACCCGCGTTAGCTCCAAAATGACCTATTTACCTAAGTTAGCTCTAAATTGACCTACACACTTAGCATTTTTACCTGCATAGCAAGCAAAAAATGACATTTTTACGTAGGTTAGCTCAAAATGCCAGTTTACCTAGGTTAGCTTCAATATGATCCATTTAACTTAGCTTAGCTCCAAAATACCAAGTTTACGTAGGTTAGCTCCAATATGATACATTGAACTTAGCTTATCTCCAAATGACCTATTTACCTAGCTTAGCTCTAAATTGGCTTTTTTAACTACATTTGTTGGAAAAGAAGAAGATAAAGAAGAGGGGAGGAGAGAAAGAAAGAGAATATAAATCTTCTTCTTATTTTCCTCTTCTTCTTTTCTTCTTCTAACTTTCATCTTTCCCAATTTGCAGATTTGCTTGAGATGAGGAAGCTGTGCATTGATGGCTCATATATTCTCCTGTGCTTCCTTTTTGTTTATGAAAACATGTTTGGGAACTTGTTTGGATGTGTATGTCACTATGGATATGTTGTTGGAAACTTCTTATGTCATATGGATATATGTTGGACTTGTGGAAATATATTGTTGGATATGCTTGTTGTGTATATATGTATATCTGTGTATATCTATGAATTTCTGTCAAATTGAATGAATTCAATTAAAACAGGGGTTATATAGGCTCTTTGCCGTCTGCTAGCAGACGGCAAAGAGCTTTGCCGTCTGCTAGCAGTCGGCAAAGAGCTTTGCCGACAGCTAGCAGTCGGCAAAGAAGCACGTGGCAGCTACCTGTGCAACCTGGGAACACTGGGTTGCCTATTTGGGCATTTTGCCGTCAGCTGGCAGATGGCAAAGAGGCTAAGGTCTTTGCCGACTGCTGGCAGACGGCAAAGATTCAAATCCCTTTGCCGACATGCTGCAGACGGCAAATAAGGCCACGTGGCAGCTTCCCAGTGACTCCTATTTGGGCTCTTTGCCGTCCGCCAGCAGACGGCAAAGACCTTAGCCTCTTTGCCGTCTGCCGGCTGACGGCAAATAAGGCCACGTGGCAGCTTCCCAGTGACTCCTATTTGGGCTCTTTGCCGTCCGCCAGCAGACGGCAAAGACCTTAGCCTCTTTGCCGTCTGCCGGCTGACGGCAAAGCACGCCGTTAACCCCTAACGGCTCCCACCTCACCTCACTGCCGTCTACGCTCTTTGCCGTCTGCTGGCCGCAAACGGCTGACGGCATAAACCTTTGTCGTCCGCTTCTCTGAAGCAGACGGCAAAGAAGGCCTTTACCGGCAGGAATTGAGCCGGACTGTTTGCCGACAGCTAGCAGTCGGCAAAGAGCTTTGCCGACCGCCATTCATGCCTTTGCCGTCTGCCATGGCAGACGGCAAAGAAGCTGATTCCTGTAGTGCCTGCCTGCTGGCCCGCTGCCTCCACCTCCCCAGCAGCCGGTGATCCGGCCAGTCGGCGCGATCCAAGATGAGTTTCCCGAAGAGCATGGAGCTTACGTCGTCTTCACCAGCGTTGCTGACGACAGGCACAACCAGCGTCAGCAGCACCGAGAGGTGAATACTGTCGCCTCTGAAGCCCCAGAGTTCATGCACTGGTCCGAGAAGCCGATCAGTTGGAGCCGAGCTGACCACCCGGAGGTGATGCCTTCTCCGGGTTCCTATGCCCTGGTGTTGGATGCCACCTTTGCAACAGAGAGGCGAGCTGCTCGTTTATCCCGAATTCTGATAGACGGCGGTAGCAGCATCAACATCCTCTACTGCGACACCATGGAGAAGTTGTGCATCAAAGAGAAACAGCTCCAGCCCAGCCGGACTGTCTTCCATGGCATCGTGCCTGGCCTTTCCTGCTCACCAATCGGCAAGATCAAGATAGACGTCCTCTTCGGAGACAAGAATCACTTCCGCCGAGAGCCAATCTGGTTCGAGCTGGTTGACCTTGAGAGCCCCTACCACGCGTTGCTTGGCCGGCCTGCCCTGGCCAAGTTCATGGCGGTTCCCCACTACGCCTACCTCAAGATGAAGATGCCGGGTACCAAGGGCATTATCACTATAGCCGGCGACTACCAGAAGTCTGCCGCCTATGCCGCTGCTAGCAGTCGGCTGGCCGAGTCCCTTGTGATTGCTGTCGAGAAGTGGCTCCTTCACCGGGTTGTGGCCATGGCCGGCAAGCAGCCAGACCTGTCGCCAGATCCCAAGGAGTCAGAAGCTCAGGGCTCTTTCCAGCCGGCCAAACAAACCAAGAAGATACCCTTAGACCCGGAGCACTCGGAGAAGTTCGCTGTCATAGGAGCTCACCTTGACAGCAAATAGGAAAGCGAGCTCATCGATTTCCTCTGTGAGAATCGGGACATCTTTGCATGGTCTCCAAAGGACATGCTGGGTGTTCCGACAGATTTCGCCGAGCACAAGCTACATGTCAGAGCAGATGCAAAACCAGTCAAGCAACCCCTCCGCCGCCTGCCAGAGGAGAAGAGAAGAATTGTTGGTGAAGAGATAGCCCGGCTTCTAGCAACCGGCTTCATTATGGAAGTGTTCTTTCCAAAGTGGCTTGCCAACCCAGTCCTTGTACTGAAGAAGAACAACAAATGGCGCATGTGTATTGGCTATACCAGCCTCATCAAAGCTTGCCCCAAAGATCCGTTTGCCTTGCCTTGGATTGACCAAGTTATAGACTCCACAGCCGGATGCGAGCTGCTGAGTTTTTTGGATGCCTACTCAGGGTACCACCAGATCAAGTTGAACCCGGCCGACCGGCTGAAGACCGCCTTCATCACACCATTCGGAGCCTTCTGCTACCTGACCATGACATTCGGCTTGAGAAATGCCGGTGCCACATTCCAGCGTTGCATGCAGAAGTGCCTCCTCAAGCAACTCGGTAGAAATGCCCACGTCTACTTAGACGATATTGTGGTGAAGACGGAGAAGCGCGGTACCCTCCTGGAAGATCTCAAGGAAACTTTTGATAATCTGCGCCGTTTTCAAATCAAGCTCAACCCAGAGAAGTGTGTCTTTGGAGTACCAGCCGGCTAGCTCCTCGGTTTCCTTGTCTCAGAGCATGGCATAGAGTGCAACCCTGTCAAGATCAAGGCCATCGAGAGGATGGAGAGGCCCACCCGACTGCGAGACATTCAGAAGTTCACCGGCTGCTTGGCATCCATCAGCCGCTTCATCAGTCGGCTGGGCGAGAAGGCTCTTCCCCTGTACCAGTTGATGAAGAAAACCACTCATTTCGAGTGGAACGACAAGGCGGAGGAGGCTTTCCTCCAGCTCAAGAAGATGTTGACAATGCCACCCGTTCTGGCCGCTCCAGCTGCCAAGGAGCCCATGCTTCTCTACATCGCCGCCACCAGCCGGGTGGTTAGCACAGTCATGGTGGTAGAGCGCCAAGAAGACGGCAAGGCACAGCCGGTCCAGAGGCCCGTGTACTACTTGAGTGAGGTGCTGTCAGCCTCCAAGTAGAACTACCCCCACTACCAAAAGATGTGCTACGGCGTGCACTTTGCCGCCAAGAAGCTAAAGCCATACTTTCAAGAGCACCCCATCACGGTTGTCTGCACCGCCCCGCTTGCGGAGATCATAGGCAGCAGAGACGCATCGGGCTGGGTGGCCAAGTGGGCCATCGAGCTGGCCCCCTACACCATCTTCTACGAGCCTCGTACTGCCATCAAGTCCCAGGCACTGGCTGACATCCTCGTCGACTAGGCCGAGACCCAGTACCTGCCGCCAGCTCTAGACTCCACTCATTGGCGGATGCACTTTGATGGCTCGAAGATGCGCACCGGTTTGGGAGCTGGCATCATCCTCACCTCTCCCAAAGGCGACAAGCTCAGATACACATTGCAAATCCATTTTGCCACCTGCAACAACATGGCCGAGTACGAGGCACTAGTATACGGACTCCGGCTGGCCAAGGAGATTGGCATCCACCGGATTTTGTGCTACGGTGACTCGGACTTGGTGGTCCAACAGTCGTCTAGCGACTGGGACGCCAAGGATGCAAACATGGCGAGCTACCGCTCCCTCGTCCAGTAGATCAGCGGATATTTTGATGGGTGCGAGTTCCTTCACGTGCCATGGGCCGACAACGAGCAAGCAGATGCCCTGGCGCGGATCGGCTCCACCCGGCAAGCCATACCAGCCGGCGTGTCCCTTCAGTGCCTCCGCAAGCCGTCTATGAAGCCTTCCCCGAAATCAGAATCCATCTTCGTGCCGGCTGCCCCCAAAGCAGTCGGATCTGACTCGGGGGCTGCAGCAGCCGGCCCGGGGACTTCGGCAGGCGGCATGGGGACTGCAGCAGTCACACCTGGCCCGGGGACTTCGCAACCCGGCCCGGGGGCTGCAGCAGCCGGCCCGGGGACTTCGATAGGCGGCACGGGGACTGCAGCAGTCGCACCCGGCCCGGGGACTTCGCAACCCGGCTCGGGGGCTGCAGCAGCCGTCCCGAGGACTTCACCAAGCGGCTCGGGGACTGCAGCAGTCGCATCCGGCCTGGGGACTCCACAACCCGGCCCGGTGGCTGTAGCAGTCGGCCCAAGGACTTCAACAACGCAGCAAGACGCGGCCGACTCCACTCCGCCACCTCCCAACCCAACCGCCCTAGTTTCAGTGGCCGTAATGACAGTGGATGAAGTCGAAGCACCATCATGGGCGCAGCCCATCCTCAACTTTCTGGCAAGTGGAGAGCTGCCAGCTGATGAGATCTCGGCCCAGCAGGTGCAACACCGGGCAGGAGCTTACACGATAGTAAACAGAGAGCTTGTCAGGCGCAGCATGACCGACGTCTTCCAACGCTGCGTCGAACCAGAGAAAGGCAAGGGAATCCTCAGAGACATACACCAAGGCGAGTGCGGCCACCACGCGGCCTCCAGATCCCTTGTCGCCAAAGCTTTCCACCATGGTTTCTTCTGGCCGACTGCTTTGGAGGATGCCAAGGATGTGGTCAAGAAATGCAAGGGGTGCTAGAAATTCAGCTCCAAGCAACATCTGCCGGCTTCTGCACTCAAGACCATCCCCCTTACCTGGCCTTTTGCCGTCTGGGGGCTGGACATGGTGGGCCCATTCATGACAGCACGCGGCGGCATGACCCATCTGCTCGTCGCCATCAACAAATTCACCAAGTGGATTGAAGCAAAGCCAATCAAGAAACTGAATGGTCCGACTGCTGTGACCTTCATCGCAGATATCACCGTCCGGTACGGTGTACCACACAGCATCTTCACCGACAATGGCACTAACTTTGCCAAAGGCGCCTTGGCCCATTTCTGCACGACGCAGGGCATCCGACTGGACTTAGCGTCCGTTGCCCATCCGCAGTCAAATGGCCAAGTCGAGCGAGCAAACGGCCTCATCTTATCCGGCATGAAGCCCCGATTGGTCGAGCCACTGGAGCGCTCGGCCGGCTGCTGGATCGACGAGCTTCTGGCCGTCCTCTGGAGCCTCTGCACCACCCCGAACAAATCAACCGGCTTCACTCCCTTCTTCCTCATGTACGGGGCTGAGGCCGTCATCCCAACTGACATCGAGTTTGACTCACCTTGCGCCACCATGTACATGGAGGCGGAGGTGGAGGCGAAGGAAGCACGTGAAGACGGCGTCGATCTGCTGGAAGAGGGCCGGCTGTTAGCACTCAGCCGGTCTGCCATCTACCAGCAGAGCCTGCGCCGCTACCACAGTCGGAAGGTCAAGCCACGATCCTTCCAAGAGGAAGACCTTGTGCTCCGGCTGATCCAGCGAACAGCCAGCCAGCACAAGCTCTCGGCCCCTTGGGAAGGCCCCTTCATCATCAGCAAAGCCTTGGGCAATGACTCCTATTACCTGATCGACGCGCTGAAACCTAGGGCACGCAAGAGGGACGATTCCGGTAAGGAAACAGAGCGCCCATGGAACGCAAATCTCCTCCAAAGATTTTATAGTTAATGCAGTATGTACCACGCTACCTTTTGTATTAAGCGCAAAGACACCAGGTCCCTCGAGGAGCACTCGGGGGCTACCTTTCTTATCTATATGATAAGTTTCATGCCTGTGAATGAGTTATTTCATTCCTCCGCTTGGCACCGGGTCCGACCAGTTGGCCCAGGGGCTTGCCGCCTTGTACTATGTCAGCGCTACCTGCAGTCGGACAAGTAGTGTGCCGGCAGCTAAGCCCTCTCTTGCCATAAGCTGTAGCTCGCAGAGCGACTGTCTGGCTGGCAAGAGTCAAAGGCAGGAAATGGTGCCCACATGAAAAATGGCTAAGGACGAAAGCACTCACATAGGCCAAGCCGGCTCCCCGCCTAGCCGTCCGGTTGCTGAGCAGCCGGCCGGCCGGCTTCTCACTTAACTTGCTACGTTCTAAGCGGCCAAAGTACTTGCCTTCCCAAAATGGCCAAGTACCTGACCCAGCCAACAGACCGAAGAGCGGCTGTCTGGCCGGCAAGGTGGCAGCCAAGGGAAGGCGGCAAAGGAAAAAGCCAAAAGAACAGAAAGCAAGACAAGTCGGAGCTCGGCAAAGCACAACTTGTGCGAAAATTAAATTACATAGCAAGAGGCCCTTGGCCAGCATTCAACAAAGTTTGAATACACCCCCAGTGGATGGAACTCCGCAAATTTAACAAGTTTGTTATAGAGACCACAAAAGCAGGAAAAGATAAGATAAAGTTGGCAGCCTAGGCCAGAGGAGCAGCAGGCGGGTCCGGCATGTTGGTGGAGTCGGCGGCGCCGGCTGGTGAGTGGCCGTCTAGTGAGTCTCGGCTTGGTCGCCATCAGCAGCAGTCGGTGCACTCGCACACGGCTCGTTGCTCGAGGCCCGATCGAGCTGAGGCTAGCCGTCCACTCCGCCCTTCGGTGCGTCATCTTCACCATCCTCGTCTTCCTCGTCCTCGCCTTTGTCGCTGGAGGCGATTTCTTCGGCCGTGTCCTCGTCATCATCCGGGGTCAGCCCGAACCAGTCTGGCAGCACCTCGGCACCCTCCTCATCCAGCTCAGGGAGGAAGACACCGGTCTCGGTGTACTCGGTGATCGCCACCGCGCGTCGAGTGAGCGCAGGCCCCACTGCCACCAACTCTTCCCCGGCCTCCTGCCGGAACGTGGCCAACTGGGCTAGGTTCAACCCAGGATACCACGCCTTCACGAACTCCAAGGCCCTTCGGGCGCCTGCCCGAGTGGAGGAGCCCTTCCAAGCCTCGAAGCGGCCGATCGCCAACTCTAACCAGTCGACGGTCCGACTGGGGGTGCGTGGGGCTTGGACGCCTGGCCAGAGGGCGGAAACCTGCTGGGACCCGGCGCGCTGAAGGCGTCGGAGCAGACAGCGAATCGGCTGCAGGCGCGTCCTGACGGCCAGGAGCTGCTCGTTCATGTTTCGAGGCGCGTCGAGCGGGATCTCCACTCCTTCCCTCCTACGCTGGTCGCGCCGCGCCTGGATGGCCTAGCTGACAGCGACGGCGTGTCCAGGAAAGAAGTCTACGCAAAGAAAAAACAAAGATCAGAAGTCGGAAGCCGACTCTCGATGCAGTCGGCAGCTATTCCAAAGAAAGAAGTTTACCGTTGATCATATCCTCAATCTCGCCTTAGCCAGCGGCGAGGATCGCCTCCTTCTCGACCCACTTCAAGCACTCGGTCTCAAACTCAGCCTGGAGGGCGCCTTCCACCTCCTTGAGTTTCTGGAGCTCCGCCTTGTGCTGGTCTGCCTGGTCCGCCAACTTCTTGGCCAGACGGTCGTGCTCCTGGGCTGCCTTGCTGCGCTCCTCCTCCTTGGCGCACAGCTCGGTCTGGACTTCGCCCAGGCGCTGCTGCAGTGTGGCGTTGGCTCCTGCAAAATTGAGAAAGAGAAGACAATCAACAAAGTTGACCAAAAAGAAAAGTGGTTGCCAGAAGATCCGGCCCGACTGCTCAGCAGTCGGCCCGAATCTCGGGGGCTACACCCAGCGGGTGCGCTGACGCGCCCCCGCGAGGAAGAAGATGGAATGCTTACTCCGGCTCTCGAGCAGGTCGGTGGTCCGCTTAGCCAGCTCCTGGACCTGGGAGTTGAAGGTGGCTGCGCGGATGTTATGGTAGTCCTGCCATGAAGACAAAAGAAGAGAAAACAAGTTAGCACTCAGAACTTACCTTAAAGTTCCGAGCCGCCTGCTCAGCAACCGGCCCGGAACTCGGGGGCTACACCCAGTGGGTGCACTGGCGCACCCCCACGGAAGATTGCATAAATAAAAAAACAAAGCAAAGAAGCGTACCCGGATGGCCGTTCGCGTCGCCAAGAACGCCTTCGTATACTGCTGGAGGGCGGTGCCTTGGGCCTGGAGCTGGGCCTGAATGTCCTGCGCGGCCTTGTTCAGCACGCCCGTCCCGCCCCCAAGCGTCCATTCTGGTGGGGCGGCACTGGTGGCCTCTGCATTTGGGGCAGACGAGCTTGCGGCCCCGATCTCCTGCGCCCGTGGCGCCGAGGCTACCTTCGCCGCACGCCGGCGCCCCGGAGGACGGACCACAGGGGTCGCCCCCACCACCAGCTCGCCACTGACCGGCGGCGTCGGTGGCACGTCAGACCGACTGCCTCGGGCCTCGGTAGTCGGCGCTTGCGGGGGCACCTCTGCCCCCGGGACGATGGCATCGCCTCCTCTCCACGACCGGTTGATCATTGCCGGCTCCTCCAGTCGGCGTCGGGTTCTTCGGCGCTGGTGGCACTGCGCGCAGCGGGATGACGAGTTGTGGAGTCCGGCTGCGTGCGGCCTCTTCCGCTTGCACCTTGGCGGTTGCATCCGCTTGGGCCTTGGCTGCGGCGTCCGCCTGGGCTGCGGCGTCTGCCTGGACCTTGGTCGCAGCATCGGCTTGGGCCTTGGCCGCCGCATCCGCGTCCGCCTGCGCCGCCTTGGCCGCCACCGCCTTCTGCCGCTCCACCTCCTCCTGCTCCTCGCACGCGTCCCGCGCGTTCCTCTCCGTCGCCTCCTGGAGGTCGGCGAGCGGGTCCACACGGCGGGTGTTGGCGGAGCCTTCCGCCGCTCCGATCACTAAAGCAGTGGTGGACCGCTCAAGAGAGAGCGGGGCCCTGTTCAAGTAAGACAAGAGGAAACTCAGAAATAGTTTGCAAGAAATAAGAAAAGAAAATGCAAGAGAAACCAAGCACTTATGCGGACACCGTCGGGGGCTGCTTCTAGGTCTTCTGGAACTGGGCCGCCTTCGTGGCGGCCTCCTGCCGCTTGGTCACGGCGGCCGTGTTCTTGGACTTCTTCGGCTGGCTGCCGAACAGCAACGAGCCGGCTCGGCGCTTTGGTGCGCCACCTGGTGCAGTCGGCGCGGCTGAAGAGCTCGCGCCCGCCTTGTCGGTGCCGAGCATGCGGCGTGGTTCGTTCTCCTACTCGTCGTCATTCGGCGAGGCCTCGAGGCCGCCTCCTCCTCCGGAGCTGCCTGCTCCACCGCCGCCACCTGTGGCGTCGTCCTCCTCCATGGCGATCGCCCCCAAGTCGGGGTCGTCCATGTCGCTCCTCGTTCGGTCCGGCATATACTGTTGACCTAGATCCAGAGCGCCGGTGGCCGACTGGGCCGGGAGGACCTGCACCATGACCGACTGGTCAGACGGCAAAACAAGAACTCAGACCAGCAAAAGAGAAAAAGAATTGCAAGACTCACCGCAGGTGGCGGATGTGCGCGGTCGTACGGCCGCTTGCCGAACCACCAATCCATCTCCGATAGCTTGTAGTTGGAGAAGTAGTTGACTAGCCGGGCCACCTCCACGTCCGGCAGCTCCCATGTGCACATCCGGCATGGGTCCCGGTGCCCACTCATGCAGCTGACGATGTGAGGCCGGGCTTGGAGGGGAAGCACTCGGCGCGTCACGAAGGTGGCCAGCAGGTCCGAGCCCTTCAGGCCCTCCGACTCCGTCATCACCTGAAGTCGGGCGAGGGCGGCGGAGGAGGCGGCCGATAGGGAGCTCGGCTTGTACTGCCAGTTGGCGCGCGGCTCGGCTGGCAGGCCGGCTACGTAAGCCGGCAAGTTGATGTAGTCGCTCGTCGGGTGGATATTCTTGACGTAGAAATAGGACTTCTGCCACAGCTTGGCCGACTGCAGCAGGGATATGGGCGGGAAGCGGTTCCCGGTGCCCGGGCGCCGCACCACCACACAGGCTCCGCATTGAGCCGCCTGGCCCTTGGTGGCGGTGCCGAGTTTGAGATAAAAGCACTCCCCCAGAACTCAAGGGTGGGGAGAGCGCTGAGGTACCCTTCGCACATGGTGACGAAGGCGGCTAGCAGCACCACCGTGTTTGGCGTGAGGTGGTGCGGGTGGACTCGATAGAAATCGAGGAAGGAGCAGAGGAAGTCGCTCCCCGGAAGGCCGAAGCCGCGAAGAAAATGGGACTGGAAGCCGACGCGTTCATCGCCCTCCAGCACCGGCGAGATTTCTGCCTTGGGGGGGACACGTACCCGCACGTTCGTCTCCCGGGGCAGCCGCCGTGTTTGACGAAGGAAAGAGAGGTGATCCTCATCGACGTTGGAACCGTCCCAGTCGCCGGCCCGTGAGCACGCCATGGGCGAAGGAGCTCATCGTAGGCGCGGCGCGGTGGCGAGCGGGCGAAGCCGCGGCGGAGCGAGGAAGCCGTAGCAAGAAGAAGCTCGACGACGGTGGGCTGCGGCAGCGCTTCGGCGAGAGGAAGAGGCACTGCGGCAGCGGAGAAGAAGAAGAATGGCGAGGGGAAAGGAGGGCGCGCGTGCGTCTGCCACCCCCCTCTTCCCCCCGCTTATAGCCCCAGGCGGCGGAGCCGAGGGGCCGAGAGCGTGGGGGATCATGGGATTAACTGCGCCCACTCCCCCATGATCCCACAATTGCGGTGCCAGTAAAGGTGTGTATTAATTACCGCAGAAGCCCAACCGTCTACCTCGGTCGCAGTGGATCCGCGCGCGTGCCGAGGCACTGTAGTGCCGGGCCCCGGCCTGCGGCGACGTCCCGTCGCGCGCGTGGGCTGGCTGGCCGGTTTGGCCTGCTGATGCCGCGTGGCCGGCAAGCACGGGCGGCGAGCCTAACGTCTGGCTAGCATGCCACCTAGCCCCCACCACGGTGTTTCGAAGTCGCCAGGCGGCCTGCCTGGTCACGGCCGACACCTACCAGTCGGCACTTCGGAAGACGGACGAAGCAGAATACCAGACGACCTGGAGTAGGAAGCTGCTGTGGCTTCTCGCCCCTTCAGCCGCAGCGCCCCACCAGATTCGGGGACTATTGTCGGAGTAAATGACCACGGGTAGCCTCTTCAGCTCCCCTTGGTATTTCAAGACATCGGGGCAGGCTGCGCCCCTCAAACATCAAAGACAAAGGACCGCCTTCTTGGGGCCGGCTGGTCCAAGCGGCCGGTTGCCAGGAGGCGGTAGAATCCAGAAGATGGCCATGAAGTGGGCCGACTCCTAGCAGGCGGCTTCCTGGGAAGCCAGGTCCTAGCAGGCGGCCCCTCGCGCCCTCAAAGTTAGCACCCACATAAACACGACGAGACGGGGCATGGCTACAGAACAAGCCTGCCACCCCCGAATCCAGGGCAGAACGTGGCCACAGTGCAGCGTACCAAGCGGACATCCCACGCCCGATGCGGCACTGTTGCCATGCTGCTCATGACATCACCCATGGCAGAGGAAGCCATGCTCCCACGACGGGCGGTCAGTACGGCCCGCAGGCGGCGGGTCCTACCTATCTGCGGGCCACCAGAAGGCGGCAATCTTCAAGTAGGCGGCAACAAGGGAGGGCCGACTCCTAGCAGGCGGCCCTTCTCCCCCTTGGAGTCTGTGTGACATTAACCAGATGTGATGGGGTGTGGCTATAGTGAGCGCCCACCAGGCGGCGGGACTGTAGCCACACTCCTCCCGACGAAGCATTCGTCATCAGGGGCGAGGCTACAGTATAAAGCAGTCAACATGGCCCGCAAGCGGCGGGCCCTACCTGTTGATTGAGATCACGGCAGTCGGCGGGACCCACCAGGCGGCGGGCCCCAACGGTCGGCGGAGAGGCCGGCAACCAGAGACGCTGACGGCCGGGTCCTACACCCGACTGGATTACCATTGTACCCCTGGGTGGTAGGCCTATATAAACCCCCCAGGTCACCCCATGCAAGGGGTTGGGACCTTGGTGGAGAGGAGAGAGCCTTCTTAGTTCAGCACTCACACACACACACATAGAGAGTGGAGTAGAGCTAGCCTTGCCGTCCTTCCTCCTCTAGCAAAACAGCTCAAGGAGCAAGCTTGTAGCTACTTGTTGAGGTAGTGATCATGCGGAGACCCCGCAGAGCAGGACTAGGGGTGTTATCTCCTAGGAGAGCCCCGAACCTGGGTAAGATTCGCAGGCGTATGCGGTCTCGCTCACTCCCGCTTCTAGAGCCCGGCGACGTACTTTTGTCCCCATCCACGATAAGCCACCCCCTGGCATATGTCGCACAATATCCCCGACAAGTTTTGCCACATGAGTCCACTATATCTACCTATATGCGGTATTCTTTTGCCGTTCTAAGCAAATTTGTATGTGCCATCTCTAATTTTAAAAATAAACTTCTTTTTTGTGTGTTCGTACCGCTCGCGAGGCGGTGAGGGGTGGCTAATATTTTCCATGCTAGATGTGTTATTCTCACGATGAGTGTTTATTCACTTGTCATTGCACAAGAGTAAGGCAAAGGTATTAGGGATGCCTAGTCCCGAAATGAAAAATGAATTTACTTTATGTTGTCAAATAATAATTTTTTTGGAAAGTGTTGGTATGGAGGGCACCCGTGGATACGGCTAGCCATTGAAAGTGAAAGAAATGGTGGAAAAAGGAATAAACTTTATTTTCTGTTTGGGAACCACTTATGATATATCTAGCATGGAAAGTGTTGGGAACTCTAAGTCATTTTCGTTGGTGGGAAAATCACACATCCCAAAATGTTTTTATCTCTAAGTTTTTCGCTTTGAGCTCTGGCACCTCTACAAATCCTACTTCCCTCTGCGAAGGGCCTTTCTTTACTTTATGCAATTTTTAATTTGAGTCTCCATCTTCTCTTATAGAGCACCAACTAGGAGGCACTATGATCGTACTTGAGCATTTGGTGTAGTTAATATTCGAGTGTGTTTCATGAATGGATCAATGGTTGAGCATGATGGGCTAGGGATAACTTATTTTAGCGTTGATATTTTGAAAGACATAGTTGCTTGTTGATATGCTTGAGTATTTAAGTCATCATGTCAAAACTATACTATTGCTTTGAATCATATAAAAGTCCAAATGTCCATGCTATAAAGTAAAAGAATATGATATGACATGTTAGGCAACATTCCACATCAAAAATTCTGTTTTTATCATTTACCTACTCGAGGACGAGCAGGAATTAAGCTTGGGGATGCTGATACATCTCCAACGTATCATTAATTTTTGATTGTTCCATGCTGTTATATTATCATTCTTGGATGTTTTACAATCATTTTATAGTCATTTTATATCATTTTTTGGTACTAACCTATTGACATAGTGCCATGTGCCAGTTGTTGTTTTTTGCATGTTTTTTACATCACAGGAAATCAATACCAAACGGAGTCCAAACGCAGCAAAACTTTTTGTGGATTTTTTTTGGACCAGAAGGCATCCAGTGGGCCGGAGAAGCGCCTGGGGGGGGTGCTCCGAGGGGAGCACAACCCACCAGGGTTCGGGTGCCCCCCAAACCGCCTCTTTGCTTTATAAATACCCCAATATTCCAGAAACCTGAGGGGAGTCACCAAAATCAATTCCAGCTGCCGCAGAGTCCAGAACCACCAGATCCAATCTAGACACCATCATGGAGGGGTTCACCACTTCCATTGGTGCTTCTCCGATGATACGTGAGTAGTTCTTTGTAGACCTACGGGTCCGTAGTTAGTAGCTAGATGGCTTTATCTCTCTCGTTTGATTCTCAATACAATGGTCTCTTGGAGATCCATATGAGGTAACTCTTTTTACGGTGCGTTTGTTGGGATCCGAGGAACTTTGACTTTCTGATCAGATCTATCTTTTTTATCCATGAAAGTTATTTGAGTCTTCTTTGATCTCTTATATGCATGATTGCTTATAGCCTCGTATTTCTACTCCGATATTTGGGTTTTGTTTGGCAAACTTGATCTATTTATCTTGCAATGGGAATAGGTGCTTTGTAGTGGGTTCGATCTTACGGTGCTTGATCCCAGTGACAGAAGGGGAACCGACACGTATGTATCGTTGCTACTAAGGATAAAACGATGGGGTCTCTTTCTACATAAATAGATCTTGTCTACATCATGTCATCATTCTTATTGCATTACTCCGTTTCTCCATGAACTTAATACACTAGATGCATGCTGGATAGCAGTCGATGTGTGGAGTAATAGTAGTAGATGCAGGCAGGAGTCGGTCTACTAATCTTGGACGTGATGCCTATATAATGATCATTGCCTGGATATCGTCATGATTATTTGAAGTTTTATCAATTGCCCAATAGTAATTTGTTCACCCACCGTTTGCTATTTTTCTCGAGAGAAGCCACTAGTGAAACCTACGACCCTCAGGTCTCTTTTCCAATATATTTGCTTTCAAGATCTATTTTGCTATTCGCTCTTTTCTTTATTTGCAACTTTTATTTTCAGATCTATTAAACCAAAAATACAAAAATACCTTGCTACACTTTATTTTCCTTGGCATTCGATCTATCAATATTTACTACTCTCTCACGTCCGTTTGCCAATTTTTGGCGCCGTTGCCCGAAAGGAATTGACAACCCCTTTTACACGTCGGGTTGCGAGTATTTGTTATTTGTGTGCAGGTGCTGTTTACATAGTGTTGCTTAGTTCCCCTACTGGTTCGATAACCTTGGTTTCATCAATGAGGGAAATACCTACCACCGCTGTGCTGCATCATCCCTTCCTCTTTGGGGAAATACCGACGTAGCTTCAAGCCGCATCATTGTCACTTGGGAGCCTCTGACAAGATTGTGGAGTTGAACCAAGGAGTTTGTAAGGGCAAGGAGATCACCTACTTCGTGAAGATCTACCCGAGTGAGGCAAGTCCTTCGTGGGCGATGGCCATGGTGGGATAGACATGGTTGCTTCTTCGTGGACCCTTCGTGGGTGGAGCCCTCCGTGGACTCGTGCAACCGTTACCCTTTGCGGGTTGAAGTCTCCATCAACGTGGATGTACGATAGCACCACCTATCGGAACCACGCCAAAAATCTTCGTGTCTACATTGCGTTTGCCTTCTCCAAACCCTTCCCTTTACCTTCATATGCAATGTTTTACTTTCCGCTGCTACACTCTTAGAGTTGCATGTGTAGGTTGATTGCTTGACTTGTGCTAAGTTGCTAAAATCTGCCAAGACTTAAAATTGGGAAAAGGCTAGATTTTTAATTGGTCAGGTAGTCTAATCACCCCCCCCTCTAGACCTACTTTCGATCCTACAAGTGGTATCAGAGCTTTGGTCTCCAATTGCCTTGATTTCTATAGCTTTGGTGATCATAGCCTTGGTTTCACAACCTAGGAGAGTATGGCGTCTAGCGAGGGAAATTACCATCGTAGAGGTCCTTACTTTGATGTTACTAATTTTGCTAATTAGAAGCATAAGATGAAATTGCATATTCTTGGACATAACCCCTTTGTTTGGGCTATTGTGTGTGTTGGTTTGCAAGGTGAATTCTTCGAAGATGGAAGAGAACCAAATCATGAAGCAACCGCGGAAGAATTGAAGATCATGCAATACAACGCTCAAGCTTGCGATATCCTGTTCAACGGATTGTGCCCCGAAGAATTCAACAAAATCAGCCGCCTTGAGAATGCAAAGGAAATTTGGGATACTTTGGTTGATATGCATGAAGGTACCGAGTCCGTCAAGGAATCCAAATTTTATGTGCTTCAAAGTCAACTTGACAAGTTCAAAATGAAGGATGGTGAAGGAGTCGCTGAAATGTATTCTAGGCTTGCTCTCATCACAAATGAGATTGCCGGCTTAGGAAGTGAAGAGATGACCGACAGATTCATCATCCAGAAGATCCTAAGAGCCTTGGATGGAAAATATGATACTGTGTGCACTTTGATCCAAATGATGTCCAATTACAAAGATCTCAAGCCAACGGAAGTCATTGGTAGAATTGTTGCTCATGAGATGTCACTTAAGGATAAGGAAGAGCTTCACAACAAGTCTCATGGTGCTTACAAAGCTTCATGTGATGCTCCCACAACATCAAGTGAGAAACAAGCCTTCAATAAAGAATTGAGCCTAATGGTGAAGAACTTCAACAAGTTCAACAAGAGTAGAAGCAAAGAGAGAAGTTCTAAGTCAAGGTCCTACAATGACAAAAGATCTTCTAGTCGTGATCACAATTGCTATAATTGTGGAAGACCTGGACATTACTCTAGTGAATGTATGGCTCCCTACAAAAGAAGAGAAGACTCACCTAAAAGGAGAAGTAAAAGAGAGGAATCACCTCCAAGAGAGAGAAGGAGTAGAGATGATCGTTATGAACGAAGACCCTCTCGCAGAAGCAAGGATTCGGAAAGGAAGGACAAGTCATCAAAGAGCTACACAAGACGAAGACATCAAGCTCATGTTGGTGAATGGGTATCCGGTTCCGACTCCGACAACCACTTCGAGAGAAGTTATCACTCCGACTCTGAATATAATCAAGATGAAGGTGTTGCCGGTCTTGCACTTGTGTCATCCAACTCCTACGACATATTTGACTCACCAAATAAAGGAATTGGAAGATGCTTCATGGCTAAAGGCCCCAAGGTATCACAAACTAAGTATGTTGATTTCAATAGTGATGAAGATGATTTGCTAGGTGATGATGATTTACTTGTTGACAACTGTCGGTGTACTAAGTATTGGGACTTTAGTACCCCATACTTGTGCACGTGCAGTTGTAGCCAAGCCCGCGGCAAGGCTTGTCAGGGGAACAATTAGAGATAAGTTTAGAGTTGTCAAAGGGACAATCAAACCAAGAATCAGAGGATCAGGAGATAATAAGAGCTGAAGACCGAAGACCAGGCCACCGGCAAGATCTTGCCGGGGTGGCTCGCGAAGCCCGGCAAGATTTGCGCCCCGGCAAGATTCTATCACTGTGCCACCGCTTCAGCACAGCGACTAGCCTGGCATTCTGGGCCCTTTTCTGGGTGCGTGGCAAGGCACCAATGGAGGAGAGCTTAAGCGGTGTTGATGGGATGGCCCCTTTTTTCCATCCCCAAGAAATGAGGACACCTAAACGGACACCTCACGGTGCATTAATTGCATTTGTCCTAAACCGTCAGTGGTTAGGTATGATAACCCTGTAGCTACTTTACACCTCAATGTATGTACATTTTGCCAATGTGGAGACCCCTTTGGACGTATAAAAGGAGGCCCAAGGCAACTGCTATAGGGGAGAGGATCTTCTGGCCAATTCTGCATGCGTAGCTGCTCTTTGAACGTACTGTTCATTGCGAGCGCTCCGGGGGTATGGGCTCAAGAACACCTTTAATAAAACAAGGCAGGAGTAGGGTTTTATGCTGATTAGCGGCCTGAACCTGGGTAAAACCACCTCGCGTCGATCGTTGGTTCTGCTCTTTGTGCATACCACTCTCCCTGCCGAATCGTAAAAGGGATCCACGCGGTCCCATAGGTGTCATACGCCAACATCTTTGGCGCGCCAGGTAGGGGGGAAGGTTGCGTGAACCGGATCCAGTGATCGGTGCCTCAGTTTTCGTCATCATCTTCGTCACCATGCCACCCAAGAAGAAGAGTGCTGCAACAGCGCTACCATCTACGTCTGTTTTGCCTGTGCCCTCGCGTACACGTGATAGCGTAGATGCAGAAGGTAGAGGTTTAGAGCCTCCACGGCGTTCCGATGATCCAAGCCAGGCGAGCGGCATCATCCGCAGCGGTGACGGCAACCCGCACGCCGCTGGATCCAGAGATGGGGCCGTGCTGCCTACGGGCGGTGCAGCGAATTCCAGAGATCGGAGGACGCCTCCTAGGACTCCTGCGCCGGCGCAAGCGTTGCGGTCTTCACAGGTTGCACGCGACGAGCAGCGCCCTGGCGCTAGCGGTTCGGGACGCCCCCATGAAAGGACCTCTGCACATCAATCTCAAGGTGTGCAGGCCCAGCATGCACGTCAAGCTGCTGGTGGAAGTGGCGCGCGCTCGCGTGATCATGACGGTGCTCCTTCTAACATCGTTAGGAGTCAGAGCACCTCACGTACCTCGCACCTGTCGCCGCCGCCTACACCGGTGAAAGCCTTGGCACGTGCGCAGCTGCTCCTCGACTTCCCTCCTGCTCCGAAGAAGATGGAGGAGTGGCGATCTACTATCCAGAGCCTCATTGGCTTCATCAACAAAGATGGGCCACAGCAGGCAGGGCCCTCACGGCGGCAATTCATCGATCCGGCGTGAGCCGATGGAGAGAAGACTGGAGGCGGTGCGACCACGATGCACTCCCCCCCACGACAGCAGCGGCAATCGATGACCTGGCGGACCAATGACTGTGACGATGATTCCATGGCGTCGTCCGATCCGCGGATGCACCGGGACCAGCATCAAGTTCTTCGGGAACGAAGCAAGGAAGACGCTCGAACTACCATCGAGCGGCGACGGGAAGCGCACCATCAATCTGATATACACGCAGGACCTGCTGTCGACGAGCCTGCGCCAAGGTACGCAGGCGACTTGCCTTATGAGGTAGGTTGTCCAGCGTTTACCCATGAGCTGCGGCGAGTCCAGTGGCCCAATTCCCGAACCATCAAGCCAGAGGTCCCGGAGAAATATGACGGCAAGACTCACCCATCGGAGTTCCTGAGCATCTACACCATCGCGGTGCAGGCTGCCGGGGGCCGAGACGACAAGATACTTGCCAACTACTTCCCGTTGGTGCTCAAATCCAATGTCAGGTCGTGGTTGATGCATCTGCCGAAGAATTCTATCTCTTCTTGGTCAGATCTGTGCCATCAGTTTGTTGGCGCCTTTGTTGGAGGCCATCAAACCCATGGCCAGGAAAGTGATTTGCATCTCATCCCCCAGAAGGAGGGTGAGCCTCTATGCAAGTATATCCAAAGGTTCAGCCGTGTGCAATACAGCATCCCAGATGTTCATCCTGCCGCCGTTATTGGCGCATTCCGTCAGAACGTGTGTAACCGCAAAATGCGGGAAGAAATGGCGATGAACAAGGTCAGGGATATCGCCGAGCTTTATGCTTTGGCCGATAAATGTGCTCGGGCTGAAGAGGGAAGGAAACTCCCCGGCGAGGATGTTGGCGCAGAAGGCGACTCTGAAGGCGAGGATGCTGCCGCCCCGACAAAGAAGGGACGACGGCGGAACAAGAAGCACAAAGGCAAGGTTGTGCTTGCTGTCGAGGGATCTGGCGACCTTGGCACCACCAAGAAAGCCAAAGTTGGTGACCCCGGCAAGGAAGTTGCCGGGTGCGTCTCCTGTCAGGCCTTGGCGGCTGCCGACAAGCCGGAAGGCTCCGGCAAGCAGTATTGCAAGATCCATCGCACCAAGGGCCATGATCTCCAAAATTGCCGGCAAGTTGAACAGCTTGGCGAGAAGCAGAGAGCTGAATACGAGAGGCAAGACAAGGAGAAGGCCCAAGATAGTGCTGAGGGGTCCGGCAAGAAGCGTGGTGGCCGCGGGGGCCGCCGCAGCAAGGCCAAGCAACAGATGGAGAGGCCCGCTCGAGGCCGTGACAAGGAAGAGGGTGATGATGAAGATGATGAGTCCAGTGAGCACGAGTTCCAGAAAGCTACAGAGGTCATGTGTATCGACGGAGGCACCTCGTTGCATTCTTCCCACCGTCGACTTAAACAGTGGGTGCGTGAGGTTAATATAACGGAGCCATCGTTCAATGCACGTAAACCTCTGAAGTGGTCCAACACGCCTATCATTTTTTACGCCGAGGATCACTCTGATCGCACAACTGCGGTCGGGTGCTTGCCATAGTTGGTTTCACCGACAATTCGCAACCTCAAGGTGACAAAAATGCTAGTTGATGTTGGGGCTGGACTGAACCTAATCTCACCAGACGTGCTCAAGAAGTTGCAAATTCCTGATGAAGATCTCGAGGAAATGGGCATGTTTCAAGGGATCAATCTAGGGAGGACCCAGCCAAAAGGCAAAATAACGCTACCGGTAACATTTGGTAGCAAGCTCAATTACAGGACGGAGAAGGTGGTGTTCGATGTCGCCAAGATCCCCATGTCATACAATGGGATCCTTGGCCGCCCAGCGCTGGCCAAGTTCATGGCGCCATCACACTACGCATATAATGTGCTGAAAATGCCCGGGCGATTGAGCGTCATCACTGTCCACTCCGACAAGAAGGATGCACTCATTTGCGCTGATCAACTCTACCGGGAAGCAATCGCAGCACCTGCGGCCAAGGCATCTGCTCCTGCCATTGGAACTCCCGGGGGGAAGAAGAAGACCGGCAAGAACCTTGGCGCAAACTCCGGCAAACGCACCTCCTCGGAGTGTTGCGCTCCCGTTGAGGATGTACCAGAGAGTTCCACCGGCAAGAACAAGAAGTCCAAAGCTGCTCCACCAGAGACAAAGAAGGTGTCCGTCAGGGAGGATGGAACGGGAGGAACTTTCACCATAAGTTCAACCCTTGACGACAAATAGGAAAGCGCGCTCATTGCCTTCCTGCGGGCGAATGTCGATGTGTTTGCATGGCGACCATCTGACATCCCCGGTGTTCCCAGGAAGGTTATTGAGCACCACCATGCTGTTTGTCCTCACGCGCGGCCCATCAAGCAAAGGGTGAGAAAGCAGGCCTTGGAGCGGCAAGAATTTATTGCCGAAGAAATCAGGAAGTTAGAAGCGGCAGGTTTGGTCAGAGGAGTGCTTCACCCAACATGGTTGGCCAATCCAGTTGTAGTGCGCAAGGCAAATGGGAAATGGAGGCTGTGTATTGATTATACAGATATCAATAAAGCTTGTCCTGAAGATCCTTTCCCCTTGCCTCGCATCGACCAGATTGTGGACTCCACTACTGGTTGTGACCTACTGTCATTCCTTGATGCCTACTCAGGGTATCATCAGATCTTCATGGCAAAAGAAGATGAAGAAAAGACCGCATTTATCACCCCATGTGGTACATATTGTTTTATACGAATGCCTTTCGGGTTGAAAAGTGCTGGTTCTACATTCGCGAGAGCGGTCCAGATTGGTTTTGAGCCTCAGCTGCATAGAAATATGGAAGCCTACATGGATGACATAGTGGTCAAAACCAAGGACAAAGTGATGCTCATACAAGACCTAGAAGAAACATTTGCAAATCTGTGGAAGATCAATTTAAAGCTCAATCCTGAGAAGTGCGTGTTTGGCGTTCCTTACGGCAAGCTTCTCTGGTTCTTTGTGTCTCAGCGAGGGATCGAGGCGAACCCCGACAAGATCAAAGCTATTGAGCAGATTTACGTCGTCTTGCCGGCTGCGTTGCTGCCTTAAGCAGATTTATCTCCAAATCTGCTGAGCGCGCCCTGCCCTTTTTCAAAATTTTGACAAAGGCAGGTCCAATGAAATGGACTCCGGAAGCGGAGGCTGCACTGCAAGATTTGAAGAGATATCTCTCTTCTCCGCCGACGCTGGTCGCGCCTAGGCCACAAGAGCCGTTGCTGCTATACCTGGTAGCGACAAATCAAGTGGTTAGTGCTGCGCTAGTGGCGCAAAGAGAAGCTGACGAGGAGGCAACACCAGTGGCAGGACCGCCAAGTGACACGCTAGGATCATCCCCGGCAAGGACTGATCCTGGCAAGACAGGATCTGTGCAGTCAGAAGAACCAGTGCAAAAGAAAAAGATGGTGCAGCGCCCAGTTTATTTTGTTAGCTCCCTTTTGCAAGGAGCTAGATCAAGATACTCTGGTGTGCAAAAGTTGCTCTTCGGCCTTCTTATGGCCTCGAGGAAGTTGCGCCATTATTTTCAAGCACATGAAATTACCGTCGTCACTCGCTTCCCGTTGCAGCGGATTTTGCGAAATCCGAAGGCAACCGGCAGGATCGTCGAGTGGGCGTTGGAATTGTCAAGGTTTGGTCTCAAGTTTGAAAGTACCTCAACAATTCAAAGCAGAGCCTTGGCGGAGTTCATTGCGGAATGGACCCCAACGCCAGACGAAGAGATTCAAGAAACAACTCTCCCCGGCAAGGAAACTGATCGAGAATGGATTATGTACTTTGACGGGGCTTTCTCGCTGCAAGGCGCCGGTGCTGGTGTGCTGCTTGTCGCACCCACCGGAGAGCACCTCAAGTATGTAATCCAGATGCATTTCCCCTGGGAGAGTTCGACAAACAACACTGCGGAATACGAGGGGCTGCTTGCCGGTATCAGGATCACGGCAGACGTTGGTATCAAGAAGCTCATCATCAGAGGCGATTCACAGCTTGTTGTCAGGCAAGTTAACAAGAATTACCAAAGTCCATTGATGCAAACTTATGTAGATGAGGTGAGAAAAATGGAAGAGCACTTTGATGGACTGCAAATGAAGCACATTCCTCGTGCCGAAAACAGTGTTGCTGATGACCTGTCAAAGCGCGCTGCCCTCAATTTACCTGTGGAACCAGGAACTTTTGTGCTCCATTTGACTCAACCATCTGTGGCACCGTCAATGAGGCAAGAAAAGAGAAGAAAGTTGAATTCTGGACAGTACTTTCCGGCAGAGCTCCCTGGAGCCACCAGCAAGATTCTTGCCGGGATTAGCGGCAAGCCTGTCGGGGAACGATAGGCTCCGGCGGAGCCTCAGGCTTTCGCCGTCGATACAAATGTTCCCCTGGCGGAAGAGATGCCTTTAGTCCTAGCTGTCGAGCCCCAGGCTCCGGCATGGGCACAACACATTGTCCACTTCCTTCAGACAGGAGAACTCCCCGAAGAGCAGGAAGAAGCGGAGAAAGTAGCCCGTCAGTCTACTATGTACCAGTTCATCGATGACGTTCTGTACAGAAAGAGACCGAACGGTGTGAAATTGAAGTGTATTCCTTGGGAGGATGGACTAGAGCTGTTGGCAGAGATACATGGAGGCATATGTGGCTCTCACATAGGATCAAGAGCACTTGTCGGAAAAGCATTCCGACAAGGTTTCTTTTGGCCCACTGCTCTCCAGGATGCAACTGCACTAGTAACCAAGTGTGAAGCGTGCCAGTTTCATTCGAAGAAATTGCATCAGCCAGCTCAAGCTCTTCAGACAATCCCTCTCTCCTGGCCATTTTCGGTCTGGGGGCTTGACATACTGGGCCCCTTTCCCCGTGCTGCCGGGGGCTTTGAGTACTTGTACATGGCAATCAACAAGTTCACAAAGTGGCCAGAAGTGGAAGCAGTGAGAAAGGTGACAGCACAATCAGCCGTCAAGTTCTTTAAGGGAATAGTGTGCCGTTTTGGTGTGCCCAACAGGATTATCACCGACAACGGCACGCAGTTCACAAGTCACACCTTCATGCAGTACGTCCAAGACCTTGGCGGCAGAATTTGTTTTGCCTCTGTTGCTCATCCGAGAAGCAATGGCCAAGCGGAGAGGGCTAATGCTGAAGTGCTGCGCGGTCTCAGGACCAGAACTTTTGATAAGCTGAAAAAGTGCGGAAGGCGCTGGATTGATGAGTTGCCGGCGGTTCTTTGGTCAATCAGAACGACACCAAATCGAACCACTGGCCAGACACCCTTCGCTCTGGTCTACGGAGCGGAAGCAGTTCTCCCCACGGAACTCATATACGGTTCACCTCGAGTGCTCGCTTATGATGAGCTTGAGCAAGAACAGCTGCGACAAGATGACGCTATGCTCCTTGAGGAGGATCGTCTTCAGGCTATTGTGCGAGCTGTTCGCTACCTGCAAGCTTTGCGTCACTATCATAGCCGCAAAGTTCATGCCCGAAGTCTTGAGGAAGGCGACCTTGTTCTTCGACGGATTCAGTCCGCCAAGAATTCAAACAAGTTGACGCCGAAGTGGGAAGGCCCTTATCGGGTAGTACGAGTCACTAGGCCTGGCGCTGTTCGCCTGGAGACCGAGGATGGCGTTCCAGTGAGCAACTCCTGGAATATCGAACATCTTCGCAAGTTCTACCCTTAGGGCGCAGTTGCCGAGGGCCCCCGGCAACCACCTTTTGTACAAGTCTTGCCGGCAGGGCATGTAATCCTTTGTACAAAGCCAGGCGCAGACCCTGTGTGTAGTATAATAAGATTAAGTGTTATGCATTTCTTGTCGATTTCCATGTTTTTATATATACATGCTTCTCTGACATGTTGTATGAAACTTGCTCCCGGTAAGCATTGACGAACCACCAAGGTTTCATATTTTTATTTTTTCTTCTTTATTTTTCTCAAAAGATAGAAGGTTTCCTCGCGCGCACGTTTGCCGGGGGGGGAGGAAGATATGGATACCAGTGGGCGACGTTCAGAATTGATACTTTGCCGGAAGGAACAAGGAATATAGCGACAGAGAGCTAAGTTGCTAAACTTAAGCAAGCTTTTCAATTTTTTATTACAAGGTCATTTACCTTGGATGATTTCGGCCTTTGTATGGAAAACCTGCACGCGAAGGAACCCTTGTCGTAATTGGCTGCGCCTTTATTCTGTTTCGAGTCCGCTCAACAGTTTAGATGGCTGCACTGAGAACGCCAAAATGCCTTGCCGGCCGCTGCACCTCCGGCAGGCTGCTGAAGTCCTGCACCCAGCGCTCGTGGCAGGTTGGGCGCCGGCAAGTTTTCAATAAGCGTAGGGTGTGCTCCATACAGAAAGAAATCAGACAAGGGAAATGGCATGCATATATCCAAACATAAGCAAGTTATATTACATCAATAAGTTGCCGCAGTTCTAACTTAAGACTTAATTGTCTTTGGCATGGAATGGTGGCGACAAGGGAGAATGAGGCAGCTAGTCTCTGCGCTGGCCTTCGACCCTCTTCATTGAATCTACCTTCTCGAGGATGGGCGCGATAAGCTCCTCGAGTGCCTTGAGATCTGCATCCTTCGGCAAGCGGCCGAGCAGATTGGTGAGGTCGACGCCTAGATTATTATGCACCACCTTGATGAGTACCTTGCGGAGGACGGCACGGCAAAGCTGGCGGGATTCGTTGGCCAGTTGGGTCGCCCGGTTGGACTGAAGCAGCTTCAGAGCATCAATGACGCTTTCAGAGAAAATGGTCAGCCTGGCGCTTCGGGATATCCTTTCTTTAGTGGAATACTTGAAGTTTGGTAGGCCCATGGTTGACAGTTGTGCCGTGAGCTTCTCCGCAGCATCGACGAGGCGTTCAGTCCAGATTTCCACCCCCTTTTCATAGTCAACTTGGGCGGCGGCAGCGCTCTTGAGCAAGTCCTTCTTGTCTTGGAGATCCTTACTCAGGGCCTTCTCGCGGGTCCTGCCGTCCTCAAGTGACTTTTCCAGCGTGGTCAACTTCAGCCTCAGATCGGCAATAGCATCATTAGCTGAAGAGAGTTGCTTGGTCTTGTTGGATATAGCAATCTGCATCTCCGCCAGGCTGTGGAGAGTTTTCTCCCTGTCGCCTTTGAGCGTCGAGAGCTCCTTGTTGTGTTCTTCAAGATCCACCTCCAGCTTCTTCACTTTGTCGCTCAGCTCATTCTTGGCGGCCTCTGCAGCCTCGGCAGCATCGGCGTCCTCCTTGAGCTTGCCGGTGTGATCTACAGTTAGAGCTTCGAGCGCCTCCTTGTGCTTCTACTCCAGCTCCTGGGTCCGCCGCGCGACAAGCTTCTCGATTTCTTCATCTTTGCTGCGAAGCCTGGCGGCGAGCGCCTGCTCACATGCGGCAAGATCTTCCTCGTGAGCATCAAGTACAATGCGACGCTCCGTTAGGAGGGCATCCTTAGCGGCAATTCTTTGCGCAGCTTCCTCTTGCGCCTTCCCTATATCAGATTGTTTCAAGAGGAGCTCCGTCCAACTTTGGCTCACTTGTTCCCGGTTGGCAGTCAACTCTTGATAGGCCTCGGCGTACCAGATTTGCGTTTGCTCAACACGCTTTTGAAAATCTTTTTCAGCCACTTCAACAACTGCAGCTCTGGAATCTACCTTCTCTTTTTGGGCGCGGTGGAGCGCTTGGAGCTTGCGGAAGTTATCGCCCATGGCCTGAAGGAGCTGATCTTCCTCAGATTTGCTGCTGCTGACACTTGGTTCATTGACAATCTCGAGCCCAGCAGGAGTGATGATTTCCTCATCAAAGGTTTCCCCTTCGGTCGGTGCCCCAATACTTGCCGTCCCCGGCAAGTTGACGAACAGGTTCTTGCCAACTTTGAGATATTTGCTTGATGAAGGGACTTCGGATGTTGACGGTTGATCCTCAGCAACCGCCTCACCAGCAGCTGGGGGCTCCGTGGCCGGCGTAGCGCCTGGCGCTCCTGCGGCAGGAATGCCGTCAGTACAGTTACCAGCCTCCTTGCCGTCCCTTTCAGCAGATTCCTTGGTGGGTTTGTCCTGTGCAGTCTTGGCGGCCTCGTCGGCAGAGGCACTGCCGGCATCGACGGTGGCGTCCTTGGCGGCCTCGCTAGCAGCGATTTTGTCGGCTTCAGCGGCAACATCCCTGGCGGTCTCCTCGATGACAGTGTCGACGTCCATGTGTTCCATCATAGGGAATTCTAAAAGACGAAGGAGGGAAATAGAATGAGATCAAGATTGAAGTTCAAGAAGACAAAAGAAAGAGAGATAAAGGAAAGAATAGCAAGCACTCTGAGGCAATTGGTTACCTGCGTCGAGCTGTTGAGAGGTGGCCTCGCCCCTCCCGGCAACCTTGGTTGCCGGAGGAAGGTTGCCGGTGCCCATGCTTGCCGGCTCCTCCTCAATCAAGATAGGCTCGTCTGTAGGATCTCTTGCCGGGGATGCGCCTGTCGACGGCGTGGTCGACGGAGGTGGCACGACGGGTGCGTCTTCCAATGATCCTCCCTGTTGCCGTTCTTCTCCTGCAAGCCCAAAAAAATATCAGCGGCAAGAATAGAAACCTCAGCGCTCGCCAACGGAAAATGAGTAATGGACTTACGCTGGGGGCTGCGCTAGGGGCTGCGTCGAGGGCTAAGCTCCGGGCTGATGGTGATAGTTTCCGGCATGCTTGCAAAGCCTGCCGAGGGCTCGTCGCTCGTGGAAGTCTTCGCCCTCTTCGCCATCCTTTCTGCCAAGGTTTCTGCATCGCTGCAGAGACAAGACAAAACAAGGCTATGAGATTAATCCAAAATTTGGGAGATAAAGGCTGTGACAGGATACTTACTCTTCCTCTTCTCGTTCCGAGCTGAAGCCGGAGATGTCGAAATCGACCTCCGCTGCAGTGTCCATATGGGGGGCGGAGGAGAGGACCTGGGTCGCTTGGCTGTAGCAAGTGCATGGGGTTGGTGTGGCTCCGCCACCTCAGCCTCTGGCGTGGTCGTGTGCGATGCCCCTGCCACCACAGTAGTTGCCGCAGGTGTGGGTCTCGCGCGCCGCACAGGTTGCTGTCGAATTCCTTGCTGAGGTACAGTCTTGCCGGCCGCCTTCTTGCCGGGAGCCTCGCCGCTCGAAGAAGGTTGGCTTGCCGGAATGTCAGAAGCAGCCTTTTGAAGAACACGCTTTGTCTTCTTCGGGGCTGGGAGCTCCTCTTGCGGCTCTTCCTCAGCCGCGTCTTCGTCGGACGAGCTCTCAGCAGCTGCGCTGCTCTGTGCCCCGGCAGCCATATCCTCCCCGGAAGGATTCTCTTCCATCACAACATCTGCGTCACTGGTTTCCCATTCTGTGAAGCCGACGCTGCCAGCCTCCGCGGCAAGATTCGCCTCCTCCGCCCTAGTGGCGATGTATGCCACTTCTTCGTTAGTGGTGGCCCGGATGAGGTCTTCTTCTTCCCGGATGGCTCTCTCCGTCAAGTTATCAAAGAACTTTTGCACTTCCTCCTCGAATGGCTCGGCCCAAGTCACATCAAGTCCGTGGGTGTTGACCATTGGCATTGTGGCGATGATCGACCCTAGGGCGGAGTTGTTGCACAGAGGAACAATTCTTGCCAGCAACCGATGTTTGTTGTCGCACTGGAATAGCCTCTGGCGGAGAGCGCCAAGCTGCATAGCAGTCAAGTTGTTGTTCAATCCGGGGTGCAGTCTCATGACGTCTGCTGTGTTCCGGTATTCCCAAGCTGGTCTCCCCTTATTCTGCAAAGGGGCGATGCGGCGGCAGAGGAAATCGAAGCCGATCATCTCCATTGTGAGCTCGGCAGCCTTCAGATGAAGGATCCTGGTGGTGGCAATCGTGAGCCTCTCGTCTTCAGCAGCGAAATCGCTCCAGTCGTTGCCGCGGACCGCCTTCTACCATCGGGGCGAACAGAACGGACGGGGATCCTTTTCCTGGATCCAGCACCACTCGGACTGCCATTCATCCCACTTCTCGCGGTAAACCCCTTCTGGGTATATTTCCTTGTTCCAAGCCCTTGGAATCCAGGCGATAAAACCAGCGAGGGCCTCCCCTTTTTGGATACGGGGAATAAAGTAATGGCGGAAGAGGGCGGTGTTGGGAACTACTCCGGCAAAAATTTCGCAAAGGTGAGCAAAGATGGACATACACAGTACAACATTCGGCGTGATATCAAGAAGATGGAAGCCGTATGTGTACATAATGTCGTTGAAGAAGTTAGAGAATGGAGGACAGAGCCCACAATAGAAATAAGCAACGAAGAAGGGATATCTGTCATGTCCGCTTTTGGAACAAGAACCTAGAATCACGCGAGTTGCGGGGTGAGCTTGCGTCTCCCTCGCCCATATGCATTGGTACCGGTTCTTCAAGGCTTTTGCGTCGAGCGTCGGAGCGAAGACGACGTACTTTTTCCGCATCTTCACCAGCTCGCTCTCTGGAACGACGGCTTTCGCCTCCTTGACCTTGCCCTTGCCAGTCTTGGGCGGCATGGTGGCTGCGAGGGCGGAAGCCGAGGATAGAACGGGTGCGAAAGCGAAGAGCGGATAAGGAGAAGTCTGGCTTTGAGCAAGAGAAGGAGAAGGCAATGGCGGAGTCCAGATTAGGAAGAAGAGGGGGTAAATAGGCAGCACCTCTATAGTTTCCTTTTTATGGGGAAGGAGCGAGGCTGCCTCTTTTACTGCCCAATGTGAATACGCCTCTACAAGCGCGCTGCAACCGTGGCCGTTCAACGCACGTGCCCCACGTCGCGCATTCAATGCGCGTAGTGGGGGGACGCAGTAAGCGAAATCATCACGAGCAGTTAATCCCGTGCCACGTGTGCCTGTGCACTGTTTGGGCCTAGCCCAACAACGCCTCACACTCATGTGTGGCCTAGGCCCGGGGGCTCCTATCAGTGTACTAAGTATTGGGACTTTAGTACCCCATACTTGTGCACGGGCAGTTGTAGCCAAGCCCACGGCAAGGCTTGTCGGGGGAACAATTGGAGATAAGTTTAGAGTTGTCAAAGGGACACTCAAACCAAGAATCAGAGGATCAGGAGATAATAAGAGCTGAAGACCGAAGACCAGGCCCCCGGCAAGATCTTGCCGGGGTGGCTCGCGAAGCCCGGCAAGATCTTGAGCCCAGCAAGATTTGCGCCCCGACAAGATTCTATCACTGTGCCACCGCTTCAACACAGCTACCAGCATGGCATTCTGGGCCCTTTTCTGGGTGTGTGGCAAGGCGCCAATGGAGGAGAGCTTAAGCGATGCTGATGGGATGGCCCCTTTTTTCCATCCCCAAGAAATGAGGACACCTAAACAGACACCTCACGGTGCATTAATTGCATTTGTCCTAAACCGTCAGTGGTTAGGTATGATAACCCTGTAGCTACTATACACCTCAATGTATGTACATTTTGCCACTGTGGAGACCCCTTTAGATGTATAAAAGGAGGCCCAAGGCAACTGCTACATGGGAGAGGATCATCTGGCCCATTCTGCATGCGTAGCTGCTCTTTGAACGTACTGTTCATTGCGAGCGCTCTTGGGGCTTGGGCTCAAGAACACCTTTAATAAAACAAGGCAGGAGTAGGGTTTTACGCTGATTAGCGGCCCGAACCTGGGTAAACCACCTCGCGTCAATCGTTGGTTCGGCTCTTTGTGCATACCTCTCTCCCTGCAGAATCGTAGAAGGGATCCAGGCGGTCCCATAGGTGTCGTACACCGACAGCAACTCTAGTGATGAAAACTATGATGAAATTGCTATTAATCATGCTAATCAAGATGAAACGAATGACAATGATAAGAAGGAGATTGAGCGTCTAACTAAAGAATTAAACACTCTTAAGTTAGCTCATGAAACTACCTTAGAGGATCATCGAGAGCTTTTAAAGACTCATGAGAAGCTATGCTTTGAAAAGCTCAAACTAGAGCAAGAGCATGGGTTCTTAAAAGCAATCCATGATGATCTTCGTAAGAAAAGTTCTTCTTACGTTGCCAAGTGTTTACTCTTGTCTACTTACATGCCACAAGTAAAATCTAGCAACAAGAACAAGAAAAATTCTTCTTCTAGTAGTAACAATAATCATGCTAAATCCAATATTGTTGCTTCTAGTAGTTCTCTTGATTCCACTAATGATTCTCTTAGCCAAGTTACACTTGAGCAAGAAAATAGCTTATTGAAGGGAATTATAGAGAAAGATGTTTACAAGAGCCTTGCCAGAAGTAAGCAATTTGAGGAGATTGTACGCAAGCAAGGAAGGCACCAGAAGAATCAAGGTGTTGGTTTTGAATGCAAGTTCAATGCCAATGGAGTTGAGTGGGAAGAAGATCAATACTCCAAGACGAAGTTTGTTCCTCAATAAGAGAAGTATGACCCCACTTATTTTCATGGAACACAAGCTCAAGATGATCTTCCACAACAAGACCACAAGCTAAAAGGCAAGGACAAGCTTCAAGAGGAGATTGATTCATTTGAAGAAGCTCCAAAGGCCTTGGTCAAGTGGGTTCCCAAGACTACATCAAGTTCCACTTGATCAAGTACGACTACAACTCCAAGGAACCCCATCAAGTTGATGTGGGTCCCAAAGAAGAAGAACTAGAGAGTTCTTGAGGGTGACTCCGCCAACATACTTCACTCATATTCATTTTGGTAAGGACAAGTGCAATCAACGTCCATATCTTGCACTAGTTCAAGGAGTAACAAACCCTCTTATTGGTAAGACAAGGGACAAGGTAACCTAATGCTTTCATGGACAACATCATATGTGTATTTCACTCTATGTCTATGGATATCCTTGTGTGTTCCTTGTGGGACTAACCCATGTAGGTATTGAAAGTGCAACTCACTCCAATGGATTGCTCCAAATGATCTACATCAACATTGAGCATCCACATCTTCAACATCTACATGAAGTCATCATCGACAAAACCCAAGGTTAGTTCATCCCTCTTAGGGGGGATATCACATCTAGGGGGAGCTTTACTCTAAGAATTGAGCTAAAGCAACTCTAATGGTGTGAACACAACAATGCTTTATGTAAAAGTGGTAACCCCACTTGTGCTTAAACGATGAGTATGACCTATGATCAAATGTTCTCATTTGACTCCTAAGTCAATATACTCATATATAGATGACCTAGTCATCACCAATTGGTTGATAGATGCTAGAGTGTTTATGCATGCTTTGCCACATATTTCATTTGCTATCTTATTGTGTGAGCATGTTGGTTGCATAATTTTCTCCATTCAAGGACATCCATTTGTTGTTTTGATTGATTGGTTTTTTTTTTTGCCAAATGGATGGACAAGAATGCCTAAGTACTCCCTCTAGCTATCTATGCTTTTCTCGTCTCAAACTCTATTCATGCTACATCACAAAGTTTGATCAAGTCAAATTCGGACCCTCTGGGTGAGGAGCACTCGGAGCCACCGATCCGTCAAGGGCTTAAACTTCCAAAACCTCTTAATGGCTTTCGTTCTGACCGATTCATCCATCTCGGTCTCGCTGAAATCATTCGGTTGATCTAGGTTTTCACCTCGGTGCAACCGATTAGAATAGTTCGGTCACACCGAGTTGCAGTAACCGCTTGCGATTCTGCATCTCAGTGCCACCGAGTCGTTCCACTCGGTCACACCGACAGTGACTGGGTATATATATATATCCGCGGGTTGAAATTTGGAAATTCCTTCAAACTCCCAACCACGCCTGCCTAGCTCTGCCGCCCCCTTGGTCTCTGGATCATTGCCGTCATCTCCAGCGCCCTCCTGTTGCTGGTCTCCGCCGCCGTCAACGGGATTCTTCACCGCCGTTGTCGCAGTAGCGAGTCCGCTGCCAAGTTAGGGTACGGACTCGATCCCTCTGTGTATTCCTTAACTCCGATTCTTGCACAAAGGTTAATGCCATGCTTCTAGCCATGATTTAGATCATCCTATCCAACCAAAACTTCCTCTAGATTAGTTTTGATGCAAAAACTTAGGGTTAGGTTTCTGCCAAACTCATCTCGGACCGACCAATTTGAAGTATTCGGTCTCACCGATTTGGCCCAGGCCATTGCACATGTACAACTCGGTCTGACCGAAGTGTACGAATCGGTGTGACTGAGTTTACTTTCTCTGTGAAACCCTAGCATCTCGGAGTCACCGAACTGCATCTCGGCCTGACCGAAACTGCATGTTTAGACTCCAAAGTTGCTTCGGTGTCACTGAGTTAGTCATATCGGTAGCTCCGAAATGCTTTCTGCAGAAAACTAAAATTAAGTTTTTGAGTCAAACTTTTTGCCAAAATAGCTGTACTTTGTGATGCTCATCTACTCTGCCTATACCTATCTATTCACAGGGTTAGTGTCAGCCATGTCAGACAACATTGACAGCCAGAATAGGTCAGAGGAGCAAGCAAATCTCAGTGAGGGCACTAGTCCCTCCAATAGCAGTTAAGATGAGGGTAGCAGAAGCACCCCAAGCAACTTGCCTAAGGCTGCAACTAGGCAAAGGAAGAAGAGAACCTCAGATTCTGAAGATGAGGAGGTCACCTCAAAGAAGAAGGCAGTCAAGAAGGAGTATGCTGCTGCTGCTGCCACCAAGCCTGGCATGAAGAAGAAAGCTCTTGCCAAGAGAGTGCCTATGTCAAAAGCCAGAGCCTCCACTTAGGAAACTATGGAGTTCACTCTTGAACCAAGAGAAGAAGAGGCTGCTGGAGGCAAGAAAAGGAAGGAAAGAGTCAAGAAGACCATGGCCAGAGTTATTGGCAGATCATCAATGATGAAAGATCCAGATGAAGATGATGAGGAAGAAGATGTTGAGCCAGCACCAAAGTCTCAGAAGCTTATGGGAGATGCAATCAAGACTGGTGCTGATTCATCTAAGCCCAAGACAGCTCCAAAGCCATCTGCCCAAGCTCAAGTACCAAAGCCTACAGCACCCAAGAGATCCACCAGAAACATTCCAGCTGCTGAAAAGAACAAGGCCCCAGTGCCTGAAGTTCAACAGGATGAGGAGCAGCAAGTGCTCAGGAAGCTCAAACCAAAAATTCCAGATCATGATGACAAGCATCCCATAGCTGAAAACATGAAGTTGAGAAAGGATGCAGGTCTCAGACTGTGGAGACAGACATACCCATATGCTGTGAGGAGAAGGACATCTGTGGACTACAGATTTCACACCAAGGAGCAGCAAGACTTCTATGAGACAGTTCTTTTGGACACGAAGCCCATAGTTAGTGACATGAGATGGGTTGACTGGAAATTCATTGATAACAATGAAGATTACTTCCCAGGAGTGCATGAGAGTTTCAGGCTGAATGAGGTTGACAAGTTTGTTGGTCAGAAGCTGACTAAATGGAATGATGAGATGGTCATGCAATTTTGTTCAACTGCACACTTCTATCCGGATGGCAAGATAGTTTGGATGACTGAAGGCACAAGATACCAATCATCTACCGCAGAATGGGCCAAGTTGATCAATGCCCCTGAAGAAGGTGAAGATGACACAGATGTCTATGCCAAGCCTAGGAAAGGTCATATCTCCATGGCTCACATGTACAAGGAAATTCTTGATCATGCCTTGGAGTCTCACAAGTTTGGCTCCATTTACTATCTGCTGTCAGGGCTGCCCACTATCAACACTATACTGAGGCACACTGTGTTGCCCAAGTTAGGAGATGACAGGATGATCAGAGGTCACTCAATAAACCTGCTGCATATGTTTGATGTGCCAGAGAAGTTCAAGGTGATGACTTTGATTCTTGAAAACATCAAGAGAACTGCTGCTGATCAGAAGAGGTCATGTGGATATGCCCCACACATTCAGATGCTCATCAACTCCAAGATGGGAACATGCACATATCTACTAGACAGAGAACACCTTCCCCTGAGGCCAGACTTTGAGGACAATGTTGTTGTCATGGATGCATCACATCCTACATCTGTAGAGGCTCAGGAGAAGCGAGAGCAAGCTAAGACAGCAAAGACTTCCAAGATGCCAGATGTATCAGCTGTGAATCTCAAGACCAAGCAAGATCAGCTAACTTATCTACTTGAGTCTACAATGAGGATTGAGAAAGGACTAGCCACCCTGACTCAAAACCAAGAATGTCTTGAGAGGATCATTGAAACAAAATTTTATGATCTAGACTTGAAGGTCACAGAGATCCAAACCACAGTTGAGCAACTTCAAGAAGAGGCAGAGGATAGGAGAGGAAGAGTCACCACAGATGCATTTCACAGAGTGCCAAGAGCACAGAGGTTTGCAGCAGAGCCAGTTGTCACAGATTCCAGAGCTATAGCTTCAGCACCTGCAACAACTGCCACTGTTGCACCTTCAGTTGCAACTCCTCCAGCTCCTCAGACATCAGCAGAAGCCTTTGCAAATGGACTCCTCCCAACACCATCTACGCACACCGGAGCCACCAGCCTGAAGACCACTTCAGGAGCTCCCAGAGATCGTGCCTAGAGTGCCGAATAGCACTATGCATTTTCGAGCTTTTTGGTAACTTGTTGCCAAAGGGGGAGAAAGTGTATAGATCTTAGGCTTCGAGAGAGAGAGTGTGTTTTGCTTTTGTTTGCCTCTCTTGCTACTTGATATTTGTTCATTTGGTTGCTACATTATTTGTGCTTGTGTGTGAGATACACTTATGAGCATGTGGTTGATCATTATGCTTTAATGTGTGCTTGAATGATGCTATCTATAATACTTGTGTATGATCAATCATGTTTCCCTTGGTGATGAGTGCATGTGCTTTACATTCTATCATTTTGAGCGCTCCACCAAGATGTATGTGACATGGATGAGTAACCCATGATCCTATTCGATTGTGCATTTGCATTCAAAAGTAAATTTTAAATAATGCACAAATTTAGGGGGAGCTCTTGCTTATCACATACTTCTCAAAGCGACGATATATTTCATTCATATTATCATTTGTCAAAGCTTTGATCTATATGTTGTCATCAATTACCAAAAAGGGGGAGATTGAAAGTGCAACTAATCCCCGGGTGGTTTTGGTAATTCATAACAACATATGGCTCATTGAACTAATATCCTTTCAAGTTAAATATTTCAGAAAGTTCAATGATTGGCATGGCACATGGACTAGAGATGTGGACCCCTCAAAATGCTAAGGACAAATATTGGCAAAAGCTCAAGACTCTACATTTCTATTTTAGTGATCCAAGATCACATTGAGTCCATAGGAAAAGCCAATACTATTAAAAGGGGATGAGGTGTTGCTTAATGGTCTACTTGCTCAAAGTGCTTAGTGATATGCTCCGAAACCCTCAACCACTTTCTCAAATCCAAATATGTCCTAAACCTAAAGTCAAACTCGGCACCACCGATTTGATCTATCCGGCGCCACCGAGTTCCTTTGACATAGCCACTGCCAGAAACCCTAATCAGTTCGGTCTCACCGATAGGGATTTCGGTCTCACCGAGATGGGATTGCAAACTCTCTGTTTCCCTTCGTAACGTTTCAGTCTCATCGAAATGAGCGATCGGTCCCACCTAGTTCGCAATGCAAACTCTCTATTTCCGTTTCGTAACATTTCGGTCTTACCGAAAGGAGCGATCAGTCCCACCGAGTTTGCCTGACCAACTCTCTGTTTGCTCATTGCTGAAATCGGTCTCACCGAGTTCATGCAATCGGTCACACCAAGATGAGGTTTTGCCCTAACCCTAGCACATAGGTCCCACTGAGTTGATCATATCAGTCCCACCGAGAATCCTAACGTTCACATTTTGACCTAAATCGGTCTCACCGAGTTCTTCTATTCGGTCTGACCGAGTTGGGTCAAATATGTGTAACGGCTAGGTTTTGTGTGGAGGCTATATATACCCTCCACCCCCTTCTCTATTCAAGAGAGGGCCATCAGAACGTGCCTACACTTCCACTACTCATTTTCTGAGAGCGAACCACCTACTCATGTGTTGAGACCAAGACATTCCAATCCAACCACAAGAATCTTGATCTCTAGCCTTCCCCATGTTGCTTTCCACTCAAATCATCTTTCCACCATATCCAAATCTGAGAGAGAGAGAGAGAGAGAGAGAGTTGAGTGTTGGGGAGACTATCATTTGAAGCACAAGAGCAAGGAGTTCATCATCAACACACCACCTATTACCTTTTGGAGAGTGGTGTCTCCTAGATTGGTTAGGTGTCACTTGGGAGCCTCCGACAAGATTGTGGAGTTGAACCAAGGAGTTTGTAAGGGCAAGGAGATCGCCTACTTCATGAAGATCTACCCGAGTGAGGCAAGTCCTTCGTGGGCGATGTCCATGGTGGGATAGACAAGGTTGCTTCTTCGTGGACCCTTCATGGGTGGAGCCCTCCGCGGACTCGTGCAACCGTTACCCTTCGTTGGTTGAAGTATCCATCAACGTGGATGTACGATAGCACCACCTATCGGAACCATGCCAAAAATCTTCGTGTCTACATTGCGTTTGCCTTCTCCAAACCCTTCCCTTTACCTTCATATGCAATGTTTTACTTTTCGCTGCTACACTCTTAGAATTGCATGTGTAGTTGATTGCTAGACTTGTGCTAAGTTGCTAAAATCTGCCAAGACTTAAAATTGGGAAAAGTCTAGATTTTTATTTGGTCAAGTAGTCTAATCACCCCCCCCCCCCTCTAGACCTACTTTCGATCCTACACTATGGCCGGCGCAGCAGTTTATATAGCAATGGTGGGCGGCAGAGGGACGGACGGGTGGTGCCGGAGTAGCCGCCTCGGCAACCGCGTATCATTAATGTGGGCGGTAGACGGACGAACGGAAGGCACTTGTGTCGTTTAAACGCGGAGCAATCGCCTGCAGCGGGAAGCAGTGCGGGTGGCGCTGACCGTTTCGGGCGGAAAGCGCACGCGGGCGAGGGATGGGGTCTGGGTGGCCCAGGGCTGTCAAACTCGTGCTTGGCAAGTGTCCGGTCCAGCAGTGGCTCGCCAGCGAGCTCGCCGAGCTCAGCAACGACAATCAGACAATGGACGTGGCTTTCGACCAGGAGCCGATGCCACCGCCCAAGCTGGTTCATGCCATGTTCACCATAGAGCAGGTGCAGCCGCACTTCGACGCCCTAATGGCGGAAGAGCTACCAGCGCAGGAGGACCTGTTCTGCAACCTCCGTCTCCTCAACGAGCACCGACTCACGGAAGGACGAATCACCGGCGAACAAGCGAACGACAATGCCGTCGCGGACATGTGGCCCTATGATCCTAGCTTCCTGAGTGAGCAGCGGATGCTATATTAGACCATCCATAGGGCCCGTGAGGCCCCCTCCATCGTCCTTCGAGTTGTTGCGCTCGCCGTGGTGCCGCCGTCTCGCATTGTCAACATGGTCAATGAACATGAGGAATCAGGAGATGACTTTACTTGGAGAGGATGACAGTGGGGAACCACCAGGGCCATAGCCACACGTACGCAAGTGCCTCCTTATTATATGCAACTACAATTTTTTTTGCTTCCTCCTGGTTTCCTGACATCACGGTCCCACACCATTGTCAACCTATATAATCACTAAACGAGAGAATTGCACAAGGAGCGGCCAATAGCTAGGACCCAGCAGCTCGAGCAGTATTTGTGTGTTTTGAGGTGTGAGCAGAGTATTTCTTGAGCGATGTTTTTGTTGTTGTTCAATGGGCGGGCTGTGGCCCATCTGGCCTAGTCTATTATTTTATGTCGACCAAATATCCAGCCCAGGTATTAATTTTTCAATGTGAAAATGGCTAGCCTAGCTATACTTTTTTGGCGGAATACCCAACCCAGGTCAACTTGTTAATCTCCGCCCCGCATTAGCTTGCCAAGAAAATGGGCTTTAAGAAATAATAAATGGGTTGTAATTATAAAAAATTGTCTGTAAATATAAAAAACGCGCCGAACAGGTAATTAGTTTCAAAATTACTGTATTTGGATTTTAAATTTTTTAATTTCATTACTTGTTGCGCGCGCAAAATATCATTGGATTTTTACCTAATATAAATTTATTTTGAAATTATATTTAATCTGACTCAAAATTTTGGGATAAAAAATATTTCGGATCCCATCAAAATGTGGGAAATTTTGTTGAATTTTTTTGAGCGGTTGGTTGAAATTATTAACCGTTGTCCTGGCTAGAAAATGGGCTGTAATTTTAACTAACAGTAAATGGGCTGAGTAAATTCCATTATATTTAAAAAATGGGGTGTACATTATAACAAATCGCAAATGGGCTATATGTTCTCTGCCACAGATGTGATGGTCACTTGTGGGCCTACTAAGTTGACGCGTACGCAAGGCTTTGTCAACTTATAGTCAACACACGATTCTAGTAGCAGTGGCCGTTGGATGTCCATCTAACGGCTGTGGTGCTTCTTCAATCTCCGATATTCATGCTTCAGCCGCCCAAACCATCGCCGGCGGTACCGCCTGCTACCGCCTCCCGTGACCGGCTGTGCTGCCGCGCAGGCCTCACCGGCCCACCCTACTCCCATCGCCGTCCAGGCCATTCCTCTACTCACCAACACCTCCTGTTATTCTCCGGCAATGGCAGCCTCACACCACAATCGAACCAGTGAACCCTCGTACTCCCCTCCGCATGGGCATCCGCTGCTATATCTTCACCGGCTCCGGGTCGTTTCCTTCCTAGGCCTCGCCATCGTCCACCGCATTGGTTCTCTCGGCACGGCGTGGTCAATTTGTCAACAAACGACAGCCATCAGAAGAGGCATGTACGTGGAGTGGCTGACAATAGGGACCCACGTGGCCCATGGCCGCACACGAGCAAGTCCTTATTATGCGAAAACAAATGATTTCTCCCCCCGATAGGTTTGAGCCACCAGCTACATCTTCGCACGCAAGGAAGTGTTTCCTTTATTACGCGGAAAAAAGTTATCTCTCCCTGACAGTTGAGACCCACCAGCTTTATTATGATCCATTTCATGAAAATATAGATTGTACCGAAGATGCTAAATTGTTTTATTTTTATTCTAACTCGAAAAAGAAGAAACTAAAAAAAAAAAGAAAACATCTTCGCACGCAAGGAAGTGCCACCTTATTACAGGCAAAAAAATGATTCCCCTTGCTAGCTGGGACCCACCAGATTTGGAGGCTAACTTGTGGGCCAACTAAGTTGATGCGTATGGGCTTTGTCAACTTAGTCAAAATGATTCTCGCTGCACTGACCATTGGATGTTATATCAACGGCCGTGCTGCGTCTTCAACCTCTGGTCTTCTTGCTCCAGCCGCCCAAACCAGCGCCCGTCGTACCGCCTGCTCCAGCCTTCCGTGGTCGGCTGTGCTGCTGCGCAGGCCTCACGGACCAACCATACTACGACTGGCCAGGCCTTCCCTCTACTCACCCACACACCCTGTTATTCTCTGGCAACGGCAGCCTTACGCTGCAGCAGAACCAGTGAACCCTCGTACTCCCCTCCACATGGGCATCCACCTGCCTCGTCTTCCCCGGCTCCGGGTCATTCGCTTCCTAGGCCTCGCCGTCATCCACCGCCTTGATGCTTTTGGCGCCTCGTGGTCAACGAGGTCAACGAACGATAGCCATCTGAAGAGGACTTTAGGATGTGAGGCTGACAGGTGGACCCACTAGCTACATCTTCGAACACAAGGAAGTGCCTCCTTATTACTTGCAAAATAAAAATGATTCCTCCCCCTGACAGCCGGGACCCACCAGCTATATCTTCGCATGCAAGGAACTGCATCCTTATCCTCCGTGACAGCTGGGACTCACCCGGTCGAAGCATATGTAGCGTTGTCTGTCTGGTCGCGAACGTGTACGTACATACTGGTCGACCGGTCCCTCTACAATGGTGAACCATGGCCGAGCAAGCAGCAGCACGTGTAGTAGTAGAGCCCCCGACGTAGCAGTTCAGGCAGTCCTTCTAAACTGTGTACACGTACGTACAGCCACATGCCAAAAAATACGGCCACGTACATACATACGGGCGGGGTCTCGAACGCCTACTCACGAATATGTACGGCCAGGGCTCATGTACATGGAGAGGCAACGGACGGCAGCAATGGCGTCCTGTTCATCGGAAGCCAACCGGCTCAGTCGGAACGGAGAAACTGCGTCATGTTCATTGGGAGGCAACGGAATGCGTCGTGTTCATCGGGAGGCAACCGGCTTGGACGGAACAGCCGAAACAAGGTCTGCCGTACCGTAGAATGGAGGAAATGGCCTGTTGTTCCATCGCGTATGGTCAAAACGCGGTCCTGTTGATCAGAAGGGGTGTGGCGTACCGCAAAACGGAGGAAACAGACTTCTCTTCGACCTCCTACAATCGAAACGGGCTCCTGTTGATCGGGAGGGGTGTGGTGTACCGCAAAACGGAGGGAACGGACTTGTGTTGGAGCACCTACGGTCGAAACGGGGTCCTGTTCATCGGGAGGGGTGTGGCGTACCGCAAAATGGGACTCCACGGGCTACTGTTCATCCACCGTCTACTGCCTCGCTCCAGCCTGCATGGGCTACTGTTCATCCACCGTCGACTTCCTCCAGCCTCCACCTATTACTGTTCATCCACCGTCGACTTCCTCTAGCCTCCACCAGCTAATGTTCATCCACGAGCTACTGTTCATCCAGCCTCCACCGGCTACTGTTCAACCAGCACTCCATGGGGTCCTGTTCCTCCACCCGCACCTCCTCGATCGGGGTCCTGTTCATCTAGCGGCAACGGCCTCTACTACCACGGGGTCATGTTCATCCAACCCCCACCGGGACTTGTTCATCCAATCCCCAACAACGGTCACAGTTCATCAAGAGGCAGCTGGTTCGATCGGCTTCAGTTAGCAGCAGTAGCGAAGGAATCGCTCGGGTTCAGTTAAGAGCCAAGGGATCGATCGCTCGGGTTTAGTAACGTAGCTAGTGCAATCACTCGGATTTAGTAAGCGAACGCCTCGCCCGGGTTCCATTAGAGCCCAACGCCTCGCACACACATGCGTACATGTATGAGAGAAACGCGCAAACCTCACGTGCATCGCTCGGCCCCGACCACCCACCATAATCGGGAACTCCCCAAAATTTTCCTCGCCCTCACTTCTACCATGATTTTTTCCGTCATGGACGGCCCAAAGAATGTCATGCAGGTGCGTCCCCGGCCCACCCAGGATGAAAAGCCCATTTTCTGTCATGATTTTTTGTCATAGAAGTAGGAGCCCACCACATCTATGATGATACGTGGTTTTGTCACAATTATCGTCATAGAAGTGTCATAAGCATGACAGAAAAGAATTTCGTTCGGGCCAAAATGTCATGGATGTGTCTTTTTTTTGTAGTGAGAAGACGCTCGCACCACCATCTAGCGGTGCCGAGAGGCGCGCCGCCAATCGGACGAGCGCAATGGTTCAGTCGTCGATGAGCCAGCGCCCGTTGTTGGCGGGTACTTACCTTACGAGGTTGGATGCCCCGCCTTCACACGTGAGCTGCGGCAAGTCCACTGGCCGTCTGTCTGCGGGTTCAAGCCTGAGGTCCCAGAAAAATACGATGGCAATCAGAACCCAGCCGAGTTCTTGGGCATTTATACGATTGTCGTGCAAGTTCCGGGGGAAGAGACGAGAAAATCCTATCCAACTACTTCCCGTTGGTGCTCAAACCTAATGTGAGGTCTTGGCTGATGAACTTGCCGGAAAACTCCATTTCCTCGTGGTCAGATCTTTGCAATGAGTTTGTTGGTGCTTTTACCGGGGGACAAAAAGGTTCGGGATTGCCCAGCGACTTGCAAGTGATTCCACAGAAGGAAGGAGAGAGCTTGCGCAAGTACATCTAGAGATTTAGCCGCGTGCATCACAGCATACCGGATATCCACGCCACCTCTGTTCTTGCCGCATTCCACACGAATGTGCGCAATCGGAAAATGAGGGAGAAGATCCATATCTGCCTACCGAAGACCGTCAACGAATTCTATACATTGGCGGACAAGTGTGCGTGTGCTGAAGAAGGGAGAAGGCTTCCAGGGGAGGACGATGCTGCTGAAGTCGATTCCGACGATGACGGCGCGACTGCCCTCGGAAAGAAAGGTCGAAGGCATAACAGGAAGCGCAGAAGCAAGTCAGTTATGGCTGTAGAAGGATCTGGCAACTCCAGCCCCGCCAAGAAACCCAAAACAGAAAATACCGGCAAGGAAGCAGCTAAATGCGCTTATTTCCAGGTCGCTGTGGCAGGAGAAAAAGCTGGCAAGTCCGACGGGCCATACTGCAAGATCCACCATACCAAAGGCCATGACATCTAGGAGTGCCGCCAAGTCGGGCAACTAGTTGAGAAACAGAAGGCAGAGTATAAGAAGCAGGACAAAGAGAAGTGCCAGGATAGTACAGGTGGATCCGGCAAGAAGGGCCGCGATGGTCGCGGCGGACCGCGCGGCAATGCTGGCTAGAAGAAAGAAAAGCCCGCCAGGGGCAGAGAGAAGAAAGAAGAGGATGAGGAAAGTGAAGATGAGGATGATGAGTCTAGCGAACAGGAATTCCAGAAGAAGACGGAAGCCATGTGCATTGACGGGGGTGCATCTTTGCACTCCTCCCATCGCTAGCTCAAGCCATGGGCGCGCGAAGTTAATGCAGTGGAGCCAGCGGCAGATGCATGAAAGCACCTCAAGTGGTCCCACATGCCTATCATTTTTTATGCCGAGGACCACCCTGATCGCACAACTGCAGTCGGGTGTTTGCGGTTCTTGGTTTCGCTAACAATACGCAACCTCAAGGTTATAAAAATGTTATTTGACGGTGGGGCTAGCTTGAACTTGATCTCCCCTGAGGTGATCGAGAGGCTACAGATACCTGAGAAAGAGATCAAGAAAACGGGGACGTTCCAAGGAATCAACCCTGGAAGGAGCCAACTGTGACGACCCCGGCTTAATCGTGCACTAACCATACACGCAATTGCACACGATCAAGCCTAAGGACTCACTTGAAGATATCACAACACAATTCTAAAACATAAATAAAGTCATACAAGCTTTATATTACAAGCCAGGGCCTCGAGGGCTCGAATACATAGCTCAATGGCATACAAGTGTCAGCGGAAGCATCAGATATCTGGGTACAGATATATTACAGAAATGAAGATAAGCCTTTAGAAGGAGTGGCAAAATAAAACTCTACGATCGAAAGGCATGGGCCTCCTGCCTAGGGCCCTCCGAATCCTACTCCTAGTCGTCGGTCGGCTCCTCGTAGTTGTACTCGCAGGGAGGGTAGTAGTAGTAGTAGCCATAGTCGTCGACGGGGGCAGCGACCTCAGGGGCTCCGTCATCTGGCGGTGACATATGGATATGGGGAGAGAAAGAAAGTAAAGCAAACGTGAGTACTCATCCGAAGTACTCAGCAAGCAAGGATCTACACTACATTTGCAACATTTTCAAAGGAGGGCTGTATATGTGGACTGGGCTGCAGAAATGCCAGAATAGAGGGGAAAGCCTAGTCCTATCGAAGACTAGCATCTTCAAGCATCTTCATCGGTCTTGCAGCATTAGAAGAGTGCAGATTACATAATGTAAAGTAGTAGTAGTAGTAGTAGTAGTATCATCAACCTCGCCCAGAGATTCTTCCTCGACTCCCTGCAAGAAAGCAATCCCAGAGCCATACTATCCAGTTCTCATCTCAAGTTCTAGTTGTACCGATCGGGATACAACTCCGAGTGTCTGTTACCGTAGGACAAGCTATCGATAGATTAGTTCTTTCCTGCAGGGGTGCACCAACTTACCCACCACGCTCGCTTAACTCCGGCCGGACACACTTTTCTGGATCATGCCCGGCCTCGGCTAAGCAACACGCCGCAACCCGACCAAATACTTAACAGAGAGGTCAGCACTCTGGACTAACCTATGCCCCCAGGGGTCTTGGGCCATCGCCCCGGACGCTCCTGCATGTTGCGTACACCGCCCGTGAGCAGACCTAGCAACCCCTTATACAAGTGCGGTTGCGTTCCCAGTCCAACCCAGCGTGTGCCGCTCAGTTGCTGACGTCTATTAAGCTTCGGCTGAAGTATACGACGCAGAACACCCATACTATGCCCACGTGATTGTTAGTGCTATCAGGCCAGAGGCCCCTCGGATCAAATATCCAAACCGTATAGTGGTTTAGGAGCGCGCGGAAACGAGCAGAGACTCACGATCGATGTGACCCCGTCGCCCCGTCTCGAGGACTTGCTGCAAGGGCTAAGAATGCCCGGCCATGCCTTGTAGTTATCTCGCGGGCACCTCTCAGGTCAACCCGACTCCACATCACTTCGCATTCATGCTCGCGCGGGTACCCCTCAGGGCCGACCCTTCTTTAGTATCATGGCTCAGTGTTCAGTCATAGTAACCAAAGTCTCCGTGTGTCTGACACCAAGGGGGAACCTTGAGGAATCACCCCCGATGGAATCCCACTCGATGCTATCATCAAGGTGAACGAAGGAGGAATCACCCTCGTGGTCCACACTTGAGTTGTTGCATGACGGCGTCGGTATCGGGGGTGGTGTAGGAGGAATCACCCTCGCTTACCACGACCGATTAACTAACCTACAAGGTTATCATCAGAAGTGCTAACGAGTTATGACCCTCGGCACTTGATAGTAACCCAGTAGTGTCGAGCAATTTTAAGGGTGAAGTGACGTGCGGTTCCAGGGTCTGATCTTCTATCCCGTTGCTCAGGTCTTCTGAGAGTCCAGCAGGGCAGTCGGGATAAGTGGGTCTCTGATAGGGCTCTATCCATCCTATACTAAACAGTTTAGGATAACAGGTAAGTATCAACAGCAGGTTACAAGTAAACAGGCTATGTACCAGATATAGGATACAGTAGCAGCAGTAACTTCTAATGCAAGCATAAGAGAGAAGAGAGTGGGCGATATCGGAATGCTCAAAATGGGGGTGCTTGCCTGGAAGCTTTGCAGACAAAAGTGGATCTTCTACGGTGAGGTAGTTGTCCACGGGATCATCAGCGCTCTCGCAGTCTATCGGGAAGAAAGGGGGAAAAGAAACAATATAAATACATGGCAACAAAAACTATCACATAGCAAGGCATGGTAGTACGCAGTGCAGGGGGTGCCCTAATGCTATGCTAAGTGCTACGGACGAAGCGGGAATTTACCAGGAAAGTTTTCCTGGTTCCGGACGTCTGTCAGTCAGACGAACCAGAGGGGACGATTACATGTTCAGATAGTTAGGGGTCTGTGACAGACAAACGGAGAGCGTATTCGGATTCGTCTCAAAATTCTGAGCAACTTTCATGTATAAAGTTTTTCAATCTGAGCTACGAATTATTTTCTATGATTTTTCTAAAGTTTTAAGTATTTTCTGGATTTATTTTTATTTAGCAGAAATTGTTTATTGCGTCAGCACGATGTCAGCATGAGGTCAGCAGGTCAACCGTAGCTGTTCAGGTCAAACCTGACAGCTGGGCCCCGCCTGTCAGTGACTATGAGCTTAACAGGGAGTTAATTATACTAACAGAATCAATTAGGGGTGTGGGCCCCAGGTATCTGTGGGTTAACTAATTATCAAATTAGTTTAAAACCTAATTAGTCTAATTAAGTGCAGGGGGCCCACTAGTCAGTGACAGAAGTAAACAGTGCGAGCGTTGACTCCGGTCAATGAAGTCAAAGTGGGGTTCAGGGCCCACGGGCAGACTCACTGAGGTCGGCCCCATGCCTGCCAAGTCAGCAGCGTCGCCGGAACGGCTCCGGCGAGCTCTCCCTGGTGGCTGTTTCACCAGAGATGGCCGGAAATCGTCTACGGTTAGCCAAAATCCGCGATTCGGCTTGCGTTTGAGAGCTGACGTCGCCGCGCATCGAGTGGTACCACTGGACCAACCGGAGGTGAGATAAAACGACGGCGGCGTCCTACTTTGCGGCCATCAGAGTTCGGCCGTTGATCGAACCGGCGTTAGTGGGCATGACAGGGGACGTGCGGGTGTGCGTTGAGCTCCTGGGGACCCCGGGAACTCATTGACGAGCTCATTTGAGCACGGCGGAGGCTGTGACGACGACGATGTGCTCGCCGGAGGCGGTGCGTGCGGGCGCGGTGAACACGGCTAGCTACGGGCGAAGCAAGGCAGAAAAGAGAGAGGGAGGAGAGATGGAGCTTATGTAGGAGCTCATGGTGGCTCGGCGTTAGGATTAGTAGTAGCAGAAGCTCGTCGGAGACGTCAGAGGTCACCGGCGTCCGAGAGGAAGAGGGCGGCACGATTCCGTTGAGGCAGAGCTCCCCGGCTTGCACGCGACGTCGGAGAGGAAGGAGAAGGCGTCGGTGACGCGGTTGAGCCGGTCTGGGTGGCACGGGAGGCACCGTGGCCATGAATCGACGTCGGTCACGGCGGCGCTCGCTCGGTACAGAGGGGAAAAGAGGGAGCGAGCGACGCAAGCGAGGGGAAGGAGAGGGGAGAGTGCGAGGGTGGCCAGGGGAGAGGGACGGGCGAGTCCTTATCTTCTCACCCACCTGTTCCTGTCGGCATGGCAAACGACGAGCGGCGCGGCGAGCGGTGGCCATGGCGACGGCGACACAGGGAGGAGGGAGACGACGTGGGCTGGGCCGTGCCACTGTGCACTTAGGCCCAGCTCACAGTAGCTGTTAGGTTTTTTTTTTGCGTTTTGTTTTCTGTTTTCTTTTATTTACTTCTGTTTGACAAATGTTTAGTCACTTGTATATTTTTTACAAAATATGAGACTTGGTCCAAAAATTATAGTGCAATGTTACCTACCTCCAGAAATTGGTTTGGGCAAAATATGATTTCATAAGAATTTTAAATAAATGAAATGGATTAAAAGGGTGCTGGTTTGGTACTGTTTCTTAATGATAAAGTCACTTAACTAATTTAGTAGATGTTGAATATAATTTTAGAATTGTCTCTGGTTTATTTGCAATAGTGGGAACAATTTTGATTTGCTGTTTGAAGAAATAATTATTTGACTTGCATTTGAAATTTGAATTTGGGTTTGATTTTTTGGACAGGTGGCAGATTGACTGAGTGATCATGGTAACATGGCCACTGTTAGAGAGAGATCACTGTAGTGTGATAGTGGGGATGTTACAAGTCTCCTCCACTACAAGGAATCTCGTCCCGAGATTTAAGTGGGGAAGTAAAGCATAACTTCGGAAGAACTAATCTTCGCAATGTCGATTAACTGGTGGATAACTCAGGGAATGCGACAGGAAGTTTCTCTCGAGTTGACAAGTGAATAGGCAAATGATCGATACCTGAACAGAGTGTGAGAAGGGGTTCAGAGCATCGGGGATAGATCATCTGTCGGAGAGTGACTCGTGATAACACACAAAGTCGTATGCAAAGAATATTTCGGAATCAAGGTTGTATAGGAGAGTCAGGTTCCGATCCTGTGGAACTATGGGGGATGTCGACCAAAATTAGGGAGAACGGTGGCATCTTACCGGTCATGACAATAATGTATGTCAGAGAATAGCGTGTCGGTTAAGTCGGTGTCAACATCGGTACCAAGGGCGAGGGATAAAGAGAACCATTTTCCTGCTCGTAAAAATGAGGCGGACCAATAGGCAAAGTTCTCGTCCGTCGGTGGTTACCGGAATATCATCAACAATAGTAACAGGGTCTTACTGACAAGGTTGTACCTCAGGGTGTTTTATAAGCAGGGAATTATTTCTATTTACATCATATAGATCACAAGAAAGGTTAAACAAAACAATGGAAAGGAAAATGAAATTATCGGATTCAACAGACCAATGAAAAGGAAAGATGTGCCTATACACAAGAATTAAGGGTATATCCATTCCAGGGAAAAGTAGAACATGATATACCTGAACAGTTCAGCCGGTACAAAACCATTTAGATAAAGGGGCGAGGGAAAATCAAGATGTTACCCGCACAATGGTGTCCGGATAATAGATCAAGAAACATTTGGCAATGTGCCTCCAATGTTCTTGTTGATATTCGGAAGTCCACAGTCATGCTTCATTGCAGAAATGATATGGTGTCAAGTAACAGATTGGGTTCAAAGATCTCAAGAGGTACCGAGAAATAATTACAAGGGTATCTCGGGACGTAAGGAATAACCAAACACAACCAGGTTTGTGTTGGTCGAAAGTCAAGGATGTCATCAATGATAACACAAATCATCGAAGAGCAAGGATGATAATTCTCACCATGAATTCGATCGATATCCTGAAGAGCTTGGAATGTTGATGATGATCACGACACATTTGTTGAGAGGTTACAAGAAGATGTAATCGGTCAGCGATGACATCAAGCAGAAGGAAGGATGAAGTGAAAGGCTATAAGAACCATGGATTCGTCACAAACTCGAAGTCAAGCTTGTTGTTCGAAGTGAAGTGATAAGATGAGGAAGATTGACGTAAGCTTAGCTCAACGTCGAAAGTTGCTCTGGGCAATAGAGCCAGGAGGCATAGTTAAAATTTGCTCGATAGTGATATTGCCGATCGGGCTAGGAATGATGTGATGGAGTATCCAACTTCCCGGTAACAAGTGCTAGAGGTAATACCGGAAGGTAAATCGGAGTAGAGGTTGGACAGGGAAATGATTTGCAGAGGATAAGTATTCTAACTTCTCCGGGAAATAGGATCAAGGAAGAAATATGGTCAAAGCCACGATTGCAAAGGATCAATTCATAGATACAAGATGAACTTGTACCAAGGAAATAATTATTTTTACGAGCAGCTTCCATGATAAGTTTCTACATCGGGTCCATGGGCATGAACACAAAGGTTCAAGGTCGACTCCACTTCTTCAATGCATAACCTTTCATTCACTTCTCGTTTTCAAAGAAATTGTAGTGCTGAGAATTTATCTGGTGAAACACCAGAAGAGTATGACTCTCATAACTTTCGAGTTCACACAAATTAGGGAAAGCATAGGTTCAACCCATCGGGACATTTTTACGAAGCTATACAACCATCAACCAAAGCAAGGGGTGCAAGTTTGAAAGGAGAGTATCGAAGTCAAAGCTGATGATACCATTTATCGGAGGTACTAAAGACCAAGAGAAAAGCTCATAAGATGTTGGAATATGAAGGGTGCTGTCGGATATTAATCCAACCAGAAGGTCAACCAGAAGAATTCATAAGATTATAGAGTCATTGGAACAATCCGATGATTAAGTACAATGGGGTTATGGTTCAGAAACGAAGGATTGGAAGCAAAAGCTCTGATCAAAAGACGAGTAGGTTGAATAGAACTAGTTGGACAACTTTAGCGTTTCGTCTTGCAGAGATCTCCACCCATGGTTACGGGACATGTCCTGGTCAGTAGTTAGTCCCAAGTCAATAAGGAGAAGGAATGCACTACGTCTTCGTGCCATGCAAGCTGGGCGGATATACAGTCGGCAAGAAGTAGAGAATGCTTTAGTGCCAAAGGTAATGTTAACGGGGAAGGAACCGATAAGGTTCTTAGAGTAGAAAGGAATCAGTCGGATAATTGTCCACAAAAGGAATCAAGTGATCCGTGAGAATTTAACGGGGTAAGGTTTTAACGACTGGTCCCACCTGAGAGTCCTCCGAGAAAGGATGGGGCAGGCACATCAAATTAAGGAAGCACTTGAACAACCCAAGTATAAAATTCAGAGGGTTCACGATTTCCATAGTGAGTAGTGGTAGGTAGATCACCTGGGCAAAAGGACAAGTAAATTGAACAGGCTTAGTTGGACAATCAACCAATGCTAGATTGTCCGAGAACCAGCTCATGTCCGGAATGGTGAATGAGCCGGAAGGACAAATTTCTAGGAATCGGCGGATGATAGAAAGCATTAGCAGCTGATTGAATCAAGGAACGCAAATGGTATTGACAAGGAATGTTAACGATATGCTAAACATCTGGAATTAACCGTAATGCAAGCAGGCAAGAATTTCAAGAGCAATAGGTTGCAGAGAATTGGGAGATCGAATAGCATTTCAAAGAATTTTTGTGAGACATATGAACAACTGGAAATGCACGGATCCCCGGTAAGGTTAGGAATTAACCGCAGTGCAAAAGAAGCTGCATGGCAATAGGCTCAAACGATTCCTGGATTAATGAGAAGTATTACGGGGTATCTCGTACAAAAAGGAGTACTGGGAATGAAGATACAAACAGCAAAGATGGTTAGTTATCCACGAGGTTTCGTCGGTGGTCAGGAACTGCAAAGTAGTGGCACAGGGTCTCGGTTAACGTCGAGGAGTATCTTTAGACTCTTCTGATGAAGCAGACGATAAACTGTAGTGAAAGGGCTCTCCGGGAAGACGGAATTTACGAGATCCTAAGTGTCAGCGTTAGTAGATTTATTAAACCCGAATAGAAGAGAGATCAGAGTCCCAGAGTAAAGACGAGGAATAAAAGATCCTAATACCACCCAGTTGGTGACGTGGGCCCGTAAGCCACACAGCCAAGTTAGTAAAACAATTTTTCGACCACTAGACTCAACTTCGGCCAGGGAATTGGATAGGGGATTCCTAGAGGTAGTCGGCTCTGATACCAACCTGTGATGACCCCGGCTTAATCGTGCACTAACCATACACGCAATTGCGCACGATCAAGCCTAAGGACTCACTTGAAGATATCACAACACAACTCTTAAACATAAATAAAGTCATACAAGCTTTATATTACAAGCCAGGGCCTCTAGGGCTCGAATACATAGCTCGACGGCATAAAAGTGTCATCGGAAGCATCAGATATCTGGATACAGATATATTACAGAAATGAAGATAAGCCTTTAGAAGGCGGGGCAAAATAAAACTCTATGATCGAAAGGCGTAGGCCTCCTGCCTAGGACCCTCCGAATCCTACTCCTGGTCGTCAGTCGGCTCCTCGTAGTAGTACTCGCCGGGAGGGTAGTAGTAGTAGTAGCCGTAGTCGTCGACAGGGGCAGATACCTCAGGGGCTCCATCATTTGGCGGCGACATATGGATATGGGGAGAAAAAGAAAGTAAAGCAAACGTGAGTACTCATCCGAAGTACTCAGCAAGCAAGGATCTACACTAGATATGCAACATTTTCAAAGGAGGGCTGTATATGTGGACTGGGCTACAGAAATGCCAGAATAGAGGGGAAAGCCTAGTCCTATCGAAGACTAGCATCTTCAAGCATCTTCATCGGTCTTGCAGCATTAGAAGAGTGCAGATTACATAATGTAAAGTAGTAGTAGTAGTATCATCAACCTCGCCCAGAGATTCTTCCTCGACTCCCTGCAAGGAAGCAATCCCAGAGCCATACTATCCAGTTCTCATCTCAAGTTCTAGTTGTACCGATCGGGATACAACTCCGAGTGTCCGTTACCGTAGGACAGGCTATTGATAGATTAGTTCTTCCCTGCAGGGGTGCACCAACTTACCCACCACGCTCGCTTAACTCCGGCCGAACACACTTTTCTAGGTCATGCCAGGCCTCGGCTAAGCAACACGCCGCAACCCGACCAAATACTTAACAGAGAGGTTAGCATGCCGGACTAACCTATGCCCCCAGGGGTCTTGGGCCATCGCCCTGGACGCTCCTGCCCATTGCGTACACCATCGGTGAGCAGACCTAGCAACCCCTTATACAAGTGCGGTTGCATTCCCATTCCAACCCAGCGTGTGCCGCTCAGTTGCTGACGTCTATTAAGCTTCGGCTGATGTATACGACGCAGAACGCCCGTACTATGCCCACGTGATGGTTAGTGCTATCAGGCCAGAGGCCCCTCGGATCAGATATCCAAACCGTTTAGTGGTTTAGGAGCGCGCGGAAACGAGCAGAGACTCACGATCGATGTGACCACGTCGCCCTGTCTCGAGGACTTGCGGGAAGGGATAAGAATGCTCGGCCATGCCTCGTAGTTATCTCGCGGGCACCTCTCAGGTCAACCCGACTCCACATCACTTCGCATTCATGCTCGCGCGGGTACCCCTCAGGGCCGACCCGTCTTTAGTATCATGGTTCAGTGTTCAGTCATAGTAACCAAAGTCTCCGTGTGTCTGACACCAAGGGGGAACCCTGAGGAATCACCCCCGATGGAATCCCACTCGATGCTATCATCAAGGTGAACGAAGGAGGAATCACCCTCGAGGTCCACACTTGAGGTGTTGCATGACGGCGTCGGTATCGGGGGTGGTGTAGGAGGAATCACCCTCGCTTACCATGACCGATTAACTAACCTGCAAGGTTATCATCAGAAGTGCTGCTGAGGTATCACCCTCAGCACTCGATAGTAACCCAGTAGTGTCGACCAATTTTAAGGGGGAAGTGACGTGCGGTGCCAGGGTCTGATCTTCTATCCCGTTGCTCGGGTCTTCTGAGAGTCCAGCGGGGCAGTCGGGACAAGTGGGTCTCTGATAGGGCTATATCCATCCTATACTAAACAGTTTAGGATAACAGGTAAGTATCAACAGCAGGTTACAAGTAAACAGGCTATGCAGCAGATATAGGATACAGTAGCAGCAGTAACTTCTAATGCAAGCATAAGAGAGAAGAGAGTGGGCGATATCGGAATGCTCAAAATGGGGGTGCTTGCCTGGAAGCTTTGCAGACAAAAGTGGATCTTCTACGGTGAGGTAGTTGTCCACCAGATCATGAGCGCTCTCGCACTCTATTAGGAAGAAAGGGGGAGAAGAAACAATATAAATACATGGCAACAAAAACAATCACATAGCAAGGCACGGTAGTACGCAGTGCAGGGGGTGCCCTAATGCTATGCTAAGTGCTACGGACGAAGCGGGAATTTACCGGGAAAGTTTTCCCAGTTCCGGACGTCAGTCAGTCAGACGAACCAGAGGGGACGGTTACATGTTTAGATAGTTAGCGGCGTGTGACAGACAAATGGAGAGCGTATTTGGATTCGTCTCGAAATTCTGAGCAACTTTCATGTATAAAGTTTCTCAATCTGAGCTACGGATTATTTTCTATGATTTTTCTCGAGTTTTAAGTATTTTCTGGATTTATTTTTATTTAGCAGAAATTGTTTATTGCGTCAGCATGATGTCAGTGTGAGGTCAGCAGGTCAACCGCAGCTGTTCAGGTCAAACCTGACAGCTGGGCCCCGCCTGTCAGTGACTGTGAGCTTAACAGGGAGTTAATTAAACTAACAGAATCAATTAGGGGTGTGGGCCCCAGGTGTCAGTGGGTTAACTAATTATCAAATTAGTTTAAAACCTAATTAGCCTAATTAAGTGCAGGGGGCCCACTAGTCAGTGACAGAAGTGAACAGTGCGAGCATTGACTCCGGTCAACGAAGTCAAAGTGGGGTTCGGGGCCCACGGGCAGACTCACTGGGGTGGGCCCCATGCCTGCCAAGTCAGCAGCGTCGCCGGAACGGCTCCGGCGAGCTCTCCGCGGTGGCTGTTTTGCCGGAGATGGCCGGAAATCGTCTACGGTTAGCCAAAACGCGCGATTCAACTTGCGTTCGAGAGCTGACGTCGCCGCGCATCGAGTGGTACCACTGGACCGACCAGAGGTGAGCTAAAACGATGGCGGTGTCCTACTTTGCGGCCATCGGAGTTCGGCCGTTGATCGAACCAGTGTTAGTGGGCTCGACAGGTGAAGTACGGGTGTGCGTTGAGATCCTGGGGACCCCGGGAACTCATTGACGAGCTCATTTGAGCACGACGGAGGCTGTGACGACGGCGACGTGCTCGCCGGAGGTGGTGCGTGCGGGCGCGGTGAACGCGGCTAGCTACAGGTGAAGCGAGGCAGAAAAGAGAGAGGGAGGAGAGATGGAGCTTATGTAGGAGCTCACGGTGGCTCGGCGTTAGGATTAGTAGCAGCAGAAGCTCGTCGGAGACGTCAGAGATCATCGGCGTCCGGGAGGAAGAGGGCGGCGCGATTCGGTTGAGGCAGAGCTCCCCGGCTTGCACGCGACGTCGGAGAGGAAGGAGAAGGCGTCGGTGACGCGGTTGAGTCGGTCTGGGAGGCACGGGAGGCACCGTGGTCGTGGATCGACGTCGGTCACGGCGGCGCTCGCTCGGTACAAAGGGGAAAAGAGGGAGCGAGCGACGCAAGAGAGGGGAAGGAGAGGGAAGAGTCCTTATCCCCTCGCCCACCTGCTCCTGTCGGCGTGGCGAACGGCGAGCGACGCGGCGAGCGGTGGCCATGGCGATGGCGACACGGGGAGGAGGGAGATGACGTGGACTGGGCCGTGCCACTGTGCACTTAGGCCCAGCACACAGTAGCTGTTAGGTTTTTTTTTGCATTTTGTTTTCTGTTTTCTTTTATTTACTTCAGTTTGACAAATGTTTAGTCACTTGTATATTTTTTACAAAATATGAGACTTGGTCCAAAAATTACAGTGCAATGTTACCTACCTCCAGAAATTGGTTTGGGCAAAATATGATTTCATAAGAATTTTAAATAAATGAAATGGATTAAAAGGGTGCTGGTTTGTTACTGTTTCTTAATGATAAAGTCACTTAACTAATTTAGTAGATGTTGAATATAATTTTAGAATTGTCTCTGGATTATTTGCAATAGTGGGAACAATTTTGATTTGCTGTTTGAAGAAATAATTATTTGACTTGCATTTGAAATTTGAATTTGGGTTTGATCTTTTGGACAGGTGGCAGATTGACTCAGTGATCATGCTAACATGGCCACTGTTAGAGAGAGATCACTGTAGTGTGATAGTGGGGATGTTACACCAACCTAAGGGAAAGATCACGCTGCCGCTGACATTTGGCGAAGACCTAAACTACCGAACCAAGAAGATCGTATTTGACGTGGTTAAGATCCCCTTGCCGTTCAATGGAATTCTTTGTCATCCTGCCTTGGCCAAGTTCATGGCGGCATCCCACTACACCTATAACATGTTGATGATGCCAGGGCCCATGGGTGTTATCTCCATCAACTCAGACCAGAAAGATGCAGTCATTTGTATGGAAAAACTCTATAGAGACGCAGTCTCAGCAGGAGCCGACAAGATAACAGCTCCCGCCAAGTTGAAGAATGGCAAAAAGCCCGGCAAAGCATCCAGTGAGGCTTCTGGGAAGCACACCTCCTCAAAGTAGTGTGCACCCATCGAGGACTTGCCGGAAAGCTCTGCCAGAAGAGATCCAAGGCCGCTCAACCTGCAACAAAGAGTGCCGTCAAGGGAGGATGGTACTGATGGTACTTTCACTGTTAGTGCCACCCTAGACAGCAAATAGGAAAGTGCACTCGTTGCCTTCCTGCGGGCGAATGTAGATGTGTTTGCATGGCAACCATCTGACATCCCCGGTGTTCCCAGGTGGTAATTGAGCACCAACTTGCTGTCTACCCTCACGCTCGGCCCGTCAAGCAGAAGGTTAGAAAGCAAGCATTGGAACGGCAGCAATTCATAGTAGAGGAGATCAAGAAACTCGAGGTAGCTAGCCTAGTTAGAGGAGTGCTACATCCAACATGGTTGGCAAATCCGGTTGTTGTGTGCAAGGAAAATGGGAAATGGAGACTTTGTATTGATTACACTGACCTCAACAAGGCATGCCCAAAGGATCCTTTCCCCTTGCCGCGCATCGACCAGATTGTGGACTCCACTGCCGGCTGTGATCTGCTCTGTGACGCATACTCCGGTTATCACCAGATATTCATGTCCAAGGAGGATGAAGAGAAAACCGCATTCATCACTCCATGTGGCACATACTGCTTTGTACGGATGCCTTTCAGACTGAAGAGTGCGGGTTCCATGTTCACAAGGGCAGTCCAGATCAGGTTTGAGCCGTAGTTGCACTGGAACATAGAGGCCTACATGGATGATATTGTGGTCAAGACCAAAGACAACTCCACCCCGATTCAAGATTTGGAGGAAACCTTCTCCAATTTCCGGAAGATTAACATGAAGCTCAACCCCGAGAAGTGTGTGTTTGGTGTCCCCTCTGGCAAGCTCCTTGGGTTCTTTATATCTCAGTGTGGGATCGAGGCGAACCCCGACAAGATTAAGGCCATCGAGCATATCCAAGCACCCAAGACCGTCAAGGATGTGAGGCATCTTGCCGGTTGTGTCGCGGCTTTGAGCAGGTTTATTTCAAGGTCTGCTGAGCGCGCCCTACCATTTTTCAAGATCTTAAAAAAGACAGGTCCAGTAAAATGTACTCCAAAAGCGGAGGCTGCACTGCAAGACCTGAAAAGATACATGTCCTCGGCGCCAACTCTAGTCGCGCCTAAACCACAAGAGTCGTTGCTGCTACACTTAGCAGCGACGAACCAAGTGGTCAGTGTTTCACTAGTTGCGCAGAGGGAAGCTGATGATGAGGAAACAACAGCAGCAGAACCGTCCTTTGATGAAATAACGACTTCCCCTGCAAGGCTAGGTGCCGAGAAAGAAAAAATGGCGGAAGAGAAAACAACTGAGGGGCAGGTTACATCAAGGAAGAAAGTGGTGCAGCGGCCAATATACTTTGTTAGTTCACTTCTATAGGGGGCTAGGTCAAGGTATTCGAGCATGCAGAAGTTGCTTTTCGGCCTACTCATGGCCTCAAGAAAGCTGCGCCACTATTTTCAAGCATATGAGATTACGGTGGTCACCCACTTTCTGTTGCAACGTATTCTAAGGAATCCAGAGGCAACCGGCAAGATAGTGGAATGGGCACTAGAGCTGTCGAGCTTTGCGCTCAAGTTTGAAAGTACATCAACTATTTAGAGCAGAGCATTGACTGAATTGTTTGTAGAGTGGAAACCGACGCCAGATGACGAGATCCAGGAATCAGCACTCCTCGGGAGGGAAACTAAGAAGAATTGGATCATGTACTCAAATGGTGCTTTCTCGCTGCAGGGCGCTGGTGCCGGAGTGCTGCTTATCCCACCCACCGGAGAGCATCTCAAGTACGTGGTTCAGATGCATTTCCCCCATGAGGAAGCTACCAACAATACTGCTGAGTTTGAGTGACTGCTTGTCGGCCTTAGAATTGCGGTAGAATTGGGAATCAAAAAGTTGGTCGTCCGTGGAGATTCATAGCTGGTGGTAAAATAAGTAAACAAGGATTATCAGAGCACATTGATGGAGGCATATGTAAATGAAGTAAGAAAGTTGAAAGAACACTTTGATGGCTTGCAAACAGAGCACATCCATCATGCGGAAAACAGCATTGCTGATCAGCTGTCAAAGTGCGCTGCCCAAAAGCTACTTATGGAACCAGGAACTTTTGTGCTCCACTTGACTCAACCCACGGTCGCTTTGTCAACAAGAGCCAAGAAAATAAGGAATATATGCACCGGCAAATACTTTTCGGCAAAGCTCCCGAAAGCCGCCGGCAAAGTAGTTGCCAGAATCAGTGATGCGCCTTCCCGTGAGCAGCGGCCTCAGGTAGAATCCCATATTCTTATCATTGAGATTAGCGCCCCGTGGCCGAAGAAATGCCTTTAGTCCTTGTTGTCGAGCTGCAAGCTCTGACATGGGCACAACATTTAGTTCAATTCCTCCAAACAGGAGAACTTCCCGAAGAACAACAACAAGCTGAGAAAGTAGCACGTCAGTCAAGTATGTTCCAGTTTTTGAATAACATTCTATGCAGAAAAAGACCAAACGGAGTGAAATTTAAATGCATTTCCAGGGAAGGTGGACTTAAGTTGTTGGCAGAAATACATGGAGGAGTATGTGGTTCTCATATAGGAGCAAGAACCCTTGTCGGGAAGGCTTTCCAGCAAGGCTTTTATTATTGGCCCACTTCTGTCCAGGATGCAACTGATCTAGTAACAAGATGTAAAGCATGCCAGTTCCATTCAAAGAGCATACACCAACCAGCACAAGCCCTCCAAACTATTCCTCTATCCTGGCCCTTCTCCGTCTGGGGGTTCAATATTTTGGGCCCCTTCCCCCATGCTACCGGGGGCTTTGAGTTCCTGTACGTCGCAATCGACAAGTTCACAAAGTGGCCTGAGGTAGAGGTAGTGAGAAAGGTAACTGCACATTCAGCCATCAAGTTCTTCAAGGAACTGGTTTGCCGATTCGGAGTCCCAAGCAGGGTCATCATTGACAACGGCACACAGTTCATGAGCCATGCCTTCATGCAATACATTGAAAGCCTTGGAAGCAAGGTATGCTTTGCATCCATTTCTCACCCAAGGAGCAACGGGTAAGCAGAAAGAACAAATGCTGAAGTACTGCGTGGGCTCAAGACAAGAGCTTTGGACATGCTACACAGGTGCGGGAGGCGCTAGATCAACGAGTTGCTGGTGGTTCTTTGGTCACTCAGAATGACACCAAATCGAGCCATTGGCTAGACACCCTGCTCCCTAGTTTATGGCGCGGAAGCGGTACTCCCCATGGAACTCATATGCGGGTCAGCTCGAGTACTTGCGTATGATGAAGTAGTGCAACAGTAGCTCTGGCATGACGATGCCATGCTCCTTGAGGAAGATCGTCTTTGGGCTGCTGTGCGTGCTGCACATTACCAGCAAGCCTTGCGCCGCTACCATAGCCACAAGGTTCATGCTCGGAGCCTTGAGGAAGGCGACCTTGTCCTTCAGCATGCTCAGTCCGCCAAGTTTACAAACAAGTTGACGCCGAAGTGGGAAGGCCCTTACCTGGTAGTACGAGTCACCAGACCTGGCGCAGTCCGTCTGGAGACCAAAGATGGATTTCGCGTGCAAAACTCATGGAATATTGAGCATCTTCGCAAGTTCTACCCGTAAGGCGTAGTTGCCGGGCCTTACCCCGGCAATCCATTTTGTACAAGCATAGCCTCAGAGGCTTGTAACACTTTGTATAAAGCCAGGCACAGATCGTGTGCATATCTGAATAAAACCAAGTGTTTTCCAAAAACTCGCATGCATGTTTTATCTATATGTTATAGCATGATATACATGTGATTACACTTGTTTGGATAAGATGATTAACATACCGCCAAGAGCCCCATGCTATTCTTTCTCTTCTTTCTTTTTTCTATCGGAAACAGAAGAATTCCTCGCGAGCAACTTTCCCAGGGGGAGGATGGAATCGCTCACTTGGACCTATGGTGGCCTCTCCTTATCCAAGCGATAAGAAGTACATCAAAGAGAGAGATAAGTCGAAAGTTTGTTTCATTTGAAATTTCCCGTCATCTATATTACGCCTACATATGAGAAACTTGCACGCGAGGAGACCTTGCCACGCCTTTCATTCGTGCTCTTATCCTTGCGTCGAGTTTGCTCTACAGGATTAGTTGCAGCTGCGTTTAAACCCGGCAAGCGGCCGGCCTCCACCCACGCTCCTAAATTTGCCTCGATTTTGCTCAACATGGGATAGTAGTAGTTGTGTTTTAGGCCGGCAAGAAGCCTTGCTGGATATCCTACTCGCAAAAGACTGTTGAGGGTCAGCCCTTCTAAACGTCTAAGGCAAGTACGCATTTCTAGGAGGTTTCTTCTCAAAATTGCGTGGGACGACAAGCACAGATCATACAAATGCGAAATATAGATAGAAAATATTTATATTTGATTCAAACTCGGCAACAACATACATCTTTTTTGCTGGAAAAAGAAATGTGCCCTGTAATGCCTTTCTTGTCCCTCTCCTCCTAGGATTTATCTCGAGTGCAAGAAAGGCGAAAGGAGCGCCTAGGCGATGCCCTGGTCACCCCCACCAGGACCAGAGGGACGCAGCCCAACAACATCGGGAGAGTGTCTCCCCGGCAGGGAGAATGCAGCCAGGACAGAGGGAGCAGCTAGGCGGAACTCCCCCGGCAGGGAAGACGAACCCAGAGTCCACGAGCCTGCCGGGGTCCAGCTGGAGGTGGCGGTGACGTCCAGGCCAAGCACCCCCGGCAAATCGCTCTGCCAGGGTCCAACTGTAGATGATGGTGCTGCCGGCGCCTGGTTGGTGATGATGGTGTTGCCGGCATTCAGTCGGAGTCCGAGTCGCCATCTTCGGACTTGATGACCGGATGCCTGCCACCGCCGTCTTTGCCATCGTGTCCTCCGCGTCGCTGTTTCTCAAGGAGGAACTTTTGTCGTTGCTTAAGCTTTCTACACAGCACCCGAGACAAGCGCCTGAAGGCCCAAAGCTCTTGATGGAGAGCGTGTTAGACTCCACCAACTTGAAGCGGAGGACGTGCCCCTCCGCGAGATAGTGGGCACGGGTGAAGATTTTCCACCCGTGCCTAAGGAGCATGACGCGAGGTGCGGGGAATTCAATGTCCATCGATGTGGCGCCGTTGCAGTAGCTACTCACGTGCAGCCACAGCCCGAGCAGCTGATCGACCTCCATCACGCTGGTGAAGGGACAAGGAAGCCACAGGCGGCTGTGCGGAGGATCGAGCAGCTCGACGATGAACTCGAGCGCCGTGTCCCCCGTATGGCCCACTGCTAGAGGTGGAGCAGTTGAAGGAGAGACAATGAGCGCACCACTCTATCCGCCTTGGCCAGTGGCGCTGTATCGACCCCAACCTCGCCCCGCCGCTCCCGCTGGAACCGGCCTCCATGACCGCGGCCTAGTCCGAAGTGTGGTGTCAAGAAGAAGCTCTCGTCACCGTGGCCGAAGCACGAGCCTGACCTCTTGCTCTCGCCATGATGAAAGTTGAAGCAAGAGAAGTAGGGAAAGTGGATGAGCATCTGTGACACCCCCGATTCAATCGTACACTAATCATACACGCAAATGTGTACGATCAAGACCAGGGACTCATGGGAAGATATCACAACACAACTCTAGACACAAATAAAATAATACAAGCTTCATATTACAAGCCAGGGGCCTCGAGGGCTTGAATACATAGCTCGATAAACAAGAGTCAGCGGAAGCAACAATATCTGAGTGCAGACACAAGGTTAGACAAGACTGCCTTAAGAAGGCAAGCACAAACATCAACGATCGAAGAGGCAAGGCCTCCTGCCTGGGACCTCCTAACTACTCCTGGTCGTCGGCGGTCTCCACATAGAAGTAGGCACCCTCGGGGTAGTAGTAGTAGACGGGGTTGGCATCTGGCTCCTGGATCCACCAACTGGTTGCAACAACCGGGAAAGAAGAAAAAAAGGGAGAAAAGGGGTAGCAAAGCAACCATGAGTACTCATCCAAAGTACTCGCAAGCATCAGATCTATACTAAGTATGCATTGGTATCAAATGGAAGGGTTGTATCTGTGGACTGAACTGCAGAATGCCAGAATAGAGGGGGAAGGCCTAGCCTTTCGAAGACTAGCATCTTCAAGCATCTTGCAGCATTCAGAAGAGTATAGCATAACAGTTTATATTTAACAAACATGTTGTAGCATTAACGCCCAGAGAACCTTCCTCGACTCCCTGCAAGAAAGCAATCTCGGAGCCACATATCCATCACATATCTCAAGTAACCAGTTCTAGTTGTAATAGATCAGGATACAAGTCTGAACGTCCATTACCGTGGACATGGTATTCGAATAGATAAATTCCCTGCAGGGGTGCACCACGTTACCCAACACGCTTGATTACTCTGGTCGGACACACTTTTCTGAGTCAATGCCCGGCCTCGGAAGATCAACACGTCGCAGCCCTACCTAGGCTCAGCCGAGAGGTCCCCGTCGGTCTACATCCTAAGAAATCCGGGGTCTTGGGCCCATCGCCCGTTGCACTCCGGGTCGTTGCGAGCAGGGTGGATACCAGCACTACCGCGGATGGCAGCACGATCCGATAGTGCCGCAATGCTGAACTGGACATCTGATAAAGCTTCAGCTGATACCACGACGCTGAGGCCCATAACTATTCCTGCTTGGTGGTTAGTGCGTAAAGGCCAGAGGCCAACTCAGAACAAATACCCAAATCATTAGTGCGTTGGGAGCTTGCAAAGACGAGCAGAGACTCACGATCGATGTGACCCCGTCGCCCCGTCTCGTGGACTTACGGCAAGGGCCCAGAATGCCCGGCCGTGCCCCGTAATTATCTCGCGGGTGCACTCCGGGCCCGCCCGACTTTCACATCAACTCGCGGGTACCCCTCAGGGCCGACCCGACTTTAACAAAGGTCTCAAGTAAAGTCCAGGTAACCATGTGTCCAAAACATCAAGGGGGAAAAACCCAAGGAATCACCCTCGAGGGATTCCACTCGATGTAATCGTCAAGCTGAACTTAGGAGGAATCACCCTCGAGGTTCACACTTGAGGTGTTGCATGACAGAGTCATATCGGGAATGGTGAAGGAGGAATCACCCTCGATGACCATGACCGAATAATTACACTACAGAGTTATCATCAGGAGTGAGTTATGAGGTATCACCCTCGGCACTCGATAGTAACTATGCTGGGGGTGTGCGGTGATGTGTCAGTCTCTAGTCTTCGATCATGTTGATCGAGTCGTCGATGATGAAGCAGGGGCAACAAGGACAAGGTGGGGGTCACTGATGGATCACCAACCAACCTATACTAAGCAGTTTAGGATAAGCAGGTAGGTAATAATAGCAGGTACAAAAGCAGGCTATGCATCAGAATAGGATCAATCAATTACAGTAGCAAAATCTAATGCAAGCAAGAGAGAGAATGGAATGGGCGATATCGGGATGATCAAAGGGGGGGCTTTCCTCGAAGCTCCGCTGAAAGGGAAGAAGGGTCATCGTCAATGTAGTCGATCAAAGCGGCATCGGCAGCGGTCTCGGGGTGTATCGGAGAAGAAGAGGGGGAAGAAACAGTAAATATAGAGCAAACAAAGCATCACAAGGCATAACATGGCAATACGCAGCGCTAGGAGTGTTCTAACGCAGTACTACGCGATACCTGCGAAGGGGAAGAACATCCGAGAATGCTTCCCCGATGTTTGGCATTTTCGGACAGATGAAACGGAGGAGGGCAGTTGCATGTTCGCTATGCTAGGGGCATGTGACAGATGCACGGAGAGCATATTCGGATTCGTCATATTTTTCTGAGCAACTTTCATGTAGAAAACTTTTTCATCCGAGCTACGATTATTTTACTATGATTTTCTGAAGTTTTAATGGTATTTTGGAATTCTTTTAATTCAAAAATAAAATAGAAATAGCTAAATGCACCCAAAAGGGTACCCATCTTAGGCTGTCATGTGGGGCCACTGATGAGTTGACCCAGTCAACGTTGGACTGGTCAAAGGGTGAACAGTGTGGGGTGGGTCCTACCTGTCATAGAGTCTTTATACTAATTATCTATTTATTTATTTATTAATATATATTTTTTATCTAAACTTTTCTTTCTCTCTTTTTTTGTCTCTTTTCTTTTACAGGGGACTGGCCCACTGGGCAGTGGCTCCTGCGGCCACCCGGCGCTGTGCGCAGGCACGGGCTTGGCCATGGCCGGCTGAGCGGCACGACAGTGGAGGGTGGCCCCAGCACGGCCAGGCGCGACCTCCGACAGAGGCACACACGGCCTGGCCTGGGAGGGTTGTGCCTGAGTGGGGGCGGGCGTGGCGCGGAGGTGCGGCGAGCGCGGCGGGAGCAAAGGCAGCGTGGCTGCAGCGGAGCGACCGGGGCAGCAGCAGCTACGGCAGTACGCGGCGCGCGGCGCAGAGAGCGCATGTGGAGGCGGGGATGCGGTAGCGGGCGCGTGTGCAGCAGCAGTCCATCAGTGGCAAGGCAGCAGCTGAGCAGCAGGGGCCGCGGGTGCACGTGCGTCAGGAGCAGCGAGTGGTAGCGGGTGCGAGCGCGTGGGATTCAGAGGGCGCAGCGAGGGGGCGAGCATGACAAGGTGTGCATGCACGCGGTGCACGCGTCCGGAGCGCGGACGGTCAGGGCAACCGTGAGCTCGACCGAGGTTCGTGCGGCGCGGGTCGCAGGCAACGGCGGGTGCGAGCGTGAGCTCGAAAGGAGCTCGGGCGCGGTGCGGTGGTCTACGGCTACGGCAGGAAGAGGCTAGTGGCACGGGGATCGAAGCAAACGGGACTAGGGGGAGCGCGTGCTCACTGTGGTTCAGTAGGGGAGGGCAGCAGGATCGGGGAGGATCGACGACGCTAGAGTTCGCCGGGAAGAAGTCGCGGCTGAGGACGAAGAAGGGCCTGATTCCTTCGCTGTAGATCGTCCTGGCTTCAACCAATGGTCGAGGAAGAAGAAGCGGTGGCCGACGCACCTCCTAGACAAGGTTCCTGGGCGCGGGGGCGCCGGTGGCCGCGGGATCGAGCGGCACACGATGGCGACTGCGTTCGGGAGAGAGAGGGGAAAGACGGGTGGAGCAATCGAGTGGGGGAAACAGCTAGGGTTCGTTATGGGGGGTTCGGGGAGGACTTGTAGGTCGAGTAGAACGCCGGGAGGGGTCAGATGGCCACCACGCAAGTGGCCACCGCCGGCGGATTGCCGCCACGGCCTTCCTGCCTCCCCTCTGTACAGTACAGAGGTAGGGGAGAGGCCGGTGGTGGGCTTGGGTTGCACTGTTCATACAGGCCAAAGTGCACAGCAAGCACTTTCATATTTTCCTTTTATGTATATCTTTTGTCTCAGTTTTCTATCTATTTTAGGCACTAAAAGATATTAGTTCTACAAGATACTGCACATATAATTCAACTACAATATTTTGGGTGCTACACACAAGGTTCCATTTTATTTGGGAAAGTTTATATATTTGTTTGTTTTGAAAATGCCATTTTATTTTCTGTTAGACCACTTAATAATTTCCTATGAATTTACTTGTGAGTCCAATGAAGTTGGTTTCAACCTGAAGATGATCAGGGGAATTTATAGAATTATTTGAACATTTTTAGTTTTACTGTTCGAGAAATTTGAATTTAGACTTTAATTTGAAATTGAAATTTGAACCGGTTTGAAACAACGTGGGATTTAGCAACAGTAAAAATGATGACATGGCACCATTAACTTGGGATTACTGTAGCTTAATTATCCGGTGTCACAATTCTCCTCCACTACAAGAAATCTCGTCCCGAGATTTAAAGGGGTGGAGTAAGGGGGAAAGACTCGGGAACGACGGAGCTCAACACAAGATAGGTACCTGGGGGCTATCTCAGTGAACGTGGTATAGAGGCATCTCTCGAGTTGAAATTCAAGAAAGTCATCGAGAGCAAGGTAAGAAGGGGCAATAAGAAGCTTCATGCGGTTAGGCAACCGTTCGTTGCGTGAAACAGAGGGTGAAAGGGGTTCAGCGCAATGGGAATAAGTATTGCATCTGATACCAGAATAGATCACTAGGAAGGTGGCTCGTGAATTACATATGAAGCCAAGCGCGAGGAACAATTTTGGAAAACAGGGATGTACAGGAGAGTCAGGTTTTGATCCTGTGGAACTGTGGGTTATGGGCCCACCATGTCGGTTAAAAGTAGGAAGGCGCTAACATTTTGCACGGTCATGATAGCAAGGCAGGTCAGAGGATAGCCTGTCAGTTATGTTGGCAACAACGTTGGTACCAAGGGCGAGGGACGAAGAGAACCATTTTCCTGCTCGTTAGGACGAGGCGGACCAATTGGCAAAGTTCTTGTCCATCGGTGGCTACCGGAATGTCATCAACAATAATAACAAGGTCTTGCCGACAGAGTTTGTACACCGAGGTGTTTACACGGGTCCATGGGCATGAACACAAGGTTCAAGGTCGACTCCCACTTCTCTAAAGCACAACTTTCCATTCACTTCTCGTATTCGAAGAAGTTGTAGCATTGAAATTTTACCTGACGAAAAGCACGTAGAGTATAACCCGCATAACTTTTGAGTTCACACGGATTAGGGAAGGCATAGGTTCAACCCACTGGGGTATCTTAGGAACATATTCCACCACTTCACGAGTAAATAACTCAAGCCCGGAAGCAGAGTATGGTTGACAAGATCGGGGGATACCATTTACCAAAGGCATTATGTATCCGAGGAAAGGCTCACAAGGTTATTGAAAATGGAAGACACTGTAGGATAAAATCCAACAAAGGATCTGATGTGAGTATTGGTACTCCACCAGAAGAATAAAGAATGTAAGGATATCAGGTTGTAGAAACAACTGACCAATTCAAAGCTCAAATGTAACAGAACTATGATTCCCAAATCGGGGGATCAGAAGCAGAGGCTTTGATCAAAGACAAGTAAGTTGAAAAGACATGGATCGACAATCAATCAAGGTTTGATTTGTCGAACACCGGCTCATGTCCGAGGTAACATCCAAGCCGAAGGGAAGAATTCTAATTGTGATTGATGATTGCGAGCATTCACAAACGTATCGAATCAAATTTTCAAAATGACGATGACAAAGGATACTACTGAATATTTTCAGACATATGGAAAGTATCCATAATGTAAGCAGACACAGAGGAACAAGAGTAGTAGGCTACTGAGAATTTTTGGAAGATCGAATAGTATTCCAAATAATTTTGTGAAACACATGAACAACTCTGGACGAACGGATACTCGGCAAGCGCGAGTAATTATCCGTAGGGGTATTCATGTGGCAAAGAGCTGCAAGGCAGTAGGCTCAAAGGATTCTCGGGACAACGGAGATTATTTCAGGGCATCTTGTAATAACAAGATCAACGGGGAATGATTGTATGAATGGTAAGTGTATGTATTTATCCATAGGGACTTATCGGTGGTAGAGAATTGCAAAAGCGAAGGGCACAAGGGTCTCGGGAAAACATCGGAGAGTATCTTCAGAATCTTCTGGTGCACCAAGCAATCATCTTGACTGAGGGGCTATCTGGGAGAAAGTATTTTCGAGAACCTAGAGTTAGAGTTAGCGAAATCGTTTAACCCGAATAGAAGAGAGATCAGATTCCCAAAGTATAGACAAGGAATAAAAGATCCTAATACCACCCAATGGCGACGTGGGCCCGTAAGCCACACAACCATGTTAGTAAAATAGTTTTTCAATGACTAGACTCAACTCGACCAAGGAGTTTGAAAGGGGGATTCCTGCAGGCAGTCGGCTCTGATACCAACTTCTGACGCCCCCGATTCAATCGTACACTAATCATACACGCAAATGTGTACGATCAAGATCAGGGACTCACGAGAAGATATCACAACACAATTCTAGACACAAATAAAATAATACAAACTTCATATTACAAGCCAGGGGCCTCGAGGGCTCGAATACATAGCTCGATACAAAAGAGTCAGCGGAAGCAACAATATCTGAGTACAGACATAAGGTTAGACAAGACTGCCTTAAGAAGGCAAGCACAAACATCAACGATCGAAGAGGCAAGGCCTCCTGTCTGGGACCTCCTAACTACTCCTGGTCGTCGGCGGTCTCCACGTAGAAGTAGGCACCTTCGGGGTAGTAGTAGTAGACGGGGTTGGCATCTGGCTCCTGGGATCCACCAACTGGTTGCAACAACCGGAAAAGAAGAAAGAAAGGGGAAAAAGGGGTAGCAAAGCAACCGTGAGTACTCATCCAAAGTACTTGCAAGCATAAGATCTATACTAAGTATGCATTGGTATCAAATGGAAGGGTTGTATTTGTGGACTGAACTGCAGAATGCCAGAATAGAGGGGGAAGGCCTAGCCTATCGAAGACTATCATCTTTAAGCATCTTCAAGCATCTTGCAGCATTCAGAAGAGTATAGAATAGCAGTTTATATTTAACAAACATGTTGTAGCATTAACGCCTAGAGATCCTTCCTCGACTCCCTGCGAGAAAGCAATCTCGGAGCCACATATCCATCACATATCTTAAGTAACCAGTTCTAGTTGTAATAGATCAGGATATAAGTCTGAACATCCATTACCACGGACACGGTATTCGAATAGATAACTTCCCAACAGGGGTGCACCACGTTACCCAACACGCTTGATTACTCTGGCCGGACACACTTTTCTGAGTCAATTCCCGGCCTCGGAAGATCAACACATCACAGCCCTACCTAGGCTCAGCAGAGAGGTCCCTGCCGGTCTACATCCTAAGCACTCCGGGGTCTTGGGCCCAACGCCCGTTGCACACCGGGTCATTGCGAGCAGGGTGGATACCAGCACCACCGCGGATGGCCGGCACGATCCGACCCTGCCACAATGCTGAAATGGACATCTGACAAAGCTTCGGCTGATACCACAATGCCGAGGCCCATAACTATTCCCGCCTGGTGGTTAGAGCGTAAAGGCCAGAGGCCAACTCAGAACAAATACCCAAATCATTAGTGCGTTGGGAGCTCGCGAAGACGAGCAGAGACTCACGATCAATGTGACCCCGTCGCCCCGTCTCATGGACTTACGGCAAGGGCCCAAAATGCCCGGCCGTGCCAATTAATTATCTCGCGGGTGCTCTCCGGGCCCGCCCGACTTTCACATCAACTCACGGGTACCCCTCAGGGCCGACCCAACTTTAACAAAGGTCTCAAGTAAAGTCTAGGTAATCGTGTGTCCAAAACATCACGGGGGAAAAACCCGAGGAATCACCATAGAGGGATTCCACTCGATGTAATCATCAAGCTAAACTTAGGAGGAACCACCCTCGAGGTTCACAATTGAGGTGTTGCATGACAAAGTCGTATCAGGAATGGTGAAGGAGGAATCACCCTCGATGATCACGACCGAATAACTACACTACAGAGTTATCATCAGGAGTGCGTTATGAGGTATCACCCTCGGCACTCGATAATAACTATGCAGAGTCGTACAACTAAGGGGGTGTGCGGTGATGTGTCAGTCTCTGGTCGTCGATCACATTGATCGAGTCATCGATGATGAAGCAGGGGCAACAAGGACAAGGTGGGGGTCACTGATGGATCACCAACCAACCTATTCTAAGCAGTTTAGGATAAGCAGGTAGGTAACAATAGCAGGTACAAAAGCAGGCTATGCATCAAAATAGGAGCAATCGATTACAGTAGCAAAATCTAATTCAAGCAAGGGAGAGAATGGAATGGGCGATATCGGGATGATCAAAGGGGGGCCTGCCTGGATGCTACGCTGAAAGGGAAGAAGGGTCGTCGTTGACGTAGTCGATCACAGCGGCATTGGCAGCGGTCTCGGGGTCTACCGGAGAAGAAGAGGGGGAAGAAACAGTAAATATAGAGCAAACAAAGCATCACAAGGCATAACATGGCAATACACAGCACTAGGAGTGTTCTAACGCAATACTACGCGATACCGGTGAAGGGGAGAACATCCGGGAATGCTTCCCCGATGTTTTGCATTTTCGGACAGATGAAATGGAGGGGGCGGTTGCATGTTTGCTATGCTAGGGGCATGTGACAGATGAACGGAGGGCGTATTCGGATTCGTCATATTTTTCTGAGCAACTTTCATGTAGAAAACTTTTTCATCCGAGCTACGATTATTTTACTATGATTTTCTGAAGGTTTAATAGTATTTTGGAATTCTTTTCATTCAAAAATAAAATAGAAATAGCTAAATGCACCCAAAAGGGTACCCAGCTTAGGCTGTCATGTGGGGCCACTGATGAGTTGACCCAGTCAACGTTGGACTGGTCAAAGGGTGAACAGTGTAGGGTGGGTCCTACCTGTCATAGAGTCTTTATACTAATTATCTATTTATTTATATCTATTTTTTTATCTAAACTTTTCTTTCTCTCTTTTTTTTGTCTCTTTTCTTTTACATGGGAGGGGCCCCATTGGGCAGTGGCTCCTGCGGCCACCCGGCGTTGTGCGCAGGCACGGGCTCGGCCATGGCCGGCCAAGCGGCATGGCAGCAGAGGGCGGCCCCGGCACGGCCAGGCGCAGCCCCGACGCGGCCTCCGTCGCAGGTGGCCGCGGCCTGGCCCGGGGGGGCTGTGCCCGAGCGGGGGCGGGCACGGCGCGGAGGTGCGGCGAGCGCGGCGGGAGTAGAGGCAGCGTGGCTGCAGCGGAGCGACCGGGGCAGCAGCAGCTACGGCAGTACGCGACACGCGGCGCGGTCGAGCACACACGGAGGCGGGGATGTGGCAGCGGGCGCGCGCGCATCAGGAGTCCATCAGCTGCAAGGCAGCAGCCGAGCAGCAGGGGCCGCGGGTGCACATGCGTCAAGAGCAGCGAGTGGTAGCGGGCACGAGCGCGTGGGATGCAGAGGGCGCAGCGAGGGGGCGAGCGTGACAGGGTGTGCGTGCGCGTGGTGCGCACGTGCGGAGCGCGGACGGTCACAGCGACCGTGAGCTCGGCCGCGGTTCCTGCGGCGTGGGTCGCAGGTGATGGCGGGTGCGAGCGCAAGCTCGAAAGGAGCTCGGGCGCGGTGCGGTGGTCTACGGCTACGGCAGGAAGAGGCTAGGGGCACGGGGATCGAAGCAAACAGGACGAGGGAGAGCGCGTGGTCACTGTGGTTCGGTAGGGGAGGGCAGCAGGCTCGGGGAGGATCGACGACGCCGGAGTTCGCCGGGAAGAAGCCGCGGCCGAGGACGAAGAAGGGCATGATTCCTTCGCTGTAGATCGCCCCGGCCTCAACCAATGGTCAAGGAAGAAGAAGCGATGGCCGACGCACCTCCTGGACAAGGTTCCCGGGCGTGGGGGCGCCGATGGCCGCGGGATCGAGCAGCGCATGGTGGCGGCTGTGTTCGGGAGAGAGAGGGGAGCGAGGGGTGGAGCAATCGAGTGTGGGGAAACAGCTAGGGTTCGTTAAGGGGGGTTCGGGGTGGACTTGTAGGTCGAGTAGAACGCTGGGAGGGATCGGATGGCCGCCACACAAGTAGACACGGCCGGCGGATGGCTGCCATGGCCTTCTTGTCTCCCCTCTGTACAGTACAGAGGTAGGGGAGAGGCCGGTGGTGGGCTTGGGCTGCACTGTTCATACGGGCCAACGTGCACAACAAGCACTTTCATATTTTCCTTTTCTATAAATCTTTTGTCTCAGTTTTCTATTTATTTTGGGCACTAAAAGATATTAGTTCTACAAGATACTGCACATATAATTCAACTACAACATTTTGGGTGCTACACACGAGGTTCCATTTTATTTGGGAAAGTTTATATATTTGTTTGTTTTGAAAATGCCATTTTATTTTCTGTTAGACCACTTAATAATTTCCTATGAATTTAATTGTGAGTCCAATGAAGTTGGTTTCAACCTGAAGATGATCAGGGGAATATATAGAATTATTCGAACATTTTTAGTTTTACTGTTCGAGAAATTTCAATTTTGACTTTAATTTGAAATTTAAATTTGAACCGGTTTGAAACAATGTGGGATTTAGCAACAGTAAAAATGATGACATGGCACCATTAACTTGGGATTACTGTAGCTTAATTATCTGGGCGTCAGAGCATCGCTACCCTCGCACCCCTCCTTTTATAGAGGGGAGCGTGGGGGCTAGCTCTCCACTGCCATGGGGCAACCACCCCTCTCCACCAATCCAACTCCCTGCACCCGTGGTAGGCGCCATGCTTCATCGACCGCCCAGTTCTGCCTATCCGGTGTTCTGGCTCCTATGATCAAGGCACTACCACCGCGACCGCCTCCTACACTAATCCCACACCTCGCACCTAATCTGCGTCATGGGGAAGGGGGAAAGGCCGCGATAAAGGGGGATGTGATGGCAGAAATAGCACTTACCCCGACTCACGCGCGGGCGCCATAATGGCATCCTATGGGTGTGGGCACCCCTGGTTTTTTTACGCAAATGACACGTATCATCCAAAGGCCGAAGATACTAGGATGGGACTGGGGGCTCGCTCAGATCCAGATTAATGAAGAAGCAAAGAAGATCTCAAAAAACACAACGCCATCTCCGGCAATGTCAGTACATGAGTCTGTGCATTATTGGGCCTAGCCCAACGATGCCCGGCGACACGTGTGATCTAGGCCCGGGGGCTCCTGTCGGTGGAAAAAACATGGGCGTTTACTGCCCTGACTTATCCACAGACGAGTTGCAACTCCTTCTGAAAGCATCAAATTTCATATAGCAACTAGAGAAGAGAGGCCGCTCATCGTGAGATCAAGGAGTGCATTAAGAAGATCCAGGCTTGGGACAAACAACAATATTCTCAGCAGAAGCAACCAACTCCCGGCAAAAGCGAGCCGGCAGGATGCGTCCTAGCAAGCCCCTCAGGCATGGACTTCCCGCCAAACGCTAGCGCTCCGCCTCTCTGGCCAGCTAGTCGCTGATCAGTGAGGTGTCGAGCCCTCAGCCGTACATGTCAGCTTGCTGGGAAGGATGATTACCTTTTTTGACACCCGTCATAATGGCGTGTCAAGCTAATAAGTGATAGGTGGATAAGCGGTGCTTCATCCTTGCTGGGGATCACTCTCCATGCGACAACTAGCAGTGCATTTAATGCACTTTTGTCCCAACTAGAAGAGTTAGGTATGATAGATCTTCATCAATCTAATCACCCTGTAATGACTATTTTGCCATTGTGGTTACCCCTTGAGCTATAAAAGGAGGGACGAGGCAACCGTTATCGGGGTTGGAACACTTGCAACCCATAGACATAGATATCCATGCAGTTGCCCTCTCCTTGCAGCTTGCCAGGGAGGAGCGCTCCGTGTACTTCTCTTCCACATCCACCCAATACACCAAAGTAGGAGTAGGGTTTTACGCTTCTCAGCGGCTCGAACCCGGGTAAAATCATGGCATCTCTTGTTCTGCTTGCTCTTCACGTCAACTGACCCCCCTGCCGAACTAGCAAAGGTGCTGCCCTGACCCATGGATTGGCGGTGGCTCCACGCCGACAGGAAGTTCAATGATTGGCATGGCAAGGACTAGTGATTGTGGACCCCTCAAAATGCTAAGGACATGGAATTGGCAAAAGCTCAAGACTCTACATGTTTGGTTAAGTGATCCAAGATCACATTGAGTCCATAGGAAAGCCAAGTACTATTAAAAGGGGATGAGGTGTTGTTGATGATCTTTTTTTTCAAATGCTTAGTGATATTGCTCAACAACCCTCAGCCACTTTCTCTATCCAAATCTGTCCAAAACCCTACATTCCAACTTGGTCCCACCAAAACATGCCAATCCGTACCCATCGATTTCATTTGGACACTGCCTCAACCAAACCCTAACAAATCGGATCCACCGATTTGGATCTCGATCTCACCGAGACGGCCTTGCCAACTCTCTGTTATCGGTTGTAATTATTTGGGTCTTACTGTGTTTTGTAATCTGTGCCACCGAGATGGCTTGCCAACTTTCTGTTGCCTTATTGCTTCACTACGGTCCTTCCGAGTTGATGCAATCGGTGCCACCGAAATGAGGTTTGCCTTTACCATTGCACATCGGTCCCTTCGAGTTGTTTCCAGTCGGTCCCACTGAGGCTCCTAACGTTCATATCTTTTATGCAGGTCGTTGCCACTGAGATTTCTGATCGGTGTCACCAAGTTGAGTCAAAAGTGTTTAATGGTTGGATTTTGTGTGGGGGCTATATATACCCCTCCACCCCCTCTTACATTGTAAGAGAGCCATCAGAACGTGCCTACACTTCCATTACGCATTTTCTGAGAGAGAACCACCTGCTCATGTGTTGAGATCAAGAGATTCCATTCCTACTATTTGAATCTTGATTTGTAGTTTTCTCCAAGTTGCTTTCCACCCAAATCCTTCTTCCACCATAGACAAATCTTTGAGAGAGAGTTGAGTGTTGGAGAGACTATCATTTGAAGCACAAGAGCAAGGAGTTCAGCATCATCACACCATCTATTACCTTTTGGAGAGTGGTGTCTGCTAGATTGGTTAGGTGTCACTTCGAAGCCTCCGTCATGATTTGGAGTTGAACCAAGTAGTTTGTAAGGGCAAGGAGATAGCCTACCTCGTGAAGATCTACACGAGTAAGGCAAGTCCTTCGTGGTCGATGGCCATGGTGGGATAGACAAGGTTGCTTCTTCGTGGACCCTTCGTGGGTGGAGCCCTCCGTGGACTCGCACAACCGTTACCCTTCGTGGGTTGAAGTCCCCATCAACATGGATGTACGATAACACCACCTATTGGAACCATGCCAAAAATCTTCGTGTCTCCATTGTGTTTGCTTTCTCCAAACCCCTCATTTACTTACATGTGCAATGTCTTACATTCCGCTGCTATACTCTTAGAATTGCATGTGTAGGGTGATGCTTGACTTGCTAGATTTGCCAAAATCTGCCCAGAACTAAAATTTGGGAAAAGGCTAGGCTTTTATTTGGTCAAGTAGTCTAATCACCCCCCCTCTAGACATACTTTTGATCCTACACTTAGTTTGCACATTCATGAGTTGCCGTTTGAAAACAGAAAGTTGTCCATTATTGTGTAAATTCTCCAGAAGAGTCAGAATATGATAAAAGATTGAAATTTTGACACAATAAGCTATGGTAAATGTTCTACAGTGTGGTAAATTTTTAGAAATTTTTGTGTTAAATAAGTATGGATTCTACTTCATCCTTTACAGACTATTCTGGTTAGACAGATTGCTATTATACTTGCATTGTTTGCATATGGTTGCTTGTTTAATGATTCTATAAATGGATAGGAGTATTAAATAGGAAGAGGCATTTAGTATGCAATATGTAATTATAATTGTAGTAATTTGTTACAGTAGGGAATGATAAGGTTTTGCATGGATTTGTACTAACTTATCTCATGAGATCTTGTTGAGTTTTTTGTGGATGAAGTTCTTAAGATTTAGGGAAACCGTGACATGGGAGGAGTTAAGGAGACACAAAATCTCAAGCTTGGGGATGCCCAAGGCTCCCCAAGTTAATATTTCAAGAAGTCTCAAGCATCTAAGCTTGGGGATGCCCCGGTAGGCATCCCACCTTTCTTCATCAACAATTATCGGTTAGTCCCGGTTAAGCCTAAAATTTTGCTTCTTCGCATAAGATGTGTTATTCTTGGAATGCCATTTTATTTTTTTTCTTTGCCATTGAATAAAATACTTGGATCTGAAATCTTTATTTGGAGAGAATCTTCACATAGCTACTTAATTGTTTGACTACTCGTTGATCTTCACCTATATCTTTCGGAGTAGTTTGCCATTTACTCTCATGCTTCACTTATATCCTAAGAGTAAATAGTTGAAGGAATTGAATATCATAAAGTTGAAATTATATATGTTTCATATACTTGTCGCATGGGGAGTAATGACTTCACATATAGGAAGTATAATTGGTAAACTTTATTGAAAGTTAGCAAACACAACATTGGTCACTTTAACAATTAATGAAAGAATATTAAGGGAAGAGAGATTTCACATATAAACATAATATCTTGGACACCTTTTATGATTGTGAGCCCCCATTAATTATTTTCAAGCTTGATCAAGTAGTTGACGATGGACAAGGAAGACAACATAATGGGTAATGTTTGTTTAAATTCACATAGAAGTTATATTTTTATGGATCCTCTAACATGTGGCGCTTGCTTAGGATCTTTTGCTAGCCAAAAATTTGTATTAAGTAGAGATACTACTTGTGCATCTAAAAACCATTAAACCCAGTTTCTTGTCATAAGAGTCCACCATATCTACCTATGGATTGAATAGATCCTTCAAGTAAGTTGTCATCGGTGCAAAAAGCAATAAAAAATGCTTCTAAATATGTATGATCTTTTATTGGAAGGGAAAATAAGCTTTGTACGAACTTGTGATGGTGAAGAAATAAAAGCAACATACTGCATAATAAAGGTTGCTATCACAAGGGGCAATATAAAGTGATGTTTCTTTCCATTAAGAGTTTGCACATCCAAAACTAAAATGTGCATGACAACCTGTGCTTCCATCTACGAAGGGCCTATCTTTTACTTTTCTGTATTTACTTTTATGCAAGAGTTAGGGATGTTCATCCCAATTCCACTCTATTTATTATATAATGAGCAAGCATCATGTGGTAGGAATGATCTAGGCACATATATCCAGTTGAATATAGGTGATCATGAGTTATTATTGTTGATATTATCCCTGAGATAAACAAATTGGGAGGTGAGACATTAAGCCCCTATCTTCCTATGTGTTTGACAGAAACGATTTGTCCTAAAAATATGCTTTGAGTGTCAGCAATCATGGAAGACTAAATGATAGTTGAGTGTGGAATTTGCTAAAATGAAGCTCTTACATAGACCCTTCCTGAAAATAAAATGAATTATAATTGTCTGATGACTAAGAACATAGTTTGTTGATTTTCAAGAAAGTTTATCATTTATACTTTAACATGTGAATAGCTTGCTACTTGATCATGAGAAGTTCTTTTAGATGAGCTACTATTTATGATATATAATGATGCTAGAAAAAAGTGTTTGAAATTATCACTGGTCAAACTTATGCACTATGCTAGCATTCACGCTTCATAAATTATTTCTTTTATCATTTACCTACTCGAGGACTAGCGGGAATTAAGCTTGGGGATGCTGATACGTCTCCAACGTATCTATAATTTATGAAGTATTCATGCTATATTTACGTGAGTTTTATATGGTTTTGGTGCACTTTTATATTATTTTTATGGAATAACTTATTGATCCAGTGCCCAGTGCTAGTTCCTATTTTTTGCATGTTTTTTATTTCATAGAAGTACCATACCAAATGAAGTCCAAACGCAATAAAAATTGATGAAGATTTTTTCTTGAATATATGTGATTTTTGGGAGGAAGAATCAACACAAGGCGGTGCTCGAGGGCCCCACAAGGTACCTACCCCCCGGCCGCACCCAGGATCCTTGTGGGCAGCTCGTAGGTTGGTTGATTGCCTTCTTTCACTGCAAGAAATTTAATTTCCAGATAAAAATCGCCTCAAAATTTCAGCCCAGTCGGAGTTACGGATCTCTGGGAATATAAGAAACAATTTTCGACCAGAAACAGGAGCATAGAAACAGAAGAGAACAGAGAGAGATCAAATGGAGGCCAAGGACCAGAGGGAGAATCTCTCCCCATCTAGGGGGAGGCCATGGAGGAGAAAGGAGGAGGGGAGCCTCTCTTCCCCTTACTCACGGTGGTGCCAGAGTGCCGCCGGGGGAACCATCACCGCGGTGATCTTCTTCATTAACATCACCATCTTCATCACCTTCCTCGTCTTTTTTCAGCGATCCGCTCTCCCGCACCCCGCTGTAATCCCCTACTTGAACATGGTGCTTTATGCCACATATTATTATCCAATGATGTGTTGCCATCCTATGATGTTTGAGTAGATTTCTTTTGTCCTTTGGGTTGATGGATGATCTTGATTGGTTTGAGTTGTATGTTTCATTTCGGTGCTGTCCTATGGTGCCTTCCATGCCGCGCACTGCTACTTCTTGAGCTTGCGTTGGTTTTTCCCTTGAAGAGGAAAGGGTGATGCACCAAAGTAGAGATAAGTATTTCCCTCAGTTGAGAACCAAGGTATCAATCCAGTAGAAGGAGCACACAAGTCTCAAATAATTGCACCTACACAAATAAACAAATACTTGCACCCAACGCGATAAAGGGGTTGTCAATCCCTTCACCGTTACTTGCAAGGATGAGATCTGATAGTGATAGATATAAAAGATAAGTAAAAGTGCTAAATAAAATATAAGTAAATAAATTGTAGCATGGTATTTTTGTGTACTTGATTTTATAGATCTGAAAATAATATGATAAAAGATAGACCCGGGGGCCATAGTTTTCACTAGAGGCTTCTCTCTTGAAAGAAAGCATACGGTGGGTGAACAAATTACTGTTGAGTAATTGATAGAAAAGTGCATAGTTATGACGATATCTAAGGCAATGATCATGTATATAGGCATCATGTCCACGACAAGTAGACCGACTCCTGCCTGCATCTACTACTATTAGTCCACACATTAACCGCTATCCAGCATGCATCTGGTGTATTAAGTTAACAGGAACGGAGTAATGCCTTAAGCAAGATGACATGATGTAGAGGGATAGATCAAATAAAAATGAAAAAACCCCATCTTTTTATCCTTAATCAAAACAATACAAATACGTGTCATGTCCCTTTCTGTCACTGGGAATAAGCACCACAAGATTGAACCCATTATAAAGCACCTCTCCCATTATAAGAAAAATCAATCTAGTTGGCCAAACCAAATCAATAGATTAGAGAGAAATATAAACTATATAAATCATGCATAAAAGAGTTCAGAGGAGAGTCAAATAATATTCATAGATAATCTGATCATAAACGCACAATTCATCAGATCTCCACAAACACACCGCAAAAGAAGATTACATCGAATAGATCTCCTAGAACATCGAGGAGAACATTGTATTGAAGATCAAAGAGAGAGAATAAGCCATCAAGATACTAGCTATGGACCCGTAGGTCTGTGGTAAACTACTCACACATCATCGGAAGGGCAGCAAGGTTAATGTAGAAGCTCTCCGTGGTCGAATCCCCCTCCGGCAGAGTACCGAAAAAGGTCTCCAGATGGGATCTCACGAAGACAGAAACTTGCAGCGGCAGAAACGTAATTTTGGTGTGCCCTCCAGTGTATGGGGAATATTTAGGTATTTATAGAAGAATAATTAGGGCTGGAAGTGTCACGGGGGGCCCACAAGCTTGGGTTGCAGCCCCCTAGGGCGCGCCCCCTGAGCTTGTGGCCACCTCGTGGCTCTTCTGGCCTCCTCCCGAAGCTTTCAGGGTGTCTTGTGGTCCAAGAAAAATTGTCAAAAAGTTTCATTCCAAATCATCCCAAAGGTCTTACTTGGCACAAGCACTAATTAAAACACTAAAACACAATCATAATAGAATATAATTACATATTTATTAAAAACAGAAGAAAACTCAAAAACATAAAATAAAATTGGGTTGCCTCCCAACAAGCGCTATTGTTTTACGCCCCTAGCTAGGCATATTGCATAGATCTAGGTATTGTCATCTTTAGTATTAAATCCATAAGTGGCCCTCATAATAGATTCATATGGCAACTTAATGTTCTTTCTTGGAAAGTGTTCCATGCCCTTCCTTAATGGGAATTGAAATCTAGTGTTTCCTTCTTTCATATCAATAATAGCACCAATTGTTCTAAGGAGAGGTCTACCAAGAATTATGGAGCATGTAGGATTGCAATCAATATCAAGCACAAGAAAATCTATGGGAACATAATTCCTATTTGCAATAATAGGAACATCATTAATCTTCCCATAGGTTTCTTAATAGTAGAATCCGCTAAGTGCAAATTTAAAGAACAATCGTCAAGTTTATGGAAACCTAGCACATCACATAAAGTTTTTGGAATAGTGGAAATGTAGCACCCAAATCACACAAAGCATTGCACTCATAATCTTTAATCTTAATTTTAAAGTAGGTTCCCATTCATCATATAACTTTCTAGTGATTTGAAAAGTTCTTCTTTGATTATAAGAATGAGTTGAATTAAGCATAGATTGTAACAAGGAAATAAACTCAATCAAAGAACAACTCTCATAATTAAATTCCTTGAAATCCAAAAGAGTGGGCTCATCACTAGTTAATGTTTTGACCTCGCCAAACCCACTTATATCAATTCTTTCATTAAGATCTTCATCCTCCAAATTATTGGGACGCCTTCTAGCTAAAGTAGACTCCTCTCCAGTACCTTCTTTACCAAGTTTTATATTAGCAAACAAAGATTCAATAAGAGTCACACCAATTTCTTTAAGATCTTCATCATGATTATTGCAAAAACTAGAAGAACATACCTTTTCTAGCCATTCTCTCTTAGTTCGCATCTTAGCGGTTCTCTCCCTACTTTCATTAATAGAAATTTGAATATATTTCAGAGACTCATTAATATCAAGCTTGGGTGGCATAGATCTAATCTTCAGGGAATCAATCTCGTGAGAAATTCTATCAATGTTTCTAGCCACATCATCAATGTTAAGCAATTTTTCTTCTACCATAGCATTGAAAATCTTTTGGTAGTTAATAAAATCTTTAATATTATTCTCAAGATCAGAGGGTATCTTATTATAATTTCCATAAGAATTGTTGTAGAAATTACCATAATTATTAGAGGATTTAATAGGAAACGGCCTAGGGTTAAAATTACCTCTATACGCGTTATTACCAAAATTGTTCCTACCAACAAAATTCACATCCATAGATTCAGTATTATTCTCAATAAAAGTAGACAAAGTCATATCATTAGGATCAATGGGAGCACTCTTGCAAGCAATCAATTTCATAAGTTCATCCATCTTTCCAGTAAAAGTATTAATTTCTTCAATAGCATGCACTTTTTTATTAGTAGAATATCTTTCGGTATGCCACTAATTTGCCATAATATTATATAGGAGTTTAGTAGCTTCTCCTAATGTGATTTCCATAAAAGTACCACCCGTGGCGGAATCTAAAAGATTTCTAGATGCAAAATTCAATCCAGCATAAAAAAATTGTATGATCATCCATAAACATAAACCATGAGGAGGGCAATTTCTTATCATTAACTTCATCCTCTCCCATGACTGTGCAACATGTTCTTGATCAAGTTGCTTAAAATTCATTATATCGTTGCTAAGAGAGATGATCTTAGTGGGAGGAAAATACTTGGAAATAAAAGCATCCCTACACTTATTCCTTGAGTCGATACTATTTTTAGGCAAGGATGAAAACCAAGTTTTAGCACGATCTCGTAGTGAGAATGGAAATAACTTCAATTTGAAAATATCATTATCCACATCTTTTTTTTTGCATATCACACAATTCAACAAAAGTATTGAGATGGGAAGCAGCATATTCATTAGGACTACCAGAAAATTGTTCTTTCATGACAAGATTCAACAAAGTGGAATTAATTTCATAAGATTCCGCACTAGTAGCTGGAGCAATCGAAGTACTAATAAAATCATTATTATTAGTGTTGGAAAAATTGCACAACTTACTATTTTCTTGAGACATCATGACAAAGCAAGCAATCTAGCACACAAGCAAACAAAAATCCAACGAAAAAGTGAACGGAAAGAAGGCGAATAAAAACGCAAATATTTTGGTTTTTTTCTGAAAACATTTTAGAAGTGAGGGAGAGGAAAACGAGAGGCAAATGGTGAATCATGTAAATGCAAGAGATTATAGTTTATGATGGGTACTTGGTAGGCTTGATGTAGACCCTCCCCGGTAACGATGCTAGACATTCTTCCTGCTACTTCTTGAGCTTGCGTTGGTTTTCCCTTGAAGAGGAAAGGGTGATGAAGCAAAGTAGAGATAAGTATTTCCTTTAGTTGAGAACCAATGTATAAATCCAGTAGGAGGAACACACAAGTCTCCCATAATTGCACCTACGCAAACAAACAAATACTTGCTACTTGCACCCAACACGATAAACGGGTTGTCAATCCCTTCACGATTACTTGCAAGGATGAGGTCTGATAGTGATAGATATAAAAGATAAGTGAAAGTGCGAAATAAAATAAAAGTAAATAAATTGCAGCAAGGTATTTTTTGTGTTTTCTATTTAATAGATCTGAAAATAATATGATAAAAGATAGACCCGGGGGCCATAGTTTTCACTAGAGGCTTCTCTCTTGAAAGAAAGCATACGGAGAGTGAACAAATTACTGTTGAACAATTGATAGAAAAGCGCATAGTTATGACGATATCTAAGGCAATGATCATGTATATAGGCATCATGTCCGCAACAAGTAGACCGACTCCTGCCTGCAGCTACTACTATTACTCCACACATCGACCGCTATCCAGCATGCATCTAGTGTATTAAGTTAACAAGAATGAGTAACGCCTTAAGCAAGATGACATGATGTAGAGGGATAGATCCAATCAATATGAACAAACCCCATCCTTTTATCCTTAATGGCAAAAATACAAATACGTGTCATGTCCCTTTCTGTCACTGGGAATAAGCACCACAAGATTGAACCCATTACAAAGCAGCTCTCCCATTGCAACAAAAAATCAATCTAGCAGACCAAATCAATAGATCGGAGAGCAATAAAAAGCTATATAAATCATGCATAAAAGAGTTCAGAGAAGACTCAAATAATATTCATAGATAATCTGATCATAAACCCACAATTCATCGGATCTCAACAAACGCACCACAAAAGAAGATTACATCAAATATATCTCCAGCAACATCGAGGAGAACATTGTATTGAAGATTAAAGAGAGAGAAGAAGCCATCTAGCTACTAGCTATGGACCCGTAGGTCTATGGTAAACTACTCACACATCATCGGAAGGGCAGCAAGGCTGATGTAGAAGCTCTCTATGGTCGAATCCCCCTCCGGCAAAGTACCGGAAAAGGTCTCCAGATGGGATCTCACGAAGACAGAAATTTGTGGCAGCGGAAAAGTATTTTTGGTGTGCCCTCTGGTGTACGGGGAATATTTGGGTATTTATAGAAGAAAAATTAGGGCTGGAATTGCCACCTGGGGCCCACAAGCTTGGGTGATGTCCCCCTAGGATGCGCCCCCTGAGCTTGTGGCCACCTCGTGGCTCTTCTGGCCTCCTCCCGAAGCTTCCAGGGTGTCTTGTGGTCCAATATAAATTATCTTTAGGGCGCTCCTCTTTGTGCCGCTCTCCTCCCACATTCTTGCCAATATCAGAGATGAAGATTTCCATTCCAACACTTGCAAGTGGAAAGTGAATAATGGCCTCACGCTAGGGCCTACACTGGGGACTGATGACAATGACGTCTGTGTCAAGTGTAGTGCTTGTCGTTGGCTCATCGCCAGCTGTGCTCCTCGCCCTCTTTTCCATCCACTGCACCAGTGGTTCGTTGTCTTTGTGAAAGCAATTCAAGATAAGGCAAGTCAGATTAACAAAAGCAAGAAATCAAGAGTTGATGGAGGTGGACAAGGATAGTTACTCCTCCTCCTCCTGGGGGTCGCTGAGAACGGAGGGGTCATATTCACCTTAGAGTCTAGTGCCGGAGGTGGAGGGTGGAGTGGGAGTCCTTGCGCGCTTGGTTGCCACAAGAATACCAGGTCGAGACGACCCAGCTACTCCAGTTGCTGGCGCGGTTGTCCGCCTCGATGAGGTGCGATACGTTTGATGCTGTTGAGAAGCTTGGCGTCAAGTTCCTTGCCGCTGTGCAGCCTTGCCGGTCGCCCCCTTGTCGATAGCCTCGTCACCTACGGATAGAGCATGTACTGGCTCTCTAGAGACGGTTCTTCGAAGGATGCAAGTCCTTCTTGCCGAAGGAACTGGGGGATCCCTGTGCACTTGCTCTTCTGTGCCTTGGCTGCCCTGATCTCCAGCAGGCTCTTTGGCAGCCTTGTCGCTTTGCTCCCCGACAGGGTCATCCTGTTTGGCGACAACCCCTTCCGGCGTCTCCTCTGCTGGCTCATCCCCAGCTTCTTCATCATGTTCATCTGCCACGGAACCAGAACCGCCGACATCTATAGTCAATCATACATCTTCCGCCCTGCTGGAAATATGGGCTAGTTCCTCGTCAATAGTGGCGCGGATGAGGCTTGGTTCTTCCGTTGTGGCTTTCTTCACTAGTGTGTCAAACCATTCCCTCACCCTATCTTCACGTGGTTCTTGCCAACTTCCCTCGATGCTATGATCATTGCATGCCGGCATCATTCCAATGATCACGTCCTTGGCGGAGTTGTTGCACACATGGATCACTATTGCAAGCAATTTAAAGTTGCTGCTGATACGAAAGAGTTGGTGGCAGAGACATGCGTGCAGCCTCATGATATCTGCGGCATTCTTAAATTGCCAAGCTGGTATTCCTTTGTTCTGGAGAGGAGCAATCCGCCGGCAGAGGAAATAAACACCCACCATTTCAATGGTGAGGCCGGCAGCCCTAAGGCAGAAGATGCAAGTGGTGGCGATTATGAGCTTTTTGTCATGAGCATCAAGGTAACTCCAATCCTCACAGCGCTCCACCTTCTTCTTCCGGGGTCTGCAGATATCTAGGAAATTGTCCTCTTTGATCCAACCCTAGTCAGATCTCCACTCTTTCCACTTCAAGTGCAGTTTGCCTTCTGGATAGATCTCTTTGGTATTTGATCTGGGAATCCAAGTGACACTGCCAGAAAGAGCTTCTCCTTCGATGCATGGAATGAAATAATGGTGGAAGAGGGCTACATTGGGTGCTGCTCCAACAAAGTTTTCACACATATGGGCAAAGACAGACATACAGGTCATGGCATTTGGTGTGAAATTTAAGAGATGGAATCCATATGTGTACATGATCTATGAGAAGAAATCAGAGAAGGGAGGAACAAGCCTGCAATAAAAATATGCGGTGAAGAAAGGGTATTTATCTTTGCCACCCTTGACGGCACCGGGAAGTACGTGTGGCGCGGTGTGGGCAGTCCTCTCTTTGCCCCACATGTATGCGTACCGCTACACCAGATCGCTGTGATTTCAGCACCGACGCGAAGACGACATGGTTTCTCCCCAGCTCCGCCATAGCTTCTTTCCCCGCTTCCGTCTCTGGGTCAACTAGTTTCTCTGCCTTATCTTATCCCTTCTTAGGCGCCATTAAGACTCTGGAGGGGGCAAATTTTGGGCCAGGCGAAGGCGTGGAGCAGCGGCGGAAGGCGATGTGCTTTGTTCTTGCGCAAGGAGGAAGACGAAGGTGGCTTGCTAGATTGGAATCAAGGGGGTAAATGAGCAGTGCCTCTTGCGGTTTCCTTTTTTATGGGGAAGGCACGGGGGCTGGTTAATAAAACCATGAAGAAGGCCTCCAGGCATGTCATCGAGAAGTACTAAGTACTCCCTCCGTCCCAAAATAGGTGACTCAACTTTGTACTAACTTTGTACTAGTACTAGTACAAAGTTAGTACAAAGTTGAGTCACTTATTTTGGGACGGAGGGAGTAGTACTCAAGATCAAGACTTTGGTTGCTGGCAAGCTACTTAACAGCAAGCAAAGACCCGACAAGCTCCGTGGCCGGCAAGCTCCCACTACAACTCCACCGCTACACCTCAGCGACGCGTCTGTCGCCTGTCAAGTGGGTGTCGAGCAAGCAGGCAGGCAGTTTGGTGAGCTCTTTCTGGGCATGTGTCAGCTCACCGCCGAAGATACAACTTTAATGACACTCGTCCCGAAGGCGTGTCAAGATAATAAGAGGTAGTTGGGCGAACGACATAGAAGGAGAGACAATTATTGCCGGCAAAAATCACCAGCATGACACCTCACAGCGCATTTAATGCCCTTGTCCTAACCCGTCAGGGTTAGGTATGATAGCACTGTAGCAAAAGTTTATAGTGTGTATTTACCATTTTGCCATTGTGGCGACCCCTTAATCTATTAAAGGAGGCCCATGGCTACCTTTACAAAGGTCGACACGTTGCTCATTTACACGCGTAGCGGCACTTCCCGCACACCTTGCCGACAAGCTGCGCTGCTTGTACTTGAGCTAAACACATCAAATATACAAAGCAGGGGTAGGGTTTTACGCTTCATAGCAGCCCGAACCTGGGTAAAACCTCGTGCGTCCAACTAGTTCTTCTCTTTGTGCTCGTTGATCTCCCGAGTCGAACCGTAAAGGTGCCTTTGCCGGTCCCATAGATCGTCGTATGCATGACATAGGGTCCTTCCCATTTGGACAGAAGTTTTCCTGAAAAAAACTAAAATGAGAATTGTACAAAAGAACATGCTCACCAACTTTGAATTCCTATTTTTTAATTGTTTTATCATGCCATCTTTTAAACTTTTTCTTTGAACAACTTGGCATTTTCATAAGCTTGGGTTCTCCACTCATCCAGGGAACTAATATCAAATAACCTATTTTCACCTGCAAGTTTAAAATCATAATTGAGTTTCTTAATTTCCCAATGTGCCTTAGGTTCTAATTCTAAAGATAAATGACATGCTTTTCCATAAACCATTTTATACGGAGACATACCCATGGGATTCTTATAAGCAGTTCTATAAGCCCATAGCGCAACATCAAGTTTCTTAGACCAATTCTTTCTAGATCTATTAACGGTCTTTTGCAAGATTAATTTAATTTCTCTATTTATCAATTCAACTTGACCACTTGACCTAGAACAACACCAATAGCATAATCACTAGCATCACACATAATTTCAAAGGGTAGGTTCCAATTAGGTGGTTGCACAATGGGTGCATAAATTAAGGCTTTCTTAAGTATTTCAAAGGCTTCTACACAATCATCATAAAAACGAATGGAACATCCTTTTGCAAAAGATTACTAAGAGGCCTAGAAATTTTGGAGAAGTCTTTAATGAACCTCCCATAGAAACCAGCATGACCAAGGAAACTTCTTATACCTTTGATATCTTTAGGACATGGCATTTTCTCAATTGCATCAACTTTAGCTTTATCTACCTCAATAACTCTTTCAGAAATTTTATGCCCGAGGACTATGCCTTCATTCACCATAAAGTGGCATTTCTCCCAATTCAGGACAAGATTGGTTTTCTTCACATGTCGGCAAAACTCGGTCAAGGTTGCTTAAGCAATCATCAAAAGAGGTTTCGTAAACGGAAAAATCATACATGAATTCCACAACAATCTTTTCACAAAAATCAGAGAATATAGCAGCCATACATCTTGGAAAGGTGGCAGGTGGATTGCATAAACCAAAAGGCATAGGGTTGAAAAAGGCGCAGAAACGGATGGAACTGGGTGCTACCATATTTGTTTTCTTATTTTTTTGCAGAAGCCGAAACGAATACAGAAACCCCAGAAACGAATATGGAAATAGATACTACCGGAAACAAATACGGAGCGAATACAAAGCGGACACGGAAATAGAACTGTAGGTTGACCCGAACTTAAAACCCCATTGAATCATAGAGAAATTCAGAAGAAAAAAACAAATTGATAGAATTGTTAACATGGCTACAAAATAATATGGTCGCGTTGGTAACATAGGGTAGTATTGTAGTAGTACATGGCAATTCTGTATAGGGTCTAGTTGAGTATGTGTGTGGTAGTAAAAGTTGGTACTCAAATGATACATTCTACTCACTGTGTCATTGTGTGTTGTTTGGTAGTTGGGGCACAAAGCAACCATGGGCCTGTAGTAGAAACAGAAATTCCATATTAACGGAAATGAAAAGTTCTGTTTCCACGTGCGTTCCACCGGAAAACACCATTCCGTTTTTGTTTCCGTTTCCGCATAAAAATTTCCATTTCCATTTCCGTTTTGCAAATTTTCGTTTCCATTTTCATATTTCCTATCCCTTTCCATTTTTCCTCCGGAAAAGTAGGCTTTTCACTCCATTTTCATCCCTATACGTCTATAAGACAAAGTTCCATAAGGACAAGTGAAGGTAGTTTTCTCTTGATCTTCTTTTGATACAGGTATTTGAGAAAAACCAGAATATCCATCTAGAAAGAAAAATGCGTATGCTTAGATAATCTTTCTAACATTTGATCAATAAAGGGAAAGGGTTAATGATCTTTTCTAGTAGCTTTGTTTAATTTCCTGAAGTCAATTACCATCCCATAACCAGTTAAAATTCTTGTGGGATAAGTTCAATTTTATCATTAGGAACAATAGTAATGCCTCCTTTCTTAGGAACACAATGAACAGGACTTATATCAGCTATAGGATAAATTATACCTGCCTACAGAAGCTTTAATATTTTAGTTCTTACCACATCTTTCATCTTAGGATTTAAACAGTGTTGATGATCAATGACTGGTTTAGCATCTGGCTCCATATTAATCTTATGCTGGCATAAAGTGGGGTTGATGCCCTTAAGATCATCAAGAGTATATCCAATAGCAGCACGATGCTTCCTCGAAGTTGTAAGTAATCTCTTTTCTTCATGCTCTAAAAGGTGAGCATTGATAATAACAGGATATATCTTCTTTTCATCAAGATAGGCATATTTTAGTGTATCAGGCAGTTGCTTTAATTCAAACAGAGGATCACTTTTATGTGGGAGATGATCTCCAAAAGTTTCAACATGCAAATTCTGCTTAAGGATAGGTGCTTGTTTAAAGAATATCTCATCTATTTCATTTCTTCCATTCATACGCATATCATTTTCATGGTCCAATAAGTATTCCTCTAATTGATCTGTGGAAGGTACGGCAATAGAAGCAAGACCAATAATTTTATCTTTACTAGACAATTCTTTCTCATGTGGTTTTTTACAAAACTTGGAGAAATTAAACTCATGAGATACATCACCAAACTATACTCTAACCTTTTCTTTAACGCAATCAATTTCAGCATTAATAGTACTCAAGAAATGTCTATCGAATATATTTGGTCAAAAAATTATCTCATTGTGATCCAAGTACTAAGAAATCAGTAAGGTATTTGATCTTACCACACAAGACTTCAACATCTCGGACTATCCCAAGTGGTGAAATAGTATCTCTATTTGCAAGCTTAGTAGTAACATCAATATCTTCAATCTCAACAGGCGCAATGTCATTCATAACTTCTTGATAAAGAGAAAACGGAATAGTACTCACACTAGCACCCATATCACATAAACCATGATGGCAATGATCTCCAATTTTAACAGAAACAACAAGCATGCCAACTACAGGTTTATTCTTATCTAACATATCTTGTTCATTTCTAGCAGCTTTAGCAATTTTTCTAGCAGCCTCAGAACAAAAGTAAATAACATGCCCATCAATATTATCAACCAAGAGATCTTTAACAATGGCAATATTAGGTTCCATCAATTCATTCAGAGGGTTTAGGTGTTCTAATATTACTCTTATGAACCACAGTTTTATCTTTAGAATGTTTCTTAATCCTAACAGGGAAAGTAGGTTTCTCAATATAAGAAGTAGGCACAACTAGCAGTAGGCACAACTGGATCAACATTCTAAATGATTGTTTCATCTTTAGCTATAATAGGTTCCTCACAATTTTCTTCAATAGGCGGATGAAATTTAAACCATTTCTCTTTAGGGAGATCAACATGATCAACAAATGATTCACAAAAGGTAGCTACTATTTCAGAGTCAAGTCCATATTTAGTACTAATCTTATGAAAAGCATCTGTTTCCATAACAGATTTAACACAATCAAACTCAAGATTTATACCTGAATAATTACCTTTGTCGATTTCCCAATATTTAGAGTTACGTTTAATTCTTTCCAAAAGACCCCATTTGAATTCAATAGATTTCTTCATAAAGGAACCAGTAGAACATGTACCGAGCATGGATTGATCATTATGAGAAAGCCGAGCATAATTTTTTTGCATATTTATTTCTCTTGAGAGCTCATGATTGGGCATGTATGCATCATATACTTAAGCCTCCCCAAGCTTGAGTCATACTTTCTCCTTCATGAGGCCAAAAATTATATATATAATTCCGAGCACGATGAACCAAATGCATAGGATAAAACTTCTGGCAAAATTTCAGCTTCAACCGGTTCTAGTCCCATGTTCCGGTATCGTCCAATAACCTATACCATGTCAATGCCTTCCCAACTAAAGATCAAGGGAATACCTTCTTCTTAACTTCATCCTCGGATAAACCTGCAGGCTTAAACAATCCACAAATTTCATCTATATAGATTAAGTGCATATCAGGATGTAATGTTCCATCTCCTGCATAAGGATTAGCTAGCAGTTTCTCTAACATACCCGAAGTAATCTCAAAATAAATATTTTAAGTAGGTTCCGTAGGTTGAGGAGCAACTTATATTGCTTCCGGTCAAGGTAAAGTTACCCCAAACAAGGCCCTCAAAGGATTATTTTCCATAGTGACAAGTGACAATAACTTTCAACACGTAATAAAAAATGTTTCTTTACCAAAGGCGCTTCACTCCCTAGCAGCGGTGCCAGAAAAGAGTCTTGATGACCCACAAGTATAGGTGATCGATCATAGTCCTTTCGATAAGTAAGAGTGCCGAACCCAACAAGGAGCAGAAGGAAATGAAAAGTGCTTTTCGGCAAGGTATTTTCTGCAAGCACTTAAAAGTAGCGGTGAAACATAGTTTTGTAGCAAGGTAATTCGTGCAAGTAACAATAGTAAGGTGCAGCAAGGTCGCCCAATCCTTTTCATAGTAAGGACAAGCCGGAACAGTCTCTTATAATAAGCAAAGTGTTCTAGACGACACATGGGAATTATCGTCTAGTCACTTTCATCATGTTTAGTTGATTCGTGTTTGCTACTTCGATAATTTGATATGTGTGTGGACCGGTGCTAGGGTGTTGTTCTTACTTGAACAAGCAACCCTTGTATTAATACCCCCTCTCTCAAGCATCCACAACTACGAAAGAAGAATTAAGATAAATCTAACCATAGCATGGAACATATGGATCCAAATCAGCCCCTTACGGAATAACACATAAACTAGGGTTTAAGCTTATGTCACTCTCGCAACCCATCATCTAATTATTACTCCACAATGCCTTCCCTTAGGCCCAAGTGTGGTGAAGTTCCATGTAGTCGATGTTCACATGACACCACTAAAGGAAGCAACAACATACATATCATCAAAATATCGAACGAATACCAATTTCACATGATTACTTATAACAAGACTTCTCCCATGTCCTCAACAACAAAAGTAACTACTCACAAATCATATCATGTTCAAGATCAGAGGTGTATTGAATATGCTTAAGGATCTAAACATAAAATCTTCCACCAAATAAACCAACTAGCATCAACTATGAGATGTAATCAACAATACTAGCAACCCAAAGGTACCAATCTGAGGTTTTGATACAAAGATTGAATACAAGAGGTGAACTAGGGTTTGAGATCAGATGGTGCTGGTGAATATGTTGATGAAGATTGGTCTTAGCTCCCAAGATGAGAGGATCGTTGATGATGTCGATGGCTTCGATTTCCCCCTCCCAGAGGGAAGTTTCCCCGGCGAAATCGCTTTGTCAGAGAGCAAAAGTGCTCCTTGATACGTCCATTTTGCATCATGTTTTCCTACTATTATTTACAATGTTTTTAATCATTAGAACAATTTGTGATGCAATCCTAATGCCTTTTCTCTGTCAATTTTCAAGATTTACATGGAGAGGGAGATTGCCGGCAGCTGGAATTCTGGACCTAAAAAAGCTACATCAGAGATACCTATTCTGCAGAACTCCAAATGAGCTGAAATTTCACTGAGAATTTTTATGGAATATATTAAAATACTAGGGCAAAGAAGTACCAGAGGGGACCCACCAGCTGCCCACAAGGCACCTGGGCCCGGCCACCCCCTAGGCGCGCCTAGGTACCTTGTGGGGCCACCAGCAGGCCTCTGGCCCCCATCTTTTTCTATTTGAAGGGTTTTGACCTAGAAAAAATTAAGAGAGAACTTTCGAGACGACGCGCTGCCGTCTCGAGGCGGAACCTGGCCAGGAGCACTTTTGCTCACTGGTGGAGCGATTCCGCTGGGGACACTTCCCTCCGGGAGGGGGAAATCCAAGCCATCGTCATCACCAACGACCCTCCCATCGTGGCAGGACCAATCTTCATCAACATCTTCACCAGCACCATCTCATCTCAAACCCTAGTTCATCTCTTGTATCCAATCTTTGTCTCAAAACCTCAAATTGGTACCTATGGGTTGCTAGTAGTGTTGATTACATCTCGTAGTTGATGCTAGTTGGTTTATTTGGAGGAAGGTTATATGTTTAGAACCTTGATGCTATTCAATACCCCTATGATCTTGAACATGAACATGATTTGTGAGTAGTTACTTTTGTTCTTGAGGACATGGGAGAAGTCTTGTTATAAGTAATCATGTGAATTTGGTATCCGTTCGATATTTTGATGATATCTATGTTGTGATTCCCTTAGTGGTGTTATGTGAACGTCGACTACATGACACTTCACCATACTTGGGCCTAAGGGAAGGCATTTTGGAGTAGTAAATAGATGATGGGTTTCTAGAGTGACAGAAGCTTAAACCCTAGTTTATGCGCTATTTCATATGGGGCTAATTTGGATCCATATGTTTCATGCTATGGTTAGATTTATCTTAATTCTTCTTTCCTAGTTGCGGATGCTTGTGCGAGGGGTTAATCATAAGTGGGAGGCTTGTTCAAGTAAGAACAACACCCAAGCGCCGGTCCACCTACATATCAAATTATCAAAGTAGCGAACATGAATCAAATAAACATGATGAAAGTTAATAGATGAATTCCCATGTGTCCTCGAGAACGCTTTGCTTGCTATAAGAGAATGTTCCGGCATGTCCTTTGCTATAAAAAGGATTCGGCTACCTTGCTGCACCTATTGTTACTACTGTTACTTGTTTCTTGTTACAAATTACCTTGCTATCAAATTATCTGTTACCGATAATTTCAGTGCTTGAAGAAAATACCTTGATGAAAACACTCTTACTTATCGAAAGGACTACGATTGATCCCCTATACTTGTGGGTCATCAAGATCCTTTTCTGGCACTGTTGCCAGGGAGTGAAGCACCTTTGGTGAGTGGAATTTGGTAAGGAAATATAGGCGTGTTGGATCAATGAAGAATCACACACGATTTCGGCCAGAGAACTATTTGCGTTAGGCCACCATGCACAAACGTTTCCACATAAAAAATTGTGTGTGATATACATACGAACGGAAAAGTTTCTCTGGGATTCACTGTGTGGGATGTACATACGAACGAAAATGATTGGGCTTGTATAATTGTGTTCGATACCTCACCCGATCGTACACGAGCTCATTTTGCCCCGCGTGTGTGATAGGAGGACCTATCCCCAATGGTTTATGGGTCATGTGGGAAGGACCCCCCCTATCGCACACACTGTTCGGGTGACGGTTTAAAACTCCATCGCGGAAAGGGGTTAAAAACCGTTTGTATAGGACGTCTTTGCACCAGTGGGGTAGGTTTGTAATTTTACTCAAATGTGACATAATCGCCTCTCACCACTACAAAAAAAAGACACATCCGTGACATTTTGGGCCAAACGAATTTTTTTCTGTCATGCTTATGACACTTCTATAATGATAATTGTGACAAAACTCGGTATCATCATAGATGTGGTGGGCTCCTACTTCTATGACAAAAAATCATGACAGAAAATGGGCTTTTCGTCCTGGGCGGGCCAGAGACGCAGCTGGATGACATTCTTTGGGCCGTCCATGCCAGAAAAAACTATGGTAGAAGCAAGGGCGAGGAATATTTTGGGGAGTTCCCGGTTACGATGGGTGGTCGGGGCTGAGCGATGCTTGGAGGTTTGCCCGTTTCTCTCGAACACGTACGTGCATGTGTGCGACGCATTGGGCTCTAACTAAACCCGAGCGAGGCGTTCGCTTACTGAACCTGAGCGATTGCACTGGCTACACGTTACTGAACCCAAGCGATCGATCGATCCCTGGCTGTTAACTGAACCCGATCGAGGGATTCCTTGGCTACTGCTGCTAACTGAACACGATCGAACCTGCTGCCTCTTGATGAACAGTGAGCATTGTTGAGGGTTGGATGAATAGTTCCCGGTGATGGTTGGATGAACAGGACCCCATGGAAGGAGAGGCCGTTGCCGCTGGATGAACAGGACCCCGATCGAGCCGGTTGGGTGTGGATGAACAGGACCCCATGGAGGGCTGGTTGAATAGTAGCCGGTGGAGGCTGGATGAACAGGAGCCCGTGGATGAACAGTAGCTGGTGGAGGCAGGAGGGAGACGTCATGGATGAACAGTCGCAGGTGGAGGCTGGAGGAGGTCGACGGTAGATTAATAGTAGCCCGTGGAGGCTGGAGCGAGGCAGTAGATGGTGGATGAATAGTAACCCATGGAGTCCCGTTTTGCGGTACGCCACACCCCTCCCGATCAACAGGACCCCGTTTCGACCGTAGGAGGTCGAAGAGAAGTCTGTTTCCTCCGTTTTGCGGTACGCCAGACCCCTCCCGATCAACAGGACACTGTTATGACCGTAGGAGGTTGCAGAGAAGTCCATTTCCTCCGTTTTGCGATACGCCAGACCCCTCCCAATGAACAGGATCCAGTATCGACCGTAGGCGGTCCAACAGAAGGCCGTTTCCTCCGTTCTGCGGTACGCCAGGCCTCGTTTCGGCTGTTCTATCCAAGCCGGTTGGCTCCCGATGAATAGGACACATTCCGTTGCCTGCCGATGAACACGACACAGTTTCTCCATTCTGACCCAGCCGGTTGGCTGTCGATGAACAGGACGCCATCACTACTCTCCGCTGCCTCTCCATGTACACGAGCCCTGGCCGTACGTATGTGCGAGTAGGTGTTCGAGACCCCGCCCGTATGTACGTACGTGGCCGTATTTACTTTCTTGCACCCTGGTTGTACGTACGTGTACACGATATAGACGGGACTGTGTGACATGCTACGTTCGTGCCTCTACTCTGACACGTGCCCTTCCTTACTCGGCCATGGTTCATCGCTGCAGCCTGCAGACAGACCGATCGACCAGTATGTACGTACACGTTCGCGACCAGACAAACAACCCTACGTACGGTTCGACCGGGTGGGTCCTAGCTGTAAGGGAGGTAAGGAGGCACTTCCTTGCGTGCGAAGATATAGCTGTTGGGTCCCAGCTGTCAGGGGGAGAATCATTTTTTTTCCCATAATATGGATGCACTTCCTTGCGTGCGAAGATGTAGCTGGTGGGTCCCAGCTGTCAGGGGGATTTTTTTTTCGTGAATACGGTGGCCCATCCGGTGGGTCCCTGCTGTCAGGCGGAGGAATCATTATTTTGTGCGTAATAAGGAGGCACTTCCTTGCTGCAGCCATGGACCCAGCTGTCAGCCTCTCCACGTATAGTACTCTTCCTATGGAAGTCATTCCTTGACCACATTGACCACGCCGCACCAAGAGCACCAAGGCGGTGGACGACGATGAGGCCTAGGAAGGGGACGACGCGGAGCCGGGGAAGACGCGGCAGTGGATGCCCACACGGAGAGGAGTACGAGGGTTGACTGGTTCGGCAGCGGTGTGAGGCTGCCATTGCCGCAGAATAATAGGGGTTGTGGGTGAGTAGAGGGATGGCCTGGCCAGAGGTTGGAGTAGGGTGGGGCGGTCAGGCCTGCGCGGCAGCAGAGGCAGGAGCAGGCGGCACGACCGGCACTGGTTTGGGCGGCTGGAGCACGAAGACCAGAGGTTGAAGAAGCACTACGGCCGTTAGATGGACATCGTATGGTCACTGGAGCTAGAATCGGTCATATTGAGTATGTTGACAAAGCCCTCCGTCCGTGTCAACTTAGTAGGCCCACAAGTCAGCCTCCCACTATGGGGGGTCCCAGCTAGCAGGGGGAGTATTCATTTTTTTGTGCGTAATAAGGAGGCACTTCCTTGCATGCGAAGATATAGCTGGTGGGTCCGAGCTGTCAGCCGAGGGAATGTTTTTTTCACGAAATACAGAGGCCCTTCCGGTGGGTCCCAGCTGTCAGGTGCAAGAATCATTATTTTGCCTGTAATAAGGAGGCATTTCCTTGAGTGCGGCCATGGACCCAGCTGTCAACCTCTCCATGTACAGTCCACATCTCATGGATGTCTTTCGTTGACCACGTTGACCACGCCGCGCCGAGAGCACCAGGGCGGTGGACGAGGGCGAGACCTAGGAAGGGAATGACACAGAGCCAGGGAAGACTCGGTGAAAGGAAATATGCCCTAGAGGCAATAATAAAGTTGTTATTTATATTTCCTTATATCATGATAAATGTTTATTATTCATGCTAGAATTGTATTAACCGGAAACTTAGTACATGTGTGAATACATAGACAAACAGAGTGTCACTAGTACGCCTCTACTTGACTAGCTCGTTAATTAAAGATGGTTAAGTTTCCTAGCAAGAGACATGAGTTGTCATTTGATGAACGGGATCACATCATTAGAGAATGATGTGATTGACATGACCCATCCGTTAGCTTAGCACTATGATCGTTTAGTTTGTTGCTATTGCTTTCTTCATGACTTATACATGTTCCTATGACCATGAGATTATGCAACTCCCGAATACCGGATGAACACTTTGTGTGCTATCAAATGTCACAACGTAACTGGGTGATTATAAATATGCTCTACAGGTGTCTCCGATGGTGTTTGTTGAGTTGGCATAGATCGAGATTAGGATTTGTCACTCCGATTGTCGGAGAGGTATCTCTGGGCCCTCTCGGTAATGCACATCACTATAAGCCTTGCAAGCAATGTGACTAATGAGTTAGTTGCGGGATGTTGCATTACGGAACAAGTAAAGAGACTTTCCGGTAACGAGATTGAACTAGGTATTGAGATACCGACGATCGAATCTCGGGCAAGTAACATACCGATGACAAAGGGAACAACATATGTAGTTATGCGGTTTGACCGATAAAGATCTTCGTAGAATATGTGGGAGCCAATATGAGCATCCAGGTTCCGCTATTGTTTATTGACTGGAGATGAGTCTTGGTCATGTCTACATAGTTCTCGAACCCGTAAGGTCCCCACGCTTAACGTTCGATGACGATCGGTATTATGAGTTTATGTGTTTTGATATACCGAAGGTAGTTCGGAGTCCTGGATGTGATCACTGACATGACGAGGAGTCTCAAAATGGTCGAGACATAAAGATCGATATATTGGAAGGCTATGTTTGGACACCGGAATGGTTCCGGATGAGTTCGGGCATTTTCCGGAGTACCGGGAGGTTACCGGAACCCCCCGGGAAGTCAATGGGCCTTTTTGGGCCTTAGTGGAAGAGAGGAGGAGGCGGCCAGGTGGAGGGCGCCCCCCCCCCCCCCCAAGCCCAATCCGAATTGGGGTGGGGGGCCGGCCCCCCCTTTCCTTCTCCCTCTCTCCCTCTTCCTTCTTCTCCTACTCCAACAAGGGAAGGGGGGAAACCTACTCCTACTGGGAGTAGGACTCCCCCCCTTGGGCGCGCCATAGAGAGTGCCGGCCCTCCCCTCCTCCACTCCTTTATATACGGGAGAGGGGACACCCCATAGACACACAAGTTGACAGTTGTCTTAGCCGTGTGTGGTGCCCCCTCCACAGATTTCCACCTCGGTCATATCGTTGTAGTGCTTAGGCGAAGCCCTGTGTCGGTAACTTCATCATCACCGTCATCACGCCGTCGTGCTGACAAAACTCTCCCTCGGCCTCAGCTGGATCAAGAGTACGAGGGACGTCACCAAACTGAACATGTGCAGATCACGGAGGTGCCGTGCGTTCGGTACTTGATCGGTTGGATTGCGAAGACGTTCGACTACGTCAACCGCGTTACTTAATGTTCCGCTTTCGGTCTACGAGGGTACGTGGACACACTCTCCCACTCGTTGCTATGCATCACATAGATAGATCTTGCGTGATCGTAGGTAAATTTTTTGAAATACTGCGTTCCCAACAGTGGCATCCGAGCCTGGTCTATGCGTAGATGTTATATGCATGAGTAGAACACAAAGAGTTGTGGGCGATAATAGTCATACTGCTTACCAGCATGTCATGCTTTGATTCGGCGGTATTGTTGGATGAAGCGGCTCAGACCGACATTACGCATAGGCTTACGCGAGACTAGTTCTACCGACGTGCTTCGCACACAGGTGGCTAGTGGGTGTCAGTTTCTCCAACTTTAGTTGAATCAAGTGTGACTACGCCCAGTCCTTGTTTAAGGTTAAAACAGCACACTTGACGAAAAATCGTTGTGGTTTTGATGCGTAGGTAAGAACGGTTCTTGCTCAGCCTGTAGCAGCCACGTAAAACTTGCAACAACAAAGTAGAGGACGTCTAACTTGTTTTTGCAGGGCATGTTGTGATGTGATATGGTCAAGACATGATGCTATATTTTATTGTATGAGATGATCATGTCTTGTAACAGAGTTATCGGCAACTGGCAGGAGCCATATGGTTGTTGCTTTATTGCATGCAATGCAATCGCCATGTAATTGTCACTAAGCGGTAGTGATAGTCGTAGAAGCAATAGTTGGCGAGACGACTATGATGCTACGATGGAGATCAAGGTGTCGCCCCGGTGACGATGGTGATCATGACGGTGCTTTGGAGATGGAGATCAAAGGCACAAGATGATGATGGCCATATCATATCACTTATATTGATTGCATGTGATGTTTATCCTTTATGCATCTTATTTTGCTTAGTTCGACGGTAGCATTATAAGATGATCTCTCACTAAATTTCAAGGTACAAGTGTTCTCCTTGAGTATGCACCGTTGCGAAAGTTCGTCGTGCCGAGACACCACGTGATGATCGGGTGTGATATGCTCTACGTTCACATACAACGGGTGCAAGCCAGTTTTGCACACGCAGAATACTCGGGTTAAACTTGACGAGCCTAGCATATGCAGATATGGCCTCGGAACACTGAGACCGAAAGGTCGAGCGTGAATCATATAGTAGATATGATCAACATAGTGATGTTCACCATTGAAAACTACTCCATCTCACGTGATGATCGGACATGGTTTAGTTGATTTGGATCACGTGATCACTTAGATGATTAGAGGGATGTCTATCTAAGTGGGAGTTCTTAAGTAATATGATTAATTGAACTTTAATTTATCATGAACTTAGTACCTGATAGTATTTTGCATGTCTATGTTGTTGTAGATCAATGGCCCGTGCTACTGTTCCTTTGAATTTTAATGCGTTCCTAGAGAAAGCTAAGTTGAAAGATGATGGTAGCAACTACACGGACTGGGTCCGTAACTTGAGGATTATCCTCATTGCTGCATAGAAGAATTACGTCCTGGAAGCACCGCTAGGTGCAAGACTGCTGCAGGAGCAACGCCGGACGTTGTGAACGCCTGGCAGAGCAAAGCTGATGACTACTCGATAGTTCAGTGTGCCATGCTTTACGGCTTAGAACCAGGACTTCAACGACGTTTTGAACATCATGGAGCATATGAGATGTTCCAGGAGTTGAAGTTAATATTTCAAGAAAATGCCCGGATTGAGAGATATGAAGTCTCCAATAAGTTCTATAGCTGCAAAATGGAGGAGAACAGTTCTGTCAGTGAACATATACTCAAAATGTCTGGGTATCATAATCACTTGACTCAGCTGGGAGTTAATCTTCCGGTTGATAGTGTCATTGACAGAGTTCTTCAATCATTGCCACCAAGCTACAAAAGCTTCGTGATGAACTATAATATGCAAGGGATGGATAAGACAATTCCCGAGCTCTTCGTAATGCTAAAGGCTGCGGAGGTAGAAATCAAGAAGGAGCATCAAGTGTTGATGGTCAACAGGACCACCAGTTTCAAGAAAAAGGGTAAAGGGAAGAAGGGGAACTTCAAGAAGAATGGCAAGCAAGTTGCTTCTCAAGTGAAGAAGCCCAAGTCTAGACCTAAGCCTGAGACTGAGACTGAGTGCTTCTACTGCAAAGGGACTGGTCATTGGAAGCGGAATTGCCCCAAGTATTTGGCGGATAAGAAGGATGGCAAGGTGAACAAAGGTATATGTGATATACATGTTATTGATGTGTACCTTACTAATGCTCGCAGTAGTACCTGGGTATTTTATACTGGTTCTATTGCTAATATTTGCAACTCGAAACCGGGACTACAGATTAAGCAAAGATTGGCTAAGGACGAGGTGACGATGCGCGTGGGAAATGGTTCCAAAGTCGATGTGATCGCCGTCAGCACGCTACCTCTACATCTACCTTCGGGATTAGTTTTAGACCTGAATAATTTGTATTTGGTGCCAGCGTTAAGCATGAACATTATATCTGGATCTTGTTTGATGCGAGATGGTTATTCATTTAAATCTGAGAATAATGGTTGTTCTATTTATATGAGTAATATCTTTTATGGTCATGAACCCTTGAAGAGTGGTCTATTTTTGTTGAATCTCGATAGTAGTGACATACATATTCATAATATTGAAGCCAAAAGATGCAGAGTTGATAATGATAGTGCAACTTATTTGTGGCACTGCCGTTTAGGTCATATTGGTGTAAAGCGCATGAAGAAAATCCATTCTGATGAACTTTTGGAATCACTTGATTATGAATCACTTGGTACTTGCGAACCATGCCTCATGGGCAAGATGACTAAAACTCCGTTCTCCGGAACAATGGAGCGAGCAACAGATTTGTTGGAAATCCTACATATTGATGTATGTGTTCCAATGAATATTGAGGCTCACGGTGGGTATTGTTATTTTTTGACCTTCATAGATGATTTGAGCAGATATGGGTATATCTACTTGATGAAACATAAGTCTACAACATTTGAAAAGTTCAAAGAATTTCAAAGTGAAGTGGAAAATCATCGTAACAAGAAAATAAAGTTTCTGCGATCCGATCGTGGAGGAGAATATTTGAGTTACGAGTTTGGTCTTCATTTGAAACAATGCGGAATAGTTTCGCAACTCACGCCACCCAGAACACCACAGCGTAATGGTGTGTCCGAACGTCGTAACCGCACTTTATTAGATATGGTGCGATCTATGATGTCTCTTACTGATTTACCGCTATCGTTTTGGCGTTATGCTTTAGAGATGACTGCATTCATGTTAAATAGGGCACCATCTAAATCCGTTGAGACGACACCTTATGAACTGTGGTTTGGCAAGAAACCCAAGTTGTCGTTTCTTAAAGTTTGGGGCTGCGATGCTTATGTGAAAAAGCTTCAACCTGATAAGCTCGAACCCAAATCAGAGAAATGTGTCTTCATAGGATACCCAAAGGAGACTGTTGGGTACACCTTCTATCATAGATCCGAAGGCAAGATATTCGTTGCTAAGAATGGATCCTTTCTAGAGAAGGAGTTTCTCTCGAAAGAAGTGAGTGGGAGGAAAGTAGAACTTGTTGAGGTAACTGTACCTGCTCCCTTATTGGAAAATAGTTCATCACAGAAATAAGTTCCTGTGACTCCTACACCAATTAATGAGGAAGCTAATGATGATGATCATGTAACTTCAGATCAAGTTACTACCGAACCTCGTAGGTCAACCAGAGTAAGATCCGCACCAGAGTGGTACGGTAATCCTGTTCTGGAGGTCAGGTTACTTGACCATGACGAACCTACAAACTATGAGGAAGCGATGATGAGCCCAGATTCCGCGAAATGGCTTGAGGCCATGAAATCTGAGATGGGATCCATGTATGAGAACAAAGTGTGGACTTTGGTTGACTTGCCCGATGATCGGCAAGCCATAGAGAATAAATGGATCTTCAAGAAGAAGACTGACGTTGACAGTAATGTTACTGTCTACAAAGCTGGACTTATTGCGAAAGGTTTTCGACAAGTTCAAGGAGTTGACTACGATGAGACCTTCTCACCCGTAGCGATGCTTAACTCTGTCCGAATCATGTTAGCAATTGCCGCATTTTATGATTATGAAATTTGGCAAATGGATGTAAAGACTGCATTCCTAAATGGATTTCTGGAAGAAGAGTTGTATATGATGCAACCCGAAGGTTTTGTCGATCCAAAGGATGCTAACAAAGTGTGCAAACTGCAGCGATCCATTTATGGACTGGTGCAAGCATCTCGGAGTTGGAATAAACATTTTGATAGTGTGATCAAAGCATATGGATTTATACAGACTTTTGGAGAAGCCTGTATTTACAAGAAAGTGAGTGGGAGCTCTATAGCATTTCTAATATTATATGTGGATGACATATTGTTGATTGGAAATGATATAGAATTTCTGAATAGCATAAAAGGATACTTGAACAAGAGTTTTTCAATGAAAGACCTTGGTGAAGCTGCTTATATATTGGGCATCAAGATCTATAGAGATAGATCAAGACTCTTAATTGGACTTTCACAAAGCACATACCTTGATAAAGTTTTGAAGAAGTTCAAAATGGATCAAGCAAAGAAAGGGTTCTTGCCTGTGTTACAAGGTGTGAAGTTGAGTCAGACTCAATGCCTGACCACTGCAGAAGATAGAGAGAAAATGAAAGTCATTCCCTATGCTTCAGCCATAGGTTCTATCATGTATGCAATGCCATGTACCAGACCTGATGTGTGCCTTGCTATTAGTTTAGCAGGGAGGTACCAAAGTAATCCAGGAGTGGATCACTGGACAGCGGTCAAAAACATCCTGAAATACCTAAAAAGGACTAAGGATATGTTTCTCGTTTATGGAGGTGACAAAGAGCTCGTCGTAAATGGTTACGTCGATGCAAGCTTTGACACTGATCCGGATGACTCTAAGTCACAAACCGGATACGTATTTATATTGAACGGTGGAGCTGTCAGTTGGTGCAGTTCTAAGCAAAGTGTTGTGGCAGGATCTACGCGTGAAGCGGAGTACATAGCTGCTTCGGAAGCAGCAAATGAAGGAGTCTGGATGAAGGAGTTCATATCCGATCTAGGTGTCATACCTAGTGCATCGGGTCCAATGAAAATCTTTTGTGACAATACTGGAGCAATTGCCTTGGCAAAAGAGTCCAGATTTCACAAGAGAACCAAACACATCAAGAGACGCTTCAATTCCATCCGCGATCAAGTCAAGGAGGAAGACATAGAGATTTGCAAGATACATACGAATCTGAATGTTGCAGACCCGTTGACTAAGCCTCTCTCACGAGCAAAACATGATCTGCACCAAGACTCCATGGGTGTTAGAATCATTACTGTGTAATCTAGATTATTGACTCTAGTGCAAGTGGGAGACTGAAAGGAAATATGCCCTAGAGGCAATAATAAAGTTGTTATTTATATTTCCTTATATCATGATAAATGTTTATTATTCATGCTAGAATTGTATTAACCGGAAACTTAGTACATGTGTGAATTCATAGACAAACAGAGTGTCACTAGTATGCCTCTACTTGTCTAGCTCCTTAATCAAAGATGGTTAAGTTTCCTAGCCATAGACATGAGTTGTCATTTGATGAACGGGATCACATCATTAGAGAATGATGTGATTGACATGACCCATCCGTTAGCTTAGCACTATGATCGTTTAGTTTGTTGCTATTGCTTTCTTCATGACTTATACATGTTCCTATGACTATGAGATTATGCAACTCCCGAATACTGGAGGAACACATTGTGTGATATCAAACATCACAACGTAACTGGGTGATTATAAAGATGCTCTACAGGTGTCTCCGATGGTGTTTGTTGAGTTGGCATAGATCAAGATTAGGATTGGTCACTCCGATTGTCGGAGAGGTATCTCTGGGCCCTCTCGGTAATGCACATCACTATAAGCCTTGCAAGTAATGTGACTAATGAGTTAGTTGCGGGATGTTGCATTACAGAACGAGTAAAGATACTTGCCGGTAACGAGATTGAACTAGGTATTGAGATACCGACGATCGAATCTCGGGCAAGTAACATACCGATGACAAAGGGAACAACATATGTAGTTATGCGGTTTGACCGATAAAGATCTTCGTAGAATATGTGGGAGCCAATATGAGCATCCCGGTTCTCGAACCCATAGGGTCCGCACGCTTAATGTTCGATGATGATCGGTATTATGAGTTTATGTGTTTTGATGTACCAAAGATAGTTCGGAGTCCCGGATGTGATCACGGCCATGACGAGGAGTCTCGAAATGATCGAGACATAAAGATCGATATATTAGAAGGCTATGTTTGGACACCGGAATGGTTCCGGATGAGTTCGGGCATTTTTCGGAGTACCGGGAGGTTACCGGAACCCCCCGGGGAGTCAATGGGCCTTATTGGGCCTTAGTGGAAGAGAGGAAGAGGCGGCCAGGTGGAGGGCGCGCCCCCCCAAGCCCAATCCAAATTGGGGTGGGGGGCCGGCCCCCCTTTCCTTCTCCCTCTCTCCCTCTTCCTTCTTCTCCTACTCCAACTAGGGAAGGGGGGAAACCTACTCCTACTGGGAGTAGGACTCCCCCCCTTGGGCGCGCCATAGAGAGGGTTGGCCCTCCCCTCCTCCACTCCTTTATATACGGGGGAGGGGGGCACCCCATAGACACACAAGTTGACAGTTGTCTTAGCCATGTGCGGTGCCCCCCTCCACAGATTTCCACCTCGGTCATATCGTTGTAGTGCTTAGGCGAAGCCCTGCGTCGGTAACTTCATCATCACCGTCATCACGCCGTCGTGCTGACGAAACTCTCCCTCGGCCTCAGCTGGATCAAGAGTACGAGGGACGTCACCAAGCTGAACGTGTGCAGATCGCGGAGGTGCCGTGCATTCGGTACTTGATCGGTTGGATCGCGAAGACGTTCGACTACATCAACCGCATTACTTAACGCTTCCGCTTTCGGTCTACGAGGGTACGTGGACACACTCTCCCGCTCGTTGCTATGCATCACATAGATAGAACTTGCGTGATCGTAGGTAAAAATTTTATAATATTGCGTTCCCAACACTCGGCAGTTGTTTCCCATGCGGAGGGAAGTACGAGGGTTTACTGGTTCGTCTGCCAGCGTCGGAGAATAACAGCAGGTGTGGGTGAGTAGAGGGATGGCTAGGCCAGCGATGGGAGTACAGTGGGGCGGTGAGGCCTGCGCGGCAGCATAGCCGGCCATGGGAGGAGGGAGCAGGCAGTCCCGCCGGCGCTTGTTTGAGCGGCTGGAGCAGTAAGAGCAGAGATTGAAGAAGCACGACGGCCGTTGGATGGACATCTAATAGTCACTGCTCTCGTGTGTTGACTAACTTGACACAGCGTTGCGTGTGCGTCAACCTCTTTTTTTAGGAAAGCGTACGCGTCAACCAATAGTAGGCGCACAAGCCAGCCTCAAATGTGTGGAAAACAGCATACATCCCATCTGCCATTATTTCTAATAATTTATAGCTCATTTGCTAATTCTTAAGAATTTTTTTGGAGCCCATATTATTTTTGTTAGCATTACAGCCCATATTGTGGCCACGGTTAAAAATTATACGAAATTTTGCATATTTCTGTGCAGTCAACTGTTTTTAATCCCGAAATTTCGAGTCACATTCAAACTAATTTGAAAAATAAATTTATATAAATATAAAATCGAAATAATTGTCCACACATAAAAATCAATGGAATTTAAAATCTTGAAATGAAAAAAAATTGAAACTAATTCCCGGTTTGATGTGTTTTAAAAATGTATAGCCCATTTCTCATTACTGATATCCCATTTTCTCGGCAAGCCGAATGAAACTCTCCTCGTCTTTAAAGATTTGCAACCCAGCAGGGCTGACAAAGCAAGTAGGCCTCGGTTGGGTATTTCTTTAAAAAAAGTAGAACTGGGCTAGCCATTTTCAGCAAGAAAAAAACACAACTAGGCTCATGATGTGGTAAACATTAATTAAACCCTGGCTAGACGGGCCACAGCCCCCGCACAGCCCCATTGTTACCCTGATCCATCTCTAAAACTAGTATAAATAACAACTGCTTGTTCCTAAAAAAAACAAATAACAACTGCGCGACCTGCTGGGTCACTGGTGTCAGCCACTCATTGTGTAATTCTCTCATTTATTGACTACGTTGACAATGGCTTGGGCCCCAGATATCCAACCATTAGGAGGAACCATTTTTTGGGCTTGTAATAATGATGCACTTGCTTGCGTACTGCCATGACCCTGGTGGGTCCCTACTGTCATCCTCTCCATGTACAGTCATCTCCTTGTTCCTCTCGGTTGTTGACGACGTTGACAACGCAAGAGGGCGGCGCACTGCGCACGGTGAGCGAACCAAGGCGGAGGACGATGGTGATGCCTCGGACGGAATGAACAAGAGTACGAGAGTTGACTGGTTCGGGTGCGGGTGCGTGTTGGGGCTGATGTCGCCGGAGAATAACAGGACATCTGGGGGAATAGAGGGAGGGACTGGCCAACGTTGGAGGGTACGATAGGGCGGCGGAGGCGCAGCCAGCCATGGGAGGCGGGAGCAGGCAGAACCGATGGGGTGGTTTGGTTTGGGCGGCTGGACGAAGAAGACAAGAGATAGAAGATACACGACAGATGTTGGATGCCAATCCAACGGCTGGTAGGCAGAATCGTTTGTTGACTAGCTAGTAAGTCGACACCACCTTGGATAGGCTTTTTCCTCGTGGGTCCCAAATGTCAGAATCCAAATCTGTCACGGTCATGCAGCCTTTCTTATGAAAATTTACAGCCCATTTGGTGTGCTAGTTCAAAATAAGTTTGTGGGTGCTGGTGGGGGCTAATCACTTGGGTTCTATAATGCACAGTGAGCTCAAGCAGCCGGCGAGAGTGATGTTATTTACCATGGTTGGGATTTGTTACAATATTTCACTCTTAATTAAACAAATGGCAAGCCATTTGCCTTTTTTCAAAGAAAATATGACAGTCACAGCTGAGTTGAAAAGGGCAACAACATCTAACTCCAGCTTACAAACTGTACAAAAGCATGAGGGTTAATTGTTCATCAGGTTTAGACAAAACCCAGATTGAAAAGGGCAACAACATCTAACTCCAGCACTGTTTTCGGCAGTCACAATCAAAAGGATCGGTCAGGTCCATAGAATGAACATCTTGGGTCCTAAAATTTACTAGATTATGACCACAAGATGTTGTAAATAGAAGCCCGGCATGTTCAGAAGCTCTTTTGTCCACCTGAAACTCCTTTTTTTGCTCTTCGACATACCCATCCGTCAAAACCATGCTGCTGATAAACTTAAGCCTGATGGACAATAGTAACCTCGCATTTAGCAGGAAGAATGTGACAAATCTATTGTTTGCATGGTTGGCTACATATCGTTCCAGCGTTATTCTCTTCAATCGAATGTCATGAGAAGTGAGAAAATCCTGGTGCTTACGAATCCACCGATTGGTTATAACTTTCTTACCCTGTCCTGTTGCCTAAATAGACATGAAGATTGAAAACAGTTAAGGTCTAAAAAATGAAGGTCGAAAGAGCAACAGCTGAACGGTTAATTCTAGTACACTATATGCGGGCTTCCAATGTGCGTGAAATTATCACCTTTATATACAACTTCTCCAGACATGGAAAGCATTGCAGGAAGCCAATAATCTTGTTCAGATCAAAACTATTCATTTGGATATATAAGATCTTGACAGAATCCAGCACCATTCATAGGCTATCCATGGAGAAACTCTTCATTGAGCGTAGAACATAATTTTAGTACAAAATGTGTACTCCAAGATGATATATAACTTATGCGCAAAAATTTAAAATGCAGCTTATGGTTACAAGTGTAGATGTTAATATATAGTACCTGAAGAACTGTGGAGCCAAACACCATCTTGAAATGAGCACAAAGATCATGTATTACACCGAAGGTCTCCAGTTTAGGTGCAGAGACGATGGTTAATTGCGACGATGAATAACTAGATTCAAGGATCAACCTTTGAAGTGAAGGGGCATCTTGGATGATGAGCTGCCTTCCGTCAAAAGAAATTCCAATTCTTACAAGGTTAGGCGACTTTATTTGGAGACAACCGATTCTAACTGTGAAAACAAGCACCAAGCACTCCAGGGCAGGGCAACTAGAGTGGATGATGAAGTGCAATGAGGCCTCCGATATACGAACCCGCACAAGTGAAAGTTTTTTGAGAAATGCGAGTCGAAGGTTTAGTACCAGATTGTCTGGTAGGTAGCACAGCGCAAAGGTGCCGGTGTGGAGAGAGGAGGAAAACCGCGAGATGGACATCAGTGCTGAGGGCACAAGTACATGGCGTTCGGTATCTGGTAGGAGATTTCCTGGGGAATAGTAGAACTCAAGCAGCTCTAGTTCTATGAATTCAGGGGATTTCAGCCAGGCGTCCACCGTGCAGGGCATGGTATGCTCGCTCAGGTAGCATGATGGGATGCAGAGGCTTTGAACGGAGCCCTGGTGGGCGGAGATGATGGCTCTAGGGAGTTCAAAATCATTAAAGAGAGAGAGCTGATGACAGTCGAGATTAAGGGGCACGGCGCGCCATAGAGGGCACCACCGAATTGAGAGGACTTGGGTGCGGCAGCAATCCTTGGTGGGGAGAAGCGAGATGATCTCCCCAAGGATGGCGTCCGGGAGATCGCTGATGTAGTCCACCCGAGATTCTACGGGTTCCTGGGATCCGGTGGGGGCGGGCTCACCGCTTCTCCCCGCGCTGCCGGGTGAGGGATCTACAACAGGCGTCGCCGCTGGCGGGAGCCTCATCTTCTTGGCGCTGGGGTCAGCCGAATCCATTTTCCTCGAGGGTGTCGCGTCGAGCTCACAGATTTGAGCAGAGTAACAAATGACGAGCCTAGTTGTAGTGCGAGTGAAGAAGAAGGGGAGCTGGGGTTTTTCTGTAGTAGTGAGGAAGAAGGGGAGCTGGGGTCTTCTGTAGGAGTGAGGTGAGGAATTTGGGGGTATGAGTGGAGCGAGCTGACGTGAGGTGGGTGGGAGTGAGGAGGAAGGAGAGAACCCAGGTTTTTTGGGGGGCGGTGTGCTGGATAGCGCCTCTCATTAAGTAAATATATGGGCTTTCGAATTGATTTTATTATTTACTAGGGTGGATGGGCTGTTTTGTCTTTGGGCCAGAGAAACAATTACTACTAGTACAGTGGAGACACTCTACAGCTACCCAGAAAAACAATTACTACTAGTACAGTGGATACACTACCGCTTCTAGCTCCTCCGAGGTCATCAAAATGTCTCCCTCTACTGAATGCCATTTTACTTTTGTTCACCGACATGAGGGCCATGCAGCACGTGGGCCCAAATGCCATCCACCAAATTAGAAGGTAGTATGCAGGCGGAGAGTCACCCCGGTCGTAGCGTGGCAGTAACGAGCCGTCATATCACAAAACCCCACCTCCCCGCAGTCTAAGTTTGACGGACGAAGCAACCATCATTTGACTCTTCGCTGAATCCCCTTCTCCCTCACCGTCTTCAAGAAAGCCAACACTCGCATCTGCCACTGTTCTTCTCTCCCAACGAAGGGAAGGTAAGCGGATCCGTGATGTTGCTATATTTTCATTCAGAAAAAAAAAGTTTTGCAAAGCAGTAACATATCCTCACTCTCTTTTTTGTTTCATTGTCATTGCGATTGTATTTTCCTTTCAGTGGTCTCCTAGTATTCGTCAGTTTCATGATGGACCAAGGAGAACTAGGCAAAGATCTACCGATGTTGGAGCAGACGCGGGAGGCTGATCCCCACGAGACAGAGAGCTCCAAGAAGATGGAGGCAGCCACCAAGCCGACCCCAGATATGCTCACAAAAACTACTGAGATGGTTAACGCCCCGTTTGAGGTTATAGCCCCCGTGGCCCTGCAGGAGCAGTTTCCCCCCTTCGAGGATGTGTCCCCCCCCCCTGCTGAGCTGCCCAAGGTGATTTTCTTCTTTGCCGATCTCGATTGTGGTTTTTCATCTAAGTATGTGGTGATAAATAATGCAAAATTTTATTAGCTTCGATGCCATGCTACCTTCCCTGTCATGCATACTTTTGACTCTACATAGTGGTTTAAATAACTTGTGTTTCTTATATTGGGAAGTAATTCAGAATTTGTTTCTATTTCAATTAGAGCCCTGATGCAGACAAGGATTGTGTGGTTATACATGTCACTCGCTATGAGGCGGATGACCTGAATATACGCACTGGGAAAATAGAGTTCTTATGCTGTTGGATCCTGGAAGCCATTTGCACTTATACCAATGTCGAGATGTATTCCAGCCTCACTGTTGTCAGGCATGTTATCCAGGGTGTACTGAAGCACAAGAAGTTCAAAGCTACTCCTTCATTTGTGAGGCATACTGCTCTTGTCAAGCTTACGCAGGAAGATGACATGGCATGCCTCCACAAACAAGTTTATGAGTGGCAAGGCCACAAGGTTATCTTCAGGAAGGTTCACACGATTGAGCTGCTACCGGACGTCCTCGATGGTGTTCATGGCAAGGTCCGTCTTGTGTCCATCCCAAATTAGATCGAGGCATGAAATAGTTGCCCCAGCTAGTGTTTAATAGTAGTTTGGATTGTGTCTAATTATCCGAACCTTGCCTATTATCGAGCCCTCTGGTGCTAGTACTCTGTTTGAATCCGTCTATGGGAACTGCTGCTACTTTTGTGTGCCCGTGAATCATGTGAGAACCATCCTAATTGTTGCCGAAACAGATGCGTCCTCACTAGTTTTTTCATGTAATATGGCATGGTAAGAGATAAGTTGTCACGGTTTATCATACGAGCAGTGTGTGTTTGATGAAATAGAGTACTCGTTCAAGAACTGGGCGCCGACATATACATAGGGTACGTAAGGCTGGTTAAGTACTTGTAAACACTGTTGGTGCTATCCCACTTGTAAGCAGCTGTGCAAAACACGGCACATTGGCTCACCTCGTTTCAACACTAGAAAAGTCAGCTATCGACCAGCTAACAATCAATAATCTGCTGTCTGACATATAAGCAACTATGTATCTTGTTATAGTGGTTCATGCAGTTAACTGAGGACACAATGTAAATTCCAAACGTTCACACGCTAGTCCAGCGTTCATGTGGAACATTCACATTAAACTCGGCTTCATAAAATACTTGAAAAGCATAAGTTAAGCAATTTTATACATCTCAATGATTCATAGAACATAACAAACATATACTAGTTCACAGCAAAAGACAAAGTTGTGAGAAGATTTACAAATCAGGAAAAATCAAGCAAAGCTTCTCTGAGCAAAGGGCCTCCCTAGGCAGGCTTTAATTTCCTGGAGTTCACTCTGGTTTTTCTTGTTGCCACCATCCAGGGTTAGGTTCTCTCATTCCAGAATAACCAATTATAATTGTGTTCTCAGTTGGAATGCTGAACTGAACCATGTAGTGTACTGACCATCTGAACTTCTTGTGCAGTTCCACTAAATTTAAGCACCGCTATTTGCAGAAATAAGCAGACAACAATGCCTCTTGTCCGCGCACCTGTCCCAAAAACCTCCGTGCAGCCGTGCCAGCTAGTCCTCGGTCCATGGATGAACTGGGAGAAAGTGCATTCCCGACTAGGATGCAGTTGTTTTCGCGCGTCCCTGCACTACAATCTAGAAGTAAAACGTACGAATCAGCTTCTTTTAGATTGCGTTGGTCATTCTACCTAGTTACTACCAATGTAGGAATACCTGGAAGACGGGTGGTTAGACGACGGTAGCTAGGAATAGCCATCACATTTTTTGCAGTTCTTCTAAAATGAGGTGTGTACTTTTGATTGCGCAGATAGAAACGATATGGAGACAGACATCCCTGTTTGTGCAAATATGAAATACGGTTATTTAAACAGTGACAGTTATTTACAGTGGCATATGATTAACAACAGCATCTATTGTGTTATAATTGACACTACATTGATAGTATGAAAGTGCCCTTAAGTAAGTAGCATCACATCACATCAACACTGCCACTAGATTAACATGCAGAACAATAGCATTAGTATTACTCTCATGAGAGTAGCACATGGTTAGTAAATGTGCAATCAAATTTGTGCAGTTCCACTGGGATGAAGCAATGTTAGCGGTGTAAGATCTAAGTGTAACTACAAAAACACAATTCATGGGAAATAAAGCAAGACGGAAGCACTTCTTAAAATGGTGGTGGCATTGCTTCAATTTATCGACGGCACTAGACCATTACTTAATAGTGACATTAGGTGGCATTGCTTCAATTTATCGATGGCACTAGACCATTACTTAATAGTGACATTAGGTGGCATTGCTTAATGCTTCATGTGATTTTACATTAACGGTAGCGATATGGGCGTAGGGACAGCAGGGGCATAAAGTGGTGAGGCAGATGTGGTTGCCGAGAGTGGCAAACACTCTGGCAGCATGTCTGCATTTGTCCCATTTTTTATCTCCTCGGCGACATTTTCCTATGTGAGCACAGGAAATCTAGACCTGCTCGTTCTCATTTGCGTTGTCCCCAAACACCCCTCACTTTCTTTCCTTTTTCGACCAAGAGACAGGTCCAGTTCCCCCCACCCTTCACCATCCACCACACTTTCTTCGCCTTTTCAGCCAAGAGACTGGTTGGATAGCCAGTATCTACTACTTTCCCCCATTTCCTCTTAGAACTAAATCCTAGATTCATGCTACAGCTTTCCTACTTTCTTCCCTGTTTGAACCAACTCTTATATTTGACTGTATGAACTAGCTTTAGCTCTAATAATAGTAAAAGTCTAGGTGGCTTTGGAACAGCCGACGAAAGTAGAAAAAGATCCACATGCATCCACGTGGGGAGCTGGGGCAGTAGAGCAAGGCAAGTTTCGAAGGAATATATACCTAAGGGTCGTCGGCATGTGGCAAAGACGGCATCGGGAGGCCGCATCTTGGCCACAATACCATAGGGAGGAACAAGGGGTCGGAGGCCCTACTGAGCCGGCACTGTCTCGGAGAGAATGGCACGGCCGCCGATCGGGACGCGCGGGCAGCTGTTGGTCTCCTCCCTTGCCGCCGACGACCGCGTGAATGATGCACCTACACCCCTGTCCCGGTTGAGGTGGTCCGGCCGGATTTGTGATCAGCCGTGAGCAGAGAGAGAGTGTGGCCACCTATGTCTTTCTTAGATCTGGAGAGCATGAGAGAGTGAAAGAGAGGAACCCTAGTAAAGCAAGCGCCGAGGCTCCTGCTTATATATATAGTGGAGTGATTTTGTTGTACCAGCCGTTATTAAATTGAATACGCGTGAACCACTATTTTCATGCAAAGTTCAAGTAAAAATAAAACTCGACCATTAACGTGCCACAGCGTCCAGGACGCACAATAGTATATCATTCACGTGCGGTCCCCGACCCTCCATCAAGTTGAAAACTAGACTAGTCAAAATGTCAATTGGGATGCCTCTTTGTAAACAAATGCGCTCCTAGCTTAAAAAAAGTGCTCCTACGTGTACCCACGAGTGGGTGTGAGAGAACTAGTGCATGCGTGCACCGCTTCTCTTCGTGAGAGTACAATATACTACACCCAAAGAACGTTCGCCACAAGAGTAATAGTATAAGTTTGTGACGTGTGAGTTAAAATAAAAGGTGCGCGACGTCTTTTATTTTTTAGAAGTTCTGAGGGTAGGGTGTGAAGAGTACATATGTGTGTGACGTCTACCTACAGATAGACGGTGGGTGCGAGAGGACTCGGGAGAGTCGTGACTCATGAGGGTGCGTGTGTGCGTGAGAGAGAGGGGGCACGTATCAGTGCAATGCATGTGTCCGTAAATCATATCTGACAAACGTTCACCAAAAGCCGTTTCCTGACGAACGCCGTAAGAACCGTTAGATCTGCATCCGACACTGTCAGTTTTGCCATGTCATTTAACATAACAGCCACTCCTCCTATACACAAATCTTCCACGTGAGTGTTAGCAACTGTCGTATGCTCCTCCCTCCGTTCCAAAATGTAGTGCATATAGCATTATTGAAAATTCGAACCTCGCAAACTTTTACCGAGTTTTCGTATACCAAAATGCACATATAGAATACCCAATATATATCATTTCATTCATCTTCGAGAGGTAACTATAAAGATGGGGGAGGAGTGTACAAAGAAAGACTGTCGTATCACCTGCAGCAATTTCAACCATCCTTTAGTGTGGAGGAATATCATAGGAACTCTATATGATATGATTTTTATAGGATTTTTTCCTTTAGAGCCAATTGGTTCATAGGAATAGATTCATATACTCCACATTTCGAATGAAAATAAACATGGTATCATTTTTATAGCTTTAAAGCCACTTGGTTCATATGAATGGATTCCTATACTCCCACAGTTTCAAAGGAAAATAAACATTTGCGTATATTCAATAGAAAAGTTCCTATGATGTGAACCAAATGACATCTCTTTTCTAATCCCTCCTCATAGGAATTGAGATACATGTCATCTCTAGATTCAATAGAAAAGTTCCTATGATGTGAACCAAATAACATCTCTTTTCCAATCCCTACTCATAGGAATTGAGAGACATGTCATATCTTTCCCTACAACTTCCATGTATAAATCTTCTATTCCTAAATAACTAGTACAACCCACTAGTAGCTTTTTTCCTGGACATGCAACTATGGCACAAGAACACGTCATGCATGCAAGTCATAAATCACATTGTATTTGTACTCTATGCATGCAAGCACCACAACATCAATTCATGCATGTTACTCATAAGTTATTTCTTGAATTAGATTTTGTATTGACAATGTATGTGTTGGTCACGTGCACACATATGTAGTTCACATTCACATTTTTATTAGAAATGTCATTCTTTTAACTGCAATTCATTTTTTCTCTTTGTATTACATTTTCATTTTAAGCATATATTCACTTCCCATTAGTTGTAGATTTTTTTGGAGGAACTTTTATGCATTATTTTGAGTAGCAAATTTCACGCGGCCGCGGGTATATCAAAATGCAGGACCCATGCATCATTGCCTTTTGGTCGAACCTACATCCACAATTTTTTGTACTACGTATATCTCCACTGGTCCCCGAACCCAAAATGCTGCCTCGTTCCCGTAAAACCAAGCAGCCCACCCGTGTTAAGGCGTCGACTCGAACTCAATCCCTCTCCCATTTACTACGCCGAGGCCCCGCACACCGTAGTACTCCTACAAACCCTACCCACCGCACGCATCATCGGTTTTCTTCAAGAGGACGAGGGAGAAGCGGATTTGTAGTGGAGGCACCTACCCTAGGGTGCCCTAGGTAGCTACCGGACGCATCATTGGTTTTCTCTTTTCTTTATGCTCTTGCGCCCTAGAGTGAAATGATGGTTGCTTCGTCCATCCAGCTTAATGCGGGAAAGGTGGGGCTTTGTGATTTGACCCCTCATCGCTCATTTACTACTACTGCGGCGCTACGACCGGGGTGCCTCCAAGTCCAACCGCTGCTCCGAACTGTAATTTGGTGCATCGCACGTGGAACAAGATAGTGGATGAGCCACATGTCGGCCAAAGGGATCCTATTAAGTGTGTCGCCATTTCGTGTGTGGACTGACCCTGCTTGAGTTGCTACGCCAACAAGATAGGAGCAGCCTACCACTTGGTTTTGCTCCTTGGTGAATCCCGACTATATTGATCTAAAAAGATACTACTCCCTCTGTCTCGGTTTATAGGGTATGCACGTAGTTCTAGGTCATCCATTTGACTAACTAAATATGAGTTACTATGTCACAAAAAGTATATCATTGGATTCTTAAGCAGATGTAGTTTCTAAACATATATTGTTCATCACATATATAGCTAGTTAAATTCTCAACCTAGAACGACGTGCATGCCCTGTAAACCAGGATGGAGGAAGTAGTAAAAATGAGGTGATTTTACCGAGCGGTGGGCGGGGGAGCATGGCCTGTCATGCGGTCCCATGTGTCATTATGTACCAAGGCGATGCGCGTCCATCTTAAGGCAGAACAATGGTAGAAGCAATACGTGGTTTTCTTGAAGGAGAAGATGGCGAAGCGGATTCAGCGAAGTGTGAAATAATGGTTGCTTCGTCCGTCTGGGAAGGTGTGGCATTGTGATTTGACGTCTCATTGCTCATTACTACTACTGGGGATGCTACGACTGGGGTGCGTCCCCCCTGCTGTTCTGCACTGTTATTTGGTGCATGACACAACGAACCGGTTGCTATATGTCCCACATGTCGGCGAGAGGAAGTACATAATTCATGAAAGCGAGTGTCTCCACTCTTTTAGTACAATGGAGGAGTACCAGACACGGCTTGGTTTTTGCTGCTTCGCGCGATCCATCGATACAAACCCAGACTAAAAAAGGCAAGGGCGGGTCTTTTCCCGCGTGGCAGGTAGGGGAGTTGGCATACTCTATTCGAGGCAACGAGGCAGGAAGGGAAACAAGCAAATAAAGGTTTAGCAACTTAGTTTTGGGAAAATCTGATTTTACGGAGTACGTACCCACTATGGAGGTAGTACTACTTACTACTCCCTCCTTTCCGGTTTATAGGGCTCATCTAAAAAAAATCATTTTTCTGTTTTATGAGTCTCAACTCTACTAGTAGTACCATCACATGTTTGGATTTTGAGGTGCATTAAATCACCCGATGCAAGCAGTATCAAGAAAAAACGCACCAATGCCTGTAGAAGTTCATGGAAATTTAGTGGTAATGCATGCATTCATTGTAAGTAATGCATCGATAAACATAACTTCTTGAGAAAAACGAGCGTACTAATTACTTGTGCAAACTATGAAATTAATTCCACCACTCACCGTCTACCTTGGTTGGAGAGATTTTGAAATTGAGCCATAAATCGGAAAGGAGGGAGTAGTAACATAGCCTAGGGTAGCTTGCTGCACCACAGACTCCAAGGAAATTGTTGTAGTACTGCTTCTATGTACCACTGTACTACTCCTACTAGTAAAAGACATATATTTCAAACAATATGATAATCTCTCTAACCAAGGTAGGGACAAGGAGTAACGGAGGGAGTAGTAAATTTTTCTCCTCGTCCTGCGAGCCACCGCGCGCGTGGGCGAGGGAGCGGGCGTAGGCGTAGTAAGCAAGCTTCTCCTCGTCCTGCGACTCTGCGAGCCACCACGCCCGTGGGTGGGGGAGACTGCATACTAAGAAAGCTTCTCCTCATTCTGCGAGTTGACAGGACACATCAAAAGTAATACGTACAGAGCATCTCTAGTGTATAGAGCCTTGCAGACCCAAGAAAGTATTGATTAGCAACACATTTGTCTATCGGATTCAGGGCTCCGCAGACCTAAGAAAGGTTCGAACTCAGGGGCGTGTGCGAAGAACTCAACATCTCCAACCAGCGAAGTCGTCGCTCTCACGGCCTGGCTCGATGAACGAAAAAGGAAAGAGACATGGCAGTTTACCCAGGTTCGGGCCACCTTGCGGTGTAAGACCCTACTCCTGCTTTGGGGTGGATTAGCCTCGCGAGGGGCTAAGGATGAACTAGTACAGAGGAAGAACAACTTCAGGAGGTCTGTTCTTGTGTGGTTGTGAGCTAGTGAGGGTGCGGATTCTGGATCTTCGATCCTCCCTTCTCTACGGTGGTGGCTAAGCTATATTTATAGTGGCCTGGTCCTCTTCCTCCAAAACGAAGGCGAGAAGGGATCCCACAATGGCCAAGTTTGAAGGGGGACAAGTAGTACATCCTATCCTGACGAAAGGTGGTCTTCGCCTGCAAACCTTCTGGTCGTGACGCCGTGGTGGGCTCGCCGATGACATCCGTCCTGCCGTCCTGGCGGTCTTGGTCTCGTTGCACGGGAATGGAAACATTTGGCTGATTCCTCGGGACCCCGCGCCTGCGCTTGCCTCCTTAGCTCCAAGGAGGAAACCTGCTACTCTGCACCCGCTGGCGCCTGCCTGGCCTTGGTCGTCATGGCTTGCATCACCCAAACCTCATGAGGTGAGCACCTGCATAGGAATCTCCACTCCTCAGGAGCCAGCCTATGGAGGCCGCTCCCTCCGGAGGTCTTGGTGTCGTCCGCCTCGCGAGGCTTGGCCCCTCGCGAGGGTCTTGTCTTGTCGATGCTGAAGATGGGTTGTACCAGGCCGTCGATGGAGCCACACCATGGGCTGCAGGCAGGCAAGTCTGGGTACCCTGGTTCCCAGAACACCGACAGTAGCCCCTGGGCCCAAGGCGTGCTCGGACTTGGCTTTGAGGCGAAGCCAAGAGGCAAGGGTGAAGTGCCGTAGTCCCCAATCGCCTGTGGGCCGAGTCGACGCGTGGCGCTTGATGGGAAGTGGGCGTCTCCACTTCCCCACGCTGCCTCGGAAACCATTTGACTTGACGACTTCCTGCTGCATGCAGAATAAACCATCATTACTTGGAATCGTGGGAGGCCGGCAGTTGGCCTCCCTCCGGCTATAAATGGGAGAGGGGGTGGATCCCCCTGCTCATCTCCATCTTCTCACTGCTTGCTCCTTCTTCTTCCTCTTCGCCCCGCCGTCTTGCCAGCGAGTCCATGGCGCCAGTGAGAAGGTTTTCCGCTACGGAGAAGGAAAAACCCTCTGGTGGAACCTGAGCTGCTCCCACCGAAGAAGAGGCCTGATTGCTCCCGTGACGCTGCCACAGAGCCCACGATGACGAGGCCTTGGCATGAACGGGCTCCGCCGGGCTTTCCGGTCCCCGTGTATGCCCGCGCGCAGAACCCCGCGCATAGGAGCGGCGGCCGACGCCCCGACGAGCAGGGCCGCGGAGGAGAACAGGTGGTGGCCGTACGGCCACCTCACTCGCGGACCCACACTGAAGGCATGGCCCGTGAGTCCGTAGTGTGGGCGGCAATGCCGCCGTGCACATGGATCCGGCTCCCGCGGTCTCTCGCAAGGGAGATACCGCCGAGGGGGCCCGTCGAGTTGTGGCTGCAGCACGACGGGTGCTACTGCCAGGCTTCAGAGGCGGAAGTTGAGGTCGTCAACCCCGGCAACGTCTTCATGACTCGAGGATGGGGCATGATCGCCCGTGCCTGCCACCTGGAGGGAGGCCATGCCATCCATTTCGAGTACAACGGGGCATCAACGCTCTTCTTCAAGGTCTTTGGCGAGGATGGTTAGGTCACCTGCTCCGAGTGAATCTCCGGAGGATATTGCATGCGAAGGCCAAACACCAACGACCCCAGGAGGTGACGTGAATAGGGCTGGCCCACCAGACAGAGCTCAGCCGCTGGGTTTATCGATGCTGCAGGGATGGAACCGAGCATAGACGCCATGCCCAGTCTTCTCATGCAACGATCCCAAAGAAAGACAACCGGTGCGCGGCTCCCGCGGCGGCGAGGCACCGGTCGCGCACCCTAACTCATCCACCGACGATTAGCTCATGCGAGAACAAGGCACCAAGGGCCACGGGAGGTGACGTACACGGGAGTTGGCCCACGAGACAGTGCTCGATCACTTGGGTTTAGCGATGCTGCAGGGACAGACCCGAGCACAGACGCCGTGCCAGTCCTTAATCATGAGGCAGTCATGGGCGGGTTTGTGAGGGCGCACAATGTTCATGGTGTCGAAGCACCGGACATGCAGGTGGTAACATAAAGCAACTCATGAAAGGGTAAGGCCAGTTCTGATATATGCACAAAACGATATACGCTGCAGGGGCGGGCCCGTACAGCTTGAGGATACTGCAGCCCGAGGGGCGCCCTCAATTGAGCAAAGCAAAAAGTCACCTGGCACCATCACTGGAGAAGTGTTGGGGCAGCTGAAGATGCGTGCAGAAGAGGTCGCTCCTCATGAGTCATCTGGCTCCTGGGTCTCGCGAGGCTCCGGAGGTTCGGGAGGCTCACGAGGGTCCAGCACCTCCTCCGATAGGATCGCCTGGCGCCTGGCCTCGTGAGCCGCCAGGACGCCCTACATGTAGCGTTGGTGCGTGGTAGCCATGTTCAGCAGGCCGAACGGCATGCGAAGATGGCTGCGGGGGCAGCCCCCACTCCTTTCGATGCGGGACGGCCGAAAAGCTCCTGAGAAGCAGCCCTGTTGAGGCCCGGGATGTTGATGTAGACGCGCAGCTCGCCACCCATGTCCAAGACAGCAGCTGCACTAAGTGAGGCGGGGTGGTGCTCGCCGCGCATGGCTTGCGCCTCTTGAAGCTCTTCGGTCGCCTAGGCGATGAATTCCTGAGCGCCTGGTGCTTCGCGCCCTGCGCCCTGTTCATTGAAGCGCGCGTTGAAACACGCCTCCACATGGTGCCCAAACGCCTCCCTCGTGACGCTGGTCAGGTTAGAGGCCCTCCAGAGGAGAGCCCCCAAGCCCAACCTGAGAGGGGCACCGAGCGCGCCTTCCTATGCAAGAGGGAAGGGCGCCCCAGCAGTGGGCGCGGGGCTTGAGGCACGATCGTCGGACGCCCCAGCCTCCTGAGGGCCCCTGAGGAGGAGCTGCTTCTTCTTCTTGGGGATGAACTCAGGAGGGTGGGTGGCGCCCTCGTCATCTGAGTTCTCGACCGTTGCGGCCTAGTAGGCCTGCTCGAGGGGGCACACCGCATCCTTCTCATCGCAGGCGATCGTGATGATGCTGCAGCTTCCTGGCATCTTGAGGATGTTGTAGCCGTGGTGAGTCACTGCCATGAACTTGGCAAGGGCTGGATACCCAAGGATGGTGTTGTACGGGAGACGAATGTGGGTGACATTGAAGTCGATGAGCTCGGTGCGGTAGTTGTCACGCTTGCCGAAGGTGACAGGGAGGCGAATCTACCCCAATGGGACGGTGGAGCCGTCTGTCACCCCTGAGAAAGGCTTGTTCCGGAGGAGCTGGTCGTAGGGCACCTGGAGTCTCTCGAATGTCTCAGCAGAGAGGACATTCAGTCCCGCGCCACTATCGATAAGTGTCTTGGTAACGAGGACATTGCTGATGGTCGGTGAATAGAGAATCGGGAGCGCGCCAGCAGTGGCTGCGCACTTGAGCTGATCCGTAGAGTCGAAGGTGACGGAGTACTTGGACCACCTGAGCGGACGCAACGCCTCGAGCTTGGGGAGGGCCGCGTTCACCTCACGAGCGAACTGCTTGAAGACGCGATAGGAGGCGGGGGCCTGAGCACCACCCAAGATACAGGCGATAGCACGAGGCTCTTGGAAGCCCCCGGCCCCATCATCTTGGCGGTGGTCATCGTTCCTCCTTGGTGGCACCGGCAGCGGAGGGAGGCTGGCGTTGCCCCGAGGACAATCCTCATGAGGCTGGTCCCTCCAGGGGCCGTCGCAAGGCTGGCCTTGCCAGCGGTCCTCACGAGGCTGATCACGCCTGTTGGGGATATAACTATTGAGTATAAACCGCCCAGGAAGGGCCGGTTATGCTCATAGTGATTTACCTATATTGAAGCCCATGAAGACATAGAAGATGGCGACTTACGAAGTAGACTTAATAAGAAGGCCCAAAGCCCAAAGGCGAGTTAGGGCTTATAGATGTAAACCGCCATAAGTATATGACTTGTATTGTAATATAGGAAAGAGTGGATACCGAGCCGGACACGTTTATGAGCCGGCCGGGATTCTGTGAACCGTCGGGCGTCAACCTGTGTATATAAAGGGACGACCCGGCGGCGGTTTAGGGACAAGAAACAACATCTCGAGAGCCAGGTTAAGCGTATCCGCTCCCTGGTTGTCGAAACCCTTGCAATAGCACCTCAAACTGGATTAGGCCTTCACCTTCACCGCAAGGTTCCGAACCAGTATAAACTCCCCGTGTCCTTTGTCCTGATTAACCCCTTTAAACTAACCTCATTGCGATGGCTCCACGACTAAGTCCTCACACTAGGACATCTGCCGTGACAATTCCACGATAGTTGGCGCCCACCATGGGGCCAGCGCACGGTGGTTTCGTGTTTTTGAAGGGCAACTTCGAAGGGATCAAGGGATACGCTGTGGGTCGGATGACCAAGAGTCATCGCGGCAAGCTCTACATCGACGGCAAATGCTGGGGCCCCGAGGCCGGCTCAATTGAGTACAGGTACCGGGTCCCCTTTGGTGGAATTCACGTCTTCATTGGCAAGATCGGCGAACCGGGCCCTGAGCCGGACACCTGCACCGACATCATCGAGACGGCTCAGTGTGCAAAACCCGCCCGAGTTCAGCCCGCCATGAGTCGTGCCTTCGTGGGATTCATCAATGGTGCGGGATCTGAGGATAAATCGGTATTTGACGGTGAGACAGTTGTCTATTCTGATGGCGAGTCATCCACTGGTGAAACCGAGTCATTGTACCAACTGCAAGACGGTCGGCTTGGGGGCTGTTCCGATGGCGATAGTATTCCGGATCCCTACGAGCCGCCGAACCGGGTTGCAATCTTCATGGCCGGTACGCAGCCAGTGCAGCACTCTTCAACTGAAGTGGCATTGATTTCCGGGTCAGCAGCGGTGAAGGCAGCCGGGGCAGGAGGCCCTGCGCGCCCGCCGGCTCAAGTCTTGTCCGGTTTACTAGACGCCTTGGCAACACTGCTGACGACGGAGGTTAACCCGGATAATCAAGATCAGCATAACGCGGAAGTCGTGAAATTGCGAGATCAGATAGCTGAAGGTAAGGAAGACCTGGTAGCTGAAGATGCCAGGATGGCTACGGAGTGGGTTACGTTGGATGCTCAAGCGCAGCGGATTCAGTCGGAGTCTTACCGACTCATGCTAGATCAGAATGCTTCAAACGAAGTCTTGAGGAGGAGGCATCAGTCTCGCCTACCACCGGTTTACGAGGCGAGGAATCTCTTTAACACGCCAGGAGCAGGAACCAGTAACCCGCTAGTAGTGGACCGGGTTGAAGCGCCTGGGACAGGAGCGCCGGTTCAGCCGCGCACCACGGATCCGCCTCGTCAGAACAATATTCCGCCGCAACACATGCCAACACCACCGGGTCATTACTCTAACCCTTTGGATAACATGATCGCTGCGGCGTCATGATTGGCGGCTATCCCGGTTGAAGGCGAGTCTCCAACGGTTGTTGAGATGCGGAGGGCTAGAGAGCTCCTTCAGACAGCATTGGTTCAGCAGCAGGCTTATTCTTATAGTTACTTGGGGGCTTCCGGCTTATGAGCAAAGTTATGATTACCCTTTGAACTGGCTTATAAGCCAATTGAAAAAAAAACTTGGGGGCTTGCTACCCAGGTTAAAGGTACCAAAGAGAGTCTGTTGCAAAATCACAGCTCAAACATAGGTGCCCCTTGAGCACAGCTCAAAAATATTACTTGGGGGCTCCTTGATTCTAAAGAACAAAGAGTTTGTATAACCCTTGTAATAGGCTTAAAAGCCAGGCTTGGAAGCCAGGTGTATTCACCTAAAACCCCGGGTTATCCTGCCTTTTTAAGTAAGCCACTCTGCCCAGGTATTCCTGGAATGACCCGCCGAACATTTGACAAGTCAATCTTATACAGACCCTGAACTTGTCAAAGTTAAAACGACGATTGGTTATGTGAGGTCCATCTTATAAGGTTTGTATATAGGTTTAACTCAGTGGCTGTGCGGCCCATGAAAGCACTCGATTTTCGGCCTGGCAGCCCATGAAAAGCCTCGTTTTTTCGTTTGTTTTATTCCACAGTTTTTTTAGGTTTATTTGATGAGGCTTATAATGCTTTATGATCATAATTCATCCGGTGTTTATTAACCCGGCCTGGTTTTTCGACTATAAGTCGCCAGTATGAGATAAGATAACATTCGGTGTTTATTAACCCGGCCTGGCTTTTGACTATAAGTCGCCAGTATGAGATAAGATAATATCCGGTGTTTATTAACCCGGCCTGGTTTTGTTCATAAGCCAAGCAATCTATGATAATTACCAGTGCTCAAAATTTGGGTTCTCCCCCTTACTACACCGGTTTGATAAACCAACAGTGTGATCAAATATCACATGTATGATATATTTCAAATTTGGTTATTCTTAAAGTCCAGCCTTCGGTATAAGCTATGTTAGTTTCCATGGTTTTATATTGGGTGTTATGACCCGTCCAGCGGTAAACCGCCAGGACACTTTTAATCCGTTGCATGCAGGAGCAGATTCCACAGTGTTAATATTATAAGCATAAGTGGCATATCTTAACATGGTGGATTAGCAGTGTCATGCAAAGTAAATATGCATGATGGCATAGCAGAACAAGAGTTTAAGCTAGCCTATTACAAGGCGTTTGGTGCCCAAAAGAATAATTGTTTTAACAAGTCTTAAAGAAAGCAGCTGCTAAACCGGCCCCCGGTTTACGAGTCCTGGCCTGGCTGACTTGAAGGTTGCGGATCGTCCAGCGCCGGTTCATCTTCCTCCTCTCTAACCAGTGGCTGGAAGTCAATGCCGGTCCAATCAATCCCAGTTAAGGCCTTGAATACAGCTTCATCACTTATAAGTGTGGAGGGGTCAACATCAGGGGCATAGGTATGCTTACGGATTGGAGGAATAAGATTTGGAGCATCATAAGTTGGCGCGTTAACTCTCTTGTTGTTGGCATCATAAACCGACTGATAATGTGAAAGATCGGTTTCTTCAGCCAATTTGCTAGCCAATGGGCGCATTTCCCTCGTCAAGGCTCTGAGGTCATCATTATTAAACTCTGACCCGTCCTCCTTTATGCTCGGGTAGCCGTTTCCCACATCGGCCGGATCAAGATCAGATATCCAAGCTTTGGCCCGAGTCAGTGCAGTAAGAGCACCCGCCCTGGCAGCTGACTTCTTTAGCTCTTCAAACCGTGCAGGCATCATCGCTGGCCTTTCCAACGTCTCCTTGATCAAGGTTGGGGGCGGTTTATTATGGGAAGCTGTGCAGATAACCCGTTGTACGCCGGTATATAATTGCTCTATAAGTGTATAGGCGGCTTTCAGTTTTTGCCGCATATCTGAGCCAAGGTGAGCAATGCGAGTTCCTGCATCATCAAAAACATCGGTAAACCGGCAATCTCTTACATAATACATTTTCAAAGCTTATGAAGAAGTTATTTATCAAATATGGCAGCGGTCATGGCATTTATTTGTTGTTTCAAGCCAGTCAGCTCCTCAGCTACCGGATTAAGGGCAGCCTCAGCATCCTCAGCCCTCTTCAGTAGAGTTGACTTTTCTGTATCCCAACCTGCCCGCCCGTTCTTGAAACTCTCCTTCAGTTTCTCCATTGCTGTTAAGGCACTGGTCAGTTCCTCCTTGGCTTTGGAGGTCTCGGCTTGTTGCGACTTGATATTTTCTTGAAGGTCGGCGATTTGAGATTTCTTTTTGTTAAGATCAGCCTGCAAGAGACATGTAATTAATTACATAGCAGTGCATATTCAAAGTCCCAAGCACATAACAAGTAATATACTTGGCACTTGGGGGCTAATGTCTATTGCTTCTTATCAAAAAAAAATTACAAGTCCCAAGCACATAACAACTATCAGCTTGATGGTCACCCGGATTATAACGGTCCTAAGTAAGAATTTTGAGCCTTACAGCATAATTAGTCTCAACTTAACATATTTATTAAGTCGACCCTTGGGGGCTACACAAGCGAAATTGAAGATTTATTATTCTAAAGTCCTGGTTCATATTGACATTATAAACTGGCCCTTGCGGGCTACAGGAGTTGATCTATATGGCTCTTGAAAGTTTACAGAACATTCTATTCTTTTATGTCCAGTAAACTTGGCGGCTAAGGGAAGAATATTTATGCAGAGTTAACAGCATTTACCTCATATCGCTCCTTCATCAAGTTCAGTAAACCGGCTTCATAATCACGGCTTGTGTACAAATGGTTTAAAAACCCAGAATGAATATCTTGGGCGCTGAGGTGGGCATAGCTTTCCAAGTCCACCTTCCACTTGCCCTTGTCACCAGCAGAAAATTCTTCTTTGGCACTATGTTTTGACAGAGCAGTGGGGTTGTCTGGGGCTGTATACCTGACACCGGTAACTACAACATCGTCAGCTTTATCATCAGTAGCCTTAGTTGGGCTTGGCGGTTTATCAGCATGACCCATCGGATCAATTTCCATTTGCTCAACAAAGGTGTCATGATTTTGCGGTGGCGGATCATCAAGAATAGCTTCAGTATTTGCTTCAAACTGTTCCGGGTTCTTTTCCGGATCAGTTGGCGCGCTATCATCAGCCGGTTTGTTCAATTTGGCCTTTTTACTGGGTCTGGCCTTGGCTCTGACAGAGACGCAAATAACAGGTTAGTATAATGATCAAGCATAAGGTATAAGGGGTTAGTTAAAAATGCTCACCCAGGAGGTATAAGGGGTTAGTTAAAAATGCTCACCCAGGAATAGTTTTGAGGGTTGGAATTTGTGTCCCTCTGGACTCGCCAGAGGATGAAAGGGAAGTTCCCTGATAGTTTGAATCAGATGGATTAAGAGGTTGTCGGAAATAACCCACCTTGGGATAAGATGTGTCAGAAATAGAAGAGACCTCTGGGCGGCGTTTACGAACTGGCGAGTTCGGTAAACCAGAAGAAGTGACCACATGGCCGCTATGCCGGGTTGTGCGGTGAGCTTCGTGTTGCTGCTTCTTCAAAAGAAAGTTTGGATCCAAGTAAGCTAGGGCGTGAGAAAATCTTACTTTTCGGCTTGCTTGTCGGGTTTTCTGTGTGGGCAGAGGTTCTGAACCGGATGAGAGAATAGTTACCTCCACGTCATTTGCGCGGTTAGCTTCTGCGTCGTCCTGATAAAAATCATTGTCAATGAGATGTATGAAAAAAGAGCCAAGTGAATCAAGTTCTACCTCTGACTCCGGATTATCATCGTCAATGTTTAACTCGGTAGGCTCGGTGTTTTTCTTCTTAGCGGGCTTCTTGTTGACCTTGGTTTTGACACGAAGTGTTTTGGCCGGTTTATCCAGTGGTTTCTTCTTCCAGAATGGATCATCACCCTGTTTAAAGATTGAAAAAGATCATAAGGGAGTATTAAGAATATGGATTAAAGCAGGAGTGGGGCAATTCTTACAGCTGGCGGTTTATTTGAAGCGCAGAAAGGACTAAGTCCTGTTTTGCTACAGTCGGTCACCGGTTCATCCAACATCTTCTTGACAGATTCAGTAATTTCAGCATCAGTCAGCTGAATATCAGTGTGGCGTTGAGGGTCTTTCACATCCCCTGTGTACTCACACATTAAACCGGGGCGATGTCTTACAGGCAAAATGCTACAAGATACCCAGCAACGGACAAAATCAATGCCTGTCAAACCGTTTGCCATAAAGGCTCTGAGCTTTGAAAGCTGTGGTGCATATTTGGACCGTTCCTTTGCATTGAGTCTTTGGGGGAATGGATGTGCATCGGTAAGCCGGTGAGCATGGTAACCCGGCAGAGGATTCTCGCCAGCTGGAGATGTATCTTGGCAATAGAACCAAGTTTGATTCCAATCTTTGGGATGGCTATGATGCTTAGCGTGAGGGAAGCTGACGTCTTTTCTCTTCTGAATTGAAACCCCGCCAAGTTCAATATTGGGCCCATCCGTAAATTCAGTACGGTGGTTTAAATAGAAGAAATCTCTGAACAGGTCGACTGTGGGCTCTTCTTGCAGGTAGGCTTCACAAAACACTTGAAATTTGAAAATATTGGACACGGAGTTAGGCCCAATATCTTGAGGGTGAAGTTGAAAGAAGTGAAGCACATCACGGAAATTTTTTGATCCGGGAGGGCTGAACCCTCGACTCAGATGATCAGCAAAAATGATCACTTCCCCATCCTTGGGCTCAGGAGGATTTTCTGGACCGGGGGCTCTCTAGTGGATGTCTTCCTTTTTCGCTAAAGCGCCGGTTGCAACACACCCGTTCAGTTCTTCTTCTGTAACCCGGGATTGAACCCAGTTACAGGAGTAAAAGGATTTGGCCATTTATATGATAACCTGGAAAAGATTTGTGCCGGTTTAAGGTTCATATTTAACAGGCAGAAAGTGTTGAAGCATGCATAAATGTTAAACCGGACTGTGAAGTTATCAAATCACAAAGATGAGCACTTGGCGGTTTAAGAGGGTACTAATGGTACCTGGCAGGTTATTATTTTCTGAAGTTAAACTGCCTACACGGATATTGAAAGTATAGATCTGAAGTTGGAAAATGGCTAAGTGATGAAAAATAGGTTTCACAGATTGGTATTGCAATTTTGGATCTACCGCGTGTCAGAAAATGAAAATATATTCAGACCTAAAATACTGGTACTTGAGCAGTTTATGAAGGTCCAGATCGGATTTTTCTACCTAAAAAGGATGCTTTGATGAGGAAAAAGGGACTAGGGTTATTGCCACACAGGATAAATATTAAGCTTGAATCAAACTTGATGCTACAGCGAAGAACAGGTGAAGAACAGCGCCGAACCTCCATGAATCCGCTCGAACCCTAATGAGATCTACGGAGGGGGAAGGAGGAAGAACTTACCAAGGCTGTTGAACGGCGGAGGCGCGTGAGCAAATTCTGGACCAAGTCGGGTTGATGCAAGGTCGATGGCGGCGGCTGGACTCGAGGGCAGCGCGTTGCGAGGAAGACGATGAAGACAAAGAGGCCGAGAGGGGAAAGTGAAAAGGACCCCTGGCCCTATTTATAAGGTGAATGGATAAGTGGCATGTGCGGGAATCGAGGAGCTCCAAATTGGGTGACGTCATGGCGGGTTATCATGATCTCGGAAGATGACGTCATGGCGAGTTACAAATTTTGTGAAGGAAATGAGGAAGGAATTTTCCTAAGTGTTGAAGATTGACATGAACAAGTTCAAATCAACTTGGGGCCTAATGTTGGGGATATAACTATTGAGTATAAACTGCCCAGGAAGGGCCGGGTTATGCTCATAGTGATTTACCAGTATTGAAGCCCATGAAGACATAGAAGATGGCGACTTACGAAGGAGACTTAATAAGAAGGCCCAAAGCCCAAAGGCGAGTTAGGGCCCATAGATGTAAACCGCCATAAGTATATGACTTGTATTGTAAGATAGGAAAGAGTGGATACCGAGCCAGACACGTTTATGAGCCGGTCGGGATTTTGTGAACCGCCGGGCGTCAACCTGTGTATATAAAGGGACGACCCGGCGGCGGTTTAGGGACAAGAAACAACATCTCGAGAGCCAGGTTAAGCGTATCCGCTCCCTGGTTGTCGAAACCCTAGAAATACCACCTCAAACTGGATTAGGCCTTCACCTTCACCGCAAGGGGCCGAACCAGTATAAACTCCCCGTGTCCTTTGTCCTGATTAACCCATTTAAACTAACCTCATGGCGATGGCTCCACGACTAAGTCCTCACACTAGGAGATCTGCCGTGACAATTCCATGACAACGCCAGTCCTGGCGGGGGTCACAGTTGTCCCAGCGGCCCCCACCACTGCCTCTTCCGCGGTCGTAGCCATGGTCGTTGCGCTCAGGGCGGCGGCCAAGGCGCCCATCTCGGATGGCCCTGAGCTCTTAGCAGTCATTGGTGTTGTGGCTATGGATGTTGTGGAAGACGCAGAACGGGCGGCTGCCCTTGGAGGACTCGGGGTGGTCGCAGCTGCGCTTCAACTCGGGCTCGGCCGCAAGCACAGCCGGGCCCTTGCGCTTCACATCCTTGGCCTTGGCCTTCTTGTCTTCAGGGTCGGCCTCTGGGAGCTCGAGGAGGGAGAGGCGACCTTCTTCCGCCCTCGCGCACCTGGTTGCCATGTTGAACATCTTCAGGGCTGAGCACAGATCCTCGTGTATGGCGAGTTCCTCCTTCATCTTGATATCCCGGACGCCATCAGTGAACGTTGAAATGATGGCCTCATCCGACACCTTAGGGATCTTGAGGCGGACATTGGTGAAGCGCTGGATGTATTTGTGCAAGGTCTCCCCTGGCTGCTGCTTGATGCGCTGTTGGTCGCCTGCAGCAGGGGTGCGGTCGCAAGTGCCTTGGAAGTTGGCGATGAAGCGCTCACGCAGCTCATCCCACGAGGAGATCGACCCCATCGGGAGGTTTAGGAGCCACGAGCGCGTGCCATCCTTGAGAGCCATGGGGAACCAGTTCTCCATGACCTTCTCATCGCCGTTCAGCACCTCGATGCTCAGCTCGTAGAGCTGGAGGAACTCAGTAGGGTCAGGGGTGCCGTCGTAGCGCGGAGGCAGATCTGGCTTGAACTTGCCGGGCCAGACGACGCGGCACAGCTCTAGAGTGAACGCTCGGCAGCCTGCCATGCCCACGGGAGCCCGCCGCGGAGGGGGAGCCTGGTCTTGGCGTCCGCGTGCCGCCGCCTCGAGCGGCACACGGTCTTGACGTGGCAGTGCTGGGAGCGCACGCGCCTCTCTTTGAGGTTGCTGCACCAATTGGCAGCTTTCTTCATCGCACGCTGGCGCCCTGCGCGGCGGGTCACGCTGGGGGGCCTCACGCCTTGGCTCGGGGATGACATCGCGCCGGAGAGGAAGAGGAGGCACATCGTGGGCCACGTCGCCCGCCTGAGGCGGCGGGGGAGGCAGCGAGCGAGTACTCCTACAAACCCTTCCTGCCATACGCATCATCGGTTTTCTTCAAGAGGACGAGAGAGAAGCGGATTTGTAGTGGAGGCTCGTACCTTAGGGTGCCCTAGGTAGCTGCCGCACACATCATTGGTTTTCACTTTTCTTTATTCTCTTGCGCCCTAGAGTGAAAAGATGGTTGCTTCGTCCGTCCAGCTTAATGCGGGAAAGGTGGGGCTTTGTGATTTGACCCTTCATTGCTCATTTACTACTATTGCGGTGCTACGACCGGGGTGCCTCCAAGTCTAACCACTGCTCTGAACTGTAATTTGGTGCATCGCACATGGAACAAGACGGTGAATGAGCCACATGTCGCCCAAAGGGGTCCTGTTAAGTGTGTCGCCATTTCGTGTGCGGACTGACCCTGCTTGAGTTGCTACGCCAGCACGACAAGAGCAGCCTACCACTTGGTTTTGCTCCTTGGTGAATCCCGACTATATTGATCTAAAAAGATATTACTCCCTCCATCTCGGTTTGTAGGGCGTGCACGTAGTTCTAGGTCATCCATTTGACTAACTAAATATGAGTTACTATGTCACAAAAAGTATATCATTGGATTCTTAAGCGGATGTAGTTTCTAAACATATATTGTTCATCACATATATAGCTAGTTAAATTCTCAACCTAGAATGACGTGCATGCCCTGTAAACCGAGACGGAGGAAGTAGTAAAAATGAGGTGATTTTACCGAGCGGTGGGCGGGGGAGCATGGCCTGTCATGCGGTCCCACGTGTCATGATGTACCAAGGCGATGCGTCTCCCTCTTGTGGAAGAACAATGGCAGAAGCAATACATGGTTTTCTTGAAGGAGATAACGGCAAAGCGGATTCAGCGAAATGTGAAATAATGGTTGCTTCGTCCGTCTGGGAAGGTGTGGCATTGTGATTTGACGTCTCATTGCTCATTACTACTACTCGGGCGCTACGACTGGGGTGCGTCCTCCCTGCTGTTCTGCACTGTTACTTGGTGCATGACACGTCGACCCGGTTGCTATATGTCCCACGTGTTGGCGAGAGGAAGTACATAATTCATGAAAGCGAGCATCTCCACTCTTTTAGTATGATGGAGGAGTACCAGACACGGCTTGGTTTTTGCTGCTTCGCGCAATCCATCGATACAAACCCAGACTAAAAAAGGTGAGGGCGGGTCTTTTCCCGTGCGGCAGGCAGGGGAGTTTGGCATAGTCTGTTCGAGGCATAGAGGCAGGAAGGGAAACAAGCAAATAAAGGTTGAGCAACTTAGTTTTGGGAAAATCTGATTTTACGGAGTACATACCCACTATGGAGGTAGTACTACTTACTACTCCCTCCTTTCCGGTTTATAGGGCTCATCTAAAAAAAATCGTTTTTCTGTTTTATAAGTCTCAATTCTACTAGTAGTACCATCACATGTTTGGATTTCGAGGTGCATTCAATCACCTGATGCAAGCAGTATCAAGAGAAAACTCACCAATGCATGTAGAAGTTCATGGAAATTTAGTGGTCATGCATGCATTCATTGTAAGTAATGCATCGATAAACATAACTTCTTGAGAAAAACGAGCGTACTAATTACTTGTGCAAACTACGAAATTAATTCCACCACTCACCGTCTACCTTGGTTGGAGAGATTTTGAAATTGAGCCATAAACCGGAAAGGAGGGAGTAGTAACATAGCCTAGGGTAGCTTGCTGCACCACGGACTCCAAGGAAATTGCTGTAGTTCTACTCCTATGTACCACTGTACTACTACTACTAAAAGACATACATTTCAAACAATATGATAATGTCTCTAACCAAGGCAGGGACAAGGAGTAACGGAGGGAGTAGTAAAATTTTCTCTTCGTCCTGCGAGCCACCGCGCGCGTGGGCGAGGGAGCGGGCGTAGGCATAGTAAGCAAGCTTCTCCTCGTCCTGCGACTCTGCGAGCCACCGCGCCCGTGGGCGGGGGAGACGGCGTACTAAGCAAGCTTCTCCTCGTTCTGCGAGTTGACGGGACACATCAAAAGTAATACGTATAGAGCATCTCAAGTGTATAGAGCCTTGCCTCTAAGGTAGGCCCCACATGGTTTGCCTCTTATCAAATGAAAAAACCACAATGTATAGAGACTCTAACCAGCCTCTAAGGTGGGCCCTCGTAGAAATTTAAAAAGTATTGATTAGCAACACATTTGTCTGTCGGATTCAGGGCTCCGCAGACCCAAGAAAGGTTTGAACTCAGGGGCGTGTGCGATGAACTCAACCTCTCCAACCAGCGAACTCGTCGCTCTCACGGCCTGGCTCAATGAATGGAAGAGGAAAGATACACGACAGTTTATCCAGGTTCAGGCCACCTTGCGGTGTAAGACCCTACTCCTGCTTTGGGGTGGATTAGCCTCGCGAGGGTCTGAGGTTGAACTAGTACAGAGGAAGAACAACCTCAGGAGGTCTGTTCTTGTGTGGGTGTGAGCTAGTGAGGGTGCGGATTCCGGATCTTCGATCCTCCCCTCTCTATGGTGGTGGCTAAGCTATATTTATAGTGGCCTGGTCCTCTTCCTACAAAACGAAGGTGGGAAGGGATCCCACAATGGCCAAGTTTGAAGGGGGACAAGTAGTACATCCTATCCTGACGAAAGGTGGTCTTCGCTTGCAAATATTCTGGTCATGACGCCGTGGTGGGCTCGGCGATGACATCCGTCCTGCCGTCCTGGCGGTCTTGGTCTCGTTGCACGGCAATGGAAACCTTTGGCTAATTCCTCGGGACCCCGGGCCTGCGCTTTCCTCCTTAGCACCAGAGAGGAAACCTGCTACTCTGTGCCCGCTGGCGCCCTCCTGGCCTTGGTCGTCATGGCTTGCGTCACCCAAACCTCATGAGGTGAGCGCCTGCATAGGAATCTCCACTCCTCAGGAGCCAGCCTAGGGAGGACGCTCCCTCCGGAGGTCTTGGTGTTGTCCACCTCGCGAGGGTCTTGTCGATGCTGAAGATGGACCGTACCAGGCCATCGATAGAGCCACGCCGTGGGCCGCAGGCAGGCAAGTCTGGTTACCCTGATTCCCAGAACACCGACATTGTCCAATCAGTACTGTTTCTCTTGTACTCCTACTTTCTTATGCTCCCTAAGGCTGACAATTGGGACCAGATGGATTGTTACATTGTTAGAGGCAGCCTCTAAGGTTAGACGCGATGCTAGCCAATTTTTTGTTAGAGGCAGTTCATGCAATGTATAGAGGCCTGCCTCTAAGAGGAGAGAGGGCTTAGAGGAAACAAAAAGCATACATTGTGGATGCCCTAAGTGCCTACTTTCCGGTCTATATGACTCAATTTAAAATCCACAATGCATCCATAATAGATGGTGAGTGGTGTAATAAGTTTGTTACTTCCATAGTTTGCAAAAGTACTGAGCATGTGAGATGGTGAACGGAGGGAGTACGATACCATTAGTACTACAGTTCTTTTGGAAGGGTTGTAGTAGTTCCTCCCATTCACATGTTCACATTTCAAGCTTCAACAAAAACGTTGCACGCAAGGATTAAGAGAAACCTCAGCAATGCATGTACTCCCTCAATCCATATAGGGTATAAAATGCGTTTTGGAGGCTAACTTTGACCACATGTTAGAGCAATAATATGACATCCAACTTACACAAAAATACCATCAAATCCGTACATGGTCATTATACTGCTAACACATGCATGCATTGCAATTAGTACGTAGATACAGTAGTAAACACTCACTATCTAGTAGTACTAGTAGTACTCTACACTACTACTACTATAAGGCCATCCAACTGTGTCCCGGCAGAAGACCGCGGACACCGATTATTTGTTCATATTTAAATTTGTTTTCACACAGCAAAATATCCATGAAAACAACACATGGCAAAATTTCACGACGAACGAGGGATTTGAATGTGCTGGGAGGGGTGGGGCTGGGAGGGATTGTTTGGATCTTGCCCGGGGTAGCCAAAATATTGGCGACCCTTTTGTCCACCCGTGCATTTGCCACCGATGAACGAGGAAGAGCTCGGGTGCTCATGCATCCTCCAGCGCGCGCATTGGAGATGAGCTCGCATGAGCTGTGCTTTTTTTGTCCCACCACGCCGCTCGAGCCGGCCGCAGACCAACCGGCGACCCGCAAATTACGCCATCCAACCATAGCCGCACACATTCTGACAGCAACTCAACCAACCGGACGAAATTCATGCAAACATGGTGATATTTCATATAAACAATGACAAAATTCATATAAAATACCGGATTTTCATACAAACATGACGGATTTCATTACATTCAAATCAACTAAGCGGTGCTAGTCCTGAACAGCACAGGTATAATAATACCTAGCCTAAATGGTTGCCCGCCGATCCATTTGTCTTTCTCATGTCCAGCAGCATGATCACCAGACTGCCGGGAGCCCCGGAGGTATATGCTTCAGCGCAAAGGACGGCTCACTTCCCACCTCTCAACTCACATCGTTGGCTGATGCCCAAGATGGAGTCTAAAGGGGGCTTCTCCTCTTCCGTGGAGCCCATGCGGGGTCGACGAAGGTCCTCGCAACAAAAGGATCCTGCAAGACACCTGCTGTGTACGCCGGCGTCGCCTTGGCTGTGGCCTTCATGGGACCCAAGCGGCGGCAGCCTCCCGTGTTCTACTTCTCCTCGATGATGGCAGCGAACGCGGAGGCGCTGGTGAAAGGATCGAGAAGAGGGGTCTAGAGGGGGGGGGTGATTAGACCCTCAACAAGCAAAAGTAGCAATTTTTAAGTTCTTCAAGTTGAGGTGGAGTTTTAGCACAAGTTTAAGCATTCACAATACATTTTCAAGCAAGCATGACAAGAGTATATGAGCAGCGGAAAGTAAAGCATAAAATTTGCAAGAAAGTAAAGGGATGGGATTGGAGTGTGCAAACGCAATTGGAGACACGGAGATTTTTGGCGTGGTTCTGATAGGTGGTGCTATCGTACATCCACGTTGATGGAGACTTCAACCCACGAAGGGTAATGGTTGCGCGAGTCCACAGAGGGCTCCACCCATGAAGGGTCCATGAAGAAGCAACGTTGTCTATCCCACCATGGCCATCGCTCACGAAGGACTTTCCTCACTCGGGTAGATCTTCATGAATTAGGCGATCTCCTTGCCCTTACAAACTCCTTGGTTCAACTCCACAATCTTGACGGAGGCTCCCAAGTGACACCTAACCAATCTAGGAGACACAACTCTCCAAAAGGTAATAAACAGTGTGTTGATGATGAACTTCTTGCTCTTGTGCTTCAAATGATAGTCTCCCCAACACTCAACTCTCTCTCTCACAGATTTGCCTATGGTGGAAAGATGATTTGAGTGGAAAGCAACTTGGGGAAGGCTAGAGATCAAGATTCTTGTGGTAGGATTGGAATATCTTGGTCTCAACACATGAGTAGGTGGTTCTCTCTCAGAAAATGAGTAGTGGAAGTGTAGGCTCGTTCTGATGGCTCTCTCACAAATGGAGAGGAGGGTGGAGGGGTATATATAGCCTCCACACAAAATCTAACCGTTACACACATCTGAGCCAACTCGGTCAAACCGAATAGGTGAACTCCATGAGACCGATTAAGTTCAAAATGTGAACGTTAGGATTTTCGGTGGGACCGATATGATCAACTCGGTGGGACCGATGTGTTAGAGTTAGGGTAAAACCTCATCTCGGTTTGACCAATTACACAAACTCGGTGAGACCGATTTTAGTAATAAGCAAACAGAGAGTTGGTCAGGCAAACTCGGTGGGACCAATCGTTCATCTCGGTGAGACCGAAACGTTACGAAAGGGAAACATAGAGTTTGCAAGCCCATCTCGGTGAGACCGAGATCCCATCGGTGAGACCGAACTGATTAGGGTTTCTGGCAGTGGCTATGTCAAAGGAACTCGGTGGCGCCGGATAGATCAAATTGGTGGGGCCGAGTTTGACATTAGGTTTTGGACATATTTTGAATTGAGAAAGTGGTTGAGGGCTTTGGAGCATATCACTAAGCACTTTGAGCAAGTAGACCATTAAGCAACACCTCATCCCCTTTTAATAGTATTGGCTTTTCCTCTGGACTAAATGTGATCTTGGATCACTAAAAATAGGAATGAAGAGTCTTGAGCTTTTGCCAATCTTTGTCCTTAGCATCTTGAAGGGGTTCCACATCCTCGTGTCCATGCCACGCCATTGTTGAACTTTCTGAAATATACTAGATAAAGAAATTAGTCCAACAAGAGATATGTTGACATTAATTACCAAAATCACCCAGGGAGCACTTGTGCTTTTACAGGGAGCACTTGTGCTTTCAATCTCCCCCTTTTTGGTAATTGATGACAACATACATCAGAGCTTTAGATAACGATATGAAGGATAATAAGTAAAGCTTTGGAAGGACATGTAACATGCATAAACAACCCTTACATGTATGCAATCATGTGAAGATAGAATATAAGAACATGTGAGTGCATAAGCATGTCAGATCAAGCAATGAGTTACATGTATCTTGGCTATATGCATCAGAGCAAATGATGTAGATACAGGGAATGTACCTTCATGTTCATGAGTCCTTCTTGCAAACAATATGTACATCAGCAAGAGATCATCATGCACATGAGTGTGATGCATATACTTACCTTGTGGTCTTGAGCTGGCTTTGGAAGAGATGACTCTGAGAAAATAGGGTTAGATAACAAAGAAACACTACTTAAACAAAGCAAGTTCAGAAAACCACAAGAGTACCAAGACTGGGATGACATGTAGTGAGTGAGTACTTAGTACTCTATTTGGGTATAGACATGTCCCCAAAGATTAAAGATATGCAATGAATTCCAAAGATTTTCTTCCCTTAGATATGAACTCCCTCTCCCCCTGAATCTGATATTGGATAATGGGAGAAGGTAGGGTAAGAGAAAATCAGAGCAAGAAAAAAAATCAGCGCACAACAAACATACATTAACATGTCTTTCCCCTCTTAAAGACATGTGACTTCTCTCCTCTATTGTTAATAAGCATCCCATGTGATAAGCTTTGATGTGCTCTCTCTCCCCCTTTGATATCAATTTCCAAGAAGGGTCTTCTGGAGCATGAGTCAAATAGGTTTGGTCCTCGAGTCATAGTACAAAGCAGCATGTAATTTAAGATGCGAGTAGAGGACAAGAATCATCGAGTGGAACTGAAGAAGAAGAAATGACGTTTATAATGGCAAAAAAAATTCTCGGTATTAAAATCGGTAACGCTGATTCATTTTCATCGGTGACACTGAGTTGGCAGTGTCATAGATGATGCAAATCGGTCAGACCGGGTTAGTCCTTGTCAGTTGCACCGATGAACTATCTACAAGGTGCTTGTAGTTCGGTCTAGCCGATTGGCATGAATCGGTGAGGCCGAGTTCAGTACTTAGGAAACAATTTGTCACCTCATCTCACTTAGCAAATAAGATCTCACAAAGATTTGCAAGGAATTAACTAAAGGATTTGCAATGAATTATATGTAGAGAATGCAGAAGATAACATACAAGAAGAAATGAAATCTAGATGAAGTTTTTTTTAAAGGGGAATAAGCAAGCAAGAAACATATGCAAGAACACAAAGAAACAATAGAGAACTTCATCTAGAAGGAGTCGGCGACAAAAGTCACCTATGTTAGAGTATATTGACTGAGGAGTCAAGTGAGAACACTTGATCGTAGGTCATACTCATCGTTTAAGCTCAAAATGGCGTTACCATTTTCCGTTTAAGCATTTTGATGTATTCACATCTTGTTGAGCTTCTTTGACCCATGACTTGGTGTAAAGCTTCTCTAAGATGGAATAACATACCTTGGGTGGTGGTGTTGATGTAGTCGAACTTGTGTTGGATGCTCAAGGTTGATGTAGTTCATCAAGAGTTGGGAGCACCACTTGTAGTTTGAGTTCATCTTCCTACATGGGTTAGCTTTGCAAGGAAGAGCAATTGTGTATCCAAAATGACCATCATGAAATTTGATACCAAATGAAATTTGATATATTGAAATTGTCAAAGGATATGTTGAAAGGATTCATGCTTCCTTGTCTTAAACCACCATATTGTAGAGACTTGGTGATGTAGAGATCGCTCTAGATGTGAGTGATTTGCAATATCATTGATTTGGGCTCATCCAAGTACCTACAAGGGTTAGATAACATGCAAGGGTACAGGTATAGATCCAAGACATATGATCATCATTGTAAGAGAAATATCAAGGATTAGTCAAAGGCTCATGCCTTGCACGTATCCACATGGAGTTCCTACTCCAAGTTTGAGGCATCAATGATGTTTAATTCACCTCTCAAATGATAAAATACTTTCTCATCAAGAGGTTTGGTGAATATATCCGCCAATTCCTTATCGGTACGAACATGCTTAAGATCGATGTCTCCTTTAGCAACATGATCTCGAATGAAATGATGACGAACTTCAATATGCTTAGTTCGAGAGTGTTGCACGGGATTGTGAGCAATCTTAATAGAACTTTCATTATCACAAAGCAATGGAACATGTTTCACATATATCCCATAATCTTTAAGAGTTTGGGTCATCCAAAGTAATTGAGCATAACATGACCGGCGGTAATATATTCCGCTTCGGTGGTGGATAAGGATACCAAGTTTTGTTTCTTGGAGGACCAAGACACAAGAGATCTACCAAGAAATTGACAAGTACCTGAAGTGGACTTTCTATCAACCTTGTCACCGGCATAGTCCGAATCAGAGTAGCCAACATGATCAAAAGAAGACCTCTTAGGATACCTTTTCACAGCCTTAAGATGACATTCTTTAGGGGCCGCTTGATATCGTGCACACATGCACACACTTAACATAATATCGGGACGGGAGGCACATAGATATAACAATGAACCAATCATAGAGCGGTAAACCTTTTGGTCAACCGGTTTGCCATCCTTTGTCAAGTCAAGATGTCCACTAGTAGGCATGGGTGTTTTCATACCTTTGCTCTCTTGCATGTTGAACTTCTTGAATAAGTCCTTGGTATACTTTGTTTGGGAAACAAAGGTACCCTCCTTAGTTTGCTTGATTTGCAAACCAAGAAAGAATTTGAGTTCACTCATCATAGACATCCCAAACTTCTTCGACATTAGCCTTCCAAACTTTTCACTAAAATGAGGGTTAGTTGAACCATATATGATATCATCCACATAAATTTGGCACACAAATAATTTACCATTAACCCTTTTAGTAAAAAGTGTAGAATCAATTTTTCCAATCTCAAAGCCTTTTCAATAAGAAACTTCGTCAAGCATTTATACCATGCTCTAGGAGCTTGTTTAAGACCATAAAGAGCTTTGTGAAGTTTGTAAACATGATTAGGTTTCTTGGATTAACAAAGCCGGGAGGTTGTTCAACATAGACTTCCTCCTCAATTTCTCCATTTAGAAAAGCACTTTTGATGTCCATTTGATATAATGTAATATAATGATGATTGGCATAAGCAAGTAAGATGCGTATGGACTCAATTCTAGCAACGGGGGCATATGTCTCACCATAGTCCATACCTTCGACTTGTGTGTAGCCTTGGGCGACGAGATGGGCCTTGTTGCGTACAACTTGTCCATCTTCATCTTGCTTATTTCGAATCACCCATTTGGTTCCAATGACATTGTGCTTTCATCGGGCTTTTCAACAAGCGTCCACACTTGATTCCTCTCGAAATTGTGTAGATCTTCATGCATAGCATTCACCCAATCCAGATCATCAAGAGCTTCTTCAACCTTCATATGTTCAATGTTAGAAATGAATGAATAATGTTCACAAAAGTTAGCTAAGTGAGTCTTAGAGCGAGTAATTCTCCTGGTTTGAATATCATCAAAGATTTGTTCAACGGGATGATCTCTTGAAACTCTTGCTCTAACTCGTGAGAGCTTTTGTTTAGGTCGGGGTGGAACATCCTCTTCATCATCTTGTTCTTCCTCTTGTCTTTCTTAATTGTTGTTGGCGTTGATGTTCTCTTGTGGAGGTGGAGAAGGAGGTCGATGAGGTTCATCTTGTTGTACATCCTCGTTTCCTTCATCCTGACGTGTTCCACTTGTGGATGCCTCGAAGTCAACTTGTGGTTCACCTTGTCGTGAAGTTGAGGCTTCCACTTGGACGGACGAGGTACTCTCCTTCACCTCCGTTGGGCGAATCTTGCCAACAGACAAGTCTTGTATTTCTTCCGAGGGATCATTATCACCTACATCAATTAGCAATTGCTCTACTTGCGAGCTGTTAGATTCATCAAACTTCACATCTACCGTCTCTTCAACCTTTCGGGTGAAATTGTTGTAGACACGGTAAGTGTGAGAGTTTGAGCCATAACCGAGTAGGAAACCTTCATGAGATTTAGGAGCAAATTTCGAACGATCATGCTTATCAAGAATGTAGCACTTTCAGCCAAAATACTCGAAAGTATCCAACTTGGGGTTTGTTACCGGTGAGAAGCTCGTATGCCGTCTTGCCGAGTAGCTTGTGAAGATATAGTCGGTTTGTTGCATGACAAGCTGTCTCAACCGCTTCCGCCCAAAAGTGTTTTGGCGTCTTGTACTCATCAAGCATCGTTCTTGCCATCTCAATGAGTGTCCGGTTCTTCCTCTCAACAACTCCATTTTGTTGAGGTGTGTACGTAGCCAAGAACTCATGTGAAATCCCTTCTTCGTCAAGAAAGGTATCCACATTTGCGTTCTTGAACTCCGTTCCGTTGTCGCTGCGAACCTTCTTGATCTTCACTTTAAATTGATTTTGGGCCTTCCTAGCGAAGTTCTTGAAGATCTTTTGGACCTGCGATTTATCATCAAGAAAGAACACCCACGTAAATCTAGAAAAATCATCAACAATGACCAAACCAAACGAGTTACCACCGAGACTCTTGTAGGCATTGGGACCAAAAAGATCCATATGAAGTAGCTCAAGCGGTCTTCTCATGGTCATGATGTTTTTCACGGGATGACTTCCTCCAACTTGTTTTCCTGCTTGACAAGCACTGCAAAGTCTATCCTTGTCAAATATAACATCTTTAACACCAAGGATATGATCACCTTTAACAAGCTTATCAAGATTTCGCATTCCCACATGACCTAACCTTCTATGCCACAACCAACCTTTAGAAGATTTAGCAATAAAGCAAGTTCTAGGTTGAGCTCTTTTAGTGAAGTCAACAATGTAAAGATCACCTCTACGTATACTGGTAAAGACCATATTATGATTATCTCTTCGAAACACTTGGCAATCTACTTCAGTGAATAGAACATTGAGACCAAAATCGGCTAGTCTAGATACAGAAAGTAGATTGTAGCCAAGCGATTCGACAAGCATAACATTTTGGATGGAGCTGTCATGTGAGATGGCCACCTTACCAAGGCCAACCACCTTACCGTTTGAGTTATCACCAAAAGTGACATACTTTCGAGGGCCGTTGTTTTCAGCAAGCTCACGAAACATATCCTTGTCTCCGGTCATGTGATCGGTACATCCACTATCAAGAACCCATTCCTTTCCTCCAGCCATGTAGCCGCGAAGGTTAGCCATAAGACCAAAGTGTCTCACAGACTCATCAAGATCATAGTCATTATCATCGTCCTGATCATAATATCCATGTTCAACATCATCATCATATGAATGATCATTACCTAGAGAAGGCAATTCATTAGATTTATGACCATGACAATATTCATGTTTACGAATTCTAATAACTTGAGAGATGATGTCACTAATGATTCCAACATCTCCTTTGGCACTCATGAGATCACGAAGCTCAAATAGACAATCACCAAACTTAGGATCACTAGAATTCATCTTACTTAAAGCAATGGACTTTTGAAGAATCTCATCTAGATTTTTCAAGGAATAGTTTGGAAAGCATTTCTCGAGATATCTCCATATAGTATAAGCACATTCAAGAGTAGGTAAGCAAGCAATCAAGTTTCTAGGCAATCCTCTAATGATAAGATTAACAGTTCTAAGATTGCGGATCATGTCAAGAGACTCATCGGGGGTAGGATACAAAGGATCAATAGGAGCCGCACAAGGAGTAGTAATGTACTTGTTCAAGAGATATTCATTGAAAATCTCAAGCATCTCATTTTTCCAAGCATGATAGAACTCTCCATCAAGTAAAGGTACTCTACGTCTAATACTCCCAATCATAGACTCATCCATCTTTCCTGCAATGGTGATTAAACCAAAGCAATGGAGACCAATGCTCTGATACAAATTTAAAGGATCGAGAAGAGGGGTCTAGAGGGGGGTGATTAGACCCTCAACAAGCAAAAGTAGCAGTTTTTAAGTTCTTCAAGTTGAGGTGGAGTTTTAGCACAAGTTTAAGCATTCACAATACATTTCAAGCAAGCATGATAAGAGTATTTGAGCAGCGGAAAGTAAAGCATGCAATTTGCAAGAAAGTAAAGGGATGGGATTGGAGTGTGCAAACGCAATTGGAGACACGGAGATTTTTGGCGTGGTTCTGATAGGTGGTGCTATCGTACATCCACGTTGATGGAGACTTCAACCCACGAAGGGTAACGGTTGCGCGATTCCATGAAGGGCTCCACCCACGGGGGTCCACGAAGAAGCAACCTTGTCTATCCCACCATGGCCATCGCCCACGAAGGACTTGCCTCACTCGGGTAGATCTTCATGAAGTAGGCGATCTCCTTGCCCTTAAAAACTCCTTGGTTCAACTCCACAATCTTGACGGAGGCTCCCAAGTGACACCTAACCAATCTAGGAGACACCACTCTCTAAAATATAATAAAAGGTTTGTTGATAATGAACTCCTTGCTCTTGTGCTTCAAATGATAGTTTCCCCAACACTCAACTCTCTCTCACAGATTTGGCTATAGTGGAAAGATGATTTGAGTGGAAAGCAACTTGGGGAAGGCTAGAGATCAAGATTCTTGTGGTAGGATTGGAATATCTTGGTCTCAACACATGAGTAGGTGGTTCTCTCTCAGAAAATGAGTAGTGGAAGTGTAGGCACGTTCTGATGGCTCTCTCACAAATAGAGAGGAGGGTGGAGGGGTATATATAGCCTCCACACAAAATATAACCGTTACACACATTTGAGACAACTCGGTCAGACCGAATAGGTGAACTTGCTGAGACCGATTAAGTTCAAAATGTGAACGTTAGGCTTTTCGGTGGGACCGATATGATCAACTCGGTGGGACCGATGTGCTAGGGTTAGGGTAAAACCTCATCTCGGTTTGACCGATTACACAAACTCGGTGAGACCGATTTTAGTAATAAGCAAACAGAGAGTTGGTCAGGCAAACTCGGTGGGACCAATCGCTCATCTCGGTGAGACCGAAACGTTACGAAAGGGAAACACAGAGTTTGAAAGCCCATCGCGGTGAGACCGAGATCCCATCGGTGAGACCGAACTGATTAGGGTTTCTGGCAGTGGCTATGTCAAAGGAACTCGGTGGCGCCGGATAGATCAAATCGGTGGGGCCAAGTTTGACTTTAGGTTTTGGACATATTTGGAATTGAGAAAGTGGTTGAGGGCTTTGGAGCATATCACTAAGCACTTTGAGCAAGTAGACCATTAAGCAACACCTCATCCCCTTTCAATAGTATTGGCTTTTCCTATGGACTCAATGTGATCTTAGATCACTAAAAATAGAAATGAAGAGTCTTGAGCTTTTGCCAATCTTTGTCCTTAGCATCTTGAAGGGGTTCCACAATCTGTTGTCCATGCCACACCATTGTTGAACTTTCTGAAATATACTAGATAAAGAAATTAGTCCAACAAGAGATATGTTGACATTAGGTACCAAAATCACCCAGGGAGCACTTGTGCTTTCACAGGGAGCACTTGTGCTTTCAGCTGGCCACCGACTCGTCGCTCTCCGTGCACCTGGCTTCTGGCTCTATTTGCATGGCGCGGCTGCAGGCATGTGTCGGTGTACTAAGTATTGGGCCACTAGTACCCCTTACTTGTGCATGGGCAGTTGTAGCCGTCCTCGCAGCAAGCCTTGCCGGGATCAGCTCGAGGTTGATTTAAATCATCAAGTCAGAGATCTGAGGATCAGCAGATAAGCAAAGCTGGAAATCGAAGGCCAGCTTCCCCGGCAAGATCCTTGCCGGGATGGCCCGTGGAGCCCGGCAAGCCTCGGCGCCCGGCAAGGCTTGGTTCCCAGCAAAGCTCGGCGCCCGGCAAGGGTTGGTGCCCGGCAAGGATCGGCGCCCGGCAAGATTCTGCCACTGTGCCACCGCTTCGGCACAGTAACGAGTCTAACATTCTGGCTCCTTCCATGGATGTGTGGCGGCGTGCCAGTGGAGGAGAGCTTAAGCGGTGCTGATGGGATGGCCCCTTTTTCCATCCCCAAGAAAGTGAGGACACCTAAACGGACACCTCACGGTGCATTAAATGCGCTTGTCCTAATCCGTCAGGGGTTAGGTATGATACCCTGTAGCTACTTTACACCTCAATGTATGTACATTTTGCCACTGTGGAGACCCCTTTGAGCATATAAAAGGAGGCCCAAGGCAACTGCTACAGAGGAGGAGAACTTCTGGCCCATTCTGCATGCGTAGCTGCTCTTTGAACGCACTGTTCATTGCGAGCGCTCCTGAAGGCTGGGCTCAAGAACATCAATAAGAACACAAAGCAGGAGTAGGGTTTTACGCTGATCAGCGGCCCGAACCTGGGTAAAAACCTCCCGCGTCGATCACTGGTTCTGCTCTTTGCGTATACCTCTCCCCCCGCTGAATCGTAAAGGGATCTCTCGGGATCCCATAGGTGTCGTGCCCCGACATCTTTGGCGCGCCAGGTAGGGGGATTGAGGTTTGCGTGAACCTGATCTGGTGGTCGACGCCCTAGTTCCTTCATCATCTTCATTGTCATGCCGCCCAAGAAGAAGAACATCGCGATAGCACAACCGTCCGGGTCCGTTTTGCCCGCGCCTTCGCAGACAGGCGATGGTGTGGGTGCAGAAGGAAGAGGACTGGAACCCCCGAGGCGTTCTGGTGACCCAAGCCAAGCGAGTGGTATCGTTCGCAGTGGCAGTGGTAACTTGTGCACCGCTGGATCTAGAGATGGCGTTGTGTTGCCTACGGGTGGCACAACAAACTCTAGAGATCGAAGAGCGCCTGCTGGAGCTCCCGCGCCGGCGCGAGCCTCGCAACCTGCCCAGGTCGTGCGAGATGAGCGACATCATGGCGCTGGTGGTTCGGGGCGTCCCCACGAAAAGGTTTCTGCGCATAGATCCCAAGATGCGCGGGACCAGCATGCACGCCAAGCTGCCGGCGAAGGTGGTGCACGGTCGCGTGACCGTGGCGGTGCTCCTTCTAACTTGGTTAGGAGTCAGAGCACCTCACGTACCTCGCACTTGTCGCCGCCACCTACGCCAGCGGAAGCCTTGGCACGTGCACAGCTGCTCCTCGATTTTCCTCCCGCTCCGAAGAAGATGGAGGAGTGGCGAGCTACTATCCAGAGCCTTATCGGCTTCGCTAACAAGGATGGACCACAAGAGGCAGGGCCCTCTCAGCGGAGGCCCATCGATCCGACACGAGCTGGTGCAGAGAAAACCGGAGGTGGTGCAACTACCGTGCACTCTCCTCCGCGGCGTCAGCAGCGGCCGACGACTCAGCAAGTCGACCGCCATGAAGAAGTTTCCACGGCGTCGTCCGATCCACGGATGCGCTGTGATCAGCGTCTGGTTCTCCAGGAACGAGGCAAGGAGGACGCTCGAACAACCATCGAGCGGCGACGGGAAGCGCGCTATCAGTCCGATAAGCGCGCGGGGCCGGTTGTCGACGAGCCCGCGCCAGGGAACGTAGGAGACTTACCTTACGAGGTAGGACCTCCAGCGTTTACCCGTGAGCTGCGGCAAGTCCAGTGGCCCAATCTCCGAACCTTCAAGCCAGAGGTCCTGGAGAAATACGACGGCAAGACCCATCCCTCGGAGTTCCTGAGCATCTACACCATTGCGGTGCAAGCTGCCGGGGGCCGAGATGACAAGATACTTGCCAACTACTTCCCGTTGGTGCTCAAACCCAACGTTAGGTCGTGGTTGATGCATCTGCCGGAGGATTCTATTTCTTGCTGGTCAGATCTGTGCCATCAGTTTGTTGGCGCCTTTGTTGGAGGCCACCAAGCTCCTGGCCAAGAAAGTGATTTGCACATCATCCCTCAGAAGGAGGGCGAGTCCCTGCGCAAGTTTATGCAGAGATTCAGCCGGGTGCAGTACAATATTCCTGACGTTCATCCTGCCGCTGTCATTAGCCCGTTCCATCAGAACGTGCGTAACCACAGGATGCGGGAAGAGCTGGCAATGAAAAAAGTCAGGAGTATTGCCGAGCTTTACACTTTGGCCGTCAAGTGCGCTCGAGCTGAAGAAGGGAGGAAACTCCCCGGTGAGGCTGTTGGTGCGGCAGGCGACTCAGAAGAAGAAGATGCCGCACCCCCGTCAAGGAAAGGCCGACGGCGGAACAGGAAGCGCGGAGGCAAGGCCGTGCTTGCCGTCGAGGAATCCGGTAGCCCTGGCGTCGCCAAGAAGGCCAAGGTTGGCGACCCCGGCAAGGATCTTGCCGGGTGCCCTTCCTGTCAGGCCTTGGCGGCTGCCGACAAGTCGGAGAACTCCGGCAAGCAGTATTGCAAGATCCATCGCAATAAGGGCCACGATCTCCAGGACTGCCGGCAAGTTGAGCAGCTTGCCGAGAAGCAGAAGGCCGAATACGAGAGGCGAGATAAGGAGAGGGCCAAAGATGGTGCTGAGGGGTCCGGCAAGAAACGCGGTGGCCGAGGAGGTCGCAGCGGCAAGGCCAAGCAGCAGAAGGATCGGCCCGCTTGGGGCCGAGATAAAGAAGGAGATGATGATGAAGAAGATGACGAGTCCAGTGAGCAGGAATTCCAGAAGGCTACGGAGGCTATGTGCATTGATGGGGGTGCCTCGCTGCATTCTTCCCACCGCCAACTTAAACAGTGGATGCGGGAGGTTAATGCGGCAGAGCCATCCCCCGATTCATGTAGGCCTCTGAAGTGGTCCAGCACGCCTATCATCTTTGACGCCGAGGATCACCCTGATCGCGCAACTACGGTCGGGTGCTTGCCATTGTTGGTTTCCCCAACAATTCGCAACCTCAAGGTGACGAAGATGTTAGTTGACAGCGGGGCCGGCCTAAACTTAATCTCACCAGATGTGCTCACAAAACTTCAGATTCCCGACGAAGACCTCGAGGAAACGGGTACGTTTCAAGGGGTCAACCCGGGAAGAACCCAGCCTAAGGGCAAGATCACGCTGCCGGTAACATTTGGCAGCGAGCTTAACTTCAGGACCGAAAAGGTGGTGTTTGATGTCGCCAAGATCCCCATGTCATACAATGGGATCCTTGGTCGGCCAGCGCTGGCTAAGTTTATGGCGGCATCACACTACGCGTACAACGTCTTGAAGATGCCGGGGCCGTTGAGCGTCATCACTATCTATTCCGATAAGAAGGATGCGCTCATCTGTGCCGACCAACTTTACCGGGAAGCAGTTGCAGTACCTGCCATCAAGGCATCTGCTCCTGCCGCTGGAACTCCCGGGGGGGAAGAAGAAGACCGGCAGGAACCTTGGTGCCAACTCCGGCAAGCGCACCTCCTCGGAGTGCTGCGCTTCCGTCGAGGACGTGCCAGAGAGTTTCACCGGCAAGAACAAGAAGTCCAAGGCTGCCCCGCCGGAAACCAAGAAGGTGCCTGCCAAGGGGGACAGAACGGGGGGAACTTTCACCATAAGTTCCACCCTAGATGACAAATAGGAAAGCGCGCTCGTTGCTTTCCTGCGGGCGAATGTCGACGTGTTTGCATGGCAACCGTCTGACATCCCCGGTGTTCCCAGGAAAGTGATTGAGCACCACCTTGCTGTCTGCCCTCATGCGCGGCCCGTCAAGCAAAGGGTGAGGAAACAGGCTTTGGAGCGGCAAGAATTCATTGCCGAAGAGATTAAAAAGCTGGAGGCGGCAGGACTGGTCAAAGGAGTGCTTCATCCAACCTGGTTGGCCAATCCGGTTGTAGTGCGGAAAGCGAACGGGAAATGGAGGCTTTGTATCGATTATACAGATATCAATAAAGCTTGTCCAAAAGATCCTTTTCCCTTGCCGCGCATCAACCAGATTGTGGATGCCACCGCTGGTTGTGATCTCCTGTCCTTCCTTGATGCCTATTCAGGGTATCATCAGATTTTTATGGCAAAGGAAGATGAAGAGAAGACCGCCTTTATCACCCCATGTGGTACGTATTGTTTTATACGAATGCCTTTCGGGCTGAAAAGTGCTGGTTCAACATTCGCCAGAGCAATCCAGATTGGTTTTGAGCCACAACTCCATAGAAATATGGAGGCGTATATGGATGATATAGTGGTCAAAACTAAGGATAAAGCAACGCTCATTCAAGACTTAGAAGAAACATTTGCGAACTTGCGCAAGATCAACTTGAAGCTCAATCCTGAGAAGTGCGTGTTCGGTGTTCCTTCCGGCAAGCTCCTCGGATTCTTTGTCTCTTGCCGAGGAATTGAAGCTAACCCCGACAAGATCAGAGCCATTGAGCAAATTGAAGCGCCGAGACGCGTCAAGGATGTGCGTCGTCTTGCCGGCTGTGTTGCTGCTCCAAGCAGATTTATTTCCAAATTTGCTGAGCGCGCCCTGCCCTTCTTCAAAATTTTGAAGAAGGCAGGTCCAATGAAATGGACTTCGGAAGCGGAGGCGGCGCTGCAAGATTTGAAGAAATACCTTTCTTCTCCGCCGACGCTAGTCGCACCTAAACCACAAGAGCCATTGCTGCTGTATCTGGCGGCAACAAATCAAGTGGTTAGTGCTGCGCTGGTGGCGCAGAGAGAAGCTGATGAGGAAGCAACACCAGCGGCAGGACCGCCAAGTGACGCGGCAAGATCTTCCCCGGCAAGGGTTGATCCCGGCAAGAAAGGATCTGCGCAAACAGAAGAGCCCGTGCAGAAGAAAAAGGTGGTGCAGCGCCCAGTTTATTTTGTTAGCTCCCTCTTACAAGGGGCGAGGTCAAGATATTCTGGTGTGCAGAAGTTGCTTTTCGGCCTCCTTATGGCCTCGAGAAAGCTGCGCCATTATTTTCAAGCACATGAAATCACCGTCGTCACTCGCTTTCCGTTGCAAAGGATTTTGCAAAATCCGGAGGCAACCGGCAGGATCGTGGAGTGGGCGTTGGAGCTGTCCAGCTTTGGTCTTAAGTTTGAGAGTACTTCCACAATTCAAAGCAGGGCCTTGGCGGAGTTCATTGCAGAATGGACCCCGACGCCAGACGAAGAAGTTCAAGAAACAAGTCTCCCCGGCAAGGAAATCGATCAGCAATGGGTTATGTACTTTGACGGGGCTTTTTCGCTGCAAGGCGCCGGTGTTGGTGTGCTGCTTGTCGCACCCACCAGAGAGCACCTCAAGTATGTAGTCCAAATGCATTTTCCCCGGGAGAGTTCAACCAACAACACTGCAGAGTACGAAGGTTTGCTTGCCGGTCTCAGGATCGCGGCAGACCTTGGTATCAAAAAGCTCATTATCAAAGGTGATTCACAGCTTGTCGTCAGGCAGGTCAACAAGAGCTATCAAAGCCCATTGATGCATGCCTACGTAGATGAAGTGAGGAAATTGGAAGAGCGCTTTGACGGTCTCCAAATGGAGCATGTCCCTCGTGCCGAGAACAGCGTTGCTGACGACCTGTCAAAGCGTGCTGCCCTCAAGTTGCCTGTGGAACCAGGAACTTTTGTGCTCCAATTGACTCGACCGTCCGTGGCGCCATCGATGCGGCAAGAAAAGAGAAGAAAGTTGAACTCTGGCCAGTACTTCCCGGCAGAGCTCCCCGGAGCCGCCGGCAAGGAAGTTGCCGGGATCGACACGCCTGCCGGGGAACAACAGGCTCCGGCAGGGCCTCAGGCCCTTGCTGTCGAGACAAATGTTCCCCCGGCAGACGAGATGCCTTTAGTCCTAGTTGTCGAGCCTCAGGCTCCAGCATGGGCGCAGCACATTGTCCATTTCCTTCAGACAGGTGAACTCCCTGAGGAACAAGAAGAAGCGGAGAGAGTAGCCCGTTGGTCTATTATGTACAAGTTCGTCTATGATGTCCTGTACAGAAAGAGACCAAACGGTGTGAAATTGAAGTGCATTTCTCGGGAGGATGGACTACAGCTCTTGGCAGAGATACATGGGGGCATGTGTGGCTCTCGCATAGGGTCGAGAGCGCTTGCTGGGAAAGCATTCCGGCAAGGTTTCTTTTGGCCCACCGCCCTCCAGGATGCGACTGCACTAGTAACCAGGTGTGAAGCGTGCCAGTTTCATTCGAAGAAATTACATCAGCCAGCTCAAGCTCTTAAAACAATCCCTCTCTCCTGGCCATTTTCGGTCTGGGGGCTCGACATACTGGGCCCCTTCCCCCGTGCTGCCGGGGGCTTTGAGTACTTGTACGTTGCTATCGACAAGTTCACAAAGTGGCCGGAGGTGGAAGCAGTGAGGAAGGTGACAGCGCAGTCGGCTGTCAAGTTCTTCAAAGGAATTGTTTGTCGTTTCGGTGTGCCTAACAGGATCATCACCGACAACGGCACGCAGTTCACAAGTTGCACCTTCATGCAGTACGTCCAAGACCTTGGCGGCAAGATTTGTTTTGCCTCTGTTGCTCACCCGAGAAGCAACGGCCAAGCGGAGAGGGCCAATGCTGAAGTGCTACGCGGTCTCAGGACCAGAACTTTTGACAGGCTGAAAAAGTGCGGAAGACGATGGATTGATGAGTTGCTGGCGGTTCTTTGGTCAATCAGAACGACACCAAATCGAGCCACCGGCCAGACGCCCTTCGGTCTAGTGTATGGAGCGGAAGCAGTTCTCCCCACGGAACTCATATACGGATCTCCTCGAGTGCTTGCTTATGATGAGCTCGAGCAAGAGCAACTGCGGCAAGATAACGCTATGCTCCTTGAGGAGAATCGTCTTCAGGCTGCTCTGCGAGCTGCACGCTACCAGCAAGCTTTGCGCCGCTATCATAGCCGCAAAGTTCATGCCCGAAGCCTTGAGGAAGGCGACCTTGTTCTTTGACGGATTCAGTCCGCCAAGAATTCAAACAAGTTGACGCCAAAGTGGGAAGGCCCTTATCGGGTAGTACGAGTCACCAGGCCTGGCGCTGTCCGCCTGGAGACCGAGGATGGCGTTCCAGTGAGTAATTCCTGGAATATCGAACATCTTCGCAAGTTCTATCCATAAGGCGCGGTTGCCGGGGGCTCCCGGCAACCACCCTTTTGTACAAGTCTTGCCGGCAAGGGATGTGATCCTTTGTACAAAGCCAGGCGCAGACCCTGAGCACAGATGAATAAATTTAAGTGTTGTACATTTCCTTATTGATTCTCATGTTCACATTCATATATGCATGTTTGTCTAAGATGATGTATAACAGCTGATCCCGGTAAGTTCTAATGAACCGCCAAGGTTTCATCTCTTCATTTTCTCTTCTTTCTTTTTCTTAAAGACAGAAGGATTCCTCGCGTGCACATTTGCCGGGGGGGGGAAGGGAGACATGAATACTAGTTGGTGATGTTCGGAATCGTATGCTTGCCGGAGGAAGGACAAAGACAGAAAGCTAAGTCCTAAAAACTCAGAGCAAGTTTTTCTTTTATTACCAAGTTATTTCCTTGGACGATTCCGACCCTTGTATGGAAAATCTGCATGCGAAGGAACCCTTGTTGTAATCAGTTGCACCCTTATTTTGTTTCGAGTCCGCTCAACGATTTAAGCGGCTGCACTGAGAACGCCAAGGAGTCTTGCCGGCCGCTGCGCCTCCAGCAGGCTGCTGAAGTCCCGCACCCAGCGCTCGCGGCAGGTTGCGCGCCGACAAGTTTTCCAGTAAGCGTAGGATGAACTCCATACATAAAGGAATCAGACAAGGAAAGTAGCTAGCATGAGCCTAAACATAGTTAAATTATATTACATCCATGAGTTGCCGCAGTCCTAACACAAGACTTAACTATCTTTTACATGAGATGATGGCGGCAAGAATAAAAGGGAAGCACTCAATCCCTGCGCTGGCCTTCGATCCTTTTGATGGAGTCCACCTTCTCAAGGATCGGCGCGATGCACTTCTCAAGCGCCTCAACATTTGCATCCTTGGGCAGGTGGCCGAGTGCGCTGGAGAGGTCGATGCCGGGATTGCTGTGCACCACCTTGAGGAGCACCTTGCGAAGGATGGCTCGGCAAAGCCGGCGAGTCTCGTTCGCCAGTTGGGTCGCCCGGCTGGACTGGAGCGCCCTCAACGCGTTGATGATGCTTTCAAAGAACATCGTCAACCTGGCGCTTGGAGATATTCTTTCCTCGGAAGAATATCTGAAGTTCGACAAGCTCATGGTTGACAGTTCTGCGGTAAGCTTCTCCGCGGCAGCGATGAGACGACCAGTCCAGATCTCCACTCCCTTCTCGTACTTGTTCTGGGCAGCGGCGGCGCTCTTGAGCAGGTTCCTCTCTCCTTGGAGATCCTTCAGTAGAGCCTTCTCACGGGCCCTGCCGGCCTCGAGAGATTTCTGCAGCGTGGTCAGCTTCAGCTCCAGAACCGCAATATCATCAGCCGCAGAGGAGAGCTGCTTGGTCTTGTCGGACAGGGCGACTTGCATCTCCGCCAAGGAGTGGAGGGTTTTTTCCCTGTCCCCCTTGAGCGTCGAGAGCTCCTTGCCATGCTCGTCAAGATCTGTCTCTAGCCTCTTTACTTTGTCGCTCAACTCGTTCTTGGCGGCCTCTGCAGCTTCGGCAGCATCGACGGCCTCTTTGAGCTTGCCGGCGTGACTTGCAGTTAGAGCTTCGAGCGCCTCCTTGTGCTTCTGCTCCAGCTCCTGGGTTCGCCGCGCGACAAGATTTTCAATGTCTTCATCCTTGCTGCGAAGCTTGGCGGCGAGCGCCTGCTCACGAGCTGTGAGATCTTCCTCATGGGCATCAAGAGCAACGCGGCGCCCCGTCAGGAAGGCATCTTTGGCAGCAATCCTTTGAACAGCTTCATCATGCGCCTTCTCCATGTCTGATTGCTTCAGGAGGATCTCATTCCACTGCTGGCTCACTTGTTCCCAGCCGGCAACCAACTCTTGGAGGGCCTCGGTGTGCCAGATCTGCATTTGTGCGACGCGCCTTTGGAAATCTGCTTCGGCCGCCTCAACAACTGCCATTCTGGAGTCCGCCTTGTCTCTCCGGGCGCGATGGAGAGCCTGGAGTTTGTGGAAGTTCTCGCCGATGGCCTGAAGGAGCTGATCCTCTTCAGATTTGCCGCTGCTAGTGCTGGGATTGTCGACAACTTCAAGCCCGGCAGCAACGATGATTTCTTCGAAAATTTCTCCTTCAGCTGGTGCCTCGGCGCTTGCCGTCCCTGGCAAGTTGATGAATAGGTTTTCGCCAACTTTGAGATACTTGCTGGATGAGGGCTCGTCAGATGTTGATGGCTGGTCTTCAGAGGCCGCCTCACCAGTGGCAGGGGGCTCCGCGGCCGATGCAGCGCCTGTCGCTCCTGCGGCAGGAATGCCGTCAGTATGGTCTCCAGCTTCCCTGTCGCCCTCTTCAGCAGGTTCTTCGGTGATTTCCTTTTGTGCTGTCTTGGCGGCCTCCCTTTCAAGAGCATCACCGGCCCCCGCAACATCATCCTTGGTGGCCTCACTGGCAGTGATCCTGTCCGCTTCGGCAGCAGCATCCCTGGCGGTCTCCTCGATGACGGCGTCGACGTCCATATGTTCCATCTCAGAGAACTCTGAAGGGCGAAGGAGGAAAACAGAATAAGATCAAGGTTGAAGTTTGAAGTGATCAAAGATAAAGAAGTAAGGGAAAAAGAATAACTAGCACTCTGAGGCGATCGAGTACCTGCGTCGGGCTGTCGAGAGGTGGCTTCGCCTCTCCCAGCAACTCCGGTTGCCGGGGGTGGGTTGCCGGAGTCCGTGCTTGTCGGCTCCTCCTCAATCCGGACAGGCTCATCGGCAGGATCTCTCGCCGAAGATGTGCTTGTGGGCGGAGCGGTCGATGAAGGAGGCACGATGGGGCAATCTTCTCCTTGTTGCCGTTCGTCTCCTGCGAACCCAAAGATATCAGCGACAAGAATGGAAGCCTCGGCACCAGCCAACAGAAAAAGGGACAATGAACTTACGCTGGGGGCTGCGTTGAGGACTACGCTCCGGGCTCACGATGACGGTCTCTGGCACGCTAGTGGAGCCTGCCGGGGGCTCGTCGCCCGTAGAAGTCCTTGACCTCTTCGCCATCCTCTCCAGCAAGGTTTCTGTGTCACTGCAGAAACAATACAAGTGAGTCAGTATGACTGATGCAGATTGGAAGGTGGAGGTTGTGACAGGTACTCACTCTTCTTCCTCTCGCTCCGGACTGAAGCCGGAGATGTCGAAGTCGACCTCCGTCGCGATGTCTGAGTGGGGAGGCGGAGGAGGGGTCCTGGGTCGCTTGGCTGTGGCACGCGCCAGGGCAGCCTCTAGCACGGTTGCGCGAGACCCTCCCGCCACTCTGGCGGTGGCCGCTGGTGTGGGTCTCGCGCGCCGCGCGGGCTGTTGACGGACCCCTTGCCGCGGTCCGGTCTTGCCGGCCACTTTCTTGCCGGGGGATTCGCCGCTCGATGTAGGCTGGCTTGCCGGGACGCCCGATGCGGCTTTCCGAAGGACAATGATCGACCCTAGTGCAGAGTTGTTGCACAAGGGGACGATCCTTGCTGGCAGCCGGTGCTTGTCTTCACGCTGGAATAACTTCTGGCGGAGAGCGCCAAGCTGCATAACAATCAAGTTGTTGTTCAGCCCGGGGCGCAGCCTCATGACATCCGCTGCGTTCTTATACTCCCAGGCTGGCCTCCCCCTATTCTGCAGAGGGGCGATGCGGCGGCGGAGGAAGTCGAAGCCGATCATCTCCATTGTCAGCCCGGCAGCCTTCAAGCGGAGGATCCTGGTAGTGGCGATTGTGAGCTTCTCATCTTCTGCGGCGAGATCGCCCCAATCCTTGCCGCGGACCACCTTCTGTCGCCGGGGATGGCGAAAAGGATGAGGATCTGCTTCCTGGATCCAGCATCATTCGGCCCGCCACTCGTCCCATTTTTCGCGGTAAACTCCATCTGGGTATATCTCTTTGTTCCAGGCCCTTGAAATCCAAGCAATAGATCTAGAGAGAGCCTCTCCTTTTTGGATTCGAGGATAGAAATAGTGGCGGAAAAGAGCAGAATTGGGGATCACACCGGCGAAATTTTCACAAAGATGGGCAAAGATCGACATGCAAAATACGGCATTCGGCGTGAAGTCAAGAAGGCGGAAGCCGTATGTATACATGATGTCATTGAAGAAATCGGAAAAAGGTGGACAGAGCCCGCAATAAAAGTACGCAGTGAAGAAGGGGTATCTGTCCGATCTGCCTTTGGAATTAGCACCTGGGATTACGCGTGTGGCGGGGTGAGCTTGTGTTCCGTTCGCGCACATGCATTGGTATCGTCCCTTCAAGGTTTCGGCGTCGAGCGTCGGAGGGAAGACGACGAGCCTCTTCCGCATCTTCACCAGCTCTCTTTCCGGAACTTCAGCCTTCGGTTCCTTGTCCGTGCCCTTGCCTTTGCTGGCCTTGGGCGGCATGGCGACCGTGGAGGTGGAAGCCGGAGGACGGAACGAGCGCGGGAGCAACGAGCGGAAGGGAAAGAAGGTTTCGCTCTGAGCTCGAGCAGAGGAAGGCGATGAAGATGGCCAGATTGGGAAGAAGAGGGGGGTGAATGGGTTTGCGCCTCCACAACTTCTCCTTTTTTATGGGGAAGGAGCGGGGTCACCTTGTTTATCCCCCAATATGAATGCGCCTCTGTGGGCGCGAAATAGTTTGCAGCCTTTTTGGCACACTTCCCATATCGCACGCTCCGTGCGCGTAGTGGGGGCACAGTAAAACAAGATCTTTTACGAGCAGTTAGTTCCCTGCCACGCGTGCCCGTGCACTGTTTGGGCCTAGCCCAACAACGCCTCGCACTCGTGTATGGCCCAGGCCCGGGGGCTCCTGTCGGTGTACTAAGTATTGGGCCACTAGTACCCCTTACTTGTGCACGGGCAGTTGTAGCCGTCCTCGCGGCAAGCCTTGCCGGGATCAGCTCGAGGTTGATTTAAATCATCAAGTCAGAGATCTGAGGATCAGCAGATAAGCAAAGCTGGAAAACGAAGGCCAGCTTCCCCGGCAAGATCCTTGCCAGGATGGCCCGTGGAGCCCGGCAAGCCTCGGCGCCCGGCAAGGCTTGGTTCCCAGCAAAGCTCGGCGCCCGGCAAGGGTTGGTGCCCGGCAAGGATCGGCGCCCGGCAAGATTCTGCCACTGTGCCACCACTTCGGCACAGTAACGAGTTTGACATTCTGGCTCCTTCCATGGATGCGTGGCGGCGTGCCAGTGGAGGAGAGCTTAAGCGGTGCTGATGGGATGGCCCCTTTTTCCATCCCCAAGAAAGTGAGGACACCTAAACGGACACCTCACGGTGCATTAAATGCGCTTGTCCTAATCCGTCAGGGGTTAGGTATGATACCCTGTAGCTACTTTACACCTCAATGTATGTACATTTTGCCACTGTGGAGACCCCTTTGAGCATATAAAAGGAGGCCCAAGGCAACTGCTACAGAGGAGGAGAACTTCTGGCCCATTCTGCATGCGTAGCTGCTCTTTGAACGCACTGTTCATTGCGAGCGCTCCTGAAGGCTGGGCTCAAGAACATCAATAAGAACACAAAGCAGGAGTAGGGTTTTACGCTGATCAGCGGCCCGAACCTGGGTAAAAACCTCCCGCGTTGATCACTGGTTCTGCTCTTTGCTTATACCTCTCCCCCCGCCGAATCGTAAACGGATCTCTCGGGATCCCATAGGTGTCGTGCCCCGACAGCATGGGAGTCTCGACCACATAAATGGGAGACGCGGTCGCAGACACGGGAGGCGTGGTACGAGGCGGCGGCATGGACGGCTGCGACGACGCTCGTGCTCCCCGCCGTGACGGCGTGGAGCAGCTCGCTGCTCCTCGTCAAGCTGGCCTGGAGCGGCGAGTTGCTGAACCACGCGCCGGCTTGGGGCGGCAACTGGCTCCGTCGAGCGAGGGGAGGAAGGTGGATCAGCGAGCTGCATAGCTCGTATCCGGCGGGCTCGGCAGGCCACCCAGCCGGCTTGGATGCCGGATAACTACTCTTCGTAAGCCATTGTAAGAGTGGAGAAAATGGTGAAGGAGGAGATAGGGGAGCAGCGGAGGTGTGCGATTCTTGGCCGGCGTCTGGCCTCGTTTAAATAGGAGATTAAATAGACGGCGGACGAGAGGAGCTAGGCCGGTGTTGCGTTTAATGCCGGCCCGATCATGAACGGACGTGTGTCCAGAGTGGGTTTCTCGGCTTCCACACGGGTTTCATGGAGGCGTTTGAATGCGGCAAGGAGGCGTGTTCAGCCGGGCGTGCAGCGAGCGGCGCCCTCGACTCTAACGTACGACACCGCGCCGTTCTTCCACTGATGTGTGGGCTCGTTGGGTACCTGGCCTACATGTCAGTGACCCAACGCAGGCAGCGCACGGCAGAGGAGCTTTTGGTGGGCCAGGGCGATCAGAAGCGGGCATTTCATAAACCTATGATGGTTCATTCAGTGTGACATCATCTATTTCATGTAGATAAGCCTACTAAATAATGTAAGAGAATTTTAATATTTTCATATATACGTTGATAGCCCGTTCGATACGTTGTGATTCATAAAGACCGCTGTAAACATCAATGTTCTACTTATCACAGATAAGATTGATTAATACCCATAACAATCCATGTCCTTAACAAAGGGTGCATGCACGTATAGGTTGAGCGTGTGTCTTGCGTCGTGTGCTGTGTGCATGCAGGCGTGCGAGTGTTGCATGCGTGCATGTGTAAGTTTCAGTGTTGCATGCATGTGTGCGTGCATGCGTGTGTTCATGAGTGCATGTGTACGTGTCAGTGTTGCACGCCTGCATACGTGCGTGTGTTCATGTGAGTGTTGCGTGCGTGCATGTGTACGTGTGGGGTGAGGCGACACGTCAGTCGATTGACTTTTTCATCTTTGGTCAGTCGATTTTCCAGCCGTTGGATACGAAATCAAGGGCCTGCAGTTCATCTTCAACCTCCACCCCCCTGAGCCGCCAGCCACCACCGACCCCCGCCGCCCGCGGCCGGCAACGCTCCCGCGCCGCCTCGCCGCCCCGCCCTCCCCGAAACCACTCCCCATCGCCGGTCCGCTGCCGCCCTGGCCATCCCTCTAGGCTCCCCCGCGCTGAGCTTTTTCTCCGGCGATCCCCACGCCACCGCCACACCACCGCGCCCCCCCACCACCGGCGACCACCGCCCCCACCCTGAACCCTAAGATAGATAGTGGGGTACCTCTCCGGCAAGCCCCCTCCCTGCTGTGGCTGGTTCTTCCTTAACTCCGGCGAGCCCCCCCCCCCCCACCCCCTGAAAATCGACTGACCCAAAAATCGATTCAGTCGACTGAAGTGTAGCTAAATCGGTACGTGTGAGTATTGCATGCATGCATGCCGCCGTTGCGGACGTGTTTGTGCTCATGTGTGATGAGTTTGTATTCACCACAGTGGCTCGTGCGTGCGTGCAATTAAAACGGCCGGCTCAGCATATCATCACAAGGTGATCCTTGTCCGCTGTGGTTAGGGGGCGCGGGCTGCCAACCAGAGGTCTCACGACTTCGAATCCCCACCGACCACTAATTTATTACCATTTCTGTCTTTCATATACGCGCTGATGGGTGGGCTCTATGGTAATGTGCGCTGGTGAATGTGGACCATTTGACTGGTCAATTGATCGTGTCATCAACAAATTATGGAGCTGTATGGTGAGCCAGTGACCGTATGATCACCATAAAATGTATTTTATTAACACAGTACAGACTCAAACTACCATCTCTTTCTTTCATATACGCGCTGATAGGTGGGCCACACGGTTACGCGCACTGATGGTGCAACACTAGTTACGCCACGTGGAACATTTGACTAGTCAATTGATCATGTCATCAACAAATTACGGATTTGTACGGGTGAGCCAGTGACCGTATAATCACGACATGTATTTTTTTAACATAGTAGAGCCGCAAGCGCTCATATATACGCGCAAACACTCACCGCTATAAGCGCACACACGCAAACCCTACCCCTATGAGCACCTTCGAGAGAGTGAGCCAGCATATGATCTTGAGATTTTACGAAGTCACCATAGGTGCCTCATAGTCGAGGGGAACGTCTCCTCCCACTGAACACACATCGCTGGAAAATACTGAAATTAATCCTGGATAAATGCAAGCACCAGGACTTTAAACCTGGTGGGCTGGGGAAACCACTGCCCTCCTAACCATCCAACCACAGGTTGGTTAGCACCACAAAATATACATGGTGACCATGATGAGCTTATTCTGAAGTCCAGTGACCATATCGTGCTTTCGCTTCAAATACAATGACCATATGTGTCGTCAACAAAATACGGAGCACGCATCAAATACAATGTCCGTCAGTGTCATCAACAAAATACAGAGATGTATCATGAGCGAGATACCATATGATCAACACGAGAATTTATACGGTGACCGTAATGAGCATATTCTGAAGTCTAGTGACCGTATAGTGCTTTCGCTTGAAATACAGTGATCGTCATGCGAGAATGTGTCAGGGGCATGCATACTTTTAGAGGTCCGAGAGATAGTTTGTGTGCGTATGTGAAAGTGGTGTAGAAAGAGGGGGTGTCCGGTGGAGACAAGGAGGGATATGCCCTTCGTTTCTCTTTCCCATGACTAATATTTTAGGAGAAAATATAAACATTCATAATGCAGAACAAATATTATTGGATGCACCATGCAATTAACTTTCATGTATAACATTGTACTATTGTATATGCTTATTTTCTTAGTGGCCGATTGCGTGTGGGGTGTGGTGGGCACATCATTTCTAGTTGTGGTGGGTCAACATGAGGACTCATGGGTCGGTTCCATCCTGCGCCACATAGGTTGGACAGAGACGCATTATACGAAGACCCACGTGGAGGACTTGGCGTACAAGACGAAGCTACCAGAGTCGTGGAGGCCTCTATCCCCACTGATTATAAGCCGACTATATATGATTTGTAACCCTAGGCCCCGAGTATGTTATAGAAGCCCAGGGGCTGGTTCGTCGATAGTATACACACACGCACAATGCATGGTATTCACGTGTACTTTGTACACACCCCTATCACAAATATACAGTACCAGGAGTAGGCTTTTTCCTCAACTGCAAGGGCCCGGACTTGGGTAAAACTTTGCCTCGTATTACCATCCAGCCTAACAGTTAGGGATATCCTACCGAATGATCTGATGGAATCATATTTGCCAACTACTAAGAGAGAGGTGTGTGTGTGTGTTGGGGGGGGGCAATGTGTGCGAGAGAGGCCTAAAGATAATGTGCGTGCGGGAGACACGTAGGCACATATATGTGCCTATAGAGGGCTAGTAGAGACCGTGCGTGTGTAAATATGCATGTGAGAGAAATAGTGTTTTCCAACTGAGATTAGTGAAAAGAGTAGTACATAGTAGTAAGAAAGAGAGAGGGAGATATATAGAGAGTGTGTGCGTGAGACACCCCGGGAGAGATTGTGAGCATGTGTGAGAGAGAAATGCCGATGTATATAAAGTGTGTGCACTTATGCGTTAGATAGAGAGAGATATAGCGTGTGTGTGAGAACGGGCCGAGGCATAGTGCATCTACGTGTAAAAGGTGGTTCTACGCATTAAATTAAAATATAAATGGCATTATTATTTTTGGATGAGATCATGAATTTTGCAATTTGCGTATGAACGAACATCAGTCTATCAGACACCCATACTCTATTGAATTCTAGCATGTGCATGTGTTTATTTCATATTATCGATCCATAGATTGAGAGTGGTTTGAAATCCAGACAATGCATTGCTTTTGCAATTCATATATAAACATTAATTAGTGCACTCCATGTTGTTAGTGTGAAGCACTTTATACATTTGTCACTTACATGGATACATTCCAAATTGCTAGCTACGAAATAGAATACATGTTGAATTCAACATAAAGGGGGTTTCGAAGATTAGAATTCATAGGAAGTGCATTCATCTATTTGAATCCGAGATAATGGCATTTGTAAATCAGATCTAAAAGGGGGCATCAATCTTTGTGGTGCGTTTGAACATGCTATATATTCGTACGCATGTCTAACTTTTTTTTTGCAACCAAGGAGATTATATCTGGAACCATGCATGAACTGAGGTAAGTTTCATATTTTTTAATATATACTCGTGTACAATGTATATTCAAATGTACCCCCTCCATTCCAAAATAATTGTAGTTTTAGGATTTTCAAGAGTCAAGATTTGTGAAGTTTGACAAATCCTGAAAGTTCAATTCAAGAGAACCAAAATTGTGAATGCTTCTGCTCCCAAATATTGAACGAAGCACCAAATAAGCCTCTGGTCACCCAAAACCGCGCGAGACTAATGTTTGGTGGTAGGAAATTACTGTCTTGACTCTGGCCCGTGTAGCCTATCGGCCCGATGTCCAAAGGTCTAAACCGGGGTAGGTTTGTAACTTCACCAAGATGCCAGTCTCAACCGCCTCCGAGAAGCATTCATACGCCGTGGGCGCCTAAACACCCATGCGCTCGGCCGAAATCTATCCCGCCCACCATTTGGGACACCTGAGATTATTGTCCTACCCCCGACCCGCAATATGTCCGAAATTTTAGATGGGGGCAAAGTTTGTAACTTTCCCCAAATTTCAAACAAGCGCGTCCCAAACCGAAACATTGTTCCCCCTTTGTTCCCCCTCCCTCCATTTCCCCATTCATACTCCGTGGGCGCCAAAATGCCCTCTCCACTAGCCGCAAAACCCTAGCCTCCTCCGTCCTCTACCCCATCACGCCCAATCCACCGCCGCCCTCCTCCATCACACCGGAGCCGATACCCCGACATCGTCGTCCAACGCAAACGAAACCACAACGCCCTTAATGACTTAGCAGCTGAAGCCGAGGCAGAACTGCCTCCATGACACCGACGCCGACTTGCACCGTACTAGAACCACTTCGACCACGCCATCCTGCACCTCACTGCTGCCGCTCCACTGTCGCAACCATCCACTGCACCGGAGTTGTTTCCGCTATGCCGTCGTTCGCCGCATCGGATCTGGTTCCCCATCGCCGATAGACGGCCACCGCACCACACTCAACAACTTGGCCATGGGTTCGTCCAAGGCTCCACCGTCCTCCACAACTTCTCATTTCCAGCGAACCACCAGAAGATCTCTGGAAAAATAGAAGGTGGACACAACACTGCCAGCAGAAAGTGGTACTCCTCTTCCCTTATTCGTGCAACTCTTACATCTCTGCTCACACCGTATTCATCCCACGAAAGAAACTAGTTGAGCGCTTCTTACTGCATCTTCTTCGTGATACTAAATGCACAAGGTTTCCTCCCATTTACTATTTCACCTTGGCTAGAGGTCAGTAGCCCGCCTGGATTTCAATTCAGGGTCAGTTGATTCGCAGTTAGAAGTAGCAGCACCCGCTTAGGCGCGCGGAGCACCTAGTCCGCCTGTTCTCTGGGGAAGCGGCGCATCGGTGTCTATCATAGGTGTGTGGGGCGCAGGAGCTGCTTGCGCCCGATCTGGAGGTCGGCGGGGCTTGAAGGGAAGAGGTCGAGGGAAGGGCGGAGGCAGGGGACTGGGCCGGTGGTCGCTGGCGTTTCGAGGAAGATCGTCAACACTGACTGGCTGGAGGTAGATGAAGGCGATCTGCCCGTTCTTTGTACATCGGATGGTGCAGAAAAAATGGACTGACCTATTTGTTTTCAATCGACTATTATTTTCATAGGACCACACCTTGTGGTGTGCTGGAGGAGCATCTACATTTCCCAGCCATCCCTGTGCTCATATTTCAGAATCCTAGAATCTAGTAATTTCGTGTGCCATGCATGTTGTAGAGCTATCATATGTCTCCCATCATTTATTTCTCACCGACCTGCTATCTGCTACTTTTACACTATACTACTTGTGCACACACTTCACCCATACTCACACTATTATTATTTTTTGCATGGGTATTTCAGACTCTGACGCAGTGTTGATGAATACACAAAAGAAAAGACAGAAGTCACTCCTATGTAATTCGAAGATAAGCACTAAGCGTTTCAGCGCTCTAAAGGGTGTAGTGTCAGCAGATGGAGACAGTAAACGTAGCTCTGCAGTTGATGATCTCAATTGCCACATACAACCATCCCAGGTGCTTGCTTTAACTTCGTGCTGTCAAATGTGGTTGCACGTTGCATATGGTGTCTAGCTTGTATTGCTTCCAATTTGGTTAAATTGCATCTGCTTACTTTACACATTATACCTTTGATAATAACATGACTTCCTGTTTTTGATACATACTACATATGTCTATTAACCATGTTCGTACATCAAACTAATGCTCTTTTGTATCCCTCATCAATCACTTATGATGAGACAGTCACCCCAGTGGGTTACTGTGAGACGCGCTACTCGTTTAAAGAGTGCAGTGTCATCCTCCCCACATGATTCTCATGAAACAGCAAGGCTAAATGAAGATAGTCAATGTAGCTCTCTAGTTGATGACCGCAATTCCCCTACACCACCATCGCAGGTGCTTGCTCTTACTTGGCAATGTGATATGTGGTTGCATGTTGCATGTGGTGTCTACCTTGTAATGCTTCTAATTAGGGTAAATTGCATCTGCTTAGTTAACACAATATACCTGTGAATATGACATGCCTTCCTGTTTTTGGTACATACTACATCTTTCTATTAACCATGTTCTTACATCAAACTACTTTTCTTGTGTATCCCTCATCAATCACTTCTGACGAGACACCTTCAAGTTGACAGTGTAATATTGGTTGCATCTTGCATATCATTTCAAACATGTATTGCCTCTAATTTGTTGAAGTGCCACTTATAATGAGACACATCTAACTTGGTAGAATGATTTTGGTTGGATCTTTCATATGCTGTCTAGATTGCATTGCTTCCAATTTGTTGAAATGCCTTCTGCTTAGCGTTTTTCGTACATATTCCATCCTCCTACAATGTGGTTGCCTTACATAAAAGTTGTGTTCGTTAGTATCATGCATCAACGAATTTGGAAGTGCGAATTTCATTCCTTTTTCTTGTGTGTTTACTTGACAAGGCAAAATCTAAAAGGACGAAGGCACGAAATGATGGTGGTCCTCTGGAGCAACCGAAACAGATGATCTCTGCAGATTCTCCTACTACTCCTACTGCAGTGCAAGTTCCAAATCTCATCTCCCCTACTCCACAACCCCAGGTGCTTGCTCTAACATGGCAGTGTGATATCTGGTTGCATGTTGCATATGGTGCCTACCTTGTATTGCTCCTAATTTGTTAAATTGCATCTCCTTAGCTTACACATTATACATGTGAATATGACATGCCTTCCTATTTTTGGTACATACTACATCTGCCTATCACACCATGTTCTTATATCAAACTACCGTTCTTGTGTATCCTGCATCTATCACTTATGACGAGACAGTCACGCCCGTGGGTTAGTATGAGACGCGCTACTCTTATAAAGAGTGCAGTTTCATCCTCCCCACATGATTCTCAAGAAACAACAAGCCTAAATGAAGATATTGAACGTAGCTCTGTACTTGAAGACCACATTTCCCCTACACCACCATCGCAGGTGCTTGCTCTAACTTCGCAGTGTGATATGTGGTTGCATGTTGCATACGGTGTCTAGCTTGTAATGCTTCTAATTAGGGTAAATTGCATCTGCCTAGTTTACACATTATACCTGTGAATATGACATGCCTTCCTATTTTTGGTACATGCTACATCTATCTGTTAACCATGTTCTTACATGAAACTACCTCTCTTCGGTATCCTGCATCAATCACTTACGATGAGACACCTTTATTCATTGCATATTGCATATTATTTCTAGCCTGTTGCCATGTATTGCTTCTAATTTGGTCAAATACATTTATGAGGCCACCCTTTTAATTTGGCAGAGTGATATTGGTTTCATCTTTCATATGGTTTCTAGCTTGCATTGCTTCTAACTAGTTCAAACACCTTGTGCTTAGTTTACACTTTATACATCATACATGTCAGTATGTCATGCCGTCCTGTTTTTCATACATATTCCATCCTCCTATCATGCGGCTGCCTTACATGAAAGTAGTGTTCGTCGGTATCATGCATCAATGAGTTCTGAAGAGCAAATTTTGTTCCTTTTTCTTGTGGGTTTGACTTGACAAGGCAAAATCAAAAAAGAGGAAGGAAAAGAGTAAGGAAGGCGATGATGGTGGTCCTCTGCAGCAACGTAAACGGAGCATCTGTACGGATTCTCCTTGTACTACTAGTGCATTACAAGTTCCAAGTCTCCGCTCCCCTACTCCACCATCCAAGGTGCTTGCTCTAACTTGGCAGTGTGATATCTGGTTGCATGTTACATATGGTGTCTAGCTTGTATTGCTTCTAATTAGTGTAAAATGCATCTGCTTAGCTTACACATGATACGTGTGAATATGACACGCTTCCTGTTTTTGGTACATACTATATCTGTCAATCACACCTTGTTCTCACATGAAACTACTCTTCTTGTGTATCATGCATCAGTCACTTATGATGGGACACCTTTAAGTTGGCAGTGTGATATTGGTTTGCGTCTTGAATATGATTTCTAGCATGTAGTGCTTCTAGTTTGATAAACGCCACCTATGATGAGACAGTTTTAACTTGGCAGAGTGATATTGATTGCACCTTCCATATGGTGTCTAGCTTGCAGTGCTTCTAATTTGTTGAAGTGCCTTCTGCTTATTTACCACATCATAGGTGTGAATATGTCAATCCATCCAGTTTTTCGTACATATTCCATCCTCTTATCATGACTTTGCCTTTCATCAGAGTAGTGTTTGTCAGTATCATGCATGAATGAGTTCTGAAGAGCGAATTTTATTCCTTTTTCTTGTCGGTTTGACCTCACAATGCAAAATCAATAAAGCGAAAGGAAATTGGTAAGGCATTAGGTGATGGTGGTCCTTCCGAGCAACTAAAATGGAGGGTCTCTACAGATTCTACTCCGCCATCCTCCCAACAAGATTCGCAAGACAACGCAAGGCTAGACAGTCAACATAGCTGTGTAGATGATGAGCACATCTCCCCTACTCCATCATCACAGGTGTTTGCTCTAACTTGGCACTATTATATGTGGTTGCATGTTGCGTATGATGTCTAGCTTGTATTGCTTCTAACTTTGTTGAATTGCATCTACTTAATTTACACATAATGCCTGTGAATATGACACGTGTTCCTGTTTCTAGAACATACTATATCTGATCACACCATGTTCTTACATTAGACTACTGTTCTTGCATATCCCGCATCAGTCACTTATGATAAGGCACCTTTAAGTCGCCACTGTGATATTGGTTGCGTCTTGCATATGATTTCTAGCATGTACTTCTTCTAATTTGTTGAAACGCCAGACAGTTTGAACTTGGCAGAGTGATATTGGTTGCATCTTTCATATGGTGTCTAGCTTGCAGTGCTTCTAATTTGTTGAAATGCCTTCTGCTTAGTTACCACATCATAGGTGTGAATATGTCACGCCGTCCTGTTTTTCGTACATATTCCACCCTCGTATCATGTGTTTGCCTTTCATCCGAGTAGTGTTCGTCAGTATCATGCATCAATGAGTTCTGAAGAGCGAATTTTATTCCTTTTTCTTATCAGTTTGACTTCACAATGCAAAATCAATACAGCTGAAGGAAATTAGTACGGCAGTGGATGATGGTGGTCCTTCGGAGCAACTCAAATAGAGGGTCTCTACAGATTCTACTCCGCCATCCTACCAACAAGATTCGCAAGACAACACAAGGCTGTACAGTCAACGTAGCTGTGTAGATGATGAGCACATCTCCCCTACTCCACCATCATAGGTGCTTGCTCTAACTTGGAACTGTTATATGTGGTTGCGTGTTCCGTATGATGTCTAGTTTGTATTGCTTCTAATTTTGTTGAATTGCATCTGCGTAGCTTACAACTTATACCTGCAACAATCACTTACCCATAAGACACATATAACTTGGGAGTGTGATGTAGGTTGCATCTTGCATTGTCTTCTAGCTTGTACTGCTTCTAATTTCTTGAAATGGCACTTACGACGAGACACTTTTTACCTAATAGAGTGATATTGATTGCATGTTCATATGGTGCCTAGCTTTCATTTCTTCTAATTTTGTTGAAATGCCTTCTGCTTACTGTTTTTCATACATATTCCATCCTCCTATCGTACGTGTAAATATGCAACACTGTCTTTTTTTGTTCTATATATTCCATCCTCCTATCCTGCGCTTGCCTTACATCAAAGTAGTGTTCGTCTGTATCATGCATCAACTAGTTATGCAGAGCTAATTTTATTCATCTTCTTGTGGTTTTGACATCATAAGGCAATATCAGAAAAGAGGAAGGAAAAGAGTAAGTTATGGGATGTTGGTGGTCCTTCGGACCGACGCAAACAAAGACTCTCTAGATTTGCCACTGCTACTGCTAATGCAGTTGAAGTCCCAAGTCTACATGATGAGTTCATCTCCCGTACTCCACCATCGCATGTGCTTGCTCTAAGTTGACAGTGTTATAATTGGTTTCATGTTGCATATGTTGTCTAGCATGTATTTCTTCTATTTTGATTAAATTGCACCTGCTGAGTATATACGTTATACATGTGCATATGACATGCCTTTCTGTGTCTAGAATACACTGCATATATCTATCATACGATGTTCTTACATCAAAGTACTGCTGTCGTGTATCCCGCATCAGTCACTCATGATTGGATGCTTTTAACATGGCAATTTGATAGTGGTTGCAAGTTGCATTGATTTCTAGGTTGTGCTGCTTCTAATTTTTCGAAATGCCACTTATGACAAGACACTTTTAACTTAGCAGAGTGATATTGGTTGCATCTTTCATATGGTGTCTTGCTTGCATTACTTCTATTTTCTTGAAAATCCTTCTGCTTAGTTTACACATCGTAGCTACGAATATGTCACGCCGTCCTGTTTTTCTTACATATTCCATCCTCATACAGTTATCTTACATCAAAGTATTGCTTGTCTGTATCATGTATCAATGAGTTCTGAAGAGCGATTTTATTCTTTTGTGTTGTGGGTACGTCTTGACATGGCAAAGTGAAAAAAGAGCAAGGAAAAGAATATAGTAGGGAATGGTGTTACTCGTCGGGTGCAACGGAAAAGGATCTGCCCTCGAGATTTTGCTGGTACTTATAGTGCAGTAGAAGGTCCAAGTCCACCGGCTAAATCTACAAACACATTATCACCTGCTCCACCAGCTACAACATCCGCTTCAACTGTACCGGCATCTCAACGAGTTACTCGTTCGTTTGCTCTGCAATAGGCCAGTTCCCAAGCTGCCTTCACACCTAACACTACTTCCGAAGCACTGCTGACACAACAAGACTTGGCAAGATCAGATGAACCTCATGAGCATCAACACCAAGACGGTACCTAACCGAGTCAAGTTGCAGTTGCATGCTCCTTAATATGTACTCTCATAGTTTGATGTGCACTAACACTTTCCATATTCGTTGTTGAACTAGCACCGCGGCGCAAGCAGAAATAGACATTAGGGATAATGCTTGACATATTAACAAAATCTAAAGGAGGAAGAATGGAGATCCATTTTGAGGCAGGTTTAAAAAGGCCATGTGATGATACAGAGTCAGCCAAGTTAGTATCAGAGGCAGCCGTTGCTGTTAGGCATCATGCACGTATCCTCCAACATGGATCCAGTACAGGAATGAGAAAGACGATACCAAGTTTAACACCTTCCTTGACAATTTATCCATAAGTAATGTTATTCATCGCAATTTGTAATATTGTCTTGCTCTGTCCCATACTTTCTAGCTTCCTCCTAATAAGACTCACATTCTTTTCTCAATAGATGAGGTTCAAGTTGGATCCGAAAGATGATGCAACTAAAAAAGCATGCACTCATGTTTTTCAGTCTCCTCTGCGACAGTATCGGTATCACCTTAGAAAAACTCACTTTGAAGGCAAGGCTAACAATGAAATCGCCCAAACATCTACAGTGGAATATATTATAGATGAAGACTGGACAGCCCTTGTTAAACACCGGTCTGACCCAAAGTATCAGGTAGGGTATATGTATTTGATCAGATCACATATTGAACTTGTATTTACGTATGTGCCTTACAAGTGTATATTCTTCTAGCCTAACTATTTGAAGAACAAGACCAACCGCTCTAAAGTGAAATTCCAATAGACAACAGGATCTCGTAGCTATATTGCACACTGCGAGGCTCTTGTAAATAGCTGCTACTTCCTTCTTTTTTCTGTGCCATATTATCGTATCTATATTGACTTGTTCCAAATACAGAGGAAAGCCCGTGCGGACTAAAAAGAACCTGAACCGAATGCAGTGCAAATCTTCAAGGATTGCCACACCAGCAAGATGAAGGGCATGAGCACACCATTTCAAGCCGCTATTGTAAGTCCTTACTCCTCCTGCCTTTGAACTGCTTGTTACTGTGACGTGTTCATTTAACTACTTGGTTTGCAGCCATGTCAGTTACTTTGTTAACTTTTATACACAATTGTCTTAACGTATCATTTCACCTTACACGGTTTAAAACAGACGAAGGATATTCTTTTGGTCTTGATCTGTAATCTAGTTGTGATGTTCACGAGCCCACACAATGATACAATAGCTTATTTGTTTTATATCTGTTTGCCCATGATATGAATGATGTCATACTATGTTCATCCTACTTTAAACCATGTCTCTTTATCCTTACATGTCAACGAATGTGAGGAAATAGACAATACAGTAGGCATGCTACCTGGACATATGTTCCGAAAGTGATTTTATTATGTAGTTGGCACTACAATACATGCTAATGTATTACAGTAGTTCACCAAAATAAGTTATGTATAAACGTGAAACCTACTTTGTTTGTTTTTGTCTCATTAGTAACTTATCTGGTACACTAATCTACAAGTTCAAACTTTCAGCAAGCTATGGAACAAATGATTGAACAGCCACAACCACCTGAAGGTGACGAGGCTACCACAGGCACAATGTCACCTCTTGCTGCAGTGCGTCAGTATCTCTCCACTAACAGTGCAAAAAGCACCTTCCTGCGTAATTCTGGGTTGGTTGTCAAGGTAACCTCGTCCAAATCGCCTACTGAACAAAATCTTCTGGCTAGACAGAGTGATATATCTGTGCTCCAGACACAAGTCCAATCCCTAATGGACGTTGTTTCAGAAACAAGAATAGTGGTTGACAAATGTCGTCAAGATATGAATGGTTTTGAAACCAGACTATCAGACATTTGTTTCATTGTTCAAGAGCAATGGCGGAAAAATGGGGATGATCATGCTGCTCCATCAGATTCTACAACCTGAAACATTAGCACTCAGGTCAAATGATCTATTCTTCTATACATCTGATGATGCTTTTATGTGCAAGGACTGTAAACTTTATTCCAACAGGCCTTTTGTTGTATGGCTGGAATTTATTTTGTTGTGATACAGCATTTATCGTGCTGCCAAAGGCTATAGAAATTATGATGCTATTTTTGTATAGTGTAGGTTTATCTTAGTAATGTATTCGGTCGAAAGCTTCGTAGGAGCCCAACGTGTCAACATTCGTTAGGCCCATTCCAATTGGGCTAAAAATGATTATGGGCTGTAATTTGCATGTAGCCCACTAAAAATATCTGGGCCTAAATCAGCATAAGCTTTCATATTTTTGGTAGGCATGTGCCCCTAGTGGGCCTTTAACAGGCCTAAACATAATTTGGGCCCTCAGTAACAATAGGCCATTAACATGTGTAAATATCTCGAGCCCATAAATAACATGGGCCTTTAATAAGCCAAAAGTGAGATTGGGCCCTGATTGTGCCAAATAACCCACTGGTCATTAGCAAACCGAAATGTATCTCAGCTCGTGGTGGCCCATTTACAATGCGGATTGTTCACAGGCCGAAATTCAGACGGTCCGTAAATGCGCCGACCTACTACACGGGCCTTTAACAGGCCGGAATTTCGGTCGGGCTTGATTAGTACCAGTTTTAAATGGGCCGTTAATAGGCCCGATGTGACGTTGGGCCACATATGGCCCATGGATTTCTTCCGACGTTAACAGGCTGAAAATCACAACAGGCTGGAAGTGGCCCAAATCTACAGTGGTCCTCTAACAGGCCGAATGTTAGACATGGCCGAATATGACCCAAATCCTTCCCAGTCGTTTATGGACCGAAAGTTTCAATGGCCAAAAAATGGGCCCAAATGAAGCAGGACCTTTAACAGGCCGGAAACACATCGGGCCATAATTCGGCCCAAATGTTTAGCAGACTGTTAACGGGCCAGAAGTGACCATGGGCCGCGATGATTACAAGTTTAGAACGGGCCATTGACGGGCCGATTTGACAATAGCCGTACGGGCCTTAACTACAAATGGGCCGTCTGCAAGTAGGCCGTTAATGGGCCAGCCCACTAATTTTGACTGGGCCAGCCTTTTTAACCTAAATGGGCCGCTGTTGGGCCTTGCCACATATCGACGTATCATAGGGGCCTGCTGTCCATTGGGCGTTTGACATGTGTCCTTTTCGGGTGTTGACACGTGGTTGCTATAGCCAATGATAATTTTACACGTGGAAAATCCCCATTGGTCGGGGCTATTAACGGGTTCTCGAATCCAAACCGGAACCCGATAGCTTAACGGCAACCCGTTACGGTGGATGCCATGTGTCGGTCACCATTGACGAAAGCACTTCTATGACGCGCGATTTATCGTCATGGAAGTGGACACTTCCGTGATGATAATTTTGGTAATGTCATGGAACACTTCTACGAAAGCACAGGTATGACTAACTTGATTCTGTCATAAAATCGTCATGGATGTACATGCATGACAGAAAACGTGACCTACTGTGACAAACACGTATCATCACGGATGTGTATTTTTTTTGTAGTGCACCCCGATTCATACAAAGTGGGAGCCAAAACACAATTTCTCCTTGGCCGAAATCGCCCGTACCACGGTTCATGCACGGTGGGCGCCATCAATGGGCGCCAAAACAAACTCTCATAAGCGAAATCGCTCTCGGCAAATATTTGGGGTATGCGAGTTTACCGTCCTATCCCCAACCGACCAATATCACTCTGATGTCTGAAATTTTAAATGGGGGCTAAGTTCGTAACTTCCCCCACATTTGAGACAATCGCATCACGAAGACATGGTTCCCCCTACCTCTCTCAGTCTCTCTCTGTCCATTTCCCCATTCGTACTCCGTGGGCGCCGAAACACCCTCTCCACCCGAGCCTCCTCCGGCCACCACCCCATCCACCGCCGTCCTCCTCCACCATGCCAGAGATGATACCCCGATGCCGTCATCCATTACAAGAGATCGACCTCTCTCATCCACGGCTCCAGACCAGGATCCTTGCATCACGTCCTTCCACTTCATCTGCGTCGTCATCCACCTTGCCGGGTGATGACCCACAAGTATAGGGGATCGCAACAGTTTTTGTGGGTAGAGTATTCAACCCAATTTTATTGATTCGACACCAGGGGAGCCAAAGAATATTCACGAGTGTTAGAAGTTGAGTTGTCAATTCAACCACACCTGAAAGACTTAATATCTGCAACAAAGTATTTAATAGCAAAGTAGTATGATAGGAATGGTAAGAGTGGTAATAGTAGCAGTAGCAGTTTTGTAGTGATTGTAATAGTAGCAGCAACGAAAGTAACTTAGCAAAGATCAATATGTGTAAAACTCGTAGGCATTCGATCAGTGATGGATAATTGTGCTGGATAATATTCATCATGTAGCAGTCATAACCTAGGGCGACACAGAACTACCTCCAATTCATCAATGTAATGTAGGCATGTATTCCGTATATAGTCATACGCGCTTATGGAAAAGAACTTGCATGACATCTTTTGTCCTACCCTCCTGTGGCAGCGGGGTCCATAAGGAAACTAAGGGATATTAAGGCCTCCTTTTAATAGAGAACCGGAACAAAGCATTATCACTTAGTGAATACATGAACTCCTCAAACTACGGTAATCACCGGAAGGAATCTCAATTATTGTCACCTTGGGGTAGGCGGATCATAACTCGTAATAGGTGTCTACAACTTGCAAGATAGGATCAAGAACACACATATAATCATGAAAACATACTATGTTCAGATCTGAAATCATGGCGCTCGGGCCCTAGTGACAAGCATTAAGCATAGCAAACTCATAGCAACATCAATCTCAGAACATAGTGGATACTAGGGATAAAGCCCTAACAAAACTAACTCGATTACATGATAAATCTCATCCAACCCATCACTGTCCAGCAAGCCTACAAAGAAATTACTCACTCCCGGCAATGAGCATCATGAATTGACGATGGGGGAAGGTTGATGATGATGACGGCGACGGATTCCACCCTCCGGAGCCCCGAACGAACTCCAGATCAGCCCTCCCGATGAAGAACAGGAGGTGGCGGCGGCTCTGTATCGTAAAACGTGATGAATCCTTCTGTCGGTGTCAAAACCGGCGGATCTTGGGTAGGGGGTCCTGAGCTGTGGATCTAGGATCAATGGGGAACAAGGGACGAAGAACACGGTGTTTACCCAGGTTCAGGCCCTCTCGAAGAGGTAAAACCCTACGTCATGCTTGATTGTATTTGATGTGTATGATATGGTTACAGAGTCGATCTACCACGAGATCAGGCGAGCTAAACCCTAGGTTGATGGGGTGATGGATGTTGCTCTAGCCCTAAAGACTAAAACCCCTTGGTTTATATAGGCACCAGTAGGGTTAAGGTTACATGCGATCGGTTACAATGAAGGAAAGATCATGCTAAACCTTGACTTGGGGGGCACACCACGACTTCGAAGATCTCCTGTGCGGTCACGGATCCGCACTCTAGCTAGGCCCCATAGTAGCACAACAGTTGGGCCCGCATGTAGTGGGATGATGGTCCGAGGACCCCTTAATCTAGGACTCCCTCAGTAGCCCCCTAACTAGCCTCCAATGCCAGGGCTTGTGTCCGGCACCCGCACATCTCACGGTCTTCGGCTTGCGAGGCGAGTTCTTCATCTTGTCCTGTGTGTGCTCGGAGTTGAGTGGTGTCCAGAATCCAGAGCGTTCACTTTACTTAGCCTCGAATGCCAAAATGCTCAAGTATGAACAGTGTCCATGTCTGACAACTTTTAGCGAAGGGTCGTGGCTGGTCATAACACCGAACGGCTGGCAGTTCTCGATGCGTGGCTCTAGGCCACCCCTCCATTGGCACGTCTCATCAAGGCAGAGACCGTTCCCTATTTTTTAGGGGATATGATCAATGATTTTGATTCCCCCACCCGCGCATAACATCGCGAGCGTATCGGGAAGTGGAGAAGCCCCCGGCGTGAAAAGAGGAACTCTTGGCTCCTCCGCGGCCTATAAAGGGGGGAACAGCTATAGTTATCATCTGAAGCCTTCTTCCACCTCCCGTTGTTGCCTTACCGATCTCCAGATCTCCAGCACCCTACCTTATTTCTTCACAGTGAATCCCCCCCCCCAGCTCCTCTCTAGCTCCAGCGATGGCCGGATCTGGCACAAATGGCAAGTGGGACGCCTTCATCGTCATAAACAACAACATCGAAGAGCTAAAGCGAGCCGGTTACTTATTGGCCGATATCGCACACCGGGCCCCCGAGGAAGGTCAGGCCATCTCCACACCCAAGCCAGGCGAGAGGGTAGTATTCCTTACCCACTTTATCTGGGGGCTGGGGTTTCCTCTGCACCCCTTTGTGAGGGGGCTAATGTTCTTTTATAGGCTGGGTTTTCATGATCTAGCCCCCAACTCCCTCCTCCACATTTCGGCCTTCATCATCGTCTGTGAGGCCCTCCTGCGAGTTCAGCCGCACTTTGACCTATGGATGAAAGTGTTCAATATCAATCCGAAGGTGGTCAGCGGCGCCTAGGCAGACTGCGGCAGAGCAATGATCAGCAAGCTGACCCGAGTCCAATGGCCGGAGGGCCGGTTTATTGACACCATCAAGGTGTGGCAGAAGGAGTGGTTCTACATTACAGAACCATGGGACACGGCCTGGACGGCCGGTCCCGAATTTAGTTCTGGCCCCCTAGCGAGATTGACCTCGTGGACGAACAAAGGTCCAAACTGGGGGTCTGCTGGTGAGGTGAAGATGCTGTAGAAGCGCGTCGTCAGCATGATGGAGACCGGCGCCAAGCTGACCAATGTGGTCCAGATAATGCTCAGACGCCAGCTCCTTCCTTGCCAGCTAAAGGCAGTCCGATATGGGCTTACAAGTCTGACGATCCAGCCACCGTGCAGTACCTCTTCGGCACAACCCACGACAAGATGTGGGTCAGCTGTTCAAGTCCCAGGAGGACTGGCGAGCCGAGAATGAAGACATCAGCCTCGACGCCGCAAATCCCTCGACGAACGTAATTGATCTCTCGCCCGGTATATATCCGAGTGGTCATACTGCACAAAATTTGTTCTAAGCTTCTGCTTGTGGTCTTTACAGGGTTGGCTTGAGAAGGCCGAAAAGATCAGCAGTCCAGCTCCACTGCCCGAAGAGCCTCGATCAGCTCAACTGGAGGAGCTGCTAGTCATGGCGCCATACAAGGCGCCATAAAATAAGGGAAAGAAGAAGAAGGATTTATTGGAGGCCAGGGAAGGCCTCCGCCGAAGAGGTCATCCAGACACTAAGTCCGGAGACATTGCTGCCCCATCTGCTCAAGACGGGGATGAGGAGGAAAATGAGGTGGAGAGCGCCTCCTCCCACTCCAAAAAGAGGGTGGCATCTGGGGACGTTGAAGAGGAGCAGCCTCCTCGGGCCCAAAAGAGGCAGTGAAAGCCCAAGTTGGTCTTGCCCGATAGTTCGGACTCCGATGAGGAGTCCTCGGCGTCCGAAAAGGTTCCCGAGAAGGAAATCAGGGTCAAGCCCCCCGCCATGAGGTGCGAACCTCAACATTTCTTGTTTTACTTTATTTTACCGGTCTCTTACTGATGAGAACCGATTGTGTGATATCTCAGCCCACCGCGCGGCCACCCTGCTGAGCAGACCTTGGAGGGGACCTCTTCGCCCGCCGATTTGGCGGATAGCGGATCCCCGTCACACTCCACGCCTCCCCTGGTCCCTGAAGAGGTCGGGGAGGTGCTGTCCCGAAGGACCCCTCCCCGTCCGAACATGGGGGAGGGGGCGACACAGTCATGGCTGAGGCCGATATGCCTCGGTCACCGAAGACCAGGAGGGTGTGTCTCTCCTGGACAATGCGGGATGAAAGTCCGGACCCTCCCAGCTAGCCGTACCTGAGACCCCAAGGCCATCCACGGTGGCGGTCCCACCTTCCGGCAGGGGAGGGGTTGAGGTCCCGCCGTCCGCGCCGAATACCAACAACCAGGCGGTAGCGGGCTGGTTAGACGCGATTGAGGAGTTGGTGAACAACTCTGTCATCGTCGACGAGAACCGCACCCTTATGGGTGTGGTTCTACAGGGTGTTCGGTCCGTCCATATCAGATTGAACGATGCCATCCAGGGCCTTTTAACAGGCTTCGAGGTGAGTCAGGTAATGCCCCCTTCCCGTAAAATGGATTTTTAGTCTTTGTTTTAGAGTTTGAGTAGGCCTTATGCATAACAGCCCCCGAGACTCTGTAAGGATTGCAAAAACCTTACAGAGGGTCGAATGTCTATAGTTCAGTATTTAAAGTGTCATGATCAATTTGATATCGCAGGCATTGTCCTTGGCCACTGCTGCTAATGCCGCTGCCCTGGAGGAGATGGATCAGAAGCTTAAACACCCCGATGAAGAGCTTGACCTCGTCAACAAAAGGCTTGATGAGGCGCAAGGTAAGCCCTTATGAAAAATGCGTAGTTGACGCTGCCGGACACTTATGTTTCAGATTGCATGCTGCGCATATGGTGTTTGGTGACTGCAGCTACCACCGCAGAGGTCGAGGGCCTCAAAGCGGCGCTAAAGAAGGCTGAGGCCGAGGCGGCAAAAAAGAATGCGGCTGCCAAAAAGGCGGTGGCCGAGTTTGAGATGGTGAAAACCGCCGGCGAGAAGCACGAGGCTCGAGTGGCTGAAGTGCAGGTGGAGCTCAAGGATGCCGTCATGTAATGTCCAAGGTGGACAAGGAGCTTTGGGAGGCCAGGACGGAAGTGCGGGGTGCCCGGGAGGAGCTCCGCCAGGTGAAGCAGATCGCAGATGGTAAGAAATACTTACTGCAGAGTGTTTTTGGCGGCAACAGGTTCACATTGTTGACGCGGGTCTGGCGCTCCACAGGCGTTTTCGCCGACCTTCTGAACAGTGCGACGACTGCGGCAGAGCACTACGCCACGCAGGAGGTGGACTCCGAACAGTGGCTTTTCTGTCGCAGTTCCAGGCGCCTGAGCACCCTCCTCTCCTTAGCAACCAGATGAAGCAGCTGATGGAGTTGCATCGAATGGCCGAGCCGGCCTTGAAGGATCTTTGCGTCCGACTATGGCCCACGGAGCCTATTCCGGACAGCTACTTTGGCATGGTGCAGAAGTTGCGTGCTGCGTCGCCCCGGATTGATACCGTGAAGCGCTCCGCGTGCCTTGAAGGAGCCAGGCTGGCCTTTGCGAAGACCATGGTTCATTGGCCGAAGATCAAGCCAATGGACATGGCCACTGGTCCCCCTCCAGTTGGAAAGGAGCATCGCCACCCCGAATTGTATGTCGCACAAGTTATGGGTGGTTCTCGGGTGATAGAGGGCCAATGTTCCAAGGATGTAATCATTGAGTGATTGTATTAAGTTGTCAGCTGAACCTTCTGCTTTATAATGCGGCTTGTTTATATACTATGGTATTTTTATTTTGACTCCTATGCGGCCGTTTATTATTCTAAAATTTACCAGTCATCGGCTTCAGCCCCCAAGTAAATGGTACGAGGGGTATTTCGTCTCCGCACTGTTACCCTTAGCCGACGTCTCTATACCCGAAGGTGGTAGTGTGTGAGAGAGACTAGGCAATCGGACTATGCGGCTTTATTGCATTCACTTAGCCATATATAGGAGCTTGACGGCGGGAGCTAATGACTAGCCCCCAGTGTTTTGTGATGTACGTGGGAGCCGAGGCATGCGTTGGTAATCATGTGGTTTGTGCTAGGACGAACCCTGCGTATGACACGGATAAATCGCCAATGATTTCTTAGTTTAACACTTCTCATCGGATCACTGACCAGTTCTCGCTTACTACGACAGTCAGTTTTCGGCTTTCTCCCCTGAGGTGCTTAGCTAGACTAGCCAGAAGTACAATCGCATGGGTTCTCCCTTTACCTTCTTAGCCGAACTTGCGGAACGTAAGTAGGCAAGCACAGGAGCCGGGCAACCAAACTATTGACCCAAGACATAGTTTAGAACTAATGCATATAGTGCAATATCCGAGACGCCGAACAGATAGCGGAAAGCGGTGCCGGACTTAGTACGTGGAGCTCATTGATACGTCCATTATGCATCATGTTTTCCTACTGTTATTTATGATGTTTTTATGCATAATAATGCTTTTTGGAGTGATTCTAATGCCTTTTCTCTCATAATATGCAAGGTTCACACAAAGAGGGAGAATTCCGGCAGCTGGAAATCTGGACCTGAAAAAGCTACGTCAGGCTACCAATTCTGCACAACTCCAAATAAGCTGAAACTTCACGAGGAATTTTTATGGAATAAAAGAAACATACTAGAGCAAATAACTACCAGGGTTGTGCCCTCCTCGGCCCACCTCCGGTGCCCCTCTTCCGGTATATAAGTCATTTTGACCTAGAAAAAATAAGGAGAGGACTTTCGGGACGAAGCGCTGCCATCTCGAGGCGGAACTTGGGCAGGTGCACTTTTGCCCTCCGGCGGAGCAATTCCGCCGAGGGAACTTCCCCCCTCGAGGGGGAAATCATCATCATCATCATCATCACCAACAACTCTCCCATCTTTGGGATGGCAATCTTCATCAACATCTTCAACAGCACCATCTCCTCTCAAACCCTAGTTCATCTCTTGTGTTCAATCTTTGTACCGGAACTATAGATTGCTGCTTGTGGGTGACTAGTAGTGTTGATTACATCTTGTAGTTGATTACTATATGGTTTATTTGGTGAAAGATTATATGTTCAGATCCATTATGCTATTTAATACCCCTCTGATCTTGAGCATGATTATCATTTGTGAGTAGTTACTTTTGTTCTTGAGGTCACGGGAGAAATCTTGTTGCAAGTAATCATGTGAACTTGATATGTGTTCAATATTTTAATAGTATGTATGTTGTGATTCCCTTAGTGGTGTCATGTGAACGTCGACTACATGACATTTCACCATATTTGGGCCTAAGGGAAAGCATTGTGAAGTAGTTATTAGATGATGGGTTGCGAGAGTGACAAAAGCTTAAACCCTAGTTTGTGCGCTATTTCGTAAGGGACTGATTTGTATCCAAAAGTTTAATGCTATGGTTAGATTTATTCTTAATACTTTTCTCATAGTTGCGGATGCTTGTGAGGGGGTTAATCATAAGTAGGAGGTTTGTTCAAGAAATAACAACACCTAAGCACCGGTCCACCCACATATCAAATTATCAAAGTAGTGAACATAAATCAAACCAACATGATGAAAGTGACTAGATGAAATTCCCGTGTACCCTCAAGAACGCTTTGCTTATTATAAGAGACCGTTTTGGCCTGTCCTTTGCCTCAAAAGGATAGGGCTACCTTGCTGAACTTTTGTTACCATTATTGTTACTTGCTTGTTACAAATTATCTTGCTATCAAACTACTCGTTACTTATAATTTCAGTGCTTGCAGAGAATACCTTGCTGAAAACCGCTTGTCATTTCCTTCTGCTCCTCATTGGGTTCAACACTCTTACTTATCAAAAGGACTACGATTGATCCCATATACTTGTGGGTCATCAAGGCTCTTTTCTGGCACCGTTGCTGAGGAGTGAAGTGCTCTTGGTAAGTGGAAATCGGTAAGGAAAAATTATTACTACATGCTGAAATTTATTGTCACTTGTTACTATGGAAAACAATCCTTTGAGTGGTTTGTACGGGGTATCTTCACCTCGACCGGAACCACAATTAGTTACCCCTCAACCTACTGCATCTACTGAAAATATTGGTTATGAAATTCCTTCGGGTATGATAGAACAACTGCTAGCTAATCCTTATGCAGGAGATGGAACCGAACATCCTGATATGCACTTGATATATGTGGATGAAATTTGTGGACTATTTAAGCTTGCAGGTTTACACGGAGATGAAGCTAAGAAGAAGGTTTTCCCTTTATCTTTGAATGGAAAAGCATTAGCATGGTATAGGCTATGCGATGATATTGGATCTTGGAATTGGAATCGATTGAAATTGGAATTTCACCAAAAAAATTATCCTATGCATCTAGTTCATCGTGATCGGAATTATATATATAATTTTTGGCCTCGTGAAGGATAAAGTATCGCTCTAGCTTGGGGGAGGCTTAAGGCAATGCTATATTCATGCCCCAATCATGAGCTCTCAAGAGAAATTATTAGTCAAATTTTTTATGCTCGGCTTTCTCATGATGATCGATCCATGCTCGATACTTCTTGTATTGGTTCCTTTATGAAGAAGACTATTGACTTCCGGTGGGTTCATTTAGAAAGAATAAAATGCAACTCTGAAGATTGGGAACTCGACGAAGGTAAAGAGTCAGGTATTAAGCTCAAGTATGATTGTGTTAAATCTTTTATGAATACCGATGCTTTTCAAAAGTTTAGCACTAAATATGGACTTGACTCTGAGATAGTAGCCTCCTTTTGTGAATCTTTTGCTACTCATGTTGACCTCCCTAAGGAGAAGTGCTTTAAATATCATCCACCTATCAAAGAAGAAATTAAAGAACCGGTAATAGCTAAAGATGAAACTATTATTTATAATGTTGATCCAGTTGTTCCTACTGCTTATATTGAAAAACCACCTTTCCCTGTTAGGATAAAGGAACATGCTAAAGTTTCAACTATGGTCAACAAAAGTCATATTAGAACTTCCAAACCTACTAAACAAATCAAAGTAGAACCTAGTGTTGCTATGGTTAAAGATCTCTTGGCTAAAAATATAGATGGGCATGTTATTTACTTATGTGATGAAGCTGCTAGAATTGCCAAACCCGATGAAAAGGATAAACATAGACCCGTTGTTGGCATGCCTATTGTCTCAGTTAAAATAGGAGATCACTGTTATCATGGTTTATGCGACATAGGAGCTAGCGTGAGTGCTATTCCTTTTACCTTATATCAAGAAATTGTGAATGATATAGCACCCGCTGAAATAGAAGACATAGATGTTACTATTAAACTTGCTAATAGAGATACCATCACACCACTTGGGGTTGTTAGAGATGTTGAAGTCTTGTGTGGGAAAATAAAATACCCTACTGATTTTCTTGTTCTTGGTTCCCCACAAGATGACTTTTGTCCCATTATCTTTGGTAGACCTTTCTTGAACACCGTCAATGCTAAAATTGATTGTGAGAAACAAACTGTCGGTGTTAGTTTTGATGATGAGTCTCATGAGTTTAATTTTTCCAAATTTAGTAGAAAGCATCATAAGAAAGAATTGTCTAGTAAGGATGAAATAATTGGTCTTGCTTCTATTGCTGTGCCTCCTACTGATACTCTAGAACAATATTTGCTAGACCATGAAAATGATATGCATCTGCATGAAAGAAATGAAATAGATAAGATTTTCTCTGAACAACGACCTCTGCTTAAACACAATTTGCCTATTGAAACTCTAGGAGGTCCTCCTCCACCTAAAGGTGATCCTATGTTTGAATTATTACAATTGCCAGACACTTTGAAATATGCTTATCTTGATGAGAAAAAGATATATCATGTTATTATTAGTGCTAACCTTTCAGAACATGAAGAAGAAAGATTATTGAAGGTTCTGAAGAAACACTGAGCTACCATTGGATATACTCTTGATGGTTTAAAGGGCATTAGTCCCACTCTCTGTCAGCATAAAATTAATATGGAACCTGATGCTAAACCCGTTGTTGATCACCAACGACGTTTAAATCCTAAAATGAAAGTAGTGGTAAGAACTGAAATATTGAAGCTTCTGGAAGCAGGTATAATCTATCCCATAGCTGATAGTAGATGGGTAAGTCCCGTTCATTATGTCCCTAAAAAGGGAGGTATTATCGTTGTTCCTAATGATAAAAATGAACTCATTCCACAAAGAATTGTCACTGGCTACAGAATGGTAATTGATTTTAGAAAATTAAATAAAGCTACTAGAAAAGATCATTACCCTCTACCTTTTATTGATCAAATGCTAGAAAGATTGTCGAAGCACACACATTTTTGTTTCCTTGATGGATATTCTGGTTTTTTCTCAAATACCTGTCTCACAACCTGATCAAGAGAAAACCACCTTTACTTGTCCTTTTGGAACTTATGCTTATAGACGTATGCCTTTTGGTTTATGCAATGCACCTACTACCTTTCAAAGATGTATGGCTGCTATATTCTCTGACTTTTGTGAAAAGATTGTTGAGGTTTTCATGGATGATTTTTCCGTTTACGGAACTTCTTTTGATGATTGCTTGAGCAACCTTGATCGAGTTTTGCAGAGATGTGAGCAAACTAATCTCGTCTTGAATTGGGAGAAGTGCCACTTTATGGTTAATGAAGGTATTGTCTTGGGACATAAAATTTTCGAATGAGGTATTGAGGTGGATAAAGCTAAAGTTGATGTAATTGAGAAAATGCCATGTCCTAAAGATATCAAAGGTATTCGTAGTTTCCTCGGTCATGCTGGTTTCTATAGGAGATTTATTAAAGACTTCTCTAAAATTTCTAGGCCTCTTACAAATCTTTTACAAAAGGATGTTCCATTTGTTTTTTATGATGATTGTGTAGAAGCCTTTGAAATACTTAAGAAAGCCTTGATTTCTGCACCTATTGTTCAACCACCTGATTGGAACTTGCATTTTGAAATTATGTGTGATGCTAGTGATTATGCTGTTGGTGTTGTTCTAGGACAAAGAGTTGATAAGAAACTAAATGCTATTCATTATGCTAGTAAAACTCTGGACAGTGCTCAACGAAATTATGCTACTACTGAAAAGGAATTCTTAGCAGTGGTCCTTGCTTGTGATAAATTTAGATGTTACATCGTTGATTCTAAAGTGATTGTTCACACCGATCATGCTACTATAAAATATCTTATGGAAAAGAAAGATGCTAAACCTAGACTTATTAGGTGTGTTCTCTTGCTACAAGAATTTGACTTACATATTATTGATAGAAAGGGAGCTGAGAACCCCGTAGCTGATAACTTGTCTAGGCTAGAAAATATTCTTGATGACCCACAACGTATTAATGATAGTTTTCCTGATGAACAATTAGCTAAAATAAATGTTTCTCATAACACTCTGTGGTTTGCTGACTATGCAAATTACATTGTTGCTAAATACATACCACCTAGTTTCACATACCAACAAAAGAAAAAATTCTTCTATGATTTAAGACATTACTTTTGGGATGACCCACATCTTTATAAAGAAGGAGTAGATGGTATTATTAGACGTTGTGTACCTGAGCATGAAAAGGAATAAATCCTATGGAAATGTCACTCCGAAGCTTATGGAGGACATCATGCGGGAGATAGAACTGCTCACAAGGTATTGCAATCCGGTTTTTATTGGCCTACTCTCTTCAAAGATGCCCATAAGTTTGTTTTATCTTGTGATGAATGTCAAAGAATTGGTAATGTTGGTAAGCGTCAGGAAATTCCTATGAATTATTCTCTTGCTGTTGAACCATTTGATGTTTGGGGATTTGATTACATGTGACCTTTTCCTTCCTCTAATGGGTATACACATATTTTGGTTGCTGTTGATTATGTTACTAAGTGGGTAGAAGCTATTCCAACCAGTAGTGCTGATCACAACACCTCTATTAAAATGCTTAAGGAAGTTATTTTCCCAAGGTTTGGAGTCCGTAGATATTTAATGACTGATGGTGGTTCACATTTTATTCATGGTGCTTTCCGTAAAATGCTTGCTAAGTATGATGTTAACCATAGAATTGCATCACCTTATCATCCTCAGTCTAGTGGTCAAGTTGAACTTAGCAATAGAGAAATAAAGTTAATATTACAAAAAACTGTCAGTAGGTCTCGAAAGAATTGGTCTAAGAAATTAGATGATGCACTTTGGGCTTATAGAATAGCATATAAAAATCCTATGGGTATGTCTCCTTATAAAATGGTTTATGGAAAAGCTTGTCATTTGCCTCTTGAGTTAGAACATAAAGCATATTGGGCAATTAAAGAACTCAACTATGATTTTAAACTTGCCGGTGAAAAGAGGTTATTTGATATTAGCTCACTAGATGAATGGAGAACCCAAGCTTATGGAAATGCCAAGTTATTTAAAGAAAAGTTAAAAGATGGCATGATAAGAGAATCCAAAAGCGTGAGTTTAAAGTTGGAGAATATGTTCTTTTGTACAACTCTCGTTTCAGATTCTTTGCAGGCAAACTCCTCTCCAAATGGGAAGGACCCTAGGTTATCGAGGAGGTTTATCGATCTGGAGCCATCAAAATAAATAATGCCGAAGGTACTAAGCCGAAGGCTGTTAATGGCCAACAAATAAAACATTATTTCTCAGGTACGCCCATTAATGTTGAAAGTAATATTATCCAAACTATGACACCAGAAGAACACATAAAAGAAACCTTCCGAAACACTCTAGAATCATGAAAAAAAGGAGGTACGTGATACGGTAAGTAAACGGACTCCTAAAATCCGCAAAAATATTTTCTGTCCATTTTGGAATAAAACAAAAATTAGGAAAATAAGAAACAACCAGGAAGGCACCCCTAGTGGGCACAAGACACCAGGGCGCGCCAGGTGGGTTGTGCCCACCTCGGGTACCTTCCGGACTCCGTTTTTCTTTCATTTTCTTGTTGCCCAAGATAAAAAATCTTTATATACCCCCCGAACCTATTGACCACCGTATCACGAATAAATCTTCTATTTTCCTTTCCTTGCTGTTTTCTGATAGATATAGTTCACCATGGCCGCTTCGAGCTCCTCCAAGGACAAGTTCTTCGAGAACGCCATCAACCCATATTTGCGGGAGGTGATGCAGCACCCTCAAGCTATCCAGATGCGTGAGGGGGTGCTCCACATCCGCGATGTGCAAGGCCCCAAGGGGACGGGATCCGTGGAGGCTAGGCTTGAAGCTATGGAGTAGGAAGTCTTCCGGTGCAAGGGGATGGTGGAGCATGGACTCAATGCCAATCACCTCATGATCGCGGACTACACCCGTGATCTCAAGGTCGATGGAAAGTCCATGAAGGACATCGTCTTCACCTTCAACGAGCAAATCAACTTCCTCCAGAGCCAGATCTACGACCTCCAAAACCAAGACTTTGAATATGAGCCAAGGTTTAAAGGTATGAGTTTGGCTGCCAGTTGCAGGACCCGTGAGACTCACTCCTCCTCTTATGATTGTGAGCCCCTGCCATGGAAACCTGAGGATAAGATCGCTACTACTTCATCACCACCACGTCCTTCTTCATCACTAAAGGAGACTTGAGTATCGGGTATGGGCACTCCCCTTGGCTTGTGCCAAGCTTGGGGGAGGTGCCCCGGTATCGTATCACCTCCACTATCTTTTACCTTTACTTATCTTAGTTCGATCCATAGTTATCTTTTGCTTTAGTTGAATAAATTTTTAGTTCGATCCTTTCTTTTCAAGTGTTTGCTTAGTGATCTATCTTTGTAATCATGTGCGAGATATATAATAAAGTTTAGTTTGAGTTTTGTTTTCTTTACTTTCATGTTCAATAAAAGGAAAGGAAATAAATGAAAAAGATCATATGCTAATCTCATGGTAAGTAATGACATCACATAAGGAAGCGTATAAGTAGAAAATTTTATTGGAGATTGACAAACATAGCATTAGCCAATGATGCAATTCATGAAAGAATTAATAAGGGAAGAGAAGATTCACAAGCAAATACACTATCTTGGACATCTTTTGTGATTGTGAGCCCCCATTAAATTATTATATGCCAAAAAATTTGACGTTGGACAAGGAAGACAATGTAATGATTCATGTTTGTTCATATTCACATAGAAGTTATATTGTCATAGATCCTTCAACATGTGGTGCTTACCCCCCATCTTTGCTAGCCAAAAATTCCGCACTAAGTAGAGATACTACTTGTGCATCCAAAAACCCTTACACCCAAATCTTATTTTGAGAGTCCACCATACCTACCTAAGGATTGAGTAAGATCCTTCAAGTAAGTTGTCATCGGTGCAATAAGGCAATAAAAATTTCTTCTAAAAATGTTAGATCATTTAGTGTAAGAGAAAATTGAGCATTGTACGAACTTGTGATGGCAAAGAATAAAAGTGACAGACTGCATAATAAAGGTTGCTATCATAAGGGGCAATATAACGTGACGTTCTTTTGCACTAAGGGATTGAGCATACAAACAAAAAGCACATGGCAACCTCTGCTTCCCTCTGCGAAGGGCCTATCTTTTACTTTTATGTATTTACTCTTATGCAAGAGTCAAAGTTCTTCTCTCTATTCCTTTTTATTTTTTCTTTTGGCAAGCATCATGTGGTGAGGAAAGATCTAGGCACATATATCCAGTTGGATATGAGTAGCATGAGTTATTATTGTTGACATCACCCTCGAGGTGAGTATGTTGGGAGGCGAAACTTTAAGCCCCTATCTTTCTATGTGTCTGGTTGAAATGTTTTGCTCATGTGTATGCGGTGAGTGTTAGCAATCATAGAAGACTATATGATAGTTGAGAATGTGCACTTGCCAAAATGGCTCCGATACGTGACCCTTCCTGAAAAGATGATAAATTATAGTTGCAAAGTTGACTGTGAACATTGTTTGTTGGTTTTCAATAGAGTTTATGCTTTATACTTCGATGTTGTGATGAATTGTTACTTGTTCATGAGAAGTCTATGATAAAAGTTCTATGATAAAGTTTTATATTAAAGTTTGTTGCTGTTATAATAATTTACATGATGCTTCTATGTCCGTACTTTGTTTTTATCGACACCTCTCTCTCTAAGCATGTGGACATGTTTTTTGATTTCGGTTTTCGCTTGAGGACAAGCGAGGTCTAAGCTTGGGGGAGTTGATACGTCCATTTTGCATCATGTTTTCCAACTGTTATTTATGATGTTTTAAGCATAATAATGCTTTTTGGAGTGATTCTAATGACTTTTCTCTCATAATATGCAAGGTTCACACAAAGAGGGAGAATTCCGGCAGCTAGAAATCTGGACCTGAAAAAGCCACGTCAGGCTACCTATTCTGCACAACTCCAAATAAGCTGAAACTTCATGAGGAATTTTTATGGAATAAAAGAAAAATACTGGAGCAAATAAATACCGCGGTTGTGCTCTCCTCGGCCAACCTCCGGTGCCCCTCTTCTGGTATATAAGTCATTTTGACCTAGAAAAAATAAGGAGAGGACTTTCGAGACGAAGCGCCACTGTCTCGAGGCGGAACTTGGGCAGGAGCACTTTTTCCCTCCGGTGGAGCGATTCCGCTGGGGGAACTTCCCTCCCGGAGGGGGAAATCATCATCACCAACAAATCTCCCATCTTTGGGAGGGCAATCTTCATCAACATCTTCAACAGCACCATCTCCTCTCAAACCCTAGTTCATCTCTTGTGTTCAATCTTTGTACCGGAACTATAGATTGGTGCTTGTGGGTGACTAGTAGTGTTAATTACATCTTGTAGTTGATTACTATATGGTTTATTTGGTGGAAGATTATATGTTCAGATCCATTATGCTATTTAATACCCCTCTGATCTTGAGCATGATTATCATTTGTGAGTAGTTACTTTTGTTCTTGAGGTCACGGGAGAAATCTTGTTGCAAGTAATCATGTGAACTTGATATGTGTTCGATATTTTGATAGTATGTATGTTGTGATTCCCTTAGTGGTATCATGTGAACATCGACTACATGACACTTCACCATATTTGGGCCTAAGGGAATGCATTGTGGAGTAGTTATTAGATGATGGGTTGCGAGAGTGACAGAAGCTTAAACCCTAGTTTATGCGCTATTTCGTAAGGGACTGATTTGGATCCAAAAGTTTAATGCTATGGTTAGAATTTATTCTTAATACTTTTCTCATAGTTGCGGATGCTTGCGAGGGGGTTAATAATAAGTAGGAGCTTTGTTCAAGTAAGAACAGCACCTAAGCACCGGTCCACCCACATATCAAATTATCAAAGTAGCGAACATATATCAAACCAACATGATGAAAGTGACTAGATGAAATTCCCGTGTACCCTCAAGAACGCTTTGCTTATTATAAGAGACCGTTTTGGCCTGTCCTTTGCCTCAAAAGGATCGGGCTACCTTGCTGCACTTTTGTTACCATTACCGTTTCTTGCTTGTTACAAATTATCTGCTATCAAACTACTTGTTACTTATAATTTCAGTGCTTGCAGAGAATACCTTGCTGAAAACCGCTTGTCATTTCCTTCTGCTCCTCATTGGGTTTGACACTCTTGCTTATCGAAAGGACTACGATTGATCCCATATACTTGTGGGTTATCACTGATGAAGAAATCAAGCTCTTGGTCAATTAACCAATTAGTGTTTGTTACACAATGTGTGCATGCCCAGCTGTTCGAAGAGCTGGAAAAATAAAAAACAGAAGGAGGAAAGAGAGGGCTAGATAATGCGGATGCCCGAACACCGTAGAAGACGTTTTAATTTTCCATAAGCTCTTGGACATCTATCCGTACAATTTGAACTGCTGAGGCATTTATGATAAGGAAGAAAAGAAAATTTTAAAGAGAAAGGTTTACACAGGGCCTTGATGCGTGGGTCGAAGCCTCAAGTGTGCATTGCTGCATGTCTATGCCTTTGCTTCTGCGAGGCGGAGGGGGTGGATTGGATGTCCGTGTAGCACACCACATGCTGGCGAGGGGTGCCTTCAATAGGGACCTTGAGATGTAGCCTTGCCGTCATAGCTTGATGCTGAGTGAGTCCAAAGTCATACCCGTTGTCGTCCGAGGATGTGGTGATGCTATAGTTCGGTTGAGCCGAACACATGGTGTTGCGTGTTTGATATAAGCCACGACGGCCGCCCATGGTATCTTGAGCGCGAAGTTGTGGTGATGAGGCACATAAAGCGCGATGAAGGCGGGCGTGCTGTGGGGAGCGTATCCCTATTGGTGGCGTATGCAGGCGGGCTCCCATGACGAGGATCGAGCTCGAACCCGCTTAATTGTATCTCTGGCCTTTACGGTGGGCTGATACTTTGGCCCGTTGGCGATGGCTTGGTCTTCGGCTGCCAGGGCCGCAGTACGTTCCTCGGTCTGGAGTGACCGCTCCGTGTTGCCATTGATCGTTATGATGCCTGCGGGACCAGGCATCTTCAGCTTGAGGTATGCGTAATGCGGGACGGCGTTGAATTTGGTGAACGCCATTCGGCCGAGGAGGGCATGGTAGCCACTGCGGAATGGGGCGATATCGAAGATCAAGTCTTCACATTGGAAGTTGTTCGGTGAGCCGAATACCACTTCCAGAGTTACTGCGCCTGAGCAACGGGCCTCTACGCCCGGAATAAGCCCTTGAAGGAGGTGGTGCTGGGTTTGATCCTTGACGGATCGATCCCCATTTTCCTCACTGTGTCTGCATAAATCAGATTGAGCATACTGCCTCCGTCCATTAGGACTCTCGTGAGGTGGTACCTCTCGACAATGGGGTCGAGTACCAGGGCCGCCGATCCTCCATGATGGATACTGGTCAGATGATCCCTGCGGTCGAAGGTGAGCGGGCAAGCCAACCATGGGTTGAACTTCGACGCTACGGGCTCGACGGCGTACACATCCCATAGCGCGTGCTTCCTCTCCTTCCTTGGTATATGGGTGGCGTAGATCATGTTCACCGTCTTGAGCTCAGAAGGGAAGTGTTTTTGGCCTCCACTGTTCGCCCTATGGGGCTCCTCATCGTCCTTGCTTCATGGGCTTTTGCCGGAGTCTTCGGTGTGACTTACCGGTCTGTTTTATCATGCAACAATTACGGTTGGTGTGGTTGGCTGGTTTTTCGGCAGTGCCATGAATCTGGCAGGGCCTGTCCAGGATTGCGTCCAACTTGGTTGGGTCGTCCTGGTTGCCTTTAGAAGGCTTTTTCTGTGACCCGGACTTCGGATTACGGAATCCGGCATTTACTGCCGTCTCGTCAGCTTCGCCGTCGTTGTGGCGGTGTTTGTTCTTGTTTGGTGGTGGCTTCCCGTTCCCGTCTCGATCTTCCGAGGTGTCGGGGTTGGTGCTTCTACGAGCCACCCAACTGTCCTCTCCGGTGCAGAAGCGGGTCATCGGGGAAGTAAGTGCTGACATTGTTCTCGGCTTGTCTTGGCCGAGCTGACATGCTAGCCATTCATCTCGAATGTTGTGCTTGAAGGCGGCTATGGCTTCGGCATCCGGACAGTCAATGATCTGATTTTTCTTGGTCAAAAACCGGTTCCAAAACTACCGGGCTGACTCACCGGGCTGCTGGATTACATTCCTCAGGTCATCGGTGTCCCGGGGACAGACATAAGTGCCTTGAAAGTTAGCTTGAATGGCCTCCTCGAGCTCCTCCCAACATCCTATGGAGTGTTCGGGCATGGTATTTAACCAGTGTCTGGCTGGACCCTTGAGCTTTAACGGTAGGTACTTAATGGCATGGAGGTCGTCTCCTCATGCCATGTGAATGTGTAACAAAAAATCTTCGATCCAAACTGCCGGATCTGTTGTCCCATCATAGGGCTCAATATTTATAGGTTTGAAACCTTCCGGGAATTGGTGCTGCATCACTCTATCTGCTACGTCGCGCCGGAGATCATCTGTCATCCGGGCTCGTTGCAGTTCTCGAGCTTTATCATTTCAGTCTAGCCAGGATTTATATCTGTCCCGTCTAACAAGAGGATCTCTTTTAGGTCGGTAGATAGACCTCGTCAGCCTTGACCGAGCATCCAGGTCACGGGGTAGGTCGTACTCATAACCTGGCCGTACTGGTTCCTTGTCTTGACGGTGAGGGTGAGTGGGAGGTTGTTCTGTTTTATCAACTGTCAGGTCCCGTCCTCGAGGGGGTGTCATGGTATCACACGGCCACCTATGGGGCCATCGGCCCCTTGTGGTTCGGCGAGGGGGACGAGCACATTGCACAAAGAGCGGAAAGCATAGAGCAGCACGGCAGCGATGACATGGGCAGTTTTACCTAGGTTCGGGCTGCCGTGAGGCGTAAACCCTACTCCTCCGTTGGTGGATTGATGAAAGGACCGTGGTGGAGACGCAGCGCTCTAGCCCGGCAAGGTCGCCTGGGGGCGAGAGCAGCTACGCGCGTATGAGAGTATGGGGCTCCGAATCCTTTCTAAGGTAGCGACGGCCCTCCTTTTATAGGTCAAGGGGTCACCACAATGGCAAAACAGTCATTATGCACTGATTAGATAGCCAGAGTGCTATCATACCTAACTCTGCAAACAGGACAGAGTGCATTAAATGCACCGCTTAGTGTCACATCATGGCGTGGCCCGGCAAGCCTTGCTGCGCCATGTAGCCACCTTCTCTCCTGTCCGCGTGACACGTCTCCTGGACGGGTGTCATTTAGGGATGATCTTCCTTGGAAATGGCTGCCACGTGCTAGATAACAGCCACATAATCACCTGGGGGCTCGACACCACATCGATAGGTGACTTGCGTTGCTGTGACGTGGAGCGTTGGAGCCTTGGCAGGGTGATCCACCTTCTGCGTCCCCGGCAAGCCTGCCGGGGGAGTCTTCGGGCTTGTCCTTGGAGTAACCTCGACCCCACCAGGCTCGCCTGCCCAGCAAGGGAGGTTTTTCCTTAGTGATATCTTGCTTGTTTGGTTGGTCTTGGTCTTCTTGATCCGCCCTTTGATTTCTCAAAGAGCTATCTCTTCTGCTTGGCCTTGTCTTGACTGCTGTAAACTTGCTCTTGAGCCTGTGTACAGTCGGGGCAACACACCTGGGCATTGTTGCACTGACAGGAGCCCCCGGGCCTGGCCTGAACGCACTGCCGAGCGTCATTGGGGTAGGCCCTGTCTAGTACACAGGCGAGCGAGTTGCGGTAGCTCGTCCTTTGAGATCTTCTTTGCTTCTTCATTAAACTGTATCTGAGTCAGTTTCTGGTTTTCCCGCACATCATGCAAGACGTTACAAGGGGAATCCCAGCCACGATCTGTCGGCTGCCCACGTCCCATGTTCATGGGGCGGTAACTGCCATTCCACTGGCTTCCCGGTCCCTGGTGCTTCCGCCACATGTGTTGCATGCATTGCGCAGGGTTGGTGGCGGATGCGGAGGGCGCGGGAATGAGCGCCATGGCAGAAAACCATGTGTCGTGGATTGGCGTAGAGGGTCGGCCTTGATTCCCCGAGTCGTTGATGGCGCAGGGGAGCCGGATTGGAGGAGTGGGGTGGCTGCCTCCAGGGTGAGGAGCCAGCCCCTGCCCCGTTTGCCTATAAAAAGGGGGCGTGAGTGGGGTGTTTGTTCATAGGCTACACTCCTTCCCTTCCTCGAACATTCCTTGTCCACCATGGTGAGAGGGCGAGGACGTGGTGGCCCTCCGGTGGTGGCGACAAGGGCTTCTACTCGACAGCACCTCCCTCCTCCTATCGAAAACGTGGGGGCGGAGACCGCCGCGAGAGGAGGTGGGAGGGGGCGAGGTCGTGGCCGTCGTGGTGCCCGGGGTCGTGGAGGACGGGGTGGTGCTCTGATCGCACCTTCGCCGGCCGCTCATCCCCCAATGGAAGGCCACGTCGGAGATCAACCGCTGGAGTTCATCATCAGATTGCATAGGTCTCCACGTGGCCGCCTCCGCCTCCCTACTGCATTCGCGAGGGTGATGGAGCTTGAACAGTCACGCGCACTGAAGCTGTACAGGAGGGGTTGCTGAAATGGTAGCATGCGGGTGGATGTGGATTCCCCCCCCCCCTCATGTCATGCTCTTCCGACGCAGCTGAAAGACTTTTGCTCGTGCCCACAGCTTGTTGAAGGGGCACGTCCTCCATTTTAAATTAATGGCTGCCGAGCTGCTCTCCATCAAGGTCTTCGGGTCCTCGGGTGCTCGCTTAGGGTGCTGCGTGGAGAGCTCGACCGTCGACGAAAGCTCCTCCTCGAGCGATAGTGACGAGGAGGATAGTGACAGCGATGACGACGGCGCTGATGGAGAGGACGACAGCTCCGACTCTGGCTGAATGCTAGCCGCACCATCACCATCAGGCGGCGGCACCATCATCTGCACCTGCATCTCATTCCCGGCAAGGCGATTTGCCGGGGAGTTGGATGCAGAGGTGGGGATGGTGCCTTCGACTCCTCCAGCAGCCTTCCAGCTGGACCTCGGTAGGCTTCCTCGCGGGCTACAGCTTCGTTCGCCCTACTGCCTCCTGCTGGCCCTAGTGGCTGTGGTCAGGGGGACCCTTCCACTGCTCTCTTCACCATTGCCTTCGCCCGTGCCCTCCTGATCTTGTTGGGCTCCCTGTCATGGGGCCTGATGGGGTCAGGTTGGCCTTCTGTCCAGGCACCCCTTTTTCCCTCTTCACCTCCCATCGTAGTGCCTAGGAGGAGAGGGACAAGAAAGGGATTACGGGGCACTTATCTTTTTTTCAGTCTAAAATATGTAGGCACTTGCCAAACTTTGGTCTAAATTATGTAAACTTCTTTATCCATGTTTGTGTTCTGTAAGATCTGTACCTGCATATTAGCATATTAATGAAAAAGACAAACCTTGCCGGGTACTTGTGCATGTATCATGTCCATGCAGAGGTGAGGTACCTCAATACATTCAAGTAAACAAGTTTCCCCCGGCAAACTATCCTGCCAGTACCCTTAGTTTGCTGCCGCGGGGCAAGGCCTGCCGGGCATAAAACTAAAAAAAAGGGACCAACCCCTCGTCGAACCCTCTCCATCAAAGGCCACTGCGACCACCTTGCTCGAAGCAATGTTCGAGACAAAGGATGGGAGCACCTATGTTTCGAAGGTGACGAGGTTTTCATATGTACAAGTTTTCTCTTTACAGAATAGGTATGGATAAGAAGGAACTTATCTGTTTGGCTTGCCGGGGATCGCTATGTAGGCTTGTCTCCATTTCTTCTATTTGGGATCAAGTCCACGACAAGAACCCTGCAACTTAGTGCAGATGAAAACAGTGCTACATGCGACCTCATCTACATGATCATGCTATGCTCATGATATGCTTATGCATGCATGCAAGTTTCAGAGGCCCCCCAGCGCTTTTTTATTCATCTGGTGCTTAGGGTCTGCACCTGGCTTTGTACAAAGGGTTACATGCAACATTGGCAAGGCTTGTACAAAATGGTGGCTGCCGGGTAGGGCCCGACAGCCGCGCCTTATGGGTAGGACTTGCGGAGATGCTCAATGTTCCATGAGTTTTGCAACTGAATGCCATCCCCGGTCTCCAGACGGACTGCACCAGGTCTGGTGACTCGTAATACCCGGTAAGGGCCTTCCCACTTTGGCGTCAACTTGTTTGCACCCTTGGCGGACTGAACACGCCTAAGGACAAGGTCGCCTTCCTCAAAGCTCCGGGCATGAACCCTGCGGCTGTGATAGCGACGCAGGGCTTGCTGGTAGCGTGTAGCACGCGTAGCAGCCCAGAGATGGTTCTCCTCAAGTAGCACAGTGTCGTCACGCCTGTGCTATTCTTGTGCTACTTCATCTTAGTCAGGCACTCGAGGTGATCCGTATATGAGTTCTGTGGGGATCACTGCTTCTGCCACATAGACTAGGGAGAAGGGAGTCTGCCTAGTAGCTCAATTTGGTGTCGTACGGAGGGACCAAAGAACCACCGGTAGCTCATCGATCCATCACCTGCCGCACTTCTGCAGTCTATCAAATGTTCTTGTCTTGAGTCCTCGCAGCACTTCAGCGTTTTCCCTCTCAGCTTGTCTGTTGCTTCTGGGATGGGCAACAGAGGAAAATGAGACTTTGCTTCCGAGGGCATGAACATATTGCATGAAGGCGCGGCTTCTGAATTGGGTGCCGTTGTCAGTGATGACTTTGGCGAGTACTCTGAAACGGCACACCAATCCTTTCAAGAACTTGATAGCTGACTGTGCGGTCACCTTCCTCACGGGCTCCACCTTCGGCCACTTTGTGAACTTGTCGATAGCGACGAACAAGAACTCAAAGCCCCCGGTAGCACGAGCGAAGAGGACCAAGATGTCGTGCCCCCAGACCGAAAAGGGCCATGACAAAGGGATCGTCTAGAGAGCTTGAGCAGGCTGATGGATATTCTTGGAGTGGAACTGGCAGGCTTCACATTTGGTGACTAGCTCAATTGCATCTTGAAGGGCTGTGGGCCAGTAAAAACCTTGCCGGAAGGCTTTTCCAACCAGGGCCCTCGATCCAATGTGGGAGCCGCACATACCCTTGTGTATCTCTGCCAACAGCTCCTTTCTTCTTCCCGGTAAATGCACTTCAATTTCACACCGTTGGGCCTTCTTCTGTATAGCGTGTCGTGAATGAACTGATACATACTGGCCCTCCGGGCTACTCTTTCAGCTTCTTCTTGCTCTTCAAGAAGTTCTCTTGTTTGGAGGAAATGGACTATGTGCCGCGCCCAAGTTGGAGCCTGAGGCTCTGCAACAAGGACCAGCGGCACCTCCTCATTCGTGGGAGCACACTCCTCGACCACAGAGATTGGTAGTTTGGTGGGAGGGTGCAGCTCACCGATTGAAGGGGAGTTGTTTCCACCAAGCTGTCTTCCGGGGGCTTCAGAGGGCTCTGCCGGGAGAGGCCTGCCGGAGTCCAGTTTCCTCCTCTTCCTGGCCATTGTTGCCGAGGATATGGAGGGTTTGGTCAGATGGAGAACAAAAGACCCTGGTTCCATAGGGAGTTTTTGCGCAGTGCACTTTGACAAATGAACAGCAATGTTGTTTTTCGCACGCGGTATGTGCTCCGTTTCCAATCCATGAAAGCGCTCCTCCAACTTTCTCACTTCCTCGACGTATGCCTCCATCAATGGGCTTTGATAATCCTTGTTCACTTGCCTCACCACATGTTGTGAATCTCCACGAATGATCAACTTCTTGATTCCTAGTTCTATTGCAATCCTGAGCCCGGCAAGGAGTCCTTCATATTCTGCAGTATTGTTGGTAGCCTTCTCCTGGGGTGCTCCCAGAGGGAGCAACAAGAAGCATGCCAGCTCCTGCACCTTGTAGGGAGAAGGCACCATCAAAGTACATGATCCATTCTTGGGGAGCTTCCTTGCCGGGGATAACTGTCTCCAATACTTCTTCGTCAGGGGTAGGCGTCCATTCCGCAATAAACTCTGCTAGTGCTCTACTCTGAATGGTTGACGTGCTCTCAAACTTCAAACCAAAGCTGGACAACTCCAGAGCCCATTCCACTATCCTACCGGTGGCCTCAAGGTTCCTCAATATGCGTTGCAAGGGCAAGTGGGTGACAGCCGTGATCTCGTGGGCTTGGAAGTAGTGGTGCAGTTTCCTTGAGGCCATGATGAGGCCAAAATCAACTTTTGCACGCCGGAGTACCTCGACCTAGCCCCCTGCAACAGGGAGCTGACGAAGTACACCGGCCGCTGCACCACTTTCCTCTTTGCCATGATCTTCGAACTGTCCTCATTGCCCCGCTCCTCCTTGCCCTGATCTGCCTCTGACTCTACCGGGGCGAGTTCACTTCCATTTCCAGAGGGGACGGCAGTTGCAGCTGCTTCTTCATCTACTTCCCGCTACGCCACCAGCGCTGCGCTAACCACTTGATTGGTTGCCGCTAAATACAACAGCAATGTCTCTTGTGGTTTCGGAGCGACTAAGGTGTGAACAGACGAAAGATAGGTCTTCAAATCTTGCAGCGCAGCGTCCGCCTCTGGGGTCCACTCCACGGGTCCTGCCTTCTTCAGAATTTTGAAGAACGGCAGAGCACGATCGGCGGACTTGGAAATGAACTGGTTTAGCGCAGCAACACATCCGGTCAAATGCTTCACGTCTTTAACTGTCTTGGGTGCTTGAATCTGCTCAATCGCCCTAATCTAGTCGGGGTTGCCCTCTATCCCCCTGCCGGGGTTGATCCCTTGGAATGTACCAGTAACTTTGAGCTCTTCATCTGCTATCTGGAGCTTGCTGATGACCTTGGGAGATATCAGATTCAACCCGGCCCCGCCGTCAACCAACATCTTTGTGACCTTGAGGTTGTGAATCATTGGAGAAACCAACAATGGCAAACACCCTACCGCGGTGGTGCGGTCAGGGTGATCCTCTTCATCAAAGACGATGGGCGTGCAGGACCACTTGAGCGGCTTCCAAGAATCTGCCTCTGGCTCCACGGCATTGACCTCATGTGCCCACTGTTTGAGCTGGCGGTGAGAGGAGTGCAAGGATGCACCTCCGTCAATGCACAGGGCGTCAGTGGCCTTCTTGAACTCCTGTTCGCTGGTTTCCTCTTCATCTCCTTCATCACTCCCATCATCGCATTCCTTCTTCTCACGGCCTTTAGCCGGTTTCCCTTGATACTGAGGGGCATTGCCGGGGCGACCTCCTCTGCCACCTCGGCCCTTCCCGCCAGCACCGTCTTGGTCTCTTTCTTTGTCACGCTTCTCGTACTCAGCCTTTTGCTTTTGATGAGCTGCTCCACCTGATGACACTCTTGAAGATCGTGGCCTTGGTCTGATGAATTTTGAAGTACGGCCCGTCAGCCTTCCCTGCCTTCTCGGCAGCCGCGGCATCCCGGCAATCGGTGCACGCAGCAAACTCCTTGCCGGGAGCTCGGTCTTGGCCTTCTTGCCGGTACTAGGAGCTCTCGATCCTTCAACAGCCATCACTGCTTTATCCTTATGCTTCTTGTTATGTTTCTTGTTCTTCTTCTTCTGATTGGCGGCGTCGTCGTTGTCCTCTGATTTAACATCGGCGCCATCTTCTTCGCCGGGGAGTCTCCCCTCCTTCGTTCGAGCACACCTATCCGCTAGAGTGTATAGCTCATTCACAGTCTTGGGCAACCGAATGTTCATTTTGGAACGTATCCTGCGGTTGCGCACGTTGGACTAGAACGCAGCTATCACATCTGTCGGGTGGATGTCTTGGATGTTCCTGTGCACCCGGCTGAACCTCTGCATGTACTTCCGCAAACTCTCTCCTTCCTTCTGCGGCAGGAGCTGCAAGTCGCTGGGCCGCCCTGGTTCTTGATGGCCACCGGTCAAGGAGCCAATAAACTCATGGCACAGATCAGCCCAGGTCGGGATGGAATTCTCCGGCAAGTGCATCAGCCACGACCTCACGTTTGGCTTGAGTGCCAAAGGGAAGTAGTTGGCGAACACCTTCTCGTCCCTTCCACCGGCAGCTTGAACAGCGATGGTGTAGATGCTGAGGAACTCTACCGGGTTCAATCTTCCATCGTACTTTTCAGGTATTTCCGGCTTGAACGTACGGGCAGATGGCCAACGGACTTACCGCAGCTCACGAGTGAAAGCGGGGCACCCAACCTCGAAAGGCTGGTAACCATCTCCACCGGGCATAGGCTCGTCGACGCCGGGGCCATTGCGCCTATCAGACTGGTAGCGGGTTTGGCGGCATCGCTCGATGTTGACACGCGTGTCTTCCCTCCGCCTGTCTTCCAGGACCCATCGCTAGTCTTGACGTGCCTGAGGATCAGACGAAGCCATTGATACGTCATTGGGTTCTTGGTCGCGTGGCTCTGGCTATGGCCCCTATGCTGGCTGTCATGGAGGGGACTGCACCATCGGAACGGCTCCCTCGGTGCGGCCAGTGGCTTGGGCCATTGCCGCCGTTGGTGGAGGCCGTGGCGGGCCTGCCTGCTGTGATCCTCCCGCCTCGGTGAAGCCAATCAAGCTCTGAATGGTGGCTCTCCACTCATCCATCTGATCAGCTGCCGGCAGAAATCTCAACAGGAGTTGGGCCCGCGCCATGGCTTCCGAAGCGATGCTCGGCATAGAGGACGATGTAGATCGCGACGTCGCCTGACTCCTGACGGTGCCGGTAGTGACGGCGCCGCGTTCTCGTTGCCGCGAGCCAGTTGCCAGGGTGGTGTGGCAACGAGGTGGGTGCGCTTGGGGACTGGCGACCCCGTTCGGCGCATTGTCTTGGCTAGCTTGTCCTGGGTGTGGCACGGGCCCTGTAGCCGCACCCGCAACAGTGGTAGCTAGGAGGTTACGATCCGCATCAGGGCAAGCGCCATCGCTGCGGTTGTGTCCCTCGGTGAGGTGGGGAGGCGGAGATGGAATATTCTCCCCACCCGCACCTTGTGGAGCATGGCCACCGGGGTGTTGTTGGTGTCGCCCTCCTCCGGTGCCTCCTGCTCCTGCTTCGGCCACAGGGGGGACGGTGATGGCGCCGCCTGCGCCAGTCACGTTCCCCGCGGCGTCGGTGTTCCCATGTTCCCCCGCAGCCCCCACGGCATTAGTGGCCGCATGCGAGGGGGCCTTCGAGGTGGACGGATGAGCTGAAGCACTGGATTTCTTCTTGGGCGCCATGGATGATGAAGCCGTTGATGAAGAAAACGATGATGAAGAAAACGATGATGAAGACGACGCACTGCTTACACCTTCGAGTTCACGCAAGAGCTTCCCCCTACCTGGTGCACCAAAGATGTTGTGGTATCACACGGCCACCTATGGGGCCATCGGCCCCTTGTGGTTCGGCGAGGGGGACGAGCACATTGCACAAAGAGCGGAAAGCATAGAGTAGCACAGCAGTGATGACACGGGCAGTTTTACCCAGGTTCGGGCCGCCGTGAGGCGTATAACCCTACTCCTGCTTTGGTGGATTGATGAAAGGACCGTGGTGGAGACACAGCGCTCTAGCCCAGCAAGGTCGCCTGGGGGCAAGAGCAGCTACACGTGTATGAGAGTATGGGGGTCCGAATCCTTTCTAAGGTAGCCACGGCCCTCCTTTCATAGGTCAAGGGGTCACCGCAATGGCAAAATAGTCATTATGCATTGATTAGATAGCCACAGTGCTATCATACCTAACTCTGCAGATAGGACAGAGTGCATTAAATGCATCGATTAGATAGCCTTGCCGCACCATGCAGCCACCTTCTCGCCTATCCGCATGACACGTCTCCTGGACGGGTGTCATTTTAGGGATGATCTTCCTTGGAAATGGCTGCCACATGCCAGATAACAACCACATAATCACCTGGGGCTCGACACCTCATCGATAGGTGACTTGCGTTGCTGTGAGCTGGAGCGGTGGATCCTTGGTGGGGTGATCCGCCTTCTGCGTCCCCGGCAAGCCTCTCGAGGGAGTCTTGGGGCTTGTCCTTGGAGTAACCTCGACCCCACCAGGCTCGCCTGCCTGGCAAGGGAGGTTTTTCCTTACTGATATCTTGCTTGTTTGGTTGGTCTTGGTCTTCTTGATCTGCCCTTTGATTTCTCAAAGAGCTATCTTTTCTGCTTGGCCTTGTCCTGACTACTGTAAACTTGCTCTTGAGCCTGTGTATAGTCCGGGAAACACACCTGGGGTTTGTTGCACCGACAGGGAGGCGGTCTAGCTGGTCCACCTGAGTGTACCTTGGAGGTGCTGGCTCTATGGCCTCATCGTTGAATTGTGGCAGTAGCCTTCGCTTCGGGTAGCTTTTTGGTCTGTCGCTTGTGGTCGTACTCCTCTTCGGCATCTAGGACTTTAGTCCATCTCTCATTCAGGGTATCCTGTGCGGACTTTATTTTTGGCCGTTGTTTCTTTAGGCTTCGTGCGGTGGCAATTAGCTTCCGTTTAAACTGCTCTTGGTCCAGCGGGTCTTCGGGGACGATGAAATCCTTGTCGCCCAAACTAACCTCATCTTCAGAGGGAGGGAGGTAGTTACTGTCTTCGGAGTCATCGAGGTATTCGAGATCAAGCGGGTCCTCATGCTCCTCGTGGTTGTTTTGTGGTTGTTCGTCGGTGCCGGGATCGCCAAGGTTGTCTGCATTGTCCGGGGTGGCATTTTCTCCGTTGTCCGTGTTGCTCGCATGGCTTCGACGCGCTTTGGAGCGGCGGCGATGTCTGCGGTGTTTCGGCGGCCCATCGTTGGGCCTGCCGTTATCCTTCCCGGGAGTGCCGTCATCTTCTTATGGGGTGTCCACCATGTAGACATCGTAGGTGGACGTGGCCATCCAGTGGCCGGTGACGGGGGGAGCAGCGTCGGTGTTAGCCGTGGCTCCACTATCCTTGTCCATGTATTTGGCATTTTCCGAGGTGTAGTCCAACATGTCGATTAAGTCTTCGGCTTTTACAACTAGGTGGGTGGTGGGTGGGCCATAAAATTACCTATAATTCATGTCAAGGGGCTGCTGAACGCAAGCCAAAGGTGGATCCTCCCGAAGAGTCAGAATCTGGATTCGATCCAGCGCCTCGTTTAATAAAGCGAGGGTCGCCAGATTGGTATGCGGTGGCCGCCGAGGGCCGGTCTCTAATGTGGCAGGGCAAGGAATGGTCTGGGCCCGATCTGGATCCTGGTCTTCAAGGGCCAGGTTGTCCTCAAGGCCCGGGGTCGGGCTTATGGTCGGACAGATATAAGGGGCCGAGGACAAGGCCTGGTCTTCGGACGCTGTTTCTGTATTGGGGCTCGAAGCCAAGTTGATGAGGGGGAGTTCGTCCAGGGATGATTCCTGGCTTCAGAACGTTGCCCCATCGATGGGGCTCGAGGCCAAAGGCGTGTCATGAGGAGAGGGTTCAGCCGAGAGTGACTCTTGCCGTCCGAACATTGCATCCGCATTGAGGCCCGAAGCTGGGTCTTCAGCGGGCATCACTGGCATGGTCGAAAGGGATTCTTGGCCTCCGATCAAGGTGGAGCAGTCCGAGCTCGAGGCCGGCTGAAGGGTTGAGGCTAATCCATAGAATGGGTCGGGAGAAAGCTCTAGAGTGGGCACAGTGGGGTCCATAGGTGTACGCGGAGAGGCTGCGAATCCGGCAAAGACCAGATCGCCTCGGGCGTCCGCAACGTACTCCAAGTTGCCGAATCTAATCCAGTGCTCAGGGGCGAAGTTGTTGATTTGGTCTAGATGACCAGTTGGGTTGGTGTGCACCACGATGCTGCCGAACGCGAAGAGCTGGCCGGGGAAAAAGAGGTCCCCGGAGCCGACGCCCTCTCCGATGATCAGGCGAGCCATTCATCCTTCGGCGACCCAACAGCGGAACTCTCAATGAAAGCATCAATGTCGGTGTCAAAACCGGCGGATCTCGGGTAGGGGGTCCCGAGCTGTGGATCTAGGATCAATGGGGTACAAGGGACGAAGAACACAGTGTTTACCCAGGTTCGGGCCCTCTCGAAGAGGTAGAACCCTACGTCCTGCTTGATTGTATTTGATGTGTATGATATGGTTACACAGTCGATCTACCACGAGATCAGGTGAGCTAAACCCTAGGTTGATGGGGTGATGGATGTTGCCCTAGCCCTAAAGACTAAAACCCCTTGGTTTATATAGGCACCGGTAGGGTTAGGGTTACATGCGATCGGTTACAATGAAGGAAAGATCATGCTAAATCTTGACTTGGGGGGCACACCACGACTCTGAAGATCTCCTGTTCGGTCATGGATCCACGCTCTAGCTTGGCCCCATAGTAGCCCAATAGTCCGGCCTGCATGTAGTGGGCCGACGGCCCGAGGACCCCTTAATCCAGGACTCCCTCACCTTCTCTCTGATTTATTTCTCCGTGAATAGGTATATATGGAGTTGGACTTAGGGTTGCCTGAGCTCCAGGGGCCCCACAAGCGTGGGGGGTGCCCTGGGGGGTAGGCGCGCCCCAGGGCTTGTGGCTCCTGGGTGGCCCCCCTCTGGTATCTTTTTTTGCCAGTTTTTTTTATATATTCTAGAAATATTCTCCGTAAATTTTTAGGTCAATCCAATAACTTTTATTTCTGCACAAAAATAACACAATGCTAATTCTGCTGAAAACAATGTCAGTCCGGGTTAGTTCCATTCAAATCATGCAAATTAGAGTCCAAAACAAGGGCAAAAGAGTTTGGAAAAGTAGATACGATGGAGACGCATCAACTCCCCCAAGCTTAACCCATTGCTTGTCCTCAAGCAATTCAGTTGACAAACTAAAAGTGACAAAGAAAAACTTTTACAAACTCCGTTTGATCTTGTTGTTGCAAATATGTCTAACCAATGTTCTGGTTTTGAGCAAAGATTATGAACTAACCATATTCACAATAACATTTAGGTCTCACATTTACTCATATCAATAGCATAACAAACTAGTGAGTAATAATAAGATATAACGGATGACAACACTTTTTTCAAAACAATCATGATACAATATGACAAAATGGTATCTCGCTGGCCCTTTCTGAGACCACGAAACATAAATGCAGAGCACCCTTGAAGATCAAGGACTGCTGGACATTGTGATTCATGGCAAAATAGATCCAGTCACAGTCATACTCAATATCAAATAAAAACAAAGCATATAAATGACAATGGTGCTCTCCATTTGGTGCTTTAATAAGAAGATGATGACTCAACAATAAAAATAAATAGATAGGCCCTTCGCAGAGGGAAGCAGGGATTTGCAGAGGTGCCAGAGCTCGAAGCTTTTAAAACAGAGATGAATATAATTTTGAGGGGTATGCTTTCATTGTCAACAAAACAACCGAGAGATCTCACTATCTTCCATGCTAGACACATTATAGGCAGTTCCCAAACAAAATGGTAAAGTTTTACTCCCCCTCCACCAACAAACACAAGCCATGGCTAGCCGAATCCTCGGGTACCCTCCTTACCAACAACAATCCGGGGGAGTTTTGTTTCATTATTATATTTTGATTTGATTCTGATCATGGAACTGGGCATCCCAATTACCAGCCACTTTCTTGTGAATGACAAGTGAATAAACACTCATCGAGAGAATAACCCACCTAGCATGGAAGATACTGACAGCCCCCTGTCGCTACATGAGCGATTCGGGCATACAAAATAGAATATCATTTGAAGATTTAGAGTTTGGCACATGCAAATTTACTTGGAACGGCAGGTAAATACCGTATATAGGTAGGTATGGTGGACTCATATGGAACAACTTTGGGTTTAAGGAAGTGGATGCACAAGCAGTATTCCCGCTTAGTACAAGTGAAGGCTTGCAAAAAGATTGAGGAGCGACCAACTAGAGAGCGACAATGGTCATAAACATGCATTGAGATTAATCAACATTGAATGCAAGCATGAGTAGGATATAAATCACCAGGAACATAAATATCGTGGAGACTATGTTGTTTTTGATTCAACTACATGCGTGAGCATGTGCCAATTCGAGCCACTTGAATCATTCAAAGGAGGATACCATCCTATCATACTACATCATAACCATTTTAAATGCATGTTGGCACACAAGATAAACCATTATCCACTCCTAGCTAATTAAGTATGACATGAATAACTATAATCTCTAATTGTCATTGCAAACATGTTTCATTCATAATAGGCTGAATCAAGAACGATGAGCTAATCATATTTACAAAAACAAAATAGGTCGAGTTCATACCAGCTTTTCTTCATCTCAATCATTTCATCAAATATTGTCATTATTGCCGTTCAATTGCACGACCGAACGATGTGAATAATAATAAGAGTGCACGTGTCGTGGACTAAGCTGGAATATACAAACATTTATTCAAAGGAGAAGACAAGGTAATATGGGCTCTTTGTTAGATTAACAATAATGCATATGAGAGCCACTCAATATTTTCATCATGGTCTTCTCCTTACGACACAAAGAAAAAGAAAACAATTTAAAAAACACTATTTTTTTGGAGTTTTTGTTTTTCCTGAAGAAAGTAAAACGAGAAAAACTATTTACACGGGAAAGCTCCCAACAAGCATAAGAAGAACGAGAAATCTTTTGGGTTTTCTTTTAATGCTAAAACTAATTAAATTAGAAAGAAAAACAAAAAATAAGCCAGAAATATTTTTGGATTTTATCAAAGTTTTTCAAACACACAAGAAGAAAGCAAGAAAAATAAACTAACATGGATTATACAATGAAAAAGGATGAACACCGAGAACTGGAATGAATTTGTGATGCATGAATGTAATGTCGGTGAGAAATAGGTACTCCCCCAAGCTTAGGCTTTTGGCCTTAGTTGGTCTATGGCAACGGCTGGCCAGGGTGATATCCAAAGTCGTAGTTGGGTTTGAACTAGATTGCAGCTACCACCGCTTGGAGGGCTACCTCGTTGAGGCGAGCGGTCTCCCTCGCCCTCTCATACTCCTCTGCCTCCTCTCTAAGTATGAAATATCTTTGTCTTACCTGAAAGTCAAAGAAGGCAGGAGCGGGAAGCGTAATATGGAAGACGCGATCCCTGTCAAAGATTAGTCTATACTGGAAAGGCTGTTGGCCGCTCTCATGAATTTGGAAATGTTCCATAATGTCATAATCGAGAAAAGCAGGTGGTAACTAAATATCATTTTCTCTTATAGGTACCCCGAGATAATTAGCTAAACGAGTGGCATAAATTCCACCAAAGGAATCTCCATCTAAAGCATTATTATGTAACCGCCTTGCAACAATAGCCCCCAAGTTATATCGTTTATCATCCATTACCGCACTCTTGAGGACACTTAAATCAGGAGAGCAAAGGTGGCTATGGTCATGTTTCCCATTAATGCATCTACCTATAAAGAGTGTAAAATAATGTAAAGCAGGAAAGTGAATTCTCCCTATAGTAGCTTGTGTTACGTTTCTAGTTTCTCCCCTAGTGATGCTAGCGAGGAATTCAATGCAATCAGATTTACGAGGTTCAGTATAAATGCCCCATTGCGGAATTTTGCATGCTTCGTTAAAATCTTCAAGGTCCATGCAAAATGATTTATCATAGAGATCAAATAAAACAGAATGTGTATTGCAATGGACTGAATACTCAAATCTCTGCACGAAGGAATCAGTAAGATTGTAGTATTGCAAGCACTTATCTGACAAGAAGTCCATCAGGCCGGCGTTGTGCACGTACATATCAAATTCTTCCTTGAAACCTGCGCGAGTCATGAAATGATCCGATGGCCATTCGCAAGGTCGCACTAGGGCTTCCCGCGGTGGTTCAAGGGTCGGCTCTTGTATCACGAGCCTTGGAGATTTCTTCTTCGAGGAACCACCTTGGAACATCTTTCTAAACATTTTCTTCCTTTGAAAATTTCCAAAAATTTTAGTGACTCAAAATAAAAGTGAACCAAACTCAACAAAACTAATAGCCACTACTCACTACTGGAATCTGGGTCTTTGCCATCTCCCAGCTCTTTGCCGTCTGCCAGCTGATGGCAAAGAGGCTCTTTGCCGTCTGTCTTCTCAAAGCAGACGGGAAAGAACCAGCTGATGGCAAACAGGGTCTTTGCCATTTGCGAGCTCTTTGCCGTCCGCCAGCAGACGGCAAAGAGTTCTTTGCCATCCGCCAGCAGACGGCAAAGTCCAAAGTGGACCCCATGGGGGTACTGCACTGGGTAGGTCACACGGGCCACTTCTTTGCCGTCTGCCAGCAGACGGCAAAGATTTCTTTGCCGTCTGCCAGCAGACGGCAAAGAGGTAAGAGGGGCCCACAGTTTCACGGCGGTGGCCGTCTAACGGTCATCCTCTTTGCCGTCTGCCAGCGGACGGCAAAGAATTCTTTGCCGTCCGCCAGCAGACGGCAAAGAGAAAAAAAAACAGACGGC